>CAVLGL010000057.1:12816102-14083842 GCA_963668995.1 Parnassius mnemosyne
ACATTTAATATTCATTGAATTTAAAAAAGAATGTTATCGATTCGATTGTATATTTTTATGTACATATTATTATGTAATATGATAACTCGGAGGTTAGTAAATCTATTTATTCACCTATACCGAATGTAATCTACATTTTTCACATTAGCCCCGTATAAATTAGATCCGATAATAATTACAGCCGGTTTAAAATTTATTAATTGTTTAATCATTAACTAAATACATTAATCGACGACGTGTTAAAAACCCCAATTCACCAAATGTTACAAGAACTAGGAGCATGCAGGCAGACGTACCATTGACGAGCAGCCGTATCTCCTGGCGCGCGGTGCCGAGCCCGTTGTCCGCGATGCAGATGTAGACGCCGGAGTCGTTCCGGTACAGCGACACGATCTCCAGCGCGCCGTCCGACAGCAGCCGGTAGCGGTCCACCGCACCGTCGATCTGTTTGGGATGGATCACGAAATTGATATTGATTTTCCTTTTCAATGGTCAGTGTCATCAGTTTTTTTACCGAGTGTGCGGATAACGAATTTGAATTTTTTTTAAATATTCGAATCCGAAATTGGGCTACTATCATGTTTAGGGCATCTGTGTCAATCCTAATATGTAATTTTTTAATTCTTTTCAAAGGATAGAAGTAACAAACGAGCACACAGTCCACCTGATGGTAAGTGGTTGCTGTGGCCCATAGACATCTACATCTATCCTCGATTACGTATCAAAATTCAGATGCGTTGTCACCCGTGAGGACTAGGATGGTATGTCTCATTTCCAGTAAAATGTGTCTCCGGTTCTCTACACTCACCATACGAAACACAACAGCATTAAGCTGCTATTTTACGCTGGTATTCTGTGAGAGCGTGGTCCTTCCCGGTTGAGCCGATCCATTCGTGCTACAACTTTACTACTAATAGTTGCAACATGGCTATACCACATATAAATATATAATACCTATCCTAGTTAGTGGCCTGAATAATTTCTAAAAAATATATGTACTATAGTAGTACCTATGTATAAAACCGGCTATGGCGTAAAGCTGTTATTAAAGACTTAAAGCAGTAAAAAAATCCCTTAAAAATATAATATGTAATAACTATGTATTTTATGTTTTTCTACATTAACAATATTTAATAAAGGTAAAAAATACTACATTTGATTAAAAAATGTTGGCAACACCAATCGTGGTACACCTTAGCACAAATCTATTAAACTTGACGCAATTAACAGAAGCACAACAATAGTACCTAATGATACACTGTTATGTAATAAGAGTCTGTTTCGGAAATCGGATTTTTTTTAATATAGGATAAGGGTGACAAACGAGCACACAGTCCACCTGATGGTAAGTGGCTGCTGCGGCCCATAGACATCTCCATCTATCCTCTATTAAAAATCAAAATGCAGATGCGTTGTCACCCGTGTGGATTAAGATGGAATGCCTCATTTCCAGTAAAAAGGGCCTCCGGCCACCTGCACTCACCAAGCGAAACGCAGAGGTAAATCTCTACTTCACGCTGGTATTCTGTGAGGTCGTGGTACCACCCCGGTTCGAGCCGACCCATCCGTGCGACAGCAAAAGCTGCCGCGTGGTTCTACCACTGTCTAACGGATGTTTGATTTTAAATATAGTTAGGCGATATGCTTTCAAAAGTGATACCATGTATTCGTCAAACGTCATACGAATTAAAAATAACGTTATGACAATGCGGAAATTAAAAATAAAACAAAATGCAAATAATTATACGAACCGTTATCTCACCGTGCCTCCAGGTGATTTTGGGCGGTGGGTTGCCGTGGAAGAGGCAGCGAAGTGTCGCCTTGCCACCTTCTTCAGCAGTTACCTCTGGTTCAGTATCCGTATTCGCCTGTGGTGCTTGCGGTAATTCTATTAGCAAAGAATAAAGGCTTTAGTTTTTAGGGTTCTGTACCTCAAAAGGAAAAAACGGAACCCTTATAGGATCACTTTGTTGTCCGTCTGTCCGTCTGTCAAGACCCTTTTTCTCAGGAACGCGTGGAGGTATCAAGCTGAAATTCCTATCAAATACTCAAGTCTACTATCCCTTGGAGCTGTGAAACTTCTAAGCTAAGGCAATCAAAAGATACAGCCGTTTATGCCGTAAATTTTCGACATTCGCAAGGGAATCAAAACCTACAGGGTACTTCCCGTGAACTCAGAATCTTAAAATTTGGTACGAAGTAACGTATTATAGCACAGATAAAGGAAAAATTGCGAGAAGCATAAATTTTTAGTTAAAACATATAATATAAATATTTTTAAACTTATATACCTACCGATTTGTTCGGAACCCTCGGTGCGCGAGTCCGAGTCGCAATTGGCCGGTTTTTTTTACTTGGAGTTGGCTGCTGGTGTCCATGGACTGCAGAGGCCACTAACCATCAGCTGGACTAGTTTCGTTTGTCACTTCAGTTTTATAAAAATAAAATGGTCTTCAATGCTGACCAATTCAGTCGCTTAGCAACAAGCAAGAGTACAGGCAATTTTTTAAGGAAACTTTATAGCTGATAGTGGATTGATTAAAATTCAAATGGTGTATCCATATACACAGTTTATTCAAGTAAAATTGTTTTTGCATTGGTGTCACTTGTACCATCTTACTCATTACTGTGGCGTACTCATTAGGGTCGGTGTACTTACCGGGCACGTAGGCGGTGGTCCTCGGCGCGGGACTGGTGGCAGCGGTGGCGGTGGCGATGGCGGGCTCCAGACACAGCTGGCTGCAGCCGCGCTCGCAGCACTTGCCGGCGCCGCGGCAGTCCGCGTCGTCGTTGCACTCGCGCCGGCACGACCCCTCCACCGGCCGCAGCTCCTCCACCGACGGGCAGCTGCCAGTCTTGTTCACTGCGGACCGATACAAACGTCACTCCAACAATCCACACTTGGACATACATTTTATTTAAAACAATACCCTAACACTAGTATTTTCTCCTGTATCGTGGGGGCAGTTTACGTATATAAATTTCACAAGGACAAACCACCAGACCCGGAATAATTATTTGTAGGCCATACAAATTCTTGTTCTGTGCGGAATTCGAACCTCCCTTAGTGCCGCAACTCATTGTTAAATCGGGCGACAGCGCCACGGAATCGTCGTTTATGACAACACATTGATTATAAAGTGAAGTTATAGCCTATTTTTCAAAGAGTAGACAAATTTTAAACTTAAGTTCAAATATATAAATAATGATATACCGTTATTGCATTTTTGGAAAATATGAGTAAATAAGGCTTTTACTTTTATTTGAAACTAGTTGTCCCTCGCTACTTTGCCGCGTAGAATTTACTACGATTTCATGGGTTTTAATTTTTTGTGCGGAACCCTAATTCTTTTTCTAAAATAAAAGTATCCTAAGTTACTCCTTATAACATCAGCTATCTGCCAGTGAAAGTCCCGTCCAAATCGGTCCAGCCGTTTCGGAGATTAGCCGGAACAAACAGACAGACAGACAGAAAAAAATATTGTTTTTTTATTATTATTAGCGTATATACTTTCATATATATTTAGTAAAAAGCTGTTATTTTAACATTACAAACAGACACTTCAATTTTAATTATTTGTATAGATTATCCCAAATTGAATGGGCAACAACGTTTTTGCCTACCGATCGACCCTTACGAATGTGTGCGTGCGCAGTAAAATCAGTTAAAATAATGCATTACCACGCATTTTGAATTTAAAATAATAAAGGTCAGAATGTGTGCATTTTTTTAAATAAATTTTTCTTCACCATTTGCAAATTGCGGAATGAATGAGGCCTGTGCCTACCTATAGGACGTATACAGGGTTATGTGCAAATATTATTAAATAACCCTGTGTACGTCCTACAGGTGGGCACAGGACTCATTCTCATTTCATTCCGAAAAGTGTAACTGGGCAATGAGTACGCCACGCTGCTCCAGTGCGCCTGTGTCTTCACAACATCACATATCCTCGAATATTTTTTTTTCCTTAGGCATGTAGGGTAATTTTACCTCACGATGTTTTTCTTCACCGTCGAGCATATGGTAACAATTCATTGGTGCCAAGTAATAATCTATACAAATAAATAAAATTGCAGTTACTGTTTGTAATGTGCAAATAACAGCTTTTTACTAAATGCATATGAAAGTTTATACGGTACACATAACAAAAACATATATTCTAGAAATAGAATTAGGGTTCCGTGCAACATAATTAAAACCCTAAATTACACGCGGGCGAAGTCGCGGGGAACAGCTAGTTTATTTATAATACTTATACACAAATTCTATTTCAATTAGATCAGTGATACGATTATTATAAAAATTTCTAAAGTAAAGTTTGTGGGAGACTGGTATCTACAATAGGAAGCTTTGTATGATCTGTCATATTTAATAGAGAGTAATTGATTATAAAAATAATAAAAGAGGCGTGAATGTAATTCAGTATATTCGTACCCTTGCTGTAATCGGTAACTATTAAAAACACTTATAGTATTATATTACAATGAATTCAATTCAATTAACCATCGAAATTGAAAATGGATATCTTAAATGCTATTTGACAGCTGTTGAACTGTCACGTTGTGATTATTTCAATGGCAGGCGAATCTATTCTATAGTCCCACCAACTTATCTGTGAACTGACAGCTGCGGCAAAATTGTGAACTACAGCCGCCATTTAATCAAATGTCACTCGATACGTCATTGTTTTGAGAGTTTATAGAAAAATAAAAAATGCTGAAAACCATTAAAAGTGATGCCCGAAACATTATTTTATAAGTATTAAACTTTTGTGAGCAAGAAGCTTGAGGGTAAGCACTGATAATGTCTTTCAATCAGGTCTATAAAAGAGTATCAGCTGCTACAAGAAGGAACAAAACATAGCAATACTGGTGTATTGCTATGTTTTGTTCCTTCCTTTCGTATTTCCGATAAATGGATTGGTTAATGCAATTCATTTCTTTTTCAAATGTTAGTCAAGGATTCATTTCCAAAATAGTTATAGAACCGGAAACCGCATAAACCACAGGAACGCAAATTACAACGCCCGGTAAAAAAGGCATATCATTTAATTAAAGTTTAAATTGTTCAGTTATGATATTTTTGTTTCTTCTTGTTCTTGGACATATATCTGTTAAATCTGTGTGCTAGTTTTTTTTATTCCGTGACTAATTTATTACCCTAGTATGTGGACTCTATGTAGGAATATAAGACCCTTAGATGGGAATATTCCCGAACTGGCAACACTTCAGCGCAGAAGCGCCAAGCTGTCAGTTCACAGATAAGTTGGTGGCACTATAAAGTGGCTGATTTACATGTTTCAAGTAAATTTAAACTTGTATTTTGATATTCTCTCGATGGTAAATGATGTGCAACGTATGCTACCTACCAATATACCTAGCAGCACATCTAGTGAAAGAAATCTATTTAAACTTATTTATTGTCTTTAGAATCTTACTAAAAACTTTAGGCATTTAGAGTATTTTTAATAATTGAATATCAAAAAACTGTACCGGCCCGGGTATATTATATAATAGCTATTTATTTTATTTATTCTGTGCGTAATAGTAAATTTGACTATGTTTGACTATTTCACATGAGTATAGAAACAGATTTTACTTTGTGATTGTGTTCTCATTTCTAACCCTTACTTCAATAAAAAACACGAAACAGTTTTGTTATATATTGATAGATATTTATGTTCATAAATTATTTATGCTTACCAATGTTACATCCAGCTACGTAGCTAATCTCCTGCAGCACTGGGTCTCGGAATGCGGTCGCTACGCATCTCTCGCCCTCTGCGCACACTTTGTTTGCACACGGGTGATCCAAACATCTGCATCTGTTTGAAGATAAACATTTTTTGTCATTACATTAATTCTTTTCATTTGAATTTGTAGAAAATAGAACACAAAACGATAATTTTTTCTTAAATTTCAACTACTGTATAATTGACTGAACTAAGTTTTTTTTTAAATATAAAAATCCAGTAATAATAAACTTATTGTAATAAAACTAGAGTAGGACAAACAGTCACATTTTTAGCTGAATGGCTAAAATTAGTGTTTGGGCGAGAAAAAACCTTTCCTTGTCTCCAGCGGCGACGACCTACAGTTGCTTTAGAAACTTAACCGTGCGTGGATCCAACAGACTGATAGACGAAAAGCAAATGAGGCTAATATACAGGGTTATTTTTCAAAGAGTAGGCAAATTTTAAACTTAAGTTCAAATATATAAATAATTATATACCGTTATAGCAGTTTTTGAAAATACGAGTAAATAAGGCTTCTACTTTTATTTGATATTATCCCTAATTGAAAGTGATTTATGGGCAACAACTAAGCGTACGCGCGCCTCTGTGTGCAATTCAATTCACGTTTTACCTACCGATCGACCCTTACGAATGTGTGCGTGCGTAGTAAAATAGTAGGCGTTAGATATTTATGAATGACAATCAGTTAAAATAATGCATTACCACGCGTTTTCAATTCAAAAGATAAAAAGGACAGAACGTTTGAGATATTTTTTTTAATTAATTTCTCTTCATCATTTGCCTATAATACTTATTCTGAACCTTCTCTGCAAATTTGACCGGTTATTGCAAAATAACCCTGTATAGTTATTTCTCATAGACACATATTTTGCATCATTTACACATTTTTATAAAATAAGAGTGTCAAACGAGCACACAGTCCATCTGATGGTATGTGGGTAATGGCCCATAGACATCTACATCTATTCTCAATTAAAAATCAAAATGAAGATACGTCGTCACCCCTGAGGACCAAGATATTAGGACTCATTTCCAGTGATAATGATCTATAATTAGCATCTGAAACACAGCAGCATAAAGCTGTCGTTTTACGGTGGTATTATGTGACAGCGCGGTCCATCCTCGGTCGAGCCGGTTCATTTGTACTACAACCATAATATATGCAGCATAGCATATAGTTCATCATCATCATTATCACAGCCCACAGCTGAACATCGGCCCCCTGCATCCATCGACTTCCTGGATATTTTACGAGGTCGTCACTCCAATTTTTTTATTTATTCCATTTTTTTTTTAGTTAGAGGGAAATGCCTACTCATACCCGCCTCGCGAGGACAAGGACGGGTTATGTCGGACTCGTACCGACTTAAACCCCATGGTGTTCCACCTTCGCCGCATATTGGTTACACATACAGGGCTACGGGAACGCTTTCGCACATATCTGTCACCCCACCAGCGCTGGACTTCTCCTCCCCATTCTCCTTCTCAGGCAAGGCGACGAACACAAGGTACGCCTTCCTTCACGGCCTCCAACTACACTTGCGTAACGGGCTCCCCCGAGTTTGATACGCGGAGGCCATGGGACCAGGAAAATCGAGTGCTCGGTAGCACCTGCTTTCCCGACCCCAGCGGCGGATCTGATCTTTGGCTCCGCCGTCAACCAAGTTTCGGCCGGGTAGGCAGAGCGGCGCCTCGCAATACAGATACTCCATCTCCCCGCGGCCCCACCTCCACCGCATCAACGGTGCGGCTCCGTCAGTGTCGCGGAGGATAGAGCGAGTGGCGCATCAACACTAACACTCCTCTTCCTCCGCGACTCCACTTCGGCTGCAGCGGAAACCCTCTCGCCGCAGCCCACCGACACACATCCGTAGTGGGCTCGCCAAGCCCACTCGGAGTGGCCACCTCGGTTCGGCCCTACACCAGGGGAGCTGCCCTAAACTTCGTCATTGCCAATTCAGCTTACTAATCCGTTTAGAATTTAAAACTCTAATGGAAGTGAGACCAATATACCGCCTATTCGAGGATGATTGGCGAGGCTATTGAAATAAAAAACATCCTAATTTCAATAGAGAAAATGGCTGGGTGCTACCGTCTCTGCTTGGGATCCTTTGATTAATAAATCAAAATTTATGCGTATTAGTGTAAGACTTCAAGACACTGAAGCCACATTCAACGTAGATCGGACCAAAAGTGTAAATTCAAAAGCTGATGGTAGTCCGGGCTATGACATCGGGAATTCAAGCACTTTAGACCCCCCGGTGACCATGGGTGCTGTAAAGCACTGAAAACGTCAGGAATTAAAAAAAGTTAAATAAGTTAAATTAAACACGATTAAATCCCTACCAATAATGAGTTTGATACAATGTCAGGTATTCATGAATTTGTGTGGAGTTACCTCTCGCAGCCGTCGTCGCCAGTGGTCTTGAGGATGCCGTAGGTGCACTTGAGGCGCTCGCAGTCGGTGCGCAGCGGCGCGCAGTCCACCTCCAGCTGCACGCAGGCGCAGCGCTCGCAGCCGGCCGCCGTGCGCGTGCGCTGCACGCCGTACGCGCAGCGCAGCGCCGCGCACGCAGCGCTCTCCCGCTCGCACAACGGCTCCACCTCGTTGCTCTCTGCGGGCACATCGCTACGTCACCTTTACCGTTTACGTGGTAGAGACACGCTGCAGCTATATTTGTAGCATGAATGGATCGGCTTGACTGGGGTAGGTCCACGTGCTCACAAAACACCAGCGTAAATTAGCAGTTTAATGATGCTGTATTTCGTATGGTGACTGTAGAGAACTGAAGACCTATTTTATTGGAAACGAGGCATTCCATCATAGTCTTCAGGGATGACAACGCATCTGCATTTTGATTCTTAATCGTGGATAAATGGAGATGTCTATGGGCCACAGCATCCACTTACCATCAGTTAGACTGTGTGCTAATTTGTCACAATTACTCTCTCTTTAAAATAAAAAAAAACCTCTGCGACACTTTTACCACTGAGCCGTTGTGTGATTCCATTTTGATTTTAATGGAGAATAGCTGAAGACGTCCAAAGTTACCATCAGTTGGACTGTGATGTCGTCGCGACGTTTTAGGGCCGCGGGTGCGAATCCCGCGCGGAAATAAGTGTTTGTATGGCCTACAAATACTTGTTGTGTTAACATACGGGTTGTGATGTGTGTACGTAATTAATGTATGTAAACTACACCTCGAAGGAGTTTTCTTCCTCGTACAACTTCTCTGTGGAATTGTTTTACCACCGGCGATTTTTCTGGACCGATACGACTTAGGGACCTTCAAGAAAAGAGCTTACACCTTTCTAAAAGGCCGGCAACGCAACTGCGATTCCCTGGTGTTGCGTTTGTTCATGGGCGGCGGTAGTCACTTACCATCAGGTAAGCTGCATGCTCATTTGCCTCCTCTTCTAAAAAAAAATCTCACGATACCATTACACACTTTCACTACAGCGGTTCATTTTGCTATGAAACACAAACTGTACATTAGTTGTACCGGCAATTTCCATTCAATACATTTATAATTCGTACAGCTCTGTTAAGGGGGAATTCCCTAATTGTGTTTGTAAAACTACTATGATGAAAAGAGAAACCGATAATAAACCAAAAATTCTACCAAAAAATAATTAAACATTTTCCACTACTAGGTTAGGATTTTGCAGAGTCCAAATCTACTACAGAAGTAGAAATCTACTAAATCTGATCAAAATGAAAATCGCTATAGTATTTAGCTACTTACTCGTACTTGGATAATAAAATATAACAATAAGTACTATATTATATAAAACTTTATCGGCATTTAAATTCTATCATAGTATAGTCAACACAATAAAAAACATACTTTTACAAGTTTTTACACACCAAAGAACAGAGTGCAATTTCACATAAACAATTAACAACCATTTTTACGATAGAACAATTTATCGTGCAAATTTTAAATAAATTTATAAAGAGCTTTTTAATGTAAATAATACTGACCTTCGAACATTTTGTCAAGTCATACTTGAAGGAATATTTGCGAGACAGATAGTCAATTGCCGTAAACACGTAAATAGTGCACTGTGCGAGAGCAAGAAAGAAAGCGTGTAAAAGCGGTGCAGGAGTTCAATGCGCTAGCTGATCACGACGATGATCCTTACGCCGGCTCTACACACGCTGAATAAACCAGCGTCTCTGAACATTTACTAATTTAAAACACCGAAAACTGATACCGACGACACCGAGGTTGCGACAGAAATACTGAGCCCGAGGAAAGGCAGCGTGGTAGAGCTAGCGAACGCTAAGCGATGATATATTGTACCGGCGGTAGGTGGAATCCTGCACAGGTCAGCACACTCCTCGTAGGAAACAAAGTTGTTGAGGTTGCCCTCGCAGCCGAAGTAGATGAAGGAGAGACAGTCGCCATAGCTGGTGCTGTAGTGCCAGCGGCGTGCGGGCTGCCCGCACTCGCTCGAGCCCATCGACAGCGGCTGCAGGCACGCCGGGTCTGCTCCCCCCACACCCCACCACCCCACAATGTTAGTCACCCGGGACAAGCAAGCGGCTCATTGTCGCAGTTGGTGACGAGGAATATTCGATTAGGTAAAATACTTGTTATACACTACTATTGTGAAGTAGATAGAATAATTTATAGCGTTCAAAATTAATTAGTTTAAATACTGTCCCCTACTTGACCAAGCCAATTAGCAGGAGGAGATTTATGTTTAATCTTAAAGCCGCATATCGATTACGCGCTCCAAGAGGTGGAACATTGGCGCGCGCAATGTAGATTAAGTTTTGGCGCGCGCGCCAGTTGGGACGATTGTTTTCATTATTCGTGTGTTCGTTGTTTTACGAGCTATGGATAACCAAGGTTGCCGTAAATTAATACAATTATATACTTTAAAACATTTGCTGTGGAATAGCAAAAGTAGTTTTTACCATAATAAAGCGCTCAGAGAAGATGTATAGAACTATGAAAGCGGCAGCTGCTCGTACACGACCGACATCTATGTTGAACGGTCAAACCATAGATAATATACTATATAGGGCAGGTCAAACACTGGAGCGGCTGCCGCGTGCGTCAGGCACGCTTAGTTGTTGTTTTCGGTTTATACAAAGGTACTCTGTGGTTGTTGTGATACACTTGGAACATTTGGAGCGCGTTCCGCGGAGCGCACTGGTCAGAGCGGACATTCATGGCGTAAATAAATTTACCTTTACATGTATTTTTTTCATTTCTTGCCTTAACAAAACAATAAGAGCGCTATATTTGCTTGGGTTTTATCATTACAATCCCCTACTGCTAATTGGAACACTTTCAAACGGTAAAGAACGCAATATTTGAAGATCATTGTGTCTTATTTTCTTGGTCTAGTTGAAGATGGAAAATCTATAGAGAGTTGCGGCAATGGGACTGTATAGACGCAGCTTATATTGTTTATATATGTTGCTGTTAAAGTTACTTGTATTAAGCACAATTATTGAACAACTCTCGATAGAATATGAAATATTATAGTATATAGAAGTTACAGGTAAACAACTGAAGGTTAAATATAATTAAGATTCTAAATACTAATGATTGATGAAAGAAAGAGGTCAACTTTAAAAAAGGTTTCTAAAAATGATGGCAGGCCTAAATGTTGATGTACACACCGGGTCCAGTAGCTCCGCAGATTTCTTCACATTCGTCCACTGTGGAGAAGCGGTTGGGTCCGCCGAGGCAGCCACCGTACGCGAACGGCAGACAACGGCCGGACTCCGCGTCCCAATACACCTTCATTATTCCAGTCTCCTGGCATGGACCAGGGTCGAGTCGAGAACCGCACACATCTATAGAAGTCAATCCAACAATAAGTTTTAAGACATAAACTTTTATCAGACTGTCCCCCCCCATCCGACCTTCCATGTCATATCTTGTCTCAGTAAGCGACACCTCCTAACCCCATAGGTGCGAACGTATTTTATGAACGGCTCCTTATATATATATACTAGCTGTGCCCCGCGGTTTCACCCGCGTCATCACGTGTCAAAGATGCGCGACATGACCTAGTTCAAGCATTTTATAATTGCAATTAAATATTTTATTTGATAGCATTGTATGGAAAAATTGGCATAATTAATGGAGTACTTTTATCTGTCGGCATATTATGTATGAAGAAGTTAACAAGTTAAGTTTTATCCATTTTCCCTCCCGCTCCCGGTTGACCCCCCCCATTATTTTAATTTTACATTATCTCTTAAACTTTGCGTCTAAATAACATGGTATAAAGAACAAAGTTTATCTTCATAAAATTGTCTTGATGATGAAGTAACTTTCGTTCGTAAGGATAAATAGGCCATGCTATATATACATATGCTGATAGCCTATACTATTACACATGAATCTGGCTATAATATACAAAAAGATTTTTTCAAATCAGACTGGTAGTTCCAGAGATTAGCGCGTTTAAGCCAAAGGTTTAAACAAACAAGTTGTACTGACCAAGTCCACGGAAAGCTCCGCATTGCCTCTCGCACTCCTCCTCGGTGCGGTAAGAGTTGGGGTATCGGCAGTTCCCGATGTCGGCTGCTAGGCACGCGCGTCGCGACGAATCGTAATAGTACACTGTAGCCTTGGTACCGCACGGCTCGAATGACTCTGGAGTGCGGCATTGTTCTTCGACCGGCTGTATTTAATTTAAAAAAAAAACATGCGTGAGTGTCGTGAAACACTGTTAGAACGAAGTTCCTTTCGTAGTATAATATTATTATTGATAAATTTATTATATTATTGATTAACAAATACAAATAAATAAATTACTAGCGTCTATTAAAATGAATCGTCATTTAAAATAATATTTCATTCATGGCAAGATAAGAAAAAGTGCAAGGGAGATGTATATTATTCCATCTCGCTCGCACTATAGAACGGGGTCGTGACGGAAACATTTTATACTTTTTCTCGCCTAGCCCCCATACTCCAAATTCGTACCGTGCGATAAGGAACTTCGTTCCAAAAATAAGTAGGTAAGTCACGTTTATTTCTTTTTTCAATTAACTTTTTTATTTCAAAATGTTACCTTTATTTCCCCACAACTTCCACATATTTGGGTCTACTGAGAATTTTATTTCTCAGTGGTCTTACCGGTGAGGTCTACTTGGTAAAACAAAATCTCCCCAGTAGGACTGCGGCAGGCTCACTTGTAAGACTGCGATAGTCTCACTAGTAAGACTGCGACAATCTCCCCAGTAAGACTGCGACAGTCTCACTAGTAAGACTGCGACAGTCTCACTAGTAAGACTGCGACAATTTCCCCAGTAAGACTGCGACAGGCTCACTAGTAAGACTGCGATAGTCTCACTAGTAAGACTGCGATAGTCTCACTAGTAAGACTGCAACAATCTCTCCAGTGAGACTGCGACAGTCTCACTAGTAAGACTGCGACAGTCTCTATAGTAAGACTATGACAGTCTCCCTAGTAAGACTGCGACAGTATCCCTAGTAAGACTGCGACAGTCTCACTAGTAAGACTGGGATAGTCTCCCTAGTAAGACTGCGGCCGTCTCCCTAGTAAGGCTGCGACAGTGTCACTAGTGAGACTGCGACAGTCTCGCTAGTAAGACTACTGTGAATACCACGTTTATTTTTGTTATATTAATCTTTCCTTGGTGCAAAGAGTATTTGTATTGGTTATTATAGTTAGTATATTGTACCCCCTACCGTAGTATTTTCTTCTGCATCGCAAAGGCCGTAAACTTATTACTTATTGTTGATTCTCGACGTTTAAGGTGCGTTACCAATGCCACAAGAGGACTGAGGAATTTGACGATCTGATATCATAGTTTACCTGGACTACCTTCAGCTTTTGAATATTAATTTGTGACGTGATTCCGATATGCTAGGGTTTGGATTTAATTTTATTAATTATTACCCAAGCAATTGGTATCACCCAGCCATCCATAACTTTACGTATAGTACCTGTGTACGACAACTATACTGGCTTATTTGCTCCCTCACACCCCTCTATCCCATAATACACAAACAGTACACAAAGAGTAGCCTAATTTTAAACCTAAGTTCAAATATAAAAATAACGATACACTGTTATTGCAATTTTTGAAAATACGAGTAAATAAGGCTATTTTTATATACTTTTATTTGAAATTAACCCAAATCGAATGTTATTTATGGGCAACAACGTTTTTTCCTATCGATTGACCCTTACGAATGTGTGCGTAAAATCAGTTAAAATAATGCATCACCACGCATTTTGAATTTAAAAGATAAATAGGACAGAATGTTAAATTTTTTTAAATTAATTTTTCTTCATCATTTGCCTTTATTACTTATTCCGAACCTTCTCTGCAAATTTGGCCGGTTATTGCAAAATTACCCTGCATATTTTTTCAACAGTACATAGTACTGATCCATTCCGACCCAGACCCGAAATACCGAACAATAATATATATTGTTGGCAACCCTAGGTAGTACGTGATACTGTTATTTATTCTGTGACCCTAGGCCTATAGGTTACAGTGATGGGATGATAATTACTTTGCTACAACTTACCGTCTCCTGTGTCGTGATGGAAGCGATGGTTGTCGTCGTGGGAGTCGTAGTACTGCTCGCGGTGGTGCTTTCAGTGATGGGAATGGTGGTTGTTGTGGAGATGGGCTGCTTAATGCACCGTCCCTCGCATTCTTCACGTGTATCAAACCTTGTAAAATAAGAAGGCCGGTAATCAGTTCAGAAAAATGTTTGTAAATTTATACAAATTATGTTTTTTGGGTTGCCTATCAAATAATGTTAAAACTAGCTAATAAAAGCCGCGTATAAAGCTTTCTACGTGGCTTTTATAAGATACTAGACGGTACCCTGCAGAAGAAATGATATATAACTTTCCTATTACTTCTAGTTCTAGTAGTACTCTATTGAACTATGCCTATAACCTTCGCGCAAGTGGAAGCAATAAGATGACAAAGTTTTACCGCAATCTGGTGAATGATATGGTAGCGCATAAAATACGAACAAACAAACATTTATTTTTATATATTAGATATTATTTATAGGGTCATGATGTATCTGTATTATGGCTATAACACGAACGGAACGGGAGGACTATGCTCGTACAAAATACCAGAGTATCGTGGTATTAAATATCCGCTTATGGCTACTATATTTCGTGTGGTGAGTGTAGAGAACCAGAGTCCAAGGTCAGAGATTTCATTTTAGGCCTTAGGGTTAACTGACAACGCATCAGCATTTTGATTATCAATCGATGATAGATGTAGGTGTCTATAGAAAACAACATCCACATAACATTAATGCCGAGTTTCTATAATTAAAAAAAAAACACAAACAATTATATATATATATATATATATATATATATATATATATATATATATATATATATATATATATATATATATATATATATATATATATATATATATATATATAATGCTTCCTGTTCCTTCAAGCTACTCTCTGTGCTACAGTGTTCGCACGGCTCTGAGCCTTACTGCTCGCCTCTGCTTCACGGCACTCTCGCAGATTACTTGCCTTCTGCTCGACTCATCGCAGACTACAAGGCAATCCCCTGGCACTTGCTCCGGCTCATCGTTCTAACCGGCACCACTTGCAAGTGCGTAGTACGGCACACCGGCATATCGTTCGCTCCGGCGTCACTTGCCCTTACGCACACAGCATGCATTCCCCACCGGCATTATGGACGCACCGGCAATCGGACAGCACTATCGATGGGGGGTGATATGGCGGCGCTGTCGTCGCGCCACAAGCGAAACACATCGAAGCCTAAATCGCGCTAACAAAGTTCTGAAGTTAAAGCAGAATATATAGAAAGCTCCGAACTACCACTCGGAGCGTAGGCTACTCCCCGGGCAGAACACCTTGCCCGGCGGGAGATCTCCCCTATTCCTTCCACCCGCCACACCTTATTATCTAGAAATTTAAGATTGCGGTGCAATTAATAAATACCTGTTATCGTTGCCGTTGCAGCCGCCGTATACGAACTGGTTGCACTCGTTGCGATCTTCATCGTAGTACCACATCAGCAGATATGCCAGGCAGTTACCGGGTTCTGGACGTTGCTTGCATGGATCTAGTGATTTTGGAAAATAAGCACTATAACGTATTGCTTAAGATTGAATGTTAATTTGCATGCATGCAGAGAAGTTTTTAACTTAGAAGTTGTTGTAAGAGGCAGGAAAATAGCAGCTTAATGATGCTGTGTTTCGTATGGTGAGTGTAGAGAACCGGAGACCCTTTTTACTGGAAAAGAGGCATTCTATCTTAGTCCTCACGGCTGACAACGCATCTGCATTTTAGTTCGCAAAGGAAGATAGATGCAGATGTCTATGGGCCACAGCAACCACTTAAAATCAGGTGGACTGTGTGCTCGTTTGTAACCCTGATTCTATAAAAAAAAAACCTATTAGAAAATTCAAATTACATCGAATCTTCACGTTTTTAGGATCATAAAGTCTGATTCATATGTCCGTATGAATTATATGTTACTACGTTGCCGACGTTGGTTGGTCGCAAGCACGGCTGCTGATCTTGCGGACCCGTGACCAAATTCCAAGTCGGGCCAAAATCAGTTATAGTATTTTTCCGTCAAAAAAGCAGAAGCCTGGATTCAGGAAGTTGGCGGTGTTTCGGAAAGCACATCCATCAGGTCTTGCGGCTGATCACTCTCCGGTTGCGTCGGATTTCCGTACCATCGGACTACGATAGTGAGGGAATAGAGAGTGCACCTACTCTTGCGCATACACTGGCGCACTGTAATCCTGACTTGACTCCGTGGCAATCGGCAGCCGTGACAAAAATTCAGTCCGGAGGACATAATTATTTCCTATAATCTAATATCTCCTAATCTCCATAAATGATAATTATGTCTTATTTATGTTATTATTCTTCAAACCAACTGCATTCGACGCTTTTATGCATAAAGAATACTAATTAAGTGTTAATCTATTTCTGGTCATTTAGTTCTTGTAACCAAAAAAAAAAATTAAAATAGATTTAACTTAATGATTTAGCACCAAATTTGAAGCCTAAGTTAACAATAAAATTAATTTCAATGTTGAAGCATGAGGTTGCCATTAGGTGCCCAAGGGCCACCCCAGCCGCACCTTAGCCCACTATCGCTAATATTACTTGATTTGTGCCTTTGTATTTTCGTTACTGCCCCCTATGGGCCAATCAATGGGGGAGGCGATGTTCAGCGACGGACTTTAATAGACTGTAACGGTATTTTTGTTATTTGGACTTTACTATACCTAGTTTCACCGAAAGCATTATTTCGTCAGTAGGATTTTCTTCTACATCGTGGAGGCGTTTTAAAAACATAAATTGCACTTGGACATGCAGGATTCGAATCCGGGGCCCTGCCAAACGCTTAGCCACTGCGCAATCAAGCCGTTAAATGATATGGCGTGTAAGGAAGTAGAAGATATTTACCCGATTCCGGTTTGCACACTTGTTCACACTCTTCGTAAGTGGAGAATCTGTTAGGTCCTCCGTGGCATCCTCCGTACATGAACTGCTGGCAGCTGCTGGTGGTCGCGTCGAAGTAGAACTTCGGTTGGAAGGAGCGGCAAGGACCGGGGTCCACAGGGTAACGGCAAACCTCTAAAGAAAATAAATAAAGTTTAATGATCAGTTAATTTTATACTGAAGGACCACGCTCTCACAGAATACCAGCAACTTAACACTGCTGTGTTTCGTATGGTGAGTTTAGAGAACCGGAAACTCTTTTTACTGGAAAATAGCCATTCCATCTTAGTCCTCACGGGTGACAACGCACCTGCATTTTAAGTCTTGAGGATAGATGTAGATGTCTATGGTCCGTAGCATCTACCAAACCACAAAAACAAGAAACTCACCGATTCCACGGAAGGCACCGCAACTCCTCTCGCAGGCCTCTTGCGAGTTAAACACCCCGGTGTTCCTGCACGAGACCCCGGAGGCCGCGTTCTCGTGCACCACGCATTCATGCCGATCGGTGTCCAGGTACCACACTATGCTCGCTCCAGAGCATTCCTCCAAAATTGGCGACACTTGACAGTCTTGTGGTATCGCTTCCACCTGTTGGAACGAATAAATTTAATATTATAGTGGTACCAGAGGTTCATTGTATTTTCCTGAGCGGTATTAAAAAGTGGGCGGGGTTCATATTAGACTCAGTATCAATGGAAATAATTCGGAATTTAATAAAAGAGAAACAGAAACAGAAACTTTTTTATTTAATATAGATTATAAATAATACTTATTGAAAGTCACTCTTTTGTTTAATTACCAATAACTGGAAAAAAAAAACCTCTGTCCTAGGAAGAACCAAGAAGAAACTCAGCGTGACTTTTTTTTAAATAACAGCTAATCATGTAATAACAATCAACCACACAAACAAATTAGAAACAGCTTGGAAGCGATCACCTCATTCCCAGGAATTATTATCATCCATAAATTCCTTAATGTTATAATAACCCTTTTTATACAAACTTTGTTTAATAATGTGTTTGAACTTTGAGCAGGTTAAATTTTTATATTTTCTGGGATTTTGTTGTAGAAGCGTACACATCGCCCCAACAATGAATTACTGACTCGGTGGAGTCGAGAAGAGCTCGCCTCGTATAAAGCAGAGCAAATCAAGTTCAATCCTGGCGGGCGCCAAACAAATTGTTAGATATCTATAATCTTAAGTCCGGATTTATCATTTACTGGGCGTTGAAAGAAAGCATGTAAGAAAACCTGTCTGTGAAATTAAAAATATTTCAAGAATATTTAATGTCAACAACAAGAAATGGAGCAGCGGGAGAGAATGCTTCAGTAAACAAAGAAATGTAAATGTTTTGGATATTTTAGATTACTCGTAACGGATCACTGATATATCCATTATTCATTTTAGACCTAAGTTTAAAATGCTTATGTTAGTAGTGGTTCACGACAGTAGTCGAATAGTGGATTCAAACACAACTTTTCAAATTTATAGTCACTTCTAATTTTAATGACAAATAAAATTTACTTCTTCATCAGCTAATCATTATCTGCATCAATATTATCATCTTCGCAATTCCATAAGTAGTACAGTAAACAACAAAAAAAAATATGACTCTTCCGTCAATGTTACAGATATTAAATTATTTCATTTTATGTATCTCGGCCCTCCACCTTTGGTTTTTGCCTTTGTGCTTTTATATATTATATAGGCTGCAAATTTTCTTTGAATGAGATTTCTGTGACAAGAATTGAAAATAAATTATACAATGAATAATCTTGTTGAAGATTTAAAGGAAATGTAAACCAATTAACACTTATGAAAAGAAGGGCTTGCAGTCTTTTACACTATAGGACAAAAATGTATATTTTGCAACTGGAATATTGTGTAAGTAAGTAGTAAACGTTCTTATTATTTACCGGAGCAGTGGTTGTAGTTGTTGTGGTGCTTGTGGTCGTGGACGTCGTGGGTTCAGCAGCTCCGGTTCGGCAACGTCTCTCGCAGGCCTCCAAACTCTCGAAACTGCGCAACAAGTTTAGGAATAATTAGGATTAGATAAAACCAAAATTTATTTGAATAATTATATTAAGCCGCGTATCGATTATACGCTTCTAGAGGTCAAACATTGGCGCGCGTTCCAGCCTCGCGAAATGGATACCGCCTTGGAACGCGCGCCAAATTGTACATTGTAACGCTGAAACGTGGAGCGGGCCGCGTTCCTTCTTGTGTCGGTTTTTTACTGTGTATTGTTGTGTATCAAAGTAGTTAAGTTTTG
The DNA here is from genome assembly GCA_963668995.1 of Parnassius mnemosyne. NCBI lineage: Eukaryota > Metazoa > Arthropoda > Insecta > Lepidoptera > Papilionidae > Parnassius > Parnassius mnemosyne. The sequence continues at coordinate 12,835,627 of CAVLGL010000057.1, forward strand.
GCGCGCGTTTGGGATGGTTGTTTACATCATAGGTGTGTTCGTTGCGTTCCGAGCTATGGATAACCAAAGTTGCCGTAAATTGATAAAATTATATTGTTCAAAATAACTGCTGTGGAATAGCAAAAGTCGTTTTTATCATAATAAAGCGCTCAAAGAATATGCATGGAACTATGAAAGCGGCAGCTGTTCGTACACGACCGACATCCATGTTGAACAATCAAACACTGGAACGGCTGCCGCGCGCGCCAGGCGCGCTTAGTTGATACACTTCGAACATTAGGAACGCGTTCCGCGGAACGCACTGGTCGGCGCGGCCATTTATGGCGCGTGTGCCAGGAGCGCATAATCGATACGCAGCTTTAGAGCGGAAAAAGTTCACCTGATGGTAAGTAGCTGCTGTAGCCCGTGGCCACCTGCAACCAACTTCAAACAAGGATGGTCACAGATATGTTGTCACAAGGTCTAAGATGAAACGCCTAGTAGGTGACCGTCTGTAATTTACTGTCTTGTTGACAGAAATATGGGAACAAGGCTTCTTCAAGTGGACTCAAGTTATCACGATAGCACTGCAAAGGTTTATTTCGGTAGCTAGTGTTTCTTACCACCGGGACGTGTTGAAGAAGCAGCGTGTTCCGATCAAAACCTCTCGACTTCGCTGATAGTGATCGTCATAGGGTTTTAGTGGCATATCTATCCGCTGCTTCAATATGTTATATCCATGAGGATTTTTCTACGTTAAAGACATAATTTGGGAGGATATGTGGCTATTTCATGCATACCGATTATCATTGCCTTCGCAGCCGCCGTACGTGAACTGGCTACAGCTGTCAGTCACCGGGTCGTAGAACCACCGCATCAGCGACTCATCACACGGGCCAGCCCGCATCGGCAGTTGGCAAATGTCTGAAACAAGACGTGTTATTATAATTAATTGAATCAGGCGACTCTACGGTGGCTAACCGCTTTATAAAGCGGTTAGCCACCGTAGAGTCTATATCACCTGAGGATGCCTCGTGTAGAGGCGAAACACGTGTCGTATTATCGTCAGTGGTGTGTCTTGCCTAGTGTAGTGGTGTTGGAAGTAGCGGTGCTGGGATTAGTGGTGACGGGGATAGTGCACGCAATTGAGGGAGGGCGGGAGGTGCTTCTTCATACTAGGTAAGACACATCATTTTATTTTATAACACGGATATTTGCGAAGTAAATTTTTGTAAAAGCTTTTTTTAGACGTGTTATTGTAAAGTGTACTTTATGATTAAGGGTGAGTTATACTATGCGTGCTCCATATGTAATTTAGTAATTACTCTAAGCATGCCCAAAAGGAATAAAACTGTCAAACTTACAGTTCGCTTCGTATTTCGCACGAACTAAAATACATTTTATAAATATATTTTTTTGTAAATTGTTTATTTCTTATTATTTTTCTTTAACGAAAAGGCTGAGGCATTTTTATTCAATTTGTGATTTTGTTAAAATAAATGAAAATTAACAAATATATCACCCTCTTTTATAGAATTGGCGTCATTAAAAATCCCTAAAAGCCCTTTCTAATAAACCAGAAGTGACCAAGATTCAGTAGGGTGACATATTGAAAGAATTAATACAATAAAATGGAATAGAATAATTTTTATTCAACGTAGGCTACAATAATTCTTATTGAATGTCATTTAACTTTTACCACTGGTTCGGAAAAACCTCTGTCTTGGGAAGAACTAGCAAGAAACCTAGCAGATATTCTTAAAAAAAATTACCATATAATATTTTATACAATTATTATGAAAACAATTAGAAACAGCATGGTAGTGATCACATCATTTATTATCAATCATGTATATCTTTTTAGTAGTATATTATGTAATAACCCTTACTAAACAATTTTTGCTAATTAAAAAATTTTAACTTTTTGATAGATATTACCTGCATATTTTCTGCGACTTTGTTTTCTGGCACTGGGGAAAGCGTATACTTTGCCCCATGAAGGAATTACAGACTCTTTGGAGTCGAGTAACTGGTAAAACTAACTCATATTTACAGAAAGTACATCACTATTTTTAATAAAACTTTTTGTTTTTGTGTAAATATACTGGGAGGTCAAAGTTAATAAATTTATTTCTTTAAAATTTTCTCTAAGGGATTCCTTTAGGCCTAGGTTATAAGTTGATCTTATGGCTCTCTTCTTCAAAACAAAGACAGTTTACCTAACATAGAATGATTCCATATGACATTATGCTATGGAAATAATTAAAATAAACTAACCTAGGTGTTTCAACATATGTAAGGCCTATAATCTTTTTAGCAGGTAGAAGGATCTAGGGTAGATATATAGATATACGAGGGCCCCAGTGAAACTTCAAGTCAACTGCAATTCTGAGATTAAAAGTGGATTCAACAAGATTCAGTTCTTTTCCATCTAAAAGCACACTGGTATTCACATACAATTTGATGTTGTAAATATAATACAATTCATTTCATAAAAGCTTTTACAAAAATTTACTTCGCAAATATCCGCGTTATAAAATAAAATGATGTGTCTTACCTAGTATGAAGAAGCACCTAACCGCTAAGTTTGCTTGACTTAGCGGTTAACCACCGTAGAGTCTATATCACCTGAGGATGCCTCGTGTAGAGGCGAAACACGTGTCGTATTATCGTCAGTGGTGTGTCTTGCCTAGTGTAGTGGTGTTGGAAGTAGCGGTGCTGGGATTAGTGGTGGCGGGGATAGTGCACGCAATTGAGGGAGGGCGGGAGGTGCTTCTTCATACTAGGTAAGACACATCATTTTATTTTATAACGCGGATATTTGCGAAGTAAATTTTTGTAAAAGCTTTTATATAATGGATTTCCGCAAAGTAACGCCTGATTCTATTAATTATACAATTCATTTCATTACCGTTTAAAAGCAAATTGCTGACGTTAAACTAGTGTACTGCTATTGATAAAGTATTATTCACTTCGTCATCGTCATATTTTAATAATTGCCTTTTAAGTCGTAAAATAGACGAATATCACCAAATAAAACTGCCATTGTTATTCCCTGCCAAGTAAGGTAAGTCATTAATATAAATTATGAACAGGAACCAAGAGGGCCAAGAATTGAGCCCTGAGGAACACTCATATAGATATACCGATTCGGAAGAAATACTTCCATTAATTACAAATTTTTCTGTTTTTTTAGTATATATGATGTAATAAGTTTAAGAGCTGTGTTACTTAACACCATAATGATGTAGCTTTCTGATTAATGTCCCATGATGAACACAGTCGTAAGCCTTGGAAAGATTACTAAATATATGCAAAGCATCCACTGACTTCTTTCATGCATAGAAAATATGTTTAATCTGCTCAACATCACCGTACAAGGGGTTGCTCGACAACTGCCCTTGTAAAACCAAACTGATTTTCATGTAGCAATTTATTTACATTAAAAGAACTGAACATTCGATCTATATATTTTTTTAAAAAAATTTACTGAGCGTTGGCAGTACTGAAAAAGGTCTGAAATTAGTAAGTCTAATGTACTACCAGATTTAAATAAGGTATATAACTTTGCTATGTTTCATTAAATCAGGAAACACAGCACATTCGATACTAGTATTAAATATAATAGCAAGTTGGGGTGCAATTGCATCTATTATAGACTCAATAACTCTATAGGAAATCCGCCATAGGTTTGTTGTTTTCTTAATGTTAATAGTTTTGAAATATCTTAAAATATTTCCTGATAATATTTTATGAAATGCAAATTCCTTTTTTACAGACACGAAAAAAATAGAATTAAAATGCAGTTTAATTATTATATAAAAACAGGTTGTTTGGCATATATTATACTGATCCCATCCACATAGAAAAGTAACAAAATATTTATAGGCTATGAAGTCATCACAACCCTACAAATGGATACATATTATAACTGATATATATTAACTGCATATATAATATAGTCTTACCTTGCGCGGTTGCACAGTAATACTGGCAGTATTCCTGGCTGGGGAAATTGTTCCTGTTGCCTCCGCAGCCACCGTACTCGAAGGAGGTGCAAGTGCCAAGTGAAGAGTCGTATCCCCATCGGGTCTCCATTTGATTGCATGGTCCGGGATCGAGCTCCAAGAAGCAGAAGTCTAGAACAAAAAGAATTTTTAATACGAATCTCTTCACTGTAGTAATAGAGACTTCTTCTTCAACAAGCCATAAAAGTCCACAGCTGGACATGAGCCCCTCCCGTTGTAAGGAGAAATTGTTTCAATAATCACTTTTGGCAGATGGATTGATAATCGCAGTATCGGAGTCTCCGCCTTTGATGTTGCTGCAAAGCTTATTTCGAGTAGTCACAGTAATTTTTTTTAAACATTTGTAATAGAGACTAATATACGAGTATCTGCTAAAGGTCGAAGTACCTTGGCTGGCAACAAACCCTTTCCAAGAATCAGTATGTTGGTGTCCAGACACAGATACCAACACACTGATTCTATTAAGGAATACATGAATGAAAATAACCCCTGGGAATGCTGATTCTATTATGATTAATAATATTTATACAAAATTATTGTAAAATTATATCAGTTTTTTTGATTTTTTTACTGGTTCTTCCCAGGATAGAGGTAGTTTCTAAATCAGTGGTAAATAAGAAATTGATTTTCAATAATTAAGACTATATTTAATTGAAAAAAATTGTAAATTCTTAATTCTAAGTGCCCAACCGACGCAATTATACGCGTGTGGATGGAGCCGTTCCCCATTACCAATATTTGAAATTTTAATTTAGCGCTTTTTGGGTTCATAACATTTTTAAGTATGTTGCAAATCAGTCTTTAAAATTGCAACCAACAATTTCATCGGCGCTGCTGAGAATCTAACTGAGTTTGCTCATATTATGTAAAGCGATCGCTTGTCGCCTGAGCTAAAATGACTATAAAAATTGTTTACAAACCCATTACATTACTATGTCACATATTAATCGATGGGACAATATCATAATCGGTTAAATTTAAATATTAGTTGAAGTGTTTAACAGCAGTGTCAGTAGCGTGTATGACATTGCAAGTGTTTAAAAAAAAATTCGCTGTGGTTTAAATGGATTAGGACAACATATAAAACTAAAACATGTATAAATTTCTTATTGTTACTGGTGACAAACACTCACCAGATCTAGAGTCAGATGCAGCCGGTTGAATGGTGGTGGTAGTGGTGGTGTCTGGCACTTCGGAGCAGCGACCCTCGCACTCCTCCTGTGATGCGAAGTTGTTCTCGTTGCCGCCGCAGCCGCCGAAATAGAACTGTCGGCATCTTGGACAGAAATTACTCTATATCAATAATTATTAACTTTGCATTTGGAAGATATTCGTAAATCCGGAAAATGTACATTTCAATATGTATATAAAATACGTTTTTAAAAAACTTCTTGTGTGTACGTTTATACATTTAAACATTTTGTCTCACATATCTCATGAAGAAATGAAGATATCGTTTATATCCGCATAAACGATATGTACCTAATTAAGGTTACAATAAGATTGAATGACTTAAATTGAGAAAGAGTTTTTTTCAATAAAAAATCCGTGGAGCCGTGGTAACTCAGATGGATAGTGCTTACTGTAAATTTCACAGTACACGGGTTCGATCTCTGCCGACACCAATGAAATTCTTAATTGCAATTTTAAGTGCTGATTTACCACGTGCTCGGCGGTGAAGGAAAACATCGCGAGGAAACCTGCATGTCTGAGAAATAAGAATAATATTTCTGTTATTTTAATAAAAAAAATAGTGTTTAGTTATTAAATGGGAAGTTTATAATGAGGGATGATAGAATTGCATTCACATCATTTCTTATTCGTGTTCAGAATGTATTAATACTCTGGAACTTTTTGCAATAAGCGAAACGCTATTATTAATATATACATAATTATATATTATATCTAGTGGATCCTAGAAATTTATTTACTCGTATCAACGGAGAATTGAAATTTCATTACATAACACTAATGAACATTTTAATAAAAATTAAAATGTTCATTAGTGTTATGTAATAAAATTTCAATTTTTATTGAAGACACCCCACTTAAGACTAACATTTAAAATATTATAATATATCAAGAATAAGAAAATAACCCCTGGGAAGGAAGTTAAAAAGTTACAGCAGCCTCTAGTATACGTTGCAGTTCTGGACAGAGGACCCGTAGTCTGTCCGAACCGCTGCTCTAGTGCGTGTTGGCGAATTTTATTTATTTCTAAGATTCCTCACGATGTTTTCTCGCAAGACCGTAACAGTTTACCACGTATCGGTATTTAAAATTTGAATTACCAATTTGATTGGTGTCGGCGGTGATTGGAGCTTGCTCGCTCACGCTACTTGTCGCCTGCTTGTTTGTTATGAAACTTACAAAGAGCGCTTTGCCCCTGAACTATAGCAAAGCTGAATTAGTAGAATTATCTTTTTGATAATACTTAATTAATTAATCAAATGTTACAAATAATAGGTATTTTCAACAGCACTGTGCCACTTACCTCTTTTCGGCTGTGTCGAAGTACCATCTCTCCCTGTAGTCGGCGCAGTCACCAGTCAACGCCGGAAGCGTACATACGTCTTGCACTGTAAAATTAATTATATAAATACTAATAATTGTTGGATACATTTATTATATTAAAGTTATAATTAATACAATGCACCATCAAGGTTATAAAAATGCAAAGCCTAAAATCATGCTTCTAAAATTATACTTTTAAAGGAAATTCTCCCACAAAATGTTATTTTTGTTATTACCACCACAGAATGAAATTAGACAATAAATTGAACCAAACTACAGAACATGCAATTCAATATTTTTTTTTTTTAATTATGTATGTAATTAAAATAAATATTTGATTAATTTAGCTCTTTAAAAGCGGTATAGAGTAACACTAAATTATTTTAATTGAAACATTCCTTAAGAATAAATATTTTTAACGTAATAGACGGATTTATAGGCTATGTTAAGAAAGAGTTATGGGAAAATATCGTTTCATTTGACTATATTCACACACAAATTATATTAAAAAAATTCTATTTACTCTATTAAAGAAAAAATCTTTAATTGTATGTCCAACTTTAAATAAATTTTAAAGTTGGACATGCATTTTATACGTGGTAGAGCCATGCTGCAGTTATATTATGGTTGTAGCATGAATGGGTCGGCTCGACCGGGGAAGGACCACGCTCTCACAGAAAACCAGCGTAAAATAGCAGCTTATCGCTGCTGTGTTTCGTATGGTGAGTGTAGAGAACCGGAGACCCTTTTTACTGGCAAAGAGGCATTCCATCTTAGTCCTCACGGGTGACAACGCATCTGCATCTTGAGTCTTTATTGAGGATAGATGTAGATGTCTATGGGTCACAGTAACCACTTACCATCAGGTGGACTGTGTGCTCGTTTGTCACCCGATCCTATAAAAAAAAAAAAAAAAAAAAAAAAAAAATTAAAGACTTTTAGCGTTCTAAACGCAGACCAAACTGCTAGTAAAAGAAATTTGATCGTACAGCAATATTTATGGTATCTTGACTTAAATTAATTATGAGCAAGTTTTTAGCGAAAACTATTTAAATTTTGGAATAAAAATGCTGCGTCTGCAAATTAAGGTATTGTTTTTTTTTTCGTAAGTATGTAAGAGATGATCTCTAGAAATGAATTTTTATTCGCCTCAGTTGATTTTCTAATGACAAATATTAGCATCTAGGTACCGCGTTTATCACTTACCGTAGGCGCTAGGACAAGAAGACATACAACTCTGCTCGGAATCGAATCTATTCTTGTTGCCGCCGCAGCCGGTGTAGTAGAAGGGCATACAACGGTTCTCAGTCTGGCTGAACGACCACATCGCATGCTTATCCGTGCAGTTGCCAGCCTCTTGTGGCAATACACACTCCGCTGTGTGTGTGACGCGTTAGTTAGGAAGATTAGAGGCTCCATTGACTTCAATTTCATATTATTAACTAATGAAAATGTAATGTTGAAAGTTTCTATTTTATTTTAGGATCCAAATTGTTTCGAAGAATTTATGTTCTTGATACTGCCAATTTAGTCTTTAGTCAAAGATAGTAATTTGAAATTTCAGTCAATGAAAGCGAAAGAAGTATAGTTAAGTTAATTAAAATAGTGAACAATTTAATTCATACAATAAAGTTAATTACCATCACCAAAACCAAGGTTGTTAAACAAGAAAATAATAATATTATATGATAGAAAGATGCACACATTTACTAATACAAATTTCATGCAAAATAAAAACACCACAGTAATTATCTCTTTATTAATGTAAAAAATGTGCGTGTTGGTGTAATTAAATACGAGTATAAGGTTCTAGTATTACCTACTTAGCGTGTGGTAGCGTGTAAAAGTCCCATTTTGACCTGTGGGTGTCGTATTTCTTTTTTTTTCTAATTTTTTTTTTAGAAAAACGTTACCCCTACGCTAGGATTTTCTCCTGTGTCGTGGAGGCAGTTTACAAACATAAATTGCACGAGGAAAAACATCCAGACACGGAACAATTATTTGTAGGCCATACAAATACTTGATCCGTGCGGGATTCGAACCCGCGTCCCCCAGCGCAACCACTAAGCCACTGCGCCACGGAGCCGTCGTAAGAGGGGACGATGGGATATTGGCTGATGTTGCAACATCCCATCGTTGACGCAAAGGGAACAGTATTTGTCTCTAAGCAACCCTTCTTCTTAATAAAGTACTCTTATCTTAAATGAGTGCATTTTTATAGTAATTAAATTATATATCTTTTTTTTTTGCTGTTACTTGTGCTGTGATATAAATTTGGATAATTTAACAAAGTGAAATGTTATTTGGTCAATGGTGAAAGAATCTCTCTCTCACTCGCTTCTTGAGTTAGTTTGTGTCGCTTTCACCACGTTTGGCATAGTGTACCCAGCTTTTTTTGTGCAATTGGCAACTCCAAAAAACTACACCCTGGTGATCAACCATTACATGAACATTATGAATAATGGACATAACATGAAGTTATGGAGTTTGAGCTTAAATTCGAAATTGTCTCTGAATATCGGCCTAAGACTCCAGTTTTACAGTGTTAATGCTTGTGCAGAGCTTTTGAGTAGATGGTACCCGTGTGGTGCAGTAACCATCGTTCTACAGCTACAAGCGTTTTAGATATTACTTTTATAAAATGTGCTCTAGAAGCACTGACTTCTACTCGCGGGCATCGGAAGAGGAGAAGATAGCAAAAATAGGTAAAAAGTTATTTTCATTACGTTTGTTACTCCACGTTAAAGACATCCATATCCAATGAATGGTGTTGGACTAGACTCAGCCAGCACATGACATGCAATAAATGAATAAAATTACCATGTAAAATAACCACCAATATCTACAAAATGACTTACGCTGAGATTTGCCTGGTGGGTTGCAGCGTTCCATACAGGCGGGTTCGGAATTGAACCTGTTAGCGTTGCCCTCGCAGCCGCCCCATATGAATTGCTCGCAACGTCGGCTTTCTGCATTAAAGCCCCAGCGACCGAAGTTGCCGGCACAGGGGCCTCGCTCAATAGGTTGGTTGCATTGATCTGAAATTACCACCATCCATAAATCATTATTATGCCATTAGATATGATTGTATAATACAATACGGAGATTATAATTACTACGAGCGTAATAATTCAGACTCATAAACACACCTTCGTTCCTGGCGGGCTCGCACTGCGCCTGGCAGAGTTCGCGAGTGTCGAAGTTGTTCGCGTTGCCGAGGCAGCCGCCGAACACGAACTGGCCGCACACCTCGCGCTCCGTGTCGAAGTACCAGCGCAGGTGGTAGCCCAGGCACGCACCCTTCACCTTGGGCAGCTTGCACGCGTCTATGAAAAAATTGTTGAATTGGACCGATTCTTAAATTGCGATATGTTTCGATATCTTATAACTTTGGCGTAAGCGTGCTATAGCAGCTTCCCCAAGTCGACGTCATTAAAAGCCCGCTCAAAAGAAAATCTTACTAAGACTATTGAGGTATTATAATACTTCGTATTTATTATTTTGAAAAATAAATTTCATAACGTAACATTTGTAATGTATGAGTCAATTTACTCTAGTGTAGTCACTATTCAATTATTTATTAACAATTATCAATTCATCATCATCATCATTACAGCCCTTCACAAGTCCACTGCTGAACATAGGCCTCCCCCAAAGAATGCCACAAAGCACGGTCCTGAGCCACCTGCATCCATCGACTTCCTGCATATCTTACCAGGTCGTCACTCCATCTAGTGGGGGGACGCCCTACACTTCGCCTGCCGGTACGAGGCTGCCACTCGAGAACCTTTCTTCCCCATCGGTTGTCGGTTCTTCGAGCTATATGGCCGGCCCATTGCCACTTCAGCTTACTAATCCGTTGGGCTATGTCGGTCACTCTAGTTCTACTGCGGATATCCTCATTTCTGAGTTTATCACGTAGAGAAACTCCGAGCATAGCCCTCTCCATAGCTCGCTGAGCGACCTTGAGCTTCCTCATCCGGCCAGCAGTGAAGGACCACGTCTCAGTTCCGTATGTCATCACTGGCAACACGCACTGGGTGTACAGTCTCGTTTTCAAGTTTTGAGGTATACCTGACGAGAAGATGTGCCGTAATTTCCCGAACGCTGCCCAACCGAGTTGAATCCGTCGATTGACCTCTCGGTCGAAGTTGGACTTACCTAGTCGGACTATTTGTCCCAGGTAAACATACTCGTCAACAACTTCGAGCTTAGTGTTCCCAACAACTACCGGCATAGGTGTGACATGGACATTAAACATGATCTTTGTTTTGTCCATGTTCATCTTAAGACCTATCCGTTGGGAAACACTATTGAGGTCATTGAGCATAGTGCTTAGGTCCTCCAGCGATTCTGCAATAAGGACTATATCGTCGGCAAATCGAAGGTGAGTGATGTACTCGCCATTGATGTTGATACCGTATCCTTTCCAGTCCAGAAGCTTGAAAACATCTTCCAATGCAGCGGTAAAGAGTTTCGGGGATATGACGTCACCCTGTCTTACACCTCTCTGCAATTGGATAGGTTTAGTACTCTGGTTCTGTACTCGGATAGCCATCGAAGCCCTACTGTACAAGCACTTCAACACTTCGATATACCGACAGTCAACTTGGCATCGCTGAAGGGACTGCAGCACCGCCCAAATTTCGACGGAATCAAAGGCTTTCTCATAGTCCACATACGCCAGACATAGTGGCAAATTGTACTCCTCGGACTTCTGTACAATTTGCCGAAGGGTATGTATGTGGTCTATGGTGCTAAAGCCTTTTCGGAAACCGGCTTGTTCGGGAGGCTGGAAGTCGTCAAGTCTGCGCGCGAGACGATTCGTAATGACTCTCGAAAACAGCACGTAGACGCGGCTCAGAAGGGAAATCGGTCTGTAGTTCTTCAAGAGAGCGTTGTCGCCTTTCTTGAAGAACAAGACCACCGCACTTCTGCTCCACGCCTCCGGTGTAATGCCACCATGAAGGACGGAATTAAAGAGCTTCTGAAGGACTTCAAGTACCGGTTTTCCACCCGCTTTCAGAAGCTCCGCTGTAATTCCATCCTCGCCTGGGGCCTTGCCGTTTTTAAGGTGCTGGAGAGCCATTCTAATCTCGCTCAGACTGACGTCCGGGATATCATCGGAATAATGTCGGATAATACTCGCTCTTGGATCGTTACTCACATTTGCGTGCGGCTCCAACGATGACGTGTACAGCTGCCCATAGAACCTCTCAATCTCACTCAAAATCTCAGGTGCCCCGGAAACGATGCTGCCACATTCTGTCTTCAGCTTTGACAGTTGGCGCTTTCTGGCAGACAGATCTCTGGCAAAGACTTTGGAGCCTTGGTTCCGCTCGATCGCTTCTTCAATACGAGCTGTATTGAATTTGCGTAAGTCCCGCCGCATGCATTTGGAGATCTGTCTGTTCAGTTGCCTGTATGCTGTTAAATCTGTTGAAGAATGTAGCTTCATCTCCCGTCTAACAGCCATGAGATTAAGAGTGTGATCGGAGAGTTTTTGTGTTCTTCTGCGGCGGGTCTTGCAGAACTTAGCTCCGACCGCATGGACAGTTTCCACGAGCTTGTCATTCAAATCGTCCACTTCATTGCAGTCTTCTAGGCACTGAAAACGGTTTTGTAACTCGAGCTGAAAGGTTTCGGGACTTTGGATTAGAGCACGAGGGGGACGGAGCGTTGACTTCATTAGACGAGACCTCTCCAACTTAACGTTTAGGTTCAGTGTGCCTCTAACCATTCGGTGATCGCTGCCGGTTTTCACCCTCGCGATCACTGAGACATCACTGAACAGTTGTCGTCTGGTCGTCATAATGAAGTCAATCTCATTTTTTCTCGAACCGTCGGGGCTCGACCAGGTCCACTTCCTGTGGGGCCGCTTCTGGAAGAAAGAGTTCATCATAAAGAGTCCCTCTTTCTCCATGAAGTCGGCCAGCTGCTGGCCCCTTGGGTTCCGTTGCCCTATTCCAAATTTCCCTACTTTCAGCTCACCGTTCTCTCTTATGCCTAGTTTTGCATTGAAGTCTCCCATTAACACCGTATATTGGGTTTTGGAGGAATGCATGGCTCTAGAGATATCCTCATACATTTCCTCCACCTCCTGATCGGGGTGTGCCGAGGTTGGTGCGTAAACCTGTATGACCTTCAGCGAATACCGTTTGGTGATTCTGAGTATAAGGTACGCAACCCTCGTCGACACACTCTCAATCTTTACAACGTTGTTAACGAGAGACTTGTGGACGATAAATCCGACACCTCCTTGGGACAGATGGTCGCCCTCCCGGTAATAGAGCAAGTTGCCGGATTCGAGGATTACCGTGTCCTCCCCCTCTCTTCGGACTTCGGATAATCCTATAATATGCCAGCGTAACTTGTCTATCTCTTCTTCCAGCTCCACAATCTTCTCGTCAGTCCTCAGGGTGCGTGCGTTGTATGTTGCCAGGTCGAGTCGTCGTAGGTGGCAACCGAACCTCCACCGGAGATTCTTAGCACCCCCTGCCCCGCCATTACCATGGTCGCCACCGTAGCCAGGAATAGCGGGGCCGCCGGGGACTGGGGGCCGTTTATTATTGTCATTGCTCATGGGGGGTATATTGCCATAGTTGCCACGCTTGGCGAGCGGGTTGGCAACCGCAGTTTTTTTATTGTTATTTTGGCTATTATCAGGAAGATGCTGCTGCCCATCTCCTGCCTGTTTCCCTTTGTCGCCTTTTACGACACCCACGGGAAGATATGGGGTAGTGGATATTCTTAACCTTAACCACTACACGGCTAATTATTCAATTACAATTATTCAATTATATATTATGGTTATCAAAATTGAAGAGAGTTAAAAAGTGAAATATTTCTACTGTTTACTGTTAAATTATATATAAATCTATAAGAAAATAAATTTTATTGAGACCATTTTATCCAAAAAAACATTATTGATTTCACTAGTCTAAAAACGTATCTGAAAACATATTACCTTTAGGCGGCGGCTGGACGCACACATCCTCGCACTCCTCCTTGCTCGTGAATCGGTTTCCGTTACCTTCGCAGCCTCCGTACCAGAACCGAGAGCAGCCGCCGTATTCCATATCGTAGTACCAGTACACGCTGTAGTTGCGGCATGGACCACGGTCAGTGGATAGACTGCAAGCCGCTGGGTGAAACAAGATATTAATTAGAAATATTATACGATGTAATTATAAAAAAAAAGGTTCATTGTAGTTAGATATTGGTAGGAATGAAAGTGGACAGTTGGTGTTATATTTAAACTTTTTATATATATGTACTAGGCACTGGCGACCGAACGCAGTTTACGTTATAACTCGATAATAACGAACGATATAGCTCGACCAGCGAGGTGAGTGAGAGTATTGAAAAATTCTTCACAGAATGCTTGTCAGCAAATTCCAATATTAAGTATATTTATTTTTTTAACCCCCGACAAAAACAGAGGGGTTTTATATGTATGTAGTGTGTATATGTGTGTCTGTCTGTGGTATTATAGGTCCTGAACGATTTTGATTAAGTTTTTTTCGTTTGAGAGGTGACTTAATTGAGAGTGTTCTTAGCTATCTTTCAAGAAAATTTGTTCAGCCGTTTGAAAATCATCAGCTCTTTTTCTTTGGTGATTTTTCAAATCTTTCAATTAAAAAAAATATAAGTATATAAATACACACAAGGTGATGACGGTTGAGAATAGCTAGGATAGATACAATTAAGGACGGGAATTATGATGGGAAATATTAGAGTTCCAAGTAATTTAAGTGGATTTTTGAAGGAAAAATGGACTGATCACGACGAATATATAAAGGCAAGAAGTTCCACAAGCGTACAGCGGTAACCGAAAAATATTTATTGAAGAAGGAGGATGAATGTGCTGGAATACGACGCAAAAACTTGTTAGTGGAAGTGAGATGACGATCGTGAGAGGAGGAAACGAATTCAAAGCGGTCTTTCAGGTAACGAGAAGTAGAGGGATTGAATAGTATGTTGTATAAAGCAGAAAGGATGTGAGTATTCCTGCGAAGGTGAATCGGCAGCCACTTGTGACGTTTATGAAATTCTGAAATGTGATCATATGTACAGAGTCCAAATAAGAATCGTAAGCATGGACTTTGGATACGCTCAAGTTTATTTAACTGCGCTTCGGTAACGTCCAGATAGCAAACATCAGCATAGTCAAGAATAGGCATAAGTAGGGATTGAGCAAGCGCAACTTTAGTGGGAGTAGGGAGAACTAAATCTCCGCAGAGAGTTTAGATCTGCAAACATTTTCCAACCGACTTCATTAACTTGTGGTGACCATTAGACAGGAGTATATATATATTTCTAAATCCTTAACTTTATCACTATAAGGGATGCGAATGCCATTGAGGAGAATAGGATACCCTTTATTCTAGCATCTCAACCCCCAGGGCTGACAATATAATATCTGCTTTAGTCTGTGCGTAGTAGGCAGCGATACTGTAGACTGGATTCGCTGTTGTGGCCTGATGTGATGTGACTGATGCCGGGTGCAATTATTCTTGACGTCATTATTTTCACATTCGGAGCTGACTCCTCTGACTCCGTTGAGAAGTGGGAGACGAAGGCCGTGTAGGAGGGAGCACCTTGGGTTCTAGCGCATAATGCCCGAGAAGGAAGAGGGAGAGGAAAACCTGCTAGTAATGGTGGGCATGCAGATATGTATGTGTGTGTTTTTATAGGATAAAACAACGACAAGACAAACGAGCACACAGTCCACCTGATGGTAGGTGGTTGCTGGGGCCCATAGAAATCTGTATCTATACTCGATTACGAATCAAAATGCAGATGCGTTGTCTAATATGGAATGCCTCATTTCCAGTAAAAAAGGTCCCGATTTTCTATACTCACCATACGAAACACAGCGGCATTCAGCTGCTATTTTACGTTGGTATTCTGTGAGAACGTGGTCCTTCCCCGGTCGAGCCGACTTCTTCGTGCTACAATTATACCACTAATATAGCTGTAGCATGGATCTACCACGTAAAAGAACTACGAGATCTATTTAAATAACTATGACATTTGAGTCAGTGTGATTCAGATATAACTTGTCGTTGTGATGTGGGTATGCTAAATACCTTGTCTGTTCTCCGGCGCGTCGGTACAGCCAAGGAATTTCTCGCCCTTTGCTTCGGTTCTTCCGTCAGGGCAACAGCCGTATTTGCTAGAGCCGCAGTCACAGCCAAACTGGTCAGGACCGACGGCCGCTGTGACTCCATCTCCACAGCAGCCGAACTCCGACTGTTGGCAAAGGCAGCCCTGCAAGTTCGGCCCAGTCGCCGTCGTCACACCGTCGGGGCAGCAGCCGAACTGGTACGTGTGGCAGTCACAGCCTTCGTAGTCGTAGCCTTTAGCGTTAGTGTGCCTTGAGAGAAAAAGGATTTATAAGTGCTTCTGTTACTATTTGTTTGTTCTGAATTACTTTAACTTTTTTCTACTTTCGTTCGATTTCAAATTGGCGCTATTATAGAAATTTATATTTGTTTGTTCGTATTTTATGCACTGCCATACCGTTCATCAGATTGCGGTTAGAATTTGTCAACTTATTCCTTGTACTTGCGCCAAGGTTATAGGCATAGTACAATTAACTTACATACAGTAGGTGGCGCGCGTATAGTACCGACGGTTATCATTCAATTTCAATGAATGTATTATCGTTTTAATAATATAACTCTTCCAAATTTAAAACGATATTACCACAATTATTTATTCTGCAGCAGCAACGCGCCGGGTACCAGCTAGTGATATTTAATATATAATATATAAACAGTTGTTTAATAAGGTAAGCAAAGTGTGGGCGGTTCCCCACTGGATGTAGTCACGAACTAATAAGAGATGCAGGAAGTTGATGGATGCCGGTAGGTCAAGACCGTTGTTTGT
This sequence comes from Parnassius mnemosyne, assembly GCA_963668995.1. Classification (NCBI taxonomy): domain Eukaryota; kingdom Metazoa; phylum Arthropoda; class Insecta; order Lepidoptera; family Papilionidae; genus Parnassius; species Parnassius mnemosyne. The sequence continues at coordinate 12,852,042 of CAVLGL010000057.1, forward strand.
GGCATTTCGTGGGGTAGGCCTATGTTCTGCAGTGGACCGGTAATGGGCTGTAATAATGATGATGATGGTGAAATGGTTATTTATATCTCTAATTTCTTCTAGGGATCTTTATCTCCTTGTAGCCTATCTGGGAAGATACCACCTTTTTATTCTTACTCATTCCTGCCACCAACCAACACAGCATCCACTGTAATGTAAAGGTTTGGTTTTTTTATAACACAGGCTGTGAGGCATTCCATATTAGTAGTCAGGGGTCAACGCACCTTGTTTGTTCAAATATCCATGGGCTGCAGTAGCCAATTGATGTACTGTGAATTTTTTGGTTCCCCTTTCTTAAAAGTCCCCAGCTTTACAAGAGCTTCTCCCTATGTCGAGTTCAGGTTGTGTTAATGGTCTGATTAACGGAGGACTAACGCAGTATCAGACGTTACGCACGTAAACGTTGCTCCTCGTCGCTGATCTGGGTGTTTTACTCTTGGAGTAAACGAGATGGCTATACCGCCATCTCGTTTACGCCATAAGATTTTATTCGCATTTCCCATAGTCGCCTCAGTAGACCCACGAGACGAAATGGGGAATGGATTCCTGATGCTGACGCCCCACGGCACACCCTACCTTGCGACGGTATAGTCCCAGGTCCAGCAGTTGAGTTTTACGGGTCGATAGCGTAGCAAAGAAAGGACAATGATACAAAAATGGATGAAACTCTACTTCTAATATTATTGTACAAGCTTACAACGGTCTTACTCTCTGGCATATCTTGTGGTAGTCACAAAACGGAATGGGATGACGGATTCTTCTAATATAGCCACCACACGGCAATTTGTGACACCAAAATTATAAAAAAGACTTTATATGACATTGCGAGATTACCGGTCTGGGCAGCATCCAAACTCGCTGTACTGGCAACCGCAACCCTCGTTGGCGGGTCCACGTGCGATCGTGATGTTGTCTGGACAGCAGCCGAAGTGCGCGTACTGGCAGCCGCAACCTGGAATAATAATGAATGAAAATATTCTTCATCTATAAAATTGAAGTGAGTACAAACGAACTTACAATTCACTTCATGGTAAGTGGCTATTGCAGTCCATGAACAGCAGCCAAGCTTAAGCAAAAAAGGATACAGATCACACAGCAGTTGTCACCTCTGAGGATGGGTTGTCTTAGTCTATAATTATACTGATTCTCTATACACTTTAGACTGGACCTACATATATAGCGCAAGCACTGCTATAGGGGCGCATAAACTTTGAATTCAGCTCCCTTTTTTTATAGGATAAGGGTGACAAACGAGCATACAGTGCACCTGATGGTAAGTGTTTGCTGTAGCCCATAGACATCTACATCTATCCTCGATTACAAATCAAAATACAGATGCGTCGTCACCCGTGAGGACTAAGATGGAATGCTTCGGTTCCAGTAAAAAGGGTCTCTGGTTCTCTACACTCACCATACAAAACACAGTAGTGTTAAGCTGCTATTTTACGCTGGTATTCTGTGAGAGCGTGGTCCTATCCCGGTCGAGTCGACCCATTCGTGCTACAACTATACCACTAATATAGCTGCAGCATGACTCTACCACGTACAAAATATACAACAAGGCCAGCGTTCTATAGAGTGGCTACTATATAATTTTGATATTTTTCTCTATGAAACAAAACAATAATAATGGATACTAATATTCATAACACCGTTAGAGCCAATGAAAAGTCGATTGCTGATAATAGGTCTCCCCCATTGATTGTCTAGAAGGGGCGATATTCGCCATAGTTGCCACGCTTGGCAGGCGGGTTGGAAAACGCAGTTTCTTATTGTTAAGTTATTAGGAAGACACTGCTGCCCTTATCCTGGTTTGTTTCCCTCTGTTGCCTCTTACAAAACCCACGTGGTAGTGGATGTTCTTACTCCGCTATTACACGGTGTAAGAATATCCGTAAGCGGAAGAAGGACTTTAATAAGCTTCTCCTACGAGTGAAGAGGCAGGAAATAAGCGAATAAGCTAACGTCTAAGTTTTTTTTTTATAGAATTAGGGTGACAAACGAGCACACAGTCCACCTGATGGTAAGTGGTTGCTGTGGCCCATAGACATTTACATGCATCCTCAACTACGAATCAAAATGCGTTGTCACCCGTGAGGACTAAGACAGAATGTCTCGTTTCCAGTAAAAGGGGTCTCCGGTTCTCTACACTCACCATATGAAACACAGCAGCGTTAAGTTGCTATTTTACGCTGGTATTCTGTGAGAGCGTGGTTCTTCCGCGGTCGAGCCGACCCATCCGTGCTACAACTATACTATTAATATAGCTGCAGCATGGCTCTACCACGTAAAACTACGTCAAGAAAACTAATAAAGACTCCATACTATACATACTAACTTAAACAGAAATGCATAGACATTCTCGTGAGCTAACGCGGAGGCTTTAGAATCACAAATTTGTATTTAAATAAAGCTTGCTAGCAATTAATAATAAAGCCTACCCTCCAGGTGTGGGCCTTCAGCGGGCTTGTAGTTGTCGGGACAGCAGCCGAAGGCATACTTCAGGCAGCAACCTTCATAGTCCGGTCCGTGTGCGGGGGTCTCGCCGTCCGGACAGCAACCGTACGTCGATGAGTTGCATGTCATCACGCAACCCTCCATTTGACTGCCCTGAGCTAATGGGAGAAACTACGATTATGTCTCTGGTAAAGGGAATGGCCGAACGTCAGACGATCGCGGTGCCTACATGTTAATTACCAAACCTAAAAAAAGACGCGCAGGTAGAGGAAGTAGACAGTTACCCACTGAAGTTGTCGCTTTGAGGTGTCATTGTGCGCGCGCATCGTAACAACTTCGTGGTGTCGTTTTTAGGTGTCGGTGTGCGCGCGCATCGTAATTATCTTATTAATTTTCCCAAACGCCCCGAAAGAAATATAGCTTCAAAAACTACACGTAATTCTTCGATACACTATGTTTTAGCAACGACTTCAGAATGTTTGTAAGCTTTAGGTATGTGAATTTTTTTTTAAGTCGGTCTGGTTTTATTTTAATAGTTTAATTATATAAGTAAGTCATTTTAATCTTAATGTAAATATAAAAAAATGAGGGGAAAGTAAAAATAATAATTTAGATATGGATTAGGTACCTGAACAAAGAGAACCCATAATTTTTTTATTTTTTTTACTCTTTTGTGTGGGCTAAGGAATTGCACAAGTTCAACGTAACGACTAGAATGTCGATTTGTTATGTACATTAAGTGAGTATACATAACTAAACGGCATATTTGGATATAGTTTTTTTTTAATAAGGAACCACTCCTGAAGTATAACCTATTTAATAAAAAAAAAAAGAATACGATATAAGAACTAGAAAATCGTCAAGTTTTGTGATACTACTGAAAGTTGCAAATTACATGATGTAGCTATTTATTAATGGTGGTATCGACTATCTAAATATTAAACCATGTGTACGCTTATAATTTGTGGTTATACCTGTTGAAACGCCATCAGGACAGCAACCGAACTCTGTAGTGTTGCAAGGACATCCTTCATCGTTCGGTCCCATTGCTGCGGTCTGGTTATCACCGCAACATCCGAAATCAGAGAAAGCGCAGCCCGTCTCCTCTTTTTCGGGTTCTGGAAATTTGGATAAAACTAGGATTTTTGCGAATGATTTCTTTTTCTTACGGAGATTTACGACTTCGCCAATGATTGATTCATATTTGTGGGTATACCCACAAATATGAATCAATCATTTTTCTGAATCATTCAATTTTGAAATAAATTATTTACACCCGCTATATATGTATATGGAGTAAATAATTTACTACATATAACTACATATACAACTAAAGTTTAGATATTTAAAGTTTCGAATAATATAACTCAAAATGTTTTATGTATCTATATATTTTAATGGCATATTCATATGTTTTAAAAGAGTTACTCAAGCTTATTGCACTGGTTACACGGGTAGGCGAGTGCTGAACTATTGTAATGCTGTTTCCTCTCAACGGTTCACCAGAATTTTGATTCATCCAATTCAGCTTTTTTGTCATGGTAGTATGGTGTATCACTTGTAGGTAAGATTGAGATATGTAAAGACAAAGAATTGCATATTTTGCCGTAAGAAGTAGACATTGCTATCATTTCCGAGAGTCTTTGCCTCTATGGATGCTGGCGGGCATTACATGTTCTCGAATTATTCATAATTTGACAGACATGTCCCACGTTTTCCTTTACCGTTGAGCACAATGGTAAACAAGCTTGATGGGTTTAATAGTAATAAAAAAAAAACCGACTGATCAATAGGCTACTGTATAGGTCATAGAGAATGATAAAGAAATAAACGTACATACATACATACAAACACTCGCAAAATATTAGCCACCTTCTGGGGCAGGATGGTAATTACTACTTAAAATTAAAATTGACAATTCCATCTCTATCGGCAGGCATCAATTTCGGTTTACTATCCCATAGACTGAATTGGAGTTATTATACAGGGTTATTTTTCAAAGAGTAGCCAAATTTTAAACTTAAGTTCAAATACAATATAAATAATGATATACCGATGATACCGTTGTAGCAGTTTTTGAAAATACGGGTAAATAAGACTTCTACTTTTATTTGGAATTATCCCAAATTGAATGTGATTTATGGGCAACAACGTTTTTGCCTACCGATTGACCCTCACGAATGTGTGCGTGCCCAGTAAAATCAGTTAAAATAATGCATTACCACGCATTTTGAATTTAAAAGATAAAAAGTACAGAGTGTTGGAGATTTTTTTAAATTAATTTTTCTCCGCCATTTGCCGATATTACCATACCATTTGCCTATATGCCCATAATTGATAACGCAGATGTGTGTTACCCAGATCTGTCCCAAGAACAAGCTGGAACACCTTCTCAATAACTGTATAAGTTTTATTTTCGGGCTTCCTAAGTATGACTATATTTTGCAATATAAAGTTAAGCTAAATTGGCTCACAATTCGGCAAAGGCCCAATTCCAGAATATTGCTTGTTATTTTATCCTTATAAAATGACCCATCTTCGCCTTCTTATCTTAGGGATGGGCTAGGGGAAAAAATATATCGGTATATATCGAATCTATATTTTTAATCAGTATCGATATATATCGCGTGATAAATATAGATATATCGTCATTATTTGCATGATGTAAAGATAGGGTCCAAAATTTTATTTACTGACGACGAAAAAAACGATACAATATTTTAAAATTTATCGAAATTCATACGAATTCTATGCATTATATAGGCAATATTACTTATTGTGAACCTTCTCTGCAAATCTGGCCGGTTATTGCAAAATAACCTTGTATATGTGGTAGTCATGGTTTGGCAACCCAAGCATTTTTTATTATTATTTAGTTGTTATTAGGAAGATGCTGTCGTCCATCTCTTGTTTCAGTTACCCTCTGTTGACTCTTAGTGCAACATCTTTTGTTGCCAATTCACCGCTATTTGGCTTTACACACCACATTTTAAACAGTACTCGTGGTACTAATGACATTTACACAACGTTAAAGTTACCTGTTTCCGGACATCCTTTCTTTTCAGGTCCTGTAGCTTGGGTTTCTTCGTCAGCGCAACAACCATATCTATTTAACAATCAATAGAATAATGTTAATATCAAATTCTGACAAGTAGCTATTATTTTGATCGCTAAATCGTGGCAAGTAATTTTATGGTCTATAAATAATAATTGTTTCGGGTTTGAATGTTTGTCGATGTACAATTATTTACAAACATTTATTCATTATTTTAGTAAAGTATTTTTTTTAATAGAGCAAGAGGGAAACACGAGCACACAGCCCACCTGATGGTAAGTAAATACTGTGGCCCATAGACATCTACATCTATCATCGATTAAGAATTAAAATACAGATGCGTTGTTTTTTTTTTTTTGAGGACAAAGATGAAATGCCTCTTTTCTATTTAATAGTCTCCGGTTATTTAGACTCACCATACGAAACACAGAAGCATTATTCTGCTGTTTCACGCTGGTGGTTCAGGCGTTCACGTGCTCGGTTTTGCAACAAATTTAAATTAGCATTGTAAGCAATTGACGTGTTCGAATGCATCATTTGAAAACATATCTTATAAATTTTGAGTTTATCTACTAATATGAAACGCTTATATTATAACTATATTCTCATATTATCGATATAATAGTGCTTTTTTTTTAAAAAGAGCAAAAAAATACTTTGTCGAAACTGAAGAGAAGAATAGAAACTTGAGTCCGATGAAGCTGTAAGAGTAGACTAGCAGAATTAACATCACAGAAACTAGACTCGGATAGAAATTGACGAGGCATGCCCTATTAAAATTTAGGTGAAAAAATTCAGCGTGTTTAAATCGATTGAGCTTCGTATCATACTTGGAAGATTTACAAGCCGGCGGCATTGGCGGACAGCCTTCTTGTTCGTTGCCCTCAGCAGCGGTGACGTTATCAGAAAGACAGCAGCCGTACAACGTCTCTTGGCAGGGCGGAATTGGACAATCTTTATTGTGGAGACCGCCTGCTGGTGAAACGCCGTCTGGACAGCAACCGAACTTGGACTCCTTGCATGTCTTCGGGTTGGGACAACCTAAAAATAATTAAAGCTGTTAAGTATTTCGATAACGTATTCATGTATGTATATATTTACTCGTATATAATATCGGATAATCATTAAGTTCTAGATAAATGGGAATACTACTCTCCACGACACAGCAAATCCTAGTGTGGAGCGATTGACTGTTTGAAATTATAAAATAATAAAATATGAGTAACTAAGTTAGTATCTGTATATTTTTTTAAACTGAATAAATATTGCTTATTTCTTCTCTTCTCTTTCTTCTATGTCATCAACGGCCGAGGCGTTCCGTGACAGGCCTACTTCCCGCTAAATCGAAGAGGGCGATAGCTGCGTCTTACTTGTGTCGACGTGGCGCTTGTGGGGACAGGTCTGCTGGAGCTCGCAGCATAATTTTATTGAAGAACATGCTTTGACTACCTTTTCTTTCGTGTTTGCTCTCATTACAGAGGAACCTCATTTCGAAACGGTACTGGATTAAAAAAACATGCGTCGAAAAATAAAGAGAATTTTCACTTTATTTTATTTTATTGCCCGTAAAGGTTAACAGCTGGACACGAACCAATCCCTTTCTAAGAAGTGTTTGCCCAAATCGTCACGCTTTGCAACCGGATTGAATTGAAATGAAAACAGCGAAACATCTTGTGTTACTGGGATCATGAAAACACCAGCCAATTGTTACAAAATGAGATTTCATAGCTTCGAACTTGTGAGTACGTAACATTGAATTTAAGATTACGTTACTTCGAGTACATTGCATCGATTACCAATATTACCTGCTATAAGAAAACCGTGTGGGAGTGATGTAAGAATATCCACTATCCCATATCGTCCTATTCGCAGCGGAATCTTACTGATAACAACTTCGAATAATAAAAACTGCGGCCAATCCGCTTGCCAAACGTGGTATCTATGGCAAAATCACCTTATGAGGCAATCTATCGGGAAGGTTTATGTTCAGCAGTGAACTTTTATAGGCCGTAATCCATGGATGGATGGGAAAGTCCAAAGTCCACGGACTGATATAATATGGACTGTATGTATCATGATGATATAATAATGACGTGATAATGATATGATGATAAAATAACGATGATGATATTACGATGACGATAATGATGATAATGAGTCTTAGAACATGAATATTCAAAAAATGATCAAAGCTTAGGTAGTTTGGGCATCACATCATATTAAGTAAACTTGTTCATTTTAAATTTTTTTGTGCAATTGCTACCTTCATCGAATGGTCCAGCAGCCGGGGTCTTCTTATCAGGACAGCATCCGAATTTGCTTTTAAGACACTTCGCAATCTTCTTTCTTGCCTTGCAACGAGGTTTCTTGGTGTAAACTTCAACTGTTGTCGTCCAGTCCCAAGGAGCTGAGAAAGGTGTTATTGTAAATAGGATAGCAAATTTTCTGAAAATTCACTTCTTATTTTATCAACTTTAAAAATTAATAATAAGATCAAGAAGTTATTAATAAATGTGGTGATTTAATTTGTACTAATTATTAATTAAGGATCGTCACATTTTAATTAATATAATAAACTTACTTGAACCGCTAGCAGTTCCTGTCTCTTCCGACTCAGATATTTCTGTTGTAGATGAACCTTCAATTGTACTTTCGGTACTTCCAGATGTAGACTCTTCTGTACTGGAACTTTCCGTGGTAGAAATGGCATCAGTTGTACTTTCTGAACTCTCGAATGCTATAAATTGAAATAAAACTGAATTATTTAGACGATAGACGAGTACACAATTCACCTAATAATAGTTGATCACTGATCTAGAACCAAGCACACAGATGTACAAAAACCAACTATTTAGTATCTTTCAATAATGGACCTTCTGTTTGGACAAAACCATTCATCTTCAATTCTCTACATAGTTCTTGCTACGAATGTGGTTGAATATACCAATAAATGTTATATAGTGCAATATTTTAACATTAACATAATTAAATTATCGAATAAAACCATCTAATAGTTTAGTGTTATGTATGTACTCGTATGTATGCATTACATCTTAGTATACTTACTGCTTCCACTAGATGTAGTACTTTCTTCCGTGAATTCTGTACTTGATGAAGATTCTGTGGAACTAATTGTTTCTGAAATTGATAATTGAATAGTTAAGATATTTTCAAGAAAAAATAAAATGTAACATAAAACTAATTAAGAACTATTAACAGTATGAAATATGTTATCTTCTACATCTTTTTTATATGAATCAAGTAATGAAAATAATACAGTAATATATAATACAGTAATATATAATATAAAATATGTAATACAATAATATAAAATATGTACTTATGTATTTACCTTCTGTGGTAACAGTTTCTGTTGATTCTGTAACTTCAGATTCAGTACTTTCCGACGTAGATAATGAACTTATTTCGGTCACTCCGGTCGTACTAGAGTCAGTGCTCTCTTTATCTGTAGATTCTGTTGTTGTACTTGCTTCAGACTCTGTAGTCTCTATAGATTCTGTAGTTATACTAAATTCAGTAGAAGCACTGCTGCTAAATTCAGTTGTTTCAGTTGTGGCCTCTTCCGTTGGCGTGGTTCTTGGTCCTTCTGTTGTAATTTCAGATTCCGTTGTTTCCGTAGTTTCAGACGATTCAGATTCCGATGTACTTACACTTGATTCTGATGTAGTACTTGATTCTGGTGTTGTACTTGATTCTGGTGTAGTACTTGATTCTGGTGTAGTACTTGATTCTGGTGTAGTACTTGATTCTGGTGTAGTACTTGATTCTGGTGTAGTACTTGATTCTGGTGTAGTACTTGATTCTGGTGTGGTACTTGATTCTGGTGTAGTACTTGTTTCTACGGTAGTAATTGTTTCTTCGGTAGTACTTGGTTCTACGGTAGTAATTGGTTCTGTTTCTGAAGTTTCACTAGAACCAGAAACAGATGTTTCGGTTGATTCGGTTGAAGCTGATTCTGTGCTTTCTGTCGTTCCAGTTCCCCCAAGTGTAGATTCAGTTCCACTGGATGAGCTACTTTCCGCTGTAATTTCAGTACTACCAGTTTCTGTTGCTGTCGTTTCAACAGTTTCAGTGGATGCAAAACTTGTTTCAGAAGATTCAGTACTTTCAGTTATAATGCTTTCAGTAGAACCTGTTAGATAGAATAAGTATTAATCGAATTCGATAAATATAGAAAGAATTTTTCAAATGTTATTATAAGGCGATGCTTGACTACACCACCTGGTGGTAAGCGGTGATGAAGCTCTACATGGTGAATCTCACTGTCTTAGTGTAACAAAAACCAATTTACTTTTGCTTTGAAGACACTTAGATAGTAATCGAATGAAAAATCAGAACCGGCAATTTATTCCAATCCCTAGCGGTACCCATTAGGAATATGAAAAACTAAGGGGTGGAGACCCGCCGACCATCTTACCCATTGGTGCAAAGGGATGGGAGGAATTAAATCATGTAATTAGGGAGAGTGTGCGCAACGCTCTCTGTAATATGCTATAGAACACCGAGAGCAATTCTACTCCAGTGCTCAAGGCTAACAAGTTTGGTTTCAACTTAATCTTAGTGACCAATAAGCCTTATAGCATGCCTCTCTACTGAGCATATCCAACTGTATCTGATTGTAAAGCTATTGTAGAAAACATATTAAAAAATTGAAAACACATTAAGTAAGTTTTGTTTACCTTCACTGGACACTGATATGTCAGTGTTGGTTGTTTCAATTTCATCGAGCGTAGTGCTTTCTGTACCGCTAGTAGTCGATGTTTCTTCACTACTTGTTTCCGAAATAGCAGTATTCGTACTTGAACCAATGCTTCCATCTGTCGTTACTGATAAAGCAAATATATTTATGCACTATCGTCTAAAACTTAAAATTAGAAAAGAAATCTATTTAGATTTTTTTATAATATCAGATTGTAAAATGAGCTGAAACCAGCTAAGTTCTTATTATGTCATACATAATGTCTTCTTAATAAGATTAAAATATGCTGGCTCTCTTGAATTTTAAATCAAAACACATCAGGTGGTGTACTGCTGCCTGGCGGCAGAAATAATTGAAAAGGACTCAAGAAGAGCTTTACCTCCTTTATTTATTTACCTGATTCCGTTAATTCTGTTTCCGTGCTGCTTGTGGGTACTGATGTAGACGAAATATTTGAAGAGCTTGTTGAGCTATCTGAGATTGTTGATGAGGATTCCGTTGTTAAATCAGCGCTGCTTGTTTCCTCAGATGTAGACGACCCAGTATATAATATATCTGTACTTTTAATGGTTATGAATTCTTCAGTAAGTTCACTCTCAGCCTCGTCAGTACTTGATTCCGTTGTATCAGTTACAGAAGTAAATTTAGTTGTTTCGTCAGTAAATTCAGTACCGGTTGTATCACTACCTGATCCTTCCATCGTCCACAAGTCGGTCATTGTAGGTTCTGTAAATGTTTTTAATTAAAAAGTAATATATATGAATAAAGTGACTATATGAAACAGCAATAAAAACGTTACCTGATCCTGATCCAGATTCAAGAGTAAATTCAGATTCACTGTCAGTGATTAAAGTCGATCCCATTCCAGAACCATCTGTAAATTTTTTTAGATACATATTACTTAATATCTGAACCTCTAATTAGGATTATATTAATAAAAAGAGAAATCAACTTTAAAACAATATATTACCAGTGATTGGACTGTCACTCTGCATCATGTCATCGAGCTGAAAACAAAAATATATGAAGTTTTGTAGTAAATCTTTCAATGGATTCCACTTCGATTACTTAGAATGATATTATGATACTAATGGTATCTATATGTATTAATACTACGAGTGCCGACTAATTGGAGATCGACTAGAAAATTTCATGTTTTTCTCTTTGGGTCTACGTGACAAGATCAAGTTAAGAATTATCGATATTTTGATGCGCCTAATCATACAGCAGAAAAAAATAATATACATATATTATACCAACCGTACTGCCCATGTCAGGTATCAGTTCTTCAGCGCCAACTTCTGGATAATCTTCCTCTTCCTCGCACTCTTCGTAATCGTAGTCTTCTTCTGTTGTTGAAACAGTGGTCTTCGTGGCAGCTATATCACAATTATTATATATTAGTATATATTACTATATATATTGCACTTATACAATTATAAGTACATAGTTCACAGTTTTTAAATTTTATTCAAAAGGAAGAAACAATATGTAAGCCGCAGGTTCAGTTAACTTATTTGGCTGACGTTATTATAATTTACTTTGACTGTTGGAGATTATCAACATAATTGAGAAGAAGATTTTAAGAATTTTCTATAGGAATCAAATTTTGTTGATGGAATAAATATAAGTTATTCATTACCGAACTCGTGTAAGTAAAAAAAAAAATACAAATTCGCGTAAGTCGCTTTTACCAAATGAAAAAGAACGTGGTAAATTAAATGTATATATATTTAAATACTGTAGAAACTTTTCTTTTACAAATAAGAATCCTTTGTCCCTGTGCCTCACAGCGGAAAGCACGTAAAACCATTAGTTCTGCGCATGATCTGAATAGCGCCTATAAGAATAAGGGAATAGAGTGAACCTGCGCTTGCGCATACACTCGTAAACTATAATCCTATCCTGCGCAGATGACTAGTGTCCGTCGAGACCGGCCATCCAGTGGCCAGTGGGTTTGCGAATCGCAATTAAACTTTTACACTCGTTCGCCTTCTAGAAGTATATGAGACTATTGCGGAGCGAGCGTGATTTAAACATTTTATTCAAACTTAACCATTTTACATAAATATTTTCTTAGTAGGTCAAGGATATCTATTTACCCCATTGTTATCTCATTAATGTAAATATGTAACGTTATTTTGTATTACTGGTGCGCGATATCGTCAATTTTAAACAAATTTTGGTGATTCCTTTTTTATGACCAAAATTCGGTCTGGAGAACATTACTGTTAACATAAATTTATTTTTAAAGTGATTTAACGTAACATATGAACGAAAACGAACTTATTCTTACTTTTATCACAAGGTTCTGTATTACAAGACTGCAACGTCTCAAGTATAGACTCTTCGGGGCAGGTTCCGACTTCAACACCTCCGCTCAAACACATCACGCGGCGGTACTGTTCACCTCCACCGCATTCTTTTGTACACTGTTAAACAAATAAGCTTTTACGTTATTGATAAAAAAAAACATACACATTTTTCATTAATTCATTAAGTACAGTCTATCAAAAGTACACTGTTGAACATAGGCATCTAACAGAAATAGCCTCACAGAGGGAATATTTGCTATAGTTGGTTCGTTTGGTAGGTGAGCCAGCAAACGCACTTTTTTAATATTATGAACGGATATCAGGAAGATGTGCTGCCCATCTCCTGTTTCAGTTTCCATTTTTTTTATAGGATAGGGTGACAAACGAGCACACAGTTCACCTGATGGTAAGTGGTTGCTATGGCCCATAGACATCTACATCTATCCTCGTTTGCGTATAAAAATGCAGATGCGTTGTCACCCGTGAGGACTAAGATGGAATGCCTCTTTTCCAGTAAAATGGGGCTCTGGTTCTCTACACTCACCATACGAAACACAGCAGTGTTAAGCTGCTATTTTACGTTGGTATTCTGTGAGAGCGTGGTCCTTCCCCGGTCGAGCCGACCCATTCGTGCTACAACTATAGTACTAATATAGCTGCAGCATGGCTCTACCACGTCTACTCTGTCGTCACTTATGGCACTAAGGTAGTGGATTCTCACACACCGCCACTACACGGACATACACTCATTACACATTTAGAAAGTGAAAACACAAAATACAGAATAATGTACAATAAGGTAATTTTAAGTTATGACGTGCACTCTTATCGCGTTTTTAAATGTACTTTTTTTTTAATAATAAAGAGACATGACGTAGCTACCACGCGATGGTAAGTAATTATTACAGCCATGGACTAACTTCAAACAAAACCAGTAATTATACTGGATTTCCATTGCTTAAGAACCGAAGGAATCACCAGCAGTAATCCAACGCATAAATACGCAAGGAAGGAAAAGGTTCATCCACGTAGTATTTATAAAGCCAATTCAAATATAAAAATGTACCTAGCCATCCGGCCCGACTTCGAATTTTTTGGACTTGGACACCAAAGTTGACATTTCTCAATAAACCATAGTCCCCACATAAAATAAGGGAATTATATTATATTAATAGCATTACTAGTATTTAAAAAAAAATTAAACAAAAACCCTTCCTCAAAGAAACTTCTAAATTAAATTAAAAACCGCATGCAGTCACCAAATGTTTTCCATTATCCATTCATTACGGGATTACACACAGATAGAGGAAATTTGGTCATAGTTGCCACGCTTGGTAACCGCAGTTTTATATTATTTTGAGTTATTAGAAGCTGCTGTTGCCTATTTCTTGTTTAAGTTTTCCTCTGTCGCCTCTTACGACACCCACGGGGCGATATGGGGCAATTATTTAATACTATTTAATGTTATAGGCGAAACGATTTTTTCGTAAAAAAAATGCCTCCGATTTATGGTTGAGAGAGAGAGAGAGAGAGAGAGAGAGAGAGAGAGAGAGAGAGAGAGAGAGGGAGAGAGAGTTACATTTTCATTACCATCCGTGTGTGTACACGAGTTTCAATCAATCAATCAATTCAATCTTTACCTCTGACCAAGGTCCCGCGTACCACTTGGCTGCACACTTCTCGCTGGTAATCTCGCAAGGTTTTGTTTCATTGTACTTCAAGTTCTTGTCGCAACGATTGTCGTCTACTTTATACACTGACGCACCGTCGAATAGGCCACAAAAGACCCGACGGCTTTGGATTCCTTTTCCACACTCCACAGAACACTAGAAATTATCATAAAAAGGATTTATTCATAAACAGTTGCTAAACTAAACTAATTTTACGATGTTTGTCTATCTTGATGTTACCCAAATAAGTTGAAAAAAATTAAGACATGGTCACCCTAATAAGTTGAAATAAAGTTAACACATTTTCAAAGCTAAGTATACAAATCTTTAACAAAAGTGAAACAAATAAAATATATATTCGAAGCCCTAACTTACTTTACTCCACTGTGTAGCGTACCACAAAACTTCACAAGGGGGAAGTTTCGAGCGGTCGCAAGGCTGCTCTAGGACCGGGGTCGGGTGGTAGGAACAGAAACTTGAGTCAACAACTTTTTGGTCTTTGGTCGCGCAGTGGGCCACACGCGTCTGAACAGTTGCAGTGCAGGTGTCACACTGTAATATAAATAAAAATAATTTTAATATGTATAATAATAAAATGTAGCATTAATAATACAAACATCGAAAATATTATAACTTGCCCTTTGGCTAGACTGTGTTTAAGTAAATACGTATTGTAAATTAATGAATAAATACAACAATTTACAAATTAAAAGTAACATAAATTGCACTGTTGTGCAATGAAATTCAAAATACTAACGACACATTTTAGGGATTACGAGAATCAAAAAAAAATATTGTTAAAATTAGTTAAAGTTAAAGTTAATGTTGTAGACTATATACGTCCCACTGTTGGGTACAGGCCTTCTCTCACTTCTGAGAGGGGTTTAGTGTGTCAAGTGTCCTCCGCGCTGCCCCAATGCATGTTGGCGGACGTCACATCTCTCGAAATATTTTTTTTTATTTCCTCTTCACCGCTTGTTTGTTAACTATTTAATATAACTAACTGCTATTTATCAGTCATAAAGTAGCCTAATGGCGTCAGTAGCCTAATGGCAGGGCGCGGACCGCGAACTCGAAAGGTCGTGGGTTCGAATCCGCTATTCGACTACTGTCGTGAACCACTTCTAACACAAGCATTTTAAGCTTACCAGAAGTGATTAAAGGGAATATTAGTAATTTTTAATAGCATTACTAGTATTTAAAAAAAAAGTAACAGATACTTACCCCATACCAATCAGACAAGACCCAATCGACGCCATCACAAGGATGCAGCATACAAGCCTGCTCCGTTGGTGGTTTCTCATCATCGCAGCTCTCGTCTTCAAACACTTGTACCTTCCCGTCTATTTTCTGATGACAGACCACTTGACGTGTTTGTTTGCCCTCGCCGCAAAGCTTGTCGCACTAGAAAGAGATGGCGAATTAGTATGTAACAAGGCTAATAACCTTCACGAGGAATAAGTGGAAAACAAAAGTGATTTAAAAGAACAGACTAATATCAGCACAATACATTTTTTTTAAATATAACATAACTTATAAGTTTGCCTTTTAATATATTTTTCTTTGTCGGTCCACTGGAAGATATTTCAGCAAATTATGGAATAAGTAGAACCTTTGTACAAACTCACTATAAGACTGTTTCTGTATCTTGTTGTGTGTACATAAATAAATAAATAAAAAAGTAAAAGCCGACTTCAAACTACTAAATGATTAAAATAATTTCGTCTCAAACTTCATCATCAATAAATCACTTTTACCTTTTAGGGTGGATTAAAAAATATCACAATCTCTATGACATATTAATAGTTTCATTAAAAACTTCATCCCCTATTTTACCACCATTAACTGACGACGAATTCATGTTCATAGACCACGTAGACACCCAGATATTGATTATAAAAATAATCGGTGCAGTTTGAGAAGTGCAGAAATGAGAAGCTTGCAATTTCGCATGTTCTACGATAACGAATTCGTAATCGTAGAACTAAAATTAAATTAGATCTACTCACCGGTTTCCAAGGTCCAGTAAACCAAGTGGGACAAGTGGCATTTTGATTGCACTCCTGATATAGCTCCGGTTTCGGTCCAAGTAATTCGAAGCACTCTTTGTCGGCTACCATCGACGGCAATCTGAAAGTAATAATAATAAATGGCGACTAGCCATCGGCGCAGGACAGGAATATTGTGCCCAAGTGTATGCGCAAGCACAGGTGCTCTCTCTCTATTCCCTCGCTCTGATAGTCTGATGGGACGGTAAACCGTAACGACCGGTGAGAGATCAGTCGCAGGACCAACGGCTTTACGTGCTTTCCGAAGCACGGGCGTGAAACTCCGCCAACTTTCTGACTCGAGGCAGCTACTGAGAATTACTTGATGCAAAAACTTAATATCTGATTTTTTGACCCGACTCGGGATTCGAGCCCAGGATCTCATTATCAGCAGGCGTACTACTAAAACCACTAAATCGACGAGGCAGTCAATCTAAAAGTAGGTACTACTAGAACATGCACTTTTCATGGTTAGTGAATGGTCATGGAATGATATAAGTAATTTGTGAAAGAGTATGATCTCTGCCTGGTATATTATAAGTACTTGTTACTAATGAAATAATTAAAGTGTCTGTCTGTAATATTGAAATTTCTGTCTTTCTTTGACTTGAATTTTATTACTTGCATACCATAAAGGCATGAATATCCAAATAAAGAATTTAATGTTTTTAAAAATCTTTATCTGTCGATGTGTCGATGTGTCTATCTGTTTGGGTTAATCTTGGGAATAGCTAAGCCGATTACGATGAAAAAAATCGATTTTCGATCTTTTTTTAATGTAATGTAATCAATTCAACAGATTGAGAACAATTTCAGGATTGTCTGAGCAAGGCTTAGGCTATATTTTAGCCGAGAAACTTGGAGATGTTTTTTGGGAAGTCGATACAATATCTTTAATGTTTATCTTAAATCTAAAAGAGGCCATATCAATACGTCGCTACCGCCACAAAGGGGCTTACAGGAGAGCAAGAAAACATTTATTATTCCCCGATTACTAGCTTTTTTCATCAGAAAATTTATCTTATTTGTAGTTTTCCATTAAGTCTAATACATTTACTATTTCTAAAATAAGTCTAATATTTTACTAAGTCTAATATATTTAATATTCTGATGAAAAAAGGCTATTAATCACGAAATAATAAATGTTTTCTTGCTCTCCTGTAATTTTTTTTAAAATTGAGGTTCGCTTCTTTGCGGCGTTAACGACGAATAGATCCTACTCAGACGAAACCACACCGAATCAGATAGTAAATAATAAAAGTATTGAACTTAAATGTCAATAATCTAATGAGGATTTGTATGAATTTGAAATTTTATCTTTATATATAAAAATTACGTGTCACATTGTTCGTAAGCGATGAACTCCTAAACTACTGAACTGATTGCAACGAAATTTTGCACACTGTGTGCAGTTTGGCCCAACTTGAGAGATAGGATAGTTTTTTATCCCGATAAGTGACCCTCAATATTTTTTATTATGAATTTAAGAATTTTTATAGGACACAGGGTTGTCGGAGAGGGCAGAAACACGTCTGCCTGGTCAGCTAGTAAAAAATAAAAACCGACTGCGTAAACTTAAAACAGTAAAACAAAAAATAATTATGAATAAAATAATTTCCAAATTAATATAATGGCTTCTGATGTGCTAAGACATTGTATATCCGGAAATTAAAGCCCTCAACTTCAGAAGTTATTATGTTTTATTTTTTTAATTAATTTTATACCTCTCAGAAATGAGTTATGTGCCTAGCAGTGCGACGTTTAAAGACTGTTAATTTACTTTTTTTTTAAATTAGTGTGCTCAAGGTATCAACTAGAATATCATCTTAGTTGTTATGATATGTACATATATACATATACATACATAAAAAAACATACGAGTCGAATATAGTACAATTATATGTTTACAATTTTAACTTTCTATATATGTATCACAACATATTGAGAATGAATTATTTTGTTACATATGTAGAATTTGTGAATAACTTGACTTCAGCACCACCTATCGGATCCTAGCCCAGGTATGAACCATCTTCTCCATTAAATAAAATATATTGCATGGATATGGCCGTAATCGGTCAAATCGTTCAGAAGTTCCCTAACAGATGCTCCAACGATTATATATAAAGATGTGGATTGAATGAAATGAGTGAATCGATTTTTATTTTACTATCAACATTATACGTTAACCTTACCCCTGTGCTATTATCTTTTCACAGTAAACTTGTCTGGATCTGGTACCACCTTCACCACAAGGTTTGGAGCACGGGCTCCAGGGTCCCTCCACCCAGCGGGCTGGGCAGGGGTCGGTGTTACAGCTCTGATTGATGGCCGGCTTCAAGCCCTCGTCACAGAGACTATCTTCAACTATTTCCAGCTCTTCTCGCGAACGACAAGTTACTTGGCGGGTTTGGAAACCTAGAAAGAGATTGAAGGAGATTGAATTATTACAACGAAAACGGAGGAAAAGAAGTATTTCTGGTAATTAGAAATAATTCAGAATAGCATTTCAGGACTAAACAAATGTTCATGAGTGTTCGACATCAGCAAAATAAGTTAAATAGACCCAACCAAACTAATGATCATGGGTGCTTCAACATCAACTGTAGTTTTTTTTTATAGGATAAGGGTGACAAACGAGCACACAGTCCACCTGATGGTAAGTGGTTGCTGCGGCCCATATACATCTACATCTATCCTCTATTACAAATCAAAATGTAGATGCGTTGTCACCCGTGAGGACTAAGATGGAATGCCTCATTTCCAGTAAAAAGGGCCTCCGGCCACCTGCACTCACCAAGCGAAACGCAGAGGTAAACCTCTACTTCACGCTGGTTTTCTGTGAGGTTGTGGTACCACCCCGGTTCGAGCCGGCCCATCCCTGCGACAGCAAAAGCTGTCGCGTGGCTCTACCACTGTTAAAAGTACACTGTAGTTAGTTAAATAGACCCAACCAAACAAATGTCCATGAGGATTTCAAAATTAGTTATAGTTATAATAATAGACCAAACCAAACACACGCACATACACATATTTTTCTTCTTTCTAAGAGAACATTATTTTTTATAAAATCACACAGTCCACCTGATAGTAAATGGATGCTGTGGTCAATATATACCTATATTTAATGTCGAGTAAGAATTAAAATGCAGATACGCGTTGCGCGTTGTCACCCCTGACGACTAAGATGAAATGCCTTGTTTCCAGTAAAAAAGGTCTCCGGATCTCTACACTCACCATACGAAACACAGCAGCGTTATGCTGCTATTTTACGCTGGTATTCTGTGAGAGCGTGACCTTTCCCCGGTCGAAGCAACTAATTTGTGCATCAACCGTAATATTATAGCTATAGCATGGATGTGCCACGCTGTTATGAGTGTACATATATTTATATTATATGACACCCGTTTAAGTTTCTCTGCTTAGTTCGTGGTTGACTGGTAGAGAATTCCTAAAGATATATATATATATATATATATATATATATATATATATATATATATATATATATATATATATATATTATGTCTTTTTACGTGGTAGAGCCATTGTGCAGTTATATTACGGTTGCAGTACGAAAGGGTCGGCTCGACCGGGGTAGGACCACGCTCTCACAGAATACCAGCGCAAAATAGCAGCTTAATGCTGTTGTGTTTCGTATGATGAGTGTAGAGAACCAGAGAACCGTTTTACTGGAACATTCCATCTTAGTCCTCAAGGGTGACAATGCATCTGCATTTTGATTCTTAGTCGTGGATAAATGTAGATGTCTATGGGCATCCGTTTACCATTAGGTAAGCTTTGTGCCTGTTTTTAACCCTTATTCTATTTAAAGAAAATATCCGCCAATTGTACTCCTTTGAGCAGTGAATATTGTTAAATAAACAAATAATGTAGTACTTTGAGATAAAACACTGACCTCCACCACAGGTAGCGCTGCACGGAGAGAAGTCTTCGTGTACCCAATTGTACTGCTGATTAGGCGGCGGGGCCATTGACGAGGGAATGCTGTATTCGTACTCGATGCCGACGTTTTCGTCTTGAAGGAGAAGCTGTCATGCATACATAAATTTATTTAGAATCAGGAAACTAGCAAAAAAAAATTAAAACGATTTAGTTACAACCGAGCTAACTGTACACCTGATGATAAAATAGCTACTATAGCTCCATATACCTTCAACCAAATCCAAACGAAGAACACCATAGTTGAGTTGTCTCTGAGGACTGAATATGTCTCATATCTTGTATCTAAACATACCGAAACTCTCCTACCCTTGTAACTTGAATACAACATCGGGGCATTTCTCCTTGGCTGCTGAAATAGGCAAGAAGAAGAAAGGAAGGAATACAGACTAGCAGGGAACTGCTTATGACCTTATGGAGTGTTAAGGTAGGCTAAGGTGGCTATTTTATTTCAAACATTGCGATAGAGGGTTCAGGGCTCCGGTTGCATTCGAACGGATAAACCGGAACCCTTCGTATACACTGATGATAACTACCGTGGAGTTTTAGCTGATAAAAATCAGGCGTAACGTTTTCGTTGCCCCCAGCAGCAACGGAAGGTACGCATGAGAATTTGCCCTCGATAAATATATGTGGCCATTTTCTGTTAACTTGACAGTGAGCAATATTTATTCTAAAGAGACTTACCGAGAGATACAATGGCTCTGTTGTAGGTCCGAGCGATCTAAGTTTGTCGGGAGCCGCGAAGCCCAGCTGACTACGCTCGTAGTGCCACAGGGTGCCGGCGATTGTGAGACTGCGTGGGAAATCAATGTGGTACTCCCCGTTTAAGTAGTACACGTTGTCTTGCTTTGCTCTCAACGCTATAACAAAAAAAATTACTTCATCAAATGGTAGTGTTTATAATGCGGGTGACGGAGTAAAAGAGAATCACCCCATTTCATTCCGTGGGTTTTTTTTTACTTAGTTCATCTGCTGTTATTTATTTTACAGCACCCTTTAATTCTGCGTATCTTTTTTCTCCTTTTTATATCTTTCGAAGTTTTTTCTTATTTCATTTTTTATTTTATTTTTTCATTCCGTGGGTTACTTGAGAAGCGACAACGAGGAATCATTACTACAGCCCATCAAATTCCATTGCTGAATATAGACCTCCCTAAAGATTGTCCTACTAAGGGAAATGCCGAAAAGTTTTTATGGGTTTCGATAGATGGCGGTATATCCACGTCGTTCACGCCAGACGTAAATATCCATAACGGTGACGGGAACATAGGCTTCGCCATAAATCGCCTCATAGGGGCAAATTTGCGATAGTTACCAAGCTTTGCAAACGGGTTGGCAACCGCAGTTTTTCTTATTCAGCTGTTAATAGGAAGATGCTGCTGCTATTCTCCTGTCACATTTTTCTCTGTCACCTCTTATTACGACACGCACAGGATGATTGTGCATATTCTTACACCGCCTCTACACGGTTAAACGGTTACTGAAGTGAAACTCACCTAAATAATTGTTGGATGCTTGAACTTCTGCAATCATAATGCTGGTGGCTCCTTGTGGTATCAGTAACACGTCGTTATAGCCTGCAAATTATATAGTGAATATTTATTAAAACATGTTGGTAAATCCACAATACTTATATATGCCCGATTCCTATATTGAAAAAAAGTTTCGGTCTCCGTAACGATCCGTATTCCACCGACTTTAAAAAGGAGACGGTACTCAATTTGAATGTATGTTTTTTATGTGTACATTTTTTTGGGTGAATCAATTTCGATGATTCTTTTTTTATTTGAAAGCTGGTGCTTCTCATGTGGCCCCATATAAATTTGATCAAGGTCTGACCAATTGTTTTTAAGTTATTCTTAATAATTTATATTGAAGTCGGTTGTACAAAATTTTTAATTTTAAATCATATTACATACGGGGTACAACTTTAACTGAAATCATTGAACTATTGAATATTGTTTTAAAGAAGGATTTTTATGTACTTTGTTTACTGTAAAACGGCTCGTAAAAGAAAACGTAGCGTTTTTAAATATGGAAACCCGGCAATAGTAGCAAATGTTCACAAATGTTACCTTTCCGTAAATCTTTTGTGTCTATAATTCCGGTCACTGTATGGCAATTGGTGCCGTTGCCTCGGCACTCGCGGCACTTGTCCTCACGAGCGTTGGAGCCCAACATCATGTCGCAACCTACCGCCTGAAAATGGTCAAAGAGATTTTTATTTATTATTCGTTGATGGTTTATGAACTATAATTTAAAAAAAAAAACTAAAACTAGTAACTTAATTATCATACAGTCCTACTCCCCGCGATATCGTGCCAAGAACGCTGGCTGCGTTTCCCCGCTGAATGGCTATACTTAGCCTTTGAGCGAGAAAAGAACCAGCCCTCTTATCACCAGCAGCAACGACCAGCCGCGGATGGAGTTACTTTAGGAACTTCACCGCACGTGGACCCCACGGATCGATAGTCTCTACAGCAAATGGCACAAATATGTAGTCATCTCTCAGAGACTCATATTTGCATCACTTACTCAGTTCAGCTGCCTCTGATGCCGCCCCGGCTCTAAACGAGGTTTATTAGTTGTTGGTTTATTAATTATTTTACTTTAGAATGAGAAATCTTTATGCCTTATGTCATTCTCTTTTAATTCTCTTCCAATCTTGTTAATGTGTCTCCATCATTACAACTATTTTGAATAATAGTGCACTTAAACTGTTTGACTTATTGATTGATGACGGGGAGCAGCATCTGATGTGCTAGATACCTGTAACTACCCAAATCGCCAAATTATCGAGATGCATTATACAGGGTTATTTTTCAGAGTGGACCAATTTTATACTTAAGTTGAAATATGTAAATAATGATACATCGTTATTGCAGTTTTTGAAAATACGAGTAAATAAGACTTCTACATTTATTTGAAATTATACCATATTAAATGTGGTTTATGGGTGACAACGCGTACGCGCGCTTTTCTATGTGCGATTTAATCCACTACGTTTTTGCCTACCGATCGACCCTTACGAATGTGTGCGTGCGTAGTTAAATAATGCATTACCACGCATTTTGAATTTAAGAGATAAAAAGTACAGAATGTTTCAGATTTTTTAAATTAATTTTCCTTCATCATTTGCCTATATTACTTATTTTGAACTTTCTCTGCAAATTTGGCCGGTTATTGCAAAATAACCGTGTGTATTATGTCTAACACATGTCAAACGGACGGTTCGCAGGCCGTCCGTCCGCAGATAATTATTAAGTGGACCTCTAGTCACAGGTAGTACAGGACAGTTCGCATTATTATAATCTGGAAAATTATGTTGACACACAAAATCTTTCATTACACTTTAAAAACAATTGTATTTCCATTTTAGTTGGCTTACATGTTGATTCATCATTTATTCACCAACTCTAGGTTAACAATTGTCAGAATTGGCTCTACGTTTGTGATGGAATGGTATTTGGTCGAATCCACTCCGAGAGATTATAAATAGGCCTGACCCATACGATTGCCTCATAGAGGGATATTTGCCATAGTTGTAATGTTACTGTTGATTTAATAATTTCACCTCTCAGCGGGTCATGTGCTCCTTATAGATTATCTTCTATTCATCCATTCAACAGCCTATAAAAGTCAACTGCTGAACATAAAACCTCCGCCATAGATTGCCTCATAGGGGAGATATTTGCCATAATTGACACGCTTGGCAACCACAGTTTCTTTTTTATATTTAGTCGTTATTAGGAATACGCTGCTTCCGATTTTGTGATTTGTTTCCATCTGTCGCCTCTAACAACACCCATATACATCGATCACTAATAAAAAAGTGATTTTTATAGTGATCAATGCCCATATATGACATATATAATTCTATTAATAGCAAACTATTTATATAATACCTGGCAGGTTCCATTGACGCAGACGTCGAAGGATTCATCACTACATCGCGTGCCGTCGACAACCTTCGCCTGCTGTCGGTAATAGAAGCGTTCGCCACGTGGCATGCAGTTCAGCTCGCATGGATTTGGAGCGTGTGTGTATGGTATCCATCTGTAAGCAAATCATTGTTCTAATATTCTTCAGGATGTGTTTGTTAATTAATAGAAATCTAATCACGTTATATATCTTCAACATTATCATTGAAGAGATTTAGAGGTGTCGTCAGTGTCCAAACTAGTTCATGTTCAATGGATTTACGAGGGCGCGTACAAGATTAAGCTCAATTAAAAAAAAAAATCGAGGGCGCCACTCAAAATCCGCAACGAGGATATTTACAGCAAACATACCAAATAAGCACCAGAAAACAGTAAGGTGAAGTGACCATGGTTGAAACAAGCATGTATATTGAATCTTTTACTGCTTTTAAATTTGATGGAATTGGCGTTACAATTAGGTTTATAGATATTATATAATATAATTTTGGTTTATTACGTCATGCAAAATATTTATAAGGCAAATTTAAAAAACGCAGTCTTAGGTTCATTCAAATCATTGTAATATATCCTTATGGTAGGGTGTTATGAACATTTATCCTCGATTATGTAATCGAATTGTCTGTTTGTTTGTAATTAATCCGGGTTGGTGCCCCAATTGGAAAATGCTGTTTACCAGTATTACCAGTAAAAAGCTGTTCTTTAATTCTGGACATTCACTATATAGAGTAAATTTTACGTTGGTATAATGTGAGAGAGTGATCCTTCCCCGGCCGAGCTGATCCAACCAAATAGTTTTCAATATTACATTTTGCCCGTAAAGCTATCTCAATAACTTTATTTCATAAAACTGAAGTGATAAATAAACTTACATCTGATGGTAAGTAACTACTGCAGTCCACAAACACCTGCAACCTACTTCAAATAAAGGTAAAATAAGGTGAACATGTGTAAGGGTACAGATGCGTTATCACCTCTGAACACAAAGTTTCAATTCCTGTGAATATACTGGCTCTCTATTGCCTCTAGACCGTAATACAGCAGTGCAAGCAAAATGGCGACAGGAATAGCTAAGAGGAGTCCTTAGGAAGTGGAGTGCCTAAAATAGGTGGTCGGTACCACCTAGACGGACCTATCCCAGACAGAAAGGATGTTCTAACATCTAGGTACAAACCTATATGATTTTTTATTAAAGAAAGTAAAGACACGTACTTGTACTTAATACCCCTAAAGGCGATATCGTCGTACTCGGAGCACTGCTGCGACCGGAAGTCACCGGCATCAACTGGACAGTCCTGCGTTTGACACGAGAAGTATTTTGTGTCGCCGCCTGTGCATAGCGGTTGGCCATCAGGGCTGAAAGTAATAATAATTTTATTATTTATTAAATAATATTATGAAACACTCCCTTTCTAAGAATACGTAAGAGAACGAATAAGAAAATCCTTCATCACATTCTCTTGAATGTCGTAAAATGTTCTCTTAAAATAAAACGAGCACACAGTTCACCTGAATCAGTTATCACCCCTGAGGATTAAGATGAAATATCTCGTCTCATGATTGTTTGAAGACTATTTTATGCAGCTATTCTATCAACGTGTGGTCTTGCCCCGGTCGAGCCGACCCATTCGTGCTACAACCATAATATAGCTGCAGCGTGGCTCTACCACATATAAAAACAATGACTATGGAAAATTCCATAAAAATCTCATGTCTTGCGATAGATGGCGTTGTACCAGTACGCTTACTTCAAATGTAAAATATATCAGGACCGGTGACGTGGAGCAGCTTCAAGGAAGTCTAGCACTGCGATCGTCAACCCGCGAAAAAATGGGACGATTAAATCATACTCCTCCGCACAGCAGGAGAACAGAAGGGGCCCATGTCCAGCAGTGGACTTCCACGGACTGATGATGATGAAGAAGAAGACTATTTTCCTACATATTATTATAACAGATGGAGGGAAGTTAAATAGGAGACAGGCAGCAGAATCTTCCTGATAACAAAAAACGGCAGCTCACAACTGCCTGCCAAGCGTGCACCCCTGAAATCAGATTTTATATGGAGTCTATTGTAATCAAAATTATTTCTAAAACATTTGCATTTATATATAATGTCCGCCAGACCAATTTTTCTTACGGCGGTTCACAATGGTGACTAGTCAAATGCGCAGGGCAGAATAGAGTAAGAGTGTGTGCGTAAATGCATAAAATAATATGCATCTCTATTTCCTCACTCTCATAGTCTCATGTAACGGAAGTATAGCCCATATATATTTTCCGTGACTTGTAGGTAGACCAGGAGAGATTTTTTGTTTTATAGGATAAAAGTGACAAACGAGCACGCAGTCCACCTGATGATAAGTGGTTGCTGTGGCCCATAGATATCTACATCTATTTGTTGTCTAGTTGTTTGTCAATCGTGAGAATTAAGATGCAATGCCTCGTTTCCAGTAAAAAGGGTCTCCAGTTCTCTATACTCACCATACGAAACACAGCAACGTTAAGCTGCTATTTTACCCTAGTATTATGTGAGAGCGTGGTCCTTTCCCGGTCGAGCCGACCCATTCGTGATACAACTATATTTACCACTAATATAGCTGCAGCATAGCTCTACCACGCCTTTTTGTAAGCGATTTTGTACAAAAACGAACTCAAATAAAGAAATGTATAAGATTTTGCTAAATTTAGTCAGTAACATTCAACGGTTAGAATTCACTTACCGTTTAAAGGAAACGCACGACCGTTCCATCCGTTGACATAATAGACAACATGATATAATCATGATTCGCGAGCTTGTAGCTGAATTGTAGTGAATAAACGATTATCTGTGTCTCAATCTCAAGACAGAAATCGTTTGTATATTTCGGAATGCAGATTATTCGGATATAACGCAATACCATCACTTGTATATTGGATACGTACCTAACTTCTAAACATATTCGTTTCTGACTAGCAACACCGCCGCCGCAGGTCCTGGAGCAGGGAGACACTTCGCCCCATTCTCCCCAAGCGCCTGTGCCCTCCCCTCCAGGCAGGACGTATGAAGCGGGCAGGTACAGGCCGGCGCCCTGGCGCCTGTGCCTGCTGCGGTGACGCGATAACTAGGGAAATAATAATAAATTAAAATTTATCGATACATATCTGTAAAAGTAAAGTTAGCCTACATATATACGTCCTACAGCTAGGAGAAGGTCTTCTCTCTATTCTGAGCGAGTTATAAAGCGATTAGTCCGCCACATTGCTACGGTAAGCGTTGCCGGAGTTCAAATGTCCTCGAAATTCCTGACATGCAAGTTTTCTCACGATGCTTTTCTTCATCGTCGAGCACGTGGAAAATCAGCTTAAAACTTAAACTTAAAATTGCAATTAATAATTTTATAAAGAAGCACACAGTCTACCTTCTAAATAGTACAGTAAGATGCCACTGTTGTCTTTAGACGCTTACTCGATAAAACCTGATGCCATCAAAAACATAACTTGTCTCACAGAATACGAGCGTAAAATCGCAGCTTAGTGCTGCTGTGTTTCGTATGGTGAGTGTAGAGAACCGGAGACCCATTTTACTGGAAAAGAGGCATTCTATCTTAGTCCTCAAGGCTGACAACGCATCTGCATTTTAATTCACAAACGAGGATAAATGCAGATGTCTATGGGCCACAGCAACCACTTACCATCAGGTGGACTGTGTGCTCGTTTGTCACCCTAATTCAATTAAAAAAAAAAACTTGTAAAAAAAGCAAGTCTCGCAACTCAGTTCTTCTACCGTAAAAAGTTGTGAGATTCATGTAATATCAAGTCGGTTAATTTATTCAGTCCCTACTTAAGGGTCCTTCTGTCTTAAGTTATTACGTAATTAGCTAACCTAACAACATCTTATATTGACCATATCAATACTAAAAATCTTTTATATTTTAAATAAATAGATTGACTTGGCCATCGCATGAAAACACAATGTATCTCTCAAGTAATACCTACATTTTATATTAAATTAGATTGTTTAGTGTTTAAATTTGATTGTTTAAGGTTATAAAAAAATACAGTCAAATTGAATAGCTCCTCCTTTTTAAAGTCGGTTAAAAATGAATGCTATAGCTATAGCCTGTAGATTTTCTAGTTTTCTATACTTATCAAACTGTACAAAAACTATACTAAATGGTAGAAATAATTAACGCTCGATCTACATTTTAAAACATCATTTCTGTTTCATAACCTTGAAATTTGCAATTAAAATTAAAATTTGCTAGAAAATTGCATGGGGAGCTGCTTCTAAAACGAATCTAATTCACGTTGAGAGAGCTCAGCGAGCAATTATAAAAATAATTAATTTTAGAAAGTTCCGATATCCAACTTCAGACCTTTATAAGGATTACTCCGAGACAATTGTATATTAAGACCACAGTCATAAAACAACATACCAAACCTTTAGAATTATCTAATATAAGAAGGCCTTTTGCTATCTATAATACTCCTGTCTGTAGAACAAGATTTGCCCAGAATTTTTTTCCGTACCTAGGACCATTACTATATAACCGTTTAAAAAGGATCTTATCTATATCCAAACACAACAAATTCATTTGTAAAAAATATATAGATAAATATCTCAAAACGATTGGCTATGAATTAACTGAAAAGTTATTAAGAAGTGTTGAATGATTTATTTTTTGATTTTTTATTAATTATGTAATTCTTTACTATTTTAAGATATTTTGATTTTTTTTGTTTAATTCTCTACTAATTTAAGATTTATCGCTTTTGTTTTCTTTATTTTAAGTTGCTCGTTTATATGTGAGGGGTGGCAATCATTGATGAACTTTAGATAATAAGTTAGATACGTAATAATTCTATGAAGTTAGATAATCCTAGAGTACAAAATACTTTTCATCAGGGGTGTCACTTCCACTATGGAAGGTATGGAGCACTCCATACCTCAAGTTTTTCAAGGTATGGAATTCCATAGCTGAAATTAGGAAATAAATCGCATATTACTACAAACCCCATATAAATAAATCGCAAGCCCTTAAACCTCAATACCCCACATCTTATAGTTCAATAAATAAGTTGAGTATATACACTGCAAACTCTTAAACCTTAATACCCCACGAGTAATGCGAACAAATTTGAAAATCGCGCCACCATTTTCCATACCTCAGATTTTTACAAAGTGACACGCCTGCTTTTCATAATATACAATATAGGCTTATAAGTATATTGTATAAGTAATTTATTATTATCATTGTCCTAAATTTATAATGACAATGCTTTCTGATAACTTAAAAGTCTAAGATTTGTTAAGGTAGTTATAACATCTTGAAAACTAAAAACGCAATATTTTCTTCATGTGAATGTTTTGGTTAAACTGTATACAATCAGGTAGTTAATTACTGCATCGAATACAATGAACAGTAACAGCACTACTCTGCCGTCATACAGTTTTTTAGTAGTACGGGGGGTAGACTCATTTGTTGTTGGAAAAAATATCCAATATATTACAAATATCTACACAACTCTTGAGTACGAATTCACGAATATTATTGTAATTGTAGGCTAAGTCTTGTGAATAAAGAATTATTATTATTATAATTTCAAACAATTTTTAATGTCAATCATGTTCGAATGTTCATTCAGTATGTGACCTATAAAATTTTACATGTCTTCAATTTTTTTAATAAACTAAGGATTATAAACGAAAATACCCGATGGTAAGTGGACATCGTGATCTAGATCAGAAATTATATATTTTTGCTTGTAAAATAATTTCATACTTAAGTACTAATATTATTTTGAAAGTAATGTCTCATTAATTACTAATAAGGTAATTATATTATTCACTTACTAAATTCTGGCAATAAATAAAATTAAAAAATGAAATTTAATTAAATACAATATTAAAAACTATTATAATAAAAAATAAATAAAACTAGAAACTTAATTATCATAATATAGTCCTACTCCCCGCGGTATCGTGCTAAGAACGCTGGCTGCGTTTCCCAGCTGAATGGCTATACTTAGCCTTTGAGCGAGAAAAGAACCAGCTTATCACCAGCAGCAACGACCAGGCGCGGATGTAGTTCCTTTAGGAACTTCACCGCACGTGGACCGATAGTCTCTACAGCAAATGGCACAAATATCTAGTCATCTCTCAGAGACCCATATTTGCGCCACTTACTCAGTTCAGCTGCCTCTGATGCCGCCCCGGCTCTAAACGAGGTACCCCTGAGATGACAGGCCGCCAGAGTGTTTACGCTAGTAGCATCCCACACTAAGGCTTTACCTCTCTCCCAAGGGACCAATGTAATACCGTCGGGTCTCCTGCCATCGTCTCTAAATATTCCACAAGGCTCTAAAACCGAGGGAACATTTATAGAGACAAGAAAGAGCCCTTCGGATGACATCGTTCAAAGAACTGTGTCGTGAAAACCTACCAGCGCTTTTCTTACATGAAAGTCCGTGGAGCCCAAACTTGTCGACGCTGCTACCACAGGGGCACTAATGGGGTTGACAAAGCGCCGCTCCTAGTCGGATTCCTACGGCGATGCGTAAACTTTCCCCATCAAGTAATGTGCCGATATTACTTGATGGTAAAGCGTATTAGGCTGCTGTTTTACGCTGGTTTTCTGTGAGAGCGTGATCCTTCCCCGGTCGAGCCGACCCATTCGTGCTACAACCATAATACAGCTACAGCATCACTCTACTACGTATAAGAACACCAAATTAAACGATAATGGATATTATTATTACATAAGATCATGATTATCCCACGCTTTATACCGGTATTTATTAATATTATAAATTCATGAGTATAGCAACAAGCAAGCATTATAAGATTCCAACACCATTCGAGTTGATTGCTTCAAGCTCAAAAACGTAGAAACTAATTTTATGATGAATCACACGCACACGGAAGCTTAAGGCCTTAACAGTGGTTGAAATGCCTAAATCTAGGATATTTAAGTAAAAAAATCTCAATAACTGTTCATTTAATCCACAAGGAAAAAATACAAGATAACAGAAGAAGATTTGGTTAATGTTTTTAATTTAACAAAATTGTATTTTTGTCAAGCCCTAATTAGAAAAAAAATCCCCAAAGAGTACCTATCTTTGTCATATTTTGCAAAATTTCTCCAAAACGGCACAAGCTTTTTAAATAGTTCTTACACTAAAAAAAAGGTCTTAAAAATATAAATATTTTTAATTGAGAGTTTTATTTTTATTACCCGTTTTATAAGAGAATATATCATTTTTCCCTGAAATTGAATATATTTACGCGAGCGCGCATGCTCCGTCGCCATGTAAGCTCTGTCACAGTCCGTTTTCGGACATCGTCGAGGGTGGACCGCACGTCGGTGTTGGAGCGACTTCGTTCAAATATATATTAGTTTTTTAAAAGTTTATACTCAATTATAAATATTTTTATGACTAGAAATACTTAATTTAGTTAACATCTGTACACTGGTAACTGTAAATATTATTTTCTAAATAAATTAATTTTTAAAGTGCCCAAAGAAGAAGAAATTTTTGCGGCGACGTTGATTAGTGAAATTGAAACATGCATTTTTATATAATTTAGATGTGGAACGACGAACATGCTCTCGTTACTTAGATTTCGATCGTTTTTAATACCTATGTAATTTTATTGTTACATATTTTTATTAATTAGTTGATAATGAATTTTATAATTATGTATTACAATAAAACGCTGTTTTTATAAGTATGACTTTATAAAATATTATTGGGGAGAGAAATAAAGATACAGATACTTACATTTAGGTACACTGTTATCAAATTAAATCAAACAATTTAAATAAATAAAAGAATGGTGCTTACCTAAGTATAAATAACTCTATAAAGACATTCTTGGGTTTATGGTTTTTTTTATGTTAAACAAACTATCATCTAAAAAATGTAAAAATTTTAAATTGGAGAGGGGTTTCTCTACGTGATAAAGTTAGAAATGAAGGTATTTGCATTAGAATCAGAGTAACTGACATAGCTCAACGGAATATTACAGTGAAATGGCAATGGGCTAGCTATATAACTTGGAAAACATATAAAAAATAGGAAGAAAGGTCCTCGAGTGGCAACCTCGTACAGGTAAGCGAATTAGTACTCAAACTTTATTCCTCTTCACGTATTCTCATACACTTTTCTTCACACATACACACACACACACACACACACACACACACACACACGCACACGCGCGCATGCACGCACGCGCGCGCACACACACACACACACACACACACACAAATAGGTCGCAAATAATACTTACCTAGTACAATAGGTAATTAGGCAAGAGTGAATAGGTTTTTGTTAAGTCAGTGCAATTCACCATCTTAGACTACATAACCACTTACCGATGGGATTGTAGTTGCTTTACTACTTGCTGGGTAAAAATAGTAAAAAAAAATTGACCCTGTGAAAGTTTGTATTTAGATATAATTTTTCTAACCAACCATAAAAATATGATGAGAATAATATGTATATAAGTATAAAGGTTGCCTCACACGGAACAGTAATAATATAATATTATATCTTCCATTATCTCTGAAATCCGAGGTATGTTCATATTAAGAGGCTAAATAGAGCCACATTGAAATGCATGGGGATCTTTTTGTAATTTCACGTCATTATCGAAAAAAAATTGTAGGTACGTATTTTAGGTGGCGGTTTGCAAAACACGATTCCACAAAAATTAACTCAATAGAAAATAATTGCAAAGTTGCTTCTAAAAATACTTCAATTTTCAATATCAATTTTTTTACGTGGTAGAGCCATGCTACAGCTATATTTATTAGGTATAGTTGTAGCACGAATGGGTCGGCTCGACCGGGGAAGGGCCACGTTCTCACGGAATAAAATGTAAAATAGCAGTTTAACCCTGCTGTGTTTCGTATGGTGAGTGTAGAGAACCGGAGAACCTTTTTACTGGAAACGAGGCATTACATCTTAGTCCTCACGGGTGACAACGCATCTACATTTTGATACGTAATCAAGAATAAATGTAGATGTGTATGGGCCGTAGCAACCACTTACCATCAGGTGGACTGTGTGCTCGTTTGTCACCCTTATGCTATTTAAAAAAAACTTTCTGAGATTTCAGTATAATAATGTTAAGCACTCGTACAATTATGTCTCATGTTAATAAAGCTATTGGGCTATTTTGATTTGTAATAAAGTGATTTTACTTTATAGGTTAAATAATTTATTTACCTTTCTATATCAAGAACCGTTTTTCTGTCACTTCTATTGAATTTGACAGTGCTTGCTGAAATTTAGCATCTTTAGATGGATCAGAATCGCCCGCTGATCCGGCTGTTAGATATTGCAAAAATAATCGAAAATATTTATTTTTACTTTCATGCCCAAAACTACCTTGTCTTATTTTATTACGGTCAAATAATATTTATTAGGTTATTAAGCAAGTATTTTTGTAAATGTTTTGTATGTAAATGTAAATGTTTTCATTATTTTGTTATTCTATTGTTTACAGTTATTATCACGTCTTAGCTTTACACCAAGAATTACATTAGAAATTCTTGATGGGATGCGATGTAACGCGCATATATTATTTTTTATCAAGAACTATATATATATATATATATATATATATATATATATATAATATTTGTTTTTTTTTATAATGTATATATTTGTTTTTTTTACCAGTAGAGTTTCAACAAAATCTTAAAAAAGTTCCATGAATTAAAAAAAATATTATTTTCATTTTGATTAATTTAATTCGAGACTAAAATAAATGTGAAAGGGCTTTTATCTGCAATAATCATTTTCATCAAAAATAACATAGACTTATAAAAGTCATATACACGGTCAATCATACTGAAGATTATCAATTGTACTACAAAATATTTAAAAGACTATTTCCAGTATAATGACCCGAATATCATCATTAATGTTTGACTGGCACACTTAAAAGTTTTATCACATGGCTAAATGATTGACTTTTATATTATGATAAGGTCATGCTTTTCTATAAAAAATTGCAAGAAATTTTAATTCCCGGCCCTATTGGTTTGTTTTACTTTTTACTTAATTAGTGAAAAACAAAATGGACTGATCTAAAAGTTTACTTTTTTGGGTAAAAAGTGCTATTTAGAATTTTATGCAAATGGTAATTAAAGTTTCTATGTAAATAAGTGTAACTTAGCGGGTATTATATTCAATGGTAGCGGCCATCCGTATTGGCAAAGCCAGCATCATTTTCTGTACAGAAACCGGCAAAGTGTTGCTCAAGGCACTATAAACAAAGCAGCTGATAAAATGTTACACTCATAACTGTTAACAAAAACTGTTTTCGCAAATGGTCTTATAGATAATAATGACTATTCCGCCGTGTTAGGTGCAGGAGCTATTATAAGAAGGAGAAGAGGTAAAATTTTGTTTTAGAAATGCGCAATCAATATTGTTTTGTCTGCAATTGAGCATAAAATAAAAAATAACTTCAGCCAAAGTGCATAACTGGCATTATACTCAGGCCCATCAATTCGTATGGAAAAAAATAATTTTACCAGGTCTCAAAAAATCAATCACAATTCAAAAAACATAAATGTTAAAATCAAAAAATGTATATATGTATGTCTGTATAATGATTTATGGCCGCTTAGTAACTGACTGTGACTCACTATAACATCCTACAGTCACGCCGAAACTAAGAGGGGAGAATCACTGTAGAAAAGGTAATAATTTATTGCGGAAATTTTGTGATAAAATTAAAAAAAATGTAAAATTGTCCAAGTTAATCTAACTTAGTCTAACTTATCCTTATGCGTACAAAAAAAACAAATAATAAAATAGTGAGATGGCGTCAGTTTTTAAGAAGATATAACAAAAATAAACAAAAAAATAAATTACAATAAAGTTCAGTGTTTAATTGATTATATACCGCTGACACTTAATCACGCTTTTTGAAACCACGCCAGTTGTAAACAATACTTGTGTGAAAAGACAAAATTTCTTTTCAAATTTACGCCGAGTTGTAAGTAGAAGGCCAAATAGGTCACGTGTCAATTTTAATTAAATCTATTTTATATGAAGTGATCTGGACTACGTTTCATCAATTAACCATTGGTAAAAATTAAAACAGGAATTTTACGATTGTGTTTACAAAAAACATTATTAGTTGAACCTTGCAGCTTGTTCATTATTTTTATTATAAATACCTATAAATGTATATATTATTAATAAATAGTTCCCATCATATATTGGATTATTTTTTATTTTGCCCTATCTGCAATGTTCTACGCTCTGTAGAAAATGTGGCGTATGACATGACTGACAATCTTTCGAACGTTTTATCTAGGTACAAAGATGTTTTACGTTTTCGTCGCCTCCACATGATATTTTTGTCAGCATAAGGTACCCTTCTATATCTAAAACGAATATAAATATTGCTACAAAGTAAAGTAATTAGCTATACAAGTCCCTCTACTGGGCACAGGACTCTTTTTTTATTTCTGAGTGGGTTTTAAGGCAAGGAAATGCCCGCCGTGCTTCCCCAATGCATGTTGACGAAAATTGCAATTACAAATTTCATTCGTGCTGTCGGGGATCAAACCCGGGAAAATATTTACAGCGAACGCTTTGACCCAGATCTACTAATACGATACAAATAAATACGATTTAACATATATAATAAAAATTCTTACGTACTTGAAACTTGAACACTTGAGCTCGTGATGCCTACCGGACAAAGCTACGCCACACCGTGCAATGTAATTGAAGATGCGTAACCGCGACATAGTTCTCAGTGATGCGCAAGCATAACAGGCAGTATGTCACTTATATAATTGTCATCTCTGCAGTCTATTAATCTTTGCACTTTTATAAGTAATACAGAACGTAGTTGCTAGACGGTGTTGACATCGGCTAAAATCTCTGCGATCGCCGTTTCGTCAAGGTCATTCAGGCTAGTTAAAGCCTTAAATTGAAAATTTACCATAGAAATGACTTCGTAATCCGTTTATTTCTATGGGAAATACATTATACCTCGACTGAGGATTGTATACTGTTCCTGTCTTTCTTTGTGTATATATTCGTTTCATCAAATCGTTATAATTTGAGGATGCAATAGGTTCATAGTTAATAGCGTTTCTATAGACAATCGAGATAACCGTGATAAACCAACGATATAGGCATTTACAAAATTATTTTCTTGTAAACTATCATAAACGTGACGTCTTCTCATTCTTTTGAACTCTAGGATTACAACATTCCCAATAGTTCAACGCAGTCAGGGATATATATTTTTAATGAAATAAGACTTCACGGACATGGAATCTAAGTTCGGCCAGTTAAATTATCGGCTAGCTTCAACAAATTTGTTTTATGTATTAGCACTAATGGAACGTTTTAGGGCCTTGTGAAATATTTAGAGACGATGACAGGAGTTCATGGGAGAGAGTAAGTCTTAGTGTGGGAGGTGGGATCTTGGCAGCCTCTCATTTTAAAGGAACAGAAGCCGGGGCGGCATCACAGAAATAAAGCTTGTAACTTTATTTGAAATTATCTCAAATAAAATGTGATTTATAGGCAACAACGTTTTTGCCTACCGATCGACCCTTACAAAATGTGTGCATCATCATCATCATCATCATTACAGCCCTTCACAAGTCCACTGCTGAACATAGGCCTCCCCCAAAGAATGCCACAAAGCACGGTCCTGAGCCACCTGCATCCATCGACTTCCTGCATATCTTACCAGGTCGTCACTCCATCTAGTGGGGGGACGCCCTACACTTCACCTGCCGGTACGAGGCTGCCACTCGAGAACCTTTCTTCCCCATCGGTTGTCGGTTCTTCGAGCTATATGGCCGGCCCATTGCCACTTCAGCTTACTAATCCGTTGGACTATGTCGGTCACTCTAGTTCTACTGCGGATATCCTCATTTCTGAGTTTATCACGCAGGGAAACTCCGAGCATAGCCCTCTCCATAGCTCGCTGAGCGACCTTGAGCTTCCTCATCCGGCCAGCAGTGAAGGACCACGTCTCAGTTCCGTATGTCATCACTGGCAACACGCACTGGGTGTACAGTCTCGTTTTCAAGTTTTGAGGTATACCTGACGAGAAGATGTGTCGTAGCTTCCCGAACGCTGCCCAGCCGAGTTGAATCCGTCGATTGACCTCTCGGTCGAAGTTGGACTTACCTAGTCGGACTATTTGTCTCAGGTAAACATACTCGTCAACAACTTCGAGCTTAGTGTTCCCAACAACTACCGGCATAGGTGTGACATGGACATTAAACATGATCTTTGTTTTGTCCATGTTCATCTTAAGACCTATCCGTTGGGAAACACTATTGAGGTCATTGAGCATAGTGCTTAGGTCCTCCAGCGATTCTGCCATAAGGACTATATCGTCGGCAAATCGAAGGTGAGTGATGTACTCGCCATTGATGTTTATACCGTATCCTTTCCAGTCCAGAAGCTTGAAAACATCTTCCAATGCAGCGGTAAAGAGTTTCGGGGATATGACGTCACCCTGTCTTACACCTCTCTGCAATTGGATAGGTTTCGTACTCTGGTTCTGTACTCGGATAGCCATCGTAGCCCTACTGTACAAGCACTTCAACACTTCGATATACCGACAGTCAACTTGGCATCGCTGAAGGGACTGCAGCACCGCCCAAATTTCGACGGAATCAAAGGCTTTCTCATAGTCTACATACGCCAGACATAGTGGCAAATTGTACTCCTCGGACTTCTGTACAATTTGCCGAAGGGTATGTATGTGGTCTATGGTGCTAAAGCCTTTTCGGAAACCGGCTTGTTCGGGAGGCTGGAAGTCGTCAAGTCTGCGCGCGAGACGATTCGTAATGACTCTCGAAAACAGCACGTAGACGCGGCTCAGAAGGGATATCGGTCTGTAGTTCTTCAAGAAAGCGTTGTCGCCTTTCTTGAAGAACAAGACCACCGCACTTCTGCTCCACGCCTCCGGTGTAATGCCACCATGGAGGACGGAATTAAAGAGCTTCTGAAGGACTTCAAGTACCGGTTTTCCACCCGCTTTCAGAAGCTCCGCTGTAATTCCATCCTCGCCTGGGGCCTTGCCGTTTTTAAGGTGCTGGAGAGCCATTCTAATCTCGCTCAGACTGACGTCCGGGATATCAACGGAATAATGTCGGATAAGACTCGCTCTTGGATCGTTACTCACACTTGCGTGCGGCTCCAACGATGACGTGTACAGCTGCCCATAGAACCTCTCAATCTCACTCAAAATCTCAGGTGCCCCGGAAACGATGCTGCCACATTCTGTCTTCAGCTTTGACAGTTGGCGCTTTCTGGCAGACAGATCTCTGGCAAAGACTTTGGAGCCTTGGTTCCGCTCGATCGCTTCTTCAATACGAGCTGTATTGAAGTTGCGTAAGTCCCGCCGCATGCATTTGGAGATCTGTCTGTTCAGTTGCCTGTATGCTGTCAAATCTGTTGAAGAATGTAGCTTCATCTCCCGTCTAACAGCCATGAGATTAAGAGTGTGATCGGAGAGTTTTTGTGTTCTTCTGCGGCGGGTCTTGCAGAACTTAGCTCCGACCGCATGGACAGTTTCCACGAGCTTGTCATTCAAATCGTCCACTTCATTGCAGTCTTCTAGGCACTGAAAACGGTTTTGTAACTCGAGCTGAAAGGTTTCGGGACTTTGGATTAGAGCACGAGGGGGACGGAGCGTTGACTTCATTAGACGAGACCTCTCCAACTTAACGTTTAGGTTCAGTGTGCCTCTAACCATTCGGTGATCGCTGCCGGTTTTCACCCTCGCGATCACTGAGACATCACTGAACAGTTGTCGTCTGGTCGTCATAATGAAGTCAATCTCATTTTTTGTCGAACCGATGGGGCTCGACCAGGTCCACTTTCTGTGGGGCCGCTTCTGGAAGAAAGAGTTCATCATAAAGAGTCCCTCTTTCTCCATAAAGTCAGCCAACTGCTGGCCCCTTGGGTTCCGTTGCCCTATTCCAAATTTCCCTACTTTCAGCTCACCGTTCTCTCTTGTGCCTAGTTTTGCATTGAAGTCTCCCATTAACACCGTATATTGGGTTTTGGAGGAATGCATGGCTCTAGAGATATCCTCATACATTTCCTCCACCTCCTGATCGGGGTGTGCCGAGGTTGGTGCGTAAACCTGTATGACCTTCAGCGAATACCGTTTGGTGATTCTGAGTATAAGGTACGCAACCCTCGTCGACACACTCTCAATCTTTACAACGTTGTTAACGAGAGACTTGTGGACGATAAATCCGACACCTCCTTGGGACAGATGGTCGCCCTCCCGGTAATAGAGCAAGTTGCCGGATTCGAGGATTACCGTGTCCTCCCCCTCTCTTCGGACTTCGGATAATCCTATAATATGCCAGCGTAACTTGTCTATCTCTTCTTCCAGCTCCACAATCTTCTCGTCAGTCCTCAGGGTGCGTGCGTTGTATGTTGCCAGGTCGAGTCGTCGTAGGTGGCAACCGAACCTCCACCGGAGATTCTTAGCACCCCCTGCCCCGCCGTTAGCATGGTCGCCACCGTAGCCAGGAATAGCGGGGCCGCCGGGGACTGGGGGCCGTTTATTATTGTCATTGCTCATGGGGGGTATATTGCCATAGTTGCCACGCTTGGCGAGCGGGTTGGCAACCGCAGTTTTTTTATTGTTATTTTGGCTATTATCAGGAAGATGCTGCTGCCCATCTCCTGCCTGTTTCCCTTTGTCGCCTTTTACGACACCCACGGGAAGAAATGTGTGCGTGCGCAGTAAAATCAGTGAAAATAATGCATTACCATGCATTTTGAATTTAAAAGATAAAAAGGACAGAATGTTGGAGATTTTTTTAATTAAATTTTCTCCACTAATTGCCTATATTACTTATTCTGAACCTTCTCTACAAATTTGGCCGATTATTGCAAAATAACCCTGTAATTATGACTAAAAAGTCTATCACTATTTATTTAGATTCGATTGAAACTGAGCTGTAAATACGTCGATAGAGAATTACAAAAATTTCTTAATCCACAACAACTCGTTGATTTGTTTATTCAATCGAATCGGTTCCCGCACACAGAAAGCTCTATCGGGCGTTAGCTTGAGCGTTTCCGACAATATAGTAAAGTTCGTTGCACATGTTTGACCAATTTAACCTCAACCTCATTATAAGTTAAGGTTAGTACTTACTTACTTACCATTAAAACTTTTTAGTAGTTACAGTTTAATTTAATATAACAATCTTGCAAGGATTGTTTGTCAGGTCTGAATTCTTGGCAATGGATTTGGATTTAAAAAAGGCTGGTGATGAGGTTTGAAGTTTTAAAAGATTGTTGATGACGAAGAAGATTTAATATTAAGATTTCGAATATATAACTTTTTCGTTTATTGTGGCGGTGTTTTTAATTCCATCCGATTATAATTTGATTGTCTTCAACGCAAGAGTGAATACACTTTTGTAGCGTTAAAACAAAGAGATTTATCTAGGGCTTCATTACCGATACTATACTGTTGTTTTACAGTGGTATTGTGTGCGACATGAGGCCGAACTATTCCTATCGCCGCCAAAATATAATAGCAGTGTGGCCTACGTCCTATGAAATTGGGCAGAGAGATTTACTAAACAGTTTCTTGTATATGAGATTCCATCACTGCATTTCGTCCCGTGAATTTGTAAGAGGCGACTGAAGTAAAGGTTAAAAAGACCTCATTAGACATTAATACATATATATCATCACATATATACATATATATCATCACATATATTTTACGTGGTAGAGCCATGCTGCAGCTATATTATGGTTGTAGCACGAATGGGTCGGCTCGACCGGGGAAGGACCACGCTCTCACAGAAAACCAGCGTAAAATAGCAGCTTAACGCTGCTGTGTTTCGTATGGTGAGTGTAGAGAACCGGAGACCTTTTTTACTGGCAAAGAGGCATTCCATCTTAGTCCTCACGGGTAACAACGCATCTGCATCTTGAGTCTTTATTGAGGATAGATGTAGATGTCTATGGGTCACAGTAACCACTTACCATCAGGTGGACTGTGTGCTCGTTTGTCACCCTATCCTATAAAAAAAAATATGCCGGTCTGGGTAAAGTACGGCGACATGGAGCAGTGTCCAAATTGCGAGGCATTTTGTATAACTGCGATCCCCTATGCTAATAAATAAATAATTAGTATTTTTAGGAGTGGTCTATATTCATAATTGGATTAGTGAAAGCTATTACGCTGACAATAACGATAGTCTTTTTAAAATGGCGAGAGACACATGTCTAGCAGTGGACTGATAAAGGGCTGATAAAGGAAAAGAAGAAAAAAAGGTTTATGTACAGTTATTAGTTATCCTAGATTTGGTTTGTTGAATTGAATCGTCACTATACATTGTTGACGGAATATATTGATAAAAAAAATAAAGGTGATTCGCTAACTTCTAAACGATATTTTCTCCTCACCTTGATATATCTGTTCCTATCTCCTGTAAGATCGTGAGAGGTGCGAGAAGTGGAAGAAAGGAGGGAAGGCCTTTTGTCTTGCAGTAAAACTTACTAATGTGCCTAAAACTCACTAATGTTGATAAAATCCTGCCTACAAAGTTCAAGAGGGAAACATTTGATAGGCTGTAAACATGATGATAGAACTTATTAAAGACTAGTGACCTGCCTTGGCTTCGCCTGGATATTATTTAGATTTAAGTTAGTCAAAGGCCATTTATTTTATCAATTATTATTTTTTTTTGAATCTCGCAAATTTTTCGGATAAAATACAACCTAGATTACTCCTGGCATTGATCTCTATCTCTTCGTAAAGTTTCATTACAATCGGTTCAGCCATTCCGTAGATTAGCCAGCCGGACAGACAGATACAGACAGGCAAAAGTTTAAAAAAAAATGGTTATTTATGTCTTAATGGCATGCAAATAACTCCCTTAAACAGATCGTTCAATTTTATTTTTATGTTCAGATAAAAATGAATCTGGTGTAATATTTTCGTAGTGTAAACGCAGCTTAGTACATAAAATGCCCATCACTGCTGGATTTATCCGAAGCGAGCCTTTGAATTTAATGTTATGACGATAAACACGGCATAGAGCGTCGTTGTAACGAGTGTGAACGCGTCTTGAATCTCTCGAATGTTGCACAACGCT
This sequence comes from Parnassius mnemosyne, assembly GCA_963668995.1. NCBI lineage: Eukaryota > Metazoa > Arthropoda > Insecta > Lepidoptera > Papilionidae > Parnassius > Parnassius mnemosyne. Next base: position 12,894,380 of record CAVLGL010000057.1, read on the forward strand.
CGAATGCTCTCGAGCGTCGCACTGATTGCGACCACTCACATTTAGATATTTGCTTTTCTTCCACGCAGAATAGCATCGTCTACAGTTGTTTTGATAGTAAACGTACGTGGCGGAAATTGTCAGTTATTTAATTTAATGATTTCTTATATTTAAACGAAGACTACACATTAAATGAAACTAATTTTTACTGATTTTTATCGCGTTTAATTTAACTTTTTAATTCCCGACATTTCGGGTGCTTTACAGCACCCATGGTCACGGGGGAGACTGATGTTTTTTTTTATACGATAAGGGTGACAAACGAGCACACAGTCCACCTGATGGTAAGTGGTTGCTGCGGCCCATAGACATCTACATCTATCCTCCATCACAAATCAATATGTAGATGCGTTGTCACCCGTGAGGACTAAGATGGAATGCCTCGTCTCCAGTAAAATGGGCCTCCGGCCACCTGCACTCACCAAGCCAAACGCAGAGGTAAACCTCTACTTGACGCTGGTTTTCTGTGAGGTCGTGGTACCACCCCGGTTCGAGCCGGCCCATCCGTGCGACAGCAAAAGCTGCCGCGTGGCTCTACCACTGTTAAAACCAGGTTTGACGTCCCAATGTTATAGTTAGCCCGGCTACCATCAGTTTTTAAATATTAATTTTTGGTCCGATCTACGCAGGGTCGGACCAAAATTAATATTTTTAGACGTTGGGAATTAAAAAGTTAAATTAAACGCGATAAAATCCGTAAAAAATAGTTTAGTTTAAAGTTATTTTATTATTCATTTTTCTTTACAGTCCAAGCGAACATTACTTGTATTTATGGTTGACCGTTCGCCTAAGATTGAGTGTCAAGTTACAGAGACTAATGTGATACCAAATCAAAGACTGAAATGACGATGGACGAAGAATTAAAGAATTAAATTTACAATAATGCTATTTAAAAAAACTTCAAGTCAACGCTTGTTATTTTACCATGAAAGTAAACTTCAGTGACGATTCCAACTTCCGATTTTTTTTTCATAAATCAATTAACAAACTACGAATTAAATACATCGGCACTACGCGGGAAACTATCTACAAAAATAGAAAATTTAAGTGAATGAAGAAATATATCTTCGGCTAGTTGAAACTTCATAAAGTTAATTACTAAAACATCTTAGTTTATAAGTGTTCCGTGAGACAATGACCTCATAAATTGTTTGGCATGTTATAGGTCTATCTGTGGAATGCCTAAAGTGATTGTGCATCCCAAAATAGTGCTTTTGGTAACTATGGGCTGTCGGTGACGAGATGCTAACGCCCCCATCATTGGCGGCGCCTCTTCTGATTGGATTTACGACTGTTCTCATGCTTTTCAATTGAATCCGGTTAGGGCTGTTATATTTTTAGTTTCGACCAGATTTTTGTGTATATTGCACGGAAATAATTTTTTTCAATTCTTTTACTTCTAAAATATGTCCTTGTTGCAAACTAAAGTAGGACGGAGTTATTAATCGACTTCAAAAAAAAAGAAGGAGGTTCTCAATTCGACTGGTTTTTTTTTGTAGACCTCAGAACTTTTTTCTAAGTAAACTATTTTAATGATTCTTTTTTATTTGAAAGCGGGTGATTCTCATGTTTCCATATATAAATTTAATTAAGATCTAGCTCTACCAGTAGTTTTTGAGTTATCTTTAATTATGTGTATTTAATTGACTTCGACTACATTGATGGTGTTCTTATTTTATTTATATTGAAGTCGGTTGTACAAAATTTTTAATTTTACTACTTGTTTTATTATAAGAAAATTTACTATATAAAATTTAATTGAAACATTATTTTTAGGGATAATAAATATTTTTAGTTTTTTTTTCAGACCCGTAATTAACTAGACTAAAAATTTATTATTATTTTACAATAAACACGTATATTAAGTATTTTTTTTGCATTTTATAAAACGTTACCCCCGCTCCAAGATTTTCTCCTGTATCGTGGAGGCAGTTACAAGCACAAATTGCACAAGGACAAACATTCAGACCCGGAACAATTATTTCCAGGCATACAAATACTTGTTCCGTGCGGTCTATTCAAACCCGCAGCCCCCAGTGCAGTAACTCATTGCTAAGCCAATGCGCCACGGACCGTCACGTCAATAAAAATTAGAACAACACAGTTTGTACTCAGAGAGGAAGAAATAAATAAACAGACGTGATATTATTAAATTTATATTCGAAAATATTATTGCGACTCAAATTTTAACGGTATTCTAATTATCAATAGTCAAAATTATACCAAGCGTTATGATATCTACATTGGGTGATGCTTAAAAGATTTTATAAACATACAAACTTGTATGTTTATAAAATCTCGATTCTATAAAATAGCAAGGTACATGAAATGAAATGCACTATTAACGCTCTAAAGATTATTCTGTGCCATGTTTCATCGAGATCTCTAAATAAGTTTCAAAAATAGCAATAATATATAATTGTCTTTTCGTGGTAGAGCCATGCTGCAGCTATATTAATAACATAGATGTAGCACGAATGGGTCGGCTCGACCGGGGAAGGACCACGCTCTCACAGAATACCAGCGTAAAATAGCAGCTTAATGCTGCTGTGTTTCGTATGGTGAGTGTAGAAAACTGGAGACCTATTTTACTGGAAAACAGGCATTATATCTTAGTTCTCACGGCTGACAACGCATCTGCATTTTAATTCGCAAACGAAGATAGATGTAGATGTCTATGGGCCACAGCAATCACTTACAATATCAGGTCGACTGTGTGCTCGTTTGTCACCCTTATTCTATAAAAAATTGCAAAAAATTGCATCGGAGTCGAGGACGCTACGCACCGCCCTAATAACGTCAGAATTAAACTTTTCCCCTGTATCATGGAATCGCTTTACATTTCAGAAATTGCGCATGGATAAACATCACCGAATCAATTATTTTGTAGGCCATATAAACAATTCGTCGTTGACGCTGCAAAGGGGCGAACCTCAATTTTTCAAAAAATTACAGGAGAGCAAAAAACATTTATTATTCCCCGATTACTAGCTTTTCTTCATCAGAAAATTAAATATATTAGACTTAAAACTAAACTACAAATAATGTTATACATTTTATATAAAATTTATTCCAATTAAAAATAAAAACAGGCACGTTAATGACGTATATTTTTTAGTTTTTAGTTTGTTCAACCCTACCACAACATCGTCTCGAATAACGTAATGATGCCTGTCTATGATCACACGCTGCTCCTTCCACGTGCACTTACATCGATATCGCTCCGATGAAATCGAAAGTAGCCTGTAGGCGCTTCACTAAATAATAAAAATTGTTCTTAGTTTTTCGTTTAATCTAAACTTGCCAGTGATGAAATATGGAGTGGGGCGAGATCGACTCCTGGCCGTGGAAGCTTAAGGTCCTTCGCGAACAATTGAGGGGAATATGTTCGTAATTTTCCTGCGTGATAGAATCTGTAGTGAAGATATCAGCAGTAGAACGGGAGTAACCAACATAGTCCAAGGCTCAGTGAAGTGGCAATGAACTGGCGATATAGATACCTCGAAGAACGGGGAATTAAGGAGAAAGAGAATAAATGTTGTTGAGTGGCAGCCTTGTACCAGTAAGTGGAATGTAGGGCGTCTCACCAATAGATGGAGCTACGATCTGGTAATACATGCGGGAGGTGGATATTTGCAGATGGCTCAGAACTTGCTTGGGAGAGGCCTAAATTCAGCAGTGGGCTAGTAAGGGACTGTAATGATGATGATAATGATGATAAATTAAAAGTAATTCGAGGTTTTAAAATACAACATTCATATATTTATAAGCGATGACGGCTTCATAGAATTTGAACGCTGCGCTGATTAGTTGCTTCAACAAAATTCATTATGTTGCTTCCACGAGTTACTTAAATGACAAAGGTCAATGAAGATATCATTATGACTTGACCTTCGGCTTTAAAACAGAGCACAAAATTAAGTTCTGTATTGTTTGGGAAGATCGAATGAGAACTGAGTTAAGAACGAACATTGTCTAATCATCTATGTTAAATAGACCATTGTTCGGTAGTAATTGACCGAGCGGCGTGCGCGCTTGATGACGTTAGATGGCGCTGCTCCGATCAAAGTCAAGGGCCGCACGGTCAATAGCAGCGGCCGGTTGATCTGTTGTGAAATATGATTTGTGTTTATCGTAGGATTCGTAGGGTTGTTCCAAATTATTTGAAACGTACTATTTTAAATAAATGCAAAGTAGCTTTTAACATTAACATAATAACGAATAGGTCGGACCAGGGAAGGACATGTCCCTGGTCCGTTGTTATACAACGCTCATATAAAATATAGGCGTAAAGACTTTTTTCCTGGTAAAGAGCCCTATCCCCGTGTGAATATTTTTAAAATACTTAATAATTTTTCATTTTATCATAAAATATGGCATTTCTTTAATAAATTATTGTTATAGTTGGGTAATCGTTGCTTCACGATAAGAATTTCTTTTATAGATTAATATCGTTATAATTATTTTTATATAGTTTAAAAAAAAAGAAAAAAAAGAATAGTGTTATGATTGGATAATCAGCAGGCCTATTCGCTAACTTCGTTAACATAAAAATAATAGTCACTTAGTAGTACATTACGTCATATGCTTTATTAGCTTTTCTATTTATGAGCGGCTCATAAAATATAAGACGCATTGAATTACATTGTAAAATTATAGTCACTTATCAAGTGACTGTAATTTTGATGTATTAAAGTAAGTGAATAGGCCTCCTGTGCACCTCCCTATATTTGAATATTGTTTGGAAAACCCAAAAGTGCACGCTTCATGAGCGTTTCATTTAATGATGATGAAAAAAATAAAAACAGTTACGATAATTTTGACAAGAAAAAAAAAGCAGAGAATTTGACTTTTATTCATTCAATAACAAAAATCAATAGGGATCCTCCTTAGAATATATGGAATATTATTTAATACTCTAAACCTCAATCTATTGCTTACATTTCTATTAAACGAGAAGACACACCGACGAACAGACCAACGTACAGCAGTACTTACATATATTTTTTCAATTAAATTTTTTTTATGTAATTTAAAGTGAATCAATTAGAAACTAAACTAATATTATAATTCAATATCTGTAGTTATTGTAACGTTAATAATAATATGGATTTGATGTCTAACTAAAAGTATAAGAACGATTTTATGTAGCGAAATTAAGGTATGGCCACATATAGAGAGTAGAGCACTCTCTCACGTTGTGAGGCGTGCAATACAATAACTATATGCATATATTGTGTATTGTTGCTTATTTAATATGTAGATAAGTTTAATGGGGTGGTGGACTGGCAGAAAATGCCGATTTGCACATATCTTTAGCTATTTATTTAAAATATACTATATAATATTTAAAAGAGTAACCATAAACAATAAATAAATAAATTAAAATGTACTAATCCTAGTTATATATAAATTAACTTCATTTTGCTATACTGGATAAATTATTTTATCTACGTACGGGACACATCCCTAATTCAGTTTAGTTCCTACTCCTAACTATATAGCGATCCGTCTTCCTTCAATAAATTTACCTTCCGGCGACTAACCGCAAGATAATGTCGTTTCTTTCGCTTCCTCGTGCCATGTCTTGCAGCTTGTTAAATTGAAATTTATTACTGGAACTATATTTATTTGTTTTCGACCGTGTAGTGGCGATTTTAGAATATCCACTATCTAATATTCTTTCGTGGATGTCTTAAGAGACGACAGAGGGAAACAAACCAGGAGATGGGTAGCAGCGTCTTCCTATTAACATTTAGAAAATAAAAAAAGCTGGCCAAGTGCGAGTCGGACTCGCGCATGAAGGGTTCCGTACCATCGTAAAATACCTTTCTAATAGGGGAGCTCCCTTTAATTTTTATTTTATTTTTATTTTTAAACGCCGCAAAGGAAATACACATTCTGTGAAAATTTCAACTGTCTACCTATCACGGATCATGAGATACAACTCGCTGACAGACAGACGAAGGACGGACGGAAGGACAGCGGAGGCGTAGTAATAGGGTCCCGTTGGTTACCCTTTGGGTACGGAACTCTAAAAACTACAGTTGCCAACTCGCCTGCCAAACGTAGCAGCTAGAGTAAATATCCCCTAATGAGGCAATCTATGGGAAGGTCTATGTTCAACGGTGAACTTTGATGGAATGTGATGATGATTTTCTCAGCGGTGAAGGAGAAAATCGTGAGGAAATGTTCATGTCTAAGGAATTATGTCAAGGATATGTGAAGACCGCCAACAGGCAATGAAGCAGCGTGGTGGACTGATTGCTCCATATCGTTCCCGTTACAGCCTATAAAAGTCAACCGTTGAAAATCAGCCTCCCCAATAGTTTGCCTCATAGGCGGGTATTTGCCATAGTTGCCACGCTTGTTGAGCGTGTTGGCAACCGCAGTTTTTTTTTATTTTAGTTGTTATAAGGAAGACGCTGTCGCTCATCTCTTGGCTTTTTTTATAGGATAAGTGTGACAAGCGAGCACACAGTCCACCTGATGGTAAGTGGTTGCTGTGGCCCATAGACATCTACATCAGTCCTCGTTTGCGAATCAAAATGCAGATGCGTTGTCAGCCGTGTGGACTAAGATGGAATGCCTCTTTTCCTGTAAAAAGGTTCTCTGGTTCTCTACACTTACCATACGAAATACAGCAGCATTATTAGCTGCTATTTTACGCTGTTATTCTGTGAGAGTGTGGTCCTTCCCCGGTCGAGCCGACCCATTCGTACTGCAACTATACAATTAATATAGCTGCAGCGTGGCTCTGCCACGCTTTCGTCTTCTGTCGCCTTTTATGACACTCACGAGATTATACGGGGTAGAGGATTGCTCCATAATTCCCTTAGGAATGGGAGGAGGGGAGGCCTCTGGCACTTATATGTAGGCTATATAACTTCACTTTATTAACAAAACGTTTTTTTTTTAAAGTAAACCAGCGAAGATTGCTCGATTGGATTATAAATATAATTGTATAATATACTAATGTACTTACATTGTGTGGATGGTGGTGCCTTGTGGCCGTCCATGCTAAATAATTACTTAATATGATGGCTGCTAAGAGCAGCGATCTGAAATTAAAAAGAAATATATTTAAAAACGATATCTGGTCAGTTGGCATATAACTATATCAAACACATTTACATAACAAAATTCAATAACAAGCAATAAGTAAATATTTTCATATACTCATATATAATTTATACGTGGTAGAGCCATGCTGCAGCTATATTAGTAGTATAGTTGTACAGAATACCAGCGTAAAATAGCAGCTTAACGCTGCTGTGTTTCGAATGGTCGGTGTAGAGAACGGGAATCCCTTTTTACTGGAAAAGAGGCATTCCATCTTAGTCCTCATGGGTGACAACGCATCTGCATTTTGATTCGCAAAAGAGGATAGATGTAGATGTCTATGGGCCACAGTAACCACTTACCATCAGGTGGACTGTGTGCTCGTTTGTCATCCTATCCTGTAAAAAAAATATCACTAGTATTTTATCAAGTGGGATGTGGCAAGTAAAGACCTCCGAAGGAGGCGAAGTAAAAGCCGATATAAGAATTTTTTTTTTGGTTTTTGAGCATTTTAACACCCTAAGAGTGTACACTCCTATTTTTACTATTTATAGTATCCTATTAATAACCTCTACATGATAGCCTAAAGTTCGAGTCACCCCTCAACTCATTTCTAAAGCTTTTACTTCCAATTACTTCCAATTATGTACTGATCTGTGACGCGCTTGACGTTGAAGGATATCATCGTGAGGAAACCTAAATATCCAAGGAATAAAATAAAAGACATCCGTAGTCAACACGGACTGGAGCATCGCAGTAGGTGTCTCCAATAAACGAGACGTGTTCTTGTGGCCAACACTATTAACGTCCCAATGCTGTGCTCAGGGGTAGAATATTTTTTAAAAGAAACCAGTAACGCTTTTAACATTATTAATATTCCAGTTAACTACTCCCAGCCAACTTAATATTCTTGCGTTAGAATTGGTTCACGACAGTAGTCGAATGGCGGATTCAAGCCCATGACTTTTTAATTTTTGCAACTCATACCCTAACCATTAGGTTACTGTCGCAAAATAAAAAAAAAATGATTCCTTTTTATACATTGTTCCATATTCTCATATTCGTAATTATGACATGTATAACATAAAACAATGACATCATATCCTTAATTATAGATCAGATGTTATTGCAAAAGTAAACATTTATCAAGGGCCGCATAACCTCAGATATACCAATCTTAATGACATCCGCTAAGCTGATTTCCTACTCACCAGCAGTTTGCACCACGTTGCCCATTTCTTATCGCTCTTGTCCTTCAAAGTTTCCTTTTCAAGTTGGATGTCAAAGACATTAGGGTGATTGTGCAGATAATATGCACTTCGCTATGTTTATTTACCAACATTTTTGTAAATTTGATTGTAGCTATATTATGGTTGTAGCACGAATGGGTCGGCTCGACCGGGGAAGGACAACGCTCTCACAGAATACCAGTGTAAAATAGCAGCTTAACGCTGCTGTGTTTCGTATGGTGAATGTAAAGAACCGGAGACCCTTTTTACTGGAAAAGGGGTACCTATTCCATCTTAGTCCTCACGGGTGACAACGCATCTGCATTTTGATTCGTAGTCGAGTATAGATGTAGATGTCTATGGACCACAGCAACCACTTACCATCGGGTGGACTGTGTGCTCGTTTGTTAGCCTTATCCTATTAAAAAAAATTACTATATGAAGCTTTATTGGACCAGTATTCAATTTTTCGTGTTATATTGTTTGTTTTGTGTGCGTGGATCTAATTCGTACAAATGTATTTTCTTTTTTTTTCTAAATAAAGTTATTACGCTGATATCTTGCGAAGTCGTGGTTCTTCCCGGAGCGAGCCTACCCATCCGTGCTACAGTCAAATACACTTGTGCAAATAATAAAATTATGCATTAAGCACCTCATTTGTTGTGAAAAATTACATGTCAAGGCGTTTTAAAGTGCTGGTATTAAAATATAAAACGCAGCACATAGATTTTAACAGATGGAGATCATAAAGACTCGCAGAGGGAAATTCACCAATAAGGAGGTTATTATTTGATAGACATGACAGTAGGTTATTGACCGTATCGCATCAGACGCAGTGTAATGTCTGGTTACCTTCGTTTTTCCTTAGGAGCCATCTTACAGTTTCAAAGAGTGCATGAAAACACTGGTTTAACAACTGAGACAGTTTAAAGTTTTTTATTTTGAGTTAATAAATGTTCCCTCGGTTTTAGAGCTTTGTGGATTCTTTAGAGACGATGGCAGGAGACCCGACGGTATAACATTGGTCCCTTGGGAGAGAGGTAAATCCCTAGTGTGGGATGCTACTTTCGTAGATACTTTGGCAGTCCCTCATCGCAGGGTTACCTCGCTTAGAGCCGGGACGGCTTCAGAGGCAGCTAAACTAAGTGGCGCAAGTATGAGACTACATATTTGTGCCATTTGCTGCAAAGACTATCAGTCCGTGGTGTCCACGTGGTGAAAATCCTAAAGGAACTATATCCGCGACTGGTCGTCGCTGCTGGTGATAAGAGGGCTGGTTCTTTTCTCCGCTCAAAATCTAAATATAGCCATTCAGCGAAGAAATGCAATCAGCCTTCTTGGCCTTGTACCACGTGGAGTTCAACTGTATAATAATTAAATTATTAGTTTTAGTTTTTTTTTATTATCGCTTTTTAATCTTTATATATAAAAATTACGTGTCACATTGTTTGTCCGCGATGAAATCCTAAACTATTGAACTGATTTCATCGATACATTTTAAGTTAAAGAAAGAAATAGTTTTTAATACAAATGAATTTTCAAATATTATATCCTGTATATGAAAAAAAAAACTTTTCGTTACGGAAAAATAAGTGTTGCTTATATGTAGACATAAGTACAAAAATAAACCGTAAACATTGGCTTTTGATCTCTGTTCTCTGTCGCTGTTAATTTTTTGTCTAAATTGTTAAAGATCGAGAACTTGCTTCCGGTATCGTAAACAGGTCAATGCTTAATGTTGGTATGACTGTATCGACTTCATTACGAAGCGCAATAAGGTACTAAGATATTCATCATCGTTACAGTGTATCAAAGTCCACTGCCGAAGAAAGGCTAGTCCATAGACTATCTCATAAAGGGAATATTTGTAATAGTTGCGGGGAATATTTGTAGTAGTTAGCAAGAGGGTTGACAACGGCAGCTACTTCTTGTTGTTATCAGGAATACGCTGCAGCGCATATTTTAGTCTCTTTCCCTCTGTCGTCTCTTATGGCACCTACACGACACTGGAGGTTATAAAAATCAAACAAATATTCAAAATTGTAACGACTTAATAAAAAAAGTAATTTATTAATATACTAGCTGTTCTCCGCGACTTCGTCCGCGAGATTTCATCGTGGAATTTATTACGGTTGGATTTCATGTTTTTTTTTGTACGGAACCCTAATTGTTTTTCTAAAATAACAGTAACCTAAGTTACTCCTTATAACATCAGCTATCTACCATTGAAAGTCCCGTTAAAATCGGTCCAGCTGTTTCGGAGTTTAGCCGGAACAAACAGACAGATAGACAGACAAAGATTTTAAAAATATTTTTTTTTATAAGTAAAGTATATATGTACTTTAAATACATTTATTTGTATAGACTAAATGATATATAATTGTTATCTATACCGTGTAGTGGCGGTGTGAGAGGATCCACCACGCTATTTAGTAACGTGGGTGTTACAAAATCCATCATAATATTATGTAAGCAAGGTATACAATACCTACACTGACGATTGGAAGCAGCGTAAAAGGTGCGAGACACATTGGTACTGCTGTCGATAATCTGCCTACCAAGCGTGTCGATTGTGGCAAATCTTTCCAACATTGGAAGCAGTCTTTGTTCAACAGTGGACTGTTACATACTTATGAAGAACAAGGTTTTGTGTTTCTCCTACATTTTTATTCACTGTGAAATAAAATTATTTTTTACAGAAATGTAAGAGTGGATTATAATTAAATACGCATTAATAAGGTTACTCAAAAATTACAGGTCAGACATTGAATAAATTAAATATTTGGGACCACATGACAAGCACTAGCTTTCAAATAAAAAAAGAATCATCCAAATCGGTTCACCTAGAAAAAAGTTAACACACCAAAAATAAAATAAAAAAATACAATCGATTTAAGAACTTCCTCCTTTCTTTGAAGTCCGTTGAAAATACAAAAATACCAGTTCCACTATATAAAAGGAAACATAGCAACATTATTTTATGGCGCATCGATGTGAACCCGGAGAAGAGCTCCGCCGTTCACTGCGATTATAAACGACGACGCCTCAAAAACACTCCAACAATGCGTATGCTAGGGACCCATGTCCCCTGGCATACGACTGCCAAAAGGCTTACCTACGGGCCCCATGTCAAAAGAATAACCCGCAACGCACGTTTTTATCTGAGTAGGCTCAACAGTATGCTGGGCCGACACAGTAAAATGTCCCTCCGAAACAAGCGAACCCTTTATAAGGTCTGTATACGACCAGTCATGTCTTACACGGGCCCTATATTTGCTCACGCTGACACCAAAATCATTAATGAACTCCAAATAGTTCAAAACCTCTTCTGTCGTCGAGCTACGAACGCACCCTGGTACGTCCGTAACGCCAACCTCCATCGGGACTTAGAGCTCCCTACAATTCAACAATTCAACACTCTCTAAGAACTTCTTCAAAGCCTCAGAGTCTTTTTTTTTTATTGCATAAGGGTGACAAACGAGCACACAGTCCACCTGATGGTAAATGGTTACTGCGGCTCATAGACATCTACATCTATCCTCGTTTGCGAATCAAAATACAGATGCGTTGTCACCCGTGAGGACTAAGATGGAATGCCTCATTTCGAGTAAAAAGGGCCTCCGGCCACCTGCACTCACCAAGCGAAACGCAGAGGTAAACCTCTACTTCACGCTGGTATTCTGTGAGGTCGTGGTACCACCCCGGTTCGAGCCGGCCCATCCGTGCGACAGCAAAAGCTACCGCGTGGCTCTACCACCGTGACTCCAATCACTTCATTCGTGAGGCAGCTACTTATGCAGCCCCACTCCCCTCTCGCTATCGAGTCCGCAGGCCGAGAAACTCTCTCTCGGACCCGCCAAACAACTCTTCTTAAATTTGCCTTAGTAGGCTCTCCCTCAGCGGCTCGTAGCCGCCTGCGCCCCCTTTTCTCAAAAGAGGATCGCTTCCTATTCGGCAGAAAGGCCTCATAAGCCAATGCCAGTCCCACAGGTGTTGTTACCACATAACCACGACAGCCGGCTGTCGTGGTATGCATAAAGCATTCACCAATTGCTTCTGGGCGCAAAAAAAAAAAAACATTATTTCCCAGCAACAACGAGGTAACATACACAAACTGTATTTACTTGAAACCACCAAAAGATTAATTATAACATATATTTAACTTATGCATCCCTAATACTAAAGCACACGATTAATGATGCGTTCACTCTTTAAATGTGTCATGTTACGGAGGTTTAATGATAATGATAGCTCGTTGGTGCTGTCCAAACTGCTCGAGTTGCGGTTGGTTACGCCCAGTAATTAACTCTTTCTGTCTTTACCCTTTCTTTCTGCTTTAATCCGAGATTGTTTGTTGAATAGGAGAATCACTCGCTGTGATTTGGGAGTGGTACAAGATGAAATAGGATTAAATAGTTTACTTTTAAATTTACAGTTAGTCTGATTATCATGCAATTAATGCAGTAAATTATTGAGATTTATTATATGCGTTTAATTGAATGATTGATTTATCTACGAGAGAAAATAAGTCTCGATACAATTCTAATAAGGACAGTCCAAAACGATTTTGAATAAATACTAAAGAAATAGAGCCGTGGTGTGGAACCAGCGAGCAACTCCGGTTCGATCTCCACTGTCACCAATGAAATTATTAATTGCAATTTTAAGTGCTGATCCACGTGAAGCGATCCAAGGAACTATTCATGAGAAAATCTGCATGTCTAAGAGATTAAAAAATATTTCTAAGACTTGAAGTCCGCCAACATGCGTTGGGATCAGGGCGGCGACAGTTCGTTGTTCCAAAATTTTCTCAGAAATGAGAGGAGGCCTGCGCCCAGCATTGGGACGTATATAGGTTGTAACTTTACTTTAAAGGAACCTTTGCCCCTTCATCGAAAGTCTGTGATTAAGGTTCAGAATTGACGACGAAGTATTCACCGTTATTTGGTCGCACGAACCCCGTGAATCATCATGATGAAATTCGTGCCGATAGTTATGACATTTGTAAAGAAAATGTGTATAATAAATTCACTATCATCCAATGATGATGATGTAGTGATCTAAAGCCCATCATGTTTTTAACAGTGGTAGAGCCACGCGGCGGCTTTTGCTGTCGCACGGATGGGCCGGCTAGAACCGGGGTGGTACCACGACCTCACAGAATACCAGCGTGAAGTAGAGGTTTACCTCTGCGTTTCGCTTGGTGAGTGCAGGTGGCCGGAGGCCCTTTTTACTGGAAATGAGGCATTCCATCTTAGTCCTCACGGGTGACAACGCATCTGCATTTTGATTCGCAAACGAGGATAGATGTAGATGTCTATGGGCCGCAGGAACCACTTACCACCAGGTGGACTGTGTGCTCGTTTGTCACCCTTATCTTATAAAAAAAAAACAAATCCACTAGTGAACATAAGCCATACAATGCCATAAAATACGGCCTTGAGCCACCTGCATCCATCGACCGCCTCCGCGTTTCATCTTTCGTCCTCAGAGGTAACATAATAAAGTAAAAAACGGCGGTTGCCAACCCGCTTGCCAAGCGTCGCAACTATGCCATACGTGCCCCCTATGTAAGACACAAATAACAAATTTAAACCCCTTAATTAATTAACTTTTATCGTACCGTGGGTGTCGTAAGAGGTGACAGAGGGAAACAAATCAGGAGATGGACAGAAGAGTTTTCCTAATAGCAATTAATAATTACTCTCCCTATGAGGCAATCTAGGGGGGGGGAGGGGATATGTTTTACAGTGGACTTTGATAGGCTGCAACTGTAACAGTACGGTAATTAGTTTATTTATTTGTATAGACGTCATATAAACATAATGGTGCATACGAGTATAGACGGATTGAAAGCCTTAGGCGTTCTCTACTAGACGAACTAGTGGTGCAAAGATAAAAGGAAATAATCTTTCATCTTTTCTAAAGTTATGCATGCCAGCTGGCCTATTATTGGAAAAACCTATGCCCAATAGTGGACTTAAAAAGACTTTTAATTATGATGATGATGAAAACAACCTGCAAACACGCTAGCTCGCTTTTGTGCAGCGAGCTCTCCTGCTCTACTTACTGAAATGAGCGAAAAATTATCTCAGATCTTTGTGTCATAATACTGTATTAGTGAATATAATACGTTTTTTTTTAATAATAAATAATTATATTAATAAAATGATTTCAATGAATTATATGAACTACCATCATCAATCATACGATCATACCCAGTTCCCAGGCTTTTTAATTCCTTGGACCACTTATAAAGATATTATCACAAAACACTGGTTTACGGCTATCCTCGTGAGTCCTTTATCGACGAATCATATCGACATTTTAAAATGCGATAGCGTCAGGAAAGAAATACGTTCAGAATCCTATTTACATACCATTACGTCGTGTAATTACGTTTTTAATGCCGTACACGACTCTCTAAATGCGATACAAGTGACGTTTATGTATTCCTAATAACGCGTTTCTTATTTCATTTTCTTTTTCGTTTTTAATTACGATATGGTTATGAGGTTGTAACTAAAAGTTAACTCTTGTAAAGTAATAATTGTCATTAATCTTTCATTGAAATAGCATTTTTGTTTTTGATACTTATTTGTAACTTCAATAAATAAAACATAATAATTAGGAAAAACGAACAATTTTATCAGCGTAGGGTAATTAAGGAACAGTTACATGTCTTAACAATAATAAATTTCTCAAAATTATGTCAAAACAGTTTAATGAAAATTTTTATTAAAATTAAATCTAAACTTAACTTTGAATTAAAAAGTTATGCACTCCTGCTTCTACGAGACTCTTTTTTCTAATGCTATAATAAATTAACATATATAGTCTCTAGTAAAACTAACAAAAATAAAAGTGAAAAGCGTATGAAAATAATATTCTCAGTGGTAATATTCGCAGTAGTGTTTAAAAAATCTAAAATAAATTAAATTGTAAATTATAAAACTTTAATTTAAGGGGTGGGAAATAAAACTGGAGATCTGCAGCAGCATTATTGATAACCATTCAAAATAATAAAAAACTGCGGTTGCCAACCCGCTTGCCAAGCGTAGCAACTATGGCAAAATCATCCCATGAGGCCATCTAAGAAGGAGGTGTTTAATTCTACTTATTTTTATTTATTTTTTAGATCCCGACGCTTTGGGTGCTTTGGAGCACCCATCGTCGCCCGAAACGTTGGGAATTAAACGAGATAAAATCCATGAAAGTTATTTTATTTAATGTATTGTGTTCACGTAAATATGAGAAATAATTTTTTTTGCCACATGTACCACAAAAATACGTTTTTCTTTGTAATTGGATGCGTATGGAGAGTCTGTTAGAGACGGCAGTGTTAAGACGACGTTGCAATACTTTTTTTAGAATACCTATGTAAATATACTGAAACGTAAGTAAATAAAATCTTTATATAAAATTATGGTCATTGATTTACCTGAAGAATGTTGTCTTTTTAATGCATAAGTTTGTATCTTTATTTTATTTTTATTTGTTTTTATTTTTTATTTTAGTGCTCAAATTGTTCTTTTTCTTATTTTTACTTATTTCTTCTTCTGGCTTGTCTGGAACATGTTGCTATGTAGCAATAAGACCGCCCTTTGTATTTCCCTCAATAGTTGTTTATTTTTTATTTTTGACATTTTTATCTTTTCTTGGTGTACAATAAAGAGTATTGTATTGTATAAAAATTGAACTTACGCACAAGTACTGTATAAAGAAAACGCGATAGAAAAATATTTGATTGCATAAAAAAAAATGGAAATGGCACTTAATCGCTATTTAAACATGCACCTTGTAGATTTTATAATAAAACTATTTTTAAGGCCGTGTGTTTTATCTTATGAAAAAAATAAACAAAATCGAACAGTTCGAAAACTCTCGCTCGCCCCAATCAGTGCCCACTGAGACACTGAGACATCTCAGAGTATATTCATGTGACGAGATATCTTCGAGGTGGGACATAAGTTATATATAAGTATTATCTCATCGCGATTATTCGACAATTATATATGGTTGTTTGGTTTCAATATCATGCGCTTAAAATATCATGTACAAAAATGAATGAAACTTCCTAAAATGTTATGATGTATGCATCAAATATAGCGACTAGGTCGAGCAATGAGCTACCTAAAATCTGACTTCCTCGCTCTGTTAGGGCCTAGGTCTTATACACCAAGGCTATAATTTAACCTGAATAAATTTATTTGTCAGCGATGCAAATCCAAGTGTCCTGAGGTGAATTCAAAATCATTTTGATGATGCCATTTAATTTAACTTAGGTGACCAAAATGTACCCACTGGGACAAGATATAATATTTTTGTAACCCTAATATTGGTATTTTTATTACAAAAATAGACATATTATTTATTTTTATTCTTAATTACCGCAAGAGAATGTTATAATGCCTGTCCAGTGTCCACTCATAGTAAATATTAGTTATTTGATAATAGCAACAAAAAATATTAAAAATATTTTTTTTATTTGCACACAATGCAGGTGTAGCAAACTTATTATTATAATTTATAAAATTAATAATCATTACATTTTGCCAATGCTTGGCGTGCAAATTTAAAATTCAAATGAGAAACACAACACAAATTTTAAATACTACATTATATAAAGGATAACTAGGGAAACAGCTTAGTGTCGTCATAATATAAACTTTCGTTAACAATACTCGCTGCCTATACCACCTTTGGACTAAGAAATCGAGACTCCTTCAAGGCAGCCTCCTTATCATGGTGGTGTGAAATACTCCTTTTCAAGAATCGCGAATAACCGCGTACCTTAGTGATCAGAACACTTTGTTTCGGGGTTTGGATTCCAGCCAAAGCCAATATTTGTACAGTAACAAAAATAACGGGTATTAAGTTCTTTTTTTTTTTTAGAATAAGGGTGGCAATCGATCAAACCGT
The DNA here is from genome assembly GCA_963668995.1 of Parnassius mnemosyne. Taxonomy (NCBI): domain Eukaryota; kingdom Metazoa; phylum Arthropoda; class Insecta; order Lepidoptera; family Papilionidae; genus Parnassius; species Parnassius mnemosyne. The sequence goes on from CAVLGL010000057.1 coordinate 12,911,632, forward strand.
TCACGCGATGTTAACCATATCAATGCATCTACATTTTGAATTATAATTTAGATGCGTTGTCTCCTCTAAGAACTAAGGAAAAACAACTGAAGGTGTTATTTTAACCAGTATTCTGTGATATTGTTGCTCTTATCCAGTCGAGCCAACCCATTATTACTGCAATAATAATATAGCTCTATCAAGTTAAAATGTATTTGCTTGTCACGTTAAAATTCTGATCAACTCACATATCGGAACCATTTCAATTTCGTCTATTTTGTTCCTACGTCCACTATAGGAAAGTTTTCTATGCCACAAAAATAAATTTACATCACATTTTACCACCTTGCAAAAATTCAACAGTCTTGACTCAAGATGCGATAGATACACCCTAGCTGTTGTCAGCAGATTAGCGTAGGTCCAATATCCGTCTAACCAAAACGAGTTTTAGTGACTAATTATTTATAACAGCACACTGTAGTACAGGTATCTAATCTTTTTATGTACTACATATTCACTAACTGTTTAAAGTTTGTCGTTGTACAACTAAATCTTTATTTAAATAAGCCTTGGTACACCTGTTAGTGATAGCGTTACTTCTGACATGACATCTTCTTCTTTTCGCCGTTATCACTTGCAGTATACACTTCTTTCATCTATCTCTTTCGTAGCCCAGCACTCGGATCTATTCAATATGACAGGTTGACACGTTCTATCTTCTTGTAGATTTCTCCTTGAGCTTAAGGGGACAATGTGGATTACAAATTGTTCCAGAAACCTGTCGCCATTTCATTCATCCAGCATTTATTCTATTCCGTACATATCTATTTGAAAGACTTGACATATTTACACAATAAGTTTGTGTTGTCAATACGATGGTTCATAGCTATGCTATGTCAAAAATAATGCTAGGTTCCGATAGATGGTGCTGTAGTCAAGTAGTTAACAAATTATATATTTACACTGTTATACTAATAATCCTATTAACAATACTCATACATCTGTTAATAATTTCAGGTAAGTTTAACACTTGTGTTGGGACTTGGGAGTGGTACGATCGTGGTATTTGGTTCGATACTAAGAGGCTTTAACAGTAACCGATTCGAACTACTTTACTTTGAGTTTGCAGTCCACATCATGTTCTCTTCTCTTCTCTTCCTGTCTGTTCGGTACAAATATTACAATTGATATTTTTTTTTATAGGAAATGGATGACGAACGAGCACACAGTCCACCTGATGGTAAGTGGTTGCTGCGGCCCATAGACATCTACATCTATCCTCTGTTACAAATCAAAATGTAGATGCGTTGTCACCCGTGAGGACTAAGATGGAATGCCTCATTTCCAGTAAAAAGGGCCTCCGGCCACCTGCACTCACCAAGCGAAACGCAGAGGTAAACCTCTACTTCACGCTGGTTTTCTGTGAGGTCATGGTACTACCCCGGTTCGAGTCGGCCCATTCGTGCGACAGCAAAAGCTGCCGCGTGGCTCTACCACTGTTAAATGAACTTTTTAACGAGTTAGAGACTTGAAACTTTAAAGTCGGCTTGACTAGGGTAGGACCACGTTCTCGCATAATACTAGCGTGAAACAGCGAAATAATGCTGCTGTGTTTCATATGGTGAGTGTAGAGAACCCGAGATCTTTTTTACTGGAAATAAGGCATTCCATTTTCGTTCTCAGGGGTGACAACACATCTGCATTTTGATTCTTAATTAAGGATAGATTTAGATGTTTATGGGCCTTAGTATACATTTACCATCAGATGGACTGTGTTCACTTGTTACCCTTACTATATTAAAAAAAAAAACTTGTAAAATCCGCCGATATTTAAAGGAGCAGCGAGGCGAGATTTTTTTCTTCCCCAACTTTTCTCAAATATAGGATACCTAAAAAATTTTAAAGAATATCATTATAGTCCATAAAAAGTTACTTTAAGTTACACAACTAAAATATTCATTCCTTAATTCATTAATTACGGTCTATCAAAGTCCACTGCTAACTATAGGCCTCCTCCATATATTGGATGTTTGCCATAGTTGTACATTTAGCAGGCGAAAAGGCAACCGCAGTTTTTCTATTATTGTTGAATTGTTATTGGAAAGGGAAGACGCTGCTGCCCACCTCTATGACATCAGTTTCCCTTTTGCGACTTCCACAAAATGACATGAGTTAGTGAATTCTCTAACATCGCCAGTGCTCGTGGAATATTCATTGCTGTGCATAAAGCAGATAGGTTCACTAGCATTGGAAAATGAACGTTAATCGTAAACAATTATTGCAAGACACAAAGAAGTACGCGCAAATTTTTAAAGGGAACCAAAAGCTGCCGGCTGCGGCGATGTAAACTTTGCTAATAAACAAACAGATGGCGGTGCTAATTTATGAACGCTGGGGTTTAGGCACGTCATGTGGTTTAGAGCTGAGGTACGCATAGTGTTAGCGTCCAGGGTTGTCGCTTATAATGACCTAGACCGGTGATGGGAAGCAGCGTCAAGGCTACGTGTTGTTCTGCGATCGTTGATGCGCCTGCCAAGCGTGACGACTATGGCAATTCCGCCCATGTCCAACAGTGCACTTTACGGGGTGATGAAGATGAAAATGTTGTGGCGTAAGCATATGCCTAATTTATTCAATCACCTAATCGCCCCTGTAATATTATAATAGTGACCGAGGCATACAGTATACTAATTAAAGGTCAATACACTGCCCGGCAACACCGAGTCGCATCAAAGAGAACAGTGATCTGTTAGTGTGATCACAGTTTTTTTTTTCATATGAAAATATTCCTATGTTTACTCGCCGGGAAATTCTTCGCGGCAAGCACGGGTTATGTCGGACGCTTATATGCAACATGGTTACATCGTTACAAATTAATCAGCAGGGCCACGGGAGAACTTTCGCACTCATCCGCGGCTCCACCAGTAACAGTGTGCCGTAATTTATTGTTTACTGGTCAGTAGTCGGAGGAGATTAATACCGATATCCTCCTCTTCCTCTTTAGGCAATAAAATAATAAAAAGATAAGACACGTCTTCTTATATACCTAATAGACATGTGTTATTCGTCCATTTCTAGTGACCCGATCATTCAAGTATTGATAGGTTTTACGAACCGGGTCATTCGGGTCAATTATTCAAATGGATCATTTCGAGTTTCAGTACCTACTCTGCGATCTGTGAGATCCGCTCGATGATGTCGGTCGTCGAACATTACTATACTCTTTGGTCGTAGGTCCTGTCAATCGTTTGATCCGGAGCGTTCAAAAAATGTAATTACGATCATCAATACTTTGATGCGACCCGAGTCAAATGAACGAATCGTTCACGATTGACATATGTCTATTGTATAACCTCCGTTTCCACTTGCACCCGAGTCCATTACGCAAAAAATCATGGCGTCAAAAAAGAACTACGATCACCAATCTCCAACGTGAGATTATAGGTAAAATGACACTTAGCAGTTTGTACACGCGGCATGGTAATAAACATTTTTAAGATTTAGTTTTAGAGTGTAATAAAGGCGAAACAGAGGAACCATAACATAGTTTACGCAATTACGCGGTCGGTTGAACCATAAGTGGTCAAATGACCTTAAAAATGGTTTAAGCTTAAAACAGTGGCAGAGTTGTAAAACATTGCCTGCTATTAGTTACGACTCTTGAAAACATTTGTATTGGGGCTAAAACTATACATAATAATTTGATATAATTACAAATATTACTTGTGAATTTAGACTTTGGATTTTTGCACTTAATCTGCAGACTATTAAAGATTTGCAGGTTAAGTTCTACGCAGACAAGTTTTGAGCAAGTACCTCATCATCATCATCGTTACAGCCTTTCATAAGTCCACTGCTGAACATAGGCCTCCCCCAAGGAATGCCACAAAGCACGGTCCTGAGCCACCTGCATCCATCGACTTCCTGCATGTACCAGCCCCCCCCCCCCTACCCCCGTAGGGGTGTAAATAGTGTAGTGTAAATAGTGAAGACTAAGATGGAATGCCTCTTCTCCAGTAAAAATGATCTCCGGTTCTCTACACTCACCATACGAACACAGCTGTGTTAAGCTGCTATTTAACGCTGGTATTCAACCGTTTACCGTTACCGTTACTGTTCCAGCCTTTCACAAGTCTACTGCTGAATATAGGCCCCATCCACATATTGCCTAATAGGGGGATATTTGCTATATAGAACCTGCGGTAGGTTACATACAATACAAAGAATAATACAGAGAGGAAATATATCATAAAAGAGTTATAAAAAGTTACATTATAAGGCGAATTACTATATTAGTAAGTAACCAGTAAGTAACCTCAGTTGGTAGGAAAGGTATTAAAGGAATAAACACATGTACTCAAGTATAACTCAATTAAAAAATTTTGTTCTTAATAATATCTAATAGTTAATGAGATAATCCTGAAAAACCATTTATTTTAAAAGTTTTACCAATTTAAAAAAAACTACATGTTTTTCAGATAAAACATAGCCTAGGTCACTTCTGGCATTGCTCCCTACCTCTTTGTGAATTTTAATCACAATCGGTGCAGCCATTCTGAAGATTAGACAAACAGACGGACAACATTTTAAAAAATTGTTTTACATGACTTACACAAACCCCTGAGCTTTATAGAAGTCAGTTATTTCTATATAACAGACCCTTCAATTTTATTTAAATGTGTAAATGTATAGATAATAACATAATTTAAAATTTAAAATTTGTACAGCCGACTTCAATATAAATTATTAAGAATAACTCAAAAACTATTGGTTTGACCTTGATCAAATTCATATGGGACTACATGTGAAGTACCAGCTTTCAAATAAAAAAAGAATCATCGAAATCGGTTCACCCTGTAAAAAGTTATGAGGTAACACATATAAAAAACATATAGTCGAATTGAGTACCGTCTCCTTTTTGAAGTCGGCAGAAAAGACCAATTACAATTAATAAGATACTGTATGTTGTATGTGTGTACTTCTAATCATAATTCAAATTAGATAACTACAAACATCAATTACAGCGTAACTTTATCTCGTCTTTTAAATTATCTTACACCTATTTAATTAGTTACGAATGATATACAATTTCACGTTATAATGTAATTGAAGCCTAAACGGGGCAAAAGTTCCGTCCGTCACGCCTGTCAGTGATCCGCACTTGACATGTGCTTGTTCCGCAGGATGGAAGGAAACACGAAACCCGGATAACGGATCTGTTAGCATTTGTCTGTATTAATTGAAAAGGTCATTGCATGATAAATACGAATTCTTTAAACAATATTATGGTGATCATGAAAAAATTTAGAGAAAAGATTGTCAGACTCGTTCCGATAAAATTCTGGACATTTTCTGTCCAGACTTTACATTGTGGATCGCATATTTTCCACAAGACTTCTTTATTGAAACAGTCTCTAGTTTGAACCTGAGACTCATTTGAAATTTTTTAATTTGAATTTGATTTTTTTGCTTGAAATATGAATTTGAAAACCAGCTAAGGCTGCTGTGTTTCGTATGGTGATCATAGAGAACCGGAGATCCTTTTTAATGGAAACGAGGCATTCCATCTTAGTCCTCAGAGGTGACAACGCATCTGCATTTTGATTCCTAATCGAGGATAGATGTAGATGTCTATGGGCCAGAGCATCCACTTACTATCAGATGAACTGTGTGTTCGTTTGTCAACCTTATTCTATAAAAAAATCGTAAAAAAGCGGGTAAACATTTATACCTAGACATCAAAAAATCTAATTCCAAAATTTGTTTTACAACATTACCTCCAAAAACGTTAAAACTTCAACTCCATTTGCCGATATGTTTCGAATGATATCACTATGACAGCGGGTGTAATAATAGAATATCATAAATTTCATCGAACGACACATCGTTTGCCGTTCGAATATTAATATTGAAAAATATTATAATGGTCTATGCCCTATTGTTTTTTTTTTTAAGTCAATGTAGTTTGTATTCTGTACAGTCATATTCAAGCATACAAATGCACTCTTTATCAAAATGTAAACAAAGAACAAAGTAACTTGTATATATTTGATTAATGCATTTATTTCGTGGGCCAAAATTTTTTTTAATAAATTATCAACTTCTGTATAATCAACTGTAGTGGTACAAACAGTGCAACGAAAATACTAATATTTGTCTTTAGAGACAGGGAGGTCCTACCCGTTTGCGGATGTGACTCCTAAATGATATCGAAAGGTGACGCAAAGATTGATCAACTTTGTGGTAGGTATTCAAATTTGGCTGCGGTTGAGATTTGAACACAGAATTAAGTTGACAGGTCTAATAAGTGTCAGTAATGTGGTGTCGAATTATGCAATGTTAGGTGTTGAATTGGATTTGATTGATATTAAATAATTATAAATAAATGTTTTTATACTTGGAGTGATAAACGAGCATACAAACCACATGATGGTAAGTGGATGCTCTGCCGTGTAGACATTTACCTCTATCCTCGATTAATAAAGGGATAAATAAGCATGTTCATACCTTAAACACTAGGAACAAACATAAGCTTGTAATGCCTGTTACTAGACTCCACAGAATTATATATAGTATACGCTTTTACAACAAAATCCCAGAACATGTTCAAAGTTTGTCAATAAACAAGTTTAAAAGTTTTATTAAGAAAAAACTGTACAAAAGTTTATTATAATATCAAGGAATATATTATGAATGCAAATAACCCCTGGGAATAAGGTGATCGCCACCATGCTGTTTCTATGGAAATTCATTTAAAAATTGTATAAACAAAATTAGTGTTAAGTGAAATATGTTTAAAAAAGTCCCGCTGGGTTTCTTGCTAGTTCTTCCCAGGACTGAGGTATTTTCCGAACCAATGGTAGATAAAAAATGACTTGATAAGTATTATCTATACAAACAAATAAAATTGAAGTGTCTGTTTGTAATGTTAAAATTCAGCTTTTTATTAAATGCATATGAAAGTATATACGGTACTTATAACAAAAACACAATTTTTAAAATTTTTGTCTTTGTGTCTGTCCGTCCGTCTGTCTGTCTGTCTGTTTGTTCCGGCTAATCTCCGAAACGACTGGACTGATATCGACGGGGCTTTCACTCGCAGATAGCTGATGTTCCAAGGAGTAACTTAGGCTACTTATATTTGAGAAAATGAATTAGGGTTCTGAGCAATACAATTAAAACCATAAATTACACGCGGGCGAAGTCGCGGGGAACAGCTAGTGTAATAATAAATATTGAATAAGCAATCATTCTTGTCTATTCTATTCTAATAATCAAAATGTAAATATTATGTAGTTACTATTCACTACTATTTATGGACTGCTTCGTTGCTCTAGTCGCTATGAACGATTGCTGATAATGAGCAGGAGGCATTCTATCTTAGTTCTCAGGGATGATACAGCATTTGCATTTTTTTCCATTCATTACAGACTTTCACAAGTCCACTGCTGAACATAGGCCTCACCAAGAAATGCCACAAAGCACGGTTCCGAGCCACCAGCATCCATTGACTTTCTGCATGTCTTACCAGGTTGTCAGTCCATCTAGTGGTGGGACGCCCTAAGCTTCGCCTGCCGGTACGAGGCTGCCATTCGTAACCTTTATTCCCCATCGGTTGTCGGTTATTCGAGCTAAATGGCCGGCTCCTTGCCATATAGCTCGAAGAACAAGAATCTGCATGTTGATTCTTAATTAAGGATAAATGTAGATGACTGTGGGCCACAGCATCCACTTACCATCAGGTGGACTGTTTGCTGATTTCTAACCCTAATTCTATAAAAAAAATGAGGGTTAAACATTCCTGTCGGTCTTTTATCAAAAAAATTTTAGCAACCTGCCTAAGTGAGGAAGTTGGCGGTGTTTCATCTCCGTGCCTTGGAAAACATGTTAAGCCGTTGGCATGATCTCTTTCTGGTCGTGTCGAATTACCGTCCCATCGGGCTATGAGAGTTGACCAATGCTTGCGCATAAACTCTGGCACTATAATCTGTACTGTGCAGGACTATAGTCTCCGTTGAGATTGGTCGCCGTGACCGAAGTTCGGTGTGGAAGATATTATTATACTACTAGCTGTTCCCTGCGACTTCCCCCGCGTATAGTTTAAGGTTGTTAAATTTATTGCGCGGAACCGGGGAGACTTTTGAATCAATACAAATCAATAAAAATGAAGTGTCTGTTTGTAATGTCAAAATAACAGCTTTTTACTACATGCATATGAAAGTATATACGAATAAAACACCATTTTTAAGATATTTGTCTGTCTGTCTGTTTGTTCCGGCTAATCTCCGAAACGACTGGAACTATTTTGACCGGATATGATGATGTTATAAGAAGTAACTTAGGCTACTTTTATTTTAGAAAGCGAATTAGGGTTCAGCGCAAAAAATTAAACCCATGAAGTCCAATCTTAATAACTTACGCGCGGGCGAAGTTGCGAGGAACAGCTAGTTTAGCATAAAATACAGGAGGATTGTTTTTTGCTGCTATTTAAGGCTAGTTTTATATTATAGCGTGGTCCTTTTCTGGTCGCACTGACCCTTTCGTGCTAGTAAATATGATATTGCTGCAGATGCCTTCACCACGTAAAATTCCGATTTTATTTGCATTGTGCTGAAACGAGTTTCTTATGGAATAAAATTATGCATCTTTATGACAATCATTTCCGTATTTTACGAATCCTAACGTGTGTAGATAACAAAGCGCGTGAGATCAAAAGCTTTTTCAGGTTTTGTTGTACAACGCGTAAAATTCAAAGCGCGTGAATTATGCAAAGTAGCTCAATGACCATGCGGCCCGCGCGCTCCGTTTCCGGCCGTTTATCTCATTATATATTACTATACTCTTTGGTTTATCTTAGTGCTGTATCGCAATTTATTTTGTCGATTTTTGCCTATGGTAAAATTAAAAAAGAAAACAGTTAGGTTATCCGCTTTACGGAATGTAATTATTGTAGTGTGGTGTGGGAGTGTAGGATTTTTACTAGCCAAAATATTGATTTTTAATTAGCAGTTTCAACTGTCATTAGTTGAGCTAAACTAAACATTGATAGGGGAATGATTACAAGATCACAATAAGTTAGTTAAAATTACAGCCTATATACTTCCCACTGCTGGGCATAAACCTCCTCTCATTTCTGAGAGGGTTCACAATATCAACGTAATTGTATACAAATGCAAGGTTATTTTCATTTTCAGGTTCAAATATATTATATACATTTACAATACAATATTGTATTGGTGTAGCATTTAAACGGTTTATTCAATTATTATTGACGACTCCGTGGCGCAGTGGCTTAGGAATGAGTTGTTGCGCCGGGGCTGCGGGTTAGAATCCCGCACGGGACAAGTATTTGTATGGCCTACAATTGTTCCTCGGTCTGGATGTTTGTCACTTATGTTTGTAAACTGCCTTCACGATACAGGAGAAAATTCTAGGGTGTGGGTAATGTTTTTTAGAAAAACATAAAAAAATTATGCTCAAGATGAAAGAAGACTATGTAAGAAAATTCTTTAAATAATTTGCAATATGTTAAAACTATATATTATGGCACGTATATTTAATACTTTAGTCGCTATTTAGATCACTATTGAAATGGAAAGTACTAAAATCGATATTCTGAAGTAGTGTATTCCTTCCTGCACATCACTACCGACGCCGACACGTCTGTGCGGGAGCGGAGCGGAATAAGCATTTGCTTTGTGACGTGCTAAAAATACGCGCTGATGATAGCTCAGCAATATGTTTTAATCATACAACTATCTATTACTAAGTGCTTATGGTCCCGTTGTGTTGGATACAGCCAGGAATGTTAATAACTTCTGAAACATTTTATATCCTGGTTTTTATTATTATCACATACGACATATGCGTATAAGCATATTTCATAAGGTAGTAAAAACGATTCTGTGCATCTCATGCATAATTAGTTATTAATTAACAATTAACTTTATTAATTATTAATTAATAATGAATAAAATTATTGATTATTAATTATTAAACACTAACTTTAATTAATAATTATTTTATTAATTATTATTTATATACTTTAATTAATAATTATTAATTAATAACTTTATTAATAAGCGTTTCGTGCAACAGCAATTTATAAGCATTTTGTCAGAAAAATGTTTAAAAACATTGCATAAAAATATCTTAATCTATATTTATGATTTTAAATATCAACGACTAGGTAAAACCTTGTGGTAATTCCATAAGTTGTGGTTTTGTTCAATTTTGTAAGGAACGCTAAAATATATAATGTAAATTGGTAAAGTATTAAATAGCTTAAAACGCAAAGTCTTGACACTGATAATTTACACTTTACTTATATTATTTGGTTATATACCTATTAAATAAAACTGTGACTCGCCAATTCAGCCGATGTGCTCTGACTTTGCCTTGGCAGTGACACTTTTGAAGGGCCTGGATGCGGAATTATACTTCTTTTTATTGTAATAAGTGCTTTTAATGAAACTCGGCTTCTTCATCACCTATTTTTTTGTTTTTATTGACTTATTATCCATCCATACATAACAGTCATCCACTGCTAAACATAGGCAACTCCTATAGATTGCCTCGTAGTAAGGATTTTGCCATAGTTGCCACGCTTGACAGGCGGATTGGCAACCGCAGTTTTTTAATATTTTCATTTATTATCAGGAAGATGCTGCTGCCCATCTCCTGTTTCATTTTCCCTCTCTAAAACTCTCTTACGACACCCACGGGACGATATTTGGTAGCGGATATTCTTACACCGCCCATACACGGTCGGTCATGTTACACTCAAACAATATCATGAACAATAAGTAGCAAAATTTTTGGTGTTACGTCATCAGTTAAAAGTTAGTTTAGGGAGTAATAGACATGGGAAACATAGAGTCAAAGCTTAATGTAGACAATTGGCGCTGTTAAATTTGTGACGCTAAGTATCTTCTGCTGAAATAATCATAATTAAACAAAACATTTTAAAGTGTTTTTATGCTTTAAAAATATAAATAAAGTATAGTAACGACATTCGTACGTTAGAAATGCGCGCCGCGCTACCCCAATGTGTGATAGCAGACTTTTTATGCGTTAGAAATTTTTTTGAATTTTTAATTGATGTAAATTAGCACCAGTGTGCAGTTGACAATTGACAAAGCTGCCAGCGGAGTTCGAACTTGGTTTGTTCTCGTACTATGTTAATATGGATAGTTTTAAAATAAAAATAAAACACAAAAATTATGAACACGTTTTTTATAATAAACCTACCTGATGGTAAGTGGATGCTGTGGCCCATAAACATCTACATTTATCATCGATTAAAAATCAACCCTGAGAGAAAAGATGCCTTTTTTCCAGTGAAAATGGTTACCGGTCACTTATCACATAACTACTGCTGAAATATAGCTGCTGGTATTCTGTGGGTACGTGGTTCTTACTCTGTCGAGCCGACCCATTCGTGCTACAACGAGCTAATACAGCTGTAAAATCCATATGCAGTCTACACATGTAATTAAAAAGGATTAAAGGCTCTCGTGGTATGCCAAGTACGGTATGTCCCAAGGCTAGTTTATCACCTAAGAAGGTTTAATTTTCTTTGTTTTACGAGAATTGCTATTAAAAGCAGTTGAAATAAATTAAGGAGGTTTCTGTGTCAAGCGAGGCGAGTTGCGAGTTGCATAGTTTATGTCTTTTACACGATTCCGTTTTTAACTGCTGCAATAAATCTATTTTTAAAAAGCGACATCTACCGGTTAAACACAATTTGCCTAATAATGGTACAATTCATTTTAACACTATAGCTGTAAGTAAAGTTTGGAAATTATCAGTGAAGTGGTAAGGCTGACTCATTTTGTGAGGATGGATTTTACCAACGTATACCCAACCCCTTTTTAAATAATGGCTTATGTCGGAGACACATTGACTAAAACCCCATGGTATTTCATGTTACCCGCGTGTCGGTAAACACAAAGGAACGCTTTTGTATAGTAAGATGCGTCTTTTTTCCGGCGTTTCTTATCTGAGCAAGTGGAGCAGGAGTTGGCTAGCGCTGGAGGGGCCGCGTTTGTGTGCAAGAGCGTTCCAGTGAGAGTGACTACGGCCTATCAGACATTCTGACCGCTCGGTAGCGACGCAGTCATTGGTGCGATACACGCTTTGGACAAGTACTTATTGGCTTTGCTCTTTACAACTCCAGTCATCATGATGATTAACCAAGTGAGCTGGTGCATTCTCGGAAAGGCAGCAGCAGCAACAAGCTCATGTCTGGCAGTGGATTTAAAAGTAAGTGTAACTTTACAGCACGTCCTAGAGTAATAGCTCATTAAAACTTAATTAAATTTTGTTACGAGCACAAATGAGTCAGCACGATGGCGAATGAACTAGTGTGGTCCATTCCTGGTTCAATTGGAATACCAGCATGAAATAGCAGCGTAATATTGCTGAGTTTCAAGAGGTGAGTAATTTGAAACGGGGGCCTATTTTACTGGTAACGTGGCATTCCATCTAACTCCTCACGGTTAACAACCTTGTACTTTGATTCTTATTCAATAATATATAAAGGTGATTATGGGCGACAGCATTCACTTACCATAAGGTGACGTGTTTGCTCGTTCGTCACTATTACTTGTATTTAAAAAAAATTAGTAATACGTCCCACTGTTGAGCACAGACTCCTCTCATTTCTGAGAGTTTTAGTGCAAGGAAATGTCCGCCGCGCTGCCACAATGCGTGTTGGCGAACTTCACAAGTCTTCGAAATATTTTCTATCATATTTCTCAGACATGTGGGTTTCCTCATTATATTTTCCTTCACCGCCGAGCACGTAGTGAATCAGCATTTAAAATTGCAACCAACAATTTCATTGGTGCCGGCGGGGATCGAACTTGAGTTGTTCGCGTATTGTTAAATTTACAGCGAGCAATAAGCTCCTGAGCTACCACGGCTCATTTAAAAATGACGGTATTTCATGGTAATTAAAAATTCTGGTAATAAATAGCTATGAAGTTATTGCGACGGTATAATTTTATTCCTATAATTAAAACACGTCACCTTGTGTTAAACTCCCTTTAGTAAATAAAGATTCACTAGAATTAAAAGATCAAACAGGTTTTTTCTTTCACAATTATAATACGATTCATACTTTTAAAGTAAGCAAGATGGCCGATGATCTAATAACGTTTGCGTTTATTAATGTTAGGTACTAACAGCACAGAATATCTAATAATGTTGAATAGCTTAATGTAATAACGACGACGACAACTTACTAAGCATATACAATACAACACAACACTCTTTGTGGTTCACCAAAGAATGATAAATATAACAAAAAAATTATGCGTGAGTGTCGTGGAACACTCGGTTGCAACGAAGTTCCTTTCGTAGTATATTATTATTAATAAACGTTATTATATTATTGATTAACAAATACAAATAAATGAATTACTAGAGTCTATCAAAATGAAGCGTCATTTAAAATAAAATAATATTTCTCTGATGGTAAAATAAGAAAAAGTGCTTGAAGATGGATGTTATTCCATCTCGGTTCCTTATAGCCGCCAAGGCCGTCTACACTACGTCTAAAGGGGTCACGAGTCGTGACGGAAAAATCTTACATTTCAACGCCTGGCCCCCATCCGCCAAATTCGTACCGTCCGATAAGGAACTTCGTTCCAAAAATAAATGAATATTGAGGGAAAGCAAAAGGCGGTCTTATTACTACATAGTCTCTAATAATCTCTTCCATACAACCCAGAAAAAGAATTAAATACATATCAGAGAAAGATTAACGGGTACGGTGCATTAAAATAAGAAAGGGTACAACTTACAATGACATAAATAAAAGGAGTAGGAGAGAGAGTTAAGAGATACTATTAGTGTTCCTTAACCTGTTTCTTGAACACGCGTAAGGATTGATCACTTTAATCGATTGGTGTAAGGAGTTCCAAAGTCTTACTCGAAGAACAGAGAATGATTTATCATAAAAAAGAGAAGAGTGCACAGGACACAGAAGAGCGAGGTTTTCCTTGGACCGTAAGGAAAAATTATGACAGGAGCTGAGTTTAAAACGTTCTGTATGTTAGGGAGAACTTGATATATTTATTAAATAAGACGCAGTGGAAGCAGAAACAATATGGTTATAAGATAGAATAAAAAACGGACAGGTAAGACGGTCAGGCATACTGACTTGACCAAACGTTCTTCGGAGCTTGGAAATTTCTTCCAGGCGTAATTTGATCTCAGGAACGACTCAATAATCACATACTCTTACCATCTAAACACTTTGTCAAAATAAATCTAATATATATTTTTAAAAAAATGTTTGTTTTATTTTATGCGCTGCCATACCGTTCAGCAGATTGCGTTAAAACTTTGTCAACTTATTACTTGCACTTGTGAGAAGGTTACAGGAATATTACAACTAACTTACAATAGGTGGCGCGCGTATCGTACCGAAAAATTTATTTGAAAGTTATACATCAGCGTCACTCAACTTCAATCAATGTATTATCATTCCTAATCAAACAATATAACTCTTCCAAATTTAAAATGATATTTCACAAATTATTTTTTTTTTGACAGCAACGCGCCGATTTTCACCAACTAGTGAAAAATACAATTAAAAACTAAAGTAATACCTTCTCACAAACTACAAACTAGTCTATTCAACTGTTTACTCAGGCGAGTCAATCGGGGCTAAGAGCCTAGGAACTAAAATAATCTAAAATCTCACAGCTTCATCTTTGTGGGTGTATGATTATACAAATAAACTGTACGCCGGATATGCTGCTTTTATTAAAATGTTTATTTGGGATTCTCTCTTAAGGTGTCTGTTAGTAGTTAGGAATTTGGTTTATCGCAAAGTATATCTAAAAATGCCAAACGCGTGATGAGACACAGTGGAGGTAATATTCCCTCAGTCTGCTCCTTGTGCGGATTTTTGAAGTTATACTTCTTTTATAGCGTTTGGGAAAAATGAAAAAAGTGAGTTTTTTAATAATATGCGACTATTTGTTTTGACTAGCCTAACCAAACATTGTTTAGATTTTAACTTTATTAGAGAATAGAGATAATCATTCAGATTTGAATTGCATTATTTAAGAAAATTGAGTCTAAGTATACTTCGCAGAAATATAGTTTTTAGAAAAATAATATCAATTGCTATAAACTCTCTGAAACCGCATAAAATACCTTTTTCTATATAATACCATATTAGAATAGACCTTTTCGATAATATACAATTCAATATGGAAAGTCGGGAAAAATTTTGCATCACATGTTTAATTTAACACCTGTTTAATTTATATACTAGGATGTGCAAAAATATACATTTTGCTTTGCCATCATAAAATATTTCTTGATCCTTGAATTGAAATCCAAACGAAGGAGTATTAACATATTTTTTATTATTCGAGTAAAAACTCTAGAAGTTGTAATATTGTGACCTAGGTACTTAGATAGGCGAACAGAACGAAAGATGATAGTTTCCGTCGCTTACATCGCTAAACGGTATAACTTTTATAAAAAATAATTAATCAAGAGTTTAGGTTTACTTCTGGAGACTTGTGATAATGAATTGCCTCACAGTCTGCTATCATACTAGCTCTCGTATCCTTGCTACTGGTGCACGCACTGTTACTTGGCGGCAGAAACAATTATGAAAATGGTACCAAAAACGGAGTCCTGATCATGAAAAAAGTCATGTCGTAGTTGATACTAGCTACAGTACAATAGAAAAGTAACTATCTTGATCGACCAACGTTCAAAATAATTCTGCTCTGTTTCTATTAAGAGAAAAACTTTAAATAAAACTCAATACAAACAAACGTCTTTTTTATTTAGTAACACTCTTTCAATAATACGCATTAAGTGCGTTTTAGGCGGTGATCGATAATGTATCCAGACTTTAGTGTTCCTACGCGCTCGCCCACGGCTAGAGGTTAACGGCTCCTTCGTGATATTTACGATAAAACTAGTGTTAGAACTGACTAAATCTAAATGCAAAATATTTTAACATTTCTAGATTAACAACACATAAGCTCTTTTTGGTGATCATTATAACGATAACTCATTGCCGTTAGATGGTGATATTTTCAACTAAAACACTTAAACTTTTGAATTAGAAGGTGACGTCTACGCAAAAATATAGAGATTTAAATATTATCACAATTGCATAAGCGCTAATTTGTCCTCCAGATTTTGTGGCTTATATAATACGTCTCGTGTAAAATCTGCAGAAAAATTTAAAATAACCAAGGAGGTTACATTTTTACAACCTCCTTGAAAATAACATACCTCTTTTATCAATAAAAATATAAATTGGTATACAATTAATATTAGTTTATATTAATAATAGGTTAATTTGTTACTGATAGTAGTAATATTTGTGTCCCTAAATTTTAGATGTATTTGGATTTTATAGCATCACATTATAAAGTGTGTAATTGAATAATGTCACTTATTGGTAAATGTCAATATAGTGTAAATATCATACATGGGTATTTGGAACTGTGTAGTAGCGGTGTAAGAATATCCACTACCCTATATCATCCCGTGAGTGTCAAAATGAAACTAAAAATGAAATTAAAATGAAACTACAAATTATGACACGAGCGGGATTATTTGAATAGGGTTTTCATATACGAGGGCGACACTGAAAGTTTTTAGAACTGGCCACTTGTAAACGATATAATAAAAAATTAAGTTCAAATTTTAAAAATGGAACTTTTTGCCAATATTGTTGTGAATGTATTTTATTAGTCATTTCTTTACTATTTGGCGGCAAATTGAAAATTGTATGTATCACGTCAGCATGAATTTAATGCGAGAAAATTTTCGTACAATGATTTTTATGACTTTCGATGTCGTTTAAGTCAACAAGAAAGTTATAATAGACTTCGATTGGTCTTTCACGATGAAGATGATTCACCCCCTCTTGTGCCACTGTTTACAACTGGTTCAAAGAGTTTAAACGTAGTCACACTAATCTCACCGATGATCTGCGTGAGGGACGGCCTTCTACGGCGACGACTGAAGATAACATCAGTGTTGTGCGGCGTATAATAGAGACTAATAAAAGAGTGACTTATGAGCAGATTTGGATAAGCTTAGGCATCGGTATGAGTAAAGTGCACAAAATCTTCCATGAACATTTAGCGATCAGGAAGCTTCGTGTCTGGTGGATATCTTATAATTTGACAGAGGCCCAAAAACTCCGTCGTGTTGATTGATGTCGTGAAATGGTTCAAAAATTTAACGGAGGTGGCTCAAATGCTGTGTTTGATATACTTACGGATGACAAAAGCTGGATTTATTGTTATGATTCTAAACCTAAGAGACAGTCTGCTGTCTCGGTGTTTCCTTCCGAGGAGTTGCCAACTAAAGTGAATAGAGGTCGAAGCGTGGGAAAAAAGATGGTGGCCTTGTTCTTCGGAAGGACAGGTCATTATGCAACAATTGTTTTAGAGGATCGAAACACAGTTACTTCACAGAGTGGCACACTAATAAGTGCTTGCCACTTGTTTTGGAAAAAGTTCGGAAGAAACGACCTCGCAGTAGGATCCTCATTCACCACGACAACGCTTCGTCGCACAACGCCAAGCAAACAATCGACTACTTGGCGACGTTAGACGTGGAATTACTGGATCACCCGCCCTATAGCCCCGACCTCTCACCTTGCGGTTTTTATATATTTCCGAAAATAAAAGAAAAACTTGGAAAGAAAACGTTTTATGGACGCCAAGGAAGCAGTGGCTGCGTTTCAAAATGTCGTCTAAGAGACCCTTAAGGACGAGTGGGCAAAGTGCTTTTCTCAGTGGTTCCATCGGATGGAGCGATGTGTTGATGTAAATTGACACTATTTTCAAAGAAATAATAAAACTAATAATTTGCTAGTTTGTTCAGTTTTTGATTTTCTAAGAACTTTTAGTGTCACCTTCGTATATCTGTTATATCAAAACCCTATTCATATGAGTTAACTACTCACAAGGCGTTAGAGCCGTTTGAGTAAATTTGTCATTTGCATAATGAGTCAGCGGGTTCACGCACCTACGGACTAGTGATGTGCCTGTGACTTCGTAAATGATATAACAGTAAAAGGTAGTAAATTAAAAAAAGTGATACTTTGATACGTTCTACTACTGGACACAGTCTTTCTTTAGTCTTTCGTCCCTGAAAATGTTTTAGGGCAAATAATACCCCGCGGATCCTTTTATAAAAGAGGATCGCAAATAAGCATCCGCCCATAAACAACTGCAACAGTAAAGTAATAAAGTTACAGCCTTTATACATCCCACTGCCGGGCCTTCTATAATTTATAAGATTGCAAAACTAGAGGTATAACAATCACATGTTGCTGGACTTGACATTTTCTCGTTTTTTTTTTTAAATTTCTAAAATACCCTATGGTACCTACTGAGAAGCTGGTTTGTGCACTACGTTTTTCTTCGCTGATAAATCGTAAGGAAACCTGAAGAATGTGCGATTAAAAATATTTGGAAGATGTCTGATGTCCGCCAACATTGGGGCAGCACGGTGGACATTTTCCTGGTCCCAAAACCACTCTCAGAAATAAGTGGAGGCATATGCCTAGCTGTGGGATGTATATAAGTAGTAACTTGACACTCACCGCCATCGTTCTTGGTATTCGCATTAACAATCACATCATAACAAACTTCAATGTAGAAACTCGGTGCCTGTTTCGTTAGAACAAAGTGAACGACAGTGTGGAAGCTTCATACAAGCCTCTCGCATCGTACGTTTACAAGCGCGGAGTTCATTTACAGCAGCAATAGGGGACGTAACGAGATATTTAGTACTGCCGACGCGGGGATCTCGTTATCTTCCGTCTCCTACTGTAGTTGAACCCCGAGATTGTAAGCGTATGCTTAAAGACGCTAGAATTAAGCTTCCGTATTCTCGTTCACTCTGGTTAGAACGTGCAACGGAGCGTGGTATTCGGCGAGTATGTCAAACACACGAATAGAAACGAGCGCGTATTTGCAATGCGCGTCGAATTTTTCACTGACTCTTGCTCTTCACTGAGGTCTAAAGCCTAAAGTCTTTAGTCTACAATTAAAATAAGAATAAAATGGACAATTCAACTGATTTGAATTAGTGACGACAGCACAAACAAGGACGGCACTAAAGCCGAAATGATAGCCATTTATATGACTATAATGTTTATTGTACGAACGTCATACCTTTGTTTAGTGTACGAACTATTACCTCCTATAATTGTATACAGCACAGATGTACTGTTACTTAATCCCCTTTGTAAAAATAAAAATGAGATGTCATGTGTAGTTTTAGATTAAGAAGAATTATAACTGCTTTATTATTTCCTACATTTTATTTAATGTATAATATATTTAATTTATATCGTATATACAAAATTACGATCCTGTGATTAAACATATTACTAATATACTGAACAGTTACTTCTATGGTATTCTTGTTTTGTGATGCGTTGATAGTGTAAGGTCAAGGAAATTTGTTGTTTAATATTACTTGAAAGATTAATTCATTTATTTAAAAATATAGGATTAAAATAACGCTAGAAAAATCTCATGCACTTTGGCATATGACGGAGTAACCATGTGTAATAGAATATATTCAGACTGCTGCTAATTTTTAAAATATCTACGAACTCAATATCTGCAAGACAGAACCATGTCTTTTTCTTTTATAGGATAAGGGTGACAAACGAGCGCACAGTCCACCTGATGGTAAGTGGTTGCTGCGGCCCATAGAAATCTACAACTATCCTCTTTTGCGAATTTAAATGCAGCTATGCGTTTTCACCCGTGACGACTAAGATGGAATGCCTCATTTCCAGTAAAAAGGGCCTACGGCCACCTGCACTTACCAAGCGAAACGCAGAGGTAAACCTCTACTTCACGCTGGTATTCTGTGAGGTCGTGGTACCACCCCGGTTCGAGCCGGCCCATCCGTGCGACAGCAAAAGCTGCCGCGTGGCTCTACCACTGTTTAAAACTAGTCTAATTATTATATAAAATAATATAAAATTATTTAAATTAATATAAAATTTGTCTAGTTAATCTAATGTTATCCAGAAGAGATTTATATATTCTTGGGGATTATTAAAATAGCAGCAGGCTTGGATTTATAAGCAACTATAGATATAATATTACATTTGCCAAGTACCTTTACGCGGTAGAGCTGCTGCACCGGCAGCGTGCAGCTATATTGTGGTTGTAGCACGAATGGGTCGGCTCGACCGGGGAAGTACCACGCTCTCATAGAATACCGGCGTAATATAGCGCCTTGATGTTGCTATGTTTCGTATGGTGAGTGTAGAGAACCGGAGAACCTTTTTACTAAAATCGAGGCGTTCCATCTCAGTCTTCAGAGGTAACAACGTATCTGCATTTTGATTCAGAATCGAGGATAAATATAGATGTGTATGAGCCACAGCATTCACTTGCCATCAGGTTGACTGTATGCTCGTTTGTCACCTTTTTTCTATATTAAAAAAAAACTTATAATGAATCTTTCTTCATACAAAATAGACAAAACGATGGTTTTTATGTAGTGCATGTGCAGTTTATCCTATTTTTATCAAAGGGTATGTATGTATGTATGTGTGAGATTTTTAGCAACAAAAAAATGCCGACCGTTTGATTAGCATACTCGTATCAGCAGTGATCTTAAAATATCAGTTTCTGAATTTTGTACTGATTCATCAAATAAGAGGCAAAATGATGATTAAAGCAGAAAAGAAAGCGCTACGGCTATCGCTAAAGTATAAAACTTATACAAAGCTCCAAATGACTGACATTTAGGGCGCGAAAATAAACGCTCCATCATTGCCTTTTTATCGCATTTCTTGTAAATGGTGGCATTAAAGCAATGATTTATTATATTGCCATGAAGTTGAATTTCCCCGAAAATTGTGTAAAGATAACGCAGATGTGAGGTTTCGTACTAACATAAAAATCAAGATAGCCTGTAAGATTTGGTATCAAAACCCACGGACTTCATTTTGGTTTTCCACTCCGCAAAAGCGTCGACGCTAGTAGCTAAGCTAAGATTTTAAGGAGCCATAAATAATACCAAACAACGGATATATGTCATAATGACGGTTATCTACGGAGATCGTGGCTATTGTCGCACATATTAATTCTAAATGCGGATGTGGCAAGGTTATTTAGTTATACTAAATAGGACCACTTAAGTACGCTTAGAGCGTAGCTGTGACTGCCCAGAAACTATTTTTGGGGGTTTTATTTAACCTTCCATTAAAAAAGCTTTAAAGTAATAAAAATATTACTTTTATTAAGCCGATTTAAAAATTGTGGCATTCTGTAGCAATTTATTGTGCGAATTGAAAAAGTACACGTGATGGACATAATGAAGGAAAACTTAAGTATCAATCAACATAATTTTCCTAATTGAACATATGAACTGACATAGGCAAAAATCTATACAAATAAATAAAATTGAAGTGTCTGTTTGTAATGTCAAAATTTCAGCTTTTTACTAAATGCATATGAAAGTATATATGGTACTAATAACAAAAATACAATTTTTAAAGTTTTTTTGTCTGTCTGCCTGTCTGTCTCTTTGTTCAGGCTAATCTCCGAAACGGCTGGACCAATTTTGACGGGATTTTCACTGGCAGATACTTTTATTTTAGAAAAGAATTAGGGTTCCGCGCAAAAAAATTAAAGTGTGATTGGTAAAATAAAAAATTAATGATAAAATCAAGTCTATGCAGTCTTCAAGGCAAGAGTGATTGAGTATTTTCTAAGCTAAGTCAATGCGCTTTGTCATCTTCGGCTGCATCACCACTTACCATCAGGTGGAATAGCAGCCAAGCACTGGCTTAGAATAGTAAAATTAATATTTTCACCCATTTTTATACGTGATAGAGCCACGCTGCAGCTATATCATGGTTGTACCACGAATGGGTCGGCTCGACCGGGGAAGGACCACGCTCTCACAGTATACCAGCGTAAAATAGCAGCTTGATGCTGCTGTGTTTCGTATGGTAAGTATAGAGAACCGGAGACCCTTTTT
Source organism: Parnassius mnemosyne (assembly GCA_963668995.1). Lineage (NCBI taxonomy): Eukaryota > Metazoa > Arthropoda > Insecta > Lepidoptera > Papilionidae > Parnassius > Parnassius mnemosyne. Next base: position 12,933,631 of record CAVLGL010000057.1, read on the forward strand.
ACTGGAAATAACGCATCGCATCTTAGTCCTCAGTGGTGACAACGCATCTGTACTTTGATTCTTAATCGAGAATAAATGTAGATGTCTATGGGCTGCAATATCCACTTACCATCAGATGGACTGTGTGCTCGTTTGTCACCTTTATTCGATTTTAAAAAAACCTGGTAGATAGTACCATATTTAAGAGAAAAGGTGAATTAAATTGTACATGTTTTTAATATAAATGTAGAGAAATGTCAAAATTAAAGAAAAGTTAAATAATATGAAACTGGTAATTTCCGATGCAAATACGTCGATAGTTCGAGGCGCAATAACAATTTAACGGCTCCTCAGTTACGATGTATATGGCTTACTAGATTCCAACTAACCAAAATACGACGATGTGTCATACGGATGACGTGGACCGTAGAGTTCGTAAATGGGTGCAATGAACCAACATTTTCAGGCGAGGCGAGTGTGCATTGATGGACGTATCTACATACTTACTTTTGTTTTCCTAGTTCGAATACAGAAACTAAAAACTTAAGTAACTTAAGATCCTTGGAAGGATCCCTTTTGCTTGTTTTAATTTATACATCGGACAGTTTGTTAAACAATAATCACAATAACACTATCACAAAATAGTATAAAACAAAGTTGCATCTTTCTTTATACTTGCACAAACCTAATATATTTAGATCATCTTTTCATTTGGAGAATTTTTTGGGGAAGCTTTTGTGTATAGTAGTTGCATTTTTTGTAAAGATAATAGAGAAATGTTACCATTTTGTGATCAAGTCATAAAAAGGTAATACCGTAAAATAATATGATATAAATAGTAAGGTACTTAAGTAATAAAATAAAATATATTTAAACTATGGAATTAGGGTAAACTTGGAAAGGGTAAAGAGATTAACAAACTATGACGAATTATAGTAACTTTAAAAACAATAATTAATGAACGCTTAAATTTGCAGTACTTTTCCCAAACGTTCGAAAAGAAGAATAACTTCAAAATCTAGAAATTTGTAACGTAATTTTATCCATGCCATTTGTTATTATAGAAACAATTAATTTAATTTAGTAATTATTTCAGCTTTTATTACACTTCCTAGTACAATATGTGATATGACAATTGCTAACTTAATATACAGTTGCGACATAAAAACCTATTAAGTATTCTATGCCTAAACACAGATACAGAATCATACGTAAGTGAATACCCTAGTTTCAATTGAGATATAACTATATTTTATTGTGTTTTAACAAGTCCAAAACCATCCCGAGTTAGGTTTCATGGGCTATATTCGCAGATTGTCCAAATTAGTGCTACAAAATTTGCTGTCCATTCTCGCGTCCCTGATCCAGTTAGCGTTAAGCGATATGCGGAACTTTATGGCCACGTTATTGTCTTAACTTATAAGACCTAATTACTGTATGAGAACTGGGTTCGTAAAGGCGTGCATTCACTATACTCGTATTTGACAGTTGTGTGTTTAATTTTCGCAAATGTTAATTAGACGCCTCAGTAGCACAGTGTTTAAGCATTTTTTTGTCTGTGGGAGTGCCGGCTCGCGGGCTGGAACTCTGGATGAAACAAATGTTTGCACGGTCTATAAGTAAGTAATTGTTCCGGGTCAGGTTGTTGATGTGCAATTTTTGTATATGAAATGCCTCTAAGATGGCTTTGATTAATAAATGAAACGGATCTAATTCGGAATAAGTTTTGTAGAACATGCTTCAATTTCCTATGGATCTATTTCTTTACATTTTTAAGTATATTGTATGAACAGCCTTAAAAAATGGCGAAAAACACACCTGAGCAGTTTATTCTCGTAGCAAAAGAACCCTTTTTTAAAAAAGAAAATTTTATTTTCTTACGTCGCACAACAGATTTCATTTGGCCGTATAAAAACATCCAAATCACCCCACCAACGGAATAGGCCTATCTATATCTAGAAGTAACTTTACGAACTGATCACGATGATGACAAATATACTCACGATAACACGTGAGTATTGAGTATTGAGTATTAGTGTACACTAAAAGCGCCACGGTGGGCGCCCTTATAAAACTTTTTAACGGAAATTTCAAACCTTTGTATTCTATAACTTTTAAACTTTTTTGTTTATTTAAGTCAAATTCAAATTTCGGCTCAAGCCTGAGAAACCTATTGGGTGAATTCCCATACATTTGAGAAGTTACACCAAAATTATTTACTTTAGAGGTGCACGTGGGATAAAATAAAACTAAAAATAGGTACATATAGATAAGTAATTTAAATTTTTTGGAAGACAGATTGTTTTGAACACTATACAATTAATATTGATGTCTTTATTGCTTTTGTAGATTATATTTCCACGCATCTTATTGATATAATAATATACGTTATTGGCAGAGAGTTATTCTACACAGAACATTAACGTTAATTTAAATCAGCAAAATACTCATGGTGAAAACTTAACTCAGCCCAAATACGTAATAGATATAATTCGAGTCGATACAATCAAACGAAAATGAATTATTCTAAGCCGATACTAACTGAATTTAAGCAAAAATCAATAATAAATAATAAAATCTAAACCCATGAAATAAATTTCAGAAAATATTTTCAATAGGAAAGACAAACAAATGTCATTTTGTTCTTCTTTTAATTCATGATTTGTATTGATAGAGTTCTGCTAATATTTAATAATTTAATTTTAATCAATTAATATGAGAATTAATTGTGGAAATTTCAGAGTAATATGTATGTAATTATAGTTTAAGGAGCAAACTAAAAGAAGCTTAACAAAGAATTAACATTTTCAGTTTGTTCCGATATCTAATTTTTAAAATGGCAATCTGAAGCAACGTGACGGAAAGAAACAGCGATATCTTTTTCTCCCTTTATTTTGTTACGCCCAACCCACAAATAGATAAAATTATGATTGTGTGCAAGTTTCTCGGATTTCATACAAAGTTGGATCATTCTGGACACGCCTGACAATGCGCTAAGAGAGGCCCAGGCCCGTGTCCAGCCTTGGACTTTTAAGGGCCGATAAAGACCAGAAGAATAAATACTGACAAACCAATGGAGCGTATACTGACTTTTCTTGTTATGTCTATTCTCATTACTGCAAATAATGTCAAAAGTATTCATGCACTACAAGTGTATATGCATCCTAATGCGTGAAAACCGAGATCCAAAAGAGTCGTAAGCTCTTAAAAGCACAAAAAGCTGAACAAATTGCTTCATTTGTGCTTCGCGGAACTGCACGCGGTCCGTTGTATGTTGTTAGAGTTAATTGGTGCTCCAGTTAGGGCTTTAGTTCACATAGTATGACTAAGTCAGTAAGTAACTTTTAAATTTGATGAATACAGGTGTTAAGAGTATTTGATGTCGACCCAAATGAATTTTTGTGAAAGTGTAGTGACAAGCAAACTTAGTCCTTTCTATGCTGTCAACTTAAAACAAAGAAATAGCCTTGTTGTTGTCACTGTCGCCGTTGTAAACTCTACGGACTAAGATAACTTTTTTTGTAGGATAAGGGTGACAAGCGAGCACACAGTCAACCTGGATGGTAAGTGGTTCCAGTGGCCCATAGACATCTACATCTATCCTCGTTTGCGAATCAAAAAGCAAATGCGTTGTCTGCCGTGAGGACTAAGATGGAATGCCTCTTTTCCAGTAAAAGGGTCTCCGGTTCTCTACACTCACCATACGAAACACAGCAGTGTTAAGCTGCTATTTTACGCTGGTATTCTGTGAGAGTGTGGTCCTACCCCGGTCGAGCCGAACAACTATACAATTAATATAGCTGCAGCATGGCACGTATAAACGCCTCATTGCATATAATTGTACTGGTTTTCTCTTTCTATACCCTTCTGACAGACTAGCACACCGCCGTACAAGCACTGCTGTTTGACGGCAAGTGGTGTAGTAGTGTGGTACCTACTCGGAACTTTAGGCTGAAAAGAATCCCTACCACTTAGTACCACCAAATAGACAAACTTACCATTATAAGCGCTTTTACAGACTAGCGTTCCTACCAATGGCAGAGGGACCTACCTCAGTTGCCGTTTGTCGATGGTCACCTTCACCCATAGTCACAATATTATATTAACTGTTCACATATGTGACTACATAGTTGGCGAATTAAGCGTAACTGTAAATAGAAAAACTGGCCACGTCATTTGTCTTCGTAAATGAGGGCATCCATGACTTTTTCTGCCACCAGGGCGGGGCCACTTATAAGTGAGGTATAATATTTATTCGGAAAATGTAAAAGTTAATGTTTCTTTACGTACTATTAGCTATATTTTATATTAATAAGATTAAAAATAAATAAACCAAACCACAGATATTCATAAAAGTAGAAAAATTAAAAAAAGGTAAAAATTTGCAAAAACTTTAACGGCAAACCACTGAGGCATTGTTTTGTGTATTTAATATAATACTCTAGAAACTGATAAAATTTAATTAAAAACTAACTTCTCAATTAAATTACATTGTGTAACAAAACACTTTACCTCAGTATCACCTAGCGACATCTGGTGAGCAGAAAATTATTAGCCCTCATTGCACAAGGACCAGACTTGGATCAAATATTTGTGAACCATACAAATACTTGTTCCCAGTGGAATTGGAGCCGCGGCTCTTAGCGCCGCAACGAAATGCTAGCCACTGCGCTATGAAACCATCAACAAAATAAAACATTTAATTTTCTCTGTGGTAGGTTAGGTTAGCAGTTGACGACAATAAAATTTTCTGATTTATCGTTCTAAAAAGGAGTATACCTAATTGCCACAGATCTAGATAGGTCACGGGTGGGACGGTCTAGACAAAATGGATGGCACTAATCAATTTGTATCGCGCCGTCTTACATGACTGATTCGGGCATCGAACTCGGGAGTGGATACGTTAAGATCGTGAACTTTATAATCCCCATGAGTTCAACGACTTGGTATTTTGTTGGTTAAATTGGCGTGTCTCAGACGCATTTCAGATTCATATCTTTGGACTTAATCGTCCAGATCTGAACCAGGGTCTAATACAAAAAAGTACTCATGTATCGAGTTTACATGAGATAGCAGTTCACATGCATGAGCATCGTCGTTACGTATAAGCCATCCATCATTGGCGATTTTTTAATATTTCAGGTTGTGGGGTTGGTCATTACACTTGACAGCAGGGTCGGCAACCACGGTATTCTAGAACACGTATCATAAAAGTCGATTCCCGTCACCATACTGGTTTTTTGCATTATCGTCACTTAAGCTCACTACAAGTCCTCCGCTGAATGTAGATTTCTTTGGAAGATTACCTCAAAGCACGATTTACAATAAACTGTACCTAGGAATTAAGGACAGTCCATATATTTATTTCTAGCAATTATATAATGGTTACTCCGCTTAAAGTATGGTGTGGCATTGTACACGTCGCCATTTATATAATTGTTATCTCGAGGAGGAAAGGAGGCTTTGTGTTTTTTTTACACGTTTTATATATTCCATCAATCTCACATAACTGACACATGATAAAGGATGAGTAAAAGGGATAAAATCACTAAGATATAGGGTACGTTGTTAATTTATTTTATTGTAATGAAAATCAACTCTGATATTTTAAGAATTTCAATGCAATATGAACCAGAAGTATGCACTAAGAGCTATTCTGGATTTATTCAGATATACATAATATAAGATGCATAATTTTAAATCTAATTTCTGTGCATACTGGGCACATTAAAGAGCCATAAAACGCATCATGTAAGAAAATTATTAACGAAGTTAGCCTTTGACATAACTGTCCATTAACACCAAATATACGTAAAACTTTCCTCCAAGCCTTTTATTTTGAAAGTAGATATCCCGATTCTTAATGTGTTCTAAATAAGAATCATGTTACCTGTAACCTGTAAATACTCTAAAGCGAATAAATTAAAACAATATTTTTGCTATGTAAATTACATCTATAATGATAAGACCTTTAAACATTGAGACAGATAAATCAATTTGATTTATATAAAAGTTTTCGTCATCACAGTCTGAGAGTCAATTCACGAAAACCACCAATAAATTGATTTATGGCACATTTGACTCTATGCTAACGGCCAAATCTTACTTAAAGAAAATTGTCCGTTCGCATTCATACATCCTACATAGACCACACACAGTGACCCGCGAACAACGAACTCTATAGTTTTTAGTGTTGGTTGCACGCGAAACTTTATCTAAGGTTTCATAGGTTTCTATTTTTATACTCCATCACTAACTATTTTTTTTCAACTATTATTCTCCGGTGCTTGTCGACTATCTCACCAGATGCTTAACGGTGAAGCAATCGAAGATGCTAAAACTTACTTAATTTAATAAAAGCCTTGCATTACATTACCTTGACGCCACCTACATTGTAATTGGATGGAAAGGCAAAAGCTGGTAAACTAATAAAATTAGTTATAATAATATTATTATAATTATTGATTATGTAATTATAATCGATTAAGAATCATAATTCTTACGTTATTATCTCTGAGGACTAAGATGGATTGGCTCATTAGCAGTAAAAAGGATTTCCGGTTCTCATCGCCCACCATACCAAATAAACAAGCAATATGCTGCTATTTTACGATGGTATTTGGTATTATATAAGACCATAAGTTTGGTAATAAGTTGCAATGTGGCTCTAATACCAAAGAACCAACGTAGTCCTCCGATCACAATCTAGGTGTCTTTAAGGCCAGTGAATAGGCGTTTGTTACGCTAAGACACTGAGATTTAGGCTTTTATTACCACTTACCATCAGGTGAGTTTGTAGTCAAGCACTGGTTATAATAACTTAAGAAAGACGAACCCCTAGTCAAAAAAGGAGCCAGACAACCCAGAACTGTTTCAAACGTTTAAAAATATACAACCTGATTTTTTTGTTTATATTTATAAAACAATTTCATACAAAGGCATTCTAAAGATTTTTTTTAAATAGGGGCTTAAGAATGGCCTTCGCCACCGGAGGTCGGCAGGACTCACTCAGTTTAGTTTTAACGACCTCATGGGCGGGGACCTACATCGAAGGCTCTAGGAAAACAAACATTAAATCGATATTAATATTAAGTTACCCATTATTTTTTGTATTTTATGGCTTATAATTGTCAGCTTGGCTATAGCTATTTTATTGGTTTTTGACCTAAACTACTATTTTAATAAAGTTTTTCTTATATTTTCTCAAGTTACGGAGTGTTGTGGCAGCGTCTCACATGCTCAACTTATTGTAAGAACACGCAATCACGCACACATATTTGCAACCAACAACATGGTTTTGGATGCATATGTGTATCCAGCAGTGAATTTTACAGGCTGTTAAAGAAAGAAAAATGATGTGCCGAGGAGTTGAACCGTGCTGCGTCTATTTATCTCTCTTTGTTGATTTGAGGGCGGTATAAGAGAAGTCCAAGTATAAAACTAAACAGCCTATACACTTCTTATTTTTGGATACATGCCTCCTCTTATTGACGAGGAGAATAAAGCTATTAGACCGTCGCGTTTCTTCTAATTTTAAGTACATACGAGTAATACTACAGTGTCGACATACTTTTCTTCTCATAAATGCAACTTTGCTCGCTATATTTTCCTGCACAGCTGAGCATTTAGTAAATCAGTGCTGATGGAGAACGAACCCAGGTTGTTCGTATAGTATGAAATTTACGGCGAGCGCTCAGCCCCTGAGCACCGCGGCTCATATGAAACTATGAAGATTTACAATTATTTTGGCAAATATAACTCACTAGCTGGTACCCGCTCGATTTTCTGGGCGCACGAAATTTATTTATTGCAGAACCTAGTTTTAAAGATCTCCTAATGAGTAAGTCAGTCAGTGGTATTTCGTATATATATATTCGATATAATTAAAGTAAATGAACTACTTTCAATTATTATGACTTTTAGAAAGCATTATTCTTATCATTAATAATTTAATGACTGCGTACAGGAGCAGACTGCAAGTAGTCCTGATCATAATCTACCTATTAAAATGTCATTTGAATAAAAGGCTTAAGTAAGTCAGCCTAGAAACCCTAAAGAATCACATAACGAGCTGTCAAAAATGAGCGATGGGATATTGTAAGCATTATAAGCCAATTTTATATTACACTGTTGGCTGCGGTCGAAAACTTGTTCACAAAATCCTGACCAACGAAACCAACAGTGAGTTGACAGATTGCGTTTAAATAAAACCAGTTTAATAGCTTAATAGCGAATAAACCTGTCGATGTTTGGTCGGCTCGAAACTGGATTCTTGATTTTAATTTGCATTGCAATAACCTACCACAAATAAACTTTCGTTAGTATACAAAAAGTCTCACATTGGCAGACAACAGATATATTAATATAATATTAGTTTTGATATGAAATAGCAATTTTTATAGACAATATTTTGGTAATTATACATGTAAGTCATGGTCAGGTAATAAAATTGTAATTTTATATGTTCATTTACCACGTGCTCAGTGTCCAAGTTATTAAAAAAAATGTAAGACATGTGCAATCGACCAACATGTTCTGTGATATCATGGAGGACTCATCCTTGCCCGAAGAACAATCAGAAAAGTAGCTGCTTGTGCCCAGAAGTGGAATGTGTATAATTATAGGCTTGTTACTTTCCATATGAGAAAAATGAGGGATCAAAATAAAAGCAACCTAAAATTCAAAGGCAAACAGTTTTGCACTTTATCGCGTTGACATATGGTTTAAAACTGTCAAGCACAAAGGTAACCAACGAGATTCAATAATTGAATGTCCTAGTGTTAGTATGACCTACCTATTTGTTTATCAAGGTTAGGGTCATCGGTATATTCGTGAGAGCCTAAACACCTGTCATTTGGGAGCGTACCTGTGGCAAGATGCCAGCCTCGTACCAGGAGCGCAAAATCTAATAGGAGTTGTCGAGTTACCTGACGCATGCGTCCTACAACCCACCTGGCAACTACCTGTCGTTGGCGACCAGTTACCAAAGACCTCCGTAAATTGCCATATCATCCCCGGGAGCTATGTTAAATATGTGGAGTGAGAGAGGCGGAGAAAGCCTAGTTTTACGCATGCGTGTTATATACTTTTGTTTCCATAAATAAAATTATTCACAAGCACGTGACTTCTGTTAAGGGGTAGACTTATTTATGTTAGCATTTAAGTGTATCGTAAATAAAAACCAGTTTATTACTGGTAATTTCAAAAGATAATGCAGTCGTTCCCTCACATAGCTTCGTCAAGGGTGGCAAGGAACGGGTTAGCTATCCCTCACTCCTTAGACACAATGTTTTTGAACAAGTACTAATTAAGTCGATTTATAATTCCAGCGCAAAGTTATCTTAAACGCATAACTATGCATTTATATAACATATTAGATAACATGCGTGTGTAGGCAACACAAGCAACAATTGTGGCAGGATACACATAAAGTAAATGAGTTGGTCGTTGATGATGTCCAAAAAACACGAAAGCCTTCTCTCCCGAAACGGGTGCCCATGAACATCGTTTACTCTAGAGTAGAGCGATCTATTAGCTGCCTGAGATGAATCAATGGTTGTGTAATGATGAGAATCATCGAAAGTTTATTATTGAGAATCCAGAACATTTTAATAATAAGCTAGCCAAAAACTTCACAAGAAACCCAAGAAGATTATTTTTTAACGATAAAAATTTTAAAAATCGTATATATTTCATCTTAATTTCATATCTTTATCTATACAAATAAATAAAATTGAAGTGTCTGTTTGTAATGTCGAAATAACAGCTTTTTACTATATGCATATAAAAGTATATACGGTATTTATAACAAAAACACGATTTTTAAAATTTTTGTCTGTCTGTCTATCTGTTTATTCCGGCTAATCTCCGAAACGACTTGACCGATTTTAACCGGACTTTCACTGGTAGATAGCTGACGTTATAAGATGTAATTTAGGCTACTTTTGTTTTAGTAAAATAATTAATGTTCCATGCAAAAAATTAAAACCAAAATCCAATCGTAATAAATTACGTGCGGGCGAAGTCGCGGGGAACAGCTAGTATGTATATATAATTCTTCTGTGCGTGTATTTGTCATTGAACTCTTCCTAAACAGCCGGACCGATTTTCATGAATTTTTGGAACGAAGTTCCTTATCGCACGTACAAATTTGACGGTTGGGGGCTAGGCGAGAAAAAGTGTAAGATTTTTCCTTCACGACCCCCTTTTTATAGTGCGAGCGAGATTTTTATTTTTTACTTATTATGAGCCAGTGCTTGACCACAACTACACGTGGTGGTAAGTGGTAATGCAGCCTTAGATGGTAAGTCGCACTGTACTGATATGGAATAATATCCTTGTATCTAATTCTTATTTTGCGATGAAAGAAATATTATTTTAAATGACGCTTCATTTTAATAGACGCTAGTAATTCATTTATTTTGTATTTGTTAATCAATAAGATGATAAGTTTATCTATAATTATATACTACGCAAGGAACTTCGTTCCAACCGAGTGTTCCGCGACACTCACGTATGTTTTTTTGTTAAATGGGTCCCTGAATGGGTTAGTTTCAAAATTGGTCTGGTAAGTGGCGCAGTGGCAAAGAAAATATACATTCCACGAAGCTGTGGCGAGATACAGAAATCACCCGTGCGAAGCCGGGGCGGATCGCTAGTCATATATCATCGTGCCCCATTTTTAAATTTAAAAGAAAATAAACATGATACAAATTTTAATATGAAAATTTAGTTACGATCGTTCCCAGATTGGAAAATAAATTCTATCTGCGAACATAATAATAGTAAATTGGGGTGAATTTCGTGTGTGCAAGGTCCTGGATCGATTGTTCTACGTGAGATAACATCTAGTGCGCCATTAATCAAGATATCCTCATTTCTGCTTTATATTTATAATTAAACCTTATAGAGTGCATCAGGGTTGCTAGTAAGTTTCAAGTAGTTATTATTAAGAATATATACAACGTATATTTTTACCCAACTTCCCCATATATATATATATATATATATATATATATATATATATATATATATATATATATATATATATATGTGTATTTCTTTGGTAATCTCTGTAGCCTAAACGGCTTGATGGATTTTTGCATATGAGCTGTCGTTAGATCTGTATTAGTTGTGGAAGTGACATAGGCATGAGATTACTCTTTTCTGTAAATTTTTTTTAGCAGTCGAGTCTTTTAATCACTGTTTTAACCTTTAAGCTTGTTAATTTTAAGGTTTTCACTCAATACAATAATCGTCGGCGATATCCAATTGGTTTTTGTTCTGTTACATTTAGATGATTTTTCATAATTACTACATTTCTATTTATTCTTTCGATGAATTACTAAAGCGTTTACATACATACATTTCACAAGGACAAATAAATGCTGTTATTTGAGTAAAAAGCTTAACGAAAGAATGAAGAAAGAAATTAAAATAAACTAAAGTAAATTTTTATTTTTTTATTTTGGTGACAACCCTAATTAGACAAGTTTTGTTAGGCTGATTCTTTTTTTCAGGTGTTACGGTGTAATGAAGCTGTCAATCTCCTTGATAATAACCTGAGATTCTTCATTCCTTGCAAACAACAGTTTTTTTGCATATGAATGTTCTCTGGTTGTAATTGCTTTTAGAGCGATAAGACTGTCTATTGTACATCATAAAGTCACACCTTTCACACCGGAGGTTAGGCAGAGACTATGGGCTTCCATTTGCCACAATCCCGACACACCTCTCTCACTTAATTCTTTACGTACTCTTAATTTGGTTCATCTGCACCACATTACCAATTTAGTCGATAAACCCCCTAGCTATATAAAGCTAGATAAAGCCCCTTGTCGACTCTGCCACTCACTTTTGCAGCATAAATTAGCTTTGTCATTCTTTCTTTATACATTCTTCCTTCATATCCATACCATCAAAGAATTCCTTTTTTAAATTCTGGTATTTTGCAGACCACACTATTCTCTTACCATACAATTTCTCTATTCACTTCTAATATACATGTTAGTGACCGCATTTCTAGAGCATTAATTTTACTCTCATGGTATTTCTGTCACACCTAAGTTTCACTATATGTAATATGTATTTAAAATCAGTATTTTACCTTAATGCGTAGAAGGCTTTGCCGCAAACAAACTAATTTTGGACCCTTCGCATCGGGGGGAGATCACCATCACCACATTACATTACATTCATCATTAGATGCTCAATATTAAACGTTGGTTCTCAGACTTTTTATTTACCCTAGTCATTTTACCCCTAGCAAAGAATATAATATATTGTTACTAAGTATATCCATATCTCTCCAGGTACTACAGCACTGAGGGATAAGATGGTATGAAACATTTTCTTATATCGCCACCTCACTAATAGTATAAAGGCGATTATTACTAAAACTAATCGAATTAGTCGATTGTTCAGTTTAGTCGATAAAATTCGATAACAATCCTTGTTATTCGATTGTTATCGACGGTATGCGGCCGGCGACAATGACTGGTGAGGAACTACTAAATCGACAATCGAATGCACAATTTTCGATTCAGTCGATTGTTTTTTTTTTTGCAATAATCGACCTATCGCTAGTTAAAATGTTATACTTTTAAAATACGGCAGGTCACCACACACCGATAATAAGATAGCTTAAGGTATTTTGTGTGAGAAAAATATACTAAACGTCAATTAGATGTCCGAAAATAAGAAAAAAAGTTATTTTAATCCTACCCTCGGTGGTTAGGATCGTCTTGCGGCTCGTATCCGTGAATGGAAGCTTAAATTGAAATAGAAACGCATTTCCATAATTCACGCTTAGAGCTGAAGCAGGATAGATTTATTTATTACAGAAAACTTATGGCGGCACCAATTATTACATTTTCAACCATTTTAGTTAAGGTCGTCACTCCATCTAGTGGGAGGACGCCCTACATTTCGTCCGCCGGTACGAGGCCGCCACTCGAGAACCTTTTTTCCCCATCGGTTGTCGGTTCTTCGAGCTATATGGCCGGCCCATTGCCACTTCAGCTTACTAACCCGTTGGGCTATGTCGGTCACTCTGGTTCTACTGCGGATATCCTCATTTGTAAGTTTATCACGCAGAGAAACTCCAAGCGTAGCCCTCTCCATAGCTCGCTGAGCAACCTTGAGCTTCCTCATCCGGCCAGCAGTGAAGGACCACGTCTCAGTTCCATAGGTCATCACTGGCAACACGCTCTGGTTGTATAGTCTCGTTTTCAAGTTTTGAGGTATACCTGACGAGAAGATGTGCTGTAATTTCCCGAACGCTGTCCAACCGTCGAATGTTCATTGAAGTTAAATGATATATTATAACATTTAAATAACGCGGAGCCACGTATCACAAGTTAATTGTATTAATTGCCTGTAACCTTTGCGGAAGAGCAAGTAGTAAGTTGATAAACTTTTAACGCAATCTGATGTACGGTATGGCAACGCATAAAATACGAACAAACAAAAAATAATTTTTATATATTAGATATAAAATTATTAATTATTCGCCACGTCACTACAAAATGTAAACAATTTTGTAATTATTATATAAAAAAATATTTTTAAAATAAACCAACTCAAATAGTTCCAAAATTGTATAAGGAAATGTATGTTTTAATACAAATAACATATCCTTTGATAACCAAACTGGTCTATTTAGCGGGAACAGTCAAGTTCATTTCTAATCACACATGACGGCTAGTGTGAAGTTGTATAAAAAAACTTCATTTTTAAGCTCTTGTGATCTCGACGGGATTCTAAGAAGGAAATGTTACTTATACCATCGCATCCTCTACAAAGAACTTGAAATCGACCGTTTCGTACAATGACGCTTTTTTAACGTCACAAAAATAGACAGCTTTTTAAAAGTTAATGCATATTACGTGTTCTATCTACCTCGAGGATTATACTTTAAATGATTTGTGGCTTAAGTTACATGGGATAGTGGTTTGGGTGTTTATTAACTTTATTACTTAAATTTTTTCATAGTTTCGCACTTTTTCTAGGTTGATTATTTAACTATATAAAGTAAAAATGATATAGTTACGTGATTATAAAACCTTTTTTAAAAGCAATTTTTGTATGTACGTGTCACATAATTCGTCATTATATGCCATTCTTACGTCACACTTCGATCCCTTACCAATGAAGGCTAATAATCTTCCGCTCACCAGATGTCGCTAGTTGACACTGAGGTGAAGTTTTTTGTTACACAATTTCACTTGATTGAGAAGTTAGTTTTAAATAAAAGTTTATCAGTTTCTAGAGTATTATATTGATGTACAAAACAACGCCTTAGTGGTTTGTTCCTTAAATTTTTGCACATTTTTAACTCTTTTTTTTTTATTACGCGACTGCCAAGGATGTTTTTCGCGCGTATCTTGTATGTTTGTAAATTTCTGTTCGTGTTATTATATGAAATTTAGTTCATAAGAGTGTGTCGGGACACTAAAAATTCTAAAATAAAATAAATAATACAAAAAGTAAAAAACCCAATTAAAAATGCAAAATGCAAAAAAAAAAAAAACAATTTAAAAGTAATACGTGGTAGAGCCATGCTGCAGCTATATTAGTAGCTGTAGCACGAATGGGTCGGCTCGACCGGAGAAGGACCACGCTCTCACAGAATACCAGCGTAAAATAGCAGCTTAAAATTGCTGTGTTTCGTATGATGAGTATAGAGAACCGGAGACCCTTTTTACTGGAAACGAGGCATTCCATCTTAGTCCTCACGGGTGACAACGCATCTGCATTTTGATTAGCAAACGAGGATAAATGTCTATGGGCCACAGCAACCACTTGCCATCGTGTGGACTGTGTGTTCATTTGTTACCCTTATTCTATGAAAAAAAAAATGGCGGCTGTTTGGTGCAAAATAGTAATACGTTAATTAAAAAAAAATAGCCAAATTTATGGAGCAGGGTATCAAAATTAAGGAAATTAAAAGGGAATTTCAAAATAAGTTTTATGTTTAAATTTAAGTAGGAATAATCAATTGGTTTAAAAAGTTTTTGAAAAAATGGTAAAAACGTAAAATGGGCCATGTTTGTGTCGGACCTCGTACTATCATATAAAATTTAGTTCATAAGAGTGTGTCGGGACACAAAAAGTCTAAAATAATAATTAAAAAAATCAAAAACCCGAACAAGATTGAAAATAGGAAACAAA
Organism: Parnassius mnemosyne; assembly: GCA_963668995.1. Taxonomy (NCBI): domain Eukaryota; kingdom Metazoa; phylum Arthropoda; class Insecta; order Lepidoptera; family Papilionidae; genus Parnassius; species Parnassius mnemosyne. Next base: position 12,948,781 of record CAVLGL010000057.1, read on the forward strand.
ATTAAAACAGAGTATTAACAAAGTAAACTCTACTTCGTTTTACAGACTATACTATGAGCTGAAAGCCTAAGTTAAATATCCATATAGAGCCATGTTTAAACAGTTTCGCATTATTACTAATACGAGGATGTCTGAGCATACGTATTTTATCATAGAGCTAGCACAGGTGTATACCCGCGATGTTTTTATTCACCCCTGCGCACTTGATACATAAATAGGCACTTAATTACAATTAATGGCTTCATAATTTCAGTGTCGATTATCCTCTTAGCTACCACGTCTCATTTTGTCATAAGCAAGATTTTTTTTTAATCAGAAACTCAATGCCACGTGCAGATAAAAAATAATAGGCGCGGTGCGTCCCTGAGCGCGGCGGACACTCGTGGGCGGCGGAAGGGCTATCGGCACGGCGCTGCTGGAAGTCCGCTCCATATCGCCTTTACTCGCCAATTACGCGCATTTTGCTCTATCGTTCACTATTTACAAAGAGAAATTACTTTAGGTTTGCATGTTTATGCTATGTTTGTGTGACTATATATGACAAGAAAAGCTATGGTAGCTTGGCAAACAATTAATAGAATCAGGCGTTCCTTTACGGAAATCCATTATATTAAATTTGTTAAAAACTAATTTGATTATAACCGCGTAATGAAATAAAACCTATCTCTTTAATAGTGACAATCACACGAACCTTAATTTTTAAACGTTCTAAGTTTGACCCTAGGCGTTGAAAATACAGATTTTTTTTTATTTTTTCGTTACTTAACTGCATGCTTGGTGGCTTAGTAAGCAATTAGTAAATTATATCTACGAAAAATACACGTGAAACGGCATCAAATCATACTGGAGTAGAGCGACAAGCTCTCCCTCTCGGCTCTATTACCTTCTAGAGTTAGTCCGTACTTAGCATCATATGATATAATATTATGTCAACAACACTTGCCAAAAACTTATTCTCAATTAAAACTTTAGTAGTATAGACAATAATAGATGCTATCATCGCTCAGAAAAAATGTTACTTGACTTGTCCTCCGATTTTCAATACAAACGAAGTTTATGTTATCCTAGTACAACTGAGCTAATACGCTTCATAAGCAAGTTAAGCGAGTCTGTTCCCAAGGGATTCAAGGGTACATATCACTTCACGCACGTTGTTAAATTATCATAATACCTGTAATAAATTTTTATAAGATTTTTTTTAATTTATTCTGACTCGGTCAGTTTGTTGAAATATTTTTTGTATTAAATTTTTTGCAAAATAATATTTGCTTAAAGGAATCGTTTAAAAAATTATATATAAACTAGCTCGCCAGGCAGACGTTGTTCTGCCCTTTCCAACGACCCTTCCTCTAAAGATCCTTAAATTCGCAATAAAAAATTTTGAGGGTCATTTATCTGGATAAAAACTACCCTATCTTTCAAGTTGGACCAAAATGCATACAGTATGCAAAATTTCATTGAAATCAGTTCAGTAGTTTAGGAGTCCATCGCGGATAAACAACGTGACACGTATGTTTTACATATAAAGATTAGCCAAATCTATAATTAGATCTGTAAAATATGATGGTGATTAATTGTTATTCCACCGATTAATAATGAAGGGCAAGAAGAATTGATATGGGATTGGTTGGCTAATGTGGCCTATCATAGCGTGGTTGTATGGCTTTGCCTCTGGAACTAGTTTGGCTCGACTATTTGACTGCTCCGTGGCGCAGTAACTAAGCATTGAGTTGCGGCACTGAGAGGGCTACAGTTTCGAATACCGCGCGCAACAAGTATTTGTATGACTTGCAAATAATTGTTCCGGGTCTGGATGTTTGCTGTTGTGCCATTTATGCATATAAACTGCCTCGACGATACAGGAGAAAATTCTATGGTGAAGGTAACGTTTTACAAAAAAAATTAACTTTAAGGCCGCAGTGGAGAGGTTTTTACGGTAAACATTAGTGTATTTTAATGCATGCCGTACCTACGCTGCGCCTCGCTGCACACTCAGGCAAACTGACACTCAGGTGACATCCCTTATCTTTTGATTTGGTAGGTCCTTACCCAACAAGATGATAATACTCGAACAGTGCAATTTACCTGAAAAAGAAAACAAATTTTTATAAGTTTCAATTCGCGTGATCATGTTTTAAAGTAGGAAAATTTCCTAAATCTATTTTAAGTGTGCCAATCGAGCACACTGATGGTGAGTGGATATCGCAATTAAAATTTCTGATATACCACGGGCTCGATGGTGGAAGCAACCATCGTCATGAAACCAGGAGTTTGAAAAAAAAATATATCGAGGATGTAATATTTTACCACATGAAAAAAGTTATCGCGGAGAAATTGTCTGTTTTCACGCGGATGAAACAACGGGTCAAGACTACTTTGTATAAGTACATAATAGATATTATTATATAAATAATATATTAACTTAGTACGAGTATACCGCAAAGAAAATATAATTACTACATTTACGGTAAAGAGCTTATTAGGGGTATTACACATAGTATATTTTATTTACTCTACTCAAAAGGGAGTCTGAACAATGGATATCCTTATATAGAAATTTTTTAGTTGATTAAATAGGATGAAGTCAAACGTGGTAGAGACAAGCTTCAGCTATATTATAGCGGTTTAATAAAAGGAATCACCAAATTGGTTCATCGCTGACGAAGATATCGTAACATATAAGTATACTAAAACACAAAGTCGAATTGAGAACCTCTTGCTTTTTTTTAAATAATAAAATATATTTTAAGTTTATGTAGATAGGTAGAAAACTTTAATTCTAAACAACTTGACACGTCCGAAAAATTATAACTTTACTTATTTTATTTAATATCCACGTATAATTTATTATCCACGTATAATTTATTATCCACGTATTGCAGATATATACTTACTCTAAATTTTTTTTAATATTATGTCTGTTATGCAGTCGGCATAAAACAATTCTTATTATAACTGCATCCTTCATAGCAATCACTTCCCCCGGAAACCCGTGTAGAAGTTTCTCGGTATATCTTTTACAGGATTCCCCGCTGACAACAGTGTCACTTAATTACGTTCTTTCTAAACAAGGATAGAAAAAAATGATGTAAAATTAGAATACACTCTTCCCGCCATTAATTCTTTAAGAAGGTAGTTCTAGAATCTTTTGTTAATAATTGTTTTTGAGAAGGTTCTCAATTCGACTGTATTTTTTTATTTGTGTTACTTCAGAACTTTTTTCTAGTCCTTAATAGTTCTTAATAATGCGTATTTAATTGACTTCAAGACATCAATAGGCTGTAACGATTACGGTAAGTTTGGAGTCAATGGTAAATTTTTACGTGGTAGAGCCATGCTGCAGCTATATTAGTAGTACAGTTGTGTAGCACGAATGGGTCGGCTCGACCGGGGAAGGACCACGCTCTCACAGAATACCAGCGTAAAATAGCAGCTTGACACGTATGGTGAGTGTAGAGAACCGGAGATCCATTTTAGTGGAAAAGAGGCATTCCATCTTAGTCCTCAAGGGTGACGACGCATCTGCATTTTAATTCTTTATTGAGGATAAATGTAGATGTCTATAGGTCACAGCAACCACTTACCATCAGGTGGACTGTGTGCTCGTTTGTCACCCTATCCTATAAAAAATATTGTTTTATCTATATTTCATTACAGCCTATCTAATGTCCACCGCTACATAAGGAATATATAATTTTATGTCGTGAAGGATTAAATTTGAGTCTATATTATGATTACAGTTCATTTTATTTTTACAGGTCATTTTTTAATTTCGTGCGTTTACATGTTACTTATGAGTTGGATAGAGTTCAATGTCCACTGGTATCACCGGAATTGTTAACCGCAATTATAAGATTTGATTTATGCGCATGTTATGCGCTAAAAGAGTTTACAAGATGTTTATCGTCTACACTTATGTGATAACATTTTAAAATGACAATTTCAAATAATTTAAAGCCATATTAAGATGTCCGCCAGCATTCATTCGATACCAAGGCTGCAGGAATCTGCATATTTGTTAGCCTTAAACACATTATCATGTTACAACTTTGTTATATTGTCCTGTGACTCATTACATGTATTCGAAATAAAAAATCAAGTATGATTAAATGCAAGGTAATCATTTAACAAAGGTACAAAACTTTATATTAAAAGACTAAAAAGTATGTACAAGGAAAAAAAAAGCAACATTTATTTTTATTCATAAAGATTTACCTAAATTATTTCATACCAGTCTCTCCCATATGTTTCTTTTTATAAAATTTAAATTATCACTTCAATCACTTATCAGTGTACTGCATCCACCTGATGGTAATAGTTACTCCAGCCCTTTGACATCTGCCACCAATTTAAAAATAAAAAGGCTTCATTTAATTAGTCAGCACTCAGAACTAAGATGCAATGCCTCACAGCCTGTAAGTATACTGACTCTTGGATCAGAACACAGCTGTGCAAACACGACAATTTGGCGACATTAGTGGGTAGGAGGGCGGTATTTACAAAGGAGAAGTACGAGGGCGGTATCGGGCTTCTAGCAGAAAACGGATACTATCGCCTGGTAAAATACATAGCAAAATATATAGAATAAGATATAACTATGGATCTATTCAATGTAGATTATTACATAATACTTATTGGAAACTTTTTATTTACCACTGGTTCGGAAAATACCTCTGTCCTGGGAACAGCCAGAATGAAACCCAGCGGGACTTTTTTTTAAACATATTTCACTTTACAATAATTTTGTTTGTACAATTTTTTAAATGAATTTTAATAGAACCATGATGGCGATCACTTCATTCCCATTGGTTAATATATGTATTCTTTGATATTTTAGTAACCTTTTTTGTACAATTTTTCTTTAATAAAACATTTAAGCTTGTTTACTGACAAATTTTGTACATTTGTCAATAAACAAGTTTATTTATTTTAAAACAGTGTACAGTGGCTTACAGTATGCCCTAAACGTCAGCATGCTAATTTACAAAGTACACTTTTAAATAATAAGTAATTTTTTATTTTATTTGGACATGTATCTTACATGTCCAAATAAAATAAAAATACATGCCAAATAGATAAAAAAATAGATGCCAAATAGAAGATTATATTATGTCAAATAGAGTAAACAAAATATCATTGTCAAATTAACTAAGCTAAGATTAAATTAATATATTACAATATGTCAAAATTGGATGTCAAAAATAGAAGGGCTTTATTACATAGTTGCCTAAAGCTATCATCAAATAAGTCAGTCTCGTAATCATGTGCGAGCATATCTCCAATAAGCCGTATAACGCGAGTAGTGGCCGCGTGAGCGCGCACCTGGTGCGCGCTGGCGGCTGCCACAGTAGACGCGACCGCCGCCGCGGTGCCACCGTCTCCTCACCATCATAGCCCAGCCGCTTCGGAGCCAATAACCCCACTCTGCTTAATATCGTCAGGCTATCTATTTTATTATGGATGATTGCTAGGTAGAATGTTATCAATTGCATAGTCCGCCTAAGTTTAAGAGTGTCCAAAGCCACCATACCAGTAACAAATAAGGACGGATATAGATAGGGGTAATAACCGTAATTCTGCTTATATAGCCATCGTGCAAATATGCTTAAAAATGTTTTGTTGTAAAAGCGTATACATTGCCCCATAAATGAATTACTAATTCTGTGGAGTCTATTAACTGGTATTTCAAGCTTATTTTTGCTCCTAGTGCTTAAAGTATGAACATCTTTATTCTTATCAAAGCTATTTATATTTTTATGTAGGTAACATACATTACATTTTCATAAATTTATTGCGATGCTAAAGTTAATATTATGTTTATTGTTTTACATAATCAAACAAAATATATGTTCAGACTTGTGCACATTTTTGTGACAGCTTTGTAAAATTCTACTCTTACAAATGATATTTTTTTGTTACAGTATAAGATCCTTTCATTAAATTAAACGGATAACTTTTAGTGTCATTCATTTTTAATGAGATTTTGTAATGATTACAATGAACGATTTCTATTTACAGAAGCTTAATAAAGTAAATAGTGAAAATGTGTAAATAGGGTTGTTTTTATAATACCTAAAATTTTTATTAAAGAACCCAAGTCAATGTGTGAGAGACTATGCAAATTAAACCATTTAAAGTGTTAAAAAACTATTCATTCATATGTGAAAACTTCCTCTATTCATCTGTGCCCATTCATACACTTGTGGACCGTGCACATGTATGTGGTTTACATAAAACGCGTGTGTATGTACTATGTATGTGTATATTATGTTTCTACAGATAAGTGCGAAAGGGACAAACGAAATTCATCCCTTTCTTCTAATCGGTCACACTCACATTTATTATTATTATTGATAAACATGCTTAGAGAACTAAGCTGAATCAATTTTTCTCGCTAATTTCCTTCAGTCATCTAAACATATGTTAGACACAAGATGATCGTTAGAAAAAAATAACGTTTGCTTAGCAAATTCTAATCTCTACACATACTCATATACTAGGGTATCAGCATTTAGAAGGAAGTCAACTCACGTATGTCTCCGTGTGGTCCGTATACATAACACACGCTACCACACGCAACGCTAATTCAAAGGGGCTGGTGCACATAGGTGATCTCTAACCTAAATTCACACATCCACACACACGACCCGCAACCCTATCTAAGCAAGTTGAAAAGAGACCTCATGCCATATAACCCACGAGGCGTTAGAAAGAGTTAGATATCTAAAATGGATTCCGTACTAAGAAAAGTTCGAGTCTGCGCATCTTGAAGCAGTTCTAAGGGTGGATGTCCACTCACTACTAGCAAAGTCTGATCACCTGGTACTTGTTTTCCATTTTAGGACAAAACTCGGTAAAAAAGGGCGCTCGAGTAATTAAGTTCATAGGGGGGTAAGGTTAGCTAATCGCGTCTAAGGGGTTGAAGGGTGTGTGTAGGCTTGAAAGTGTTAAGGGACCTCTGAAAGTTGCGTAGATGCGTAGTCTGTATGTGTGCGTAGCGACGTAGGTATTTCAAGTAGAATTCACACAAAGCGTTAATGCGATAAAATGAAAACTCGTTTAAATAAATAAAAAAAATGAGATTAAATTTGAGAAAAAAAAATGTGTCAAAGTTATCTCTACAAAAAGATATCCCCGTCATATCAACAGCCGGACTTGAACCTATTCTATAGTAGGATGGTTTTGCTTTAATCGCCAGGCAGATTGGCAATAGAAGTAGCAAATTTTAGAGCTGGTTGTATATGCAAGATGGTGACCGCCTTCTCATCTAAAGCTACAAGATTTAGCCTTTCCCTAGGTTGGCCACTTATGATAACTATGGGAGAAAATGATATGATTGTTTCTTTTACGCCACCTCTTTTATTTTTTACCACACGGCTCTTTGTTTTGCAACCAACGGAAACCAGTCGTGGAATACTCGGTTGGAACAAAGTTCCTTTCGTAGTATATTATTATAGATAAACGTTATTATATTATTGATTAACAAATACAAATAAATGAATTACTAGCGTCTATTAAAACGAGTTGAATGTAGTAAATTCAAGAAAAACAACTTCCTTCTGCGTGAATCCCATATCTCTGGTGCCCTTTGACCTACAGGACCCAAATTCAAACTCGACCGAGCTATCCACATACCAAATTTAAAGTCAATCGGTCCAGTGGAACGGAAGTTATCGTGTCGGCATACAGACTAACAGACTGCCAGCTAAAACTATTAACTTCCTTTCAATGCTACGCAGAAGAAAGTTAATAAAGTGTCATTTAAAAGAAAATAATATTTCTTTCATGGCAAGATAAGAGGGAGTAAGCCTTGCGATATTTCTGCCTCTCTTCATCTCCTTTATCGAACTTTACTGGATCTTAATCCATTATGGTGGATGCAGTTGGCTCGGGACCGTGCTTTGTTTTATTCCTTGGGGAGGCCTATGTTTAACAATGGACTTGTAAAGGGCTGTAATGATGATGATGATGAATCCACTACTATATTTCAGACTTTACAAGAGTGAGCCAACTAGCACGTATTACTTGAGACATATAATATTTACTCACTGTGCTGAACCGACAACGTAAAACCAATAGCTGTATGAAAGAACGACGGCTAGTGCTAAACATTACACAGATATAGTCTGGTACTCTTCGAAAAACACACATACAAACAGTAAATAAAGATACAATTCAATGGCAGAGCCGGCATGCGTTTTAATCAGAAACATTAGCAGGCGCGCGCACAACAACTTACCAAAGTTTGATCGTAATTGTATGATTGGCATAGGAATTCATAGTCGAGCATTCTCTGGATCTTGGGTCTTGCGTTCGTAAAACTTAAGTCTAATTTTATGAAAAACTTTTCCATCAAAAATCATTTAATAGGTAAGTACTTCAGAAATTTCATTAGATATTTAACAATACTCTACTAACTAATAAAAAATCAAAACTAGCGATACAAAAAAGATTTCTGAATCTCGACAACAGCGCCATCTACCGGTTCCAATTGAGTTCTTAATCCATCCAGGCACCTACTCAAATACACACAGAAAATTCTTCAAAATCGGTTGAGCCATTTTTGAGTTTTTGCGAGACTAACGAACAGCAATTGATTTTTATATACAGAGTTATTTTGCAATGACAAGCCAAATTTGCAGAGAAGGTTCAGAATAAATAATATAGGCAAATAGTGAAGAAAAATTAATTAAACAAAATCTCAAGAATTCTGTCCTTTTTATCTTCCAACTTCAAAATGCGTGGTAATGCATTATTTTAACTGATTTTACTGCGCACGCACACATTCGTAAGGGTCGATCGGTAGGTAAAAACGTTGTTGCCCATAAATCACATTCAATTTGAGATAATTTCAATTAAAAGTAGAAGCCTTATTAACTCGTATTTTCAAAACCTCCAATAACGGTATATCATTATTTATATATTTGTACTTAAGTTTAAAATTTCGCTACTCTTTGAAAAGTAGCCCTATATATAGAGATAAGAATGTTCTCTCTGTATTCTAAAGAATATTAAATCAAATTAAAACAGTATTGAAATTACATTATGAATGTCTTACATGTTATGAATCGTTTATCATAAGCCATGTCGCAAAATTCAAATAGCGCTATTCAAAATTTGCACGTATTCGTTTCAAATGGACGGGATAATGGACGAATTTCGCGGTCGGCTGCCTAAACTGCCCTAACCTAAACCTGCCTAAGCCCCCATTGCTGAATGAACACGAAAGGCGCGCCCGTCGTTATTGCCTTTAAAACTTTCATTATATGTCAACTTGTTGTCAATAGACTATAGTACTTTGTAACTATGTTGAATGTTTAATTATGTAATTAGTCTTTGCATAAACCTATTAGACCGGACACAGGTATGGGTACCCAACACCCAGTGTCACTTTTTATCGTATTAAACTGCACATGATAGATATAATCGAGCTGTTTTTCGGTGGGCATAAAATATTCTGCCTTCTTGGTATGGGCTAGGGTGTTTTTTTTTTTTATTCATAGATAAAGGGCTTTGTCGCTGATGCGATTATGCCGCCCTGGTAGTTACAAAAAAATATTAAATATAAATAAAAATAATTACTTAAGAAAAGTATAAGAGGATTCATACGTGATTCACTACCCTATATCGTCCCATGGGTTTCGTAAGAAAGTGAAACAGTAGATGGGAGTTATAAAAACTGCGGAAACCAATCTGATGCCATGTGTGGAAACTGTGTCAAAATCCCCTATGAGGCAGTCTATGGGGAACTTTTATAGGCTGTAATGGATAATTCACTCAGAAACGGTACTTGCTCCATAAAGGAAGCACATGTTGTGAGGCCAGCAAAATGTGAAATTATCACTTATTTCTCTAGCTTCCGTTGCCCATTACTACGATGCGTAGAAATTCGACGCTACATTATTTACTTGTCAAACTGCTGCGTGCCAGCGACCTGCCATATTTGTACACTTATACATATAAACAATTATAAAAGTTGATTTGAACAAAAATCTAAAAAATATTAAAACCAAATTAAAATTGTCTATTTTGTTCAACTCTGTCCACACAGCCGTTGCATCTAATCGTTAGGTGCTGGTGACATCGTTAGAGACATTATAAGACAATTGAAACTAATCAAAACGCTTTTTGAATCATCGTTGCACGATGACCGATCACCATGTTAGACAATTATAATGAACGTGATTTGATAACAAGTGGCTGCTTGACCGATTTTTGCCCTGAACTATTGTCTTTGAAATCTCTCATTTACTGAACGAATATGTAAACTTGGAGATAGCATAGCATGCTGTAACCACTTACACACACGGTAGTTATAATTTATAGTGTTCTTTATTTCAACAGGTTATTATAAATAAATTTTGAATGAGTAGTTAAATTAAGATTGTTATACAACCGGCTTCAATATAAATAAAATGAGAACATCATCAATGTAGTCGAAGTCAATTAAATACGCGTTATTAAGGAGAACTCAAAAACTACTGGTCAAATCTTGGTCAAATTATATGGGACCACATGAGAAGCACCAGCTTTCAAATAAAAAAAGAATATTCCAAATCGGTTCACCTAGAAAAAAGTTCTGAAGTAACACACATAAAAAAATATAGTCGAATTGAGAACCTCCTCCTTTTTTGAAGTCAGTTGAAAAGCTTTTAAAGTTATTTTCAAGAAATCTATCACAAAAATTAAAATCAAAATGTAGAGTCAAAAGTGCTATTAAATCTAATGTCTTGTAGCTCTCGCGAAATGAATGATTTTAGTTGACGAAAACTTTTTAAATACATGAATGTATCTTATCCGTTCATTCATTATTACCGTTACAGTCTATCAAAAATCCACAGCTGAACATCCTCCTGGGCCTACCCCATAGATTGACTCGTAGAGGGAATTTTGCTACAGCTGGCACGCATGGCGCGCGGGTCGGCAACCGTAGTTAAATATTATTTTCAGTTTTTTTTTTATAGAATAAGTGTGTCAAACGAGCACACAGCCCAACTGATGGTAAATGGATGCTGTAGCCGATAGACATCTACATTTATCCTCGATTAAAAATCAAAATGCACATCGTTGTCACCCCTGAGGACTTAGATGCTTCGTTTCCAGTAAAAAGAGTCTCCGATTCTCTACACTCACCATACGAAACAAAGCAGCGTTAAGTTGCTATTTTACGTTGGTATTCTGTGAGAGCGTGGTCCTTATTACTGGAAATAAATCTTAGTCCTCAAGGGTGACAACGCATCTTCGTTTTGATAAATATATAAAATGTTAATTTTAATTTGGTTAACACCACAATCTTATTAATTTGAAATTTGATAAAATATTTACTTATAAAAGTAGTATTAGAAAAAAGCTAATACCTTAACACTCCAAGATTAATAGTAAAAAACGGTAAAAATAAATCAAGTTCCTCACACTATCAATCGATAACACACTACCAATTTATCACAATCGATAAAAACCAGTATAAAGTTACACCCCATTTACAGATTTTAATAAGATGGTTGAAAAATAAAAAGAAAAATTTCTTTCCTTTTCGTCAGGAATGCCCGGGCGGTCGAATCCTACAGGAATGTTTCTCCATCTCGTTCTAATTAGTAATCTTTTTCTAACGCTTAGATATTCTAATCTGGTTAACTTTTGATTTATGGTTATTATTTTCTATCCCAGGATAGAATATACGTAATTAACGTTTGAAGGAACTACGTTATTTCGTGTTTATTATAATGTAATTATTTACCCCCTAGCTTCTGAGGGCTTGACTTCTTGACAATTTATGTTTGCCTGGTACGCGTGGAGAAAATATTACGTCATAACTGTATTTTCTACGTCTCTCTCATGTTCGTTGTGTGCGTTAGTTAGTTAGTTAGTTAGCTAGCTAGTTTTGGAGATTAGTGTGTGCATTATTTTATTTTATCTAGGCAAAAAAGTATTAGTAAAATTGTATGAATAAAATTGTTTGGTGTGTAAGAATGAGCTGCGAGCTGCTCTGCATTTAACTAATTAACAAGGCTCTGACGATCGGACGATAAAAAAGAATTAATGCAAGTTTTCACTCCCTGATTGCATGATTGTGTATGTGTGATGATGCCCAAGTGGCGGTGTTCCACTCCAATGTTTCGGAAAGTACGTAAAGCGTTTGGCCCCGCGCCTCATCTCTCCTGTGGTCGTGTAGGAAGAAAGAAACCTCGTAAAGAACATACTTTTAATTAAAGAATGAAAACGTCCACTCTAAAAATAATATAAACTTGAAAGTTGCATATTGTACTAATCATTGTACTCGTAAAATACCTACTTCATTTTAAACATAATACATATGTGGTTTATACATTACTTCCGATCTAAATTCCAGATGTAGTTAAAACAGTAGGTGAAGCAAGATCTAGGTCGAGTAAGTCACTGTTGGCGTTAAAGATTCATGGTTTATGTGGGAGTGCACCGATCCTGGAATACCTTAAACTAGACGGTTCTAGGTTACTAAAGTATGAGAGATATCTGTTAAATACAAGATAATAGAGGAAATATCAGATGTTTTATTATCTTTAGAGAGTACATTTTTTATATTTATGCTCACCCAGTACTTATAACTTTTAAATATTTAAGTAGTTTTAAATTGTAAATTTGTTCGAAACGCGTGCAAAAATATCGCAACGCATTCATTATAGGAATAATCTCTCAAGATTTTATTGATAAATTTGATTAGGATTATGCCAAGGGGACTGGAAGACTGGAAGCAGTATACGTGGTAGAGCCATGCTGCAGCTATATTAGTAGTATAGTTGTAGCACGAATGGGTCGGCTCGACCGGTGAAGGGCCACGCTCTCACAGAATACCAGCGTAAAATAGATTAACGCTGCTGTTTTTTTTTTTGGTATGGTGAGTGTAGAGAACCGGAGACCATTTTTACTGAAAAAGAGGCATTCCATCGTTGTCTTCACGGGTGACAACGCATCTACATTTTGATTCACAAACGAGTATAGATGTAGATGTCTATGGGCCACAGTAACCACTTAGTATCAGGTGGACTGCACTGTGTGCTCGTTTGTCACCCTATCCTATAAAAAAAAACAGTTCAAAGAGCTAGATGGGGCAATACTGGCAATACTAAGTACTGTTTATAGCCAACGTTAGCCTTTCCTAAACATTTATGAGTAAAATGTTTTATTAAAATATTTTTTTCTGTAAAATTTTTCTTTTTTCTTAATTCGTTTAATTTTTCGTTTGTTTGCAATTTTATATTAACGAGTAATAAACAAAATCCAAATTAATGCACTTAATTTTGAACATGAAACACTTTTTTGCGTTCCTCTAACTTTATCCATGAGTATATAAGATCTAGAGTTTTTTTTTTTTTAAATATATTTTGATTCATTGCATTAGACATTTAACCAAGCTCCAGACTTCAAATTTGAAGCAAAATCAAATCAAATCAAAGGAAAATTTAATTACTCTATTGTACTCATTCATGTAATATGTAACTACGTACATTGTAGCACGTAGAGTACTTCCAGAGTCGCAAAGCACGCCTAGTGACCTACTTGTAGTCGAGACAGGTTTACGTTATACCGAGGTGCGTTTATTTGTTCTGTCTCTATAAAAAACTCTCAACATCCGTAGGAATTCCGCAAGCCTCCGAAAACAGGGCACTGTTAAATAGCAACGCGGTTCGAAGTACTGTTTACCTATTTTAAGATTATAATAGAATTGTGTTAGTTACTGATAAATAGGGTTCTTCTTTTTGTGTGGAGATAATATTTAAAAAGAGAAAGCTGTTGTGGTTAATTTTTATCAATGAACTTACGTTTGTTCGTTTCTGTGTTTGTTTGTTTTTGTGTTATAATCGGGAGTGTGTAATGCAATTGTATTATTATAATACATTGTGTATATTATATTAAGAGCCATGGTAGTTCAGGGACTAAGCGCTCGCTGTAAATTTCACAGTACGCGAGCTACCCGGGTTCGATCTCCGCTGGCACAAATGAAATTGTTATTTCAATTTTAAGTGTTGATTTACCATGTGCTCGGCGGTGAAGGAAAACATCGTGAGAAAACCTGCATGACTAGGAAATAAGAAAAGAAATATTTCGAAGACATGTAAAGTTCGCCAACACGCATTGGCGCAGCCCGACGGACATTTCCTTGCTCTAAAACCGTCTCAGAAATGAGAGGAGGCCTGTGCCCAGCAGTGAGACATATATAGACTGTAACTTTAACTTTATTATATTAAGTTGTCTATTATTATTATTTTTACCCAACTGCCTCTGGGGCAGTTGGGTAAAAATAATGGGGGTAATGTTTTTAGAGAGTATGTATTACGTATGCATGTCTATTTCTTTTTCACGCTCTGTAGCCCAAACTGCTTCATGGATTTTAACATATAAGTTATCGTTAGATTCGTCTTATAGTCGTAACATAGGCTATGTCATATTTATATGTTGCATCGGGAAATACAAAAAAGGGAGGGCAAGGTTTACTTTCAGTAAAATTTTAAACACAGTCGGTTATTTTTCAACAATGTTTTAACCATTTCTATGTATGACTTTTAATATTCAGACAAATGATTACGAACTTAACGGTACTTTGTATTCAGATAAGAAGTTTAACAACACAATTTGTAAAGGGCATTTTTTTTAATAAAGTATCTATCCTTGATTAAGAAGAACCAGGCCCTCATAGAATACTAAAATAGCAGCTTAATACAGCTGTGTCACTCTTGACGCTCTATGTCTATGGTTTGTGTCAAGAACCGGAGATACTTTTTACTGGAAAAGAGGCATTCTATCTTAGTCCTCACGGCTGACAACGCATCTGCATTTTAATTGGCAAACGAAGATAGATGTAGATGTCTATGAGCCACAGCAACCACTTACCATCAGGTGAACTGTGTGCTCGATTGTCACCTTAAATTACCCACACTTACGTCTTTGGTGCCGGGGCATCCTGTGTTGCTCGCTTTTACTGATATAATTTCATTATATATATACTTTATATATTTTTTCATTATATATATAATAAATATAATAAAAAATTTATTTCAATTTTATATTAGTTTCTTATTAGATTAAACTCGGCATGTATAGGAATAATCCAATTGAAAATACATTGTAGGCCTAAAATATATCTGTTTTATAACATTTAACACGTGCTCGGTTTTTCAATAAGCTATCTTTATTCATGGTCATGCAACCTTACCCTACATTACGTAAGCGCGAGGAAACGTTAACGATTTCCTCTCAATCTAAAAAGATAAACATTATAATAACACCTGTGAAACATATTACATAGATTCACCTACGTTATCCATAAATTCAAAACGTATGTAAGAAGAATTCGTATGAAGAAAGGATATTTTAAATTAGATAACTATTCAAAAGTAAAAGAGTGCTTGGACATATGTAATAAGCTTCCTTATTTTTTTTAAAATATATGTTTCATAAAATTGTTCTAGCTGTTGTGAGAAAAATAGCATACTTGTGAGTTTCTCGTCGCTTCTTTTCACAAAGTCTCCCCGTAGTAGGAGGGGCTTGTTGAAGCGATGATATGGCTTTTGACTGCCAAAACTAAAAGCCAATTTTAAATAAAAATATTTGACTTTGACGTTAACTTTGTGACAGTGCAAGCAAATGACAAAAAGTTGTAGAAATCTGGCTTATGATTTCAGTAATAAAAAAAATATATTGCTAAAATGTTTGCTCTTTATGGTACAAACATACAAACTTGAGTAACTATGCGTGTACTCGTAATAGGCGACTCTGACGGAAAAATTGTAATTTAAATTGTTATGTCTGGAAGGTCTCTATACCTTCCTTTTTCCGTCAGAGTCCAGTATAAATACAAGCTATGAAGCATTCCATTTTTTACGTGGTATGGCTCTACCACGTAAAAAATGGAATCCCTCATAGCTGCAGCCATATTAATAATATAGATGTAGTACGAATGGGTCGGCTCGACCGGGGAAGAACCACGCTCTCACAGAATACCAGCGTAAAATAGCAGCTTAATGCTGCTGTGTTTCGTATGGTGAGTGTAGAACACCGGAGACCTTTTTTACTGGAAACGAGGCATTCCATCTTAGTCCTCACGGGTGACAACGCATCTGCACTTTGATTCGTAATCGAGGATAGATGTAGATGTCTATGGGCCACAGCAACCACTTACCATCAGGTGGATTGTGTGCTCCTTTGTCACCCAAATTCTATAAAAAAATCCAGGTTATATCCCATCTTTCTTCTTTATATGAAGTTATTTTCAGATATGCATGGAATGCAATAGCCACTGCCCATCATGTATTTTTTAAGAATAAGGGTAAATAACAAGCACATAGTATACCTGTTGATAAGCGGATGCTGTGGCCCATATACATCTACATCTATCATCGATTTTAAGAATCAAAGAGCAGATGTATTGTCACCCTCGAGGACTAAGATGGAACGCCTCATTATCAGTAAAAAAAGGTCTTCGAATCTCCATATTACGTACGTATGGAACAAAGCAGCAAAAATCTGCTATTTTATGCTGGTATTCTGTGAGAGCGGGTCGTTCCCGGTCGAAACGACCCATTCGTGCTACAACCATAATATAACTGCAGCATGGCTCTACCACTTAAAAATGTTAGTGGACTGTAAATTCGTTTGTCATGTGTAAATTTGTTTGTAAAAAAAAAATATTATAATACTATAGTTTATTGTGTGGGAGACTCAAAATTAAACATTACTTTCATGTATCAGCACATTTTTAAATTTATCTCTAACAAGCATGTAACAAATCTAATAAGATAAATGTATTCTTAAACTAACTTACCTTTCACACGCGTATACTTTATTCGGTCACAATAAAGTTTAAATTAGTGCTATAAAATTAAAATAAAACCAGTTTTTGTGGCTACAAAGCAGTATTCATTTTTCCTTTTTATTTATCGAAATGTTGCATCTTAGTACATGTCAAAAGACGCTGCACTGCTGACCTCACGTGTTTCTAAAGTTGCGCAATAGTGCAGAGACCGTACCGTTCATCATTTTATCGATGTATATAGTGAGTGATGATTACAGCCTATTAGCTATAACATAAAATGCTCAAATTGGTCAATTAGTTATCGATAAAAAATTTAATACGATAGTACGATGCCGACCACGACAATTTTAAAGACTATATTTTAAACTTATCCATTTCGTGATGCAGTCTTTACAGCCACGAGCATTCCTTAGTAATAATGCCTTGGTAGCTCATGGGTTAAGCGTTTGCCTTAATATTTCTTAGTATGCAAGTAAACCGAGTTCAATCCACGCCGCACCGGTAACAATGAAATTATTTATTGCAATTTTAAGTACTGGTTTACCAGACATTACGCGATGAAGGAAATAATCGCGAGAGTCGAGGAATTATAGCAGAATTTAGTGGAAAAAAGTCCTTCAACACGCTACAGCACAAGTAGCGCTATTCCTTGTCCTAGAACCATCACGGTAATGACAGAAGCTCTGTGTCCAGAGAAGGAAAGGCCATCCTTTTCTTTTTACTTTTATACCTTTTATTGGTTACACAAGTTTAATAAACTTTATTGAGTATTTTTGAAATTATTAAAAATATTATTAGAAAATATAACTATCATTACTATAACGCCTTTCCTATGACATTTTCTCAACAGTGCAGTTTAAAGAGCTTTTAATAACAATTCCGACTCTTTACGGTTTACTCCTAGCCAATGGAATACCCCCAAAGACTATGGAAAAAACAGGACACCGCGGGTATTTGCATAGATTACTGTATATATACTAGAGAGGTATTCGGGTCAGGTTCAATCTGCTGTTATATCCTCGGAGTCCTACAAAATAGACTTAGGGAGTAATTACATACTATATTTTATCAATCCAAAACATAATAAGTCTATAATAGCTGTATGTTATATTGTTGTACGGCTCACATTTTCTCTTACCTTATGCGAGGGTATAATTATAAAAAGAGTATACTCTATAGAATGCATTTTGTAGTTTATTGCTGTAGTTGTTGACTTTGATTTATTAACATTTATTCTTCAAATATCAAAATACGTATATTATTAAACAAATATTTACGCCTCCAGGCAGTATAACCTTAGTATTATCAGTATAATGCATGGATTTGTATTACGTTTTGTAGAATATTAAAATCTCATTTAGTCCCACAAAAAGTCCTCTCATCTTATGTTTTTTCAATAATAATTTCTGTGTGATTCTACTGTTTGTTTACACTAAAAGTAATTTTAATGTTCTGACAGAAGGTTTATATTCTAACGAAACCTGAAAATCCGGGACATTTCTTTTGATGAGACAAAGTGCAAAAAATGCTCTAGACCGATCAAAGGAACGGTAGTGATGTACGCAAAACTGTTTATGTCGATAAATGTTTTGTGTTTTGGTTTTATGTTTTGGTCCTTTGGAAGAGAGGTAAAACCCTAGTATGAGATGCTTCTTGCGTGGACACTCTGGCGGCCTCTTATCTCAGGGGTACCTCGTCTAAAGCCGGGGCGGCATCAGAGGCAGCTGAACTAAGTGGCGCAAATATGAGTCTCTGAGAGATGACTACATATTTGTGCCATTTGAAGGTATCGGTCCGTGGGGTCCACCTGCAAGTTCCTAAAGGAACTCCATCCGCGGCTGGTCGTTGCTGCTGGTGATAAGAGGGCTGGTTCATTTCTCGCTCAAAGGCTAAATATAGCCATTCAGAGTAGGACTGTATGATAATTAAGTTACTAGTTTTAGTTTTTCTTATTATAGTTTTTAATATTGTATATAATAAAATATTGTATATAAATTATAAATTTTATAAATGTCGATAAAATAAATTAAGTTGAATAATTTTGCTCGGCAACTCGGCATTATAATATTTGTATCACATAATGAAGAATTTGCACTTGTTGCAAAATATCCTTTCCTTATAAACAGCTTGTAATATTTATCATTAATAAAATTTAAGTTTAGTCTTTAAAAATATACCAACCGAGAATAAAATAACACACAACACGCTTTTTGTGAAATAGTGATGAAAATCTCGTTTTATATTTAAAAAAAATTAAAAGATAATTTAGTTCTTATGTAATTGCCGTTTTATACAGAACTCAAACAATTTTTTGTATGGAAATTATGTTTTCTCATTTATCGTCATATCGGCCTTTATACAGATGCGCTTTTGCCATTTTCATGGATGTACATAATGCCTCTGCTAAAGAAATTCTATAGAAAAGAAATAATATTTAAATATAAATAAATTTTATAATGTGATAAAGTTTTTAGAGACGTAAAACGTGAATTTTTACCTTAAATAACCAAATTCCGAAAATAAATGGGAAAATCCGAAGCAAGGTATAGGAAGGAGGGAATAATTACAATTAGTTGTTGTACAAGATTACAAGAAGTTATAATGAATAATTATGATGCAAGTCCAATAGTCAAAAGCAGCTTCATTTGACTATTTTGTATAATTTTCATACCTCACAACACGGTTTGGCTGCATCTTTTGGGAATAATCATACAGGATCCATTTTAGTGGCAATCCGATTCTGAATCCCCTTTAGGTATGCTGATATAATTATTTTAGTTTAAATTAGTTTCATTCGATCTTGATTTGAACAATTTCGTAGATAAAGTTATACTATCATTAGTTTTATATTTTACATTGATGATTTCACACAAAAGGCAATCGCATAAACACTCTATAATATTATCTCTTCAATTATACATATTTTTTTGATTGCTTACAATAACAAAAATCACACATGGTAGCGATTGTGATCTATCAAAAGTTTATCGACAATAAAGTGCGCCGCACTAATTAGAGAGGCGTATGCCGAAAGAACCCCGCTCGTTATCCCCAAGGATATTTAGCTTACTAATTTAATTAGGGAAATATTCCAAGAACTTCGTCTGGCTTGGATATTTTTTATACGCCTCTATCAAGTCACGATTGTAAAAGAAAGGTGTACAATAGACAAACATCCAAACATCAAGCGTATTTCTTTATGATTTTGAACATACTCGTATCTTAGTAACCTACACACGGAAAAAAAACATTATATCACTAGCGAACCTACCCATATCTTTATGTTGAAGAGGATTTTTTGTTCGTTTAGGGAAAGTATTTTATTCGTTAAAAATCCTCTTGATGTAAAACAGTAATAAATTTCAGTCTAGAGTACATAGCACGAAGAAATTTGATAATAAAGTAATATTGTATGTGTGCTACTTAACTGTATATATTGCAACGCTTATCCAATGCTGTCGGAAGGAGGTCCATCTAGAATGGAGTATAATCGACCAAAAACCAGAAAATGTTCAGACCCAATTATTTGTTTGCATAGATATCAGCTGTGCCGATATCCACTGAGAATTGAACTTAAGAACCGCACAAAACTAATTGCCTCTTTAAAAAAGAACACTACACCTTGCTTCTTTCTTTCCAAGATGTATCATTAGAATAAAAAGACCGACCAACTTTGAGCGGTTCATTGAATGATATGCGCTTTACGAATGACGAAGTAAATCGTTTGGTTCATATGCGTGATATGTATACAACAAAAGATTTGCGAACCATAGAGCGTTTAGTTGTACGAATATACGAGTAGAAGTGGGAGAAAAAATACTTCTTGCGACAACTTTAAAAAACTATCATAGAAAACACTACCAGCTTTACAAAATTTTGTTTAAATCAGTGTATGCCTTGACTTAATTCAGTATCATACTTAGTAAAGTCATTTTTACCAAATATAAAAGGACAGAAAATGGTAGCAGATTTTATCCCTCGAATTTGTTATAATTAAAACTTTATTTTCTACATATCATTGCTTTACATTTAGTAGTATTTTGGTAAATACAATCAACATCAATTTAAAATATTAATAAATATCAACCCTTTAAATACAATTAATATACATATTTAAATATTAAAGAAAATACTTAATACAATATAACCTTATATACGGGTATTGCACAAGGCATTCTACGTAGCCCCACCTCGAATATTGCATTTTGTATGTGCAAATAAATGGTTCACATATAAATTTTAACTTTATTACGATGGGATTGACAAGTCTACAGAAAATCCCTAAATGAATAAAGAGGAAAAATAATAATTTTAAAATGTATAGAATATAGATTATACAAAGTGAATAAAAAATCGACACAAAAAAGGCGCGAAAACATTCAACGAGCAACAACAAGTCTTAACAATAATAAATTTTACGATGCCAATAATATATTCGAGTATGGAAGAAAGTGTTAGTTCGAGTATGGAAGAAAGTGTTAGGGCCACATCAAAGGTCTAGGTTGTAAAGTTGATTGGCGTCGGTTCTAAACGCCCAGGAAAGTACGATGGTGCAAGATATGAAAGTCTGGCTTTACAGATATGTCTGTCCGAATATTATATTGTTGCGGTAATAATACTTATATTACATTATAAACTCGATTCTACTAAATCTGCCATCAAACACTGGAGCTGGCGATGCTTTTTTGTTTCAAAACCCTCACAAAAATAGAGGAGGCGTTTTCCCACCTGAGGAACATATGCGGGCTGTTCCTTTTACAATATTATGACTTATGTTTGCTCTTGTCTTTGTGATTATGTGTTTGGTATATTTCATGGATATAATAAAAGAACTCTTTTTTATATTTCTATGGTATATTTATACGCACTAACTTTATTCTTATTTAAAATACTGCTGGTGAGCAAAGTCCGCTCAATAGCATATTCTTTAAATAAACACTTTTAGGAAAGAACATTAGTTGTGTATGTGTTGACACGACTGTGTGAGGATGCGGAAAAGATATATTGCCTTCTTTTGATTGGTTTTATATCGTTATGGTTTGTTAGTGAAAAGATCTAACATATTGAAATTGTATAAATAGTCGTACAATATTTTTTTGTTCTCAATTTTAAGATGCCGTTTAGTCTCGTGCTGTCTCTATCATTTTAAGTCAAAGTGACTGTGACACCACGAGACTTAAGACTTAACGACATCTTAAAATTGAGTAACGTTTAAGTATTTGGCCACAAGCCTAATTATTATCTTTATAAGTTTTTAAGGTATTATTTTTCTTCCGTTAGTCAAGTCATACAGTAAAAATGCCTCGTTGGTCTAGTGGTTGTAGTACTAGACTGCCTCGTTGGTCTAGTGGTTGTAGTACTAGACTGCCTCGTTGGTCTAGTGGTTGTAGTAGTGCGACTGGTGATCATGAGGTCCCGGGTTCGAATCCCGGGTCGGGCCAAAAAAATCAGTTATTGAGTTTTTCCATCAAGAAATTCTCAGTAGCTGCCCGGAGTCAGGAATCCGGCGGTGTTTCACCCCCGTGCCTCGGAAAGCACGTAAAGCCGTTGGTCCTGCGCCTGATCTCTCTCCGGTCGTGTCGGTTTACCGTCCCATCGGACTATGAGAGTGAGGGAATAGAGAGTGCACCTGTGCTTGCGCATACACTTGGGCACTATAATCCTGTCCTGCGCAGATGGCTAGTCTCCGCTGAGACTGGCCGCCGTGATCGAAATTCGGTCTGGAGGACATTATTATTATTAAATAACAAAAATGTTCTATGAGTCCATAATAAATATAAAACTATCATGTGAAAGAGGTCAAAAGATTTGGTTTCCAAACGCAAACCTTTTTAAGATGTGTGACTTGTTCCCTCCTCTTCATCCACCTACAGATCTATTTTATTATGAAATCTGTTGTCAGTAGAAAATGTAAAATTTAGAAGTTAGTAAAAGAGAATTAACACGGGTACCTACCGCAAATAACTTTTATTATTTACGTTATATACGTATACCGTTTACACTTTGCATAAAAAGAAGAAGTTATTAATCTATCTTTTGTTTACATTTAATTTGTAACTGTACTTTAATCTAAGCATTATGGCAACAAGATACGTTTTACAATTGATAATGTTTCAGGATTTAACGAAACAGTCGTCATTATAATGAAAATATACATAATATAATTATATGTCCCACATACCACTATAATAAAATTTTATACTGTCAGTATTTTATTACAATACTAAAACAAGTTGCTTCTTATTACTCGACACTTGAGCCTAATGTACCATTTATCCATAAATTGTTTTGTACTTATTTTGTAGCTTGAAAAACAAAAGGCTTTACAGGTTAATAAAAGCGCGCGAAATAGCGCGTGCTCCTCTCCGCCATTACGTTAATGCTTTTAATTTAAAGGTAAAATATTTTATACCCTTGTGTTTTATCGTGATTATTGGTAATTGGGCGTATATAATATAAATCTTATTTTATTATGAAGTGTCATGTTGATGTTATGTCGAGATAGTCTTTTGTAATAGATCTTTTAACATTAGGCTTTAATTACTATCCTTGCTAAAATTTGGGTTAATTGCGACAAAATTTGCCGCAGTACCATTTAGCTTTGACACTTCAGGTCATGGATTCGATTCGGTATTGTTTTGTCCTTCAATAATTATTATTCATACTAGCTGTTCCCCGCGACTTCGCCCGCCTTTAATTTCGGGTTTTAATTTTTTTTTTGCGCACCCTAATTCTCTTTCTAAAATAAAAGTAGTCTAAGTTACTTTTTATAACATCAGCTATTTTTCCGTCAAAATCTGTCCAGCCATTTCGGAAATTAGCCGGAACAAACAGACAGACCGACAGACAATTTGAAAAATTGTGTTTTTGTTATATGTACCGTATAAACTTTCATTGCATTTAGTAAAAAGCTGTTATTTTGACATTACAAACAGACACTTCAATTTTATTTATTTGTATAGATATAGATTATGCAATTAATCTTTGCTCCCATTCTACATCACATAAGAAACCCAGGTCTAGTGAAAAAACGTCCTTATTATAATAAAAATACTTGAACCCATAGCATATGTAAGGAAGTTAATCATGCAAAAAAAAAAACAATTTATATGAATAATTGATTCTCAGACAAAATTCTGTTTCGTCTCAGGCTAAGGTCGTTTCTTGATTAATCGGTAAAACGGCAATGCAAAGTCCGTCTTGTCGGGATCTTACCAATACAGACACCGCATAATTTCTCGACGTTAATCGATGAAATGTCAAACGTTGGCTATTTCCTTTGATTAAATAAATCAAATTAAATGTACAAATTCGTATAACAGTACCATAGTGTAACTACTGTTCTTCTTAGAGTGTGCCAGTACATCATAATGCACAAACAGTCCCGTTAAAAAACGGGAAATATTTCACATAAAGCACTACTTTTATTTACGATTAGTGGCGATGGCGCACGGCATCGTGGGAGCAGTCATTAGCGGGTGATGCGCGGGCGCATTTAAAAGCACATCAACGTTGCCTCGTCACTGAAAGCGTGTGCGGCGACATAGATCATTAAAATAAAGAAAAAAAAGACAGTTGAAGCTTTGTATAGGGATTTAATTCTATTTATAGAGGAACGGTTACCACTGAACGATATGGGATAGTGGGTATTCTTACACCGCCACTACACGGTTAGTGTGTACGAGGTGATTGAAGGACTCTAAAATAGAGACTTCTCAATATATTTTACAAAAAAACTGAAAATGAGGCAATATAAGGACAGGCAGCAGTGGACTTTATGTAATAGATGGACGGATGGATAGACGAACGTATATTAAAGTGACTTAAAGTTAATACCTAGTTATACATAGAAATTAACCAACAACGCCGACGGAAACGGAACGATACATATAAAGAATTCACATGTACGAATACGACCAAATCTATATAATTTTATATAAGATATTTTTAAATTATACTAAATACTAAGCGACAAAAACTGTTATTTTTTTCGTCGGGCTCATAGAATATTATATTAACGCATTGCATTCTTCTTAATTTTGTTTTTATTGAAGAACATAAATTTTATAAAACAAATCTGGAACATACTACTATACGATAGTGTTAGAGTTCCAGCCAGCAGTAGATTAAAAAACATGTTGACGTTTAACGAACGAGTTTTTTTTTTTTTCGAGGAAAAACATTCTAAGTAAAGTGTTTTCATTCATTATTTCACTTAAAAATAATATTCATGACAGCACGTTTTACAGTTTATGTTAGTAGGTACATAGAAATAATATAAAATAGTGATAATAAGTTTATTTATTCCTGGCGCTAAATACTCATAAATTAATCAACTCTTATGCTACAAGGTTTAGATTTTTTTTCTTATAATGTGATGCATATTTATACAGTCTATGATAATAAATTTCATACATGTCTATAAACATTTATCATGTGGCCGTCGAATTTGCATCCCACGTGCAACACCTCTGAAGTAATCAAAATGGTTTCCATTACTTTTATTTTAAACTGATTAATGGCGGTGCATCGACTGCACCTAATTGTGGCGCGCATTAGTGCAGGGCTGCCGCTGCCGCAACGAAATCGACGTAACGAAATGGTTTTCTTTACGGTTTTGTCGATTGTGTAATTGTTAAGATATTAACGGATGTCATATTCGTTACGGTGTGTTTTTGTTTATGTTTTATTGGTAAATGTAATATTCATTACAGCCTTTAAAAGTCCACTGCTGCATATAAGGCTCCACAAGATTGCCTCATAGGGGGATCTCGCCATAGTTGCCATGCGGGTGGCGAGTTGAAAACAGTAGTTTTTTTTTTATAATTTTGAGTAGTTGTCAGGAAGATGCTGCTGGATACCTCCTGTTTGAGTTTCCCTCTGTCGCCTCCAACGACACCAACGGGACGATATGGGTTAACAGTGCATAAAAGTTTAGTCCTGGACTCCTACTACCTGAAACCATTGATTGCTCCCGAGACGGCTCCGTGGCGCAGTGGCTTAGCAATGAGCTGTTGCGCTGGGGCTGCGGGTTCGAATCCCACACGGAACAAGTATTTGTATGGCCTACAAATAATTGTCCCAGGACTGGATGTGTGTCCTCGTGCAATTTATGTTTGTAAACTGCCTCCACGATACAGGAGAAAATCCTAGTGTAGGGGTTTTTTAAAACTAAAAAAAATAATTGCAAATGATTTTAAAATCATGATGTGTGTGTGAGTGCGTGTTCTTACAATAATTTGAGCATGGTTTTGGTGGTTTTGGTTTGGTTTCCACGTTACTTAAAATGTACGCAGCGCTGCGTCCATCATTCTTTAATGGTCTGAGTCCGTTGAAACAAATTATGACATGCACTAGTACACCGAAGAGACGGAACATAATAACTTTTTAAGTTTTTTTTTTTTGTTTTTATATGATTAAGGGTGACAAACGAGCACACAGTCCACCTGATGGTAAGTGGCCGCTGTGGCCCATAGACATCTACATCTATCCTCGATTAGGAATCAAAACGCAAATGCGTTGTCACCCGTGAGGACTAAGATGGAATGCCTCCTTTCCAGTAAAAAGGGTCTCCGGTTCTCTACACTCACCATACGAAACACAGCAGCGTTAAGCTGCTATTTTACGCTGGTATTCTGTGAGAGCGTGGTCCTTACCCGGTCGAGCTGACCCATTTGTGCTACAACTATACTACTAATATAGCTGCAGCATGGCTCTACCACGTAAAAAGTGTAAGTAAACCGTCTCTTCGACGTAGGAGAAATTCCCAGTATATGTAAAATAACATTTTGTTTATGATAATTGATTCATCATGCTAACTTACTCCGGTCTTGTGAATTTCGAAATCGATAGAGCTGAAGAACATACACGATTAAGAGAAAACGTAAAAAAATTGTATAATCTACTTCAATATAAATTGTTGAGGATAACTCAAAAGGTACTGGTCATATCTTGATCAAATTTATATATGGGACCACATGAGAAGCACCAGCTTTCAATTAAAAAAAAATAATCATCCAAATCGATTAACGTAGAAAAAAGTTATGAGGTAACACACAAAAAGAAGAAAAAAATACAGCCAGTACTTTACTCTTAACCAGAAAGTTGTGTCCTAGAATGCTGACAGCCCTAGCAATTATCTTTTGTTAAAATGTAGAAAGTCTAAAGTCATTCTGCCTCTATGCACATATTCGTAACTTTAGATTGTACTCCTACGCATTAAACGAGCGCAATATTTATGTTGTATTTCCATTAGTTTAATAATTTGTTTATAATGCTTAAATAACAGCCAGTGTTAGCAAGCAATACGTTTTGTATTTCCAATACAAAATATTAGTAATACAAAATATTATTTGCATTTCAATTCCTTTGTTCATTAAAACTATTTATTCATGGAGTTCCTGTTTAAATTATTTGATACCTACAAGTTTACTCGCTCGTCGTAATGTTAGAATTGAGAATAACATCACTATCTTCATCTATGTGTGTTAGTTCTTTAATCTTCTAACTGTTAACTACTTGATCAGAATATTGTCGTCGATATGTCGAATATGGATATATATATTTTAATGTATTTACCACTATGGATATACTCTCAATTTTGCATAAAAGATCGAATTCCCGACCGTTATACCAAGACCGGACCACCGTTGTCGAGATTCCATGCCATTGGATATCCAGGTAAACGCCTTCAACTATTATTTATAAGACTAAAAAATGTTCCCTAGATCAAATATCAAAGTCTCCTCGGGCAAACACAAAACTACGTACAAATTCCTTTTAGAGACAATAATGTTGCATAATACCGACGAACAGAAACACAAAGAACCGATTTTTTTCGTTATGCTAGTATAAATATTTGGATAGAGTAATAAACTAAACTTACGTATTCAAAACAAGAAGATGCTAAAAGATAATCTTATTTTACACTAGTTGTTCCCCGCGACTTCGCCCGCGAGTAATTTAGGGTTTTAATTTTGTTGCACGGAACCCTGATTCTATTTCTAAAATAAAGGTTACCTAAGTTACTCCTTATAAGATCAGCTATCTGATAGTGAAAGTTCCGATAAAATCGGTCCAGCCGTTTCGGAGATTAGCCGGGACAAACAGACAGCCAGACAAAAAATTTAAAAATTGTGTTTTTGTTATAAGTACCGTAGGTATATACCTACGTTCATATGCATTTACGAGTAGTAAAAAGTTGTTATTTTGACATTACAAACAGACACTTCAATTTTATTTTATTTATTTGTATAGATAATTTTTAGCGGTGGTTTTTCTTCTTGTCCCCCCCCCTTCTGGCGACAGGAGACCAGCCGATTTCGAGGAGACCCTTATTACCCGGACATCATCTCGGGGGGCATTGCTTTCCCGGTTCTGGGTGCTGCAGTTGCAGTTTGTAGGTTGGCGTACTTTACGCCATCAATTTTTAGCAACTTTTTGATGAGATTTGCAATAAAGAATTAATAAGTTAAATAAGGAGCCGTGGTAGCTCATATGGTTAGCGCTCGCTGTAAATTTCACAGTACGCGAGCAACCCGGGTTCGATCCCCGCCGGTACCAATGAAATTATTAATTGCAATTTTAAGTGTTGATTTACCACGCGCTCGGCGGTGAAGGAAAACATCGTGAGGAAACCTACATTTCTGAGAAATAAGAAAAAAATATTTCGAAGACATATTATTAAGTTCGTCAACACGAATTGAGGCAGCGCCTTTCCTTTCCTTGCCCTAAAATCCTCTCATAAATGGGAAGA
The DNA here is from genome assembly GCA_963668995.1 of Parnassius mnemosyne. Lineage (NCBI taxonomy): Eukaryota > Metazoa > Arthropoda > Insecta > Lepidoptera > Papilionidae > Parnassius > Parnassius mnemosyne. The sequence continues at coordinate 12,977,325 of CAVLGL010000057.1, forward strand.
GGCCTGTGCCCAGCAGTGGGACGTATATAGGCTGCAACTTTAACTAACTTTAAGTTAAATAAAATAAAAAATCCGTGCAGAATATCCTCGCACCGTGTATTTGCTTTTTTGGACGTATCCCGATTGATTGATACGACATCGAATTAATATTTATCGATCTCGATCAAAAACTATAAGAGTTATATTGTCACTTTGCGACATACAGACATAACAAAGTCGAGACAATTTCTTGCATAACAGAACTTTAAAATTTAATCACACTTTATAACGATTAACAAATAAAAAAACACGTTCGAAATAGGTTGTTATTAAATGATATTTTCTTTTTAGATCATATTTTAATCTCTGAATCGACATCATAAAGAAAATCAATGTTTTGACAAAACGAAATATGTTTATAATAAACAGTCAAAATGGCGCCTACAGCCGTTTATAATGTAATAACATGGAAGAAACTTTTTCTAAGTTCACAGTCGCTATGCATCGGAGTGGCTCGTTTTAATTAAACAAAACAAAACAAAATAAACAATTTTGGGGCGTCCGCGCCGCTGCCGCATGCAACCACATGTTCATGTCTGAGCGATTGGATGCTGAATTTTTTAGCAAAAATATTTACTCGTATGATCTAGAATCTTTATAATATACTAAGCATCTTTTTATGAACATAAATATGTAAATTATCTACATTCATATTTTAAAGATTTTTATAGTACACGCAATGAGGGCCAATAATTTTTTGCTCGCCAGATGTCGCTAGTTGACACTGAGGTAAAGTTTTTTGTTACACAATGTAATTTAATTGAAAAGTAGTTTTTTAATAAAAGTTTATCAGTTTCTAGAGTATTAAATTAATACACAAAACAATGCGTCAGTGGTTTGTTTTATGAATATGTTTGGTTTGGTTTATTTATTTTTAATGTTATTAATATAAAATATAGATAATAGTACAGAAAGAAACAATAACTTTTACATTTTTCGAACAAATCAACTTCCCCGCTATGAAATCTTTCAAATATTATACCTCAATTTCTAGTGGCGCCGCCCTGGTGGGAACTTTCCAGTACTTGGGAAGTACACTTCAAAATAGGTAAGACGCATCATTCACCATTCTATTTTTCATGTCGTTCCGTTTGGTATTATTATTACGTCTTTACTTTTATATAGCTATCCTTTATTAGCTGATTTCGAGTATCTCCGTTTTTTCAATTTGGGAAAAATTATAAATATCAACCAGTAGTGCCTAAAAGTGTTCAAATAAGTTGTATTAGTGAGCGACCAATATGTGAAAAGTTTAATTGCAACAAATTGACTCGTTTAAATAAGTAAAAACAACGTTTCGAGACGGTGACAAACTTGAAGACAAACGGTCAAATCTTTTAAACAACTATTAAAAGTAAAAGGTTAATGCTGATTTTCAACCTGCATATCATCACAAATGACCTTCTAGTATGAAGTAAAACAGTGAAATTGATCGGGAAATAATACAAAATATCTTGGGCTATAGCCGTTTGAACTTTGAACTTTGACAGAAAAATGCACAAGGACATTTTACAAGATTCAACCACACTTACTTCTACAAAATCATAAAGTGGTTACATTGACATATTATTATGTATTGGAACTATATCGACGGGTGATTACTATAATTGAGTGTGTCGTCGGTGAAATACAAACCAAAAACGGCGTCCGTATCCAAAGGACATGTGTCAAGGTCAATGACACCGAACTACAGCTGCTTATGAAAAACACTTAACATCGTATAACTTCGGGACTCTGTAATGTACCTACCTAATAGTGATCGCAGATAAACTGTGCCCAGTACCACGACCACACAGGTTTTTTGACATTTTGCCACCACTGCTGTTGTACTGTATTATAAAATTCTTAATACACATAAGAATGGAAGACATAGTTAAAACTTTAAAAAACATCCAAGAAGCAATTGAACTGCAAAAACAAGAATTTCATTTAACTCGAGAACAACAGAAAAAGGAACTTCAGCTAACCCGGGAGAGTATTACAACAAACATAAATGAAAAATTTCAAACCTTTGAGAACCGCTACACACAACTTGAGAAAAAAGTACAACAGTATGAGGCATTATTCCACAACCTAAAGAAAACGGAAAGAAAGAAAAATATAATACTGTTTAATCTTAACGAAACTGAACGTGGTTACCATCAGTTGGAAAACCTAGTTCTGGAAACTTTAAATAGTGCAACGGGTCTTAACCTACATGAAATCGACATTGACTCAGTTACAAGATTGGGAAGGAAATCTGGGAGCAAAAACAGACCAATACTAATTAAATTCACAACACTTGGGAAAAAAATCCACGTATTGAAGAAGAAAAGATCATTTGAAAACACGCCTTTCTACATCAAGGAAGATTATCCAAAGGAGGTTATAGCCAAACGCAAAGAACTCCAAACTAAACTAAAAGAAGAAAGAGATAAAGGAAACAAAGCAATACTGAAATACGATAAAATCATAATTATAGATGACAACAGAAAAAGCACCAAAAGGAATTTATCTCTATCACCTGACACCTACTCTGATGAAACTAAGGCCAACCAACAGCCGAAAAAAACAAAGAAATTTCTCATGAAAAAACATGCAGAAAACACACAAGGCAGGAAACCCAATGACAATCCTACTACGAATAACACACAAATGTCCCAGACAATATTACCCTTCGTATCAAGACACTCCGAAAGCAGTAACAAGAATGACACGTTTCAGATTCCAAAAAATACTCCCAGAACTGAAGTAGAGAAACTATAGCAAAAAACACAGCCCCCTCCAACTCCCACATCTCCCCCACCACGGCTGGTCACCGCGGGGGCAGTAGACCATAACCCTCCAAGCAAAAACAATTCAAAAAACAATAAGTACTACATAGCTACACTTAATGTCAGATCCCTTCTTAGCAATGAGAGACTAGTACAGCTTGAGCACGCTTTGTCAGAAATAAAATGGTCCATCATTGGGATCTCTGAAGTAAGAAGACAAGGATGGAGCATAGAAGACAAAGGAAATTATGTGTTATATAACTATGGGGAAACAAAAGGAGAACGAGGAGTAGGCTTCCTGGTCAAAAAGTCAAACGATATCCAAGTGCAAGACTTCATTCCTATATCGGAAAGAGTTGCCCTGATTCATGTTAAACTAAATGAACAACTATTCACAATCATAGAAGCCTACGCTCCCACTGAAAGAGCTGAAATGCACGATATAGAATCATTTTACGATTGTCTCCAGAAAGCTGCTGAAAAAAGCACAAATAACATAATACTAATGGGGGATATGAACGCAAAAGTTGGTCAAATCACAGAAGAAGACAGCCTGGCATTGGGAAAATACGGCTACGGAGACAGAAACGAGAGAGGAGAACTATTCATTGACTTCTGCCAACAACACCAACTAAAAATATTGAATACAATGTTCAAGAAACCTCAATGTAGGAGATGGACTTGGAAATCTCCAGATGGAATCACACGAAATGAAATTGATTTCATTACGACTAACGTTCCAAAAATAATAGAGGATGTAAAAACTCTGAGCAGATTTAAATTTCCTAGTGACCACCGTATAGTGAGAGCAGAGCTAAATCTGAATAGTAGAAAGAAGTCGCGGAAGCACTACAAGCAAAAACCTCAAGCCAACTTTGACCCTAAGATCTTTAACAATATTCTGACACAAGAATTAACACATTGCAGTGAAAACCCCCACTCTTCTTCTTCCTTAAGCCTACAAGAGTACTACAACAGAGTCGAAAACTGCATCCTCAACAGTGTTGCAGAAGCAAAAATACCAAAGATAAACGAGAAGAAAAACATAATAACAGAGGAAATAAAAGAACTCATCAACCAAAGACACAATTTAGCTAACAAACAGGGGAAAACAAAACAAGAAAAATACAAATTGAGTAAGCTATACAGAGAGATTAACGATAAAATTAAAGCGAACGAACAAAATCACAGGCTACAAACTTTGGAAAAATATATCAATGAGTCAGGAGCTATCAAAAAAGCCTACAAGTGCTTAAAGAGATCAAAAAGCCTCATGTGTCACTTAAAATCGAAGACTGGTGCTTTAGCAACCAGCAGAAAGGAGATAACATACATAGCTACTAGTTATTACGAAAACCTCTATGACACTCAACACCATACATTAAATATAACACCACCAAACTTGTCTAATGAAGACCCAGCGCCATTATTCATGGAAAACGAAGTAGAGCACTCTATCAAGAAACTTAAACCAGGCAAAAGCCCAGGATCAGACGGAATTAATAACGAAATGATGGAAAAGATGGGAAAGATGCCCTCACTAAGCCACTAACGGAAATATTCAACCGGGTCATGAGAGAGAAAACAATCCCTACACAGTGGGCATCCTCAGATATTATTCTATTATATAAAAAAGGAGATCCCAAACAAATATCAAACTACAGACCGATCAGCCTAATGTCATGCTTGTACAAGGTATTTGCAAGTACACTATTACGCAGAATAACTCCCAAGATTGATGAAAACCAACCGATAGAACAAGCCGGCTTTAGGAAAGATTACTCCACAGTAGACCATATACACACCCTGAAAATGATAATAGAAAAATATAATGAATTTTCAATGCCATTATATATTGGTTTTATAGACTACTCTAAGGCCTTTGATTCCATAAGTCACGATTCAATATGGCGCGCTTTAAAGGAACAGGGAGTAAACAACGATTACATAGAAATATTAAAAGTGATTTATAAAAATAGCAAAGCGAGAGTTAAAATTGACTCACCTGGACAATTCTTCAGTATTAGAAGGGGGGTCAGGCAGGGCGACCCACTGTCCCCAAAAATATTTATATCCGTCCTCGAACACATATTTAGAAATCTTGAGTGGAACAAAAGGGGACTCAAACTACATGGTAAGTATCTGACGCACCTGAGATTTGCGGACGATCTGGTGCTGCTGACTGAAGATCACAAAGAACTACAATACATGTTGGAAACTCTCAATGAGTACAGTAACTCAGTTGGCTTAGAAATCAACATCGAAAAAACTAAGGTTATGACAAATGTAACAAAACTACCAGTCACACTGCAATCAAGAAACGTTGAATATGTAGATGAGTACACTTATCTTGGACATCAAATCTCATTTAGCAATGGAATGGACAAAGAGATCAATAGAAGAATAACGAACACATGGAAAAAATACTGGAGTATGAGAGATATATTTAAGGGTACCCTCCCCAATAACCTGAAAACAAAAGCTATGGAAGTATGTCTAACTCCATGTTTGACATACGCCTGTCAAACATGGACACTTACAAAGAAACAACTCAACAGAATAGAAACCACACAGAGAGCAATTGAGAGAAGCTATCTAGGGATCAAACTAAATGATCGTATAAAAAACTCAGAGATAAGACTTCGCACTCAAGCAAAGAATATAAAAAAGATTCTGCTTAAATCTAAATGGAAATGGGCAGGACATCTTCAAAGACTTAAGGACGATAGATGGACAAAAATAACAACTAACTGGTACCCACTGGGAAGGAAGAGAAAAAAAGGACGACCATTCAAAAGATGGGACGATCCCATAGTTAAAGTAGCAGGGAGAGTGTGGACAAGGTTGGCTAGAGACCGAGCCAATTGGAAAGTCTTGGAGGAGGCTTTTACCGCTTAGCGGTCCTTACATAGAATAGAATAATAGTCTTAATAATTGTAGCATATTACTCAGCACTAAGGCAACAGTAGTGGTGGTATAGATGTTTCATATGTGGTATGATAAAATTGTATAACTATTGTTAGACAAATGTTACAAATGTTGACAAATGTAGAACAGATTTAGACATAGAAAGTATGATTTTGCAAACAGATGCGTACAATTGGAAGCAAAAAGATGTAAGAATTAATAAATTGTTAAATGATTATTAAATCAACTTGTGTTTATTGAACTGTCATTAACGTTCCATCATACATTTGCCATAACTACTAAAACTGTACAACATCACCTATACTGTTTGCTAAAACTAAACATATAAGTATTAATTTTGTGCATGTTAGTCTTAAGCACCTAAATTAGAAATGTACTGCTGATTGTGTATTACTTAAACAAAATGTAAAAGCGAAATGTAAAGTAAGGAAACAATAAAAGCTATTTTATTTTATTTATTTTTATTTTATTATCCTTTATTAAAAAGAAACGACTCATACATGGTGGAATCACGCGGTAGCTGTCTATTTAGTTGTAGCACGAATGGGTAGGCTCGACGTGGGGATCCAAATGTACCTTTGACCTAACCTATTACCATTGTACCTAAGACCTTTTGTACTGGAAACGAGACATTCCATCATAGTCCTCAGGGGTGACAACGCATCTTCATTTTGATTCTCAATCGAAGATAGCTGTAGATGTCCGTATCATCCACTTACCATCAGCTGAACGGTAATTTGACTGTGTGCTCGTTTGTCACTCCAATTCCATGAAAAATGGGTCCGACATTTAATATACCACTTCTCAAATAATTTCCATATTTTGGACCTATAGAGACCGATTCTACTATCATTGTCGTGCTGTTATAGTACGTTAGTGAACTTTATATTATGACTTGACTCCAAATATTTAAAGCATTATTTCATAATGAATACTCGACCAAGTTTCATCTCATGGTTTGACAGTAAAGGCTGCCGTTTTTACATTTACGTTCTAAAGCGACTCCATAGATTTCATATTCTTAATTTTGCAAATAATTAATCGACGAATCAAGGCCGATCCACTGCTCCGAACAATATTATGTTAATATTAACACGCCGACATGGCTATGAAGTAATCCGACAACACGTGCAACAGTGCTATCATCACCCAATTAATATAACATAGCAAATCATTTTGAGCTGTGAGTAATTAGTCTAGACCGGCATTGCTTCTGAAAACTTGTTCCAATGTAAATAACTAACCCGGACGCCTGCGAAATATGTTCGTATGACGTCACTTGATGAGAATTATGAGTTCCTAGTCAACGCCATGACGATCTAAATAGATATTATTACTTATGTTATAAAATATTTTTTAATTATTCAACTTGGCATCTAAATAAAAGTAATATTTAAATATATTTTTTTTTTCTTTAACGTGGTAGACGTTCTGCACCCATTCTGCAGCTATATTATGGTTGTAGCACGAATGATTCGGCGCGGCCGGAGTAGGACCACGCTCTCACAGAATACCAGCGTAAAATAGCAGCTTAATGCTGAATGCGGAACACGTATGTTGAGTGCTCTACACTCGTATGGTGGCATTCTATCTTTGTCCTCACGGGTGACAACGCATCTGCATTTTGATTCTTAATCGAGGACAAAAGTAGATATCTATGGACCACAGCATCCTTTTACCATCAGGTGGACTGTGTGCACGTTTGTCGCTCTTATTCTATAAAAAAATTGGTGGTAGGACCTTTAGACTCCGCCTCGTATGTAATATCCTATTAGGTACTTATTTGTACCACCAAGCAGCAATGCCTGCATTACTGTGTCTGAAATGTACAGACAGCCAGTACAATAACAAGGTATTCTATCTTGGCCCTCAGAAGCGTTATTTGTAGCCTTCATGGTTTGAAGTTGATTGCAGGTGACAATGGACTGCAGCATCCATTTACTCACTCCGTATCGGAAAAACCAGCGCGCGTGCCCATAGCGCCATAAAAACCTTTATCTATCCTCTATTAAGAATTAAAATGTAGTTGAGTCTTCGCATCTGAAGACTAAAATGGAACTTACCATACGAAACCCGGCAGTTATTAATACTGATATATCACGCTGGTAATCAATGCTAGCGTAGTTCTTCCCCGGTTGAGCCATTACACGCGGCGACGTAACTCTATTACTTGTAGAGTATGAGTAAACTTTCAAGAAATGTATCAATTTCAAATGCGTTCTTCCATAACGCCAATTACCATCTTTAACTTTCATGAGATACCCAGTAAAGTTTTAAAAAAGCATCCATCCAAACACCTTTAAATATAATAACGCTTAAATGAAACTAATTTTTTACGGATTTCGTCGCGTTTAATTAAACTTTTTAATTCCCGACGTTTCGGGTGCTTTATAGCACCCATGGTTAAAGGGGGGGGGGGGGGGGCTGAGGTGTTTGACGTCCCGATGTCATAGTTAGCCCGACTACTTTCAGTTTTTGAAGTTTTCTCCATTTTCTCTATTTAATATTTATTATATATAATTTTCTCTCGGAAATTAGAATGTTTTTTAATTTCAATAGCGTCGCGAATAGTCCTTGATAGGAATCGGTGTTCTTTTGCGAGGAGTTGTGGTCTATGTGAACATGTTCAAGATCGTCCCCACCATTACATTTGATTTTGATGTGTAGTCTTCGCGTAAATATAATAAATCATTATGTAATAACGCTACTTGACTCTAGGGTATCTACAAACTCTCAAGAAATGCATCACTTTCAAATGCGTTCATTTAAAAAGCTATTTACTATGTATACATTTGATGAAATAATCCTTAACGTTTAAAAAAAGCATCTACACACATTTAACTATTGCTAGATGATCCGTGTCATCGAAGACGAAGGTAATTAACAACAAGCTCTAATATGATTCCCACTTAATCAACGTTTAAATCTAGTATAGTATCGGTATTACGTGTTTAATTTAACATTAAAGTCTAGTGAAAGTCTACGTTGCGACAGCCTACCGTATTAATCTTTGATGCATATCTTGAAGTCCGTATTTAATTTAAAATATATTTTCCATTAACCTGTGCTCTTCACGCATAGAAATCATTTCCATGCATGCATAATTCTATAATAATTATTTTATGCAGTTCGATATTCTTTAGTGTTTAAATAAAGACCATTAAAAATATGCACAAATGCTTAATATTTTTTTGTTACATAGATTTCATAGATACAAAGATATCAGGAGATGGAGAGCTTCTTCCTAATAACAACTAAAAAAACATGCGTGAGTGTCGGGGAACACTTGGTTGGAACGAAGTTCCTTTCGTAGTATATTATTATTGATAAACGTATTATAATATTGATTAACAAACACAGATAAATTAATTACTAGCGTGTATTAAAATGAAGCGTCATTTGAAATAAAATAATATTAATAATATATTATTACTTGGATATTATTCCATCTCGCTTCCTTATAGCCGCCAAGACCGACCAACTTTAATGAACTTCGTTTCAATAAAAAAAAAGCTAGTCAAGCGTGGCAACTATGGCAAATATCTTCTCTATGAGGCAATTTATGTGGGAGGTCTATCAGCAGTGGACTTTTGATAGACTGTATCGGTAACGATAATGTGTTTGACAAGCAAGCTATATATTCACCTGAACATAAGCGAATTTTGTAACTCATAGTCACTTGCTGTCAGAGAAACAAATCCACAGATGCGTTGTCAGTCCTAAGGATTAAGATGAAACGCCTCACAACCTGTAATTCTGAAACGTTTAACATTAAACGGTTCTCAATATGCGAGCAACTCGGGTTCGACCCTTGTCGGCACCAATAAAATTGTTACTCTGCAGTTTTATTTCGTGAGCGAACCTACATGTCTCAGAAATAAAACTTGTTGGGGACCTGTGAAGTCCGCCAACTGGACAAATTGCTCCATTAGTGTAGCGTTGGTGAACACTCAGTGTAAAGATCCGTAGTAGTTCAGGAGTTAAGCACACGCTGCAAATTTCAGAAAACGTAAGCAACCCTGGTTTGATTCTCGTCGATACCCGTATGTCTGAGATATTAAAAAAGTATTTCGAAGTCTGTCAAAACACATTGAACCAGCGCTCTAGACACTTCCTTGCCCTAAAACTTTCTCAGAAGTGAGAATAGGCCTGTGCTTAGGAGTGGAACATATATAGACTATTTCTTCACTTTTATTATAGAATAAGTCTTTGAAATATACCATACAGCATTCTTTTAATGATATATATTCTTAATAAAAAGAAACAACGTATTTATAGTATAAATAATATAAAGTAATATTACATAGTGAAAATGTTTTTAATTCAATTACCATTTATAATACCGTGGATGTAGGAAGACTATATAAAATGTCAGCAAAATCTGGTGACCTCAGATACATCCGGTATAAACATCACGTATCTGCCAAATTCAAAATACCCAGACCAGCGACATGGTGCAGCATCCTTTGTTTGGAGATGGCTGCTCTTGTGATTGCTATTGCACATGACAAACATCGTGATTCAAGTCTCTACCATACCAGAGACTCATGAAAGTTTACGTGCTGATGACAATGGAGAGGAATTTTTATAGGTGATTTAAAAAAAAGATGAGGTTGAAAATTCGACTGTATGTTTTTCGTATGTTACGCGATATCCTCGTCAATTGTGAACCGTTTTTGATGTTTCTTTTTTTGAAGTTATACTTCTTTTGGGGCGTTTGGAAAAAATGATAAGAGGGAATTTTTACGATGCGAGCGCACACTGACACCTAAAAACGACACCATGAAGTTGTTACGATGCGCGCGGACACTGACACCTAAAAGCGACAACTTCAGTGGGTAATAAAAATTATGTCTAAAGTTTTTTGTTTTGTTACGCTAAAGAAGTATAACGTTCTACGTGCGTACGTAAGTACACACACACTTTGTTTTTATTTAATAGATTATATTCGGGAGTGGTACCATATATGGTATAGATTTATAAATCTGGAGACAAAATTCTATTCTAAGGGTGGCGAAATAGGGGATGAAGTTCTAATGCAACTGTTTAGACGACATTGACATTGTGAAATTTCTTAGTCCACTCAAAAGGTTAAAAAAATATTTAAACAACAAAAAAAATACACCCAATAGTTGTTTGAAGTTGAAGGCTTTTACTTTTTATTAAAAGTTAACTTTTATTGAAATGAAGATGACACACGAGTCACACGAGCACGCAATCCACCAGATAATAAATGGATGCTGTGGCTCATAGATACCTACAAGCTACAAGTATTTTTGACATAAAATCAAAATGCAGATGTGTTATTACCCGTGAAAACTGAAATGGAATGTTTCGTTACCAGCAAAAGGTCGCTGGTATTCTGTGAAAGCGTGGTTCTTCCCCAAACGAATTAACCTATTCGAGCAGCAGCCATAACACGACTGCAGAATCTACCATGTAAAATAATAATTTAACAGTTCGTTAGCACAGTGCCTAAGTGTTTGACTTAGGAAATGCGGGGCTCCGGTTCGAATTCCGCATCGAACATGATGTTTGTAAAATGGCAAATTTAAAAATGTGAGTTCCAAAAGAGAGAAAAAATGGCAAGGAGAGTGAAAAATTTATCTACAAGATACTATACAAAAGTCAAAGCTGTTTACAATTATCTACGTTAATTGTATTGAGAAATACCGCCGTCGACAAACGAGCTTGAATGTTGGAGCTGTTGATTCATTCTTAGCACTTATTGCTAGGGTTGCTAACTATACTTTGTTACGATTTATATTTCATTCCGAATATCCAAAACGGAATGTACTTAACATTCCAAATATAAACTATATATAATTTTGTGTATGAAATGCATTTTATAATTAATAAGATCACTTCAATCAGGTTCCTTCTTCTATAAAATTACAAAGTAAAGTTACAGCCTATTTACATCCCACTCCTGGGCACAGGCCTCCTCTCATTTCTGAGAGTGCAAGGAAATATCCGCCACACAGCCCCAAATGCGCGTTGACGTACTTCAACATTTTTGTCATTACTCAGACATGCAGGTTATCAGCACGTGGTATATCAGCACTTAAAATTACAATCAACAATTTCATTGATGCCGGCAGGGATCGAACCCAAGTTGCTCGCGTACTATGAAATTTACAGCGAGCGCTTAGCTCCTGAGCTACCACGGCTCTATAATAGTAATTAACTAGCATAAATTTTAAAAAACTTGAACTTGAATTTAAGTGCAATACTAACTCCAGCTTAACAGGTAAGTACTCGCCGCCCGCCCGAAATTTTACAGAACGCTGGCAACCCAAATTCGATTATAGCCGGCATCAGTAAAATTATTGCATTTGTTTCCCGGTAAAGGAAAAAATTGATTCATGCCTCACAGACACGAGAGGAGGCCTGTGACCAGTGTGATTTATATAGGATGTAACGTGAATTTACTTTACCCACAATTCAGTACATGTTCTGACCTCTGAGTCATGTCTGTCTTTGTCAAAAAGATTGACGTTATTTGTCATGAAAAGAAGTGATGAGTAATTTTTATCGGTGACCTGTCAAATGAAAATCTGTGAATAGACCTTAATAGAGTCTCGAGTTCCGGCGAGGTCTGTAGGTATTTTGAAGTTGCAAAATTCTGTTACAAAGAATAAAATAAAGATAATAATTGATAATTACAAAAAAAGGATGTTTAATAAAAAAACAAATGAGTTAAAATACTTTGATATTTTTTGTTGGTATCGTACATATCGTTATTACGTTCGGTGGTAACCCTAATCATTGGACGTGTTAGCTTGTGAAGAATTATGTATAGCTTTCAGGAAGCGCCGTAAGCCGTAACACATGCGCCGGCAAGGTGAAATGTTTCACGCGTAAAATTGTTTGACCAAATACCTACTGTACAGTCGTAAGAACGATGTTTCGCTACATTTTTTTTTAAATAAGGATGACGATTGAGCACACAGTACAGTCTAATAGTAGATGCTGTTGCCACACAAGTGTTTTTTTTTTTAGTTTATAAGGCACGTAGAATTGCTTGGACTCATATCCTTAGGCCAATTTATTACAATGCTGTAATATGCTGAGGTTTAATGTAGACCTTAGTGTCCCAGACCAATGAATCTTCACGATAGTATTCATCGTTTGGGTCCAGTCGGGTCCCAGAAGTAAAAGAACATGGTATTTTTATTCTAATTAATTATTTCATTCATACATTACCTCCTATCAAAGTCCCATAGATTGAAGAAAATAGGTCTCCCATAGATTGCTCGTAGGAGAGATATAGCTGTAATTAGTACTATTGGCAAGCAGGTTGGCAACTGCTGTTCGTTATTATTTTGTTATTATTATTCGGTTTTTATCAGGAACATACTGCTTCGCATTTCCCTCTGCCACCTCTCACGACACCGACGTATGATGAATATGGATAAGAACTCCACCACTACATGCCACTATAAGGCACGGCTTTTTGATAATTTGCGAGTATTTATACACGGGATACAAACTGGTGCGGATGAGCATAATATATAGGACAGGATCGAGAACAACAAGATTATGGTCAAGCAAAACTTATGACATTTACAAAATTATGAACAAATCGTGTTATTTGGGGTTTTAATTTTTTTTTTGCGCGGAACCCTAATTCTTTTTCTAAAATAAATGTAGCCTAAGTTACTCTTTATGACATCAGCTATTTGCCAGTGAAAACCCCGTCAAAATCGGTCCAGCCGTTTCGGAGGTTAGCCGGAACAAACAGACAGACAGACAGACGGACGGACAGACAGACAAAAACTTTGAAAATTGTATTTTTCTTATTAGTACCGTATATACTTTCATATGCATTTAGTAAAAAGCTGTAATTTTGACATTACAAACAGACACTTCAATTTTAATTATTTGTATAGATGAGCCAATCATACGGATAATGAAAAAGTCATGCAAGTCTATCACCAGGCATAATTAAAGGTGGTTTTTCTACGAATAATTTTCATTATCATATTTCCAGCCGAATTGTTGCATATACCTAAATATGTCACTCCATATGATATAAAGCATAAACTATAATAAAAGTAAAAGTGAAATCAAAAGCATTAATATGGAAATAAGTCAATGACCTCAACATACGCGAATTTTTTTCATTTAATATTCCTCGGCTCAGCGATGGTGGAAGACGGAAGGCATATTTCGGGAGCAATTAATTCCACCAACGCAACATTTTCGTTATCGGCGCACGTGCGCATAAATAATAAGGCGCAGGCGCACGCCGAAATGATACGAGTTTGGCGGGAAGCGCAGTAAAAATGCGCACTAAACTCTGCAATCATAATTCGTTTACCATTCTTGAAACAGATAATATATCGATTTTGTGCATTCATTGACTTGTGATTACGGTTGGGCCGCAGAGTATGAACACAATAAATTAAAAAATAATTTATTCGTATAATAAAAATATAATATAAAATGAGTAGGTACTGACTCAAATTATTACACAGCATACTAAAATTTTACAATTTGATAATACATTACTCTTTTATATAATAAAACCTTATTTTTACATTTTATTATTTTAATGAAGTTCCCGGAAAGAGCTAAGTTACACAGGTAGTGAACAGTTATCTACTTGCGGCGCATCAATTATTTTTGTTTTTTTTTTTAGCATCTAAAATGAACATATTATGTATTTTTTTGTAACTTCGTTTTCACATTAATCGTTGTTATTTTATTATAAACTACATATTTATTATGGATATATAATTATTGTTTATGTATGTATTTAGGTATGTATGCATAAATTTATTTATCTCTATATCTTCTTCTTTGTCTTTGTTTTATCACACCGGTTTACGGATTAGGGGTAAGCCCTTTCATTCTTTTTGCAAAACTGTCTACTCATGGGTTGTCTGAAAAAAATTGCTGTCAACAATTATAACACGTATTGTACGTTTCGTTTCTCTACATATTCTTTGTATGTTTTCTACGTCGTGCAATAAAAAATAAATAAATAATTTTCTAAAAGTGGATAGCTAAGCTTAAGACTTGCCTGTTCTTTTCAAGCAAGCAATGAAATAGTGATATAAGTAGCGGCAAGAAAGTCTAGCGGTGACCGTTATTACGCATAGGTCGCGCTGATTGGCTCGTGCGTATCTTTCGCATGCGCTGATTGGCTCTCCAGTCGCATTCGTGCAATGAGGGCATCTACGACTTTTTCTGCTACCAGGGCGGCGCCACTTAAAAGTGAGGTACTTATAATATTTGACAGATTTCATAGCGGCGAAGTTAATTTGTTCGCAAAATGTAAAGGTTAATGTTTCTTTCTATACTATTGCCTATATTTTATATTAATAAGAATAAAAAACCAAACCACAGACTCATTGTTTTGTGTCAACTAGCGACATCTGGTGGTGAGCAGAAAATTATTAGCCGTCATTCAATTCGTGCACGTCCCCTCCACGTTTCGTTCAGCGCTAGACTTACGTGCCGCGATTGATAAGCAAACCCTCTCATAATAGTGCCCTGGGTTATTAATTAGTCTGTGCTCTGGGTCCTGAGTGATGGCCTCACGCGCCTCTACCGACACGCCCCGCTAAACGCTATCTACTCAGGCCTTGTACTTATGGTCCGTAAAATCTAGCGGTATTATATACATTACATTACATTAAGGATCGACCTAAACACTATAAAACAAATTTAATGATCTCAATCCTCATTTCTGGCAAGAAATACATCACTATAATCTAAACGATTTAATGATTGATTATAATATATTGATTGTTTCATCAAAGCTATTAATCGTTATATTATATGCGATCAGTGAGAATGGAGCGGACTATCCGTGAACGAAATAATACTTCTTGTACTAACATATACTCTGTGGCAATACTCACTTTTATATAGCTTATGTTTAAAAAGATTGATCAATTATTTCTATTTCGGTACAATTTATTTACTTTCAATTCTTTGTAGTAGCGACAGCTTGCGCTTGTAGACCCTTTTTACTGGAAAAGAGGTATTCCATCATAGTCCTCACGGCTGTTAAAGCATCTGCATTTTGATTCGTAAACGAGGATAAATGTAGATGTCTATGGGCCACAGTAACCACTTATAGACTGTGTGCTCGCTAGCCCTATAAAAAAATTCAAGTTACAGCCTATATAAATCACACTGATGGTCTGTGAGGCATGAAGCAATTTTTTCCTTTACCGGGAAAAAGATGCAACAATGAGCACTTATTTAATATATATATATATATATATATATATCTTTATATATAAAAATTACGTGTCACATTGTTTGTTCGCGATAGACTCCTAAACTAAGAAACTGATTTCAATGAAATTTCGCACACTATGCAGTTTGGTCCAACTTGAGAGATAGGATAGTTTTTATCCCGATAAGTGACCCTCAATTTTTTTATTGCTACTCTCAGGAGTTTTTTTAGGAAAGCAAATGACCGTCGGAAATGGCAAAACATCGTCTGCCTGGTCAGCTAGTATATATATATATATATATATATAATAAGTGCTCATTGACGAGAATTCAAGACCCTACCCCTTTTACAGGTAACGAAATATTCTATTTTCAACCCATAATGACAGCGCATCTAGATTTTGATTCTCACCGTTACTACCTATTAAAGTCCATAGCTGAACAATGGCCACCCCCATAAATTCATAGGAGGATATTTTCCATAGCTGCCACGCTTGGCAAGCGGGTTGGCAACCGCAGCTTTTTTTATTTTTAGTCGTTATTAGGGAGACGCTGTTTCCCATGTCCTGATTTGTTTTCCACTGTCGCCTTTTACGACACCCAAGGGATGATATGGGGTATTGGATATTTTAGCAACGCTACTATACGGTTTTGATTGGTAATCGAGAATAAATGAAAGATATGTCTATGAACCGCAGTACCCACTTATCATCGGTCCGACTGTGTCCTCGTTTGTCATCGAAAACTGTATAAAACAATTATATCAGGTCATCGGCTCCCATATGATAATTACATATGATATGAATCTTCAATTAGTAGCAAGTGGCTAGAATAGCCGGCTACAATTTATTGCTAGGCTGTGTACAATAAATAGTTTTTAAATCGGACGTTCGCCAATATAATGGCATAAGAGAATGATCTGCGAATGGGTTCCATTTTGAGTTAACAGTATGTCAAATTTTATAATACCCATATTTTCAATTGAAGCTTGTTATTGAAACACAATAAGATGGCCTATCAATGCAATGATCTCTGACTGTAACGGCTGTCAATATTCGAAGAGTTCGAGATTTAAAGAAAGTTTTAACAAAGAAGTCGTGCTGTGAAACATCGCACACGATCTGTTGACCTTACCCACGATCGCCGAACTTCCAGGTGTTGTAAAACGGTCGAAACTATATTCTATTTTCTTCTTCAATTATACCGCGGTGCATGCCACGGTACTAACTTCGCTAATTCACGGCGCACCGGTTCCCCTAATATTTCCAGAAACAATTACACCTTTTAGAGCGCCGTATTTAGGTGAGCAGTGTATATTATCTCGGCTCCTTTTATATCGGTCTTGCGTAACACGAGCCAGCTATGGGCTCGGCTGTTTTCACAGATGCGCGTAAAAGTTTTTAATATTCAGGGTAATGTTGGATTACAACGTTAACTATGAAAATGTGAAATGTGCTAGGAAATTCAAAAATAAAAATTGCCTAAACTATGTGTTAAAAAAACCGGCCAAGTGCGAGTCGGACTCGCGCACCGAGGGTTCCGAACAAATCCGTAGGTTTAAAATTTATAAAAATATTTTTATTATATGATGTAACTAAAAATTTATGCTTTTCGCAATTTTTCCTTTATCTGTGCTATAATACGTTGCTTCGTACCAAATTTTAAGATTCTGAGTTCACGGGAAGTACCCTGTAGGTTTTGATTCCCTTGCAAATGTCGAAAATTTGCGGCTTAAACGGCTGTATCTTTTGATTGCGTTGGCTTAGAAGTTTGATTTTTTCACAGCTCTAAGGGACAGTAGACTTGAGCATTCGATATGAATTTCAGCTTGATACCTCCCTCCACGCGTTCCTGGAAAAAAGGTTCTTGCCAGACAGACATACAGACGGACAACAAAGTGATCCTATAAGGGTTCCGTTTTTTCACTCTCACACCACTCTTCTTTTATAGAATAAGGTTGACGAACGAGCACATAGTCCACCTTATGGTAAGTGGATGCTATGGTCCAATAGACATCTACATTTATCCTCGATTAAGAATCAAAATGCAGATGCGTTGTCATCCCTGAGGACTGAGATGGAATGCCTCGTTTCCAGTAAAAAGAGTCTCCGGTTCTCTACATTTAACAAACGAAACATAGCAGCATTAAGCTGCTATTATACGCTCGTATTCTCTGAGAACGTGGTCCTACCCCGGTCGAGCCGACGAATTCATGCTACAACCATAATATAGCTGCAGCTTAGCTCTATCACGTTAAAGCTCATATTCGTCTAGTAGCTTCGTCGCCAGTTTGAATATTTTTCGCCTGGCCTGAACAAAGCAGTTATTCCGCTATGTTTAGGAAACCTGGAAGATTTTCCGGTATTTCTCATATTTGTCTCTTACGACACCTTCTAGAAGAATTCCATCACGTTTCGGTTACGCCGCAATCACACAGCAAAAATATATTGTATTATTATTATAATATATTTTTATTACAAATTTACTAATTTATTCTAAACATTATAAGCTACTGATAGTTTTTTTTAAATACTAGTAATGCTATTAAACATTACTAATATTCCCTTTAACCACTTCTGGTAAGCTTAGAATGCTTGTGTTAGAAGTGGTTCACGACAGTGGTCGAATGGCAGACAAATTCAGACAAAAAGGGCTAAATTTTATGAGGATTTCCAGTACTAAATCGGAACCTGAATCGCTCTCGCAAATCTCGATTAATAATATCACTTTGTTTACGCTTTTAAAAATCATATTTGATAATTTTGTACACTATTTTTACTGTTGTTTTCTACCGACTTCAAAAAGAGGACGGTACTCAATTCGACTGTATGTTTTTTTTTTCGTTTTTTATGTGTGTTATAACTTTTTTCTCGGTGAACCGATTTCGATTATTCTATGTTTATTTGAAAGCTGGTGCTTCTCATGTGGTCTCATACAAATCAAGGTCTGACCAATAGCTTTTGAGTTATTCTTAATAATTGATATTAAAGTTGGTTGTACAAAATTTTTAATTTTAAATTATATTTGTACTAAAATAGACACGAATGACAAGATTTTGATGACTTAGTCGTTGACATGATGTTGACGAAGAACTTATTTTATTGGAACCTTTTGATAACTCCCTTAAAATATGTAAGTACCGATGACAACAAGAACATAAGTAGAACAAAAGTACCGGATAGCAGTTAATAAACTAATTTCTTTTTGACGGTCATCACAATTTCTCAATATTCTCCATCCTAAGCAGTTTGTGCTCCTTTATTGCAGAGCATTTATTAGAAAGCACGTCAAATAGCAATTAAGGTTATGTTACCCTAAAGTCACACTTTTTAAGGTCAAAGAAAACCGACACCCAATTTCCTGGCCTCGACGGCACCGCCATTGAAACAGTAGATAATGCAATTTGCTCGATAGAAAAATAATCTAAAGCTGCACCTTTATCTTATAAAATTTTCAGTTTTATTCAATTTTGAGTTATTAAAAATCTTATTGAAAAAAAACTTATAATAAAAAACTATACAAATATAAAAAAAACATGAGCTTTAGGATCTGATTCTGCCTACTGCGATAGTATAACCTTAATACTAACTACCTACCTACCTTAATAGTTTTAGCATAATAAAAAAATACAAATATAAGTGTACGATAGGAAGAAGCTCTGTGCCAGTGGACTCTGAATAATTAATTACTTTTATACAGACATGCGGCAGCCTAACTGATATTTTTTGATACCACCAACGGAAATACATAAAAGGGTAGAAGAACAATGGTGGCATTTAAAACGAAAAACTAACCGCGCCAATCGTTTCGGTTGTGCATTCGTCGCAAAGTTTTAACTGGCATTTTTTTGTTGTCTACCAGAAATCACCTATTTGTCCGTAAGTCCCTAGCAATGTGACTCATAATTTATTGTTAATTTAAAAAAAAAACATTGATTTTATTCCATTGTATTTTTTATTGTAAAGACATCACGACTTTTCTAATGCTTTGCATAATACTTAGTATATTTGTGTAAGTACGTGAAAATTTCGGGAATCAAGGAAGTGACCCAAAATTACTATTTAAAAATGTATTTATTGCTTTTCGAAGTATTCTCCGCGAAATTTGACACATTTTTCCATACGATGGAACCAATCATTGAAACAACAATTCCATTCGGAAGTTGGGGTCTCCAAAATGGCCGTTTTGTAGGCGTCCACAGCTTCTTCAGGTGATGAAAATCTCTGTCCACGCAATTTATTCTTTATTTTAGGGAAAGTATAGAAATCATTAGGGCTTAGGTCGGGGCTGTATGGCGGATGGTCTAATAATTCTATGTTTTCTTGCTCTAAAAACTCTTTTGTTCTGTGTGCGGTGTGAGAACTCGCATTGTCGTGATGGAGGATGATGCGGCGGTTGCAGTTCTCTTTACGGAGTTCAGAAACGACCTGTGGCAAACAAATGCTAGCATACCATTCTGCATTAACCGTTCTTTGTCCCTCAAGAGGAATAGTCGTAACATGGCCGGTTTTGGAGACAAACGTGGTCACCATTTTTTTACAACACTCAGTGAACGAACAATTTTTGTTGGCTTTAACTCATTTCCGAACACCCAAACTCGTGACTGGTTTTTTGTTTCGGGTTCGTACGCATATATCCAGGATTCGTCACCTGATACGATGTTGAATACAGCATTTGAGGATCCTGCGTGGAATCTTTCGAGAGTTCTGACGCACCAAGTAACGCGAGCCGCTTTTTGCTCTTCACAGAGCGAATGCGGTATACATCGGGAAAACAACTTTTTTACACCTAATTGTTCATGCAAGATTATTTGTATTTGACTCATGCCAATGTCTAAAGTTGCCTGAATTTCGCGGTATGTCACATGTCGATCTTCCTCAATCAGCTTACGCACAGCATCAATGTTTTCTTGGGTGACTGTAGTTTTTGGACGACCTTGACGGGGATCATCACTGAGCTTGATACGTCCACGTTGAAATTCAGCAAACCAGCGATAAATTGTGGGTTTGGATGGGGCTTCATCACCAAATGCAGAAATCATCCGGTCAACACACTGTTTTTGTGTTAAACCACTTCGAAAGTCATAATAAATCATCGCTCTTGAATTTTCTCGAGTCAATTCTATTTTCTCAACGACTAAACAAGTTTGACGAAACCTTGTGACAAAACCGAGAATCTTTTTTTAAATAAATAAATGGTATTCAATTTTAAAAGGACTTTTCAATTAATAAGATTTTAATATGACAGGAACAGTGGAAATATTCCATTCCCGATACTTTTAGTGCAGCCTATGTAACTATTATTTTTCATTTTTAGTTTTTAATGCAATAACATTAATTTTTATTAGATCATTAGAGATCACGCCCTCATTTTTTTTTTATAGAATAGTGGGCAAACGATCTTGCGGCTCACCTGATGGTAAGTGACTGCCCATGAACAACCGCAACACCAGGGGAATTGCAAATGCGTTGCCGGCCTTTTAGAAAGGTGTAAGCTCTTTTCTTGAAGGTTCCTAAGTCGTATCGGTTCGGAAAATTCGCTGGTGGTTTTTTGATTCCACAAAGAAGTTGTGCGAGGGAGAAAACTTCTTCTAAATCGCACAGTGGTGGACCGCCAATCATCTAGATGGTACGGATGGTAACGCGAGTTTTGTCGCGACGTGTGATGGTGAAATTGAGCGGCTGGAATTAGTCCGAACAATTCCTCAGAGCACTCCCCGTGATAGATGCGATAAAATACGCAAAGAGATGCAACATCTCTACGCAGTGCCAGTGTATCGAGCTGATCGGAAAGAACTCGGTCGTCGACGATTCGAATCGCTCTGCGCTGGATGCGGTCAAGTGGAAGGAGCTGGCACTGGGGTGCCCCGGCCCAGAGATGAGAACAGTATTCCATGTGGGGCCGAACTTGCGCTTTGTAAAGTTGCAAGCGATGTGCCGGCATTAAATTGGGGTTGGAATAGAATTGTTATTTAAAATTTTAAACTGTAATTGTTGTTATTGTTTATGATTATTTATATAATGAGAGTAATAGCCGTCAAAACGAGTTTAATTACTGACCAATAATTTAAAAAGCATGCCAAAGAATTTCCAACTTGCTAATTTTTAAAATCAGTTTTACTTCTGTTTTTATTAAAAGAAAAACCTAAAAACAAAACGGTGACAAATGAAAAAAGCAAATATGAAAGTGTCACCCAAGGTACCTACTAGGAAAACACAAAAATGCCGTAACGTAAAGATACTTCCAGTGTTACGACTTTCAATTGATATATTGGACAAAACATAGCACAAATGTAATATATACGTACTAAGGAAATAAATATTAAACAAATTATGCAACAGGATAGATTTTTCCCGTTGTAATCTTGTGGTTTAAGAACAGTAACTTAGCATAATTAACTTTGACGCGGTCAGCTATGGTATTCTTGTTTGAAACCACAAAAACAGGCCCGCAAATAACGGAAGAATCATTTTGATTTAAATTTTAAATCAATATTTTTTTATTTATTTTTATATTATACAATATTATAGATGAGTAAAATGACATGCCTTTGCGTTTAAAATTTCAAAAATACAAGTTTTTAACTTTTTATTTCTCAAAGGTTAGCAGTATCTTGTGCAATGTTCAAAAAAAATCCTTGTATACCTAGTATACATAAGCAAGATTAAATCATTAAAGCTCATACATATATAATATTGTTGTAATTTTACACATTACATTACATTAATAAGTAAGCATGTATTATTTTACTTAAAATTTACTCGTTGGGGAAATATAGGATATTTTTTACAAATTAAGTTATGGATTACAAAAACAAAGAAAAACTAATAATATCACAGTTTAAAAGATTAAACTGTGCTATAAAGGTCACATACATTTTAACTATGTTTAAGTAATCACTGTTTTAGTTTTTACTAAGTACTTAAGTTATTTTTGCGATGTTTTATACCTTTCGAATTGACGACACACATCATGATGTTTTATGTATGGATATGGATGTATAAATGTGCATGTGTAATGCGCATGTGTGCGCGGTGCGGGCATGCGGCGCACCAACGCCCGGTAACTACCAGGCGAATAGAAGCGCATTGGAGTTGAGGATAATGCGACATCTGTCACGAGTGCGATAGAGACGGAATAAAAATCTATATGGAGTCAGGAATGTACTATGGCATTTTGCACGTATATTGATTAGTTACTACAATGATAAAAAAACCGGCAAAGTGCGTGTCGGACTCTCGCACCGAGGGTTCCGAACATATCTGTAGGTATATAAGTTTAAAATTATTAAAAATATTTTTATTATATGATGTAAGTAACTAAAAATTTATGCTTTTCGCAATTTTTCCTTTATCTGTGCTATAAAACGTTGCTTCGTACCAAATTTTAAGATTCTGAGTTCACGGGAAGTACCCTGAAGGTTTTGATACCCTTGAGAATGTCGAAAATTTACGGCATAAACGGCTGGATCTTTTGATTGCGTTGGCTTAGAAGTTTGATTTTTTCACAGCTCTAAGGGACAGTAGACTTGAGTATTTGATATGAATTTCAGCTTGATACTTTGATACTTGATAGAAAAAGGATCTTGACAGACAGACAGACAGACAGACGGACAACAAAGTGATCCTATAAGGGTTCCGTTTTTCCTTTTTGAGGTACGAAACCCTAAAAAGAGATGTAAATTGTAAATTGCGCCATTCTTCGTATCAAATAATACAACAAATACATTAAGTATATGTAGAAGTATTGTATTTATTTTGTATTTAAATGATTTCTGTCACTTAAACTCTCTTTAACTTTTTACTATGCATAATAATAATTGGTCATGCAGAAAAAAATCAAGATACATTCAAATTACAGAAAAAAATCAAAATTCAAACTATATGAACCGTCCGTGAATTAATTTATAGACAAAAAGATCTAGATATTATATAAGGAATAAGGGACTCGTTGGCCACTTTTAGTTACGTGGCAGTCTGTACCTAAAGTACCTAATTTTATAGTTTTTTTTTAAATAGGATAAAAGTGACAAACGAGCACGCAGTCCACCTGATGGTAAGTGGTTGCTATGGCCCGTAGACATCTACATCTATCCTCGATTACGAACCAAAATGCAAATGCGTTATCACCAGTGAGGACTAAGATGGAATGCCCCGTTTCCAGTAAAAAGGGTATCTGGTTCTCTACACTCACCACAGCAGCGAAACACAGTAGCGTTAAGCTGCTATTTTACGCTAGTATTCTGTGAGAGCGTGTTCCTTCCCCGGTCGAGCCGACCCATTCGTGCTACAACCATAATATAGCTGCAGCATGGCTCTACCACGTATAAAAGAAGAAGAAGTAATTACTTTTGTAATAACCTTAACGAATATATTATTATTGTCGTATAATAATACTTATCGATGATAGAGTTTTCGAGAAGACAAACGTCGTGTCAAACAGGCGAATAAACAAGTTATAAACTTTAAAACAATTATTAGGAACATAATAGGTTTCAAAAATAGACTTCAATAATGTAAGAGGTTTAAAAAAACTTAAAGAACAAGCATTGATCATGAACTGTGAGGGACTAAGCAACTCAAGGATGAGCCGGCTTTGCTCCCTGGTGGAGGAAACGCCTTTATACATCCTGACAAATTGCGGACCCTTCATACGCAAACGCAGCACTCATCTGGGAAACTATGTACTTCGCCCAGAAGAATTGAGATTACTCACAGCTAATAAAGAAAGAAGAAAGAAAGAAAGAAATACATTTATTCACTGGAACCACATCACAAAAATAAAAAGTTAAAAGTATGGTAGATTAAAATTACAAGAGTGTATCGAGCCAGTGAAAAGGTTATGACTCAGCGTATTGCTGCAGGGTAACCTACAGCGAATCCTTCTCTTCATCAGGACGTAGGGCTTAGCAGTAAACTGTAGACATAGTAGCGATCACAATAGCTCTTAGGTCGCGGTGATACTGGTAATAAAAAAGTACCTGTCAGAATTACACTCCATAAAATTGCTTTAATGACTGGGAGCGCATAACCTACAACTTTATAGAATCACACAACTTTACCAATTTTATCAATCTAATTGAACCGCATGATAATTGCCTTATAGAATCCATAATGAATTTATCCGCAGGAGAACAGGAATTATCTTTGACTCATAATGATGATAGAGATGGATCATGATAATATTAGTAAGACACACAGTAGGGATTATAATGATAATGGACTAAGGCTGTAGAAACTTATAAGTTTTATCAAAATTATAATATTTTGCCCAAAGAGGTGAGGATGACAAAGAGCACATAGTGACATCTTAATCTATCAAAACGTAAACGCGTTGTCACTACTCTGACTACAAAGAAACACCTCGTCACCAATAAAATAAATAATAACAAATAGCTAAATAAAATATATCACAAATTTTAACAGTTGCAGCGAAGGTATTTGGAACTAACACTACACTAAATAATAAGCTAAACTTACACTGAAATAGCTAATGTGAAAGTTTGCATACATCTAACGCAACGGAAGAGGCAATGGTTGCATTCAAACAAACTTTACGACTCTTGTTGCTTAAGAAAGGACGCTCGGAGTAGAAACTACGAATGGCGTGTTGGACTAAAAATTGCGTAGCTCATATTTGTACAAATATTGGTTGAGAGCTTGAGAGTTGACGCACTGGACATGAATTTAGGTTAATTCATTCAACAAAGTTATTGGATACATAAAAATATTCATCTATATAATAAGGCACGTACGTTTATCTATCGATAATTGCCAAAACGACATCATCATCAATGTTATTTAGTAGGTATGTTTTTTTTTTGTATTGACAAATATTATGTAAATAAAACCAGGAAATATATTACTTTTTACATAATTAGGGTGACAAGAGAGCACACCGTCCACCTGATGGTAAATGAATGCTGTGGTTCATAGACATCTACATTTGTCCTCAATTAAGCATTAAAATGCAGATGCGTTGTCATCCCTGAGGAATGAGATGGAATGCCTTGTTTCCAGTATAAAGGATCTCCGATTTTGTACATTCACCATACGAAACACAGCAGCATTAAACTGCTATTTTACGGTGGTATTCTGGTGAGAACGCGGTCCTACCCAGGTCGAGCCATACAACCATAATATAGCTGCAGCGTGGCTCTACCACGTGATGTTACATACATCCACCTGATAGAGTACTTGTAGCGATATAAATCTATATAATTATGAACATACACCTGTGATATTTATAATACAGATGAGACAAAACGACATCATCATCCATCATCAGTAAACGATATTTGGTTTACGCAGCAATTTATTGACGAATCATTTTCATATCAATACAAATAAATGAAATTGAAATGTCTGTTTGTAATATCGAAATAACAGCTTTTTACTATATGCATATGAAAGTATATACGGTACTTATAACAAAAACATGATTTTTAAAATTTTTGTCTGTCTGTCTTTCTGTCTGTTTGTTCCGGCTAATCTCCGAAATGGCTGGACCGATTTTGACCGAACTTTCACCGGCAGATAGCTGATGTTATAAGAAGTAACTTAGGCTACTGTGTGTAGAAAAAAAATTAGGGATCGCGCAAAAAAATTAAATCTCATAAAATCCAATCGTAACAAATTACGCGCGCGCGAAGTCGCGGGGAACAGCTAGTCTATATATAAAAATCAATTGCTGTCCGTTATTCTCGCTGAAACTCGAAAACGCCTCGAACGATTTTGATGAATATTTTTGTCTGCATTTGAGTGGGTCCCTGAATGGTTTAGATTCTCTACCGGTAGGTAGCGCTGGCGCCGAGATACAGAAATCACCCGCGCGAAGCCAGTGTGGATCACTGGTATCTAATAAAAAAGCATTGAACTTTTTGTTAACCGTCACAATTGATGTCCAGTATTTAACTTCTAAAAACATGAATGTTCGTACAAATTGTCAAGTGCTTGCGCGACATAGAGAGTCGCTCTACGACCCACAATAAATGTTTATATAAACTCAACTTTGCATTGAGAAAAAAGTGAATAATTTATTGCGTTTCGTTTGCATATATCTACACGTCTTGTGCCACCTATGAATTGAACATATTTAAATTCTATACAGAATGTACTTACTTTATGAAGTGTGAAGGGAACGTGATTTGACTTTTTTTTAGATAATCGAATAAGCTCATAAAATCAATAATAACTTAAAAATAGCTATTTATTGCACAGATGAAATTTTGACCTAATTTTTTTTAGGTCCGTGAGTTTTAATTATAAAATGCATAAAATAAATGATTTGAGAAATATTTCGTATTAAGTTAATGTTTTATATTTAGATAGAAAAGCAAAGTTCGATCACCTAGGTACTAAGATGTCCTTATGTTTATTCTAAGAAAATTTCATAGTTGACGAACAAACCCAGTTCGATTCTACTGACACAATTTTAAGGCTGTAACATCTCCACACACAATTTTATTTTATTTGTAAGACATGTGACTCTACATGTCTGAGAAATAAAGAAATATTTCAGAAACATGTAAGGGTGTAAAAACTTTATTTTATAATGATTTTACTATGTGTTTAGAGCAACGCAGCGAACTAATTATTCTATCGCCTCACTGCTGGGCTGAGACGTTAGGCTAGCCTCTTAACGCTATTCAATATCATTTGTTAGTAGCTAAATTTATTTTTATAACCACCCAAACTTTTAAGGTTTCTTTGTCTTCTCAAAAAACAAGAAAAAGTTCTGTTTACCACATCCTCTAAAACAAATACGGCAATCACCTTTTTTGTCCTTAATAAGTAGAGTAAGTTAATATAATAAATAAATTAATTTTGCTGTTGAATGTCAAAAATCCGAAAGGTCTTGTAAGTTATCTTGTAAAACCTACCAGGATATTATACCGCAAGAGGATATTAAGTGAAGTGGGCGAGATCGTACGCCCGATACATCCGACGTTGTGAGCACGATAAAAATAATTGGCCAGCAGCACCGGTGCCCTTTGCACGGGTACACTGTTTGTTTTTATTTACGGAACGCACATGGTAGATTAAGTGCTCTTAAACCCTTAATGAAAAGGTGAGATAGCATCGTTCCTTAATGTACAGAGCATATTTCTAGGGACAGCATTCTATTTTTTTATGATTTCTGTTGCATTATTTTATACTTTTAAGTTTAATTCCGATGCTCAAATATTATTAAATCTACTTAATATTATAGACTTATATATCATTTATTCTAATTAATTGTGGTTCATTGATAGCCTCGGGCATAAACTACGGTTTAAGAAAATTATTTTCTCACTAAAGAACGCCCGGCGGAGAAATAATCGTGCCACAGTCTTCGCGAAATTAGATATTTGCTCTCGAAAACAGACTATAAACTTAACTTGTTAAAGAATCAATAAAACAATTTTGTTTTAGTGATTGCTATTTACTACTAAAATAATTTAAAAAAAAACCTGGACTTTGTAAGAAGGAAAGGAGAATAATAAGAAAAAAATATTACAGAAATGGAGGTCAAAAGAGTCAATGATCTCACCTAAACCAGGCGCACATAACAGAACTGGAAGTAAGTTGTAAATGGAGATCGCTGGATCACTTTCATTCGATTTAAAATTTTACCTATTACCTAAAACTTTAAATACATAATAAGGTACATATTATTTATTGTATGTTACATATCACAGATACAACGCAATTTTAGCTGTACCGAGTGTGTAGTTATAATTTATTAAATTTCTACGAAAAGTGACAAGGTTTACATACAGATACAGGCTAAAGTATACAGGCTAACCGCCGCAAAGGCTTATAAATTAGTTCTAATTAGCACTTAACTAATTAGCATTAACTCTTTTAATGAACGGGCCATCTCAGAGACATAATTTTTAAAGATGTCGCTTGCTAGTCTAACGTTGTTATGAGAAATATATTGAAAAAATTATATTGCAAGTTCTTAATATTAGAGTTCAGTGAAATTAAAGTGATTTTCTGACGTAAATTAATTCTGGTGTTAAAAAAATAAACTTCACTTTCTTTTTTGTCTTACAGTTTACAAAATTAAATATTTCACAATTAATTAACATTGTAAGGAAACGAATATTTTTAAAACACTGTATAGTTGAAATGAGTTGAAAGTTGAAACATGGGCGACGCAATTACTACAGTAAAATAGCGGCGAAAAAACTCCACACGCCCCGCAAACTTTTTTACATTATCATTGACCCTACCTCGGCTTCTAATCACAAAGTGAAAATTACTACTATCTACTGTCTACTGTACTATATGTTCTTTCGCAGCTGATTTCAAACTTTCATTGATTATGATTCTACACCTTATTTATTTAATTTTATACTTTTTAAATTATTTAAAAAAAAATTATTAGTTGTTATTATATTGTTGTTTTATACTCATGTTTACTTAACTATAGTGCCACCAACTTATCTGTTCAGTTAACAGCGTCGCTAGTGGAGTGCTTACTATTGCCATTTAAGAAATTCACCGAGGAATGAGGTAACTACATATTCATTACACATAATATAAAATAAAACAAATTTCGTGTTTAAAATTAGTGAGAAGTAGTGTTATTATTTATATTTTATAAAAATAATTGTGGTCGTGATCTCGGAGTTCAATCGGCCGAATTCCAGGAATTTCTGTTTTTGAAAATGTACCCGCGTAGCTAACGCGACTCAATAATTCCAATAATTCATCATCTGAGTCACTAGAATAGCTTTCACCATTACTGACACTCTGTAATAAAGGGTTCATTTAAATACGCGTCTTTTAGTCTGTATTCATTTTCAATTTTTTTTTTACATGATTACAAATGTTTTTCCACTGCACCGGTGTAATTTTATGATATTAATCTTCAATTAATTGGGGCATTAGAACATTAGCAACACAAACTACAAATCTAGGTACTTAGATGAATTGCAGTAAATTGAGATATTTTTGTTACTATGTTTCACAAGTACATTATTTGGTGACTTTAATTTTCCATATCTGGCAATACTAACCTGTCGCGGCAGCTACGCGTTCATACAGCTTTTCAAATGGTATATTTGGGACTTGTACACGTTTCTCTTGTTTCATAAAAAATAAAACTTTTAGGATAATCTATCGCGCATCACTTTTAAGACCTTTAGGCATTTTATTTACACTTTTTAAAAGCACTCACCCGATAGCTCAGAATAATTAATAACTGACAGCAAAATGTCATTTACAAAATGGCGGCTTTAGTTCCAATTTTGTCCACCTGAACAGATAAGTTGGTGGCACTATACTTCAGACAAACATAGTGGTGGGATGAAAGTTAGAAAGAGAGTGGTAAAAATTTTATGTATGGGAACGTTTCGTAAGAAGGCAGGAAAACATGAATGGCTCGTAATAAAACGTACTGGCTGTCAAAGCGTGCGCCTGTGCGCTCTGCGGGTGATTTAGCTTTCATTGTTGGTCAACAAGTAGGGCTTCCACAAATTGACGGTTTCTTGTATTAACATTTTATTTTTAAATTGTTATTGTAATTTATCATAATTTTTTTTGTATAGAATAATTGTGACAAACGAGCACACAGTCCACCTTATGTTAAATGAATGCTATGACCATAGTCATCTACATTTATCCTTGATTAAGAATCAAAATGCAAATACGTTATCACCCCTGAGGACTAAAATGGAATGCCTTGTTTCCAGTAAAAAGGTTCTCCGGTTCTCTACACTCACCGTACGAAACACACTACGCTGCTATTTTACGTTGGTATTCTGTCGAATGCAGTCCATCCCCGGTCGAGCCGACCCATTCGTGCACAACAATAATATAACTGCAGCATAGCTCTACTACGTATTGATATAAGGTTTATTGTATGGACTCTACTAATCTTACATACGCCATGTACATACAATATTTATTGTACCTACATAACTAAATAAGTGCTTATAAAGTTTTAATCTAATATGAATTATATTTAGTTAATAACTCAGTGACATATTTATCAACTTGTATTTTTTTCCAAGGCTGAGAATTAATTGTTAGTTAATTTTTACTTCAATATCAATTGTAGGTGACAAATCAATTAATGTACGCCGGCATTTTAAATAGTCGAAAATACTACTGGACTTTTTTGTACTAGCAACCCTGTTATAAGTGCATATGTCCACCCCCATGGGTGTCACACATGGCACCCGGCTGCGTTTCACTCCAGTCAAAGACTAAACGTAGCAATTCCCACGTCAGTCACAAGTTGCTTCAAAATGTTATATTAACTAATTACAACTTTAAATTGTAGCACCCGCAAAGTGTTATCTAGCATGTGTATTCTATTTTTTTTTAATTTAGGATAACAACACCCTTACAATATTATAAAAATCAAAAAATTATGTATTTCGGCCAATAACAGTTATGCAGTAACTATATTTAGAAGGTTATAATTGCATTAGGGCCCTCTCACTGAATATGCATCACATAAATAATTACATATGTACACATCGTAATAATATTTAAAGATATAAAATTATATGAATATATTCATTGAGAAGTGTAATATATTTATTATTACATATATTACACTTCTTAATGAATAATGAATTTTAATTTAAAATGTACTGGCAACGTAACAGAAGATATAAAAACAATTGTGTATACTTAAGTGAGACGAAGCTTATGTTTCGTTTCAATGTGTTCTTACTTCTTAGAGCCAATGAAGGGATCAGCTCCTGTAACCTTAGTATTATAAGTTCTTAATATTCCAGTAAAAACAGCATTGTGACCATAGATCATACATAGATCATTGAGTAAAAGAGAACATGGAATAAAGAAATATGCTTGTGCGGCGCGAAGGAACCCGTGACGACACGTGTTCAATATCTTTAAGTCGCAATATTATAACTACTATTGACTTTAGGTATACCTAATCGTTTAGGTTTTTGGATAACAATAGAATGACTTTTATAACTTCAAACCTACATTAATTACTATCGGATCTGATTAGAACTAAAAAGCTTCCGATAAATCTGCAGAATCGATTAACTAACCTCAGAAATGGATTTTTAGCGGGAACTTGATCGCTGGTGGATTGCTACTCCGTAATATTGCTTAAATAATGGTTTTAAGCGATGATTTTGATACGTGAGGTGATAATTTACACGTGGTGGACATAAGATGATGATTTACACGTGGTAGAGCCATGCTACAGCTATATTAGTAATATAGTTGCAATACGAATGGGTCGGCTCGACCGGGGAAGGACCACGCTCTCACAGAATACCAGCGTAAAATAGCAGCTTACTACTGCTGTGTTTCATATGGTGAGTGTAGAGAACCGGAGACCCGTTTTACTGGAAAAGAGGCATTCCATCTTAGCCCTCAGGGGTGACAACGCATTTGCATTTTGACTCGCAATCGAGGATAGATGTAGATGTCTATGGGCCACAGCAACCACTTATCATCAGATGGACTGTGTGCTCGTTTGTCACCCTATCCTATAAAAAAAACATTAAAGTGATGATGTGAACTATTAGTGGAAACGATGAAAGTGCTCCGATGGTAATGGGATTACTATCATTATCTGAACCATATACATATAAGTATATAACATTGCGTTCGTCATAAGTAAGTGCAAACGTAAGTTTGTGATAGTCTGATCAGAATCAGTAAAACTATCACAATCATATGGTGGTGTTCTAATAACAGTCGTCTTGACTAACTTTTTGAATTCTGTAATAGTTGGCTATTAACAAAATGATTATTAGTAAAAATATATCAATTGACGCTATAAAAACGGAACGAAACGCTCTTACATATTTGTATTACTTATATACATACCCTATACATCGACACTTTCAACAGAATGTACCTAACTGTAACTTACACAATGCGCAACTTTGCTCGTGTAGTACACACGCTGTTAAAAGTAATTGTATAACTTAGAATTACATTTTATTATATTATTATATATATTATTAAATTTTAAATTATTAAATGGACTCTACCGAAAATAAAACTTAAATAAAAGTAAAGGAACAAAGTCAAAGAACAAAAAATATATAATCAGTTTAGTAGTAATTTAAAGAGTTGATAAATGTTTAAGATTTAGGCATCAGTGTTGGAGCCACAGGGACGGTAACAATAAAATTTAAGGTTAGCTGCAACTGACATTCGAAGTCCATCAATGTCAATCAATTCAAAGTCAAAGTCAATGGACAATTGCAATAGTAAAACAGTAATAAACAAATGACTCTCAGTCTCGTCAGTCAAGTTACAGCCTACATGACATCATACAGCTGAGGACAGGCCTCATCTCATTTCTGAGAGTGCTATGAACCAATGAATCCGCGGCACTGGGCAAGTAAGTGTTACCGGACTTCACATGTGCTCTATATATTTTTATTGCTTAGACATCCGATGAACAATCGTAAGAAATCTTTGCTTTTCATTCACCGCCGAGCTCGTATTAAATCAGACAAGCACAGTGATCACCTGACCTACCGCGGCTCTTAAGCAAAACAGTAAATTTCTACATTTTCCCAGTTAAATATTTAAAAACAAAATTAAAGCTATGATGAGCTATCCTGCAGCTATATTATGGTTATAGTACGAATGGGTCGGCGACCCATTTGAAACATTAGACGCTGTCACAGAATATTAGTTTGAAATAGCGGCTACATGCTGCTGTTTTTCATATAATGAGTGTAATGGAGATCCTTTTTACTAGAAACGCGGCATTTCATCTTTAGTCCTCAGGGGTGACAACACATTTGCATTTTGATTCTTGACTAATGGTAGATGTAGATGTATACGGGCCACAGTATCCACTTACC
This sequence comes from Parnassius mnemosyne, assembly GCA_963668995.1. Lineage (NCBI taxonomy): Eukaryota > Metazoa > Arthropoda > Insecta > Lepidoptera > Papilionidae > Parnassius > Parnassius mnemosyne. Next base: position 13,011,045 of record CAVLGL010000057.1, read on the forward strand.
TTCAGGTGTACTATGTGCTATTTTTTGTCACCCAAATTCTATGAATAAAGTAAATGAAGCAATTTATATTTATTATTACAAGGTCTTTTTTTACTTATCTAAACTACAAAATAAATAATAGTATAAACTTACTTTTTTGTACCTTACTGATTCAAAATTTGTAATTAATTTCGAGAAACTTACTAACATGCTGATAAGCTGTAATTTAGTTACTTAAGTAATTCAATGACGATGCAATAATATGGTATCATGGAGATGGTCTGATGATGGGCCAGGATGCCGGTCCTAACAACGCTCATAAAAGCTTGTTTTAAAACGTTTTTATATTTATTTAAATTTATTCACACTCACACACAAGATCCTTCCAGAATTTTCTCTTAATCCGTTAATGCAATCTTGGAACAACGCATATAACTTTTATACGAACATGCTGGTTAACCGAGAATGCTGTAGCGGTGTTCTGTCGGTAACGAGTTAAGAACAACAAAATTATCTCGATGCAAACTCCGCGTGAGATTTTTAACCGCAGTTAAATACAGTATAAATGCAAATAAAATATAAAATACGTGAGGGTTCGTCTGGGTTGGTACTATAATAGTACTGACTGCCTCGTTGATCTAGTGGTTTTAAACGCAACTTCTGATCATGAGGCCCCGGGTTCGAATCCAGGTGATTTTTTTAATATAGGATAGGGTGACAAACGAGCACACAGTCCACCTGATGGTAAGTGGTTGCTGTGGCCAATAGACATCTACATTTATCCTCGTTTGCGAATCAAAATGCAGATGCGTTGTCACCCGTGAGAACTAAGATGGAATGCCTCTTTTCCGGTAAAAAGGGTCTCTGGTTCTCTACACTCACCATACGAAACACAGCAGTGTTAAGCTGGTATTCTGTCAGAGCGTGGTTCTTCCCCGGTCGAGCCGACTCATTCGTGCTACAACTATACTACTAATATAGCTGCAGCGTGGCTCTAGCACGAAAAAATTACTAGCTATGAGGCATTTTGTGCTTTGTGGCATTCCTTGGGGGAGGCCTATGTTCAGCAGTGGACTTGTGAAAGGCTGTAATAATGAATGACGATGAGGCATTTTGTCTTAGTCGTCAGGGCTGAGTACGTAACTGTGGACTTCTTTGTTTGAAGGTGGTTGCAGGTGTTCATGAGCAAGTAGTAGTCACTTACCATCAGCCCACTTGATGGTAAGTGACCACTACTTTTGAAAACTACTTAATTTGTTAACGCTACTTATATACCAATATTAATAAAATAGAGGTTCTGTCTCCCATTTCTGTGAGGTTATTGAGAAAAAAAAATTCAAAACCTTTAGGTTTTAACTCTCGATATCTCGATATCTCTTAGCATCGACTTTAAAAGCTTCACGTGGAAATAACACAGGAGAATACATCAAGAGATGATAACAGTTTTCCACGTGAGGCTGAGCCGGCGCCTTGTAAAGTTGCAAGCGATGTGCTGACATGAAATACTGCCTCGATCTACAAAGCACGCCAAGCTTCTTAGAAGCCAATTTGGCCTTCTCCTTCAACTAACCGTGAAACTGAATCATTCGGGTAGGTATCAATCATGTAGGGTAGTTACATTATATTTACACTATATAGCAAAATAACGAATAGTATTACGATTTTACATCATTATTACATTTTACTTTATTAGGTACAAACTCCAGAAGTATTATGTTGCTCTGGTATATCTTCACACTAGGCAAACCTATTTAACTCGCGGAAATTTTAATATCTCACGGGAACCCTTACTATGTAAACGAACATTCTTTAGAAAAAAGCCTTAACATTTTTTTTTTAATTTCCTTGCATTTTAATAGACCACTTATAGTATATTACCCGGCTATTTGAAAGGAAAAACATTCAATTAAGGTATAATTTACCACAAAACTTACTTTAAGTGTTGTTAGCCTCCCACGCAATACCACACACCCCGCTCACACGAACTCTATGGTATCCCGGGTCTCTCTATTTTAATTCTCCCGAACCGTAAGTAAAAGTCACTGTTACCTTGAACCAGTTGACCTGACAATATTTCTGTACTACGATCTCGCTTTCCCGTACTATGTACACGCAAAGTATAAATTGTAAAACGTAAGAAAGAATATTATAATAATGTCTTAATCGGCCTATAGTAATAACCTTCGTCTGTAGTTTTTGGGAAGGAGGTAACGTGCACGTGGAAGTAGGAATAACTGTAATTTTAATTCTACATTATATGCGAAAATTATTGTCTTGATTTATTTTATTGAACTAACCCCACATTTAAAATGAATTATTAAGAGGAAATGCGGGCCGAAAGACTTTTAAAAATTAGGTATTTGAAGAAACTATCGCTGTCGCTCTGCGAGCGCTCGGCGTCTGATAACGACAACTGCAGAACCGACTGAATATCCTAAGTAAAAAGGCATAATTCGACGTTTGGCTCTCTACCATTTCCTCTTGCAATATTGGACCAGTTCAAAAGATATTTCATAAACTGGATAAGAAGGATATACACTTTGTCCCTATGTTTTACTTTTTTCAGTATTAGTAATCAAATTTGAACACTAGGCCTCTGTTGACAGCGGTCTAAATAGGCCATTTAGAACATTTTGTAAGGGTTCTAGTGCTTATAAATGTATATCATCAAAAAGAAAACATAGGGACATAAAAGAGGTTAATATTTGTTTTACTGTAAAATCTCATTGCTATAAAAGGTCATAAAACAGAAAGAAAATAGGCGAGAGCGATGTTTGTATGAAGAAAAGACCACGCCCATTTCCTCTAAATGAATGAATTAATTATTTATAACTTATTTAACGAATTTTAAACTAATTATTTTAACTGATTTTAAATTCCGACGTGTCGAGTGCTAGATAACATCGACGGGCACGGGCATTCTACGTAGATAGGACTTCCGATGTATCCTGTTTTATCTATGGATACTAACTGCCTCGTTGGCTTAGTGATCGTAAGCGCAACTGCTGATCATCTGGTCCCGGGTTCGAATCCCGGTGTACAGTCAGGTTATTGTTTGTTTAAATATTAACTTAATTACCCTTCAATAGCTCGACTACCTGGCTGGTAGAATATGGTAGTAAGAGGTATTAGACCCTACAGATCCTAACTAATTTTTCTATACATAGCAATTCCTAGCAGTCCCTAATACCCTAGTCCTACCATATAAATATATATACATAAATTAAATAAGTGATGTCTGCACCGTGAGACCTAAGGTAGCAGACGAACTGAGACAGGGTGTCAGGTTAGGTGATGGGGTTCTCTCACTGCCAATCAAACAGACTCACAAGACTGATCAGAGGTTCAGACGGCTAAAGGTGTCTTAGCCGCAGTGAGAGAGAGGTCTTACCAGGAGACTAGCGGACTAGGAGTAATAACGAAGACGTCGTCCAGGGTTGAAAGAGCATTTATTTAGCGAATCATTACAATTTATATAGTTGCATTGAGGTCAGACCAGACACTGATCTACGTCATTACTAATATTATTTGGGTGTCAATCGAGCACTCGACAGTAAGTGGAAGCTGTGGGTCATAGTCATCTAAATCTATACTCGGTTAAGAATCAAAATGATGATGTGTTGTCTTTCCTGAGAACTAAGACGAAATGCCTCATTTCCCGTAAAAAGGATCTCCGCTTCCGTACACTCACTACACGAAACACAGCAGCGTTAAGCTGCTATTTTACGCTGATTTTCTGTGAGAACGTGGAACGTAATTCAGTTTTCACCTACTTTCAGACGTCTCAATAATCTGCAATTTTGCAGACTTATTATTAACCGCGTAGTGGCGATGTAAAAATATCCACCACTCCATACCACAAAATTTGTACCGTGGGAATCGTAAGAAGCGACAGAGAGATACTAAATCATAATGGGCAGCGGTATCTTCATTATAACACCTCAAAATTATAGAAAAACTTCGGTTGCTTCGGGGGCAACTGTGACATAATTCCCCTATTATACAATGCATGGGAGAGGTGTATGTTCAGCAATGGACTTTTATAGGCTGTGATAGCATGGATTAAGAACCGATGACAGTACAATAATTCCATGACTAGACCTGGTATTTCTGATCAAAACTCATGATAGGTGCGTGTTGTTTAATAAAAACAAGTTAATTGTTTTAAAAAAATAGAAAATAAAATAAATGATATTCGACTGTCTACTCTACGGTATCATAACCTCTATGTAATAAAAAATATTTCAACAAAAATGACTGTTTCACTATATAGGAAAATCCAATCACACATTGTTATTCTCTACGCCCACCATCAGGCAAATAGATATAAGATATGAAGCATTTATCCTAACTATACCACTATGGTTTTCCCGGGAATTGTACAGGAAAATCTTTGATAGAAGATACTTTTGCATTTAAATCTAATACAAGTAATAGACTATAAAATAGACTAACAAATAAAAATATTCTTCAGAATGAACATATCAATTATTCATTATTTACAAAAAAAAAATTATAGCGTTATTGGCAATACTGGCTGGCAATAAAAATTACATAATACCGTTATTATTCTTAAGACCTAGGTAGTCTCTTGTTCGTACCTACGATTACCAGGCGAGCATAACTAACAAGAGCTCTGTAAGCACTAGACTCACTGAACTAAATTCGTGTGAAAAGACTAGGCATGTACAATTTGTCGAACTAGACTTTTGTTAACCATCTATTCTATTCATTAAGCTATTGTGTTAGAATAGCAAGACATTCATTTAGATGCTAACCAATTACTCTGGCTGACCATTTGTATTATTTCATTTAAACTCAGTGTGTGGCCCATTTGAATCTGTTTGTAGGCGACAATTCAGTCCGAGACATTACGAAATGCACGCAATAATTTCGTTTTAAAGCTTTGTGTTAGCTTGTGGCCTAATTTCGCTAAATGCGGCTATCGAAACTGAAATGCGACGAGTAGGTCCTATAATGTATTTGAAATGAGCCCATTTCGTTAAAACACACAATCGTTGCATAATTTTGTAAGGTACGCGACCCAGTTTAATTTTATATGCCACGAGAATATCCCAACTTTGATGGCTATTATTCTGCGTCGTGCGATGCTTCAATTTGTTGTCCACTTACCATGAAGTCAATTTAGTATGTTTACACGCTCTAGATTCTTTCAACCTGATTCAATATGGCTAAACAAAGAAAGATCTTAGAAAAAACTAGTTATTTAAAAAAGTATACAATTCGAAGAACTCGAACCGACATTAAAACAAAAAAAATTGTTAAAATATGACGCTGAGACCGCGTTTAAATGAACCTCGAATAAAAAGACTTGAAGCTACCCTGTCTTGTGTATCATGTTACGAAGGATTCATAAGAAGATCATTTATGCGCAAAGAATGTTCGAATTTTAGCCAATATAATATACTTATGATTCTGAAGTATCAACAATACTTAAATATTAGGCATCAATGAACTCCTGGTGCCGACAGAAAAGGTCCGAAACAAATTTACTGAACGGGACATGACAAAAAACAAACGAGTTCCAAACGAAAGCGAATATTCAGAGAAATAACGTGCGCCGCCTGACGCTACTGTGCGCAAAAACATGAAATAAATCTAAGTAACCTAAAGAGAACAATACTCTATTCCAACGTAATAGATATTGTATTGCTATAATGGATAAAAACGAGCTTTAGAGCTCGATCTAAATCTTCTAAGCGCTTAATTATACGAGTCTCTTGTCACAAAACCGGGAATGAATTTATGCATGAACCGGCAAAGAAATTCTCCGCTGGCATCGGCGAGAAGCGCGGTTTAAAAGGAACAATAGTTTTAGTTTTAATCTCGCCTGTTTTATCCTTTTTTTTTTGATGGCTCGAGATCCAGTTCGTGTGCGGCGAGAGTTAAACCTCTTCCCCTCCGCCGCTCGTACAGCCCAACCCCTTTTACTGCGCGACGGTCCCATCCAGTTCGATTTGATATGACATGAGCGCCAATTTGCGAGTTTAAAATTGCACCCACATAAAATTTGTGGTGTAATTTATCTCGAACTGGAAGCAGCAAGCCTTACTCTTAAACTGTTCCTATTTTACATTTAAAAGAACGTCATATAATTTATACCAAATCCTACACTACCAAATTAATGAATTGCTTGCACCTATGTCATATGCGCGCGCATTAACCGCGTGTACGTCCATGCGCGATTGCAGCCTATTTTTGAATATATTTAGGATCATTTTAATATTAAATAGACATTCTATGTTAGTTATCTGGTCCGACAGCGAAGATAATAAATCAATGTTGTTGCAATTACGTCAGCATCTCCAGTGTCGTATCAGAATCTATACCCTATCTGATAAAATTATCAATTAATTTATTAAAATTGTGTCCTGTCAACTTACAGAGGTGAAAACTTCAGTATTGCCAACAAACCATCAAGGAAGTACTCAGAATACTGCAAATCGATTCAAATATAAGAAATTTATTCGAATGAATATAAGTTGAGTTAAAAAAAGTTATGATAGATTTTTTTTATAAAAAACAATATATTTTTTTAAACATATATCTATCTGTTTTTTCTTTATCATGCTCCGGCAAACGAAATGTCTATGCTCCATACAAACACGGCAAATTAGCTCACCTAACACGGCAATTGAAAATTTCGCTCTGAAAACACTTATTACTCACTTATTATGCTTAAAAAATTTTAAAAAAAATTCTTTTAAAATAAAAAAAGTAAATGCTTTAAATTTGTCCGATAAGTCATTCGAAATATGGCTCTTCTGAACGATTAAGTTCTAATTGTAGAAACTTATTAATAAAAAACATGCTTTGAAAATTAAAAAAAAAAAATCTTAAATTATTCTGTTAAGTCATTCAAAATGTCGCTCTACTGAACCATAATATTTAGTTTGACTATAAATAATAGAATAACAGGTGTTATTATTCTAAGGTTTGACTGCTGTCAGAACAATAGTTAAATGGCGTTTAGTGTTTAGCGTAGTAGATGGAACTCTTAACAATTTAGTTTGTCTGCCTGTCAGACTGTCACTTACATATTTCAGTATAATGAGGCAAAGTAATCACTATTTTTTTTACATTTAACACAATATTGCCCCATCCATTTTAGCCAACTAGAAAAAAAAGGAGGATTCCAATTCGCCAGAATGTTTTTTATGTGCATATTAACCGTGTAAATCATATTAACAGTGTAAGAATATCCACTACCCCGTTTCATCCCGTGGCCGGGTAAGAGGCAACAGAGGGAAACAAACCAGGAGATGCGCAGCAGTCTTCCTAATAACAACTTTAAAATAAAATTGCGGTTGCCAACCCGCCCGCCAAGCGTGCAACAACCACTGCAGCAAATATCCTCTATGAGGCAATGTTTGGGGATGCTCTATGTTCGGCAGTGGCCTTTCGATGGGCTGCGACGATAACGGTTAATACCTTCGCCAATTGTGAACTAAAATCGATTTATTTTTTGTACAAAGTAGGCTATACTTCAAGAGACTACAAGACTCTAAGTGTGCAAAATAGGGACTTTTTAATGTTGAAATTTTAGCCAATCTTGTTGCTGAGCTTGTGATATTTCTCAGTCCACTCAAAAGGTTAAAAAAGTAAACTTTTTATAAAAAGTCAAAATCGAATGCAACGAGCTAAAAACGAGTCGAAGGATTTTATACTTCGATACACTGTCTTAGTACCGACTTCAGAGGCGATATGGATACCATTTTATTGCTTTTAGACCTTTAGACCGTGTAGTGACGATGTAAGAATATCCACTACCTCGTATCATCCCGCGGGTATCGTAAGAGGCGACAGAGGACAACAAATCTGGAGATAGGCAGCAGATTTGTACGTGGTAGAGCCATGCTGCAGCTATATTAGTAGTATAGTTGTAGCACGAATGGGTCGGCTCGACCGGGTAAGGACCACGCTCTCACAGAATACCAGCGTAAAATAGCAGCTTAAAACTGCTGTGTTTCGTATGGTGAGTGTAGAGAACCGGAGACCCATTTTACTGGAAAAGAGGCATTCCGTCTTAGTCCTCACGGATGACAACGCATCTTCATTTTAATTCGCAAACGAGGATAGATGTAGATGTCTATGGGCCACAGCAACCACTTACCATCAGGTGGACTGTGTGCTCGCTTGTCACCCTATCCTATAAAAAAAGATTCTTCCTAATAACGACTAAAAATAAAAAAATCTGGTTGCCAACCTTCTTACCAAGCGTGGCAACTATGGCAAATACCCCCTTTATGAGGCAATATATGGGGGAGGCCTATGTTCAGCAGTGGAGTTTAATAGGCTGTAACGGTAACGGTTTTAGATCTTTAAGTCTGTTTTTTTTACTTTTTCTACCGACTTCAGCATGGAGGAGGTACTCAATTCGACTGTATGTTATTTTTTTAAGTGTGTTACTTCATAAATTTTTTCTAGGTGGACCGATTTTAATGATTTTTTTTTTTTGAAAGCTGGTGTTTCTCATATGTGCATGACCCAAATAAATTTGATCAAGGTATGAACCAATAGTTTTTGAGTTATACTTAATAATTTATATTGAAGTCGGTTGTACAAAATTTTTAATTTTCACACTTGTATTATAAGGTATCTATATAAAACTAAAAAGAGTTTACTTAATACGTTTTTCGCTTCCAGAACGTCAAGTACTTGAAGTTTAAATAGCCAGCGTGTATTATATCAGCCAACACTAGAACTAAAGTCGATTGAACCTTACAGTTTGTAATTTAACAAAATTGCGGTTTGTTAATGATTTAAGTATAGGGGGGTTGCGCATTTCTCGTCCGTTGATACCTCTCCGATGGTTAAATTATTGAGGGTTGGAGTACGCGGCTATTATCACAACGTTGAAACACATTTTCTTGAACAATAAACGAGGTGTTAGAATTAGGTTGTGACATAAAAATTAACCGTTTGTTAAAAAAAAAATAATTCGAGGCTTTAGTTTGTCTATACACTATGATGTTTTAGCACTGACTTTAGGAACTATTTATGGAAATTATTTTAATCTAGTTAGTTTTTAATAAGAATAGAAGGGCTGTTGTTTGAGCTAGTGGATAAGTTTGTGTATTTGGGTTATGTTATTAACATATATATATATATATATATATAGATATAGATATAGAACGACGAGCGAACGCAAGAAATAGAGTAAATGGGGCTCTTCATTCTATTGTGAGGAGTCAGAATGTGAAGAAAGGAGTGCTTCGGTAGTTTGGCCATATAGTAAGAATGAACGAGGAAAGAATGACAAAGCAAATTTATGTAGCAGAAGTGAACGGAAGAGTCGGGAAGGGACGCCTTAGACGAAGGTTTATCGATCAAATTGGCAATATATTGAAAATAGGCCAGATTAACAGTACGTGGTAGAGCCATGCTGCAGCTATATTAGTAGTATAGTTGTAGCACGAATGGGTCGGCTCGACCGGGGAAGGACCACGCTCTCACAGAATACCAGCGTAAAATAACAGCTTAATGCTGCTGTTTCGTATGGTGAGTGTAGAGAACCGGAGACCCTTTTTACTGGAAACGAGGCATTCCATCTTAGTTCTCACGGGTGACAACGCATCTGCATTTTGATTCGTAATCGAAGATAGATGTAGATGTCTATGGGCCACAGCAACCACTTACCATCAGGTGGACTGTGTGCTCGTTTGTCACCCTATCCTATAAAAAAAATAAAAATAAAATACTATAAACCAACGAGCATGTATGCGTAGGTGTGTCAGGATCGTGCCAAATGCAAGTCCATAGTCTCTGCCTACCCCTCTGAGTGACAGGCGAGAGTATTTATGTGTTATGTGTTATGTGTTCTTTGAATTTTGCTTTTACTTTTTATACAATTATACTTTTATAATTGTTGGACCTTTTTAAGTGGACCAAGGAATATCACAATCCCAAAATCACGACTAGAATGTCAACTAAACACATTAAAACCTCATTAAAAACTTCACCTCTTTTTTACACCCATAGGGATGGAATATATTCTCCAAATTTATATGAACCATGAAGTATCATAACCTATTTATTAAAAAAAGAATAATTAAAGATTTCTTAATTATTATGGTTTGGGAATTCCCGACAATTTCAAAGTCCCTCGAAGTGAGTCCTCAAAGTGAATTAGGATTCACGGTACTCGAGCAACCCGGGTTCGATCCCCGCCGGCACCAATGAAATTGTTAATTGCAATTTTAAGTGCTGATTTACCACGTGCTCGGCGGTGAAGGAAAACATCGTGAGGAAACCTGCATGTCTGAGAAATAAGAAAAAAATATTTCGAGGACATGTGAAGTTCGCCAACACGCATTAGGGCAGCGCGACGGATATTTCCTTGCCCTAAAACCCTCTCAGAGATGAGAGGAGGCCTGTGCCCAGCAATGGGACGTAAATAGGCTGCAACTTTAACGTTACTTTCAGTCTTAATAATTGCCTTGTTTATTACTTTTAGTCACACACAGATGCACTTCTAAACAGTTACATTTATTAGTTATGAAACGAACTTAGTTAAAAATCATACTAATTCTTAATAACTTTACTATTATTAAGTAATTCTAGTATCTAATTATTGTTCATAATCTCATTGTTAATTCTCATAATAACATATTTATTTAATTTATTGTGTTGCGTACTCAGTAGTTACGTAGTAGACCAAGTAATTATTAATTAAACTAACACATGGCGCTAGGCTCCTTCAATTATTTGAAAATAAAAATGATTACATAACAATTTCGACAATCTTGTCTCGTCTCGAGTCTCGACCCGAAAGTCCCGGGACTCGAGACAACTAAAATTACGAAAAGTCCCGGGACTTAGAGACACGAGACGTCCCGGGACCCAAACCCTATTAATTATTGACAAAAGCATCGCGTAACAAACATACAAAAAGAAAGAAAAAGAACGTATAGTCATATTGGGAACCTACTGCTTTTTAGACCTATTTCTTATTATAAAATGTTTATTTTTGCTATGACTTAGTTTCTAGTGCAGATATGTTATTATAATGTGTGAACATTATACTTTTTATTTTGCAACTATTTTACTACTGTCTGTTTGTGGACCTCATGCTTGACCTGCGACTATGTAGCCACAGTTTTATTGACATTATTTTGAGTTAATATTAGGGAGATGCTGCTGCCCATCTGCTGTTTCATTTCCCTCTATCGCCTCTTGCGACACCTAACTCATAGGCTAATATGGGTAATGGATATCCTTACGCCGCCACCACACGTCCTTGTATAAGCTAATATTCTGCCTCACCAGATATCGCTAGTTGACCTTACAGTATCTTGAAGTCTTGCAGTGGTATGCTTGGGTTTGGATTTAATTTTATAAATTATAGAATCACAAGCAGATGGTAGCACCCATCCATCTTCTCTATTGAAATTAGGATGTTTTTTTTTTAAATTTCAATAGCCTCCTGAATCATCCTTGATAGGAATCGGTGTTCTTTTGTGAGGATTTGTGGTTTATCAAATTTAATGTAATGGTGGGGACGATCTAGAACATGTTCACATACTGTAGACTTTTTACTTCATATTAGTACGATGTAAAATAATAAACACGACTTAATGTGAGTGAAACGAGTAATTTAAAAAATTCGACAGTAGAGCCCAACTTCGCATTTGAGGTGTGCAATACATTTAGTTTATTATTTATTTAAGCCCAGTCGATTTTTTCCCTCATCTTATTGGCAAGTATGACTTCCGTTTATTCGGAACGTTTAACCACAGATTCAACCACAGACCGACGTACTCCCACTGTATGACTCGAAGGCATTTTATAATTATTATAATGAACAGTTAGTTATATATAGCAGTTGCTAAGTAAAACTAACACTTCAACACCTTTATTCCCATTACCTATGTGAGAAAAGTATGTTGTAATACCCACATAAATCTCCTGTCTACTTGGGTTAGAAAACAACCAAAAAAATCCTGTACCATAATAATACAACTAAAGCGCCTGGCAGAGTAATAGCCGCAACAAGTTTACAATATAAAAATGCTTGCATAAAGTCTACAATCTGTTGATTAACAATTCATTTCAAAATGCTTACAATCAAAGTCATTTCATTATTTAGCTTGGATATTAAGTATTTTATTCTGTTATCTATTACAGTTGTTCATGGGTGACGGTAGTTCCCCCCTGTTATATATTAAAAAAAATGTAGACAGATAATTCAATTTTTAACAGAATCAGGCGTTTCCTTTTTTTCCAGAATCAAGATTTTATTATTATTGTGAAAATAAACTTTTCTTTAAGACATTGTTATTGATAACGTACATGAAAAGAGGAATCAACTTTTTAAATTCTGCTACTATTCGCGAATTTTATCTTTTTTTTTTAATAAGAAAGTAGGAATAAGAAAAGAAACTAGTAACGATATTATCATTACGCGTGCTGCCGTAAATCACTCTAAATATTTATGTTAGGAGTATTTCACGAGAATAATCGAATGGGCGATTCAACCTACGACTTTACGGCTACCACCACGAAGTTTGCAGTTCTTACCCTAAACCATTTGCATTCGCATTAATATGTTATCTATTACATTGTATAAAAATCACATTATCTTATTATCCCTATATTATACGCTATACGCTATCTTAATTGAAAAGTTAAACAAAATATACAGATGTGAAAACAATGTCTTATTAAAATATTTTAAAATTTAAAAGCTGATTTCTGTATTTGGATTACCCCAAACACGTAGTAGCGGACAATTGTAGTCTGCTTACGTCAAAAGGGAATGAGGAACATGTATAATTAAGTAATGAGTAACATTAAAGGATAAGTAATGAAGAAATTAAAAATAAACATGCATCATCATCTCAATACATTTCGTGAAATTTATTATAATAATAAAAGTTTTAAAAATGCATTCTTTTTTGTAATACGCAGACTCGAATGTTGTTACGGCTACACAAAAACATAATAAACAATACACTTTCGTAACAGAGAAAGGTCCTTATAGTAAAATAATTAAAAATCAATATTAAAAAACAATATCCAAAAATTCTAAGGCCTTAGAAGATAGAATAAAATAGAATGATGGACAAAGTTGTGATTATTGGACGGGCCCTTTCGTTGAAACATTCAAAAAACTAGGCCCATTAAAACGTCTGTAACATTTTACGGCCGGTAGGAACATTAGTTTCATCGCCAGTCCCTTCAGTAAGAAATTATAAGGTTTCCTTGTCGGAGGGTTGAAAAATTTCTAGCAAAATGTTGATGGACAATTTAGTAGGTAATAACTTAATTTTAGAAGGAGGCTGATGGCACTTGATCAATTCTCATTATCTTTAAGCTAAGAGTCTGGTAACGTTAAACGTTTGTTTTATTTGAACATACTCGTAATTACAATGAAATAAATATTATACCGTGATTTCTTTACAGAAAAAAGGGTGACAAACGAGCACACAGTCCACCTGATAGTAAGAGCACGCTGTGGCGCATAGACATCTTAATTTATCTTCGATTACGAATCAAAATGCAGATGCGTTGTCACCCGTGAGGACTGAGATGGAATACCTCGCTTCCAGTAAAAAGGGTCTCCGGTTCTCTACACTTACCATACGAAACACAGTAGCGTTAAGCTACTATTTTACGCTGGTATTATTAAAACCATCAAAAAAGAGCTGATAAACTACGTACTTCAAATCCTTCTACAATAAGAGAAACCCATGTCCAGCAAAAACGCTTGGGAACTAAGGGAGAAGTTCCAGCTGGAAGCAATTTCTGTAAGAACTGTGTACTAAATTGTCTAAGAAATGGTCAAAAATTAAGGGTAGAGCTGTTTTCCGTATGAAGAAGCTTAATATCGCTTAACGAGCTATGGAGGGATATAATCGGAGTTTCTCTGCGTGATGGTCTTTGCAATGAGGATATCCGCAGAAAACAAATGTAAGAATATGGGCTACGGGCAGACAATATAGCACAACCAATTACGGATGGAGAAGAAAGGTTCTCGAGTTGTAGCTACCACACCGACTGGTTAGGGGGGGTATGTTCAGCAGTGGTCTTGTGTGAATAGGTCAGAAGGTGGTACCCAGATGAAAACCTAGACAGAAAAGAGATTCTACCACCTATTTACAACTAACTTTATTCACTATTCATTGCAAATTTATGTATGTATTGTTAGTTTGACCTCCCCGCATCCAATGAAAAGTACAAAAACATCGAAGGTAATTTCGTGTATCTATCTGAAAATTTGGTGTATCTATCTAAACGCCCTGATCGACGCTGTACCGGGGTCTTGGTAGCTCGCCGTTAAATATATTATACTGTATTCTATGGTACAGCTCCTGTGAATTTGTTTGTGCTCCTGTGAAGTCGTGTTTGTACCTACGAACCAGACTGGCAACTACGACTCATTAGCTTTGTATGAAATTTGGCTAGCAATTTTTGCTGTCTTTTTAAACGACTTCAAAAAGGAGGTATTCAATTCGACTGTATGTTTTTTTTTTTAAGTGTTACCTCATAACTTTTTTCTAGGTGGAATGATTTTGATGATTATTTTTTTATTTGAAAGCTAGTGCTTCTAATGACCCTAATGAATGATTAATCAAGGTCTGACCAATAGTTTTTGAGTTATCTTTAATATTTAATATTGAACTCGGTTGTACAAAATTTTTAATTTTACTACTGCGATTAAAACTTGTTATCAAAATAAATAAAATATATCATAAAACCAAAAATACTGTGTAAAATTTTAACTTAGTATCAATTCACTGTTAGTAAGACATAATTGTAAACTGTTCTTTTTGTTATATGTTCATAAAAAAATTAAGTCTTGGTTTCTTGCTGGTTCTTCCCATGACAGAGGTATTTTCCGAATTCCGTCATTCTTATGTTAGTTTACCACTGGGGTAACATAAGAATGACTTATAATATATCAATAAGTACTATTTATAATCTATATTGTATAAAAAAGTTTATATTTCGACTTTATAAAAATAAAGGAAAATTATAGATATAAAAAATATCTTAATAATCATCTATGGTTAGGTTTTACAATTTTTAATAAACATCATACAACTTCATATTTTCAGTTGAATCAAATATAATATTGTTAACATTCGTTGTTGTACATAGCGATAACGTCCTTTATGATAAATGGCTACCGGACATTCGCTACTAGCGTTATATTTATGGAATAAACGTCAAAAGTGCAATGTACATCTTTCTTGTAATTTGTATTTTGTAATTTGTATTAAAGGGAAACCAAACCTAACTTTAGATTATTACGAGGTAGAGCCATGCAGCTTTATCATGGTTGCAGTACTAATGGGTGGACTCAACCGGAGTATAACTATAACCAAGTTATCACAGAACACCATCGTTAAGAAGCAGCTTATTGCTACTGTGTCTCGAATGGACAGCATAGAGAACCGGAAACCCTTTTTACTGGTAACGAGGCATTCCATCTTAGTCCGCAAATGTGACAAGGCATCTGCATTTTGATTTTTAATCAAGAATAAATGTAGATATCTATGGACCACAGCGTCCACTTACTATCAGGTGGACTCGTGTCACCCTTATTCTATAAATACCTATATTTATCCTTGATTTTACAGACATTCAACTTTTTATGCTTGTTCATTTTCGACTAAATACTTTCAATTGTATCACTTTAGCGTAATACTAGATATTTTTAAACCGACTTCAGATAAAGGAGTTCTCAATTCGACTGTATTTTTTATGTGTGTTATCTCAGAACTTTTATCTAGGTGGACCGACTTCGATGATTCTTTTTTTTATTTGAAAGCTGATACTTCTCATGTGGTTCCATATAAATTTGATCAAGATCTGACCAATAGTTTTTGAGTTATCGGTAATTATGCCTATTTAATTGACTTCGACTACATTGATGATTTTCTCATTTAATTTATATTGAAGTCGGTTCTACATTTTTTTTTATTTTACCGCATGTTTAACCTGCACAACTTATTATGACCAGTATTCAGAGACAATCTCGAGTTTAAACAGAAACGAATGAAATTGACATTGTGGAGTCCTGAATTTACCTTGCCTTACGGCGAAATTAAGAAACAATCTCGAGTTATTCACAAACAATCCCAATTGTGGCGGTGGCGGTACAAGAATATCCACTACCCCTTATCGTATCGTGGGTGTCGTAAGAGGCGACAGAAAGAAACAAACCAGGAGATGGGTAGCAGCGTCTAAACAACTAACAAATAAAAAAAACTGCGGATTCCAACTCGCATGTGGCATCTATGGCATATAAGTATTCCCCGTAGGCACTTTATGGAGGAGACCAATTTTCAGCGATGGATTTAGGCTGTGACAATAATCTCATGTTTAAATTCATGTTTGGGAATATCAAAATTTAATCTTGGCACAAGTTACATTGTGACGTTTGAGTTTGAGAGTGCCTCTGAATAACCGGCCTTAAAAACAAAGCCCGATATTCAGGCAGATATCCGATATCCAGAGATTTCAAATCAAAATTCAAATTTTACGATGCCAAAATTTAAGTATAAACCATACCATACTGATACTATGTTACACAAATTTTGAGGTTGTGGAGTTTGAGTCTTAACTCGAGATTGTGTCTGAATATTGACCAAAGCGCATCGACGCGATGCTGAAACCGCAACTATCTACGAAGTAACGGATTGTAAATGCTATCATACATGGGAGAGCCTCACAGCAGCTGCATTGTGGTTGCAGCACGAATTACTCTTACTGGATGCCAGCCTAACATAACAGCATACATTTACTGCGTTTCGTATGCTTAGAGATCCGGAGACACTTTTTACTGGTAACGTAACATAGTCCTTCTTAATCAATGATAGATGTATGTGAATTTTGTCCACAGCTACAAATTATCATCAGGTGGACTGTGCTCTTTTGTCACTTTTGTCTCCTATTAAAAAATATGGCGGGAATCATATTCACTTCAAAATTCTAATTCTTTTTTTTAATACTACTTTAATTTTTTTTATTTTACTATCTCTGACCGCCTACAAGTTATACCGTATCGCTCAAATCAGAAAACAAAGGAAGTATTAACACTTCTCATTTTAGCGTTAATGTTTAAAACTAATGTCTGGATAAAACTAAAATAGTACGCTTACGTACGGATATGTGATAATAAATTCGGGAATGGTTAATATTATTTATCTCTAGAAAAGGCAAAATTCTCAATCCTCAAAACTCCAAGTCATTTTAAACAATAAATCAGTTTTGTGTTCGATTATTTTAACCTTTTTTACCACCAAACTAATATTATTTGCATTGCCTTACAAAAGAAATATTAAGTACGTCAGGTACGAATATAAAATTATCATAATAACTGAAAGTATTAAATAATAACATTAAAAGATCACATGTATAGGCTATTCGGTCAGTAGCTTAATTTTTTGCATCGTACTACCCCAACTCGTTAAGGTTTTTGTGGAAAAATTAAATTTGTAACTTTCAGCGTAGTTTGGTAAGCGATTCTTGTCTTCATTTTTATTAAATGTTCAAGTTAATTGAAAAGTCTTTAAAATTTCTAATTATTCATTTATCGAAGTTATATGTACGTACTATTAAAAACATATTATTCTATTTAGATAGATATGAAAATTTTATAATTTCTGAAAAAGCTAAAACTATTTCAAAAACTAAACCGTTGACAGATTATAGACTCTTTAAAATATTTCAGGTAAAAAACTTGGAAAAACAATTTTTTGAAAAAAAATCGAAAAAACCGCGAAATTTGTAAAATAAGCTTAGGACAAAAATAAAAAATTACCTTAAGCTAAACGGCGCCATTTCTAAAGCTGCATACCAGAAAAAAAACAACCAGAGATCCGCAGAATAGCACAGAACTAAGCACCAGTATAAGTTCAGTCACAGTATAGTTCGTGGTAGTTCGTTTTCCCGCACAATTTGAGGCACGGTATGCGCAGCCGCGCCGGTGCACACTGTCGGGTAGTCTCCGACGCACGGAGTGTCCGTATCTGTAGCCCGTACGAGGCGCAAGCGACGCATCCCCACCAAGCCATTCATGAAAACCGTGATCAATGGACTCGGGAAGCACTGGAGCTTTTTTGGCAACCTCAGCGTTTAATTTCTTAATTACGTTGATTAATAATTGATAGTGACTCTGGATACATGGAATTGATATTATGTAGAGTCGATAGAATGAAATAAATTGTAGGACACTAGCCCAATTTAGACCGTTTAGTGATGGTTTAATAATATCCACATGCTATGCGTGTCGTAAAAGGCGACAGATAAACAAAACAGGAGATAAGCAGCAGCGTCTTACTAATAACAACCAAATTTTGTACGTGGTAGAGCCATGCTGCAGCTATATTAGTAGTATAGTTGTAGCACGAATGGGTCGGCTCGACCGGGGAAGGACCACGCTCTCACAGAATACCAGCGTAAAATAGCAGCTTAAAACTGCTGTGTTTTGTATGGTGAGTGTAGAGAACCGGAGACCATTTTTACTGGAAAAGAGGCATTCCATCTTAGTCCTCGCGGGTAACAACGCATTTGAATTTTGATTCGCAAACGAGGATAGATGTAGATGTCTATGAGCCACAGCAACCACTTACTATCAGATGCACTGCTTGCTCGTTTGTCACCGTATCCTAAAAAAAATACGTGGTGGAGCCGCGCTGCAGCTATACAGGGTTAATATTCAAAGAGTAGCCAAATTTTAAACTTATGTTCAAATATATAAATAATGATAAACAATAATGGTAAGTGGTTGCTATGACCCATAGACATCTACATCTATCCTCAATAAAGAATCAAAATGCAGATGCGTCGTCACCCGTGAGGACTAAGATGCAATGCCTCGTTTCCAGTAAAAACGATCTCCGGTTCTCTACACTCACCATACGAAACACAGCAGTGTTAAGCTGCTATTTTAGGCTGGTTTTCTGTGAGAGCGTGGTCCCCGGTCAAGCCGAACCATTCGTGCTACAACTATACAACTAATATAGCTGCAGAATGGCTCCACCACATGTAAATTCAGTGAGGACATTTATTGGACCATTTAGACATGAAACAGATCTAGACTTCACATTTCGTTTAATCTCTAGATATCTTAATCTCTTTATACCTACCCTTGTGGTCAACAGCAAGGCTAAAATTCAATTAAAAATGTATTGATAGATTTAGAAGCATAACGTTACGAAATTTTACTATAAAATAAGTAATATTTATCACTTGAGTGGGATTTATAATATGGTAAATATTTTATACATGGTAGAGTCACACTGCACATTTATTATGGCTGCAGCACAAATATCGAAAGGGATAGACCAGGGGTCGGCAACCTGCGGCTCGCGAGCCACATGTGGCTGTTTGGATGTGAAGCTGCGGCTCTTTAGTTTCATACGCAAATATTATTTATTTTATTAAAAAAAACACTTAAAAATCGATCCACACTGAGCCATTTGGAGTTGATACTGTATCTCTAGAAATGCAATTGATCGATTTAAAAAGTAAAGCTTTGTGGAGTTGAAAATTTACAGAGTTGAAAAGCAAGTTGAAAGAGTTGGAGGTCCAGAAAAGTATGTACGTAACAAACGCAACTAAAATGAACCGCTATAAAAGAAATGCCACGAGTTGAGGCATTTATATTCGACGCATTTAATAGTCTTCCAGATTGCTACAGTGAAGTGAAGAAGTAAGCATTTGGAGTGCTATCTTCGGATCGACATATTCGTGCGAGCAAGCGTTCTCTTGCATGAATATATTTAAAAGTAAAGTAAAAAGCCAACTAACAAATGCAAATTCAGAGTCTTGTTTGAAACTTAAAACAACAAGTTAAGAGCCAAATTTATCCAAACTTTCTAAAACCATGCAAAGCCGACGCTTCCATTGAATTTGTTTGCTTAGATGTATGTAATTGAATTGCTAGTGTTAATAATTTTACTGTTGTTAATACCATACACACACACACACACACACACACACACACACACACACACACACACACACGCGCGCGCGCGCGCACACACACACACACACACACACACACACACACACACACACACACACACACACACACACACACACACACACACACACACACACACACACACATATATATAATCTAATAATTAGGTAATAATAGAAAGAATAATAAAAAAAAGATAGAAATTAGGTTCTAACTTATTGTGAAAACCACTATTTATATATGTATTTTTCTTATGAATAAATAGATTAGTTTTTTTTTTATCAAAAAACTTTATTTATGCAAGTACTATTTATGGTTAGAAAGAAAAAAAATTGTGGCTCTTTAAAAACTTTAAAATTTTGTAAATTGTAATTTTTTACTCTTCCGACTCAAAAGGTTGCCGACAAAGGATAGACCATTCTCTCGCAGAACACCAGCCCAAAATGGTAGCATAATACTGCTGTTTCGTATGTTAAATGTAGAGACCGTAGACCCGTATTACTGGTAGAGAGGCATTCAATCTTAGTCCTCAAGGGTGATCACGCATCTTCATTTTGACTTTATATGTGTCTATGGGCCACAGCATTCACCTAACATCAGGTAGGACTATGTGCTCACTTCTAACCTTTACATTTAAAATAAATTAATTGTAATTATATTAAAATTCACAGATTTTCTCGTTAGACATACCTCAAAACCTCAAAATTAGATTGTTCAATCAGTGTGTTTTACCAGTGATGACCTATGGATCTGCGACGTGTTCTTTCACTGCTGGCCATATGAGGAAGCTCAAAGTCGCTCAGCGAGCTATGGAGAGAGCTATATTCGGCGTTTCTCTGCGTAATAAACTGAAAAACGAGGATATCCGCAGTACAACCAGAGTAACTGACATAGCCCAAAGAATTAGTATGCTGAAGTGGCAATGGGCCGGCCATATAGCTCGAAGAACCGACAACCGACGGGGAAGAAAGGTTCTCGAGTGGCCTCGTACCGGCAGGCGAAGTGTGGGGTATCCCCCCGCTAGATGGAGTGACGACCTGGTAAGACATGCAAGAAGTCAATGGATGCAGGTGGCTAGGGACCGTACTTTGTGGCATTCCTTGGGGAGGCCTATGTTCAGCAGTGAACTTGTGAAGGGCTGTAGTAATGAGTGATGATATTAAAATTAATTGCAATGGCGGCGTAAAAAATCCACTGCCCCTTTCGTCTCGTGGTGTCGTAAGAGGCGACAGAGGGAAACTGAAACGGGTGGTGGCAAAAATACCTTTTTATGAGGCAAAAGGTGAGGCTTATGTGCAGCAGTGGACTTTAGATAGACTGTAATGATAATAATGACCGATATTCTTATAAAACTGATTAGCAGAATCTTTTTATTTAGTTTTGGGAACAGTAGACCGTACTAACAAATCCGAATAAGCGGTTTAATAAGCACACAGATGAGCATGACATTTAGTGAACAAGTTAATATTCGGGTAAAACGAGCACACAGTCCACCTGACGGAAAGTTGATACTGTTGCCCATAGACTATATCCATAGAATCGTATTCATTAAGTATCAAAATATAGATGCGTTGAAATCAAAAATTTTACAAGTAAAAAGGGACCTTATGATTATCATCTTAAATTCATATCTTTGCCACCTTTGTCACATTTTCAGCCTTTTCTATCACCCTTCTGTACTGTAGGAAAGTTATTGGCATATCTTGTTTTACCATAAACATTCAATCATCTCTTTTTCTTTTTTTTTTTCTTCATCAGCCCGTAACAATACATTCTTGTACATGGCTCTCGTCCTCAGTAGGTAGGTTATGGCGTAATCGCCACGCTTGTCATTTAGATTCAGCAGATATCTAACACCTTTCATAATACATGGGGTCGGTGGAATAAAGTGGTTATCACGCGAAAAAACCTTCCAATACGGTGTAATGGGGTGCTTAAATGAATTACGAACAAAAGCTACAAGGCCATTATAATTATCATGTTAGCCTGGAAGTGCGTACTGAGATAGGCGTTTTTATTTTTCATTCTTTTTTCAGATTGTGTTTTGTAAGCTTTAGTCAACATAAAGTTGTGTCAGGATAATTCGGTAGGTAAATAATCGATTACATTTCTATTGTCAATGCATTTTTCGTCAATTTTATTTTCTCTATTTTATCATTGTAATATAGAGGGTAAAGCGTTTTTAAGAATGCCCGTACCCAGTCAGTGTATTTTACATCTAGCTTATACAAGATTTGTAGTGTGGCGTCGTAAGAGAATGCACTACCCCATATCATCCTCGGTATAATATGGGCAGCAGCGTCTTCCTGTTAAGAACTCAAAATAATAAAATATTGCCGTCTCTATCTTGCCCGACAAGCGTCGAAACTGCTGCAAATATTCGCCATCAAAATATAGGTTGTAATTAATGAATACACAAAATGGTTGTACCGCCATCTTGTCATGAGAAGTTCTACAGGCGCTTCATACGACACCCACATGATGAAATGGACTGATAGACCCTTATACCATCACAAAACTTTTTGACAACGGATTTGCTGTTACAGTGTTACGGTACATATATTATTATTATTAAATTAACTAATTTTTTTAAACTGGCTTTACGGCTCTAGGTTCTAGCCCTTCTGAGCCAAATACTTTGCTAACTAAATAAAAATATCCGTTACAAAGAGAATATAATCACTACGTTTAATCCGTTACGTCAAAACATAGACATAGCATCCTCTATCTACGCGTCAAAATGATCACTTTTTTATAACTAGCTTTTTACGGCTCTGGGTTCTAGCCCTTCTGAGCCTGAAGCTACAATGTATAATTATCCTTCATAGTACACTGCTTTACAATATTTTGATACATCACATTGTGCAGCCCTTGGGAGATTTTGACGACAATATGAGCCAGCAGACAGCTGACAATTGGCGATGGTATCTCAAGGCAGACAGACACCTTATCTTGAGAATCACATCACCATCAGAGTACTTGTTTCACCGTTTCCATTAATAGTTCACATGCGCAGACACTTAATACACAAAATCGCACCATTTTTACATATCAAAGTCCACTTCAACCATTATTTATACAATAATACAAGAGCAGCAATCCTCCACCGTTCAAGTTCCCGCCTAAACCCCTAATGATCACTTTATGTATGGTTGTATCACAGACTTACTTCTCTAGTATTTATACAGTAATCTATGGACTAACTAACTAGTAGATTCTAATTTGTATTACTCTAGGCTCACTTACATATTCGAAGAGTTTAAAATAAAACAATTACTCTCTACCGAGAGCTATGGACTCTAGTATATAGATAATAATCTTTTGACTATCTATGCTATGGACTGAACGTAGTGATTATATTCTCTTTGCTATGGACTATCTTTCACTTAGCTCGCGATAGGTATTCGTTCTTCTTTTGTTATTTCTAATGAACCTAACTGTACCTATTCTTATCAACAGGATACAGGTGTCGTCTCCTTACTAAGAGGGGAAGGCGAGAAGAGATTAGAGAAAACCAACGTACTTCACATATCCTCAAAATATTTTCTCTCTCTCTCTCTCTCTCTCTCTCTCTCTCTTACACATCGGCATTGAAATGAGAGATTTGATTGAGAGATTGAGATGAGAGAGACGCGTGTGACAACTGCCCCATATCATCCCGTAGGTGTCGTATGAGACAACAGTGGAAAATAAATCAAGAGAACGGCGGCAGTATTTTCCTAAAACATTAAAAAAAACTGCGCCTGCCAACCCACCTGCCACCTGCAAAAATGGCAATCGATGGCTGAGGTCTATATTCAACATTGGAAGTCTACGCATTATTACATCTATAACAAGCGATCAGTCCCGGAGGTTACAGATAACAATTAGCATAGTTATAGATAAAAGTTAAACAGTCGAATTAAAAGACTAACTGAATGCAATTAATTAATTAAAACGAACCTTTTCATACTTGCATGTTAACTTTTTCGATCTTTTCTGGCATTTAAAAGGAATGCAGCAGCTGCTATAATGCCTATGCTTGACGCAGAATGCGAATAAGAGATCTTTATCTCAACGTAGGCGGTAGACTAGTTACCTGTTACGGTGCGTACACATTATATAACATAATATGTTATAAAACGTGTTATATAACTCGAACGGAAGAACGACAAACGACAATGTCATACGACAATGTCACATAACATTGTTATATTGCATTGTTATTCGAATGTGTACAGTATTGTCATATGGTGCAATGTTGAAAAACAATGTTACATAATGTGGACGTGTTATAAAGCAAAAGTTATACAACATGTAACTTGATCTGTACGCACCCTTAGAGGTAATGCAAATTACCTCTAAGGGTGCGTACAGAGAATTGATCGCGAATAAACATCATTTATCTTGAACTATGTTGATCTGAAGGCATTAGCGCCTTCCAGGAGACATTGTTAGAGCATATTGTATTTCTGCAAGTTGCCATGAAATACTTATTTGCATATTTTAGGCAATAAAGTTTAAATATAGAATGTCATTATAAAATGCAATGTAGCCGTTGACTCATTATCCAAAACACGTCACGTTTGGTCTACAATTGCTTAATCACCACTGTAATGTCGGAAAGGTGTTGAATAAATAGAAGACGTGGTTCCTAGTTCAAGACTTTAATATGTATTTATTATATATATTATAACATGTATTTCTTACACTACTAGTAGGGTGGAGGCACATACACTACACCACAATAGAATACAAAATTAAACATATTTATTATTTTAACATATTACTGATAAGCATTAAATGTGGCCCCCCACTAGATGGAGTGACGACCTGGTTAACACAAGCAGTAAGTCGATGGATGCATGTGGGTCAGGACTTTGCTTTGTGGCATTCTTTGGGAGCTATGTTCGGCTGTGGACTTGTAAAGGGCTGTAATGATGATGATGATTTACTGTTACTACAAGAGAATATCTTTGACAGATTTTGTACGATATAACACGACACAAATTTTAAATTACGAGAAAGAAGCATCGTTGCATTCAGTATCTAGGCACTAAGAGTATAGTAAGTAGTACTCCAAAACTACACGCCCTAGACAACTGCTCATATTGCGCATGTTGCTGTCGCCTTGCACACAATATGCAACGCAACCAAACACAATATTGCCTTTTTCAGGTGATAGTCGAACTTTCCCAGGAACTTGATCTTAGTGATGACAACACGGTATTAATTAATTCAATTGTAAACTGAAAACATATACGAAATATATGCATGCACGCACATAACCCAACGCCACAGGATAAATAATAGTATAACGTAGTTGTAGCACGAATAGGTTGGCTCGACCGGGGATAGACCACGCTCTCTCAGAATACCAACGTAAAATAGCAGCTTAACACTGCTGTGTTTCGTATGGTGAGTGTAGAGAACCGGAGACCCTTTTTACTGGAAAAGAGGCAATCCATCTTAGTCCTCACGGGTGACAACGCATCTGCATTTTGATTCGCAAACGAGGATAGATGTAGATGGCTATGGGCCACAGCAACTACTTACCATCATGTAGACTATGTGCTCGTTTGTCACCCATTCCTATAAAAAAACGTACCCAAGCTTTTAATTTCGCAATTATCAATAAACATACAAATAATGGTTACCGTGTAGTGGCGGTGTAAAATATCCACTACCCCATATAGCCCTGTGGATATTGTAAGAGGCGAAAGAGTGAAACAGACTAGGTGATTGGCAGCAGCGTCTTCCTGAGAACAATTAAAAACATTACGTTTGCCACCTCGCTTGATGAGCGTAGCAACTATGGTAAATATCCCCCTTATGAGGTAATCTAAGGGGAGGCCTATGTTCAGCTGTGGACTTTTGATGAGTGTAACGGTAATGGGTAACGGTAAACAAATAATGGGAATAATATAAGAAATATTATCCTTGTATTTTGGGACTCCAAAATATTGGTTAACTTTCTGTTTACAAAGCCTTAGTTGTTATTCCATATTTTTGTCATTAAAATATTGGTTAACATTTTGTTTATAACTAAGCCTTAGTTGTTATTCTATATTTTTGTAATTAAAATATTCGTTAACTTTCTGTTTATAACGAAGCCTTAGTTGTTATTCCATATTTTTGTCATTAAAATATTGGTTAACATTTTGTTTATAACTAAGCCTTAGTTGTTATTCTATATTTTTGTAATTAAAATATTCGTTAACTTTCTGTTTATAACGAAGCCTTAGTTGTTATTCCATATTTTTGTCATTAAAATATTGTTTAACTTTCTGTTTATAACAAAGCCTTAGTTGTTCTTCCATATTTTTGTGATTAAAATATTGTTTAACTTTCTGTTTATAACTAAGCCTTAGTTGTTCTTCCATATTTTTGTGATTAAAATATTGGTTAACTTTCTGTTTATAACGAAGCCTTAGTTGTTATTCCATATTTTTGTCATTAAAATATTGGTTAGCTTTCTGTTTATAACTAAGCCTTAGTTATTATTCCATATTTTTGTCATTAAAATATTGTTTAACTTTCTGTTTATAACTAAGCCTTAGTTGTTATTCCATATTTTTGTCATTAAAATATTGGTTAGCTTTCTGTTTATAACTAATCCTTAGTTGTTATTCCATATTTTTGTGATTAAAATATTGGTTAACTTTCTGTTTATAACTAAGCCTTAGTCGTTAATCCATATTTTTGTGATTAAAATATTGGTTAACTTTCTGTTTATATATGTAACTAATCCTTAGTCGTTAATCAATATTTTTGTCATTAAATTATTGGTTAACTTTCTATTTATAAATAAGTCTTAGTTGTTATTCCATATTTTTGTGATTAAAATATTGGTTAACTTTCTGTTTATAACTAAGCCTTAGTTATTATTCCATATTTTTGTCATTAAAATATTGGTTAACTTTCTGTTTATAACTAGGCCTTAGTTGTTATTCCATATTTTTGTGATTAAAATATTGGTTAAC
Organism: Parnassius mnemosyne; assembly: GCA_963668995.1. Classification (NCBI taxonomy): domain Eukaryota; kingdom Metazoa; phylum Arthropoda; class Insecta; order Lepidoptera; family Papilionidae; genus Parnassius; species Parnassius mnemosyne. The sequence goes on from CAVLGL010000057.1 coordinate 13,037,943, forward strand.
TTTCTGTTTATAACTACGCCTTAGTTGTTATTCCATATTTTTGTGATTAAAATATTGGTCAACTTTCTGTTTATAACTAAGCCTTAGTCGTTAATCCATATTTTTGTCATTAAAATATTGGGTAACTTTCTGTTTATAACTAAGCTTTAGTTGTTATTCCATATTTTTGTGATTAAAATATTGGTTAACTTTCTGTTTATAACTAAGCCTTAGTCGTTAATCCATATTTTTGTCATTAAAATATTGGTTAACTTTCTGTTTATAACTAAGTCTTAGTTGTTATTCCATATTTTTGTCATTAAAATATTGGTTAACTTTCTGTTTATAACTAAGTCTTAGTTGTTATTCCATATTTTTGTCATTAAAATATTGGTTAACTTTCTGTTTATAACTAAGCCTTAGTTATTATTCCATATTTTTGTCATTAAAATATTGGTTAGCTTTCTGTTTATAACCAAGCCTTAGTTGTTATTCCATATTTTTGTGATTAAAATATTGGGTAACTTTCTGTTTATAACTAAGCTTTAGTTGTTATTCCATATTTTTGTGATTAAAATATTGGTTAACTTTCTGTTTATAACTAAGCCTTAGTCGTTAATCCATATTTTTGTCATTAAAATATTGGTTAACTTTCTGTTTATAACTAAGTCTTAGTTGTTATTCCATATTTTTGTGATTAAAATATTGGTTAACTTTCTGTTTATAACTAAGTCTTAGTTGTTATTCCATATTTTTGTCATTAAAATATTGGTTAACTTTCTGTTTATAACTAAGCCTTAGTTATTATTCCATATTTTTGTCATTAAAATATTGGTTAGCTTTCTGTTTATAACCAAGCCTTAGTTGTTATTCCATATTTTTGTGATTAAAATATTGGTTAACTTTCTGTTTATAACTAAGCCTTAGTCGTTAATCCATATTTTTGTCATTAAAATATTGGTTAACTTTCTGTTTATAACTAAGTCTTAGTTGTTATTCCATATTTTTGTCATTAAAATATTGGTTAACTTTCTGTTTATAACTAAGCCTTAGTTATTATTCCATATTTTTGTCATTAAAATATTGGTTAGCTTTCTGTTTATAACCAAGCCTTAGTTGTTATTCCATATTTTTGTGATTAAAATATTGGGTAACTTTCTGTTTATAACTAAGCTTTAGTTGTTATTCCATATTTTTGTGATTAAAATATTGGTTAACTTTCTGTTTATAACTAAGCCTTAGTCGTTAATCCATATTTTTGTCATTAAAATATTGGTTAACTTTCTGTTTATAACTAAGCCTTAGTCGTTAATCCATATTTTTGTCATTAAAATATTGGTTAACTTTCTGTTTATAACTAAGTCTTAGTTGTTATTCCATATTTTTGTCATTAAAATATTGGTTAACTTTCTGTTTATAACTAAGCCTTAGTTATTATTCCATATTTTTGTCATTAAAATATTGGTTAGCTTTCTGTTTATAACCAAGCCTTAGTTGTTATTCCATATTTTTGTGATTAAAATATTGGTTAAGTTTCTGTTTATAACCAAGCCTTAGTTGTTATTCCATATTTTTGTGATGAGAAATTGCATACAATTTATTTTAAATCGACAAAGTTCAATATCTTCACGGAATTTATTTAAATTTATATGTGGTAGAGCCACGCTGCAGGGAATCGTGACTGCAGTCTTAGGATAATCTAAGACTGCAGCACGAATGGGTCTGCTCAACCGTCGAAGGACCAGAGACAGACCGGATTAATTCACGTAGAAGGCCCGTATGCAATTCGAGTCGGGTCCCTGTCTTTATCTAACCTCCACATGGAAATGTCTTCTTCACGTTTAGTTTAAGACGGCCATTTTGAGACCTCACTTCACAAAATACCAGCGCAAAAATCGTATTGTTTATTTAGTCCCTTCGAATTAGTTGTGGCTTACGACATCCATAACGAGATTTATATTATTATTTCTGACCAACGAAGAAAAAATATAGAGAACTGCATACATTCCAAGTGACGCAAAAACCAAACCAAATTCCAAGCCGACGCCAAGCTAAATGCTCAATTTATTGTATGAACACACTCTCACGTTTACATATGCGTCTAATATTATTTGCAACCAACAATATGGTTTTAGGTGAGTATATATGCGTCCAGTAGTGAACATTGACAAGTCATAGACAAAAAAGAAAAAGGATATGTGCGTGAGTGTGTGTGAAAATTTGAGCGTGGTTACTACGTCACTTGAAACGTAGGCAGCGCTCTGTCTATCTTTCTTTTTTGTCTGAGTGTATAATACTAAAGACATTTTTATTGAACATAAATAAATGTAGTTTAATGTTTTACAGTCATAGCTATCTATGGTCGATTTTAAAACTTTACGCAATAGCATTCGGACTACAATAGGCTCGTTCGAATTTGGCAAAATTTCGCAATATCACCCACGTTATCTGCTAGGGGAGTTGCGGAAGTATCTAAGCGCTTTGCGCAACTCGGCGGACGCGAGGGCGTATCTCACACCGCATCCGGTAGCGGCACACTTACTACACTAGTGGCTGCCGATTAATTGTAATTATTAGATTATTACACATTTTACGCGATTAACTGTGTAAAAATGTAATTAACACATTAAATGGAGCCGAGGATGGAACAGAGGCCTTCCACCAGAAATGCCACTAAACTAGACCTGCATTCATCGCATTCCTGCATTTCTTACCAGGTTGTCATTTCATCTAGTAGGGGGCCGCCCTACATTCTGCATACCAGTACGAGGTTGTCACTCGAGAACCTTTCTTCCCCATTGGTTGTCGGTTCTTCTAACTGGGTATACGGCCGGCCAATTACCAATTCAACTTACTTTTTTTTATAGAATGAGGTGACAAACAAGCACAAAGTCCACCTGACGTTAAGTGGATCCAGTAGCCCATAGACATCCTCGATTAAGAATCAAAATGTAAATGCGTTGTCACCCCTGAAGACTACGAGAATGCCTCGTTTCCAGTAAAAAGGGTCTCCGGTTCTCTACACTCACCATACGAAACACAGCAGCGTTAAGCTGCTATTTTATGCTGGTATTCTGTGAGAGCGTGGTCCTTCCCCAGTCGAGCCGACCCATTCGTGCTACAACCATAATATAGATGCAGCGTGGCTCTACCACGTATAAAACTTATCGCGTGGTTTAAGTTACCGCGTGGTACTAAAGTATAATTAAAACAACAGTTTTTAATTATGAAATAGAAATTTCGTAGCAACATTAAATTAATCTCTTATCGAATATCTCTATATATCTTTATATATAAAAATTACGTGTCACATTGTTTGTCCGCGATGAACTCCTAAACTACTGAACTGATTTCAATGAAATTTTGCACATTATGTGCAGTTTGGTCCAACTTGAGAGATAGGATAGTTTTTATCCATGACACTCAATATTTTTTTTATTACGAATTTAAGCATTTTTTTTTTATATAAAGGGTCGTCGAAAAGGGCAGAACAACGTCTGCCTGGCCAACAAATATATATAAATATCAATTTCTGTCCGTTATTCTGGCAAAAACTCAAAAACGGCTCGACCGATTTTGATGAATTAAGTATTTGTGTGTGTATTTGAGTGGATGGTTTAAAAAATCAATTGGTGGCGCTGTTGTCGAGATCCAGATATCACCCATGCGAAGCCGGGGCTGTGCGCTGGTGTTAAATAAATATAAATAAAAGAAAATAGTACGCGAACTAGTAGCACGTGGTAGAACTCCAATTCTGTCTTAAATCCGTCTGGGTGAGTACCATCCTTTTAACTATTACTGGCGGCAAATAGCAGTGCTTGCACTGACGTTTTATAGTCTGAGGGATATAGAGAACCAGTGTATTTACAGGTTTTTTTTTATAGGATAAGGGTGACAAACGAGCAACTACTTACCATCGCACCATACGCATGATGATAAGTAGTTGCTGTGGCCCATTTAACTTCGACTAAAAATCAAAATGCAGATGCGTTGTCACCCCTGAGGTCTACTCTGAGGTTCTGTATACTCACCATACGAAACACACCAGCGTTATGCTGCTATTTTACGCTGGTATTCTGTAAGAGCGTGGTCCTTCCCCGGTCGAGCCGACCCATTCGTGCTACAACTATACTAGTAATATAGCTGCAGCATGGTTCTTTCACGTTTGCTTGACTCTAGGGTATCCACAAACTCTCAAGAAATACATCCGTTTTAAATAGCAGCGGAATGTATATTGACCGTAACCTTACTATGTTTTTTTTTTATTATAAAATGGGGTGACAAATGAGCACACAGTCCACCTGATAGTAAGCGGTTGCTGTGACCCATAGACATCTACATCTATCCTCAATAAAGATCAAAATGCAGATGCGTTGTCACCCGTGAGGACTAAGATAGAATGCATTTTTTCTAGTAAAAAGGGCCTCCAGTTCTCTACACTCACCATACGAAACACACCAGCGTTATGCTTCCATTTTCCGCTGGTATTCTGTGAGAGCGTGGTCCTTCCCCGGTCGAGCCGGCCCATTCGTGCTACAACTATACTACTAATATAGCTGCAGCATCCTCTACACTACCATCCTCTACACTACACGGTGATTCGCTACACGTTTGGTAGGGTTGAGAGCAAGAAAACCAGGTACCCTATTGGATATGAAGCACCCTATTTCAATTCTCACGGGTGGCAACATTCTATATCTTAAACATCTAGCTATGTTTGCCCAAAAGCAGGCTTAAAGCTTGTGAATGTTCATTTACTCGAATAAAAAATTGTATATCATGAAAAATCTATAAGGTCATGCAACATCAGTATTTGATTACATTTGATTACATTTAATATCTATTATTTTTACCAAATAAATGCAAGTAGCGTCGCTAAGCTTCCCATTGCAAAGAAATATTCTCCAATTAAGTGAAGACTGTGATTTAAGATGGATAACTAGTTCATATCCAATTACGAAGTCTCGTCTATACAAATCTGTTAGTGGCTTTTGAGACACAAAAAGTTACACAAAATAATTACAACGTATTTTAGTAAGTGTACATTTATACATATAAATAAAGTGTCTTTATGTAATATTTAAATAACTGGCTTATATTACGCTTAGGTGGTTATATGCATGCTATGAAGACATAAACAACCATTTTTAAAATTTTATCTGACTGTCCGCACTAATTATCGGGACTGCGATCAAACTTTATGAACATTCTCATTCTTTTTCTGATAACGCAGTACGATTATGGTATTTACTTCCCTTTAAGATTCGTGATGCTAAATCTGTGTCTATGTTTAAAAGACTTTTGTTTTATAGGATAGGGTGACAAACGAGCACACAGTCCACCTGATGGTAAGTGGTTGCTGTGGCCCATAGACATCTACATTTATCCTCGTTTGCGAATCAAAATGCAGATGCGTTGTCACCCGTGAGAACTAAGATTGAATGCCTCTTTTCCAGTAAAAAGGGTCTCCGGTTCTCTACACTCAACATACGAAACGCAGCAGTGTCAAGCTGCTATTTTACGCTGGTATTTTGTGAGAGCGTGGTCCTTCCCCGGTCAAGCCGACCTATTCGTGCTACAACAATACTACTAATATAGCTGCAACATGACTCTACTACGTATAAAAATTTGTTAAAGAGCACTATCATTATTAAATTGTAATGTTTAGGTTCATAAGTAGAATTAAAAATATATATTGTATTATATTTTTTTACAATAATATATAGTCAAAGTATACACTAATATATATATCTACATAATGTAAGTGTACACTTTACTTCTATTTCTTTTAACTATCCTTCAATAAGCCTGCGGGGAACAAATTTCTCCATGGAATAAGCATTGCCTTTGTACATAATTATGTTTTCTTTTACCATTTTCGTATCGAAGTATGTGTGTACATAAACTGTTAAATAAATAAATACCGAGAACAATGCCAGGAGGGATCTAGGCTATATTTAAAATGCATTAAGTAATATAGTATGGCATTGCATAGCTATTATCAAGGAGGTTGTAATAACCTGCTTGGCTATTATTTAAACCATAGAATATATTGGCGTAATTGAAACGTAGTGATTAGATACTCTTTTGACTGTTATATATCCCCTTAGTTCATCATCATCATCATCATTACAGCCCTTCACAAGTCCACTGCTGAACATAGGCCTCCCCCAAAGAATGCCACAAAGCACGGTCCTGAGCCACCTGCATCCATCGACTTCCTGCATGTCTTACCAGGTCGTCACTCCATCTCGTGGGGGGACGCCCTACACTTCGCCTACCGGTACGAGGCTGCCACTCGAGAACCTTTCTTCCCCATCGGTTGTCGGTTCTTCGAGCTATATGGCCGGCCCACTGCCACTTCAGCTTACTAATCCGTTGGGCTATGTCGGTCACTCTAGTTCTACTGCGGATATCCTCATTCCTAAGTTTATCACGCAGAGAAACTCCGAGCATAGCCCTCTCCATAGCTCGCTGAGCGACCTTGAGCTTCCTCATACGGCCAGTTACCTACATTGTAAATATTCAGTAATAATAATAGTAATTCCTGCGAATGGGCTAATCCTGTTCAGCCCTTTGGGTCATCTGAAACGACTGGGACTCCGTGACGGATCGCTCTGGGCTCTAATGCAGAAGGCGGTGTTCCTTCCTTCCCTTTCTCCCCAACGCTCAGCTGTTTAGTCTCCACTACTAGGGCTTCCAATTGGTTGATTTTTTATTTATTTATGTATTCATTATTTATTAATTTTACTACATTTAAGGTATACTTATCATTTTCTTTCTGTATATATGCCACAATATTATTGATAATAGTACAGTTAACAATGCGTTAAGGTAAACAGTGCTTAATATGCATGCTACAGTCTCAGCACTTGAGTGGTACTCTTCAAAACCAATTGCTCTTGCATTGCATTGCATAACGTACGTAAGGATACTTACCTATATAGTTTAGAGTTGAGTAAATTATTAATAATTAAATCTAAAATCAGAAAAATCTTTCTTTTACGATTCTTCATTAGTAGGTGTTACAAACAATTACAACGGATCTTAATGTTAGTTATATTTATACATATAAGTAAAATCAAAAAAGCGGCACGGCCGTACCATCCTTTTCTCAAAGCAGTTCAGGCCATTTTCGAAACCCTATAACTTCTCTGTAGATAAAACTAGAAGCCTGAATTTTCAGTAACCAAGAAGACATCATATAATCTCGATATGTCTCAAATTTTATTAAATTTGAACCAGCAGTTTAAGAATTATAACTAGTCAAAGTTTCTTAATTTTGTCACTCACTGACTGACTCTAAGGCAAAATCAAAACTCTAAGGCACTTCCTGCAGACATAGAAGCTTAAAATTAAGAATGCAACTATTGTTTAGTATATAAATCAAGGAAATATTAAAATGTTTTGCAATTTTGGTCCGGTTTTCGAGATACACCAACTGCTTTTTTAACTGTTTAAAAGGACATCTGATCAGTAATTATTGCATGCCAGGAGCATCCTTTAGTCATATAATGAATAAAGTTTTGGCTAGTAAATTTTGTCCTAATAGCACATTAATAATTCTTGTTGGGAGAAGAGGCAATGTAAACAAAAATCAATTATTAAAATATATTGATAATCTAAATACTTTATATGTACATAAAATTATCTTGTTTACATTGCCTTACATACAGGGTTGGCCGCAGGAAAATAAAATAAGATATGATTTAAATTTATTCATGAATAACTTTTCATGTAATAATAATTTAAACTTGACATTTAATTGTTACAATTATAATGATAGAATTAATTTAATAGATATAAATAATTTAATTAAAAAATGTTTGACTAGGGATAGGTATTACCTATCAAAATATAATTTAAGACAGATAGCAAGGAATAAATCAGGCAAAATACTGTCATGAAAAATCCTCTATCAGGTCAAATTAAATCTTACGTCAATGTCAGAATTGAAAATCAGTGTATCAAGCGTTTCGAGTTATCAACTAAATTCATGTTTTAAGTAAATAAATCATAGTATAACTTTTAAAAATGGGTGACAACAAAGTAAAGTGCGAGCCGTGTCGCACCATCAACTTAGCGAAGCACGTGAGACAACCTAAGCCTGACATGCAAGTATACGAGAAATGCACGCCGACGCAAAAGATTGAATGCAGTCGTGTTACAGGTATTGGATTTTTAAGGGAAAACTTCTTTAAAATCGTTGTGATTTGAAACTCAATTAAATTAAAATGAGACACTAAAAAGAGACTATACAACTATAGGAGTTAGTTTTCGAGAGAATGAGATAGAATATTATATTAAATTAGTCGTGTTTAGGTCATCTAGCGTCTATTTTACGTACCACCTTGAGAGTCAATCAATTTTTGTTAGATAAAATGACTTTATCTATAGAATGAAGTAGATGGCCTTACTACAGACAGAGCAATTTTACTCGCAATTTTCTGAAGATTTCACGTCTACCGCGTGTGAACTGCACACATGTTTATTTTATTTGGATCAATGACAAACAAACTTTCATACCAAGCGTTTTTTTAACTAAAGTGACAACGGAACTTAGTTCACTTCAAGTGAACGGCAGGGTCGGGAAGGGACGCCCTAGACGAAGGTTTATCGACCAAATCGGCGATACATTAAAAATGGGCCAGATTAGGAGTACCCTTAACCGACGGGCGTGTATGCGTAGATATATGGATGTAAAAGAGGCGAGAGAGGCGTGTCAGGATCGCGCCAAATGGAAGTCCGTAGTCTCTGCCTACCCCTCTGGGTGACAGGCGTGAGTGTTTATGTTATGTTATGGAACTTAGTTCATCTGATAGGAAGTGGCTACTGCAATCCGTGGATATATGCAGCTAATTTCTAACAAAGAAGTATACAGACGTTGTCAGCTTGGATGGAATGCCTCACAGCATGTTATTATACTGGCTCTCTACACCATTTAAACCGAAACAAAGCAGTCCGAGCACTGCTATTTCATATTAAAAATTTTGTACTGCCGACTTCAATATAAGTTATTAAGAATAACTCAAAAACTATTGGTCTGACCTTGATCAAATTCTTATGGGACCACACGAGAAGTACCAGCTTTCAAATAAAAAAAGAATCATCGAAATCTGTTCACCCAGTAAAAAGTTATGAGGTAACACATAAAAAAAAATAAAAAACATACAGTCGAATTGAGTACCGTCTCCTTTTTGGAAGTCGGCAGAAAAATAATAAACGTTTCATTTCTACCGCGTGTTAACTGCACACATGTTTTCTATTTAGGTATTGAAACTGAACGAAACCTGGATGGATGGATTTAACTAGCCATTTTAGGCTAGTTAAACCCGCGAGATGTCATAGAAGGCCGCACCAGAAGATATAGCGGCCTCCGTTAGATGGCGGTTTAACGATTTCGTATTTATATATAGAGAAGTAGTCTCTAAGATGCTAGTTTTTTTTTTTTTATTTATTAGTCTGATACTGAGATGTCGGCAATGCACATGCCGAACGTGACCATAACGACAAATCCAGGGAGGATTGAGAGGCTCATGTCAATTCGTCATTTTTACGGGCCTATAAGGAGTCACAAACATTTTAATCTCATGCAACTACCGCCGGCTTATATATACTATTATTTTTATAAATATAGATAATAGTATTTTTAAGTCAAATACTGTGTAATGTTTAAAAACTATATTAGAAAGAAATAGTTAAATTAAGATTGTAAATTATTTCACTCCTTTGCCGTCCACGTGACAAATGACGAAAAAATCCGAGTCCGAGTGCGTGGTATCGCTCGATACCGGTCGACGCTAGGGCAAAGGGCGAAGACTGACCGATCGTCTGGTTTTCTGGTGGTGGAAAGGAGTGGGAGGATTTAACACTCTCCGAAATATATCATTTACAAGGACACCCTAACTTTCTTCCAACTACTTTAACCCTGAAATCAATGAACCGCCCAAAGTTCGGGTACGAGGAAACCTCAAATCCCAACAACTGATGGCGGTTAATGTATTACAATGATACATTTTGAAAAGAAGGAGACAAGATGAGCTTGCTCCTTTTTTTGGTGAGGAGACACACTTTGTTCTGGAGGCGTTTAATCTCACAAGATTGGCGTCGCAACATTCAGAGACTGCCTGCAGTGAGAGATTCATACGCTCAACCATAGCTTCTCTTTCAGATTCGATTTGATACTTACTGCCGCGAGCACTCAGCTGATATCTCTTATCCTTAACAGTGCTGTCATCTATGTACCCATTGATGCCAGACGGCCAGTAGCGTAGCGAAAATACCCCAGAGGCGCACTGGCGTTAGTCATTATAAGCTCGGAAGAGCTGCATTCAACAGCGACTCGGAGAGCGTATTTTCAAAGAGTCATGCCGCACCGCCCCGCCCATCCGGCCAGAAAATAAGCCATACGCTGAAAGCTTCTCTAAAAAGCTAGTGTGCAGTAGGCATCAAGGGAAAGGGTTGCCATAAAAACTTTTTAAAAGAGTTTTCTAACATTTTCGTCCATTTAATTGTATCCTTAGATTTTTCTGTTGTATCTTATAGTTATAAATATTAAATAAATTAAAGAGATATACATAATAGGTATTTCACTTTTCTACAAAGAAATCACTATTGTGACACACATAAATCATAGAATAAATAATACTTAGTCTAAACTATGGTACCCAGTACCCGCAGACGTTATAATGTATATTATCTATTACACTGTTCTGTTCTATCGAACCGCGCAACGATAAGGCTTTCTCTGTTAGGTATGAATGAAACTCCAACGTTGTAACAGTTACATTACAAGGTGGCTCCTTGACTACATGCTTTCCTAGTACTTATTACAAATAATGTAATGCCGCGTGCCCGAAATAAGTTTGAGTTTAGTTTTTAGTGTTTTATATTATTTAATTTTATTATTATTTCTTTGCTTGTTGGTTTTATACATTTTGAATTATATTTTTAAGTGTACTTTTTAATGTGCAGAGCGAGCTATGTTTAGTTTCCCTATAAGGAAATACCGTAAAACAAAAATGACAGCCAAATGAATCAGCTAAATGAAGTAGTTACCAATCAGCTGGACAGCTCGAGTAATCTTTTTTTTTTTCTATAGGATAGGGTAACAAACGAGCACACAGTTCACCTGATGGTAAGTGGTTGCTATGGCCCATAGACATCTACATTTATCCTCGTTTGCGAATCAAAATGCAGATGCGTTGTCACCCGTGAGGACTAAGATGGAATGCCTTCTTATTTCCAGTAAAAATGGTCTCCGTTTCCCTACACTCACCATACGAAACACAGCAGTGTTAAGCTGCTATTTTACGCTGGTATTCTGTGAGAGCGTGGTCCTTCCCCGGTCGAGCCGACCCATTCGTGCTACAACTATACCACTAATATAGCTGCAGCATGGCTCTACCACGTAAAAAAACGACAGGAAAAAAAATGTTTTCGAGTAGTTGACAGGGGATGCAGCAACTCTTTTTATTGCCGTTTTACTTATCTTACTGCTTTAGGAGAGTACATTAGTATCTATCATTTAAATGTGAGTTACTCGAAACAAAATTAAGAAACGATTCTATTATTTGAGAGAAAGGCCAAACCCCTGTGATTCTGTACTAAAGAGAAAAGTAACGTTTTTATAAATGTACTTACCTCTCTCACTTTTCTAAAGGCTAAGATAATTTAAACCGGCCATTTTACATAGAGTGGTAAAATGAACAATATTCGAGAGTCAATTTACATTGTTAATTGCAGTTTTATGTGCTAGTTTATCACGTGCTCGACACTAAAAGTAAATACCTATCAGATTTAAAGAGAAATTAGCTTACTGTACTTTGTGCTATTTCGATTACTCTGGTTCTACTGCAGATACTCAAAAACTTTATTAAACTAAGTTTGTATAAAAAGGGTTATTATAATATTAAGGAATTTATGGATGATAATAACCCCTGGAAATGAGGTGATGGCTACCAAGCTATTTCTAATTTGTTGTGTTGTTAATTTGTGTAACATCATGATTGTAAGCTGTTATTTAAAAAAAAAGTCCCGCTGGGTTTCTTGCTGCTTCTTCCCAGGACAGAGGTTTTTTTCCGAACCAGTGGTAATCAAGCAAAAGAGTGACTTTCAATAAGTATTATTTATAATCTATATTGAATAAAAAAGTTTCTGTTTCTGTTTCTGATATCCTCATTACAAAGTCTATCACGCAGTGAAACTACGAGCATAGATCTCTTCATAGCTAGATAGCATTAGTAAAGTTACAGCCTATATGCGTCCCACCGCTGGGCACAGGCCTCCTCTAATTTCTGAGAGGGTTTCAGGGCAAGGAAATGTTCGCCGCGCTGCCCCAATGCGTGTTGTCGAACTTCACATGTCTTCGAAATATTTTTTTTTCTTTTCTTTGACATACAGGTTTCCTCACGATGTTTTCATTCAACGCCGAGCACGTGGTAAATCAGTACATAAAAATGCAATTAAAAATTTCATTGTTGCCGGCGTGCTTCTAACCTGTGACCGCTTAGCTGTGGTAGTTCAGGCCAAAAATAATGGCAGTAAGTGATGATATATAAAAAAACCATACATTTATAATTTATATGTTATATTTACAATGTGGTGGCGCTGAGTAGTTGCAACGTAGGAATAATCACTACCACATCCCGTGGGTGTCGTAAGAGGCGCTAGTGGGAAACTAAAACAGGAGATGGGCAGCAGCATTTTCCTGATAACAATCGAAAAAATAATAAATCTGCAATTGCCTACCCGCCTGACAAACGTTGGAACTTTTTTTTAATAGAATTACGGTGACGTAAGGTAAAACGAGCACACAGTCCACCTATCCTCTATCCTCGTTTGTGGATCAAAATGCAGATGCGTTGTCACCCGTGAGGACTAAGATGGAATGCCTCTTTTCCAGTAAAGAGGGTCTCCGGTTCTCTACACTCACCATAAGAAACAGTTGAGCTGCCATTTTACGACGGTATTCTGTGAGAGCGTTGTCCTTCCCCGATCGAGCCGACTCAGCAGGTCTCAAAAAATATAATTGTTATATTTATACCTTTATTGTAGTTTTTGAAAATGTGAGTAAAAAAGACTTCTAATTTTATTAGAAACTATTCCACATTGAATGTGATTTATGGGCAACAACGTATTCTTGCCTACCGATCGACCTTTACAAATGTGTACGTGGTGCGTGCGCAGTAAAATCAGTTAAAATAATGCATTTCCACGCATTTTGAATTTAAAATATATAAAGGACACAATGTTTGAGTTTTTTTTTTCAATAAATTTTTGTTCACCATTTTTCTAAACCTTCTCTGTGAAATTGGCCGGTTATTGCAAAATAATTAAATAACCCTGTATATAGATAGCGGTATAAACATCTTGTTTACACCTGTCATAAAATACTTAGAACTGCAACGGGCAGCATCGTAAAAGTGCGCGACGATAATATCAAATCCTCCGATTGGAGGACCATTTAAAAGATGTCTAGCCGTAGACTTTCACGGTCTAATAAAGAAGAAGATGATATTAATGATGATGAACAAATGTTCATCATTATCTTATGTTCAGCAGTGATTCTATGAGGAGCTGTAAGGAGACGATAATACAGTATACATTATATTAGAGGAAGCAAAATTCACTATTTCAGTACCTATTAATGACAATAGAACAGATAAAAGTAAATATGAGTAATAAATGTTCAATGCTCTCTAATTTTTTAGAACTACCAATCCACCCTACGTGCTTAAAAGTTTGCACCAAAGAGGAATATTGTATGCTGCAAAGTGGAAAAAAATACGCATTACCTAAAAAAATGTCAGTTCCTTATGCGCATGGAAAACTTATGTACGCTGTTAAAGTGAGTAAAATTTTGATTACATCTCTTACAGCGTTATTTTCTCCTAATACATTGTAGGCTTTGATTGGCTGAAGTTTATTAGTCCCACCTGTTTTGCTGCTTCATTACAACCTCCTCTATGTTTCGTAGTTTTTAGTATTTTAGAAGTGTGTCTGTGTCGTAGCAGTGTGAGCATTTTACTCTCTTGGCAGGCTGGTATCCTGGTAGGAGCTGTATATTTCACGTACACGCAAGGAGTGTGGGGCGACCAACAAGACGTCACGGAATGCATTCGTCGTTGGCAGGAATATATGCGCAGCATCAACACTCGACGGCCTCCTGTATATGACCGGTGCGGTAACGTGGTTGTACGTGTTGAAAATAATAATTATTTATTTTGTAGAAAGAGTATCGTAGCTTTCGATATATGCAATCCTAGTAACAATATTTACGTCACAAGGAAACCTAGCTGTTGCTTCATAAATTAAAAAACGAAAAAGAAATAATGAAAACACCTAGAAAAATTGCTCTTAAAACTTGTTTTAAACATGAAAAAGAGTGTCTAAAACGTATAAAACAAATTAACTAACAATTTTCTCTAATCTATACCATTATTACAAAAATGCCATTTTGTAATTTTAGGTAGTTTACAATTTTCTCTAATTGCAAAATTGGCAATATTTCCATTGGAAATAATTTATCTATATAAGCATATTTATATTATGATATACCTCTATAATCTAGTCCGCTTCAATTCTGCGGAACTGCTCACAAGCAACAAAAGCTTTTTTATTTTCGAATTAAAATCTTTTGAGACTTAGATGAAAACGAATGTATCATATGTGTGCTGTTCTCCTTGTGTATGTTATAACCTCGTCGCCCGTTGCTACTACGGCATTTTACCGTCCTAACTGAGAGTGAGATTCCATCGTGCCCCTGATCTATGTTTACCTGGTACTTGTACATGAATCGCATACAAAGAAGATGTCGTGCCAATCAAACCTTTCCACCACCTTTCCATATCAAGCTTTTAAACGTAGTGATTTATATTTTATCTCTTTGATTGGCATTGTAAATCCACTTTCCGACACTTGCAAATTACAGTTTCTGAACTGTCTCTATCAATATTTGTAACAACTATAGGTTTAGTTGCAAATTGTTATTTTGTCTTTCGTTGCTGTGTAACTTCGGTAGTAGCTGAGAGGGGCAGGGTTATTCGGTCCATGACCCTCTTAGTGCCGGAAACAGCTTCCTTGATGTTGATAATTCCCTGGTATAACTAGGTCGTATCATTGACAGAGAGAGAGGACAGGGATATTTTTAAATTTAATTTTAATTAACATAATTAAATTATAACAAAATTACTAAGTAAATAAATAACATTTCATACATTTACAATTGTTTCTTTTGTTTATAGAGGGAAGAAAACGCTGAAAGCTTTCTGGCACCACTATATTCAATATACAAGAATTTCATAACAACGTCTTTTGCTGGTAAACCTTAATATTTTTTTTTATAGGATAGGGTGACAAACGAGCACACAGTCCACCTGATGGTAAGTGGTTGCTGTGACCCATAGACATCTACATCTATCCTCAATAAAGAATCAAAATGCAGATGCGTTGTCACCCGTGAGGATTAAGAAGGAATGCCTCTTTTCCAGTAAAAAGGGTCTCCGGTTCTCTACACTCCCCATACGAAACACAGCAGTGTTAAGCTGCTATTTTACGCTGGTATTCTGTGAGAGCGTGGTCCTTCCCCGGTCGAAACGACCCATACGTGCTACAACTACACTACTGATATAGCTGCAGCATGGCTCTACCACGTGCAAAAATTATGTATTTAAAACAAAAATATTTATTCCATTTAGCACGCACTGATTGTATTTTTGACCAGTTCGTGTTGCCAATGTTTGCTATATGGAATTGAGAAGTAGTCCTTCACTTCTGGCCGTATGAGGAAGCTTAAAGTGACGCAGCGAGATAGGAAGAAGGCTATGCTCGAAGTTTCTCTGCGAGTGAATCTGTAATGATAATAACCGTAGTAAAACCGGGTATGAAACCCGACGAACTAGTGAATGTAGGTGACTCAAAGCCGTGCTTTGTTCAAAGCTTCAGCGGTGGACGGCTAATAAATGAAAAAAAATTAATTTAAATATTCTCAACAGCTAATAACTTCGAGTTAGTAAACGTGATGTGCGTGGCATAAACTGACGATGCTTGACACCTTGTAGTGGCGATGTAAGAATATCTTTACCCCATTTCATTACGTGGGTTGCCGTAAGACGCAACAGAGGGAAACTGAACCAAGAGATGGGACAACAGCCAACCACTGGCAAGCTTAGCAACTGTGGCAAATATCCCCCATATGAGGTAATCTATGTTCTGCGGTAGACTTAAATAGGCTGTAATTGTAATGGTATGGTTATTTATTGATGGAAAGTAAAAAAATGTTTTAGTCCTATTTCGTGATGAAGTTTTGACTTTGGTTGTGTTAGGCGTGCACATATTATACATTGTTTTAGTGTGCGTAGGGGTCGAGAGCGCTCCCTGCTCAGAACTTCATCGAGAAATATAATAACTAGGAGGTTCACGACAGTGGTCGAATAGTTTTTAAAATTGCAGTTCATACCCTTAACTAGGAGACTACTGTCGCTTCCGTTTCTCTTCTTAGTTCTCTTCTTTTTTACTATAATTATGTCGTTTAAAGTAGGCTGAAGGAAGTGCTCAACAAATATTCCTCAATCAGGGAATCAGTTCGTTAAGGAATCCTTTTTATCCACCCATTTCATTACAGACTATAAAAGTTCACTGCTCATAATAGGCCTCCCACACAGATTGCCTCATTTTGCCATAGTTGCCACGCTTGGCAAGTGAGTTGGCAACCGCAGTTTTTTATTATTTTGAGGGTTGATATCAGGAAGATTCTGCCCATCTTCTGTTTCATTTTCTCTCTGTCGCCTCTTACGATACCCTCAGGGATACCTACAATATGCCTATGATATGGGATAGTGGATATTCTTACACCGCCACTACACGGTTAGTGTAGTGTTATAAAAATGTTCGTTAGGACCGTGTGTTTTATAACAATGACTTATAAAGTATTTCAGCTTAAACAGCATTTTGGCAACAGAAAATATGTGCTGTAAACGTTGATATCAATTAACACACTTTAAATTACGCCTATTGCAGTTTACGCCGCTACATCAAGTATTTACATGATACTGTTTAGAAGGAAATTTCTGTTACTGTAGTTTCCAAATGCGTATAATAGTAGATGTTAGATGTTATATATATATATATATATATATATATATATATATATATATATATATATATATATATATATATTATATATATAATGTTAGAGGTTTGCAGTTGTGCGTGTATCACGGAAAAACTACTGGATAGATTTCAATTAGATTTTCTAAGTTTTATTTCTTTGAGACTTTGCATTTATCTAAAAAAAATATTGCGATATCTTCATATAATATAAAGTTATTATTTAAGAAACAACGATTCTTATAAGCACTACGTGTTCAGTGATATATGTGAGCAACGCGGACGAAATCGCGAGTATCAGCTAGTACAACTATAAAAACAATAATTATTGTTGCTACTATTAGCATTACCATTATGTACCGAATTTTGCCAATAAAGCTTCCAAATAGCTACTAATAGTGCAAATATACTAAAACTGTCACGAGTACACTGAAACCATTAAAACATTTTACATCTCATAGCGAATTTACAGAATCACTTTCAAAAAAAGTAATAAAATATTATTACTTTTAATCAACCTAAAATCCTTATGAAAAAACGTAGGTTTGACATTTTTTTGGGAAACTGTCGGCTGTGTGTGCTTTTGTTTAATAATGAATTGATGTATGGATGTGTATACGTTTTTGTTTTATCTTAAGGAACTCTTATCATGAATGCAGATGGGTTTCATTTAGCTGTTCCAAAGATTAGCTCGGACAGACAGACAGACACAAATTTTACTAATAGTTGTGCATGTCTTAAAAGCAAGCAAATAACCCTATAAATTCAATAAAAGGCGGAATTACGGACAGACACATTAATTTTATTTATATAATATAGTATAATAAAGATTTTATAATAAACCGCGGGCACTATATAATTTAATTGTACTTTGATGATATTAAATACTTCGTATCGTTTCCTACCTTATTTCTAGTTTTTTTTTTATATATTGTTATGGGTGTATATATAGGTGTTTTGATATAAAACTTTTAGCACACATTTTTAATACAAATATTGTATCACGATTTAATGGATTGTGTTTTCCTCACACAGGAGTCGTGAAAGTTCCATTAATTGTAAAGTGCGCCTACCTTGACTACCTTAAAGCACTAGAGAGGAAACAGGCTGACGAAGAAAAAGAAAGAAAACTCAAGAAGCAAAAAGTGTAAATTAGAATCAGATTCAGATGTACACATACAAAATTTTGGGGAATTTTTGTATCGTTAAATATTTTGGTAACTTAATACTTTTGGAAAGGTATCGTCGATACTTTATTTAAAAATAAAGTTACACGTATTATGTTTTGTACTAATATTTTATTTTGTTATTAAAGTACTTGATATTTATGTATTTTAAATATGTAGTGTTTAAATTAATTTAGAACCAAAGAGGATACATTCAAACGACCGGTTATAACTTCTGCTCTCCTTGTAATCACAATCGTATGTAACAAAAAATTATTATCCAGAAATTCCTTCGAAAGCCATCCAAGATTTCGCAGAAATAATTCATAATTTTGCAAGCTTATACGTATTATACATAATTTTGCAAGCTTAAGCTTAATTAGGATTATGAATTTATCAATCTTATAATATAAAAAAAATTAAAATTTAATATCTCTGTTGACGGCGTCTTATTTCTGTTGCTTGAAATTCAAAGAAGACTGGATTTTCTTCAGGCGAACCACCCGCTAACATATATTCCAAGTGACGAATGTAACAAATAGCTATCCTGTAATAAAAAGCTATGTTGTACTCAATAAAAATAGATAAAAAATTGGTATACTTAGGTATAATTTTGATGCGGCCCTTATACAAATAAATGGAATTCACAAAAAATTTCTCAGACGAAACGGGAATGTAAAGTACAAGGGTGTCCAATAAAAAGTGAGTATGAGTATGTTACCAGTCTCAGACCAAAAAAGAAAATAGATACGGAACCAAAAAAAAAATATATGTATTTCTTAATTGGTTGGTCGAAATTCGTTTCTTTGCCTTGACAGACTTTTAAAAATGGAAATTCGAGTCAGTAGTTCGACTCTATGACCACAGATATGTGTTTAACATTGGCAGTATGAACCGTAAACAATTAATGTTTTATCTATTTCATTACATCATCATTACAACCCTTCACAAGTCCACTGCTGAACATAGGCCTCCCCCAAGGAATGCCACAAAGCACGGTCCTGAGCCACCTGCATCCATCGACTTCCTGCATATCTTACCAGGTCGTCACTCCATCTAGTGGGGGGACGCCCTACACTTCGCCTGCCGGTACGAGGCTGCCACTCGAGAACCTTTCTTCCCCATCGGTTGTCGGTTCTTCGAGCTATATGGCCGGCCCATTGCCACTTCAGCTTACTAATCCGTTGGGCTATGTCGGTCACTCTAGTTCTACTGTGGATATCCTCATTTCTGAGTTTATCACGCAGAGAAACTCCGAGCATAGCCCTCTCCATAGCTCGCTGAGCGACCTTGAGCTTCCTCATCCGGCCAGTAGTGAAGGACCACGTCTCAGTTCCGTATGTCATCACTGGCAACACGCACTGGGTGTACAGTCTCGTTTTCAAGTTTTGAGATATACCTGACGAGAAGATGTGCCGTAATTTCCCGAACACTGCCCAACCGAGTTGAATCCGTCGATTGACCTCTCGGTCGAAGTTGGACTTACCTAATCGGACTATTTGTCCCAGGTAAACATACTCGTCAACAACTTCGAGCTTAGTGTTCCCAACGACTACCGGCATAGGTGTGACATGGACATTAAACATGATCTTTGTTTTGTCCATGTTCATCTTAAGACCTATCCGTTGGGAAACACTATTGAGGTCATTGAGCATAGTGCTTTATCTATTTAATTTAATGTATTTGTTACACGTCATAAATATAAATTTTAGCTTTCTGCAGCACTACTTCTCCATATAAACTTTAGTGTCACTCCAACGTGCGCGCAATATTCTTCAAATAAATTAATTGTATCATAATTTCGCATAATGTTACTTTTTAATTCTTCTTTACTTTAATCATGCGCGCACGCACCGTTGCCGGTTCTTGTAAAATACAACGTTTGCAACTCAGTTCGCTCGCCGTTTGCGCCAGTTTACGCTTTGCTTTTTCATTTAAACCGGGTATAAAATAAAGGAACTGGATCCGATACTGCTGGCCCTGACATACTTACAAATTTTTCCCTTAACGTACTAATATATAGATATAGAATATTATATTATTAACAATTAATTATATTTCATCATATTATTAACGTGATTCTAACGCAGAAGAGCCAGCAATATCAAAGCTACGTTTGTAGAGGATGTTTGACTAACGAACGCATTGTGCGTTTTTTTTTAATTTAATCACTTTCGTAGTGAAAACTTCGACTTGAAAAATTAATCACAAGGAATAGCTTAGCTAATATAAATAACAGTAAATTAAAAGTAATGTGGGACTTTAGTTTAAAAATGCTGACTCATGCATTTTTGAGTAGGTACAGAAATTAAGGAATTTTGGACAGAATTGTGAGGTCATCACACGTCAGGAGTATCAATAATAGCAGATATCTATTGTGAAGAACTTCGGACAATGATGGTGAAACTCTCAGAGAAACAACCCTGAGTTTTTAATCTATCTTCACCATTACTGATCCCTGATAAAGCGAGACTTCACACTGCTTAACATTTCAAGACCTGCAGTTAGAAACCATACGTTATCCTTCGTACTCGCTTAACCTACTAGCCCCAACTGAACCGCAATTTGGCCAATTTCCTGCAAGGAAAAAAGTCTTCTCAGAAAGTGGTACAAAATGACTTAATAGATCTTCCATAATCCAGATTCGATAGTTCCATCACAAAGGCATAAATGTCTTCCCTCGAGATACCCGATTAGAGTGGGGAAGGCAGAGACTACGATCTTCCAAATGGTATGTCATTGGCACTGCCATTTTAAGGTACTCTTAACTTGGCCCGTCTTTAATATATCGCTAATTTGGTCGATAAACTTTCGTCTAGGGTGTCCTTTGCCGACTCTACCATTCACTCCTTATACGTTATATATTATATAATTATATATTATATTCTGTGCTTATACAACTTCATTTTCTTTTTTTTTTCTTTTTTAAAGTTGCAATTTTTGACAGTTCATCTCCGCAAATTTTATAAGAGATTTGTACAGGCTTGTTTTATCTTTTTTGAATGGTTACAAAAGTTTTAACAGTGACAAGTTACAGGCGGACATAGAAACAGGCAAACATAACCATGATTAATAGTTGCCCTCCTTTTGGGCCATATTACCGTTTGCCTTATAAAGCAGTTGTACTTACCTAAGACATTCAATTTTGGAATACTTTTTCTTGGAAGGCTTAGTGACTGGTAACTTCGATCGTAACAGATCGAAAGCTCGATTCATATCCCGCATTCGAGTTCGCTCACGATCGCATGCTGTTTTCTTATATTCTGTAAAGTGAAAATATAATATAAAAAATAAAAGAAAATACAAAGAAATAAGGGTAGTAATCTGTAATCTCCCACCGGTTATAGCAGTATAAAGTATCGCGCAGGCGACTAAGAGGGACTTGTCCGTAATTGTACGAGTCTCGCTGTCGTTGCTGTGCCCGTTGGGGTAATTCTTCTAGTCTAAGCAAGGAAGATCGTGTTGTTGAGAGGCTGCCCTGTGTTACATTGGGATGGGTAGTGTTGCTGTTGGTATACATACTTTGGTGTTATCATGATGTAATTATGTCCTTCACGTTACACCAGTGTGTAATTGTGGCGGGGACATATTATGGTTGGTCAAACTGTATTTGCTCTATACTAAATGTACAGTGCAGTACGCTGTTTTATTGCTGATAATGATTAATTACGTAAGCAAGAGAGCAAGTTGAACATCCGCTCTCACACTTTTATTATTTTTAATAATTAACCTTATGACTTTACACATTAAAAACAATTAAGAATAGCGTTAAGGAATGCAAAAAACCTAAATCCAGTGACTAGCAAGGTGGGCTACGCAATTGTCCCGTTCACGGTCCCGAAAGGCAGTTTTGGAAAAGAATGGTCAGTACCCATCTTTTCAAATGACGCCCGTAAAATCTCAAATAATTTGAAAATAGCTCTTACTGATTACATTTGATCAAAATATAACAAATACTGAAGCATTGGAAAATTAAACACTTGTCTAAATTAGGTACATGTATATTGTTTTATTTATTAACAAACAAACTATAGAAAATTATAAAATATTGCTGTGTAATGGAGATGTAAGAATATCCACTACCCCATATTATTTATGTGGGTGTCGCGAGGCGACAGAGAGAAACACATCAGGAGATTTGCAGCAGTGTATTCCTAATAACGATTAACGACTAACTACGGTAACCCGCTTACCAAGCGTGACAACTACGGGAAAACCCCTCCTATGAGACAATCTATTGGGGAGGCCTATGTTCTCAGCAGAGGAACTATAGACGCAATAGGATGTATAGAAGATAATTTACCAGGAGCACATGACCCACTGAGAGGTGAAATTTTCAAATTAACAACAACTATGGCAAATATCCCCCCTATGAGACAATGTATTAGGGAAGCCTATGTGGAATTTAATAGGCTGTAATGGTGTAGAAAATACCCATACCGGCGACAAGCAGCAAAGGTGCGATTTGTCTGGAACTGCAATTCTTAATCAACCTGCTAGTGTGACGATAAATCCTCCCATATAACGGAAGATGTTTCCAACAATTTTACGAGTCGATAAAAAAGAAGAAGAAGAAGAGTATAGAAGACTTTTACCGATTTTATGTTATTCCTCAAATCTCTTGACGCGTTAGGGCCACGCTGCAGCTATATTATGGTTGTCGCACGAATGGGTCGGCTCGACCAGGGGAGGACCACGATCTCACAGAGTACCAGTGTAAAATAGCAGCTTAATGCTGCTGTGCAATATATACAGTAATCTTTGCTGCTGTGTTTCGTGTGATGAGTGTAGAGAACTGGAGACCCTTTTTACTGGAAACGAGGCATTCCATCTTGACATTCTACATTCTTCCAGGGGCGACAACGCATCTGTATATTTGATTCTTGATTGAGGATAAACGTATATGTCTATGGGCCACAGCATCCACTTACCATCAGCTGGGCTGTGTGCCCGTTTATCACATTTATTCTATAAAAAAAAAACTTGCGAAAATGTCCCTCATTAGCGGAAGGCGGCAACGCCAAAGTAAGAGTTGGTATATATGTGAAAGAGTGCATTTACCTTTCTCCAGCTGTAAAGCTCTCTCCTTCCAGTTCGTAATCATGTCGGGTTGATTATGATCGTAGTCTTTGCTGTTGTCCTGTGACTCATGTGAAAAATCCAGCGACGATTCTGAATTAGCTGTGTCCTGTACAACTGACGTCTCCCTGTAACCCTCGTGCTCGTAGTACCTCGCTTCTCAAGAAAAACAAAAGACAAAGTAGATAAAAATGTGTACTTTTTCTTTTTCTCTATGGAATCGAACGATCAGTTTAATTTGCCAAGATAAGAACTGATTCGAAAATCAATCCAATTAGTAAATTGTTTGCTGCTTTACTAAAACTCAATTAGCCAGTGATGGGCCTCTTGTAACTAGCATCACTATTGATATATTTATTGTATATCAAGGAGCATCGCCATTGATATATTAAAAATGTATATCAATGAGCATCACACACTTTTATTTCTATTCTCTTCACTCGAGGTCTTTAATTAAGCTTTATTGAACGTGCCACCATAATTATTCCATTAAATCAAATTAAGTAATATTGTGAATTGATGAGGGGATGACAAACGAGCATACAGTCCACCTGATGGTAAGTGGTTGCTGTGGCCCATAGACATCTACATTTATCCTCGTTTGCGAATCAAAATGCAGATGCGTTGTCACCCGTGAGGGCTAAGATGGAATGCCTCTTTTCCAGTAAAACGGGTCTCCGGTTCTCTACACTCACCATACGAAACACAGCAGTGTTAAGCTGCTATTTGACGCTGGTATTCTGTGAGAGCCTGGTGCTTCCCCGGTCGAGCCGACCCATTCGTGCTACAACTATACTACTAATATAGCTGCAGCATGGCTCTACCACGTAAAGATAGACCACGTAATAATTACATAAATTAAAAAAAAACCCCGTAACAAATAATGCTGGTGATCTTCAAACGGCAGAATATATTTTCTTCAAACATAGTTAAGAACAACCTCGATTAAGACACCTCTCAAATGAAAAAAAATTAATCAGAATCGGTTCATCCTTTCAGGAGCTATAATGCCACAGACAGACACACAGATACACACTACAAACATATAATACACCTCTGTATTCGTCGGGTGATAAAAACAGTACATGTCGTCTTTATTTTCCTTCATAAACTACATGTAAATCTATACAAATAAATAAAATTGAAGTGTCTATTTGTAATGTTAAAATAACAGCTTTTTACTAAATGCATATGAAAGCATATACGGTACTAATAACAATAAAACAATTTTTATCATTTATGTCTCTGTTTGTTCCGGCTAATCTTCGAAATGGCTGGACCGATTTTGACCGGACTTTCACTGGTAGATAGCTGATGTTATAAGGTGTAACTTAGGCTTACTTTTATTTTAGAAAAAGAATCGGGGTCCGCGCAAAAAAATTAAAACCCTTGAAATTGTAGTAAATACAACGCGGGTGAAGTCGCGAGGGACAGCTAGTGTTAAATATAATGCATTTGACTAATACACCACCCTCACAAATTATCAAACCAAGTGTGTACTTACATATGTATCTCCTAGATATCTTCTAGACACATAGGTACACACTTTGTTTGATAATACGATACATATTTCGACCCAAAATAAGGCATTCTAAGAAAATATAGTGTTCGAGATTGCTAACCCTCGGTAACATTCTGTAATACACTCATACAACATCAACATTAGCAAATACATGCAACCTGGTCGATAATACGAAACGTGTTTCCCCCAAAACTAGGCATTATCAGAGAATATAGTGCGACAAATCCTAACCATCGGTAGGTAGCAAACGGATCTGTAAACTTCCTCGTTTTCTACCGATTACAAAAAGGAGACGGTACTCAATTCGACTGTATGTATTTTTTTATGTGTGTTACCTCATAACTTTTTTCTGATTGAACCGATTTCGATTATTCTTTTTCCATTTGAAAGCTGGTGCTTCTCACGTGGTTCCATATAAATTTGATATTTGTCTAACCTATAGTTTTTGAGTAATTCTTAATAATTTATATTTAAGTCGGTTGTACTAATTTTTTTTATCATTTTACTTACTACTACGCTCAACAACAACTTAAGATGATAGCGATACAAATATATCGTCTAACGTATTTCACACTTATACACCACGATTGCTATTAAGAACACTACGCTTGAAGTCATTCACGCATCTCGCTCTCATCTCTGATAGAGTTTTAGGACAAGGAAATTTCCGCCAAGCTGCCCCAATGCATGTTGGCGTACTACACAACTACACAACACGCCTTCAAAATATTTTTTTAATTTCTCAAACATGCAGCAAACTGCTCACGATGTTTTCTTTTGCCACTAAATACTTGCTAAATTAGCACTTATAATTAATTGCAATTAGCAATTTAATTGGCTTAGCTTATTGAGACGACTCCGGCTGGAACGCGCATATATCTAATTGAAACGAAATGTTGAGCTAGATCCGTCCAACTTAGAGCTGAAATGATGTTTCTTACGATTGGACCTCATTTTGTAAATTGCGAGACATATCTTTTTATTCGGTGTCGGTGTTGCTCTGAGCGGTAAGTAGGTATACCTCATAATCTTTAAAACTGTTCTCAACTACAACTGCTTTGCAAATAACCTCATCATATATGGCCTTACCATATATGGGAGGGTCTATGCTATATTCACTAGTGGACTTTTGATTGGCTGTAACCGTAATTTTTAACTGTACTGAGCAGATTTTCTACAACTTACTACATAGACAGTATCTTATAATTAATTAATAATATTTCATCATAAATGTGATTTTCTTTCTATATTCCTTGTTCATTCGAATACTCAGAGCAGGAGCAAATGCCAAAATGAGTATGGCCGCATCATACCTGGTGCGGTATTTATCACCACATAAATGTTTATAACTTGCCAACATTCGCCATTGCAATACTCCGCCATCACTGGTATAAAGTATACTCTATGACGATATCTCTATATGAGGTAAGACTCGATTGCAACAGGTTGCTGCGTGCGTTTTAGTGTTACCCTCAGTAGTCATGAAAATTAGAGGATTTTTTAATAGAATGAGAGTGACAAACATGCATATCGTTCACTCGATGGTAAGTGGATGTTGAGGCCCACAGATACCTACATCCATCCTTAATTAAGAATCAAAATGTAGATGTCACGCCGTTGTCGCCCCTGAAGACTTGGATAGAATGCCTCGTTACAAGTAAAAAAGTTCCCTTCACTCAGCATTTAAACTACAGCATCATTAGGCTACTATTTTAGGTTGGTATTCTGTGAGAGAGTGATTCTTCTCCGTTCGAGCCGATTCGTTCGTGCTACAACCATAATATAGCTATAGCTTGACTCTTTTGTTATAGAGTAAGGGTGACAAACAAGCACACACACATTTATCCATCGTTGTCACCTCTGTGGACTAAGGTAGAATCCCTCGTTTCTAGCAAAAAGAAACACAGCAATATTCAGCTGCTATTTTACGCTGGTATTCTGTGATAGCATGGTCCTACTCCGGTCGAGCCGACCTATTCGTGCTACAAACATAATATGGCTGTAGCGTGGCTCTTCCACGTATAAAACTACGTTAGCACGTTAATTGCCAATCACGCGACGTCGCGTGTTCCCAGTACTCTTCAATTTGGCCCTTCACGCGACGTCGCGTGAAGTGTCCGACGAGTTTTGTATGAAGTGTATCGCCTGGGCCGGAGCGTTATCGCAACGGAGTTTTTTATGGGCCTCTAGAGTAAGGACTGAGCTATCGTAAAGTGGACGTGGCCATCCGAACCATGCGATAGTTTTAGTGCTACGTAATTGGTTATTTCGCTTAGCGTCGCCGCTCGAGCCGGACGGCTTTCTTGTCTGTTTTTAGTTAGTTGTGAACAAATAATACGTATTTTTTTGTAGTATAAAGTAATAATAATTATAATAAAACAAAATTTATAATGAGTGATCATCAACCTGATACCTCTAGGTGTACGAAACGATCAAACGAGATACCTTTGCGAGCGCAATCAAAACGTGTTTTGTTGCACGAATCGGATATTCTTGAAGCTTTAGGAAACTCTGATGAGGATGATTTTGTGGGAAGTGATGAAGACGAAGATTTTTTATTGGGTGATGATGATGGAGATAGCTCAACCCTGGAGTCGGAAGAAGATGAAGAAGGAGTTATATCACCGCTACCACCTAGTGAAATTCGATTTTCATCTGCAGAAAGGGAGGAGTTGAATGAAACGATTGAAGAGTCAGCTATGCCACATGAGTCTCCTGAACCTGCCACCGAAGGATCAACCTCACACTGGAGTACTTCTTGCTCGTCTATGAAACAAATACTATTCGTTCGAGAGTCAAAGCTGCATGTAGAACCGCCATCACATCCAATAGATTATTTTTGTTTATTTTTCAATGAAGAATATTTGAGAATGATCGTGGAGTGCACAAACAGATACGCCGAACGTATGAAAAGCTCCAGTGACCATCGTCATTCACGTATTTCAAGATGGAAAGAGTTGACCGTTGAAGAGTTCAAAACATTTTTGGGTCTTCTGTTACATACTGGCACTGCAAAAATGAACCGATTGACAGATTATTGGAAGGGTCACTGGTTATATAAATCATGCTTTTCGAAATACATGTCAAGAAACAGATTTTTTATTATTTTACGTTGTATACATTTTACTCTCCCTGATGAAGAAGAAGACGCCACTGCTAGGCGTCTAAATAAATGTCAAAAAATAGTCGACAATTTCAATAATACAATGAATAATATATATTATACAGGCCAGAACATATCTTTAGACGAGTCGATGGATTTATGGCGTGGCTGCCTATTTTTCCGACAATAAATTAAAGGAAAAGGCCACAAGTGGCATCAAACTATACGTGCTATTTGTTATTTTTTGTGTTATATAATTCAAATAAAAATTATTGATACTAAAAATATTTAATTTTATACATTTGAACTCATAATTGCACAAAAGTGCTAAGGTATCCCAAAACTCGACGTCGCGTGATGGGGCCCCTAAGGATAAATGTACACTCCACATGGCCCATCACGCGACGTCGAGTGATATATAACTATATTATATAAAATATTAAATATATATACTAAAACCATAAACACACCCGCAAATAGTATTTGCTGTACTTAAGAGTTATTTCATAAAAAAAAAGTTTTGGGCCACCAGTAAAAAACTTCAATTTTAGCTTTGGCAATGAACGTGTTAGAAGGGATAATCCCTTTTCCACTAGTTTCTACGATATAACTGACATCCGCCTATAAACATGTCTTATTTCGTTTGTTTATAATCTCAAGACACGCAACAGAATCGAGTAAAATTATGCACTATTTTACGTAAGTTATAATTTTAGGAATGGGAGTAACTGCAATTGCGATTTAACTTCTAATAGTCATCATTCAGGAGGCTGATTTTACACAATTTTTTGTAAGCGATTTGGAAAATTAAAAGAATTCAAAAATAAAATCGTTCTTTCTCTCTATCTTTCAATTATTCCAAATTTTTTTAATTTTATTATTAAAAATAATCATGACTTAAATGACGGCCTTCTTTTCCTATTACTGTGCCTTTATCTTTTTTATTGGTTTGAGGCTCTATGTATAATTACAAGACGTGTATAAGATACTAGGTGGCTCCGCACACGTTGATCTGCACTTTCCTATAAGTGGCGCGATGAGTTTCATTTTGAATTCACCCCATACTTATTACAGTGTAAATATAAAATTAATTAATCGCAAACAGCGCCACCTATCGGTTTAAGATTTTGTTGTTTTCTTTTTTCGCACTAAACCATAATTTGTAATAACTAGAGAACAGCGCTACCTATGGGAGCTTATCACAGAACAAAGTTTTTATTGCGGGAGTGTGACCTCATTCGATCAAATCGTTCAAAGTTACACGATCATTAACGAACGCAATAAAGATTATGTATTATCATTTCAACCCTTCACAACTTCACTGCTGAATATAGGGAGACCCAAAGAATGCCATAAAACACGATACTGAACTACCTGTAACCATCGGCCTCATGCATATCTAACAAGGTCGTCACTCCATCTTGTGAGGGACCGTCCTTCACTTATCTTACCGGTACGAGACTGCCACTCGAGAACCTTTCATACCTATCGGTTGTGGGTTATTTGAGCTATATCATAGTTATATGGACGGCCCATTGCCACTTCTATTTACTGATCCGTTGGACGACTCTGGTTCTGTTGTAGATATCCTCGTTATAGAGTCGCTCCGACAAAAATTTTAAGGAAATTAAAATATTAACTTTAGCCTCTCCATACATTTATGAAAATGTAATGTACGTACACAAAAATAAAGGTAGGACACAAGCTAGTAGTACCAGTTACTCGACTCCACCGAGTCAGTAATTCATTCTTGGGGAGATGTATTTACGCTTTTACAACAAAATCCCAGAAAATATACAAAATTTGACCTGCTCAAAGTTCAAAAACTTTATTAAGCAAAGTTTGTATAAAAAGGGTTAATATAATATTAAGAAATTTATGGATGATAATAATCCCTGAGAATGAGGTGTTCTAATTTGTTTTGTGAGGTTAATGGTGTAACATACATGATGGTAAGCTGTTATTTAAAAAAAAAGGCCCGCTGGGTTTCTTGCTGGTTCTTCCCAGGACAGAGGTTTTTTTTTCGAACCAGTGGTAATTAAACAAAAGAGTGACCTACAATAAGTATTATTTATAATAATATAAAATTTTATGAAATTCACTTTTATTACCTATATTGGATCGAAACCGTTACAGTCTATTTAAGACCTCTGTCTGACTGACTTCAAGGCACAGGAAGACACAGGAATACCCCATAGATAAACTCATATTTGTCATAGCTGCCGCGCTTGGCAGGCAAGTTAAAAGTAATTCATTAAATATGTGTATTATATATTCATTAACACACATTGGAAAATAAAATTGGGACAAATAGTCCGACTAGGTAAGTCCAACTTTGACCGAGAAGTCAATCGACGGATTTAACTTGGCTGGGCAGCGTTCGGGAGATTACGACACATCTCGTCAGGCATAGGTACCTCAAAACTTGTACAACCAGTCCGTGTTGCCAGTAATGACCTATGGATCTGAGACGTCGTCCTTCACTGCTGGCAGTATGAGGAAGCTCAAAGTCGCTCAGGAAGCTATGGAGAGGGCTCGGCGTTTCGCTGCGTGATAGACTTAAAAACGAGTATATCCGCAATAGAACCAAAGTAACCGACATAGCCCAAAGAATTAGTATGCTAAAGTGGTAATGGGTCGGCCATATAGCTCGAAGAACCGACAACCGATGGGCAAGAAAGGTTCTCGAGTGACAGCCTCGTACCGGCAGGCGAAGTGTAGGGTATCCCCCCACTAGATGGAGTGACGACCTGTTAAGACATGCAGGAAGTCAATGGATGCTGGTGGCTCGGGACCATGCTTTGTGGCATTCCTCGGGGGAGGCCTATGTTCAGTGTCCAGTAAACTTGTAAAGGGCTGTAATCATTGAGTTATATGTACTACGTACTAGAGAAGCTATTCCTAACATTGACTATGTTCAACTGAACTGTAGTGCAATCCATACAAACTAAATATTACGTAAATTTAAGATTTGTGAATTCCATAAAATAATTATTATTACATTTTATTTAGAAATATAACCTGTTTGTTTAGATGAAATTAAGATATTTTATATTAAATTCTTATATTTATTTTATATTAATATCTTATTTTATATCAAAGTCTTCGCGCATGCGCGACTATTAATCCCGCGCATGCGCGAAAACATAGAGTAGGACACAGTTTTTGTTTGAAATGACTTCTCTAGTACGTAGTACATATAACTCAATGGCTGTAATGATGATGATGATAACACACATTACGTAACCAAATTACATAGTGACAGAAATTAGTTACCTTCTTGTGACAAAGATTCCATCTCATGAGATCTGAAGTAAGTTATCTTTTTCGGTTCCGTATAGTCGTCTAAAACGTACGACCTGTGGTGAGAAATAGTTTTATCATACTTCTTATGCGAGAACGTGTGCTCCTCGCGGGGACGATCATCCTGACGTCCTATTTCTAGAATTACTCTATCTTCTGTCTCCCTCTTTTCTTCCTCGTCACCTTTAACTACTGTGTAGTTAGCTACCAATGGAAGTGGTGCTTCTTCTTCATACGGCTGATTATACATTATCGGTTTTGAGCAATAGCTTTTTTTCTATTTAATTCTGTATTCAACTAATATTAATATTAATATAAACTATGTCTTGATCCGTGTCACCACTACCTGCTGCTGGTAAGGACTGTGTCATCCACATTTGTGTGCTATTGTCATGCATATTGGATCAAAGTTGCGCGTATTGTGTACACAAGTGTTAGTTATTGTATGGTTTCGATTTTGAAATAGCAATATTTTGTCTCGAGTATTACTTACTATAATATAAAAATTTATACACTTATATTACTAATATTACTAATTATACTTTAAAAAAGTAATACAATTAAAAAGTATACAATTAAAGTATAAGATCATGCATAACGTCTTTGTCACGCCTATGCCGGTATTTGTTGGGAGCACTAAACTCGAAATTGTTGACGAGTATGTTTACCTGGTACAAATAGTCCGACTAGGTAAGTCCCTTCGACTGAGGTCAATCACAACGGATTTAACTCGGCTGGGCAGCGTTCGGGAAATTACGACACATCTTCTCGTCAGATATACCCCAATACCTAAAAACGAGATTGTACAACCAGTGCGTATTACCACCAGTGATGATTTATGGAACTGAGACGTGGTCCTTCACTGCTGGCCGTATTAGGAAGTTCAAGATTGCTCAGCGAGCTATGGAGAGGGCTATGCTCAGGGTTTAAAAAACCCCGTGCATAGCCATCTCAGGTAATAAACTTAGAAATGAGGATATCCGCAGTAGAACCAGAGTGACCAACGTAGCCCAACGGATTAGTAAGCTGAAGTGGCAATGGGCCGGCCTTATAGCTTGAAGAACCGAAAACCGATGGGGAAAAAAGGTTCTCGAGTGGCAACCTCGTACCGGTAGGCGAAGTACAGAACAACCCCCCACTAGAGTGAGTGACGACCTGGTAAGACATACAGGAGACGATGGATACAGGTGGGTCAGGACTGTGCTTTGTGGCATTCCTTGGGGAAGGCCTATGTTCAGCAGTGGACTTGTGAAGGGCTGTAATGATGATGATGATGACAATTAAAAAGAATAGTTTTAAATATAAAGTTTAGCAACCCATGATGGTTATGAGATCATTTTAGCTCTGATAGATTGGGGAGTCACCAAGGCATAAGAGGAAGAGAGTCTGACATCTGACAAAAGGTTAATTGGGGATTACAACCAAAATAAAATGAAACCATACTTGTACGAAATTGTAACAGAATGATCCCAACCTAACAACTATTGTTTTTTTATAAACTTGAAGTAACAAACGATCTGTCAGTCCATCTGATTTTTTTTTTATAGGATAAGGGTGACAAACGAGCACACAGTCCACCTGATGGTAAGTGGTTACTGTGGCCCATGGACATCTACATCTATCTTCGGTTACAAATCAAAATGCAAATGCGTTGTCACCCGTGAGGACTAAGATGGAATGCCTCGTTTCCAGTAAAAAGGATATCCGGTTCTCTACACTCACCATACGAACCACAGCAGCGTTAAGCTGCTATTTTACGCCGGTATTCTGTGAGAGCGTGGTCCTTCCCCGGTTGAGCCGACCCATTCGTGCTACAACCATAATATAGCTGCAGCATGGCTCTACCACGTTAAAAAGTGACTACTGCAATTTGTGGTCATTTGGAGCTAATTTCAATCAAAGAAGGCCACGCATGTGTTATCACCTCCGAAAACCAACATGAAATGCCTCACAGCCTGTCACTATCCAGGCTATCTATACTCTTAATATCAGTCAGTATCCGGTCAGAAGAGCACAGACATGCCCATCATATTTCGATAATAAAAAAAAATCAATTATTGAATTTTTCCCTCAAGAAATTCTCAGTATCTGCCCGGAGTTAAGAAGTTGGAGGTACCTCTCGAAGCACGTAAAGCCGTTGGTCCTGCGCCTGATCTCTCTCCGGTCGCGTCGGTCCCATTCGTTCCAAGATTTTATTAATGTGTTCAAAAAATACGAAATAAAAAGCGATGTATTATGACGTTTACGTTTTAGTATCAAAAAAAAATTCTCATTGTTTCCGTGTTAAAATTATTTCGTCTACGTTATACCTTAAATTTCATATTTATAATAATTTTAGAGTTGCGGTCGGGCATAGAAACAGATATACTTGGGTCATTCCTAAAGTTTTTGGAAAGTAATAAAAACTATTGTTTTTTTTTTACCATACACTTCAGTCGGCCTTAGACACCTCTTCTACGACCTGCTCGAACGCTGTTAGCGTATTTTCCGAAAATGATGAATTTATCAGCTGATTTATTAACCCCGACGAAAACATAAGGGTGATATAAGTTTTTTTTTATATAGGATTAGGGTGACAAACGAGCACACAGTCCACCTGATGGTAAGTGGTTGCTGCGGCCCATAGACATCTACATCTATCCTCGTTTGCGAATTAAAATGCAGATGCGTTGTCACCCGTGAGGACTAAGATGGAATGCCTCATTTCCAGTAAAAAAGGCCTCCGGCTACGTGCACTCACCAAGCGAAACGCAGAGGTAAACCTCTACTTCACGCTGGTTTTCTGTGAGGTCGTGGTATCACCCCGGTTCGAGCCGGCCCATCCGTGCGACAGCAAAAGCTGCCGCGTGGCTCTACCACTGTTTATATAAGTTTCAAATCAATCAAACATTCTAATCAACGGATGGACCGATTTTGATTGTATTTTTTTTTTCGTTTGAAAGGTATTTTAATCGAGTGTGTTCAGCCGTTTGAAGATCATCAGCTCTATTTTCGGATTTTTTTTATTTTTAAATTAAGTTATTATTTCAGGGAATAGCGCAGTGCTACTTCTGAACAACGGTACAGGCGGCACACAACGTGAACTATTCTCCTCACGCGAAGGTGATCATGTAAAATCACACTCCCCAATCTAATCTACATTATGAGCAGAATTTCTTCATACGTATCATTATTACTCATTCATTCCAATTAAGTTTTTCACTGCTAGCAGGTTTCCTTCCGTAACGTCAAAGGACGACCACTTCTTTCTTCATCTCTCGAAATTAGTCGACCATGTTGATATTTATTATACCAACGGTACACGGTCGCCTTAGAAAGGACTTCTATTCATAAATGCCATTAAAAGTCTATTAAACGATTCGTACTGTTTTAAGCGACATTTGAAATTGTGATAAATCATAGCGATAATAATACGACGCTGGCTATTTTTCATTGAAACTCGATATCTCAAAAGCTCGTAATAAATATGGAGGGAAATTTGAAATTGGAACATTCATATTTATACTTGCAAATAATCTCATATTTATAACAGGCCTGTGTAGTGTGTCTCATAAAAAAATACCTACTTAATATATAAATACAACACGTATACATATCAGCTAAAATTATACTATTTCATAGTCGGGGAGAAATTCACAAGTCCACTGCTAAACCTTGACCTCTCCCATAGATTGCCTCATAAGAGAGATTTGCCAGAGTTGCCACGCCTGGCAAACGAGTTGGTAAACAGATTTTATTATTTTGAATTGTCATCAGGAAGATGCTGCTGCCCGTCTCCTATTTCAGTTTCCCTCTTTCGCCTCTTACGACACCTACAGGACGATATGGGGTAATGGATATTCTTACACCGCCATTACGCGGTTTCTCGCGGCTACGGCTGCTATAATTTATTGTAATTAGTAGCAAACAGACAATTCATGTAGGCAAAATCCACGTAGAGATTTATGAAGTCCTGGCAGTTTCGTAGCCTTCCTGGTAGAAATAACATTAATCTATCTTCATTCACATTTACATTCACATTCACATTCACACTCACACATTCACATTCAATTACTCTTGTTAACAATTCTAGGATTTGTTGCAATATGTTTATGATCTCCTGGTATCGATTTTATACAGACTTTCGAATCGATTTTATACGTATATTTTACCAGGCGTGTACGTACGGATCAGTAGAGAATGAAAAACATACGTGGTGTTTTTTTAATAGCTTTTATTTATTGATTATACAAATTGTTTTTCGACTTTTTTCGGGTACCCCATATTTTCCCGCGGGTGGTAGAGGCTAACTAACAATGGTCAAGCAGCATTTTCTTATTAACAACTCAAAATAATAAAAAGTTGTGGTTGGCAATCTACCTGCCAAGCGTCCTGGCAACTACGACCAAATAAGGGATGATTTGGTGCGATGAGGCAATCTAAGGTGAAGGTCAATGTTCAGCAGTGGGCTTTTGTTAGGCTGCAATTGATAGGATATTATTGGCCTATAATCGATACCAAACTTCTAACATTAAAAAGAAAGCAACAACGATTACAACCAGAATTACACAATTATACTGCTGATTCTTATTTCGCTATGCTGACCATATGTGTTCTATATTTAGCTACACGTAAACGAGTATGTAGACCATCACAAACGGAAATACGGAGCCGAATTAAAATCAAACATATTCATTGCAGCGTCAGTAACTTACATTAGGTACTTCCTCCTATCTCATAAAATATTAGCGTCCAACATTGTTAAGTGAAACATCTATTAGCTATATTTATCTACATAAGTACATATTTTATTTTCACAGTTAATGAAAGAACGCTTTCAAAATTAAAAGCAATAAACAATGCTACGTCCATGGCTACATCTCTAAATTCAATTTTTTTTGTAGCCTTAGAGGAAACAAATATGGGCGATGGGTGGCGTGGTCTGCACATGTAACACACTTTTGTCATGCACCCATTTCCTGAACATATATTTAATTTAAACACAGCTGTCTGCATATTACGACAGTCTGCAATTAATTTTATGACATACTAACTAGTGCCCGACGCGTTGCTACCGTAGAAGAAATAATTCCGTAAATATCCTATTCAGTTTCGTAGAGTTATATTGTTTAACTAGCTGTTCTCCGCGACTTCGCCCGCGTGTAATTTAGGGTTTTAACTATGTTGCGCGGAACCCTAAGTATTTTTCTAAAATATAAGTAGCCAAGTTACTCTTTATAACAGCTATCTGCCGGTGAAAGTCGCATCGAAATCGGTCCAGCCGTTTCGGAGATTAGCCGGAACAAACAGACAGACAGACAAAAATGTTAAAAGTTGTGTTTTTGTTATAAGTAGGTACCGTATATACTTTCATATGCATTTAGTAAAAAGCTGTTATTTTGATATTACAAGCAGACACTTCAATTTTATTTTTTTTGTATACATTAGGAATGACAATATATTATATTTATTGAAGTTGAATGATATAATATGACTTTCAAATAAATTTGTTGGAACGATACGCGCGCCACCTACTATAAGCTAATTGTATTATGCGTATAACCTTCGCGAAGGTGCCAGCAATAAGTTGATAAAGTTTTTTCGCATTCTAATGAACGGTATGGCACGCATAAAATACGAACAAACACATATTAATTTTTATATATTTATCGTATTTATGTATGGGAAAATTACTGCAATTTTAAAATACACATGAGAACAAAATTTAGTGTTGTATTTAAACTTAATATGATGACGACGAAGTTAAGTAGCTAGCTTAGCGGTTAGACCAAGAAGCACTACTAAAGCCACAGAAAACTTAATAGTACAAGGTACCAAAGCTCGAATTTAACGAGCTTTAGACCTGTTTGTATGTATAATTGATTAAATCGTGATTGCAGCATTATGTTCGTAACATTGGCTTGCACAGTTAGTTACTGCACGGGTAGCATGGGCAGGGAAAGGAGAAAATGTTTATCCCTTCCCTTAGTTTTATCCACCCTTCGAGCATGGGCACACTGGTGGATATAATATCCACAGTATATAAAATGGGAGATAGACTTAGCCTTAGATAGATTTTCTGTATGAATATAAACTTAAACCCACGCTCAATAAACTAGTATAGAATTGACCCTTTCAAATGTCAAAAAAACATAAATTTTTATCTTTTAATTTGGCCCAATGCTACATACGGGGGATATATACTCGTTATGTCAAACGGGGATATACTTCTCCCCGTCGCCGTGCTTTGGCATAGGGACAAGATAATTTTATCTCTTGTCAGTGAATATAATCGGGGGATAAAATTTTTGTCTCCAGCGCATGCTAGCCGTGCTGATATTCAAACGTTTACGGCATTTTCAAAATCACAGAAATGACATTTTAGCAATGTATAATTCAGTGTAGCTATGGGAGCTAGAGCGACGAGGGGAAATGAAACAAGAGATATATAGATATAGAGGCATCTCCCTGATGACAACTCAAAGTAATAAAAACTGAGGTCGCCAACCCGCCTGCCAAGCGTGACTACTATGGCAAATATCCACCGTTTGAGGAAATCTTTGGATTGAAATGATAGGAATTTAAACGTGGCAGAGCCATACATGCAGCTATATTAATTGTATAGTTGAAGCACGAATGTGTCGGCTAGACCGGAGAAGGATCACGCTCTAACAGAATACCAGCGTAAAATAGTATGTTTCGTATGGTGAGTGTAGAGAACAGGAGTTTTTAAATCAACCACACAAATGTGGCAAACATTTTTCAAGTGATTGGACAAATCGATTTTTTTGCGATAATTCAGAACGATTACAAATGACCGGATATTATTTAGAATCTAAGAAAAAAATTCGATGATCCCTATTCGATTAATCTTTATATATAAAAATTACGTGTCACATTGTTTGTGTACTCCAAAACTACTGAACTGATTTCAATGAAATTTTTCAAACTGTGTGCATTTTGGTCCAACTTGAGAGATAGGATAGTTTTTATCCCGATAAGTGACCCTCAAAATTTTTTTATTGCGAATTTAAGAATTTTTTATAGGAAAGGTCTTCAGAAAGGGCAGAACAACGTCTGCCTGGCCAGCTAGTTATATTATAAGAGTAGGCATAATGTTCTCAGCTTTGGGGTGCTTAACGAAGCATCAGATTCAATTTATTCATAGCTAAAACTAGTTGTAGCCCGTTACCCGTAGGTTAAGGTGCGACCAACGCTTTTTGGATAAGGGCCACCACAGCCTTGGCTTGGTCTTTCATTAATAAACATATCGTCGTTCGGCATTCAGTACCGCGAATGTGTAATTGAGTCACTTTACAGGAAAGACAAAAAACTGATTTATTTATAATGTACGCTTTACTATTTGTTGGGAAGTGTTTTTTAAGTATTAATACTATCAGCTTTTGCTGCCAACGCCATAACCGTACAACTCAATTTATTATATTTTATAATAATGCACATTAGCGGTATTTACCGAAGAGTATTGGTCAAATGTTTAACATTTGCGGTTTTTGTCAGTCTATTTGGTCATTTTATAGTGACATTCGCTGTTATACTTATAATGAAAGAAAATAAAAAAAAAAACAGTTAGTTACTGTGAAATGTACATATTTATTTAGTAAAAAATCAGTCTGAACTAGTGACAAAATATATCTAACGTGTTATGAATCCTATTATCACAATGTACTTATATAATAATAACGTAAAAAAAATCAGTCCACAAATTAACGGTCTTCTAAAATGTTATTGTAACAATCAAATTAAGTTCTCCTCTTCTTCTTCTTCTTCTATAAAAATTAATAAATAAATGCAACCTTTTCAACGATTAGGGTAAGTTGTCATAAAAAGCATGGAAGTCTCGGGGCAAAAATTGTTTGAAATCTTGTAAATGTTGCTATTTTTGTTTTTTTTATTGGTATGGGATTTGTATGCAATGGTGGATAAGCTAAAGGTGAAATTAAGGTTCGCGCTCTCCTCGGTAGGTCTTCATATGGGGTGTCTAAATCATGGGTCAATTTAAATTTTATTCTCCCTCTCTTTAAAAAATTCAAAAGTGACCATCTTTTGCTCGTATGGAAATGGCTTGCTTCTTGCTGCACTAGCCACACTGGCATATTGACTTGGCAAATATATTTCTATGTTTTTTAATCTGCGTTCAATGCAGCTATGGGCAGAATTACACTCCATCTGTGTGTGGCCTTTAACAACTTATTTTTGGTAGATCACGACATTCTTTTAAATAGCCAACTTGAGTAAGGCATTTGAGATTACTGCATTACACATTACATACGATTTTGGTAAGTGCACCCATCTGAATAATGTATATAAATGGTTTAAATTTCGTACGATTGGTTCAAGGTACAACTTGCTAGAGGACTTTCTACAATAATGTGACGGAATTTTCGGTAAGGGATTTATAAAATTAACAATAGAGTCCTTCTTCTTGCTATTCTGTATTTTTCTAATCAGAGAGGCATTTATCTCTGGTCTCCTGAGTAGGTTTGTCATGTGTATCTATCCGATATCTTAGTGCCCACTAATTCGCATTCAAAAACAAAATTCTACAAACACGAACTCGACAGTGCCTAACCAATAAATTATAGATTTTAGTTGAACCTTGAATTATTATCATCATGATTGTTTCTTCTATTAGCAGGTAACTAAATATCTATCATGGATTTTACATAAACCTTCTTTTCACTCCAAGTCATATTCAAAAATTGTTTGGAAATCTCTTTTCTATCATCCTCTGAAATTTATTTGCATAATAAACCTCCATTCAAACACACATTAGAAGGACAGCGCGTTTTCATTACTATTTCTTCTCTTGCAACGTCTTGAAACCATTTATTTTCGTCCTTTCTAAATCCAGTATATTTTTTTCCTTTCATCCGTTTTTTTCTTTTCAATAGTACGTTTTGGTGATGATCTCTCATTAATCTGGTTGGTATTTTTATCACTACCATCCTGCCGTGGATTTAGCCAATCCTTAAAATCGGATAGTGAGGCAACTGGAACGCAATTGGTATAAACGATTTCTACATTTTCAGATAGTGAATCGGGAAGGTCTGTTGTACAATGATCAATATTATTAGGTTCTCTACTTTCAAGGCATGGTTTTAGAAAAATTGAAGAACCTTGAATCTGGTAAATTTTCTTTTTCAGAACATGATGCAAAATAATAGTCAGGTACATTATTATTAACTTCATTGACCACGGGTTCCATTTTTTTGACGCTCTTGAAATAGCAACAGGTGATACAGGCTTCAACAAAGATGATTAATTATGGGTTCGGGGATTTTTAGCACGAGCCCTATCTAACAAGGGCTTGCTAAACTCCATTTCCTTCATTAATTCTTCGTCTGAAGAAGATCCCTTTGTATCTGCCATGATTCTACAACAAATAATGCCTTTTAATTACATACTTGAATAATAATGGGACGATGAAATAGGTATGGAAAAAACTCGTTAAATAGCTACTTATTAACCATCGTGTTATTCTCTAGTGAGCGGTAACACATTGACTTTTGCATTTATAAAATTTGTAGGAAATTTATGATTAACAACCTTTCAAACCACAGCCTTCAATTTATCAAAATTTAAATAAAATGCATGCTCAAAATAAATACTCGCATTCTAAATATACTTATGTGGAAACCGCGAACGTAATAGTTACGGATCGAACACGATCAAATCAAATCCGCGATTGTGACATCAAATATTGAAGTAAAGTTTATGGAATTATAATTGCAATAAGGTTGAAAAACTTTGCTTTATGATTCTCCGCTAGGAGTAAAGTATTCTGTGATCTACATACTTTAACCTTTCTGGTTAATATAG
Organism: Parnassius mnemosyne; assembly: GCA_963668995.1. NCBI lineage: Eukaryota > Metazoa > Arthropoda > Insecta > Lepidoptera > Papilionidae > Parnassius > Parnassius mnemosyne. Next base: position 13,079,023 of record CAVLGL010000057.1, read on the forward strand.
TTTCAATCAAAAAATTTTTATTAGCATTTTAAAACTTACCTTCAAACGTGGCACGTAACTTACTCCTTCATTTACTATGGCGGCACTGACGAATTCGCGGTAATGCGTAAGCGACAGGGAGGTAGTTATATTTTAAATACAAAATCGCGTATTTGATTGAATACTATCGAAAAAACAAAAAATAAAAATTTGCAATATTTTCACATTCGCGGTACTGAATGCCGAGCGACGATATGTATAATAGGATTCTTACAAATCATGTTTAGCTGATGCCGGCTTTACACAGATCGTTCAATCTTCTAAAGAACTCTCCAATACTCAATTTGTAGAGGAGTGGTTCATGGTTCGCACGCGTTGGATGATTTGGCCAATTTCGGTCGGCGATAGGCAGTAGCATACCGTCGCTGGAATCGACAGTTATTTTAAATATTCGTTATATTTTTAGCATCCATCATCTTCTTTATCAACTGAAAGTTTTTTTTAATTTGCATTGTCTACACAAATGCACAGTTTTTGTTTCGAAAAAGTTTACTTGGTCTTGGGTTTGTAGTAAATGTTTGCAGCTGGACGGTAGGACGATCGCGCAACTTAATCGCCATACGTTGTCTCTACTTTTGTTTTTTTTTTTTATATTCTACTAAACCAGCACTTATCAACGATCCTACCTGATGGTAAGTGTACTTGTTTTTTTTATAGGATAGGGTGACAAACGAGCACACAGTCCACCTGATGGTAAGTGGTTGCTGTGGCCCATAGACATCTACATTTATCCTCATTTGCGAATCAAAATGCAGATGCGTTGTTACCCGTGAGTACTAAGATGGAATGCCTCTTTTCTAGTAAAAAGGGTATCCGGTTCTCTACACTCACTTTACGAAACCCAGCAGTGTTAAGCTGCTATTTCACGCTGGTATTCTGTGAGTACTTATTGATTTCAATGTAATAATAGAAAATGTCTGCGACATTTTAGGATCTCTTTGCAGCTAAGTTCTCCTCTGCGGCCTGCCGTTTCTGAACATCTTTCTTAACTGTAATTATGGACATTTAGTTGCATGAAATTAAAACAAAAAGCAATGAACGCATATCATATATCTATGCACCTTGACATATATAGGCCATGACATATATTAGTGTCACATCCGCATGACTCATGACAAAATGTTTACAATGCTGCATTATGGTATCAGTGAATGATTGTGCGATGGTATTTTGTATTACGTTGTTGTTATCATTGTAATATGTCACTGGTCGATGCAGGTTCGGTTGTGGATTGTTTACAAATTTTTGTTTTTTATTATCGAAGTAAGAGAAAGGAGAAGATGATGTTGTGACCAGAATTAAGAAATGAATGTTTCGGTGGTTTCGTTATGTGGAAAGAATGAACGAGTAAAGAGTGACAAAGATGTTGCAGACGCAAGAGCGTCACCAAGGGGGGCGGGGCAGCTCCAGAGACTTAAAATAATGTAGTCGAAAGCGATGCAACCAGTCTTACTTATTGTACAGTCAAGAGTTCGTGGAGCTTCACCCATTGCAATTTGTATCATTTTTATTACAATCGCCGTAGCCAGTATCCCCACCTATTAATACCTTACCACTTTCCTATAAATTTTTTTTATAGAATAGGGTGACAATCGAGCACACTCCACCTGATGATAAGTGGTGGCTGTGACCCATGGATATCTACATTTATCCTCAATAAAGAATCAAAATGCAGATGCGCTGTCACCTGTAAGGGCTAAGATGGGACGCCTCGTTCCCAGTATAAAGGGTCTCCGGTTCTCTACACTCACCATACGAAACACAGCAGTGTTAAGCTGCTGTTTTACTCTGGTATTCTGTGAGAACTTCGGCGTGGTCAGAAGCTAAGAGGACATGAAAATATTTTAAAGACTATGTTGTACATCTGGCGATTTTGAGATATTATAGGTGTATTGATCGATTTTGAGTTGTGTAGATGGCTTCTTTTCTATCTATCATTCCCCACTGGGTACTCTCTTACCTATTTCTGTCACCTAATAGCTTTGCTTGCATTGCTTTTTTTTCTGTTTGGGAAGGAAATAGAGAACCAGTACAATTACAGACTGTTGGAGTAAGACATTCTATAGTTCTCAGAGGTTGTTTAGATGATTGCAAGGGTCCATTTGCTGCAGTACTTCAATTACCATCAGGTGAACTGCAAGTTTGTTTGTCACTTTTTTTTAAACATGTTTTAGTCCTTGATGGAATATGAATGATAATAGATAGATAAAACATTTATTTGTTTCTCCAATCACACACGTAAATTCGGTGACTAAACTAAGTACAAAGTAACATATTACGAAGAAAATAATTTACAAAAACTTAAAATCTAAATGTACATGTGTGTTGCAGTTTGACAAATGGAACCTAGCTCAGCGATTAATATTGCTCAGAGAGCAAACACTGATTTTCAGCTATTACCCTCGAGATGACGAGAAGAAAATGAGCACAATACTTAATCAGTGTAAATATGTATATTTGAATGATGTGTCCTTTCTAATAGCTTTTTGAATTCATCTTACCAGTAGATAGCAAAGCCATGTCATTTCGGCGCAAGAGTATCCGTTACAGCCTATTAAAATCGACTGCTAAACATAGGCCTCCCCCATAGATTTTGCCATAATTGTAATATTACTGTTGATTTAATAATTTCACATCGCAGTGGGTCATGTGCTCCTTGTAGATTATCTTCTATACATCCATCCATAAGAGCCTATATGCCCAACGCTGAACATAGGCATCCCCCATAGATTGCCTCGTAGTGGGGTAATTTGCCATAGTTGCCACGCTTGGCAACCGCAGATTTTTATTTTTAGTCGTTATTAGGAAGACTGTGTATTGTTTCCTTTTGTCGCCTCTTACGACACCCACGGAATGATATAGGGTAGTGTATATTCTTAATAGTACATACACCACCACTACACGTAAAATAATCCACCAACTTATTTCGTCCAGTGGGTGCCGTAAGGCATACCGCCTATTAATAAAGGTGTCATATTAAGTAAAATTCTCCCTACAACGGGACAGGCCCATGAATCTGAAGAAGTAGAATTGGCAATGTGGCATTTCACCTCAGAACTGAGCAGTGATAAGGCATGTACATATTATGCATATCTTGATAGTTGGTTTGTGCGAAAAGATATGTGAAGTAGGATTTAAGGACGGCAAGTGTTCATATAAAATGCCTGCTACTTGACCAAATTTTTTATATGTGTTAGAGCCATGCTGCAGCTATATTAATAGTCTAGTTGTAGCACGAATGAGTCGGCTCGATCGGGGAAGGACCGCGCTCTCACAGAATACCAGCGTGAAATAGCAGCTTAATCGGTTCAGTGCGAATGGCACGCCAGGCGTGTTATCGATTTTTTTTGCGCTCAACTCGCTCAAATTGCGTTTTAGGAAAATTTATCCAGAACAAAATATTCATTATTTTGCAAGTAGTTCATGTCTGCAGCTTCGTTTCTGGATATTTTAAAATTTGAAATTTTTAGGGATTGACAACCTTTTTTTAACTTGTACATGGTACTCATTTTACTTTGTGGGTTTTTTAAATCATGTTGTGGAAAAATAGTCTAATAAGTGACAAATAGTAGCACTCATTGCGATCGCTCACAAACTCAAGTTGTACCTAAACAAGTTTCTGGAAAACAAGTCTCCTGTTAAAAAAAAACAATGCGTTTGTCTTATTGTTTAATTTTGCTTAAAATGATTGTACTGCCGTCTTATTACTATCATATGGCCGAATAGACCTATGGAGTACCATGTGTTGTGCTCTGGTGATATGGTATAAGGTTTATTTTTGCTTGAAACAGTTCGAAACCGTTCATGCATAAAAAAGGTTCGCTAATAAATAGTCTTTTGTCAATCCGCCGCCGTACAGCGCCGGTGTCTTTTTCCTTTTGAAAACACTTGTTTTGCTATTCTTACTAATTAGACGGTTTCAGTTGGACTTTACTTTTACATTTGTATAACATTAAATAATATTTAACATTTGTAAATATCAATGAATCATAAACCTTATTTTTTTCTAAAATAAGGTCCTTGTTTGATATTTACAAATGTTATTATTACGAGGGTGGATTGAAAAGTTAAATTGGGTAAAGACTAACACAGATCCATTCAATTCTAAAAATCAAATCTACCCATATTATTTAGTTCAGTTCAGACTAGTTCATTGTGTGAAGTTCGAAACGTGTGCGATAATTAGTTGTGATTTTATAAATTTATTAACAAAGTAATCGGACATAATTTCCGCGAATGGAGCAAATCGAGCAGCGTGCCGTCATTAAGTACCTCCATAAGAAGGGGCTATCATCAAAAGCCATCCATGATGACATGGTCAGTACATTAGGCGATTGTGCTCTGTCATATTCATCCGTCAAAAAATGAATAGCAGAATTTAAGCGTGGTCGAGAGAGTGTGAAAGATGAACCCCGCTCTGGAAGGCCTTCGACGTCAATTACTGACGAAAATATTAAAAAAGTACTTGATTTAATAATGGGAGACCGCAGATTAAAAATTAGAGAGATAGCCGAGATTATAGGCATCTCTTATGAACGAACTCAAAACATCATTGTCAACGAGTTGGGTTTCCACAAGGTGTCTGCGAGGTGGGTTCCGCGACTGCTTTCAGTTGAACAAAAAAGGACGCGATTGACTATTTCACGCGACTGTTTGGAGTTATTTGAAGCCGATGCAGATGATTTTTTGAATCGTTTTGTTACTATGGACGAAACATGGGTTCATTACTGTACACCGGAAACAAAACAACAATCAAAACAGTGGAGAAGACCTGGTTCACCACCCCCTAAAAAGGCTAAGTCGATTTTGTCGGCAAATAAGGTGATAGCTTCAGTATTCTGGGACTCGAAAGGTGTGATTATGATTGATTATCTTGAAAGGGGTCAGAATATAAACTCTGATTACTACTGCACCTTACTACGTCGTTTACGAGAGGAAATAAAAGAAAAACGTCGAGGAATGCTCAGAAGAAAAGTCCTGTTTCATCAAGATAACGCCCGTGTTCACACGTCAGTACAGTCAATGGCTGAAATTCACAACTGTGGCTTTGAACTGTTACCGCATCCGCCGTATTCACCTGATCTGGCACCATCAGACTTCTTTCTGCTCCCTAACCTAAAAAAGCACTTGGGAGGTCAAAGATTTTCGACAAACGACGAGGTCAAAGCAGCTGTAGACGCATATTTTGACTCTAAGGAAGAATCATTTTTTTTCAACGGTCTAAATGCTTGGAACGGGAGGTGGCAAAAGTGTATTGAACTTGATGGTGATTATGTAGAAAAATAAAAATATAACTGATTTAGTATTTGTTTATTTTCTTGGTTAGGCCGAGTACTTTTCAATCCACCCTCGTAGGTGGAAATTTAATTGAATAAAAATCAAGGTTTTCCAGGGTGATTTAGCTGTATCTACATAAATAAATGATTTTCTTATAAAACAAAAAATAGTACAAATGGTTTGTAATCTCTGCATAAAAAAGTCGCTTACTCTCAATTTCCAAGAAATCACGTAGAAAAACACGTAGCTACTCTCTAAAAATAAGTATTCTTCCGTTTGTAACTGATGTTTGATGTCAACTAAACTTAATTAGGTCTAAACAAGTGAAAAAAGCATAAAAAAGAACATTACTTTTATACATGGCTGATCACCTATTGTACCACTTCTGTGACGCTTAACACGCCAGGCGTGTCGCGAAATATTTGTTAGCGGTGAAAAGCGGTGCCGCAAGGGATCGGTTAATGCTGCTGTGTGTCGTATGGTGAGTGTAGAGAACCGGAGACCCTTTTTACTGGAAATGAGGCATTCTATCATAGTCCTCACGGGTGACAACGCATCTGCATTTTAATTCGCAAACGAAGATATATGTAGATGTCTATGGGCCACAGCAACCACTTGAGTGAGAATTATTTTACGACTTAGAACCACGCTGCAGCTATATTATGGTGGTAGCACGAATGGGTCGGCTCGACCGGGCTAGGATCACGCTTTCACAGAATTAAAAAGTCTTGAATTGAGATCGGCAGTCCGCTAGCCAAACACCGTAATTATAGCGAACCCTCCCTAATTAAAAGAGACTAAGCAAAAATAAACTGAACGAATAATTTACAGGTTGAGTCCAAATGATAACAATTTTTACACTACGAGATAAAATATCAACAAAACAGTAAACTTAATGCATGTTTTATATTCGGTATCAACAATTTATCAACTTAGGAATCACTAATAAATGCAAGCGATATTTCTTATAATGGTACACCGCAATCATTCTGCTGTATTACCTAATCAAGGCATAAATAAATTCAGTACATCCGCATTTTAAATAGGTATAGTTTTTATATTTTAACACGCAACGTTTACACAACAAGCGTTATTTCAAATAAATAAGTATCATGTCCGATAGCACTATATATAAATATAAAACTTATACAATTCTGCATAAAACAGATTTTCTTATTTACAATAAATAATAAGCGTAACAATAAATTAGACATTTATTTTTCTAATCTTGAAGAACTCTTGCATAACGTCGTCCGTTACTTTAGCCCTGCGCTCCTGGTACTCTTGTATGATTGGCGTTATCGTCTCGATCGCTATTTTCTTCAATTCCCCTGTTAGCATTTCTCCAGATTCATAAGATTTTTTTATCTGTAACATTTTTATAAATCATTACAATAAAGGATAGTTAACTTTAATACTGACAATATTCTTTACCCAATTTACATAATTATGTAGCATTAATCTAATAATAGAATTAAGTAATCTACGTAAGAATTAATTGTTGTAGTGAGGGTGTAAGAATAACTGCAACCCATAATATCGCCCTGTGGGTGTCGTAAGAGACGACAGAGGGAATCAAATCAGAAGTTGAGGCAAAATCCCCTCCCCCCTACATATGAAGTAATCTATAGAGTAGGCCTATGTTCAGCAGTGGACTTTCATAAGCTGTAATGCATGGAAGGATAAGAATTAATTGAACCCTTTATGAAATATGAAATTCTCAGTTTTATTCAATACATAACATTGGAAGTTAATTCTAGCAAACAGAACTCATCACACCATCACAGATTTGTATAATGGATATTGGTTTCACAGAAAAGGCTCTAAAATTTGGATGAAATTTAGTTTTAAGATAATGATTTAGTTTCCAAGTTTATCTAAATAAGTTTCATCCCTAAGTAAATACTTCTTTTTCTAATGCTGTACAAAAATACCTTAACATAAAACACGCACCATAACCGAGTAGAAGGTTCGTATTTTTAAGATGATTAAGAATGTCGACTAGGATACTTATTTTAATTGGCTTTTTTCATTTCATTAATGTTTATCCTATAATTAAAATGTTTTTTTTTTATATAGAATAGGGGGCAAACGAGCATGCGGCTCACCATCAGGTAAGTGACTACCGCCGCCCATGAACAACCGCAACACCAGGGGAATTGCAGATGCGTTGCCGGCCTTTTAGAAAGGTGTAAGCTCTTTTCTTGAAGGTTCCTAAGTCGTATCGGTTCGGAAAATTCGCTGGTGGTAATTGATTCCACAAAGAAGTTGTGCGAGGGAGAAAGCTTCTTCTAAATCGCACAGTGGTGGACCGCCAATCATCCAGATGGTATGGATGGTAACGCGAGTTTTGTCGCGATGTACGATAGTGAAATTGAGCGGCTGGAATTAGTCCGAACAGTTCCTCAGAGCACTCCCCGTGATAGATGTATATTCCATGTGGGGCCGAACTTTGTGGGGGCGCTTTGTAAAGTTGCAAGCGATGTGCCGGCATGAAATACTGTCTCGCTCTGCTGAGCACGCCAAGCTTTTTAGAGGCCAATTTGGCCTTCCCTTCCAAGTGACCACGAAACTGCACGCTATTCGATATGTCGACGCCAAGGATTCCGATACTGGCTGAGGCAGCAAGGGGAGTGCCTTGAAACTGAGGAGATACGACAAAGGGGTTATTTTTAGCGGTAAACGCGCAAACTTGTGTCTTCTGGGGATTGAACTGGACTATATTTAGTCGGCCCCAATCCGAGACTTTGTTAAGCAAAGACTCGACTTCAGACACAAGTTTGTCCCGGTACTCGGAGACGTTTTCCCGAGAAATATTAGCACGGCCGGTATATAAGGCATCCCCAGTGCTGTCGTCTGCATAGCAATGAATGCTACCAGTTAGCAACATATCATTGATATGCAGGAGAAACAGCGTTGGTGATAGCACGCAGCCTTGTGGAACACCAGCGTTGATAGGTTTGAAATCAGAGCATGCACCGTCTACTACGACCTTGATGCTCCGATCAGCAAGGAAACTGGTGATCCATTTGCACAATTTCTCGGGAAGCCCATAGGAAGGAAGCTTCGAAAGAAGCGCCTTGTGCCAGACCCGATCGAAGGCCTTCGCTATGTCCAAACTAACGGCCAATGCCTCCCCCTTGGACTCTACTGCCTCCGCCCATCTATGAGTTAAGTAAACTAGAAGATCACCTGCTGATCGACCCCGACGAAAACCGTACTGACGGTCACTGATCAGCTGGTGATCCTCAAGGTACCTCATGAGCTGGCAGTTTATAATGGACTCCATTATTTTGGAGAACAAGGAGGTGATGGCGATAGGCCTGTAGTTGGACGGGTCTGAGCGGTCGCCTTTTTTAGGGATCGGGTGGACCAAAGCTGTCTTCCATGAATTCGGGACTACGCCTTGGGAGTAGGAGTACTGGAAAAGACGCGTTAAAACCGGTGCCAACTCCGGAGCACACGTCTTCAGCACAATGGGAGGGACTCCATCGGGCCCACTCGACTTGCTGACGTCCAGGGAGAAGAGTGCTTTGCGAACCGAGCGCTGTGTAAATCGCACATCGCGGGATGGTCGGCGGTGTGTTCCCCCCGTCATCTAGAGTCGAGTTAGACGCAAAAAGAGAGCACAACAGATCGGCTTTCTCTTTTGCGGCATGGGCCAGTGAGTCGTCCTCTATGTGCAGAGATGGAAGGGATGGCTGACAGAAGTTCCCTTGGACAGCCTTGGCGAGAGACCAGAATGCACGAGTTCCCGAAGGAAGGCGAACTAGCTTCTCGCCAATTCTGCCGATGTGCTCAGACCTTGCCTTGGCAATGACGCTTTTGAAGGACCTGGAGGCGGAATTATACTTCTTTTTAAGTGCGCTGGTGTTTAAATCCCGAGACGTTGATGCGTCAGCCCAGACCCGGTAGCACTCCTGCTTATAGCGTGATGCTATTTTACAGGAGCGACCAAACCATGGCTGGGATCTGCCTCCGATGGGCACCACAGAGGATGGAATAAAAAGTTCCATACCCTGAAGTACCACATCAGCAACAGAATCGGCAACAACGCTGGGATCTTCCGGCGAGAAGCAAACCCGCCCCCAAGGGTAGGATGCAAAAAAAGACCGCATCCCGTCCCAATCAGCTGACCTATAGTGCCAAACACGGCGGCAAGCTGCAGATCGCAACTGCGATTGGAGCGTAAGTGGCACCGTGCTCCGGATCAGACAATGGTCCGAAGAGCCCACAGGGGCATCGACGGAGACCTGATATCCGTCCGGATGAGAGGTCAGCAGAAGGTCCAACAGGGAAGGTTCATGGTCTTCCACATCTGGGATCCGCGTAGGCAAACCAGTTGTGTTAGACCATATGCCAAAGCAAAGTCGTAGACAGATCTACCCGCATGATCGGTTAAACGAGAACCAAGCCATTCAGCGTGGTGGGCGTTGAAATCACCGAGTATCACGATCTCTGCGGATGGGACCTGTTGTAGCACGGAGTCTGCAGCCATTTGGACGTGGTCGATGAGTCGGTCTGTGTCGGCATTACCGCTATGGGACCTATAGAGGCACCCGTAGACGCGGGGATGGTCGTTGCTGTCTACGCGCAGCCATAGGATGGACAGGTCTGTACCTTCAAGGCTGCCGAGGCGTCGAAAACAGATGTCCTCTCTGACGTATACACAAACTCCAGCCCGGGGCACAAAGGAGTGTTCCAATTTGTATTCCGGGAAGGAGAGATATGAAGTATCAGCCGGAGAGGACAACTGAGTCTCGGTTAAAAAGAGCAAGGCCGGCTTCGCCGTCTCTAGATGGTAATGGACAGCGTTAAGGTTGGAATGAAGTCCCCTGATGTTGCTAAAATTCACGGATAGCGTGACAGGGGTCGCCTTGGTTGTATTGCTCCGCTTGCCCCGAGCAGCATTAGTCGCGAGCGGAATTTTGCCCCCCCCCCCCCCCCCCCCAGAATACGCGGGACAGCCTCAGCACCCACGCTCAGGAGTGAAGTAGTTTGGTCGTGGATGCTCAGCGAGGGATTCTCCAGGGGTGCTGGTACCCTCCTGGGGTAGTCTCTTATTTAATTCCACTACCATGTTGATGGGGGGGGGGGGGGGAGTTGGGCCTCCGGCCACCTGCACTCACCAAGCGCAACGCAGAGGTAAACCTCTACTTCACGCTGGTATTCTGTGAGGTCGTGGTACCACCCCGGTTCGAGCTGGCCCATCCGTGCGACAGCAAAAGCTACCGCTTGGCTCTACCACTGTTGTGTGCTACAAAAATGTCTAATTTCTTTGGAGTGTTCTTAAATATATTTTTTATTAAAATAATTATTACTATTATCTGAAGAAAATTAATTTGCGGTCACCAACCTACACTTTTATATTTAATGAAAAAAGGGCATTTGAAAGATGCAAAATAATAAAATTTTGTTGCGATTGGATTTTCTCGATGCTTTTTGTTAATTATTGTGACGTTAAATTCTCTTAAATCATTTATCTCAAAAACAAATGACCATCCATATCGACTCCAAGTCAATTTCATACATTCGAAGTGTAATTGCACAATGAATACCTAACCTAAATTTTTATATTTTTATAATTTTATAAAGAAAAAAAGGATACAAGGTAAAGGTATTACAATAGATGTAAAGTTAAGATATAACAAGAATAAAGGAAATAGTAGAATCAAAACATAGTATCACAAAATATAGAATCATGTAATTACAACAAAACAAACTTACCTCAGCTAACTCGTCATCATCCTCAAGGAAGAAAGTCAAATATTTGAAGGATATATCTACATCAGTGTTCCCGCCCTTTTCTCTATGCTCCTCTACCGTTGCTTGACCGCCTGAGAAGGCGTATTTGTTTATCTAGAAATAAATGACAGTTAAATATCATAATAATACAACATGTACCCTGTAAGTGTTTTTTTTTATTTAGTATCATGATCCACAAATAAGTTTACAATAAACAACACATAACTAAAAACATTTTGAAATACAGAAAAGCATTATTGCGAACCCAACAGTAATGGTAACATTCAGTAAAAGTTTGAAAGTGGAGCGAATCGTGCGTGTGCAAGGGTGAGTACGTACGTTGGGTCCGACAAAATTGGGTCCGATAGGAAGCGTCACTGCCGAGATATTAACAAATTTTACATTTACAATGTAAAAAGTTTAGGATGAAACCCATCGTTCCACCTACCGAAAAAAGCCTTTTTCTACGTGGTAGAGCCATGCTGCAGCTATATTATGGTTGTAGCACGAATGGGTCGGCTCGACCGGGGAAGGACCACGCTCTCACAGAAAACCAGCGTAAAATAGCAGCTTAACGCTGCTGTGTTTCGTATGGTGAGTGTAGAGAACCGGAGACCCTTTTTACTGGCAAAGAGGCATTCCATCTTAGTCCTCACGGGTGACAACGCATCTGCATCTTGAGTCTTTATTGAGGATAGATGTAGATGTCTATGGGTCACAGTAACCACTTACCATCAGGTGGACTGTGTGCTCGTTTGTCACCTGATCCTATAAAAAAAAAAAAGCAGAACAACATCAGCCAGGCTAGCTAGTTTGTTTATAAAAATGTTATCCACACATTAGGTTTTTCTCCTGTATTGTGCAGCCATATAAAACCAAAAGCCACTACTAAAATTGCCACTGCGCTACCGAGCCATCAGAAAATATAGACGTAACGACTCTTAACAACTGATATTTTACCAGTGGGTCTCTCTCCAGTACTCTTCACTAACCCCACGAAACACAACGGTATTATATACTGGTAATATACGACAGTATCCTGTGGGAGTGTGTATTTCTCCGGTCCAGACCCACTCGTGCTACAGTGTGGCTCTACCATGTTAAACAGTCAGTATACACCACAAATTGGATCTTCTTTATCTTTTTTTTTTTTTAGAAAACGTTATCTCCACTATAGGATTTTCTTCTGTATCGTGGGGGCAGTTTACATACATAAATTTCACACGGACAAACATCCAGACCCGGACCAATTATTTGTAGGCCATACAAATACTTGTACCGTGCGGGTTCTAACCCGCAGCCCTTAGCGCTGCAACTCATTGCTACGCCACTTTATCAAGCTTCTTTATCTTACATGGGCCTCTTTAGTAGCAGGGGAGGATGCGCCTTAATCACCACGCTTGGCAAGCGGGCGATCACAGTACCAGATGTCTCGCACCGCCGGTCGCCGTTCTGACTATTATCCGTCAGGGGTGAAGGAGGTGGTTAAACTACAATTTTTTTTATAGGATATGATACAGGATAATGGTGACAAACGAGCACACAGTCCACCTGATGGTAAGTGGTTGCTGTAGCCAATAGACATCTACATCTATCCTAGATTACAAATCAAAATGCAGATGCGTCGTCACCCGTGAGGACTAAGATGGAATGCCTCTTTTCCAGTAAAAAGGGTCTCCGGTTCTCTAAACTCACCATACGAAACACAGCAGAGTTAAGCTGCTATTTTACGCTGTTATTCTGTGAGAGCGTGGGTCCTTCCCCGGTCAGGCCGACTCATTCCTGCTACAACTATACCTGTAATATAGCTGCAGCATGGCTCTACCACGTCTAAAATCGAATGCGATAAGACTGTTCCCGAATTTCCTATAGTCGCATCTTACGACACCCACGGGACGAAATGGGTTGACGTATTCTCATACGCCGGCACCACACCGCATTGGGAAATTACCTTGTTTTTAATCTGCTTCGGAGTATCATTGAGGAATATTGAAGCGTTGGGATCACTTGCTGACATTTTGTGTTGTGCGCCCTGCAATGCAGGGAGAAAGGTCGAGTGGATGAGAGCTGGCTTGGGCAGCTTGAGGCGGGCGGCAACGTCGCGGCTCATACGGAAGTACGGGTCCTGGTCAATCGCACATGGAACTAAGCACGGCACCTGAAATTTATAAATGCATTTAATTTCATGCAATATGGGATGTATAGGCGGACTTAATGCTTGAGGCATTGTCTACCTTTGGGTGACGCAGAGATAAAAATATGAAGTACGTGTGTAAAATGTTAAAAAATTGTAATATGAATTAAGGGGCTACTCCATGCGAACGACCTTGAGCATTTGGCCGGCGCGCCGCTCGCTACAATATATTGCGTAAGAAATATGTAAGACGCCACCTATTGTACGAACGTAGTATTATTTTTTCAACATCAATAAACTATTTTATGGAAATACACACAGCGTACAACGATAAACGTATTTTAATTTTTTTTATTCGGTATATTAGTTGCATTATATTAGAATTATGTATTTTCATATATTATCTAATTATGAAACTTTATAATTAATTATATATTAAAAATGAAGCATTGAAAATTGTGAGTTTAAAAGATACCTTTGTGTCATATTCACTATAGGTAAATAAATAGATAGCTCGCTTTTGTACAAATATTTGGTGCAATAAAGAATAAATAAATAAATAGGATGTTTCGCAAATGTGTTTTTGATTATTGTTAATTTTTACGTGTCACGTATTGAAAAGTAATATACCTACCTACTAATTTTTGAACTGAGCACCTTGTAACTTAGCCTGCTTATTACTTACTGCTTACTGCTTATTACTTTACACGTGGTAGAGCCATGCTACAGCTATATTATGGTTGTAGCACGAATGGGTTGGCTCGACCGGGGAAGGACCACGCTCTCACAGAAAACCAGCGTAAAATAGCAGCTTAACGCTGCTGTGTTTCGTATGGTGAGTGTAGAGAACCGGAGACCCTTTTTACTGGCAAAGAGGCATTCCATCTTAGTCCTCACGGGTGACAACGCATCTGCATCTTGAGTCTTTATTGAGGATAGATGTAGATGTCTATAGGTCTCAGTAACCACTTACCATCAGGTGGACTGTGTGCTCGTGTGTCACCCGATCCTATAAAAAAAAAACTTATGCTGGCAGACATTATCCTCACCCCAACGATTGATGAGGATGAAAATCAATTTTATGTCTACATACGTAATTATATTTATTTATACATAAGGGTAACTTTAATAAAGGTAATACAAAAATCAACAAGAAGTATAAGGGTTCCAATCACAGAAATCGTAATAATAAGACACTAGAAGTCGCATCGACGCGTGACCTTGTCGCCGCTATGATGTGTTGACGGACATCATTTACACATTTTGTGATTTAGTTGCGCGGAACGTTGGACGTGAATTTATGTTATTATAATGGTGAACTGCAGCATAAACGGTTGTAAAAACTCATCAAGGGCGTGTAATTCAACTAATAAAGGCATAACCTTTCATCGGAAAGTTGATTATTTACTAATTATCATTGTTATAATTAATTTACATCTAGATGAATACTTTACTATGATATTTACATTTGTAAACTTTCGTTTATAGTTTTCGTATTGTACATTACCATTGCTGCTTTTGTTCTATCGTAATACGCAACGTACGCGACGTTGACAAAATCGCCAAGCAATGTAATGTGAACATTAGATATCATTGTGAATTGCGTATGCTTATAATACGGCTGCAGGCATCGGTCGCACGTTAGTGGTGTAACCGTGTCATTCATTTGAATGAAAGCACGGGTTATATCGATGTTTGTATAAAGGGATATTTTTAGATTCTCGAACGTAAAAACTAAACAACATTTGAACGTAAAATATTCTTAATAATAATTATACAGTAATTTCATTAATTAAATAATTTGTTAAAATTTAATTATTTGTTTAAGTTTGCGTCTATAAATGTTTAGCATGCTGATAAATGTACAGAAAATGTTGTTTTTTTAGGAAGTATAAATAATTATATTTACTAGAACATAATTATCAATTATTTCTAGATTCCCGAAAGATCCTGATATTAAAGAAAAATGGATAAATCTTACTGGTAGACAGGACTGGTTACAGAAAATAGTCGAATTTGTAATTTTGTGTGTATTAATATCACTCTAACTTAATTATTTCATAAGTGTACCTACGCTATAACCTCGATTAATTATGTATTCTGACTGTTAATAGATAGCTCGATTTTAAATAGTAAGTATCATTACTGTTAAATATTAAGAAATTGGTATATATCTATGGTTTTCTTTGCTACTTGTAATCCAATTTAATATATAAAAACAATATCGACACCTTCAAAAATTTTTGTCAATCCCTAGCATTGTTTACAGGGACACTCACACATCGAAAGTGCTTGCAGTGGTGTAACATTATGTATTGGAGTAAAATGCAGTGTAATTACTAAAAATTAAGGTTCATAATAGATAGTGCCCTATACACTTCATCGGTGTATTGCAAGTGTGTGCGAGTGTTATATCTATTTGTTTGCTTAATGCGTATGTGTTAAGATGTGGCGACATCGGTTTTGGAAGTAATCGGGCGCTAATTCATTTCTAGTGTCTTATTATTACGATTTCTGTGGTTCCATCTTTCAATTTGAATTGTAAAAAAACGTTACCCCCACACTAGGATTTTTTCCTGTGTCGTGGAGGCAGTTTACAAACATAAATTGCACAAGGACAAATATCCAGACCCGGAACAATTATTTGTAGGCCATACAAATACTTGTTCCGTGCGGGATTCGAACCCGCGGCCCCCAGCGCAACAACTGATTGCTAAGCCACTGCGCCACGGAGCTGTCGCCGGGATATAGCTAAAGTAACCATACGTCCCGTTTAGAACGGGACTGTCCCTTTTCTCGGTCACCTGTCCCATTGTCCCCAAACAAAGCTCCGGGACACAAAATTGTCCCGTAACTCGTTGGATGGAAGTATTCAAAGTCAACAATCTTCAACACATAATTTTTTTTAATCGAATATAGTTTATGTCTACCTGGTACAAATGCTCCAGTAGAAGAAAGAGTATTTTTTTATTTTGAATAAATTGTGGACGTCTGAAAGAAACACTTACGGTTCCAGTTCTAAAGGCGATGTTGTTAACAAAGGTAACAATAAAAAAACTTGAGCAGAATTTTATTCTTATTTAAAATCATCACCAACTTTATTAAAGCAAATTTAATCCACTGACAAATGTAATTAATAATTAAAAAAAATATGTTGCATTTAATAATTACCGTCTATACCGAATATAATTTTATAGTGGACACTAATTGTATAAAGTTATAGTTTTTAGAGTATAAATAAACCCATGTTCTGTTTTGAGTTAAAAAATAAATGGTCAGTTTAGTTTTTTTATAGTTAAATTTAGTTTTAAAAATTTTTAGTTTATAGTAAAAAGTAGGTATATTAATACCTACTTAGATACTTTTTACCGAATTAGGGTGGAAACCCCTAATACCAGTCATGCCCCTAATTCCAGTCTTTTCGCCTTTTTACTCCATAAATAAGATTTCTAGTAGTCTTAACTGCAAATATTGTCATCTAAAAAATTCTTTGTAGTTATGATCAATTCGTCTGTTTTAAAATTGGTTTTAGATTTTAAAGTTTAGCAAAAGATGTACTAGGTTTTCTCTCTGACATTCGGCGTATAGAACACCTTATGTACTCAATTATTTTTTAAAAAAGATAATAAAAACAAGCAATAAATAATATACTATATTTTAGCAAAACACTATAACTTGGTAATACTAATTATAACTTAGAACATAAAATTCATAACTGACTTTTTGGCCCGACCCGGGGATTCGAACCCGGAACCTCATGATCAGCAGTCGCACAACACCAACACTATACAACCACTAGACCAACGAGGCAGTACTATACCTAATAAGATATTGTGGTTGGGTATTAGGATTATTTTTAACTGTATACTATACTGATAATATTGAATTAGCCTTTTATAGTGTAAATTATAATATTTGTCGAAATTTTAATTATGGATTCGAACCTTACATGCTAATGGTGCTTCATTTTTTTATTTGCATTTACTTCAAAGAAAATTCACGCAAAAAGCTTCATCGCACAGTAAAAAACACAACAAATATATGTATAACTAATACGAAAAATTATATCCAAAACAAACAAATAATACTACCTATAAGTAACCTAATAAGTAATAATATTATCGACTGATAAGATGACATGAGCGTGTGCGCTGGCCGACGCTCTAACGATACGGGTTCCACGTCCAAGAGCTCAGGGCTCACTGACTCCAGCAAGCCCGTGGGAAGTGAATACGCCCAGATTTTAAAATAATTTCTTATTAAAATCAAATTTTGGTCTTTTGAAAAAAAAATTATAATAGAAATATTCATTAATAAATTGCCTATCCATTGGTGTAAATCGCAAAATAAAATAATACTTACTTTACGAGGAGATGCATGTTATCAATAATAATTTCACATTTATGTGGTTTCGTTGTAAGGAGATTATATTAATATTTATTCCTTTAAAAAAAATTGGATATAGCTTTTATGAAATCAAGATTATTTACAAATATAATGTGTTTTTTACTTGTTGATATATCTTTTAAATAAAAAGTAGATAGCTCCTAAAAACCGCACAAATAACGACTAGCGCGACATTTTGCTCAACCTGCATCTTAAAGTGAATTTTACATGGTAGAGCCATGCTGCAGCTATGTTAATAGAATAATTGTAGTACGATTTAGTCGGCTAGACCGGGGAAGGACCACGCTCTCACAGAATACCAGCGTAAAATAGCACTGCTGTGTTTCATATGGTGAGTGTAGAGAACTGGAAACCTTTTTTACTGCAAAAGGGGCATTCGATCTTAGTCCTCACGGGTGACAACGCATTCTGCATTTTAATTCGCAAACGAAGATAGATTTAGATTCTATGGACCATAGCAACCTCTTACCATCAGGTGGACTGTGTGCTCGCTTGACACCCTTTTATATATAAAAAAAACCGGCCAAGTGCGAGTCGGACTCACGCACCGAGGGTTCCGAACAAATCCATAGGTATATAAGTTTAAAATGTGTTAATGTGTTAAATTTAATTCCCGGCCGACGCCGGACAAACTAGAGCACACACAAAGGATTCGTACCATTTTGTTAGTGAGATAAAAGACCTACATCTCGCTGACAATGAAACTATGGTCAGTTTTGATGTTCAGTCACTATTTACATGATTACCTATTGACGACTGCATCTCAATTGTAACCAGGAAGCTAGAAGAATACAACATGCGTACAGAATATGTAGTATTACTCAAACACTGCCTTACATCTGGCTATCTATTGTGGAAGGAGGAGTTTTACAAGCAAGTAGATGGAGTGGCGATGGGCTCACCTGTATCTCCCATAGTCGCCGACATATTCATGGAGGACTTTGAGGAGAAAGCCCTTCTTACTGCTCCTATAAATCCAAGATTCTACAAGCGGTACGTAGACGACACTTTCACAATTTTACCATCTGACAAAGTAACTGCATTTTCAGACCACCTTAATTCCATAAGCTCTAAAATACAATTCACAATGGAGTTAGAGGTAAACAATTCTTTAGCTTTCCTAGATGTTTTAGTCATCCGAAATCCTGATAATACCATTGGTCACACTGTGTATAGGAAAGAGATCCATACCAACCGATATTTAAATGGTGAATCGCACCATCATCCATCACAGTTAGCTACAGTGGGAAAATCTTTATTTTAGAGAGCACGAGGGATCTGTGACAGAAAACATCTGGCCGCAGAGCTTCAGCACGTCGAGCAAGTATTGCAAGACAACAAGCTTCGGGTCCCGCGCCTACGTCACAGTGACCGAGTGAAGCCGACCACAGTCGAGCGTGTGCCTGCTGTACTACCCTATGTCAGAGGAGTCACAGACAAGGTTGGCTACATTTTGAAGCGAGCTTCTATTAATACATACTTCAAGCCGCTGAAGAAGATTAGTCAATTTTTACCATCCGTCAAGTGTAATATCCCTCTACAAGATGCAGGAGTGTACAAGCTTGGTTGTGAATGTGGTCTCTCTTACATAGGACAAACAAAAAGATCCATTAAAACCCGCGTGAAAGAACATATAGCTGACGTGAAGCACCGACGCTCTGGGAAGTCTGCAGTCTGTGAACATGTTCAAGATCGCCCCCGCCATTACATCAGATTTGATAGACCACAAATCCTCGCAAAAGAACACCGATTCCTACCAAAGATGATACGCGAGGCTATTGAAATTAAAAAATATCCTAATTTCAATAGAGGAGATGGATGGGTGCTGCCATCTGCTTGGGATCCTATAATAAACAAAACTAAATCCAAACCCAAGCATACCACTGCAAGACTTCAAGATATTGTAAGTTCATTCTACTTAAATCGAACCAAAAATTAATATTAAAAAACTGAAGGTAGCCGGGCTAACTGTGACATCGGGACGTCAAACATCTCAGTCCCCCCCCCCCCCCCCGTGATCATGGGTTGCTGTAAAGCACCCGAAACGTCGGGAATCAAAATAGTAAAATTAAACGCCATAAAATCCGTAAAAAATAGTTTTATTCAATGTGTAGTGTTCGCGTAAATATAAGAAATCATTAAAGTAGGCTACAGATTCGTTGTCACCTTTGAGAACAAAGATGGAATGCCTCGCAGACTGTTACTATACTGGCTCTCTATAACTTTCAGTCCGGAAAACAGTGGTGCAAGCATTGCTAGTTGACGGCAGAAAATGGTAAAAGAATTAATTATACTTACAGAAGTAGCACTTTGCAGCTATATTAGTAGTATAGTTGTAGTACGAATGGGTCAGCTCGACTGGGGAAGGACCACTGTGTTGTTAGCCGTGAGGACTAAGATGGAATGTCTCGTTTCCAGTAAGAAGGGTCTCCGGTTCTCTACACTCGCCATACGGAACACAGCAGTATTAAGCTGGTATTCTAATATAGAGCGTGGTCCTTCCCCGGTCGAGCCGACCCATTTGTGCTACAACTATACTATTAATATAACTGCAGCATGACTCTACCACATTGTGACTTCAGTATTGTAAAAGGTTAATTTTTTTAATAAATTAGCTTTAAACATTATGAGTCATCTTCTGATAGCTTAGTGTTTCATATTCTGTGTAGAATTGTAATATCAGAAATTGGTACAATTGTTGCTTTGTCTGACATATGTTTGTCTCCACTGGTATATGGTTAGAACCTATTTTTGTTCAGAAGAGTTTTCATTATCATCATGATCATCATTACAACTCTTCACAAATCCAATGCTGAACATAGGCCTCTCCCAAGAAATGCCACAAAACACAGTGCCGAACCACTTGTGTAGTCGAGGGTCGCCCTACACTTCGCTTACTGACACCAGGCTTCCACTTGATAGCCAGAATGGGGTGGTAGCAAAAAAAAAAATAGAGAAGTGCTTAAAAAAAACAAATAGAGCACTCGCAGAACAGTATTACAATTAAAACAAATATTCATTACTTACAACTTTATCACCAAATATAAAGGGGAAGGTAGTTGAGAAGGCAGGTGCCGCTTCTATCGACGGGAATGTAATTTTACCGATGACGTCAGAATCTCCAAATCCGAATATACCCTTGACTTGATTGAAAGTCACGCATTTTTGTATCCGAACCATGTTTTGGTAAAAGGCTGGACACTGTCTGAATGAAAAAAGGAAACTTGGTATAAATCTTATCCTATCTTAACATTTTCTTGCCCTAAAACCCTCTCAGGAATGAGAAGAAGCCTGTGGCCAGTAGTGGAACATATATAGGCAGTAACTTTCATTTACTGTGGCAAGTATGAACTTATAGCATAAGTAGTACGAGACACGGTACTAAGATCGGCAGCCACTATAGTCACAAGCGTGGCGATTATAGCAAGTTATTCTTATGTTATAGACGACAATACAGTTTTCTAATTAATATCGATATATAAAGGCATTATTGTGCTATGTAATCGTAAGAAACTCATTTTGTCCCATAGATTTTGTTATAGTTGACTTAGAAAAAGGAAGTACCTAAAACAAAACTTGTAGTACCTACCATTACTGTTAAAGTCTATTAAAGTCCACTGTTGAACATAGGCGTCCCCCATATATTGCCTCATATGGGTGATAGCTGCCATAGTTGCCATACTTGGCAAGCGGGTTTGCAACCGTAGCTTTTTATTTTTAATCATTATTAGGAAGACCCTGCTGCCCATCTCCTGATTTGTTTCCCTCTTACGTAACACCCACGGCACAGCCTATGTAGAACACACAGTCAGTCATCGCGTTAGATTTTATCGGAAAAGCCGACATAAACAATAAATTGTTAGGGTTGTCAGAACGGGAAGTAAAAAAAAAACTGATTTTATTTTATTTCACGTTTTAACAAATTAATATGTATGTGGAAAATGATGAGACTAGTTTTTAATTATTAGTTTTTTACCGCACATGTAGTGTGAACCATTTTAATTTATTTGCGTGGCATAACAACCCTAGCGGACAGTGCTCAGGCCGCGTGTCGCCCCGCACCGCACCGCACGCTTGCCCCCGTCTAGACGCCTTCGATGACTGACTGCTAGTAGTAGTTAGACTGTGCCCACTGAACGATATAGGATAGTGGATATTCTTACACCGCCCCTACACGGTAAGAAATAATTAACAATATATTATAAATAATAAAATTATTCTATAAAACTGAAGTGACAAACAAACTAACAACCCACTTGAAGCTAAGTGACTACTGCAATTTATGAACAGTGCAGTCACCTACAATAAAATATGGGTACCGAAGCATTGTCACCTTTGAGGACTAAGATGGATTGCCTCATAGCCTTTAATTATGCTCTCTTATAACCTTTCACACCGAAACACAACATTGCAAGGCAATAAAAGTCTTGTCACCTAGAAACGGGGACTAGTATAATAATGGCAACATTGCAATGGGCCAGCCAATATAGCTTGAATGACCAACAATCAATAGGGATGAAACATCCTCCAGTGGCAGTCTCGTACTGGCAAGCACGGTGTTCAGTGACCCTCACTACATGACGTGACAATCTGGTAAAACATGCAGGGAGTCGATGAATGTAGGTGGCGCTGGACTGTGTATTAGAGTGATCTGTGGGGAAGGCCTTTGTTCAACAACGGACTTGTGATGAGCAGTAATAGTTATAAAGATAATGAATAACATGGTTTGAAACACTCACCCAATAAAATCTAAATCGTTAAATATGAAAGTGTTGCCAGGATCAAAGCCGACCGCTATAATGTCTTTAGCATTACTGTGCGCCATCTTGCGAGCTTCCTCGACCTTGATATCACGCCACATGGCCTTCTCATCGTCAGTCAGCTGAATAATAAGTGGTACATTAAATACATCTTGTAACCATCTGAAAAACAGGATTCTTATTTTAGGTATGGTTTCTTTTTTAATATCGGTATATTAAAATTGCCAGTATAATATGTTGTAAACATTGAAATTTTTAATCTGTTAAGTAAATAACGATTAGAGCCATAAATAAGAGAAATTCCACCTGGAAGAGCAAATAAATTTTCTAATTTTACTATTGTGTGATTTCTTTCAATACCTACAATGAATTTAATTACATATTCTTTACAATTATCAATCATTAACCAAATCTACTATTTCTGTGTGGATCTTTTGTATTTTGGTATGGTTCATATTTTTATATATGAGTATATGGTTTTTGATTTAAACGAGTGATGAAACGATTATGAAACAATATGTCGTAGACGGTTCGGTAATCCTTGGCCCCGCACCGTCAAGGATTACCGAACCGTTTACGACATACTTCTAACGAATTGCCTTATATTTGAGTTTTACGCAAACATAAGGCAGACGAAACATGGAGGTGTAACTATCCCATTTACACTAGACGTAAATTAGCTAGACAGCAACAGAGAGCTTCATTCAGATGCGAGAGGGTGCCTTTGTGGCGACAATTTAAAATCCTTCCTCCAACAAATAGGAAGTCTGGCGGGCTTTTTATATGCTGATAAAGAAAATAACAAGAATATTTTCTTCACATAAACATAACAAAACACCGGGGGGAGGCAGAGAATTCAGACTTTCAGATCTGAATTCTCTCGTTACTCGTTTCACAGTACGCGGAAAATGTGGAATCGATCCCCACTGGCTACAATAAATTGTTACTTGTAATTTCAGGTGCTGATTTTGTTGTCGATTGTGATAAATATTTAGCATTATGTTCAGAAATGTACTCATGTATTCCTAGTATAATAGCAAGTAAAAAGTTAGTGTTTAAGTAAATAAAATAGAATTATAATATGTCCGAAGATAGAGAGGAAAATGAGAGGAAATAAAAGAATTGGGAGAAGTTTGTACAGTATATGTAAAGTTCATTCAGATGCCTCACAGGAAAATTCCGTCACAGTCATTCTACGGCTGAGATCTATAGACTGTACTTTGATTTGCTCAGACTTTACTTCCGAGCTAAGACAATGTCGGTATTTATAGAGCTAATTTCAAAGTCGTGCTGAGTACGCGCTTAGCAAAGCCTAAGTCAACGATATCGACGACTTACGTAAAACTCAGGATATTATTCAAAACCACCGTATTAATTTTAAATTGTTGTTTTAATGTTACTCTAATTAATTATAACAATAAACATGTAGTTTTAGGACGTCTTCTAGCTTTAAATAGCATAATTCCATTTTATATTTACGTAATTTCAATCTTATTTGGAATTTCTTAAAATCTTATTTTTTTTTTTTTTTTTTTTTGATGTTGCACTCATCTCACCCATTCCCGTTCTCATACGCCCGTTTATATTTCATGTAATAATAACTTATTTATGAAATACAATTTGGACTATTTTCGATTTTATATATATATGTTTTTTTTTAAATTTTATATGGTTATTTTGATTTTAAATATATATATTTTTTAATTTTATACAGTAAAGTCAAAAACATATAATGCGTGGAATGAAGCATCCATTAATATTAGGACTGTCTGGGCCTTAGCATAAGCTTAGCTTAATCTTAGCCCGATACAACTATAAATTCGGAATCAAAGATTGTGCTGAGCATATACTCAGCTAAGGTTTTGGTAAGCTAAGTCTGAGCAAAGTCAAAGTACGATCTATAGATCTCAGCCTTCAAGTCGTAATCAGAATCAATTTGTCTGTTGTGGTAATTATTTTAGTACAAGCAAAGGTGACTGACCATATAGTGGCAGTGTAAGAATATTCATCATCCAATATCGTCGTCGTTGTCGTAAGAGGCGATAAAGAGAGGCCTATGGTCAGCAGTAGACTTTTGATAGGCTGTAAGTCTAGCAGAGAGGCTGCCCTGTGTCATATCAAGTTAAGTAGTATTGTTGTTGGTTTGTATACTTAATCAATTTTAGTATTATCATTTATCATGTAATTATGTCAATCATATTACACTAACATGTGATCATGACCGGGACATATTACGGTATGGTCAATCCTTAACTGCTATATGCTGAATGTATAGTGCAGTACGCTGTTTTATCACCGATAATGATAAGTAAGTGAGCAAGTTAAACATCTGCTCTCCATTACAGCCTATTAAAGTCCACTGCGGAATATAGGAATTTTTATTTTTAGTAGTTATTAGGAAGTTTCTGCTGCCTATCTCGTGGTTTGTTTCCCTCTGTTGCGTTTTACAACACCCACGGGATAATATGGGGTAGTGGATATTTTTACACCACCATTGCACACTATTATTATTTTTAACAATAGCCTCTTAATGTATTTCTGACATAAACACACTTACTTTGTAAACATGAATGGAATCATATGACCAATATGCATGCTCTCTGAGGAGGGCCCACGGCCAGTGTATAAATAAAACTTTTTTCCTGCTTCATGTAGTGACAAAATGCTGTGCAAGTCTCTGTGAGAGAAGAATATCCCTCGTCTTAGAAAGCGGTGTGCTGTGGATAAAAGGTTTTCATCATTAAGATTATAAAAGTGGTAGAGCTAAAGCTAGAACTACAATAGCAGTGCAAAGCTCGCTTTTTACTATGGGATATAATATATATTATATCCCGAAATATAAATTATATCCCACTATTGGCTTTCACACTGTGAGATATATCTTTTAACCAGTGTGCATTCGTTATTGGATTACCCCTGTACCCCGCACACCGTTCTGCAGCGGTGCGAAACGGTGTGCGGGGTACAGGGGGCGAAATATAATATGAAAATATTGCTTGGTCGATCGAAAAAATATTTATAGTTTGAGATGTAATATATATTATAGCTCAGTGTAAACGATTCCATTTAAAAGTATGGTGAGCGATATTAATTTGTATCTCGAGATGTAATATATATTATATTATATCCCATAGTGAAAGCGGGCTTAAGTGTTAACACTGGCCACTGCCATGTTGAATTTACTAGGTGATAGGGCTCCTTTTCTGTCCCTCTTTTTGCCACCAAATAACAGTGTGCACTGCTGTTTCAATCTGACTGGTAAACAGTGTCAGTATAATTACTGGTTGTGAGAGATCCCATCTTAGTTCTCAGAGGCGATTCAAATATATAAAAAAAACGCAAAGAATATTATAGTATGTTTCTAGAGAAGGCGGAAAAACGTACATTAGCCTTTGACAATATCATCGGGGTAGCCAACCTTTTTCTTAGGTTTTATCTTTTTATCCTTGTATCATTACATACATCATCAGAGTGAAAAATAAGAGTGCCGAGTGTGAAGTTCTTCGCAGGTCCTGTGTCTATTATTTTATTATGAAGAAAGAAGATTATCCTGTACTTATGTGAATTAAAAAGCAAATTAACATTAATTTAAATGTATTATTTATAAACCATAAGAGTTAACACATATTTAATTCTTACGTTAACAGTAGTGTAATAAGTAGGTATGTAGGTAGTTGTACAAACATGACCACTTCTTGGCAGTCTGGTAAAATGGTGAACTTTTAATGCATTCTTTAGCTGTCAACCTTGAAGCATGCATAAAACTTCTCATAATAGATTGTCAGAGATACTTGACAGACTATGTTTTTGTAACTATTTCAGAATCATTTTCTGATGATAAAGATGTGGAAAAGTTTGCCACATTAATTTATAAAACTATCTACAGTTTTATCAATGGCATTATCCAACTCATTTAATTTGTTTTCTTCTTTTATGACGTGTTTAATGCAGTTTTTACACTTTGTATGTTCAATATTGTATATAGCCCTTCTTCATATAGTTTTTTGACGTCTACCATTTTAAAAGTGGTATTGTTTCGGTTTAGGTTTGTTATCTCTGAGTGACCGCTTCCTTCACCCCACCTCGTACCATGAGATACGCTTAGCGCATAACAATACGTAATCAATAATGAAATGTATGGAAGCAATACCTGTCCTTTGTTTTGGTGCTAACATAATATTTAGGTCAATGTACGTTTTTCTGCCTGCCCTAGAAACATACTACACTTACCTTTTTTTCCTGTAACTCTTTCAAATTTATCTATTAGTTCTTGATCAATTTTTTGGCTTCCAAATCGTTCTGAAAGAAACAATATTTGGTAATTAAAATAATGTTAATTAATTAGTTTACTAATTATAATTTAAAATTAAAAATTTTGTACAGCCGACTTTAATATAAGCGACTTCAATATAGGTTATTTAAGAATAACTCAATAACCATTAGTCTGACCTTGATCAAATTCATATGGGAACACACAAGAACTATCAGCTTTCATATAAAAATAGAATCATCAAAATCGGTTCGCCCAGTACAAAGTTATGAGGTAACACAGATAAAAAAAAACATACAGTCGAATTGAGTACCGTCTCCTTTTTGGAAGTCGGCAGATAAGTATATTATAAAAACAATTTTTGTTTAATAGAACACTGGTAACAAACAAGCATGGTCACAGTGACGGTAAGTAAGTGCTGTGGCCTATAGACACCTACATATTGTATCCTTGCTTAAGAATCAAAAAGCAGATGCTTTGTCACCTCTGAGGTTTTAGATGAAATTCCTTGTGAGATGATGTATGTACCTCCTCTACAACACATTTTTCCTGCAGTCATAACATAGCTGCATCTGGGCTCTACCATGTTAATAGGCCACAAAGTCTAAGTTTTATTACTAATGGAGACAAAAAGGAATGGAATTAATACCAGTTATAATGCTTCACAACTACTTAACAAGATAGTGCCATGGTGCATCTAGTCAGTTTTTAAATGAGTCAGCATGGCCAAGGAATACCCACTCTCAAAGAATTCCATAAAATTAAACAATATGGATATTAAGTCTTCTGCTAAGACAGGTTGATTAACCAATTTTTATTATTATTTATTTATTATTATTATTTCTTCTTTATTGTACACACTAAGTTGGTAACAATTATTAAATATTCAAATAAAATGTACAAAGGCGAGCTTAACCTTAATAAGAGAGTTCTCTTCCAGCAAACCTATTGGGAAAGCGAAATAGTTTTACATATAAAGCAAGTAGGTAGCAGCGTGCGTACTTAATATTTAACTTAACACTACTTAAACACATTACATAGGTAACCATTTTTATAAAAAACTAGCCACATTCTTATTCCCTGCTCTAATTAAGCTTCATATGCTTGTACTAGGTGAAGCTGATAATAGAAGTCAATTGACAAATTTGAACCTGTTGTAGGTTTTAATTTCAGTCTGTCGTCCATTCCATACCCTCAGCCATTAGGCTATTGGCACTTACACAACTGCTGTACATACTATTGTTACATTATTTAATATATTAAAGAATATTTACACAAAATAAATCTTAAACAGAGTAATAATTATTGTTAACTTACTAATTAATTTATCATAATCAAGCCCAGATTCAGATTTAGTAGACACATTCCATGGGTCTACTACATCATCTTCATCATTGTGAATTGACATTTTGTTTAGCTGTTCTTCTGCCATTTCTCTAAAAAAGGCATGTAATGAGAAAAATAAGTAATATTTAATATTTAACCAACCAAAGAAATTGTTGTGCAAATAGGTATATAAAAAAGCTACCAACTATTTTATGATTACACAAAAAATATAATTATTATATCAGAATTTTCTGAAGTTCTGAATTGATGTAGTTTAATTAAATTAATGTTAAATCATAATTATATCTACTTTTCTTCTAAATAACCAAACTGCAAGATGCAACGTTGAATTGAGAAACGTCACAAATGCCGACAATTTTATGACAAATGACAATGATGAAATGACAATAGCAGTGCTGCCATCGTAAAAATCTAAGTTGCCGTATTTTAAGGATAAAATGATTTTATTTTAAAATTATTTATTTTAAAAATGTCTATTACTCATTTGTTTCTTCTCCGTATCGTTTCTATCGCTTCAAATTCATATTTATCGAGTGAGTATTCGTCCGTGCTTCTCAATTTTTTTACAAACTACCTACTTACTCTAAATATTACCATAAACTTGTCAGAATACATAGAACAAACTATGGAAAAAGGAGTAAACTCTACGAGGGAGCTCAATACTACAACAAATTACCTAAAAACATTAAAGAAGCAAAATCCCTGCCCACTTTTAAGAAATTACTAAAAAGCCACATTTTAAAGGATTTTTCATACTAATTTAATATTCACAAATCACTAATCTAAATATATGAAGTACATATACAACGTAAATTATAATATTTACCACAAAACAATTATATAGAAATAAATACACTATATTTACTTTTATACAATATGATTATACATGTGCGACAATAAAACTTATGTATATATATGTATGTATGTGTGTGTATGTGTATATGTGTGTATATGTATATATACATATACATACACATGTGTATATATATATATTTATATACAGTTACAGTTTTAGCGACCTATTATAATACTAACTCACTACGCCGATCGGTTTAATGTTTTTAATTAATAAGTATTTTCTCTGTAAGTGATTTGAAAATCTTTTGAGAAAGTAAATGTCTTAAACTATATTTTCATAATATTTGTTTTTAATTTTTTTTATAGGATTGGGTGACAAACGAGCACAAAGTCCACTTGATGGTACCTAAGTGGTTGCTGTGGCTCATAGACATCTACATCTATCCTCGTTTGCGAATCAAAATGCAGATGCGTTGTCAGCCGTGAGGACTAAGATGGAATACCTCTTTTCCAGTTAAAAGTTTCTCCGGTATCTCTATACACTCACCACACGAAACACAGCAGTGTTAAGCTGCTATTTTACGCTGGTATTCTGTGAGAGCGTGGTCCTTCCCAGGTCGAGCCGACCCATTCCTACTACAACTATACTAGTAATATAGCTGCAGCATGGCTCTACTACGTATATTGCTATACGTTATTTGTTGAGCCTTTTAGTTGAAAAGTAAATGTTAAACGTATTTAAAAAAATGCGAAGGTGTCAAAGCAGTTGGATCAGAAAGCACTGAACTAAGAGAGTATAACGACCGTGAATTAAGTAATGCCTCAATTTGCGTTAACACGGTGTCAATTTCCTCATTGGTAAGAACTTGTAGACGTATAACCTTAGTCAAATGTGATTGTACTTTCCCAGCATCCCCCAAAATGTGAAGCACTGAGTGGAATAAATTTCCAAGCAATCCTATTCTCAGCCAGATCTTTTATCCAATAAGAATAATATTCATCATTCAAAAAAGAGTATAACTCGTGAAGGTAGGATTTGGCACCAACGAAATTGGTTACATTGTCTGAGTAAAGGCATTGAACAGGACCTCTACGCGATAAAAATCTTTGAAGTGCAGCGAGGAAGCTTGCGGTACTTAAGTCTGTAGCATGTTCAATATGAATTGCGTGGGTTGTCAGACATGTAAAAGGCAAATATAAGTCTTGTGGGTCCACACTCCCCGTGTGCACCAAGGGGTGAATACAATAGGGCCCGAGTAGTCACAACCTGTATGCGAAAACGCTTTCAGTGACGGAGATACTCGAGGACCAGGAAGGTCAGCCATCATAGGATGAACTGGACGTGGGTTAGCTCTAAAGCAAAGGTTGCATTGAAAATTATTTGTCAAATGACACGCCTCACGGTTAAGATCCAGAATTTTGTCTCAGAAGCGCCATGAGTAAATGTGGACCTGTATAAAAATTTTTCTCATGATAATGTTTAATAATTAAATCGACTATATAGTCGCGTTTTGGCAATAACACCGGGTTCCTAGCGTTAAAATACAAATTGGAACAAGAACTACGGCCACCAACGCGAATAATGCCATCATGAGGGAAGGGACGTAAGGTCAATAATTTTTTAGAACATTGCTTATTAGCGGTTAAACTGTTGAGATCTTGCGGGAAATGAATATATTGTATGGAGCGCATTACTAAACTTTCAGCCGTTTCTAAATCAGAAGCTACAATAGCTCCTCGTTGTAATTTCTTGATAAATTTAAGTAAAAAGCAAACAGCCTTCAAATATTTATTCCAAGAGGAAAAGCGGTTAGCGAAACTATAAATAAAATTATAGGTAGCAGTAGTACTGCCTAGTGCGGGTTCATTTGAGTGGCCTTCATTATCGTAAAGAGTGGTAAGAAAAGCGAGTGGTTTAGATTCAGGAAGTTCCCTTGAATCCCGAGAGACAAAGGACGTGATAGTCAAATCACTACGTAGTAACTGTAGCCAATGCGATCCCTCTAACCATAGTGAATGGTGAACTAATTGTTTAGGAGTCAAGCCCCTTGTTAAACAGTGGGCAAGGTTCTCAGAGCGCCCAATGTGAAAGAAATGTTCAGCTGATAAGTTTTCATGAATGCTTGCGATCCGATTGGCAACATAAGTGTGCCAACGTTGCGATGAAGAGTGAATCCAACTTAAAGTCACAGTTGAATCTGAGAAGGCTACGATAAACTCTATAGGATATTTCAGCTTATAAATTTCAAAGATACGTCTTATAAGTTTCGATAAAAGTAGAGCTGCGCTTAATTCTAATCGCGCCAGCGAGACGACCTTCATAAGTGTGACCTTAGACTTTGCGCATACTATTCCGACCTTACAGTCACCGTTAGCCAATAGCACTCAGAGGTATACGACACCACCAAAAGCTCGCTCACAAGCATCAGGGAATCCGATAATGGAAACAGAACATTCTAAGATAACACCCAAATGTCGCGGAAAGTGTAGAGTTGCGATCAATGGTAGCTCTGACTTAAATTGTTCCCAGGAGCAAATGATGCGTTTAGGAGGTAGCTCGTCCCAATGACAGGAAATATGAGGACAGGACAAGACAGGATGGTGAGGAATATAATACGCGAATTCATTTGAGTCAGTGTTACTGACCGGTGATATGTAATTATTCTCAAGATACTCCTTGACCACGTTATCATATAACCTCTTAATATTTGGGTTAGACGCGAATTTGCGTTCGATGCTTAACAAATCCTGCGATGTGAAATGAGTCTCTAAGAGTGGAGACCTCAATTTTGCGAGGCAAGGCCACTTGTCACCTGCCTAATACGTTTCTGCTAACTGTGGAAGCATAAAACAGTACTGATCGTCGACACTATTGATAGGGGCGAATTCTATTTCTTCCATCTCCCAAAACTTGCGAAGATCCAAACATTCGTTGGAAGATGTGGTACAAAGGGACCAGGAGGTAGAGACCCGTTTATCAACTGCTGCCTCTCCTAAAACGATATATCCTAAAACCGTTTTTATCGCTTCAGGATTTCCTGGCCGCGAGAAAATTTTGTCAGGAAATAAAATGCGCGTGAATACATTAACGCCTAAAAGTATGTCAACATCTCCTGGAAGAGCCCAGAAAACGTCCACGAGCGAAACATTATTTAAGTGATGCATTTTTATGACATCTATTTGCAAGCGGAAGTTGATCAGTTATCTGGTCCAAAACTAAGGCTTATATTTTGTACTTAGGCTGCGGTCTAAGCCTTGAACAAAAACTGAGAGTAGTAGAGCCTCTCACTAATTGTGCGGTTCCACCTATACCCTTAACTGTACAGGTAGAATTAGTATTTATACGTAGTTCTAACTTGCGACAACAGCGTGTGGTTACATAATGTTTTTATGAACCCGGGTCAATAAGACATCGCACTATCACGTCTTTTCCTGCGCGGCCTGCTACCAACAATTTAGCAGTAGGCAAGATCTTGATCTTCAAAGAAGCCTCTAATGGTATTGAAGAGAGCATGCATAGCGACATATGTTCCTGTGAAGGTTCCGGTGTGTCAGCCGGACGATCTGTCGGATGATCTTCAGCAGAAGACTTGGAAAGCGTATTAACCCCAGGCTTAGGCGGCGAATTAATAAACTTATTGTTAAATTTACGATTAGTAAACTGCTCAAAATGAAGCAAGGTATGATGTCGCTGGCCGCAAATACGACTAGTTGACTTAGAATTACAATTTAAAGTAACATGTTATCTACTAAGACAATTACCACAAATTCTATTCGATCTTATATAGTTAAATCTTTTCGTCAGAGACATGTTTAAAAATTTGTTACAGTTATAAAGATGCGTATATGCATTGTGACATACTGAACAGTTGGAAGCGATTGCAATATATGCTCGTGGTGTGCGGGTTCGAGGCGGTGCTCGTGACGAAATATTGTTAGAAGCGGTGACAAGGTTGTCAGACTTATGCGAAGTGCGATGTAAAATTTTTATTTGCTCTCGGACAAATTGAATAAAATTATCATAATTCGGAATTTTATTTGTATCGCGAATAGATATTTCATAATTTTTTGCGGTGTCCGAATCTAATAATTTAAGGTCAATATGGACAAAAATGAAATCAGATAAGTCTTCGATCTTAAGACCTTTAAGACCAGCTATAAGCACAGCGTATTTATCTATGACCTGTTCTTAATTTGCGGAGCCTGAAGTAGAAGGCTTCAGGACTAATAACTGGTTTAAATAGCTTACAGCTCAAGCGCGTTTATCATGGTATATGAGATAAGAGCATCCCATACCGATTTGTAATTCTCACCAGTTGGCACAAACTCAGTAAGCGATCGATTATCGTGAATCACTCTTTTAAATGTTTCATAAAAAATGGAAAATCTTGAATGTTTCCATCAAATGTGGGAAGCTCAATACGCGGCATCTTAATAGGGTTTATACAGTTTTTGCGGTTGGAATCAGAACTGCTGGAGGAAGCGTTCTCCAATGTAATTAAAGTATCCTTAATTATATAGTACAAATCGTTAAACGCGGTGATGGATTAATGATTTACTTCACAGTCTTCAATGAGTTCTAAATTTAATGAGTTAATATTCTCAACTAACGTATGATAGTTATATCTAGGCTCATCTATTATTCGCGCTCGAGCTAAGAAAGTGTTGCAAACAAAAGTAAATTATGTTCATCAAATTTTGTTTACCCCCTTTAACTTAAAGTTATGTATATATTACTGTTATAATTTAACGTAACTGTGATAACCTACTATCTTTTTAGTCTGGTGGCTTTTTTGGTTGTTATAAAATATTTTTCTTACAACTAGATAAGAAAATAAAGAATTGACTAGTTAAAATGCAAAATAAGATGTCACTGTTACTCTGAGTTTTGCGAAATCTTTAATTAATTCTTTAAATATTTCTTTAAAAAATTAATTCATTTTTCGCTTTTCTAACTTCAAATATACAAATACGACTATACAACCCTTCTAACTCTCAATATACAAAAATGTACCTAAACATGATTTAATTTATGACGTCACAATGGTACTTACGTGGTAGAGCCGTGCTGCAGCTATATTAGTAGTATAGTTGTAGCACGAACGGGTCGGCTCGACCGGGGAAGGACCACGTTCTCACAGAATACCAACGTCAATTAGCAGCTTAACACTGCTGTGTTTCGTATGGTGAGTGTAGAGAACCGGAGACACTTTTTACTAGAAAAGAGGCATTCCATCTTAGTCCTCACGGGTGACAACGCATCTGCATTTTGATTCGCAAACGAGGATAAATGTAGATGTCTATGGGCCACAGCAACCACTTACCATCAGGTGGACTGTGTACCTCATTTGTCACCCTATCCTATAAAAAATAGTATTTCTTTCGGTATGGATTTGGTTTATATATTTTTAAGATTTAGATAATTAAATATGTTACTACTAAAGGATTCAATAATAAATAAGTGATTACTCATCAACTTTGAAATTATATCGATTGTAACAAAATAATTGTCTGTCAATAATATTTTGTTTGAGTTCTGATGACATACCATTTCCCAATTTTTGTAAATTGATTTAATTATTATTTGTGAAAATTGTGTATTGAAATTAGGCAGCACTAACTATTTCAACTTTATATTTTAGTTACTGGCCACATTTATTGGAGCGATGACCGATGACAAACGTCAAAAAATTGTCAATAACCGTTCGTAGCAAGCGCGATAAATAATTTTTAGAAGTAATCTAAGTAGAATAATAAACGCGTGTCTTTGTTATTTCTTGTATGGCTTTTTCGTGTTGAACTGGTGGGGACGTTAGTGTTCTTGATGGTTTCGGGTGACGATTCCAATGGTGGTCGTTTATCACGAAAAACTACGAGGTCTCCGAACCGAAAATCGAAGAAGTCAGATGCAGACCTAGCGAAGGGTTCAGCGTTGCGACATGACTCGCAACCTTCTGTCCATAAAAGGAATCTTTACGTCGTCTCTTACCCCATCATTATTTTGTTCAACGTTCTTAGATCTATTTTGTATCAATTGTTTATAATTTTTAAGTATTTGTACTCGGCATCACACCGGTTTATGCACAAGCCTCGTAAGAACGGCGAGTGTAACTTGGAGGTAGTGGTAAAAGACGGCGTGATATCGACAGAAATAGCCCAAGAAGATATGTCTCACACACATAATGTGGGTCCTGGAGATCCACTTCTGGCTAAGCAGAAGCATCACCATCGCAAGGCTTTCGAGTATATATCAAAAGCCTTGAAGATTGATGAAGAAAATGAGGGTGAGTTCCAGATATCATTAAATTAAAGTATTTCTATTATTATTATGTCTGAAAAATAAGTACATATTTTATTTTTCGTCTTTAATAATGAACAGTTAACATTCATTATTGAATAAATAGAAGATCTTCTTACGAACTTGTGGTAGATAAATGAATTACACTTTTATATAAGTGAATAATTTTTATTGCGGAACAAAGTGTAGGTATTTGATTTACAACACATTATTTTATTAAGACTATTTGTAAATTTGATACAACTATATTCAATTTAACACAAATATTTTAGGAAGTGTTTATACATTAAGTTCTCATAGTAAAACTAACTTATTAAATAAATTTTCTAAAACTTGAAATTAAAATACAACAATTTAGAATGTAACTTGTCATATCTTAACAGTAAATTTAGGTACCAATATTATTTTTAATGTAAATATCAATGCAAATCATATTCTTTCTGAAGCAACTTACTCTCCATGCTTTTATCTTAGACCTTGAAATGACTCAAATTATACAGGGTTATTTTGCAATAACCGGTCAAAGAAGGTTCAGAATAAGTAATATAGGCAAATGGTGAAGAAAAATTAATTTTAAAAAATCTCAAACATTCTGCCACACAAAATGTGTGGTAATGCATTATTTTAAGTGATTATACTGCACACGCACAAATTCATGAGGGTTGATGAGTAGGCAAAAAAGTTGTTGCCCATAAATCACATTCCATTTGGAATAATATAAAATTTTCAAAAACTGCAATAACAGTATACCATTATATATTTATTTGAACTTAAGTTTAAAAAATTATTTGATACAAACATTTAAAAAATAAACCATGTATAAACAACTATAACATCTTGAGAATAAACAAATAAGAAGCTTTGTGTTTCTTTTGTTTATTTGTTACTCTGTATGCCTACTCTTTACATTTTATCTAGGAATGTAATTTTTTTTAAATAATCACTGGCTGGTAAAATTTTATGCATGTATTTTACATTTTTATTTTTGGAAAATGCTAAGGTTTTGTCACTTTGAACTTCATAATTGTGTAAATGGTTCATTAATATACATATTTTTATGTGGTATAGCCATGCTGCAGCTATATGAGTTGTAGGTATAGTTGTAGCACGAATGGGTCGGTTTGACCAGGGGAGGACCACACTCTCACAGTGGAAAGATTGTAAAATATTAGCTTAACACTGCTGTGTTTCGTATGCTGAGTGTAGAGAACCTGAGACCCTTTTTACTGGAAAGTAGGTATTACATCTTACTCCTCACAGGTGACAATGCATCAACATTTTGATTTGTAATCGAGGATGGATGTAGATGTCTATGAGCCACAGCAACCACTTACCATCAGGTGGACTGTGTGCTCATTTGTCACCCTTATCCTATAAAAAAATAAAATCAGGAAAATATAAAAGTTAGTAAATTAAATGCAGTAATATCTGTAAAAATGTTCCTAGTGATCCATGGTTATTAGTTTGGAGAACTCTTAAATAATAATTGTTTTATTTAAGGATTCTTCAACCCTAATGTATATGAGTTGTATTCACATAAACCTATACCAGTATATAATACATATTTATCGATTTATATAAGAATATATTTCTGGGCTGCCATGTTATTACCATAAGCAAAAACAATTCGAACGTAACTTACAGCTGTGTCTTAAAATTAGAGTAAAAATTAATTTATCACCAACCCTGTGAATCAAAAGCCTCAATCAAACTGAGCCAATTGGTTGTTATTAAGAAGCCACTTAGTGATCTAGTTTTTTTGTTCATCAGCTTGAACTGAAATACCTAGTTTATCACTGAATACTGATGCCCGATAAGTGACCCCATTTTCAAATAATCAAACCTGTAAATGTGAATATGCTATCGCTTTATTGCTTTTTATTAATGCCGCCATTTATCTAATTAGGCATTTAAATATATACCTTGGTATATACTATTTCACTTTCCATATAAATCAATTATTTTTAATCTGTTGGCAATTAAACAAACTAGGCAAGCTTCATTTACATATAGCCTAACTAGTACTAGGCGATATTGAACCATAATATATATGTATATATTAATATAGTTGTGTAAGAATTAATAGAGAATAGCTTTCATTGTAAAATCCGAATGACAGCAAAAACAGACTCATCACATGCTGCATAAATTCATACAGGTCAAAAAGAGCTAGCAATAGAGCTATACAAGAAAGGCATCTATGAACTGGAGAGAGGTATTGCAGTCGACTGCTGGGGCGGCCGCGGAGACGCGTGGCAACGCGCCCAAAGATTACACGATAAGATGAAAACCAACCTAGGCATGGCAAAGGATCGTTTGCATTTTCTTGGTATGAATGTAGTATTTTTTTTTAAATTGCAAATCATTTATAATTCTTCACTGCTGATTAAATTTTGTTTCAGCTATTTGTTCAGCCTCTTTTTCGTTTCATTTATGAAATTGGCTGTGTGTCCTGCATGCTGTGCTTTATTTTATTATTTTTAATACTCCTTACATCAAACAGTACAACTATTAACGATTAACATTATTGTGATAAGGTTTAATTGAAGTAACTCATATTGTCTCCAATGTAGCCAACCTTGTCGCCCTCAGTAAGTTGGGCGTAGAGAGTGAATCCGAGCGAAGCGACAAAAAGCCAACGGAGTCGCCTCTAAAGGCGCGAAGGCCCTTAGAGAAGTCCAAGACGACGCTCCTTGCGCATACAGAAAGTAATAGTGGTCAAACGAAGTCACCAAATGAAGGTAGAACATCACTGAGATATGCTTAGCTTCGTTTGACGTAACCTACTGCAAAATTAAACAAAAAAAAACTCACAAACAATCACCATAATTCTTATTATATTAATCGTGAATGTTGGTCATTAAATAACAAACAAACTCAATACAATTGGCATGTGTGTTTGATAAATCAATGTTTGCATGTGGGTTCACTGTGCTTACCACTTTTTTTTTTGCTTTCTACGTGTTACACAACACCTATCATTTGTAACCGAAAGTGTGTCACGGGTCACGCCTAAAGTGTAAGTACATAAGTTTGCACCAATCCGCCTTTTAGGTTTTCAATTTAATCTGTGCAGTACTTACATTAAAGGTCTTAAAGACATTTACATGTCCTGGATTACGAAACATTTTAACTGTTCATGGTCATGTGTAGTTCCTTTCAACAACAATCTGTTAATTTTCGAGGGTCGTTAACGTTCGATCATTTCGACACTAACATTACTAAAATTACACTGACCTTTTAATTGATCTTGATTGACTTAACACTTGATATTTTAGACTTCATTATAATAACACAATGTCGGAAATGTATTTGATATTGCCTGGTCGGTTTTGACCATGTACAGTGGCAACCTTCGAATACGGTCGGCTATTACTTGCCAGGAGATAAAGAGCTACAAGTATACGCGCTTTTTTATTTCATAAACTCGTAACGAAATAAGAATTACACGAATTTTAATTCAAGTATTGACTGGACACGGAAGGTTTACTGAATAAATCTCTCGAATAATCTTAATCGTTGTAAATGCAAATATAGTGCAGCCCGTGCTTGTTATGCTGCTGTTGACGAAATCATAACAAAACTACTCACTAAAACAGGAACCAAATAATCGAGTAAGTTTTTATAAAAAAAGAAAACAAAAAAAAAACATAAAACCTGGGGAGTGCTCTGAGGAATTGTTCGAATTAATTGCAGCCGCCAAATTTCGCCAACGCACACGACGACAAAACTTAAGTTACCATCCACATCATCTGGATGCTTGGCGGTCTTGCTTGGGATCTACTAGGAGTTTTCTTCCTCGCACGATTACTTTGTGGAATCGTTTACCACCGGCGATTTTTGTGGACCGATACGACTTAGGGACCTTCAAGAAACAAGCTTACTCTTTTTAAAAGGCCGGCAACGCACCTGCATCCTCTGGTGTTGCAGTTGTTCATGGGCGGCGGTCGACATTTACCATCAGGTGAGCCGCATGCTCGTTTGCCCCTCTTCTCAAAAACGTTCATTCTATATTGTGCAATAGTAGGAAAATATAATTTGGAAAAAATATAAAAAATATAACGTAATAATAATGATATAAAGTTATATGTACGAAGACCTCTGAGACACAAAGGCTAATTGAGTCGTTTTAAGCTGCCGGTGCCCAATGTAACACTAATGCGATAATATCGGAAGTACGCTAGTATAAAGCGTCCTTAGATCAACAAAGAAAGATAGACGGAGCGCGGCGATAATTTTGAAGTGATGCCGAAACCTTGTAAAAACCATGCTCAACTTATAAAAACACGCACATAATATGCATTTCAAATGTTTTGCAACCAACAACATGGTTTTAGATGCAATCTGTGCGTCCGGCGGTGGACTATTGCGGGTCGAAAGATGTGTCTACAAGAAAAAAATCTAAATGAGGTTTTCCTTGACAAGCTGGATCGTCTCGTCAATAATTGGATCTGTTTTATTTTTCGTCTTCGCAAGTTTGATCATGTATCCTCATTCCGCACTCAGCTTAAATGGCTTCCTATTCGTCAGCGAAGACACATTAGGATACTTAACCACAGTTTCTTCTATTTTATTCTGTAACCACTACCCGAATTATCTGAATAAAGTTGCAGTTCCTGCGCGACACGTATGACAGACAGCTTCGTTCTTTGGAGACTTGCTTTCTTTATACCTCTTCACCTTTCGGGTTTCATATCTTCTGAAACGTTCAGACAACCTGCCTGCAAACATACAAAATTTTATCATAACTGCTAAGCTAATTTCTTTGTAACCGCCTTCTTAGTTTTATCACTTGCCCTAAGGTTGACTGCCAGAGAATGCTTTTAACATTAACACCGCCTTTTGATCCTGTACTCTGATGTGAGGTTCAATAAATTTAGAAAGATGTGTGTATGAGTGCGTGTTAAGAAGTTGAGCATTGTTTCGGCGTCACAATATAACCATAACATAATCGGACTCGAAAAGCAATAGTTAGTGTTAGAATGTGTCAGCTCATCCGTCGAAGGACCACGCTCTCACGCGCCAGCGTGACTGCCGTGTTTCGTCTCTCTATCACTTTAAGTCAAAGTAACTGTGACACCACGAGACTTAACAATTTAAAATTGAGTGCTGTATGAGTATTTGACTTGACACTGCGTTCCTCCGCCGTGGGTATCGCATTCGTTTAAGGAAAAATGCGGAAAATAAGGCTTCGACAGATTGTGGATGATCGTTAAATATGTAGGTGTGAATAGCACAAAGCATTCTCTTATCATTAGGTAGACCGTGTGCTCGTTTGTCACCCTTACAAAAAAATAAACATATGCTTATGTTTGAGTTTCCTTATTTGAGTATGCTATACCTGAAAGTTTACTGTTACGTATTTACATTTACAATTAATAAAAGTAAATATTTAATAGCATTCATTAATTGAACAACTGTAATGTTTACATTGAATAAACTATCAATAACTAAACAATGCCATTCTGAGGTTTTCGACCTTGTCTAAGGTAAGGCAGACGTTATCGACTCGGTCTCACTAACAGGCGAACTCCAACTATGAGTCTATGAATGTATAGTCGCGTCATTGTTGACATAGCATTCTCTTTGTCCTTAGCCCGCGGTATTTCGTTGTTAATGAACAACATAACTCTAATAACGAATGTATAATACATAAAAACAAACATACTTTTGGTTAACCCCATCTTTTAGTATCTATTTATCTTTTGTACCGTTTGTATAACTCTAAACATCCGACCGCTTTTGTTCGCGTTGTTCATTGTTTTCCCTTTTATAAAAAAAAAATTCCAACGTACATTTTGTCGATTACTTTTACAGTACAAACAGATTTGTGGTTCGGTGCAATATGCAATATTATATTGAATAGTCTTTGGGAGAAATTCTAACAAATAATGGTTTTGAAATTCTCAATTTCTTTTCATTCACGCACAATAAATCTTCCAACGTTGGATGCACATCGTATAGAGAACATTTTACGTTTTCTCAAACTATTGAGTGAATTTTTTGCGTAGTAAACGATCATTATTATCCATTGTGTTGTTGTATTCCGCGTTCTATAATATAATAAAAAAAAAAATCATCAATATGCATATCCATCGATGTTAAAGTTTTGAACCCCTAGCATCTAAAAAACGGTATAGGAGTTTAAAACTAAATCACAATCTATAACTAAAAGTTCATATAGTCTATATACGTTCCGATGTTGTCCTGAGTACAAGCCTCTCATTAGATATGGCAATTTGTCCGCTGCATTTGTCTGTAGCAATACAGATCGTGTTGGCGGACTTCAAACTTCTTCGAAGTATCTTATTCCTCAGACATGCAGGTTTCTTCACGATGT
This sequence comes from Parnassius mnemosyne, assembly GCA_963668995.1. NCBI lineage: Eukaryota > Metazoa > Arthropoda > Insecta > Lepidoptera > Papilionidae > Parnassius > Parnassius mnemosyne. The sequence goes on from CAVLGL010000057.1 coordinate 13,120,438, forward strand.
TTTCCTTCACCGCTGAGAACATGGTTTCATCATCATCATCATTACAGCAAGCAAGTCACTGCTGGACATAGGCCTCCCCCAAGGAATGCATCCATTGACTTCTTGCATGTCTTACCAGGTTGTCACTCCATCTAGTGGAGGGTCGCCCTACATTTCGCCTGCCGGTACGAGGCTGCCACTCGAGAACCATTTTTCCCTATCGGTTGTCGGTTCTTCGAGCTATATGGCCGGCTCATTGCCACTTCAGCTTACTAATTCGTTGGGCTATGTCGGTTTTTAAGTCTATCGCACAGAGAAACCCCGAGCATAACCCTCTCCATAGCTCGATGACCGACCTTGAGCTTCCTCATACGGCCAGCAGTGAAGGACTACGTCGCAGATTCATAGGTATCACTGGCAACACGCACCGGTTGAACGTATGCCTGACGAGAAGATGTGTCGTAATCTCCCGAACGCAGCCCAGCCAAGTTGAATCCATCGATTGACTTCTCGGTCGAAGTTTAGTATTGAGAACATGGTATATCAGCAGTTAATATTGTATATTAATAATTCCCTTGCTGTCGGCGGGCATTGGACCCAGGGACCCTAAGCATTGTAATAATTATTAGTTCAATTTAATTTATTTCACATAACTACGTCCAATAAATTAATAGAGAAAGTTTTTAAATACGGTTCGTTGCTTACCTCCCACACCTTCTATCACCTTCTGACCTAAGATGTTTTTAAAAGTATTGCTCCTGACACTTTAAGTACAGTTTTATCTAATAAGGGCACTCGATTGGTTATTAGTCGGTACGTTTATTATTCAGCTAAGGGCTGATTTTCAAATCATGACTGAATATAAAAGTAATACGAGTAGGTTTTTCTTTTCTCCCTGGAGGTCTGTCTGGGTAAAAACCATCAGCTTATCTTTTCCTGCAGCCAAATAGCAATGCTGTTCCGGTTTTCGAAGGTATGGAGAGCCAGTATAATTACAGGCTCAGTCCTCAGAGGTGACAACGCGTTTGTGACAATGAAATATGCAAGGCTATGTTAACATTTTACTCGTATTCCGACTAGAGACAGAGCAGGACATAGTTTATGAAGCCAATCCCATATCTATATATCTATCTATACAACTCTGTGTAAAAAGTATCGGGAATATGTCAATAAAAAGACCCGCGTAAAAGAGGTCGTTCTAATTTTTTTACTGCATGTTGATAGCACTGTACTGATTTAGCGCGCAAAGTTTGAGCGGGATCTGTCATTTAATTTGTTTTAAACTACACTTTTTGTTGGTCATAGTTTTGAGTTCTCGGCGATTTTTACAATGGAAAATATTGTTGAACAAAGTGTGTGCCTTAAATTTTGTGTTTCGAATGATATTTCATGTGGTGAATCACTAAAAATGTTGCGAAATACCTACGGCGAATCGTGTATATCGAAAACAAGGGCTTATGAATGGTATAAGGCTTTTAAAGAAGGCCGAGAAGTAGTAGTAGACTTGCCTCGTTCTGGTAGACCTTCAACCGCTACGACCAAAGAAAACATCGACAAAATCAAGAAGCTAGTGCTCGAAAATCGACGTATGAGTCTGAGAGAGTTGGCTAGTGAGGTGAACATATCTTTTAAGTCCGTCCACAACATTCTCATTGACATTTTAGGCATGAAACGCGTCGCCGCTCGACTAGTTCCAAAAGAGCTCAATTTTGTTCAAAGAGCGCAGCGAAAGCATGTCGCTGAAGACATGGTTTCGTAACGACAGTGAAGACACGGTTGGAAACGTATAATAACTGGCGACGAGACATGGGTTTATGAGTACGACATGCAAACAAGCCAACAGTCTTCAGAATGGCGTCTCGAAAACGAGCCGAAACCCAAAAAACCGCGGCAAAGTCGCTCCAAAATCAAGGTGATGCTGACAGTTTTTTTTGACTACCGTGGTGTGGTTCACTCCGAATTCCTTCCAAAGGGAGAAACAGTGAATAAAGAATATTATTTAGGCGTCATGAAGCGTTTGCGTGAGAGTATCCGCCGAAAACGTCCAGATTTGTGGCAACACAACTCATGGATGCTGCACCATGATAATGCACCATCACACACAGCCATTATAGTGAAAGAGTTTTTAGCGAAAAATTCAACAAAAGTTCTCGACCAAGCACCGTATTCACCTGATATGGCTCCGTCTGACTTTTTTTTATTACCCAAGTTAAAATTACCACTTCGAGGAAAACGTTTTGAGTCGATAGAAGCCATAAAAAAAAATTCGCTGAATGAGCTAAAGGCCATACCGCAAATAGCCTATGAAAAATGTATGGAAGACTGGGTGAAGCGTTGGAGATGTTGTATTGCAAGCGATGGGGCCTACTTTGAAGGCGATAAAATAAATTTAGATGAATAATTTGTATTTTTTGTTTTATTGACAAATTCCCGATATTTAGTACACAGAATGTATACATATAATAAATCTGTAGACAAATTGTGTGTTCACGATTCACGCGAAAATTACCAAACGAATTTCCATGAAGTTTTTTATGTAGCCAGTAAATGACAGTGTATAACATATATGGAACTTTTTATCCGCTTACGAAAGAGTTAAAAAAGTTTAAAGTTAAATTTTTAAAGTTTATTATCATTATGGGTGCTGATGGTTCTATTAGTCCTAAAGGGGATTTAGCTATATGCATAATAAATCTATAGAAAAGTGTGTGTGTGTATGTGTGTTGTGTGTGAAAATGAAACTCATCGCGCCACCAACCAGTAAGGGCAGAATAACGTCTGCCGGGCCAACTAGTTGTGGATATATTTTTTTTTCTTTCTTTTAAAAAAGCGTTACCACCACACTAGGATTTTCTCCTGTATCGTAGTAGTAGTTTACGTACATAAATTTCACAAGGACAAACATCCAGAACCGGAACAATTTATTGTAGGCCCTATAAATACTTGTTCCGTGTGGGATTCGAACCCGCGGCCGTTGGTGCTGCAACTTATTGTTAAGCCACTGCGCCACGGAGCCGACAATATTTGTAGTGATTACGTTAAATCATCTTCATTTTGAGAAGCTTGAAACAGTTGAACCGATTTTAATGACTTTTGCTTGTATTTTTCTAAGTTTATTATTCGAATATTTTATAGGTTTGTCGATCATAAAAGACAATGTCTACTTATATAATGTCTAACTACGCAATAAAAACGGCCAAAAAGTAGTAAAAAACACAATGCAAGTTTTATAGGCAATTTTATTTAATATCGAGGCGACATGAGTATAAAGTTTGATAACTCTTTAATGCATTTACGCCTGCTTTGACTCGGTAACCTAATTCCGCCCGACCTACTGCATTTTGCTAATATCTCTCTAGTTAATTACTCGGAAATTGATTGACAGTTATAAAGACGCAATACCACGCTGATATAATTCATTATAAGCGATCGGCTTTTCGATACGTGATATCTGAATTTTATATATATTTCTTGTGTACTACTATCGTACTGACTGAATCGTGTAGTGGCGACGTATGGGAACGCTCGCTACCCAACATGAGCCCGTGGGTGTAGTAAGAAAATATTCCCCCTGCAAAGCAACTATGTGGGTTATTATAATATTAAGGAATTTATGGATGATAATAACCCCTGGAAATAGGGTGATCGCTACCAAGCTATTTCTAATTTGTTGTGTTGTTAATTTGTGTAACATACATGATTGTAAGCTGTTATTTAAAAAAAAGTCCCGCTGGGTTTCTTGCTGGTTCTTCCCAGGACAGAGGTTTTTTTTTCGAACCAGTGGTAATCATACAAAAGAGTGACTTTCAATAAGTATTATTTATAATCTATATTGAATAAAAAAGTTTCTGTTTCTGTTTCTGTGGGAACCCTATGTTCAGCTGTGGGATTTTTATAGGCCGTAATGGTAATGGTACAATAACCACCAAACAGTTTGTTTGATATTTGAATTAACTATTTGTTTAGTAAACAAACTTATTGTACACTGTTGTTACTAACTTGTTGCTGCGACGCGCTCTACGATCACAAGGCGCATCCCCCTTCTTTTCTAAATCCGTGGTTTAACCATCCACATTGGCAGTCACGGGAACTTTTTCGCACACTGCCACGGTACCTACTACCGTCGCCAACCACTTTTCGATGACCCAGGTGGGTTATCCTTATTAAGGTTGGTAAAAAATTATCGAGCGGATGTACGTGAAGAATGTAATTTTTTACCAACTTTAATATAATGGAATTCCGCAAAGTAACGCCTGATTCTATTAATTGGGTTCTCCTTAAGCAAGACGCGCTTTCCACAAGACCTCGATCTCCGAAAATGCTTGTTTTTTTTTTCAAACATTACTACGATTTGTCAAAACACTAGGATTTTCTCCTGTATGGTGGAGGCTTTACATAAATAAATTGCACGAGCAAAAACATTAATACCTGAATAATTATTTGTAGGCCATACAAATACTTGCACGTAAGTGCTGGATTCGATCTCGCGGCCCTCAGTGCTGCAACTCCATGCAAAGTCGACAAAAATATGAACTAAAAATAATATCACTCAAAAAAAAAAATGTTGTCTGCTCAAATAAACCCTCGTTTTTAGCAACGTTTTTAGCCCATTAGCAACTTAACTAACCTTAACTCTTATTTAATATGTGCATTTTGTCATATTGGACATCTTTTTCACAGGAAATAAGGTGCTCCATCTCAGTCTTAATCGCCCATAGACTCATTAAATGAAACTAATTTGTACGGATTTTATCGCGTTTAATTGCATGCCTTAAGCGAAAGCGCAAGGTATGTTCTACTATCGCCTAAAAATTAAGATTTCAACGTTTTATCGAATAAAATCGTATCGAGCAATCATATTATACATTCATATAAATGATTTAGAAAGCACATTGTTAGAAAGATAAATGATTGTTGAACTTACTAATTTTTTTTTAAATCGATTAATTGCTATTTTTAAATAAAAAAGGGGTTTTAGTGGCTTATGGTGTGGATTTATCATGTGCCCAAGGCTTGTAAACACGATAACTTTTGAAAATATCAATTGTTTAACTCAATCTATTTTTTAATCTCTTCATCTATCATGTGAGAAGCCACTGAATGTAAATGGCAGTGTAATTTTGTTTTGTTTAGCTATAATTAATTTTTTTTCGGCTCCAAAATGGCGAAATTTTCGTTGTTTTGGTAGCCTTGTATGTAAATTATTTCTGTAAATAGGCGGAAGTCGCCGTCGTGAGTGGACATTGTTTCGGTTTAATTTAACTTTTTAATTCCCCACGTTTCGGGTGCTTTACAGCATTCATGGTCACGGGGAGACTGAGGTGTTTGGCGGAAATTAAAAAGTTAAATTAAACTCGATAAAATCCGTAAAAAAGTTAGTTTCATTTAATGCGTAGTCTTCGCGTAAATATAAGAAATCATTACGCCCATAGGAGTCTATGGGCCCACTCCTGTTATAAGCGTAACGTGTTTATCTGTGGGTCTGTCTGTGTCACGGAATATTAAAAACAAGTTCTTTGTATTTTATATTCCGTGGTCTGTGTGATCGTAGCGCCCAAACGGACAAACCGATTTTGATTTAGTTGTCTATGGTTGGAAGGTGACCTGATCGAATGTGTTCTTAGCTATGATTCAAAAAAATCTGTTCTGCCGTATGAAGATCATCAGCCCTTTTCTACCGACTTCAAAAAGGAGGAGGTACTCAATTCGACTGTATGTTTTTTTTAATGTGTGTTACCTCATAACTTTGTTCTACGTGAACCGTTCATTTGAAAGCCGGTGCTTCCCATGTGGTCCCATATGATTTGATCAAGGTGTGACTAATAGTTTTTGAGTTATGCTTAATAGTATATATTGAAGTCGGTTGTACAAAATGTTTAATTTTTTTAATTATTGTTTCGGGGGTTTTAAGGAAAATGCTTTCAAATTTTAAGTTCATCATCATCATCATCATTACAGCCTTTCATAAGTCCACTGCTGAACATAGGCCATAATTTTAAGTTATTTGAATGCAATCACTACCGTTGTTTGATTAATTTTTCCGTAGTTTTAATCTTTATCTTAAAACTTTTCCTTGACTTTATCTCAATACATTTGATTTTTTGATACAGACGCCGCTTGTCATATAAATAACTTACTCATAAAAAGAGCCGTAGTAGCTCAGATGGTTAGCGCTCGCTGTAAATTTTACAGTGCACGAGCAACCTGCTTCGATCCCCGCAGGCAACATTGAAATTGTTAATTGCAATTTTAAGTGCTGATTTACCTCATGCTCGGCGGTGAATGAAAACATCGAGAGGAAACCTGCATGTTTGACAAATAAGAAAAAAAAATCGAAGATATGTGAAGTTCGTCAACACGCGTTGGGGCAGCGTGGCGGACATTTCCTTACCCTAAAACCCACTCAGAAATGAGGGGAGGCCTATGCCCAGCAGTGGGACGTATGTAGGCTGTAACTTTTTTTTTAATAGCTTAAGGGTGACAAACGAGCACGCAGTCCACCTGATGGTAAGTGGTTGCTGAGGCCCATAGATATCTACATCTATCTTCGTTAGCGAATCAAAATGCAGATGCGTTGTCACCCGTGAGGACTAAGATGGAATGCCTCTTTTCCAGTAAAATGGGTCTCCGGTTCTCTACACTCACCATACGAAACACAGCAGCATTAAGCTGCTATTGTACGCTGGTATTCTGTGAGAGCGTGGTCCTTCCCCGGTCGAGCCGACCCATTCGTGTTACAACTATACTATTAATATAGCTGCAGCATGGCTCTACCATATATATAATAATATATATAAAAATACTTTAACTTTTAATCATCAAATATTCTCTTGTTTAGTAGTACAGGCTAATACCAGTCGACATTATTTTTACATTTCGAAAGTCACTCCAGGTAGTGTGTGGGCTTTATGATGCAATTTTAAAGTTCTATCGGGGACATTAGACGAAGGTGTGGACGTGAAGAAACTATGAATAAGTTTATTATTATTTCTATTAATCTCGATTCTTTAATAGTAAGAGCGCCAAGTAAGGGCTGTTTTGGGGGGTAAATGACTTCTTTTTGAAACAAAACTATGTTGGACGTTAAGAGTGATAATGATATATTTTAGATGTTTTCTTATTTGCAATTGTTTATATATGCATTTTAATATTATATGTATATCTTAACAGTGGTAGAGCCACGCGGCAGCTTTTGCTGTCGCACGGATGGGCCGGCTCGAACCGGGGTGGTACCACGACCTCACAGAAAACCAGCGTAAAGTAGAGGTTTACCTCTGCGTTTCGCTTGATGAGTGCAGGTGGCCGGAGGCCCTTTTTACTGGAAATGAGGCATTCCATCTTAGTCCTCACGAGTGACAACGCATCTACATTTTGATTTGTAAGAGAGGATGTATGTAGATGTCTATGGGCTGTAGAAACCACTTACCATCAGGTGGACTGTGTGCTCGTGTGTCACCCTTGTCCTATAAAAAAAAAGTACGTATGTATAATGTATATAATTGCACCTGCCACACAATCTCATCAATCCTCAGCTTGACTGGCAGAGAATGCCGCCCTTTGTTACCCTATTTTATTAAGGTGTTAAAAAAATACCTAAGACAAGTTAGATTATAGTTAGTTAAGATTTAATTCTCGATTAAAAAATAAAATGTGTGGCAAATTGAGGATCGTTGTCTTTGCATCAAAGTTTTTAAACACAAGTCTCATATATTATTACTTCTTAGCATTATTTTTACTTATTATAAGCTAGTGCTTGACCAAAATCCCACCTCGTGGTAAGTGTTAATAGTAACAATAACATAGGTATATAATTACTTTGTTATTTAGGTAAGAATGGATGTACACAACATGTTTTAATAGATATGAACTTTCTTCTATAATTTACGTTAATGGAACGTCGCGTCTCGTCGGCCTTGTGTGCGAACGCCTACACCCAAAGACGACGAAGGATGAAAGTAATTTTGTAATGTATCTAGTAGGTAGGTACTTAAGCCATAAATGTAGAGCTTAGAAAAATTTAGAGGTGCATTAATAAAAAAAAGACTATTTTAATCTAGTTGTGTGATTGAACTACCATTGTCCTTGTAAAGTAATGAATTAAGCATAATCTATACAAATAAATAAAATGCATATGAAATGCTTTGTACTAAATGCATATGAAAGTATATTATACGGTAGGGGAGAGGGGTCTAGTTGTAACAATGTTTCGTTCCTTGGCTATGGAAGCTTACTTATAGGGTATTTAGAAAATACAGCAGTACTCTTCAAATGAGCTACTATTCAACTATCGATTTCAAATAAAATTTTGATCAAACCTGAGACGAATTCTTGTAAAAATGGCATAGAAAAAAAAGTGACGAGTGTTACAACTTACCCCGTGATTGGGGCTAGTTGTAACAGGTTTTGGGGCAAATTGTAACAGTAGGAATAGAAAACCAGTTTTCTATTTTTCAAAACTTATTTAGCATATTTAGCATTAAAAACTTTAGACACGTTAAAACAGACTTAGACTTCAGTTTAGACTATATCGTCAGCAAATCGAAGGTGAATGATGTACTCGCCATTGACGTTAATACCGTATCCTTTCCAGTCCAGTAGTTTGAAAACGTCTTCCAATGCAGCGGTGAAGAGTTTCGGGTCACCCTGTCTTACACCTCTCTGTAGTTGGATAGGTTTCGTACTCTAATTCTGTACTCGGATAGCCATCGTAGCCCTACTGTACAAACACTTCAGCACTTCGTTGTACCTACAGTCCACTTGGCACCGCTGAAGGGACTGCAGCACCGTCCAAATTTCAACGGAATCATAGGCTTTCTTATAGTTCACATACGCCAGACATAGTGGCAAATTGTACTCTTCGGTCTTCTATACATTTTGCCGAAGGGTATGTATGTGGTCTATGGTGCTAAAGTCTTGTTCCGAAACCGTTTTGTTCGGGAGGCTGGAAGTCGTCGAGTCTGCGTGTGAGACTATTCGTAATGACTCGAAAACAGCACGTAGACGCAGCTCAGAAGGGAAATCGGTCTGTAGTTCTCCAAGAGAGCATCCTACTATATTTTGCTAGTATCTCTTAGTAACTTAGGCTACTTTTATTTCAGAAAATTAATTAGGGTTCCGCGCAAAAAAATTAAAACTCATGAAATTCAATCATAATAAATTACATGAGGGCGAAGTCGCGGGGACTTCTTAATAATTATTTACGTATCTATTGTTTTTTTTATTGAAATACTTGACCAACTTGGTAACCTCCATGCGTGTGACCTCTATGTATGGAATTTTTATATTATCATTCCAAAATCTATCGTACCTCGATCAACGACTAGAATTTCATGTTAGAATACGGTCGACTTTTATAAGAAAAATGTTAATGGTACTTATTAAAAAATTGTACATGTTCAAATTCGAAAGACGATTTAAAAGATCTTCAAGAATCTTCACATGCATCTACTATTACAAAATAAAATTGTCTTCAACTTGACAAAATATTCTCTTGATTATGACAATCGATAGTATTTTAAACGATTCGCAGTTTTCAATAATAAACCACTGTCTACACTATCGATAGCAGCCGACGGCACAATAATATACGAGGCCGACATTGAACTTTTTAGAACTGGCTACTTGTAAACGATATAATAAAAAATAAGTTTAAATTTTAAAAATGGAACTCTTTGCCAATATTATTGTGTATGTATTTTATTAATTTGTCATTTGTTTACGATTTGGCGGCAAATTGAAAGTTGTCTGTGTCACGTCAACATGAATTGATTTTTTATGACTCTCGATGTCATTTAAGTCAACAAGAAAGTTATGATAGACTTCGATTGGCCTTTCACGATGAAGCCCCATCTCGTACCACTGTTTACAACTGGTTTAAACATGGTCGCACTAATCTCACCGATGATGCGCGTGAGGGACAGCCTTCTACGGCGACGACTGAAGATTACATCAGTGTAGTGCGGCGTATATGATAGAAACTGACAAAAGAGTGACTTATCAGCAGATTCGGACAAGCTTAGGCATCGGTATGAGTCAAGTGCACAAAATCCTCCATGAACATTTAGCGGTGAGGAGGCTTGGTGCTCGGTGGATACCTCATAAAATTATGAAAAATGATAAATGACAGAGGCCCAAATACTCCGTCGTGTTGATTGGTGTCGTAAAATGGTTCAAACATTTAACGGAGGTGACTCAAATGCTGTGTTCGACATACTTACGGGTGACGTAAGCTGGATTTATTGTTATGATCCCGAAACTAAGAGACAGTCTGCTGTCTGGGTGTTTCCTTCCAAAGACTTGCCAACTAAAGTGAAGAGAGGTCGAAGCGTGGGAAAAAAGATGGTGGCCTCGTTTTTCGGAAGGACAGGTCGTTACGCTACAATTGTTTTAGAGGATCGAAAAACAGTTACTGTAGAGTGGTACACTAACAATTGTTTGCCACTTGTCTTGGAAAAAGTTTGGGACAAAACGACCTCGCAGTAGGATCCTCCTTCAACACGACAACGCCTCGTGGCACACCGTCAAGCAAACAATCGATTACTTGACGATGTCAGACGTGGAATTACTGGGTCACCCGCCCTATAGCCCCGACCTCGCACCTTACGATTTTTAATTATTTCCGAAAATAAAAGAAAAACTTCGAGGAAAACGTTTTATAGACGACGAGGAAGCAGTGGCTGCGTTTCAAAATGCCGTCGAAGAGACTCCTAAGGACGAGTGGGCAAAGTGCTTTTCGCAATGATTCCATCGGATGCAGCGATGTATTGATGTGAATGGACACTATTTTGAAAAGATATAATAAAACTAATAACTTGCTAGTTTGTTCAGTTTTTGATTTTCTATGGAGGCGTTTTATACACATAATTTTCGCACGGGCAAACATCATACCCAAAACAATTATTTGTAGGGCCTACAAACACTAGTCCATGCGGGATTTGATCCCGCGGCCCTGAAGCGCCTCAACTGGACCTGGAAGTACTAGAACTAGTTCATAGATCATCATCGTTTCGTGAAACAGTATACTATACTGCGCGAAGAAAGGAAATTAAAACAAATCTTTGGTTACTTTACCCGTGTTATATATAAATATACTTATATAAATTATAAAAAAATCTATTGTAAGATATTTTTTCCTCTTATCACAGTTTCATTAAAAAAAAAACCAAAAAGATATTAAAAGATTGTAAAATGATGTTATGACGATTATGTATCTAAAATATCTATGTCAAGAATTTTGTTCACAAATGCACGTTTCGAAATTTACCTAATAAAGCTTAATTATTCACACATTTAACCCAAACAGAACAGATACAAGACAGAGTCGGTCACACTGCTTTGAGAAGATGTGGAGCAAAAGCAACTAGCCCAACCTCAGATCTCTAAACTTAGACAAACTATACGCAAGGCAAGAATGAATGTTTTAAGCTAAGTCCGCGTGCCTTATTATCTATCTTTGGCTACATCATCATTTAACAGCAGCTGGGACGGTAGTCAAGCTATGGACTTAATAGATTACAAAACGCTTTGATAATATGAACTACTTATATAGATATAAAGCTAAATCTATTTTATGTATTATAATCACGCAATGCGAGTAACGAACAGTGAGTACGTTATGGCCTCTAAGGTCGCCATAATGTCCTTTTATAGCAGCGCATGCTCGAGGCGGATGACCGTGAGCATGCAACCATTCTGTGTCTAACGGAATAGCCGACTACTAATTGTTTGGCTAGCTTTATTTTGTATTAATTAGTAAAACGTATAGTGGCCATGGCTGTCGATTATAATATTTATATAGGCTCTAAATAATTTAAAAATTTTCAATATTGAAAGATTTGTAGATATTGCTATAATATAGCTAAAAATTCTAAACTCTGTAGTATTTGATTATACGAGGGGTGATCCAAAGTAAGGATAATCGGTTATTTCCAGTGGACATAAAAATCATATAAATAGGCTACGATTCCCGGGATGTACATTCATTTGGATACGAATGATCGAAGAGATGACATCAAAATGGAGAAAAGCTAAGTTAGAGCTGTCATCAAGTATCTCTGTTTAAAAAAAATGTCTACCAAAGACATACACAGCGACTTGGTGGAAACATAGGGGCCTCTGCTCCTCTATATTCTACAGTCGCACGCTGGGCCAAAGAGCTTAAGCTGGGCAGAACATCCACGGAAGATGAACATCGAGAAAGCCGTCCACATCCCTCACTGAATAAAAAAGTCGAAGATGTCTTATTGGCACATCGAAGAGTGATCATCAGGCATATAGAGGTCACAGGGATCTCATATGGCATTGTTCAAGGAATCCTTACGAACGAATTGCATATGAAAAAGGTGTCTGCGCGTTGGGTACCGAACATATTAATCGACGAGCAAAAGAAAAAAAGAGTCGACATTTCGAGTGTGAATCTCCAAAGGTTCCAAGTAGATCGGTAAATTTTTTTGTTACGTTTTGTGACCATGGACGAGACTTGGATCCACCATTTTTATCTTGAAACCAAACGACAATCAATGATTTGGAAACGAGCATTGACTTGTTAGGATACTATGCAGAAAAATAAAATTTTTTTTGACTATAATCACCGTGTTTAATGTTCATTATCATTACTATTGGATCAGCCCTTGTATTGAAAGAGTCCGATCTTAATCAATTTTGTTAATCATACAGGCAGACATGAAAAAACAGATTGTTAGAGTTTAAAAATGTGTAGCAGCAGATTATAAATGGCAACTCAATGTTAATGTTTATTTTAAAAATCAAATTAACGAAACGATAAGTATCTAGCATATATAAGTAATTTTTTTAATATTTATAACTTTTTTTAATGTATCTTTATTTTTTGTCCCATTTTGCAAACTAATCTTATCCATTTCGTCCACCGCAACCAGGCAAGCTCATATTCTTATTTAGCACTAACAAATTGATATTACATGAAAAATTATATATTTTTCTACTTTCCTTTATATGTCTCTTAATGTAGTTCTAATTTTGTAGTTTTATTTTAAAATAAAATATAAAAACAAAATTTACTATAAATGAATAGCAGCTTAATGCTATACGGTGAGTGTAGAGAACCTTTTTCTGGATACGAGGCATTCCATCTTAGTCGTCAAGGGTGACAAAGCATCTGCATTTTGATTCTTAATCGAAGATAAGTAATATATATATATATATATATATATATGCTATAGTATGTACTTACCATTAGGTGGACTGTGATTTTTTTTATATGAGAGGGGGCAAAGGAACATGCGGCTCACCTGATGGTAAGTGACTACCGCCGCCCTTTAACAACCGCAGCACCAGGGGAATTGCAGATGCGTTGCCGGCTTTTTAAAAAGGAGTAGGCTCTTTTCTTGAAGGTCCCTAAGTCGTATCGGTCCGGAAAAATCGCTGGTGGTAAACTATTCCACTAGGAAGTTGTGCGAGGAAGAAAACATCTTGTAAATCGCACAGTGGTGACCCGCCAATCATCCAGATGGTGTGGATGGTATCGCGAGTTCTGCCGCGATGTGCGTTCGTGAAATTAGGCGGCTGGGATTAATCCAACCAATTCCTCAGAGCACTCCCAGTGGTAAATGCGAAAGAAAATGCAAAGATATTCAACATCTCTCGCAGCGCCAATGAGTCGAGCCGATCGGAAAGGACTCGGTCATCGACGATTCGAGCCTCTCTGCGCTGGACGCGGTCAAGTGGAAGGAGCTGGCACTGGGGAGCCCCAGCCCAGAGATGGGAACAGTATTCCATGTGAGGCCGAACCTGCGCCTTGTAAAGTTGCAGGCGTTGTGCCGGCATGAAATACTGTCCCGCTCTGCTGAGCACGCCAAGCTTTTTTTTTCTGTGTGCTCGTTTGTCACCTTTATTCTATAAAAAGAACATTGACTTATTTTTTTTTATATAAAATTAGTTTAATATTTTTTTCTTATATGTATAGATAAGAAAAAAAGTAGATGACAGCCAAACTGGCTCACTCACATAATATCTACCTGCCAGTAACTGTACTTAACTGGGCAAATGAAATACTAGTGTGGGAAGGATTTGACGCAATATCAATGAGATGTTGACTCTCACAGCTCACCCAGGTTCTAAAAGTTATGATTTGAGTAAAATGAAATATTTGCTATTTAGACCGACAAGTTGTCAATTACTATGTTCACCTCTGTTATCGTTATCATCATTCATCAACACCATGAATCATCATCAAGCTAAGTGTAAATAAAAAGGATCAAATAATATATTATTCAATTTATTTAAGAATTATTGTAATGTGCGTACATGCGTGTAAAGATTATTATCTTTATTACAATAAAGTTTAATTTAGTTTGTAATTACACTAACATACGTATAATAATATTTAATAACGCTATATAACTCGGTATAGTAATGTGTATTGTATAGTTCCAACGCTTTAGTTTTTATGTTGTTAGTTAACGATTTACTCTAAAAAAAACCACATACTTATAAGAAAAAATACACGATCTAACCTAACATTAAATTAAAACAGGGTTTTAACAGTATGTATTCGGTTCAGTGGTTCCACACCGACAAACTGCTTTTTTATAATGTCGTTATAGATAACGGATTCTGTAGACGTTTCACTTTTTTTACACAAGCTAATCGATAGTACACTGTCCAGAGCAATACAGTTATAAACTTGTTTCGTAAAATAATGCATGTTTTTGTCGACTCATGGGAAATGGTGAAAGGACACCGCCACCTAAACACGAGGGGAGGACCAGGAAAGCAGTCAGACGTGGAGACACGCATACAATCGTTTCCATTGGAATCGTATTTCCTGAATGAGACTGTCACGGTTCATCAGACCGCGATTCAGTTCGCGTATCGATGCTAGAGAATATCCCGCACGTTTTTAATTGTCGACTTAATCCCGACGTGACAAGAGTGAAAATTGGCGTGATGATTCTCGAATGATTTCTATAGGTCATTGTGTATCCGCAAATACGTTTCCGTTTCTGTACCACTGTGAAATTTCAATGTACTGTATTAATGTTACGGTTTATTATTGAGAAAGTTGCTTCTGCGAGCTACTTAAAAGATTTTAAATAGGCACGATATTCGCATAGATCTTTTTTTTTTCATTATTCTAAAGATAACATATTTTGGATGGCATTTTCTTCTGATGAATAGAAATAATTATTGAATAGAAATAATGCATGGTCTAATTCTAAAATTAATCTAAAATAAAAAGTTGATTCCATTTCATTAAGGTTGTGTCATTTTGTTACTAACTTTACTGTTACAACTTATTCATTTAAATAAATCACGCAGAATTAGATTCGGAGTCCAACATTTGTAAATACATACACTTGCACATTAACTTTGCATGTATAGTCCTTACCATACTAGTTATAGTTTTTTGTCATTAAAATAAGCGGTCAGTTCTACCCCCCGCCATTACTTACATAATCTGTGACATAATGGAGTGACGAGCATAACATTTCAAGGAGCGTTCAAAAGTTCTTGAGAGAAACCATTAATTTGCATTAAGGGCCTACTTTCTACTCGTGAATTATAATTAATGCAAAAGAAATAGTTTCAGCTGTTTTTATTTCAGTGTGCATAAATTCATCATCATCATTCATCATTTCACCCTATCAAAGTCCACGGCTGAACATAGACCTTCCATAGATTAGTTCATAAGGGGAATATTTGCCATTGTTGCCACGCTTGGTAGACTTGGCAACTTTAGTTTTATTTTTATTTTGTAGCTATTGTCAAGAAGACTTCCATCTCCTGGTTCGCTTCCGTCGCCTCATACGACACCCACTGGACGATATGGGGTAGTGGATATTCTTACACCACTTCACGGTTCATAAATTACAAATCTGAATTACATCTTTTTAATTACAAGCAGTTAGGCATTTTATTTCAGACCTTACAAGTGATAATGTATCTATAGGGTCTTGTTGGAACGACGTTCTTTATCGAACGGTACGAATTTGGCGAATGGGGGCTAGGTGAGAAAAAGTGTAAGATTTTTCCGTCACGACTCCTGACGTAGTGTAGACGGCCTTGGCGGCTAAGGCCGCGATAAGGAAGCGAGATGGAATAAAATCCATCTCCCTAGCACTTTTCTTATCTTGCCATTAAAGAAATAATATTTTATTTTAAATGACGCTTCATTCGACAGTAATTCATTTATTTGTATTTGTTAATCAATAATATAATACGTTTATCACTAATAATATACTACGAAAGGAATTTTGTTCCAACCGAGTTATCAACGACACTCACGCATGTATTTTTTTTTGAAGTTGTAGACTGTAGCAACCACTTCCTATCAGGTGGTCTGTTTGCTAGATAGACTTTTTTATATTGAGAGATTATGTTAAAGACATTAGGATTTTTTAAAAATTAGATAACGTTTCAACGCCGAGCTAAGCTCTTTCGCCCAGGTACTATTGTATTAAAATTGCAATTAATTCTTATAGAAACTTTGAACTCTCCTTGTAAATAACTAATATACAACATAACTTACTAACCGAAACATCAACGCATTTCACAATGTGATAAACCATAATTCCTTTTATAAACAATATCATTACTTTTCAAATTAATTTCAATATGCTAATGAACTGCTTCGATGTTAGTTGCGGGTCGCAAGCTCACAACAGCCGGAAGGAGGGTACCGAGCAGCGGTGGCGGGCCGCTGATGAAGTCACAAACCCTACCGAGGTCCATGGGCCGCTCGTCATCACAACCCAACAGCTCCAACGGCGGCTACGGCCGCTACCCTGTAAAACCTGCGTCCACACCCCCAGCTGTGAAACGACAGCTTTCGGTGAGTCTTTTTGTCATTACCTTATGATTTGAAAAGTACGCAATAAAGGACCTTTTTAAGACACATCGAAAACCGTTGAAGCGGGCTATCGAATGAGTACATAATTTCTATAAAAACTTAAAAAATCGCGTAGCGCCCGCGACGATTAAGACCGCTTAGCAATTGGTCAGAATCTTAAAATATTTTTTAAAAATTATTGATGTAAGTAATCAAAATACGAGGGTGGATTGAAAAGTACTCGGCCTAACACAGATCCATTCAATTCTAAAAATCAAATCTACCCACATTATTTAGTTCAGTTCAGACTAGTTCATTGTGTGAAGTTCGAAACGTGTGCGATAATTAGTTGTGATTTTATAAATTTATTAACAAAGTAATCGGACATAATTTCCGCGAATGGAGCAAATCGAGCAGCGTGCCGTCATTAAGTACCTCCATAAGAAGGGGCTATCATCAAAAGCCATCCATGATGACATGGTCAGTACATTAGGCGATTGTGCTCTGTCATATTCATCCGACAAAAAATGGATAGCAGAATTTAAGCGTGGTAAAGAGAGTGTGAAAGATGAACCCCGCTCTGGAAGGCCTTCGACGTCAACTACTGACGAAAATATTAAAAAAGTACTTGATTTAATAATGGGAGACCGCAGATTAAAAATTAGAGAGATAGCCGAGATTATAGGCATCTCTTATGAACGAACTCAAAACATCATTGTCAACGAGTTGGGTTTCCACAAGGTGTCTGCGAGGTGGGTTCCGCGACTGCTTTCAGTTGAACAAAAAAGGACGCGATTGACTATTTCACGCGACTGTTTGGAATTATTTGAAGCCGATGCAGATGATTTTTTGAATCGTTTTGTTACTATGGACGAAACATGGGTTCATTACTGTACACCGGAAATAAAACAACAATCAAAACAGTGGAGAAGACCTGGTTCACCACCCCCTAAAAAGGTTAAGTCGATTTTGTCGGCAAATAAGGTGATGGCTTCAGTATTCTGGGACTCGAAAGGTGTGATTATGATTGATTATCTTGAAAGGGGTCAGAATATAAACTCTGATTACTACTGCACCTTACTACGTCGTTTACGAGAGGAAATAAAAGAAAAACGTCGAGGAATGCTCAGAAGAAAAGTCCTGTTTCATCAAGATAACGCCCGTGTTCACACGTCAGTACAGTCAATGGCTGAAATTCACAACTGTGGCTTTGAACTGTTACCGCATCCGCCGTATTCACGTGATCTGGCACCATCAGACTTCTTTCTGTTCCCTAACCTAAAATAGCACTTGGGAGGTCAAAGATTTTCGATAAACGACGAGGTCAAAGCAGCTGTAGACGCATATTTTGACTCTAAGGAAGAATCATTTTTTTTCAACGGTCTAAATGCTTGGAAGGGGAGGTGGCAAAAGTGTATTGAACTTGATGGTGATTATGTAGAAAAATAAAAATATAACTGATTTAGTATTTGTTTATTTTCTTGGTTAGGCCGAGTACTTTTCAATCCACCCTCGTAATCAGCAAGTAAATTACAAATATTGATCTTATGAATGTATTTGAGTGATTCCCAAGCATATAGATTAAGTAATTTCGTTGTAATTACAACTATAGTGATTTTAAGAGGTGTTTTCGCAAATAATTATGATAATAACAATATAATTGTGTCATAGTCCTATACCATTCGATGAAAAGAGGTGCATTTTCTCGCGGTGTCGCTTTAAGTTCAAGCACTACTATTTGGTGCAGCGCCGAATTTAACTTTTTGGTTCCCAGGTTTTATAGTCAAAGGTGTCCTTTTAATTTTATATTGGTTTTCTTTTGACTATCAATTTGCTTCTGAAATATGAGTAAAAACATTGCAAATATTGATATCATGTACAAATTTGCGGTACGCTAAATTTTCCAAAACCTTATCGTATTATTTCTTTCCATGTTGAATAACGTTTCATAATAAAATGCATTTAGTGCATTTGTAAAAGTGAGAGATTAATTTCTATTTTGATTGACTGAGTAGCATGTAATTTTTTCCGTAATAAAACATATAAATTTATATCAGAGTGACAGAAGAAGCACGAGAGTAGAATAAATGTTGCAGAAGTGAACGGCAGAGTCGGGAAGGGACACCGTAGGCGAAAGTTTATCGACCAAATTGGCGATATATTGAAAATGTGGTAGAGCCATGCTGCAGCTATATTAGTGGTATAGTTGTAGCACAGATGGTCGGCTCGACCGGGGAAGGACCACGCTCTCACAGAATACCAGCGTAAAGTAGCAGCTTAATACTGCTGTGTTTCGTGTGGTGAGTGTAGAGAACCGGAGACCCTTTTTACTGGAAACGAGTAGTCGAGGATAGATGTAGATGTCTATGGGCCACAGCAACCACTTACCATTAGGTGGACTGTGTGCTCGTTTGTCACCCTATCTTATATAAAAAAAAGAGCTAGCACGGCTCTAAACTTAAGACATGTTATGAAGTATGAACTGGCCTTAACTTTGATATTTAAGATTCTCAGAATGAATATAAAGAAACGCAGGGTTGTTGAATTTGTTAGTGTATTGTATTCCGATAAACTTAAAAAAAATATATTCAGACATGCAATTTAAACGCCTCGCCGCAGCGATGGGTATGGTATCGCCGGTGTGATAAAAATATATTTTTGACAAGGTTAAATGAACCGTCGTAATTTATATTTATTTATTACTAGCGCCCCGCTCCGGCGTTGCACGGGTGATTTATGGATCTCGACAACAGCGCCACCTACCGGGTCCAATTGATAATTGTTTAGATCACCCAACTCAAACACACAAAAAATTTCATCAAAATCAGTCTGGCCATTTTCGAGTTTTTGCGAGACTAACGGACAGTGATTTTTATAAGATTAACTGAATAAACATTTCTTGCAATAAAGATACTCGTAAGTTGCGAAGATTGTAAGACATTTAAGAAAACGCTCTTCCTTCTAGTGGACAGGGTTTTTATTACTAGCCTACCTAAACAGACTAGACATGCTTTCATAGTCCCCAGGGATGAAAAGGCACTTCAATAAACATTAAGTCTAAACCTCACACCTCAATAGATATAGTAAGTACGTCGGGGCGTGAGGTGAAACGACGCGTTTAGCATACATTTTTACTTTTTTTTGCTGACTTCAAAAAGCCGATGGTTCTCAGTTCGACTGGATTTTAACTGTAATGTTACGCGATAGATGCGGCAGTTTAGAACTGATTTTAACTATTATTTTCTATTAAATAGGCTATTACCTCTGCGAGATGGACAGCAACATCTCACTGATAACAACTTAAAATAATAAAAACAGATGAGATAACTCAGGGTTAAGCGCTCGCTGTAAATTTCACAGTACGTGAGTAACCAGAGTTCGATCCCCGCCGGCACCAATGAAATTGTTAATGGGAATTTTATGTGCTGATTTACCAAGGGGTGGTCGGCGGTGAAGAAAAACATCGTGAGGAAACCTGCATGTATGAAAAATAAAATAAATATACATAATATAATATTTCGAAGATACGTGAAGTTCGCCAACACTCATTGAGACAACGCGACGGACATTTACTTGCTCTAAAACCCTGCCAGAAATGAGAGGAGGTCTGTGCCCAGCAGTGGGACGTATATAGGCTGTAACTTTAACTTTAATAAAAAACTGCATTTGCCAGCACGCCTGCCAAGCGTGGCATCTATGGCAAAAGTAAATTCATGGAAAAGGCTTAAGTTCAGCAGTGTACTTAAAAGCGAATGGATGGATGAATGTAAGTATTATTACATCGTGCTTATCTATCGCACTCATTGAATATTAAAACGAACCAGGAAATAAACAACGAACAAAGTGACACATGTTTACATGTCAATATAATTGTAGATGCTGCTATGGTCAACCGCCGAGCCGCAGTCGTTTGGATCACATTTCAAAACCACTTTGCTTTATTAACTCATTTTTTTTATTTCTGATATATCTAAAAGTCAAGCGAATAGGGGATGATTTATCAATCATTATTTTATCTATACGTGGTAGCTGCCGACCGGAGAAGAACCACGCTCTCATGCTGCTGTGTTTAGTATGGTAAATGTACAGAACCGGAGAACATTTTCACTGGAAACGAGGTATTTCATCTTAGGCCTCAGAGGTGACAACAGATCTGCATTTTGATTCTTAATTGAGGGTAGATGTAGATGTCTATAGGCCACCGTTTAGTACCATTATTTCATAAAAATATATAAAATAAAAATTACAGTTTATGAATAAAAATTTTAAATTGTTTCACTTTTGTATTCAGTCAGGTTATTATTCATTTTATCATGTTATGAAGTCAGCCATAAAGGATAATAAAATAAAAACATAAAAGTGCCTTATGCTTTCATATGGATTACCATAAAATAGCACGATATAAATCGCGGCATGTAAGTCTAGCGTTCAACGAAACGTGGAGGGGATAGCTGCTCATGGGTACTGTCGCACACGACTTGAATTGCACGAATGCGACTGGGGAGCCCTGCGAACGAAACATGCCCGCCCCGCGATTCGCTTACTACACCATGATACCTTATTTTCGACTTATACGCAATAACGATCACCGCTAGACTTTCGTGCCGCTACTTATACTGTTGTCGGTTTTGCTATCGTGAGTGCTTAGAACTGGAGATCTTTATAGGGTTCCGTACCCGAAAGGTAACCAACGGGACACTATTACTACTAAGCCTCCGCTGTCCCGTCCGTCCATCGGTCCGTCTGTCTATCAGCGGGCTGTATCTCATAATCCGTAATAGATAGACAGTTGAAATTTTTACATTGTGTGTATTTCTATTGCCGCTATAAGAACAATTAAAAATAAATTCAAAATTAAAGGGGGCTCCCCTACTAGAAACGTGTCTTTTTTTAATACATAGTATTAAATCTTGTACGATGGTACGGAACCCTCGCACTCGTTTTTTTATTGTAATGAAGCAATGTATCTTAGTCTTCAGAGGTGATTATGCAACTACATTTTGTATCTTGATCGGGAATGGATGTATGTGTCTGTTTTTCACAGCATCCGCTTACAATCGGGTTGACATGTTTATCACCGATATTAATAATTTTAAATTAAAATTCTGTACAACCGACTTTAATATAAATTATTAAGAATAATTCAAAACTAATGGTCATACCTTGATCATATTTATATGGGACCACATGAGAAGCACCAGCTTTCAAATAAAAAAAAGAATCATCGAAATCAGTTCACCCAGAAAAAAGTTATGAGGTAACACACATAAAAAAAGAACATGCAGTCGAATTGAGTACTCCTCCCTTTTGAAGTCGGTAGAAAATAAGGAAGAGTAGACTTACAGAAGTAATCAAAATAAAGGAAACGTAAAGCATTAACTTTAATGATTGTGTATTTAAATGTGAATACTCCAACAAATATTTCATATCTATTGAGCTCATACAATCTCTGAATGCCTTTTCTCCGGTCAAAGTAATTTGGTTCTTTTCAAGGCAAAATGAACTTTTTTTGTAGACTTGCCTCCCTTTGTCGAAGCAAGGTATAAGATCATATTATAAGATGTTTATACGTCAGTAAAACATATTTTAACATTTACTTCTAAAATTCATATTCTAATTTACATCATCATCATTATCATTACAGTCCTTCATGGTGGGGGGGGGGGGGGATGGGGGGAGTCGGGGCACCCTACATTTCGCTTGCCACTTGAGAACCTTTCTTCCTCATCGCTAGTCCGATTTTTGAAATATTTTGCCGACCCATTGCCACTTTAGCTTACGGATCCGTTGGGCGACCTTGAGCTTCCTGATACGGCCAGCAGGGAAAGTCCTTCAGCATTGCGTATCAGGCTGCTGCTGGAAGGTTGTACTTTCTTGTTAATTTACATTAATAACAGTCTAAATCGGTCCCACTGATAGGCCTTCTGTCATATAGCTTCACAAGAAATAGTTCGCCGCACTGTTCCAGTGTGTATGGTGGATTCAATATGCCCTTGTTCTCTTTTTCATCTTTTCTCACGATGGTTTCCCTCAATATTTATAGCCGATATACGCCTCATTTCTGGACAGAAGTTTCCATCTTGAGATTGTTATGGAGCCGTTAGTGTATGAAATATTTAATTACTCAGATATGTATGCACCTTTCCTCATTATGGTTTCCTTCACCTCGTTGGTGGCACGTGGTAAATCAGCGCTTCAAATTGCAATTAACAACATTGGTCGTTTGGTTGCGAGTACCTAACAATTCGATAAAACATTTAATACATTCGCAAATTTTCATAATTATATTCATAATATCTTAAAGTTCCAATGTCTTGAAATACTGCAAACAAATTATTACTTTATTTTGAAACTTAAACCTACCGAGCTTAATATCAGACTCGGATTAATCTTGGCTCATATTTGTTAGTGGTTTATTTGCAGAGCCGCTTCTGTGCCAAGACTAACAGCACAGCGGTTTATATAATCGTAACGTTAAATATATACAATTAAGTATAGATGAACATCAAATATAATATTCTATTTTACAGACCGAATTGCGGTCACGGTGGCCAGGCTCAACGGAGACTAGCCATCGGTGCAGGACAGGATCATAGTGCCCAAGTGTATGCGCAAGCACAGGTGCACTCTCTATTCCCTTACTGTCATAGTTCTATGAAACGGTAAACCGACCGGAGAGAAATCAGGCGCAGGGCCAACGGCTTTACGTGCTTTTCGAAGCACGGGGGTGAGAAACCGCCAACTTTCTGATACCGGGCAGCTACTAAGAATTTCTTGACGGAAAAACTCAATAATTGATTTCTTTTGGCCCGTCCCGGGATTGGAACCCGGGACCGCATGATCAGCGGTCTCGTTTGCACTAGACCAACCAGGCAATCAAATCTTAATTATTTAGGTATACCTTAAAATATAAGTATGTTTTATAGTATTTTAACGTAGTAGAGCCACACTGCTACTACGTCATCAAACCATCTAGAATCTAGATCATACTCGTAATAAACTGAAACAACACCTGCAAAAGTTATAAAGCGATTGCTTTGAAGCACTTTCAGTCGCAAGTGAGATTTTATTCGTTAAAGTTAGTAAGTAGATGCAGTCGGGTGCTTTAGTTTTAAATTATTTATTTCCTAAGGAAAAATATCACGTATTATATTAAATGCTATATAACTAACAATTTGTTATATTTTAAGGATTGACTTGCTCTTACTGCGAAAATCTTTTATCAAAAATTACAAAATCTCTTACAAAATTGCCTAGTTTTTTATAACGTGTTACATTAAATAATATTCAATTCTCAACAATTTAAAGTACGTGAACGAATATCTAATGTTTTTACAAAGTACTCAAGTCTATCAAAAATGTTGCCGAACGAGCCTACGAATGAAGATTGTAGGAAAAATGTTTCGTCTACAAGACTGTTTGTACCTCGCAAGTAACCTCATTTCTTCAAACTTTGTTATAATAATCCAAAAACTTCTTTTCTTTTTTATTTATTAATAAAGAAAATGAGTAGAAAATTTCTTACAGATGCCGATTTTCATGGTTCTAATAATGAGTATAATAAAAATATAATCATTGTATGTTGATAAAATGATTATATTTGTGTCTGTATACAATATGATAATATGATATATGTATAGAATCCTATACATTCCTATCCTATTCTGGTTTATTCGAACTTCGTTACCTTTTTTTCTCATTATTAGTTTATTACTCTAATCTCATATGTTTATCTCTGCTGAGCCTAATGGTTGACTGGGAGAGAATGCCTTTTTTTTATAGGAGAGGGGGCAAACGAGCATGCGGCTCACCTGATGGTAAGTGACTACCGCTGCCCATGAACAACTGCAACACCAGGGGAATCGCAGATGCGTTGCCGGCCTTTTAAAAAGGAGTAGGTTCTTTTCTTGAAGGTCCCTAAGTCGTATCGGTTAAGGCATTAAGTCCGCCATATGTACGATTTTATTTTTGTGCATAAAAGTTTAAACAAATAAATATAAAACATAAATCTAGTTAGTATTACTACAGAAAATATGATCTTCATATCATAAATTATGTCTTCTTGCCTGTTACAATATTTACCCAACATAAATGCTTGCTCATTAATTATAGTACCATATATCAAACGTCACGGCGCAAGTTAATCTACAAACCTTAGTCAGTCAGTCAAAAAACCTGCGACGTAACAGTTGAGAAGGGATAGAAACGAGTATGACTGAAAATACGTAAAATTGTGCAGTAAACCGTTGGTGGCCTTTTCTTTTTATTAAGTTACCACAAATTTTCGGAAGCCAAACACAAATCCTTCGTCATACAATTACGTTTTCCGTATGGGAATCGAACACACGACCAACATTCCAAACGATTGGCCCTAGCTACCGAGCGGTCGAACTTACATACAAACGTGTATTTTATTTAACTTAACTCCGTAAATCCAGGGTGGCTACCAGGTACCAGTGAACGGGTCGCCGGTACGTCGTGCCGGATCGCAGCGCGGGACTCCCACTCGTAGCCGCACGCCGCAACCGTTGAGCGTACGCGGCGTCGACCCCAAGCTGGTCCAGCTAATACTCGACGAGATCATCGAGGGCGGGCCCAAGGTGCACTGGGACGACATCGCCGGACAGGAGGTGGGGATCCTTCGACTTTTTTTAATTTGTAAAGTGTCTTTTCGGTACGGACGATAGTAAAGTGACGAACGAAATCATAATTAATTACTGTAATTACTGTAAAATGGCCGTGTAGTGATGTGTAAGAATACCACTAAACAATATGCTACACTAAATAATTAACGGTGGTAGAGCCACGCGGCAGTTCTTGCTGTTGCACGTATGGGCCGGCTCGAGCCGGGTTGGTACCACGACCTCACAGAATACCGGCGTGAAGTAGAAGCTCTGCTTCTGCGTTTCGTCTGGTGAGTGCAGGTGGCCGGAGGCTCAATCCCCCCCCCCCCCCCCATCAACATGTTAGTGGAATTACACCAAAGACTACTCCAGGAGGGTGGGTACCAGCAACCCTGGAGAATCACTCGCTGAGCATCCACGACTCCTGAGCGTAGGTGCTCAGGCTGCCCAGCGTATTCGGGGGGGGGGGGGGGGGGGGGGGGCAAAATTCCGCTCAAAAACATAACTACTCTGCGGGGGCACTGCGGGGCAAACTGAGCAACAATACCAAGGCGACCCCTGCCACGCTATCCGTGAATTTTTGCAACATCAGGGGACTTCACTCGGACCTAAACGCCGTCCACTACCACCTCGAGACGGCGAAGCCGGTCTTGCTCTTTCTGACCGAGACGCAGGTGTCCTCTCCGGTTGATACTTCGTATCTCTCCTACCCGGGGTACAAATTGGAGCTCTCCTATGTGTAACTTTTTTAATTTGATAACGCACCGGACTGAAACAGGAACCTATTCCTGTGTTACGTAAAATTGCCTGTGTTTTAATTATGGTAATTTGGATACAAATTGTTCATAGTAGTCGTTGTTTATAGAATAATTACATACATTCCTTTTGGGATATTATTACTGTGTGCTTCCAATTATGCGAATACCTCGATGCTTCGGGCTTAATATTAGCAATCAATAAAAGTTGTAATTTTATGTTCGATTTCTATATTCAAGAAACATTTCGTTCTCCATAACAATCCATTTTTTAAATAGAAATAAAAAGCGTGACTATAACAAACGTTAACAAAAATATAGGTACCGCATTATTAGCAAATTTTCCAAATATTCTCACATTTTCAACCTACTTCAGAAAAAGGGGAGGTTCTCATTTCGACTGTATTTTCTTTTATGTGTTACTTCAGAACTGTTTTTCTAGGTGAACCGAGTTTGATGTGATTTTATTTGAAAGCTGGTGCTTCATATATGGTCCCGTATTGATCAAGATCTGACCAGTAGTTTTTGAGTTATTCTTAATAATGCGTATTTAATTGACTTCGACTACATTGATGATGTTCTCATTTTATTTATATTGAAGTCGGTTGTACAACATTTTTATTAATTTACTACTTTTTATTCCCTTAACTTTCTAAAACTAAACACACGCCGTAACTAGGCTATGTTTTCGAGTAAGTTAAGCTGTATAATAAAACTCATTGAAATAGGTTCTGCCGTTTTCACGGAATACTCGCAAAGAGACAGACTAACAGACAAAAATTCTAAAAACTGTTGCGTTGGTTGCTTTCTATGCTGTAAAAAATATCTATACTTCAATTTAACTTAAGAACGTAAAAGTCATTAAAATACAAATTATCCTCGTCTTATAAGTAGAGATAATATTGCCTCGTTAGCATTTAATTCCCTTTTACAAACTGGCAGTACAAGCTGAAGCATAATGAGCTAGTTAGTAGTTTGACTAGTGCATTGAAATTTCATTATGAGATCAACTTTGTTCATTGCTTCTTCAAAGCAAGAAACTTATTATTGTTTTTTAAAAAGTATTACGTATTAATTCCATTGTACATTTATATGATTGTTTTAATTTTGTTACGTTGCTAGCAAATTATAGCAATGTCCGCGTTGGCCGTTACTAGATTGAAATAAAAAACATTCGTTCTCGTCCTTATCTTCCAAATAACCATCAAAATTATATGTTAAGCCTTTTACTGGTCACGGACATCTTTATTACATAATTTAAAATTTTGTATAACCGACTTCAATATAAATTATCAAGAATAAACTCTCAATTCTCAATCCCGGTATATCTTACTAGCGATCCGCCCCGGCTTCGCACGCTTGGGGGTTCCGTACCCGAAGGTTAACCAACGGGACCCTACTACTAAGCCTCCGCTGTCCGTCCGTCCGTCCATCCGTCTGTTTGTCAGCGGTCTGTATCTCATCATCCGTAATAGGTAGACAGTTGAAATTTTCACAGAATGTGTATTTCTGTTGCCGCTATAACAACAAATTATAAAAATAAATTAAAAAATTAAAGGGGGCTCCCCTACTAGAAACGTATATTACGATGGTATGGTACGGATACGGAACCCTTCATGCGCGAGCCCGACTCGCACTTGGGCGGTTATTTATTTTTATTTTTATATAGGACAGTAATATTGTATGATACCTAGTTTTACATAAATCTACGTCTGAAAAATCAATATCAAATATTAAATTATTATCTTATCTTAAACTTTATAAGACCTCAATCCGTGACATACTTTGCACACGATTGATTTAGAAAATCAGATTAAGCTTAGAGGTCAATAACCCCGTGATTGGTCTATTTCCAGAGGTACGGAAAGTAGCCGCGTAATTTGTCTGAGAGTATTTATTAATAAATAAACTAGGAGAGAAGTCAAAAAAATCTACATAAATAGCGCGCACTGGACATAGGACTTTCCCATCATTATCAAAACGACATGATTCCACCAATTTTAAAGCTATCTTATGTCTGAATAGTTGACCTGTCATTAAGAAATTAACGCGTCATATAATTTGAATTTTGTATAGTGTTTGCTACTTTATGTAGTGTCTTAAAACTTGGTCAATTGTCCATTTTATAATTAAAAAATAATAATTTTGTACAACAGACTTCAATATAAATTATTAAGAATTACTCAAAAACTATTGGTCAGACCTTGATCAAATTTATATGGGACCACATGAGAAGCACCAGCTTTCAATTAAAAAAGAATTGTGGCGGCTGGAAGGAAAAGGAGAGATTTCCCGTCGGGCAAGGTGTTCTGCCCGGGGAGCGGCCAACGCTCCGAGTGATCGTTCGGAGCTATTCTATGTATACTGCTTTAATTTCGGAACTTTGATAGCGTGATTTAGGCTTCGATGTGTTTCGCTTGTGGCGCGATGACAGCGCCGCCACAGAATCATCGAAATTGGTTCAACCAGAAAAAAGTTGAGGTAACACGTATAAAAAAACATACAAATAAACTATAAAAAAACAAACCAAATAAATATATTAACTTTGGCCTCTCAGTATATCTACGAAAATTTAATGTATGTTCACAAAAACAAAGATAGTTTTAGTAAAAAAAGTTATATACATTCTGTAAACACTAGGAACAAACAAAAGCTATTGATGCCAGTTTCTCGACTCCACAGAGTCAGGAATTCATTCTTGGGGCAATGTATACGCTATTACAACAAGGTCCCGGAAAGTGTACAGGTTCTCTCTATTACCAATTTTAAATGTTTTATTAAGCTGAAACTGTATAAAAAGGGTTATTATAGTATAAATGAATACATGGTTGATAATAACCCCTGGGAATGAGGTGGTCGCTTCCAAGCGGTTTCTAAAATAAATTTTGTAAATAATTCGTAATCATTTATATTGTAAAATTTATTTAAAAAAAAAGTCCCGCTGGGTTTCTTTTGGTTCTTCCCAGGACAGAGGGCTTTTTTTCGAACCAGTGGTAAAGTAAAAAATGACTTTCAATAAGAATTACACATGTAATGTATATTGAATAAAAATTATTCTATTCTATTCTATTCTACAGTCGAATTGAGTACCTCCTTCTTTTTGAAGTCGGTAGAAAGGTTAAAGTTACAGCCTATATACGTCTCACTGCTGCCTCCTGTTGTTTCTGATAAGGTTTTAGGGCAAGTAAAAGTCCGCCTTGCTGCCCCAATGCGTGTTGACGAACTTCACATGTCACGACGTTTTCCTTCACCGTCGAGCACTGATTCACCATCAGCGTTTAAAATTGCAATTAACAATTTCGTTGGTGCCGGCGTTGATTGAACTCGGGTTCCTCGCGTACTGTGAATTTTCAGCGAGCGGCTAGTCCCTGAGCTACTACAGCTCCATTTAAATAATATTATTAGTATTTAAAAATATATAAATAATATGATAATTTAACTGTTAAAAATATGACGTACATACACTATCTTATCATACAATTTCTACTGAAATATTAGTTTTAACCATTCTTAAAAGGTATTTCAATTGATTGGTGTCAAATACCCAATTGTATATTAACCTTAACAATTGCCAACAAACGTCCCATTTCTGGGTACATGCAATGCCGTCTCAACTCCTCTTCCTCCTTTTCATCAAGTCCTTAAAATAAAAGCCTACTTGAGCCTCTTCCAAGGAAATATTTTTTTCCGTAATTGCTGTATTTATCTGTCTGTTTCAGGCCGCCAAACAAGCACTGCAAGAGATGGTTGTGCTCCCTTCGCTTCGACCGGAGCTCTTTACTGGTCTGCGATCACCGTCAAAGGGTTTGCTGCTCTTTGGACCACCGGGGAATGGTATTGTCTTTTGTAGAATAACAATATTTCAATCAAGAGTGAAAGTCAAAAGTCACGAATAACCAAATTTTAAACTTAAGTTTTAAACTTCTAAACTTAACAACAACTTAACTAACTTAAGTTTAAAAATAAAACATAAATAATGATATACCGTTATTACAGTTTTCGAAAACACGAATAAATAAGGTTACTATTTTATTTAAATTTATGCCAAATGGAATGTGATTTATGGGCAACAACGTTTTTTTCTACCGATTGACTGTTAAGAATGTGTGCATGCGCAGTAAAATCAGTTAAAATACTGCATTATATTTTAAAATAAGTTAACATTTTAGTTTAGGTTTGAAAACATTGGTTAAACAACAATGGTTTTCCAGAACTGCTTTTTTAAGTTTATAAAAGAAGTTTATAAAGATTGCTAAAACCGTTATTGAGCCGGGCCATTTCCCTAATTGGGTAGTAGATGTCACCATGGTTGGATTTCCCTGTTAAATTTAATTAGGTTATTATAATTTATAATATATAAAAATATACAAATAACATGTTTATTTCAAATACTTCTATTTATTCTGCTATACGGGCTCTGCGGACTTGATATATTGTACACTAAGTTACGGTCAATTCTGTGACTTCATTAATCGCCTACTAGCGGGCGAGAAGACTAATTCTTTGTATTGCAAACCTCGAATGTTGTTTTCGACAATCAAACACTGATTTTGCTTCATATGGCTAAGAATACGCTGTCGTTGTTTATGTGCGCACTATGTAACTTTATCTCGCATTTGCCTAAAACAGTAGCTGTCGTAAATGAAAATATAACTGCGTGGCATATTTACCGTGCCAGCTAACCGCCCAGCCGGCGACCGATCCACAGCTGTGACAAAGTTTATCGTTATATATAAAAAATAGCTGTTCCCCGCGACTTCGCTCGCGTGTTAGGTTTTTGATGTTTTTGCGCGGAACTCTAATTCTTTTTCTAAAATAAAAGTACCCTAAGTTACTCCTTATGAAATCAGCTATCTGCCAGTGAAAATCCCGTCAAAATCGGTCCAGCCGTTTCGAAGATTAGCCGGAATAAACAGACGTTTTTTCACGTGGTAGAGCCATGCTGCAGCTATATTAGTAGTATAGTTGTAGCACGAATGGGTCGGCCCGACCGGGGAAGGACCACGCTCTCACAGAAAACCAGCGTAAAATAGCAACTTAACGCTGCTGTGTTTCGTATGGTGAGTGTAGAGAATCGGAGACCCTTTTTACTGGCAAAGAGGCATTCCATCTTAGTCCTCACGGGTGACAACGCCTCTGCATCTTGAGTCTTTATTGAGGATAGATATAGATGTCTATGGGTCACAGAACCACTTACCATCAGGTGGACTGTGTACTCGTTTGTTCACCCTATCCTATAAAAAAAAAGACGACAGACAGACAAAAATTTAAAAAAATTGTATTTTAGTTATAAATACCGTATTTATTTTCATATGCATTTAGTAAAAAAACTGTAATTTTGCCATTACAAACAGACACTTCAATTTTATTTATTTGTATAGATGTATAGATTACGATGACCTCCTAAACTACTGAACTGATTTCAATTAATTTTTTTTGCATTTGATTTAATTTTGCACACTGTGCAGTTTCGTCGAACTTGAGAGATAGGATAGTTTTATCCCGATAAGTGACCGTCAATATTTTTTTATTACGAATTTAAGGATTTTTTTTTATGAAGGGTCGTCGAAAAGGGCAGAACAACGTCTGCCTGGCCAGCTAGTAGTATATATGAGTCCTTGGTTTATTTAAGTTATTTATATATGATGTCTTTAACAGCTAAAAATCAATTATACGAATATAAACCTTATTAAGATTTATACTTTTAGACTTACATAAATAAAATTAAATTCCAAATTAGTTGCGTAGAGATGTTGCATCTCTTTGCGTATTTTATCGCATCTATCACGGGGAATGCTCTGAGGAATTGTTCGGACTAATTCCAGCCGCTCAATTTCACTATAGTACATCGCGATAAAACTCGCGTTACCATCCATACCATCTGGATGATTGGCGGTCCACCACTGTGCGATTTAGAAGAAGTTTTCTCCCTCGCACAACTTCTTTGTGGAATCAATTACCACCAGCGAATTTTCCGAACCGATACGACTTAGGAACCTTCAAGAAAAGAGCTTACACCTTTCTAAAAGGCCGGCAACGCATCTGCAATTCCCCTGGTGTTGCGGTTGTTCATGGGCGGCGGTAGTCACTTACCATCAGGTGAGCCGCATGCTCGTTTGCCCCCTATTCTATATATAAAAAAACACGATATTTTATATGTGGTAGTTCCTTAGGGTCCTTGAATTTGTTATTTTAAGGAATTTTGTGTTTGTTCGTAGGCAAGACCCTGTTAGCCCGCTGTGTGGCTGCGGAGTGTTCTGCGACGTTCTTCTCTATATCCGCGGCGACGCTCACCAGCAAATACGTTGGCGACGGAGAGAAGATGGTGCGCGCGCTCTTTCAAGTCGCCCGCGAACTGCAGGTGATTGTTGTTTCTTTTTCTTACTCGCCCTTTACAGCCCACGGCTGGGCGTTGAACCCATTGTAGTAAAATTTTGCCTTAAAATGTGATAAAAAATATGTTGCTATCTAAGGCTATTGAGGTTTTTTGGCCTTTCCCATTGTTGACTCTTACGAAATCCACGAGATAATGAATTCTTCGATTTATATTAGTACTTTATTTCAAGTTTATTTTATTTTATTTGACTACACAGCCATCAATAATATTTGTGGACGAAGTGGACTCGTTGCTTTGCGAGCGATCAACTGGCGAACACGAGGCTTCCAGGCGGTTGAAGACGGAGTTCTTGGTGGAATTCGACGGGCTGCCAGCAACCGGCGCGGAGAGACTAATCGTGATGGCAGCCACCAATAGACCGCAGGAGTTGGATGAAGCAGCATTACGGTATCCAAATCCTTCATACTTTGATAACTGAATTGCATGATATTTCAATGTTGTTTGTAACCGATCAAATACCATCGTTGTCATCCATTATCTACCTTATTATCCAGTATTCAAGGTTTCAAAGAGGAATCTGAGCGAGGACGGGAGGCAGGTTGGAATGCAATTTTGGAAATGCAGAGATTGTCATAATTTTGATACTTTATTTCAGTTTGACATATTTACCAAAAATTATTCATTGAATGAAAGAGTTATTAATATCAATCTGTAGGTATATGATTAAAATCCGTAAAATTAGTTTGATTCAATGTCTGTTCAGTACATAGTACAGTAAGTATTCGTGTAAATATAATATAACATATATAATATATGAAAATAATCCAATCCCCAAAATCTAGTTTTCAGTATCTCTCCTTGAATCCTTGTTTAATTTGCAAGAGAATTCATATTTCCGAACACCTTACTCGTGTCATAACATACTGATTTATGGGTAAAAATGCAGAAAATTGAGTTTGTCGCGACTTATCTGTTGCGATTGTGACGGACAGTTCTCGAATCATTGTACTTTTCGATAAGGTTCTTAAAATTAGTATTGCGTGCACGTGCGTCGTTAAAGATGTGCACGTATGCGCTATTAAATAAAGTCTTGTTGTAAAACGGTTACGAAGTACGTATTCTTGTCGCTATAGAATGATAAAGCAATTTGACCCTTCTGATTCTTTACAGACTTTTAATTTTACTTATTCATATTGCCGCTGGTAATTTAGAAATTTGGACCTTGTGTATTGCTGCAGATAGTTCCTGAAACTGATTGCGTTTAATGTGGCTATAGAATGATAAAGCAATTTGAACCTTCTGTGCTAGTGTAGATGGTTTTCGATGCGCGTATTCGTGTCGCTACTAGAAAAACATGAAATTCAAACCCTATATCTTACTGTAGACAGTTCTCGAAACGCGTGTACGTATAACTATGGAATGATAAAACAATTAGGACGTAACGTGCTGTGCAGACGATCCTCCAAACGCATGCCGCTATGGAGAATGATAAAGTAATTTGAACTCTATGTCTTTGTGTAGTCGGTTCCCAAAGCGCATGTACGTATCGCTATGTTAAAGTAATTAGATCGTTATGTGATTTGTCCAAGCAAATGTACGTATCGCATGAAATAATAGAGTAACTTAGAACCTTATATGCCGAACAGATGGTTTTAGTTTAGTTTAGTTTAGTTTATGACGGGCTGTTTTCCGCAACTCCACGTCTATGCGCGTATTTTGCGTGTGGGCAGGAATAATGTGATTATTCGAGCCATGAGATCTCTCCGAAGAAGCTCAACAGGCCCTTGATGTTGCATGCAACTTCGGGGAGTGATCCCGGCGTGCCGAGATGTTTAGCCCTGTATGTAGCGACCTCCGGACATTTCAGTAGCACGTGGGCCGCCGTTTCTTCCTCCCCCATACATGCCCTGCACAGGGGACTGTCTGTAACACCTATAGTAAATAAATGTTTGTTAAAGGTGCCGTGTCCTGTGATAGCACTTGTTACTATCCTAATCTGCGGCTTGTTCAGTCTCATTAAAACTTTTGTTAAGCGACTGTTAATTTAGGCAGGGCATCCCTAGCTTGTCTACAGTCTACTAGATTTTTCCAAAGCTGAGCGTGTTGATTAGTGAAGTGTCTACGTACCAGTGAACAGATGGTTTCTGAAGCGCGTATACGTACGGCTTTGGAATGATAAAGCATTTGAAAGGTTATGTGGTTGTGCAGACGGTTCCCGAAGCGCGTGTACGTGTCGCTGCCGGACGCGCGCACGCGCTGCGCGCTGCTGCGGCGCGTGCTGGCGCGGGGCGCGGCCGCGGCGGCGCTGGCCGACGACGAGCTGGCGCGCCTGGCCGCGCTCACCGACGGCTACAGCGGCAGCGACCTCACCGCGCTCTGCCGCGACGCCGCGCTCGGGCCCATCCGAGGTCAGTGCACGCCCCACCTCACCCGCACACCGAGCCCGTCTCAGCGGGAACATTGTCCGTTGTACCGACGGCTACAGCGGCAACATTGTCTGTTGTACCGACGGCTACAGCGGCAGCGACCTCACCGCGCTCTGCCGCGACGCCGCGCTCGGGCCCATCCGAGGTCAGTGCACGCCCCACCTCACCCGCACACCGAGCCCGTCTCAGCGGGAACATTGTCCGTTGTACCGACGGCTACAGCGGCAGCGACCTCACCGCGCTCTGCCGCGACGCCGCGCTCGGGCCCATCCGAGGTCAGTGCACGCCCCACCTCACCCGCACACCGAGCCCGTCTCAGCGGGAACATTGTCCGTTGTACCGACGGCTACAGCGGCAGCGACCTCACCGCGCTCTGCCGCGACGCCGCGCTCGGGCCCATCCGAGGTCAGTGCACGCCCCACCTCACCCGCACACCGAGCCCGTCTCAGCGGGAACATTGTCCGTTGTACCGACGGCTACAGCGGCAGCGACCTCACCGCGCTCTGCCGCGACGCCGCGCTCGGGCCCATCCGAGGTCAGTGCACGCCCCACCTCACCCGCACACCGAGCCCGTCTCAGCGGGAACATTGTCCGTTGTACCGACGGCTACAGCGGCAGCGACCTCACCGCGCTCTGCCGCGACGCCGCGCTCGGCCCCATCCGAGGTCAGTGCACGCCCCACCTCACCCGCACACCGAGCCCGTCTCAGCGGGAACATTGTCCGTTGTACCGACGGCTACAGCGGCAACATTGTCTGTTGTACCGACGGCTACAGCGGCAGCGACCTCACCGCGCTCTGCCGCGACGCCGCGCTCGGGCCCATCCGAGGTCAGTGCACGCCCCACCTCACCCGCACACCGAGCCCGTCTCAGCGGGAACATTGTCCGTTGTACCGACGGCTACAGCGGCAGCGACCTCACCGCGCTCTGCCGCGACGCCGCGCTCGGCCCCATCCGAGGTCAGTGCACGCCCCACCTCACCCGCACACCGAGCCCGTCTCAGCGGGAACATTGTCCGTTGTACCGACGGCTACAGCGGCAACATTGTCTGTTGTACCGACGGCTACAGCGGCAGCGACCTCACCGCGCTCTGCCGCGACGCCGCGCTCGGGCCCATCCGAGGTCAGTGCACGCCCCACCTCACCCGCACACCGAGCCCGTCTCAGCGGGAACATTGTCCGTTGTACCGACGGCTACAGCGGCAGCGACCTCACCGCGCTCTGCCGCGACGCCGCGCTCGGGCCCATCCGAGGTCAGTGCACGCCCCACCTCACCCGCACACCGAGCCCGTCTCAGCGGGAACATTGTCCGTTGTACCGACGGCTACAGCGGCAGCGACCTCACCGCGCTCTGCCGCGACGCCGCGCTCGGGCCCATCCGAGGTCAGTGCACGCCCCACCTCACCCGCACACCGAGCCCGTCTCAGCGGGAACATTGTCTATTGTACCGACGGCTACTCCGCTGACGATCTTACTACGCTACCGGGATATTGTAGTCGAATCTATTAAAAGGCAGTACTACTACCATTGATTTGAAAAGTGACGCGTTTTTCGTATTAGAAAAACTAGCGCCATATAAAACTAATTTGATCAACGATGTGATCGGTGAGATCGTTGTGAACTGTCTAATTACGTATTCCTTTGTCTTTACCATACGTTGAAACATTTCGGAAACAAAATTATTTTAGTATGAAATGTAAGCAAGTTTATTCAGTGACATATTTTTGACTTACCGGTTACAGGAAATACATTATAGGATTATCTGAGCACCTAGGGGAAGGGGAGGACTCAGTAACCCTCGAGACCGGCAACTTGTTCTATCACGGGAGGGGGGCAACCATCTGACCCAAGGAGGTGTCGGATTTATCGTCCACAAGTTTCTCGTTAACAACGTTGTAAAGATTGTAAATGTATCGACGAGGGTTGCGTACCTTATACTCAGAATCACCAAACGGTATTCGTTGAAGGTCATACAGGTTTACGCACCAACGTCGGCACCAAAAACCCACTTTACATTGTTAATGGGAGACTTTAACACAAAACTAGGCACAAGAGAGAACGGTGAGCTGAAAGTAGGGAAATTTGAAATAGGGCAACGGAACCCAAGGGGCCAGCAGCTGGCCGACTTTATAGAGAAAGAGGAACTCTTTATGATGAACTCTTTCTTCAAAAAGCGAGAAGTTTCGACAAAAATGAGATTGACTTCATTATGACGACTAGACGGCAACTGTTCAGTGATGTCTCAGTGATCGCGAGGGTGAAAACTGGTAGCGATCACCGAATGGTTAAAGGCACACTGAATCTAAGCGTTAATTTGGAGAAATCTCGTGGAATGAAGTCAACGAGGGGGACGGAGGTCCCCCTCGTGCTCTAATCCAAAATCCCGAAACCTTTCAACTCGAGTATCAAAACCGTTTTCAGTGTCTAGAAGACATGTGTGACATGTGTCGTTGGCAGTGCAGTGGACATGAATATGAATATGAAGTGGATATGAATGACAAGCTCGTTGATACTGTCCATGCGAACGGAGCTAAGTTCTGCAAGACCCGCCGCAGAAGAACACAAAAACTCTCCGATCACACTCTTAATCTCATGGCTGTTAGATGTGAAATGAAGCTGCAGTCTTAAACTGATTTGACAGCATACAGGGAACTGAACAGACAGATCTCCATATGCATGCAGCAGGACTTACGTAACTTCAATACAGCTAGTATTGAAAAATCAATCGAGCAGGACCAAGGCTCCAAAGTCTTTGCCAGAGACCTGTCAGCCAGAAAGAGCTAACTGTCAAAGCTGAAGACCAAGTGTGGCAGCATTATTTCCGAGACACCCGAGATTTTGAGTGAGATTGAAAGGTTCTATGTGCAGCTGTACACATCATCGTTGGAGCCACGCAAGTGTGAGTAACGATCCAAGGGCAAGTCTTATCCGACACAATTCCGATGATATCCCCGACGTCAGTCTGAGCGAGATTAGAATGGCTCTCCAGAACCTTAAAAACAGCAAGGCCTCAGGCGAGGATGGAATTATAGCAGAGCTTCTGAAAGCGGGTGGAAAACCGGTACTTGAAGTCCTTCAGACGCTCTTTAATTTCGTCCTCCATGGTGGGACCACTACGGAGGCGTGGAGCAGAAGTGCGGTAGTCTTGTCTTCAAGAAAGGCGACAACGCTCTCTTGACTAAATACAGACCGATGTCCCTTCTGAGCCGCGTCTACGTGCTGTTTTCGAGAGTCAATACGAATCGTCTCGCACGCAGACTCGACGACTTGCAGCATTGGAAGTAGCAGCAGTATTGGAAGACCTTTTCAAACTACTGACTTGGAAAGAATACGGTACTAACATCAATAGCGAGTACATCATTCACATTCGATTTGCCGACGATATAGTCCTTATGGCAGAATCGCTGGAGGACCTAAGCACTATGCTTAATAACATCAATAGTCTCTTCCAACGGATAGGTCTTAAGATGAACATGGACAAAACAAAGATCATGTGTGATGTCCATGTCACACATATGCCTGTAGTTGTTGGGAGCACTAAGCTCGAAGTTGTTGACGAATATGTTTACCTGGGACAAATGGTCCGACTAGGTAAGTCCAACTTCGACCGAGAGTTCAATCGACGGAATTTACGACACATCTCATCGGGTATATCTCAAAACTTGAAAACGACACTGTACAACCAGTGTGTGTTGCCAGTGATTACTTAAGGATCTGAGACGTGGTTCTCTACTGCTGGTCGTATGAGGAAGCTAAGCTCAAGGTCGCTCAGCCAGTTATGCAGAGAGCTATACTCGCGGTTTCTTTGCGTGATAAACTTAGAAATGAAGATATCCACAGTAGAACAAGTGACCCCAATAAAATAATAGCCCAACGGATTAGTAAGCTGAAGTGGCAATGGGCCGGCCATTTAGCTCGAAAAACCGACAACCGATGTGGGAAAAAGGTTCTTGAGTGGCAGCCTCGTACCG
The DNA here is from genome assembly GCA_963668995.1 of Parnassius mnemosyne. Classification (NCBI taxonomy): domain Eukaryota; kingdom Metazoa; phylum Arthropoda; class Insecta; order Lepidoptera; family Papilionidae; genus Parnassius; species Parnassius mnemosyne. The sequence goes on from CAVLGL010000057.1 coordinate 13,159,335, forward strand.
GGTGGCGAAATGTAGGGCGACCCCGCACTAGATTGAGTGACGACCTGGTTAACGCAAGCAGTAAGTCGATGGATGCAGGTGGCTCAGGACCGTGCTTTTTGGCATTCCTTTGGGTAGGCCTATATTCGGCAGTGGACTTGTGAAGGGCTGTAATGATGAATGATGAGGTTAAATGAAATATTTTTTATGTTGCTTTCTGTCGTAGTTCGCACAACCCTCTGACCTCTATTATACAAGTACGCTGGACTGGCTATACAACGTGACACAATGAGACTGTTTGATTTTCGCCATTTTGGCACCTATAGCAGAAATTAGCGTCCACGTGTGACAAAATATGTCGAAAAAATTCTATACCCAAGCCTACCATTCTACTTATATATCATTTTAACATAATGTCATACAATAAATAAATGTATCAATTAATACTTATATCTTAGACACAAGCTTAATTTATTTTAATTTATTATTATTTATTTAATTTCAAGTATTCAGGACTCATTATTACATTACATTATTAAATTATTATAAAAAGCTGCCAAAATAAGCCTATTTCAACGATACTTTTTTATATTATTCTGCGCTTAACTACAATCCCACCTGATGGTAAGTGGTGATGTAGCCTAAGCCTTAACAAAAGCCTATTCACTCTTGCCTTGAAGACGCCCACATTATAATCGGATGGAAACACAGATGCTGGCAAATTATTCCACTCCTTTGCTGTACGCAACACTGCGCACACTCTCCGAAATGCATCCTATAGAAGACCGAAAGGCTGGCTACTTTGTGCCTGTGTTCGAGATTGGTAAGATTGGTTTTAACTAAATTCGGGTCACCAATAAGCCTCTTAGCACGTCTTTCCATTGAGTCTAAAGCTGCTAGGTGGCATTTTGCAGCACCAGCCCATATATGGTAGCAATACCTCATGCACGACTGGACTTGCGCTTTATATAAAGTAAGCAGCTGTCCCGGCGTGAAGTATCGCCGCACCTTTGCAAGGACTCCCAGCTTCCTTGTACCTGCCTTGGCCTTTGACTCAATGAACCGCCCGAAGTTCATATTTGAGGATATCTCAACTCCCAACAACTGAAGGCGGTCATTGTACTCTAGTGAATTTCGGAAAGAAGGAGCCAAGGTGAGCTGGCTCCTTTTTGGAGTGAAGAGACACTTGTGTTTTGGAGGCGTTGCATTTCACAATATTGGCACCGCCCCATTCATAGACTGCCTGTATTGTGAGATTCACTCGCTCTATCATAGTTTCTCTTACGGACTGGATTTGAGCCCGACTGGCCCGAGGACTTGGTTGGTATCTCTCCACAACTGTGCTATCGTCTACATACCCATAGATACCGGGCATAAGCAGCAGGAAGAGAGTTGCGGAGAGGACGGACCCCTGAGGAACACTGGCGTTAGTCGCAACAGAATCGGATGCGTAGCCATCGACGACGACCCCGAGAGACCGTTCATTCAGAAAGTTCTTTACTCAGTCAATCAGACCAGGGGATAAGTAGTACGTTGAAAGCTTACCTTTTGGGTAAGCTTTCAGCGTACTACTAGTGTAGCGTAGCTAGTGTGCTAGGTATATAGGTACAATTAGAATAGTACAAACTTTAATTTTACATTAAAGTACCATACCACAAATCACCGATATCATAATAAATTTGCTTCGGACGTCAATTCATAAGTTTTATGCTTTTAGTCACAGTTTTAGTATAGAGTCAGTTGAAAACCTGTAAATTAAGGAATATTTGATAATTATCTGTTGTCAGCGACTTTTATTGTTGTAAACAGATATAGGTAGAAAAAGACATCGATAAGTATTATCGACAAGAAACTCGTCAACCCTATTGAATTTATTGTTTATCAAAAATAGGTAATTTAAAGCCAAACATGTTAGTAATAACACTTAATAAGATAAGTGACTGATTTTTAAGAGCTTATATTATCAATAGGTTATATTATCAAATAGTTTTTTTTTAATATAATCTGTAAATCCCCTTAAATGTGGGATGTTCCCACACTTCCCTTTTGGTAAAGAATTTTACTAATCACGCACACTATCATTGTTACCATAAATACCTTTTATTATATTACTAACATGAAACATAACCGATTTACACAACACATACTCTTTTTCTAGTTAAAATACTCTTAGACGTTTTGAGCAAAACAACGTATGCAAATTATGTCAAATTTAATTACCGATGCTTTCAATGGCGGCACATTCAAATCGGCACAAACGTTTTGTAGGTATAGCCAGTCCAGCTTACTGCCATATATGGAGGTCAGTAGCTAACCATTCACGACACAACTTGGTATTCTTGCGAGTAAAATTGTTCCCGGGCTAGCCGACCGCGCGAATAATTAATTTTTGTGTAAAAAATATTATTTTAGGACCATTTTACGATGAGCCCAGTTCTTACGCAGTAATATATATGTATAAATATCTACTCTGCAAAGGCGAAAAACTCTCAAAAGGACCGATTGATAATGAAAAATGCATATGAACGTCAATTTTTTATAGGATAAAGGTGACAAACGAAATCACAGTCCACCTGATGGTAAGTGGATGATGTGGCCCATAGACATCTACATTTATCCCCGATCAAGAATCAAAATGCAGATGCGTTGTCACCCCTGAGAACTAAGATGGAATGCATAGTTTCCAGTAAAAAGGGCCTCCTGTAGAAAACTACACTCACCATACGAAACACAGTAGCGTTAAGCTGCTATTTTACGCTGGTATACTGTGAGAGCGTGGTCCTACCCCGGTCGAATCGACCCATTCATGCTACAACCATAACATTTGTTACACAAGTTGCAGCGTGGCTCTACCACCACGTTTATTTAAAATTAACGTCATCCTCTTCCCGCAAAAGTCTACCGGTTAACATAGTACTTACCCATGGAAGAAAAGGTTTGTTGTTGCCGCGCCATTAGTCCGTTTACTTTGGGAAAGGTATTTTAGTGTCTCAGCCTATTTAAGGAAAGACGAAGATGAAGATCTAACATGGCGGCAATCTTGATATATTTTGACAAAAATAACTTGTACTGAAAATGATTACTTGCCTAACCATATGCTTATAATGTCTTACAGTTTTTTTTTTATTTATTGCAGAATTAGATCCCGAGGAAGTTAAATGCCTAGATCTGTCGCTGGTGCGTAGTATTACATTCCAAGACTTTATGGACTCATTGAAGAGGATCCGGCCGTCCGTTTCACCGCAGAGCCTCGTTGCCTACGAGAAGTGGTCCGTGCAATACGGGGAGTTAGGAGTTTGAACACAGGCAAGTGAATCAGAAAAATTGAATATCAATCATCATCATCATCATTATCATCATCATTACAGCCCTTTCACAAGTCCACTGCTGAACATAGGCCTCCCACAAGGAATGCCAGAAAGCACGGTCCCGCGCTACTTGCATCCATTGACTTCCTTTCTGAATGTCTCACCAAGACGTCACTCCATCTCGTGGGGAGACGCCCTGCACTTCGCCTGCCGGTACGAGGCTGCCACTCGAGAACCTTTCTTCCCTATCGGTTGTCGGTTCTTCAAGCTATATGGCCGGCCCATTGCCACTTCAGCTTACTAATCCTTTGGGCTATATCAATCATTTGGATTTGATTGGGAGATAATAAAATATTTAAATACGAATAACATGCTCATTGGCCAGATAATGACTTTGAACTTATCACCCAATTATGTCCCATGGTTCTTGAATGCCGTAGACTCATTGCAGCCTAACATTATTGTGGCGGGTGGAAGGAAAAGGTGAGATCTCCCGCCGGGCAAGGTGTTCTGCACGGGGAGCGGCCAACACTCCGAGTGGTAGTTCGGAGCTATTCTATATATATAGCTTTAATTTCGGTACTTTGTTATCGCGATTTAGGCTTCGATGTATTTCGCTTGTGGCGCGACGACAGCGCCGCCACACTGTATTTTATATTTGGTAGTGGTCCATCCTACCTTCCTAGGCACCGTCAGGTCAGTTTGGGTTAGTGCCATCCTCTTACCTATTCCTGTCGCCACTTTCCTTCAGGTAGACTAACTCGTGTGTCATTCTAATATTAAGTCTAAGATTTCTATAAAAACTTCCACAAAATATTGAGTCACTTGTATCCATAAATTTTTATGAGTATAACTCTGTTTTTTTTTTCATATGTGTTATCTCAGAACTATTATCTAGGTGAACCGATTTCGATGATTATTTTTTTATTTGAAAAAACTGGTGCTTATCATGTGGTCCCATATCAAATTTAGATCAAGATCTGACCAGTAGTTTTGAGTTATTCTTAATAATGCGTATTTAATTGACTTCGACTACATTGATGATATTTCCCATTTATTTATATTGAAGTCGGTTGTACAACATTTTTAATTTTACCACGTGTTTTCTCGTACGGCAAATTAGTGGAATAATTTGCCAGCATCTGTCTTTCCATCCTAATAGGTGTCTTCAAGGCAAAGGCGAATAGGCTTTTGTTGAGCTGAGTCAGTGCGGTTTACCATCTTTCGCTGCATTACCACTTATTATCAGGTGTGATAGTGGTCAAGATCTGGCTTATAATAGACTAGCTGTTCCCCGTGACTTCGCCTGCGTGGAATTTTTTTGCGCGAAACCCTAAAATAAAAGTAGTCTAAGTTACTCCTTATAACATCAGCTATCTACCAGTGTAAGTCCCATCCAAATCGGTTCACAGGTTTTTGCGGGATGTGTGTTCACGTCAAAACAGCTTGCAAATGACAGATTTTTTTTTTCAGACTTAATTAACATTTATAGTTTATATTTTGGACAATTTACACAAAATCTTTATTAATTATAACTTATGTGTTATATTGACGTATGAGCTATAAACGTAGCGAAGTTTTTTTTTAACATCGAATAGAATTTAGGCATTTTTATTCTTATTAATTTTTTTTTTGTTTCAGGTATTTTTAAAATAAAGGAAAGTACTTGTGTTTTAATAAGGGGTCCATGGATCGTTATATTGGGGTCATGAGATTGAAGGAAAGTATAAGGTGAGGGAATAATACTTCATTGTGCAGGACCGACATCCCTAAATTAATAAATTTTAATAGGAACCCATTATTATCCCCTAACAATAAAATAAATAGAACTTTCCATTTGCAGTTTATTACACTGTTATAGGTAAAAATGTTTTTTTACTTAGTCAAAAATTCTGCAATAACGTCTAGTCAGTGTGATCAGCTTTGACCATGTTTTTTTTTAATTATCTAAATTAACCACTACGTGATAATGGCCATATACCAATGTAGTAAGAAATAATAAAATAGTGACGAAAACATATAAATAATACATAGCAATATTAGGTAATAAATTCTGTCTGTAGAGCTGCTAGCTTTATAACTGTATCTGTAGGGAGAATTCCTTCCATTATGTTGGATAGATTACACAGACCCAAAATTTGATTTGTATGTTATATCCTGAACAAATACAATCATCCAATTTTAGACATAAGCTGTTGGCGTTAAATTATATTATATAGTATTTTATAAGCCAGTACCTTATTGTAATAATATTCCACACAGTGTCATTAAAACACCAATTTTCTCCCGATTTTCTTACGGTCGGGAAGTTACGTAGTATCGTAGATTCAGACCCTTCATTTTGACAACTGCCGTGAGCCGACCGTCTCCAAACGCAAACATTAACCGCCTTATTACAAAAAGCAGTTTGAATTATAGTCTCAGGCTTAATAAAGAAATCCCGTGGAGAATATGCGAATTAAAATGTTATGCATGGAATTTGACAGCAAATGTCAAATTTCGCGCGCTATTTTTGTGATAAAGTCTCTACTTTAAATCAGAGACTGATCAATAAACCATGTTTTGTAATAATGCGGTAAAATTTCTTGGAGTGGTTACAATGAATGTTAGTAATGTTTTAAACACTGCTGGCTTTTTAAGTGTTAAGTTTTAGTTACAATTAATTATTAAAATTGAATAACATGGATAATAATTGCTCGAATATTCGTTAATCAAGGGCAGGGCAAATATAGACTGTATTATTAATATTGCATTTATGAAGTTGAATTTTAACAAAAATTATTATTGAAATAAATTGACAATTCAAATGTTTTTTTTTAAATTGATTAGCGTGCTGTGGACTTGAGTTTGCGTGTGTCCTTGTTATTAATAATATTTTATTAACTCGTATTATTAAATTAGCTAATTGTTTTAACCATTTTTGTTTATTCCATTTGATATTTTTTCGCGATGCGTTTTATTGTTACCTTATTAATATTAATTATAGCACTGTTAATTATGTTTTAATTTATGTCTTGCCGTCGCTGTGGATAATTATGTTGCTGCAAATATTATGAAAATAAAAAATAAATGTTTATTCTACATGGACGGGTACCTTACAAAGACTAATCTAAGCTTCGGCTACATTATTTGCTCAGAAAAGAAAAACAATCAGCCGCATTCCGAGAGTTATTTTGTGAAGAGGTAAACTAAATATTCTTATAGATAGTTCGTTATAACGGGTGTGAAAATAACCCCAACTTTCAAGATAAAACAGGTACTCAAAACTTAGGGAATAAAAGCAAGGGAGAATGTTAATTTTTAATGTAAATACGTTAAAATTTGAAGTATTTGTAAGGCTTAACGTAAACTAACCTCAAAGTGTTTGTTGATAGTGACTAAATTCAAATGTTGCGTCGCATTCTTATTTTAATTAAAATTACTGTGGATCTCTGTTTTTCTGAATACAATGTTTTCAATTGTTGTGAATAGCGAGTAATTAAACGCGCAAGTTTTCTCATACGTCTTATATTATAATGAGTGTTTTATACCTTTTTTTTAATATGGAGTGGGTTTTACAAAGACGCATTTTTCTGTGTTGCTAACTGGAAAAATAAGGGTATTTACGCTTTATCTACAATTGCGCGATTGCTTGTGAGAGTGATAGTAAGCTTTCGTGCACAAAATCACATTTTATATAACTTTTTAAAATGCAGAAATTTTTATACCATGGTGTTTTATTTACTTGTATAAATCGCTGTATTATTATTAAAAATAAATAAAACAATGGCGCTTTACCTACTAACGCATATGTAAGAAAGAATAAGTCGTTTAATTGTGTTAAATTATAATAAGTTTGCAGCCTGTGCACGTCCAGTAAAGTCAATCACGCGCACACTGCAATGAAGTCTCACTTTTTGGCCTCTCCATAATTCGTCAGAGATTGAACGTGCTGTTTGCACGTACGTGCACAATTAGAGAACCGATAGCTACTAATAATGTAATCAGAAACGAAATCTAACAACCTCACTTGCCTCAAAGCAACTTTTTCAAAACAAACCTTAACCGTTATTACAAAAAGTAGTTTATAATTTGTGTCAGTTTTAAACTAGAGTCTATTTTAATATAGAAGTCCCGTGGGAAATATGCGAACTAAAATTTAAAGTATGGAAAGGTCAAGTTTACGAAGACAGTGGCGCGACGGTTAAGGTTTCTTTTTCGTGACAAGAACTTTTTTTTAAATCCATAACTATTGCTTGGTATTAAAAACATCGTTCAAGTTAGTTCAACAATATTCTTGTGGTGAAGTTATTAGGTTTTTATTAGTAAGAGTAAGTGTCAGATAGTGATTTGATAAGTTAAATCTGCTACAATGAAAGAAGGAAATTAAAATTATTTTCTACCTCATTCAACAATAATTATTGTTCTGTGGCAAACTATTATTCGTTGCGAACGCGCACGCTTTAAACATCTGTCTTAACGTCATACTTAGCTTAAGTGTAGAAAATATTTAGGTGTTAAACGAAACATTGCTCAGTAGCTCATACATTTCTTAATCGTTTCAAATAACCAGTTTCAAATAAATTTACTTTAATTAACAATTTCTAATGGTAAAAGTGACATAATAAAACAATTAATTACGATATTAAACGTAGTTGCTAAAGAACCTTTAGCTTTTTATATCGTTAGGTTTCCCCCTCTGTATTTCCGAATAGATCTACCGAATAGTACATAAATGATAAGCCTTTAGTAATGATATAGAATAAATAATGCGACATGTAAACAGGTTTAATAATATATTTTTATCTATGTCCACCAAAGTGCGGCCAATTTGCGGTCACAGGTTTATTAGTCACCTGAATCTATTCAGTAAAATGTCATTTACTATTCTTATTATTCAATGTTGTTTAAAATTATAGGTATGTTATGCAGGACAAAAAAGAAACTAAAAATTAATAAATATTATTATTCTTAACGCGTTACAATGACAACTTCGTAACTGAGACAAATTATTAGTTGTCAAAACAAAATAAAATCGTACAAAAGAAAGGGATATTTAGATATCTTTTGCATGTCAATCAACCTGAAATCGCAAAAAAATAGATATAGATGGTAGAGGTTTGGAGTACTTCTCTTACAGAGCATTTAACATTCATCCAATTCTGATGAACATAGGCCTCCCCTATCCCATATAGCTTGCCTATTTCAGGGGATGTTACCCATAGTTACCTCGCTTGGTAGGCGTATTGTTATTGTTTTGCGGCGTGCTATTAATGTCAAGAGTCTGCGGGGTCCATCTTCTGTTCCATTTTCCTCTATCGCCTACGGGGATTGTGTCCTACTCCAACATTTTTTGGCGGTATCTTTCGAATATAAAATTTTTGTTACACCATAACGCCAAGAGACACAGAGAGTTCTTCTTACCTCTACCGTCGATTGATTAGCGCAAACTGTTACAGACTAAATATTTTGTCTTAGAAACTTCTGGGGAAATTTTATTTTTTCTTCAGAATTAAAATTTTGAAGTATTAAATTTACTCCACACACGATAAGAAACTTTATGATCTTTAGAAATTATTAACGCATCTTAGCACACAATTAGACTGCGATTGATGATACATTTTTTTCGCGTAGACATGATGACTTCTTACCTAATCAGCATGAATTTATGGCTACATCTTGGAGATAGGATTTACGTCTTTACTTTTTGAATACCATTGTTTATTGCTTACGTTTAACAAGCAATGCTTCAAAGTGGGAAGTACTGTTAGTATTGACATAGTACCGAACAGATTACAGCGAACTTTTACCTCATCGATGTCTGTATATTTATTTTCTCTTTTGTAATTTTGACAAAGCCACTTGGAAAGTATAATGATTTGGGTTTTTGTGTGACCACGTTGCTCTACATACTTTTGTATCCGTTTGGTGAGATGACTATTCGTTCGCCATTGTTTATTTTTGACTAGTCAATGTGTGAGATTCCCGCCAAAACACACAATCACAATTTTACGAAACGAATGACGGAGTTATTTATATTTATGTATGTGTATCTATTGAAAACATTATTATGTAGACGAAATAATAAAAATTGTTCCAGTTTTATGCTTTTATTTAAATTTTTCGATTCAAAAATATAAATAAAAATATATAATTCGTTAATTCCATTTTTTTTTCTGTACTAATATTAATCCATTTGTATACATTGAGTTATATGTACTACGTACTAGAGAAGCCTTTCTAAACAAAAAATGTGCACTACTCTATGTCATCGCGCATGCGCGGGAGTTAGTAAACATCGCGCATACGCAGTTGATTTATTATGTAATATTACGATATTATCACCTATTTATTCACTTGAACAACAAATAATTTTACTTACTTGACTACTGAATTGTTATTTACGTCCAGGTTTAAACTTTAATTTGAAATCTTGTATTATTAGCGCCGCTCCACACTGCATGAATATTGAAACCACACTAAATGACACACTGTACGGATCGCAGTACAGTTCAGTTGAACATAGTGTATGTTCGGAATGCGCAATCTAGTACGTAGTACATATATATTATCGATGTTTGTATAACTTCGCTATTTCTTAAATATGTATGTTACTCTAATGGTTCATGAAATGTTAAAATTTAAAAATGTGAAGTGATGATATTTTGCACAAACGATAATGAACTTTCGACTGTCTTACATGAATTTTACCTTTTCGAATTGCGTACTTATATTAAGAAATGTTGCATTTTAACAATAAAAGAATGTTATTTTATTGCGCTTTTGCGCCAATTTTTAACGTGTTTGTAAGGCGCGGAGGAAATAATTATGTTGAATTCCATTGTTTTATTTAAATCTAATGGGTGTAATGTTATTAAAACAATTCAACACGGTTAATTCTCACGGATTCATGTTAAAGTTTGAAAAATTAACGGTATGACCTATCACAAACTAGAAAATTAAGAAAGTTACGGGCAAGTAATTATACATTATTATCTTACACAGATAATTAAGTGCTTACGAAAATACCCACTAATTTGAGAACTTATTATACAGTTTTATCGTTTCCCTCAAATATTTTGATCGTTGTTGTACTATTGACATTTGTAAAACGGCTATACTCTAACATTCGTGAAGGTTAATTTCTTCTGTAATTACTTTTATTAAATTGCTTTTTTGTCACGACTGTTGAGAATATTCGTCTTACTTATGTGAAATAAGGGCTCGTTCACAAAAATGTTAACATTACACCTAAACCTTTATGAATTTTATTTAAAAGCAATCCGATAAAATGTTTCTTCTTAAAAATAATATACATATTATTTAGATATGTATTCCTAAGCCACACGTCACTGTGATATTAACTAACGAACCTTTTGCCTTGTCATGTAATGTACGCTCGCAAAAATATTTGAATTCTCATAGGTCATAAAATATGAACAAACTGAATGACTTGTGTAAGATTTCGCGCAATAAAACGTTTATTGTAAGTTTTCAAAAATTCAATTAGTATCGAGATCGATCTAAAATCGATCAATTGAGTAAACATCCTTAATATATTTTGTGGATCTACAGTTCTTATTTTAAATAAAATTTAAAAAAAATATTTGCTATTGTGGCTAATTAAAAATAATATCAACAATATATTACATTTACAATGTGAATCGTGAACTTAACTGCAAATACATTTATTACATGACGAAGAGTTTTTTTTTTTAATTATCAATAATCGAAAATGTAATTTAAATTTTCATGTGAATATTCTAAATCAAGGTTGTAATTTATTTTTTAAACATTCGCCTATATGCTAACGATAGTTTAGTTTAAGCGCACGAATTTATGAACTTTCTCTGTTTTTTGTAAATCGTTAAAAGAAAAGAGGCGTGTATATTTTCATAATGTTCGTAGACTAATTACACTTTTGCCTAAAATGTCGTGAATGTACACAATGTGATACACGATTTATGTAATAATAAATAATTGATTTGTCAATTTCTTGTTTTATTTTCATCCTTGACTTCACTTCAATTACCCGTAAAGCCCACAGGATACGGCTTCTACACCTCACATTCGTTCACGCCAGGCGTAAAATAAAGACACCGACGACGGGTAACAGTGTCAAATGTGCGAATCGTGGAGTAGTGCGACCGTTAAACCGACGATTGTCCTTGACTTTTATTTATAATATTAACATTGTTTGAAAAAGTTACAAATATTGTTTGTACAAGATGAGAGATTGACCGTGTAGCCGTAGTAGTCGGTGTAAGAACATCCACTACCCTATATCTTCTAGTGTCGTAATAGGCGAAATAAAGTTGTGTATCGCCAGTAACGCAAAATCAGGGATTTGCGTTTAGAAAAATCCAAAATTAGGGGCTTTTTAGGTGCTAATTAGGTGCCAAGTTTAAAAATTAGCTGCTCTAAACTTATCACCGCAAGGAACTGTTCAAATTTGCGTTGCTGGCAAAACGTCAAAAAGCAACGCAATGAAGTTATTAGATATAAGATAAATATTAATAGCAAGGAATTAAGTGCTGCAAGTATACGCAATGACAAGGCTAATACTAATAAAAATAAAGTCGTTATTCAGAACAAAGCAGATGCAAAATTCTGGTTTTCTGAAAAGCAAAATAGAATCAAAATTGCTTTGAGAAAGACTCCAAATTATGGGCTTTTTAAGTGCTAATTAGGTACCAAGTTTAAAAATTAGGTGCTCTAAAATTTTCACCGCAACGAACGATTTAAATTTGCGTTTTTGGCAAAACGTATCGCTAGCAACGCAATGAAGTTATTAGATATACGATAAATATTAATAGCAAGTAATTAAGTGCTAACTAAGTGCTGAGCGATTATCGAAACGCGATACAGAATAAGATATTATTCTGGGAATTATAGGGTTCAGGACCACCATTACCTTACCATAAGGTATGAACGGCATTTTATGTTCTTTATCAGTGCCTAAAAATTAAGTGCTAATTAGGTGTTTTCTACGTGGTAGAGCCATGCTGCAGCTATATTATGGTTGTAGCACGAATGGGTCGGCTCGACCGGGGAAGGACCACGCTCTCACAGAAAACCAGCGTAAAATAGCAGCTTAACGTTGCTGTGTTTCGTATGGTGAGTGTAGAGAACCGGAGACCCTTTTTACTGGCAAAGAGGCATTCCATCTTAGTCCTCACGGGTGACAACGCATCTGCATCTTGAGTCTTTATTGAGGATAGATGTAGATGTCTATGGGTCACAGTAACCACTTACCATCAGGTGGACTGTGTGCTCGTTTGTCACCCGATCCAAAAAAAGGTGTCAAGTATAAAAATTGGGTGCTTTAAAATTTTGAAAGGAGAATAGGATTTTTGGGCCTGAAGTTAACTAATCGGTTTATACTATAAAAAAATTGCCATATTTTTCTTAAGTAAAATACAAAACAGCACCCCTTTTTACAATCTAGATTTCGGAAAAACAATAAAATAAGAAATAAGTTAGAAAATCGATTGTAGTGTATTATGGCAATAAATCGATTGCCATAAAGAATACACTAGTGAAATTCTCGTTTCTGAACGTTATCTATATATATATACAGGTTGGCCGGACCAACGTGGGGTATTCGAATTACTTCCATGTATGTTCCGAGATTTTTGATAGTTTTCGAGTTATAATTTTCTTTAAATTTTTTGGTAAATTTCGACTTGACTGTTTTCAAAAATTTAAAAAAAAATCTTTGAAGACTTTTTTGAGATTTTTTATGTTTGCAAATGAGTCTTCATGAGTTGTCCTTTTACGCATAAAATAATCAACTTCGTATCTTTACTAAAAGTAAAGAAATTTTTGGTCTAAAGTAGAGATGAGTCGTTTTTTTCGCAACCTGTTACAGCAACAGGTTGTGTCGAAAATAAAAACGTAACCTGTTACGACAAATCGCGCATTACGTTTTTTCAGTAACGTTCAAGAACTAAACGTTATTGCACAATAGGTAGCGCCAATTGCAAAATGCGTTAACACCGCTACCAATACTTTGACAATTTTGATGTTTTAGTTATATTATTTTTCGGCATCGATTAGTAAAAAAGTGACTTAATTTTCAACCAAAAAGGTTTGCCAATTGATTATTTCAAATGTCAATAAAAATTAAAATGTTGGTACATCATACTGTAAACAATTGTTTATTTAAGTTTTATTGCCCGCCAATAAATTATATTTTTCATTGCTTTAGTTTCATAACGAAATAGTTAGCTACCTAGTAACGACTATACAAAACAATAACTAATAGTACTTAAACAACGTGTTAAGATTGCGTGGTTATTAGAAACCTGTTGCAGAAAATACCTATTGTCGTACAACAGGTTTCTTAAAAGAAATGTAACTGGTTGCATCATTGCGTGAAAGCAACGGTAACGCCCATCTCTAGTCTAAAGTTAAAAAGTTACGTTTTGTGAGTTATTACTTAAATTTTTAACTTTAAATTAAAAATCTAAAAAGGTGGAAATTCAAAATCTAAGCGTCTCTGAAAAATGCGCCAGGCTCTTAGCTTTCATAATCATAAAAAAAATTACTACTTAATAGGACTTATTTCGCTAAAATCGGTCTTCAAAGACAGCAAATTGGAAAATTATTAAAGTTAGCCAACTAAATTTTTTGCCATAATCATCTTTCATGAGACTAATTACTTTGTTAAGTACTAAAAATAACTGCACATCACTTTGGTTTAAACATGTGGACGTTTTCGGGTCATTTAAAAATTTTGAAGTGGTATTAATTTTTTCACTTTTAGTTTAAAATTTGATGCAAAAACTACCGTTTGTCGCGGATCATGGATTATAAACAGGGTAACATTTTACCTGCAATAACAAAAGGATAATAAACCTAGCAAGCTAACAGCATAGCAAAGTGGGGAAGCAATCAGCTTTGTAGCGGTTTCTAACGGTTGCCGTTGAGCAATCAGTTTCAAAATAGGAGGTTCAGATGCCTGGGTGGGTGATCAGTAATCGATTGCTGAAAACAGATTTCAAAATTCGAAATCGTTCTCGAGATAATCGTGGGACAGACGGACAGACATCGTGAACTCAATAAGTGACTTCGCAAGCTTCGCCACTTAATAAGAGACATAGAGGAATATAACCACTAGAGAGCGTATAGGCCGATTTCTTCTAAGCACAAGACTCACTACTGCGGGCCGGGGGACGATGAAGAATGCGCGGCCGCAATTGGTCAATTCAAGGTATGGCTATCATTAGGGTTGCTCTACTTCATTAAGGGAAAATAGTGGATATCGATAAAATGGATTTTAACATTATGAAAAATATTAAATGTAATTGTAATTGTGTAAATGTAATGTATTTGTTAGGTAATTAAAATCATAGAAATAATATTTAATCAAAATCAATCAATTACAAGAAAAACATGTATCCTGTTATTATTGATTTTTAAAATGTATTAATTTGGAATATGTTTTTCGAATTAAAGTTTTAGGGTCCTGATTGTTCTTCGTAAAAAATGATAAGCGCGCGTCTACATATTTCTGAATTATGCATCTTGCTAATTCAATTAAATGATTTGTGGATTCAATTTCAAATTGATGAAAATTAATATCAGGGAATAAATTATACCCAATCAGAGATTTTAAAACCGATCTTATAAAATAATCGGTATTATATTTCGAAAACAGCACTTTCGAACCACTCTCGTTGATCGCCCTCTTAATATAAATTTCACAACGACGACAAATTTCTATTACTGTGGTGGATCCGTACAATAACTTGTCTTTAGTGTCCTTTTGAAATTGTAAGGCGTTTTGATTTGGTACACCAATCAGCGCCCCAATGCAAGTTTGGCATTTTATTTGCTTTATCAAAGCATGTACAATGTAGCCGGCCATATATTCTACTACTTTTTCACCGAATTCAGAATTAGGTAACAGGCTTTCAAGGCCTGAAAAATCCAAGCTCTCAGTCTCAAGATCTATGTTTTGGTCTTTGTATCTTGTTGTAATATTGATGCGGTTAACTGCAGAAGTGCATTGCAAAATTGAAATTTGACCAAGAGCGCTGCAATTGCCACTACCACTATTTTTTATTTGCGCATAGGTCAGGAGCTTCTTGTATATGCTTTCAAATACCCTAGCACTAGGATTGTTGTTTGATCCACCGTGGCATCTTATACTTCCAGACAGGTGTTCCAAGTGGTCCTGGCTTATTTTATGTAGAGGAAGATATTTTAAGGCGCACTCTGAGTTCAGGACCAAGTCTTGAATGAGAGCAATGGCACTTTCTATACACACACAAAACCCTATGAATCCGGTATATCGAGGTGACTTAACGAGTCGAACTTCTTGTTTTACAGTTCTTACAATTATGTCTGCGGACATATTTAGTATAGCATCTCTAGCTGTCTTTAATTTAAATATAACATTCGCAGCATTTTCTGCATTGACTGCTCGTTTTAAATCATATCCATGGATGTGCGAGTCCAGAATATCAAAAAGGTCATTCATCATATCCAGAAACTGTGTTGTGGGTGTTACTTCTTGAAACTCACGTAAATTAAGCTTTTCTTTGCAAAATGTGAGTGCATCTGATACACTCTTACTAAAAATTTGGGTTGCTAAGCTTACTTTCATAATTTTCGTTTTAAAAAATATATGAGCAGCCCTTAGTCGATTACCTAGATGAAAATTTTCCGCTGTTTGTAGATTATGTAAGTTAACGAGATATTCCCACGATATAATATTGCCCCGTTCGTCCTTCAAATTCCTATAAAACTCAAATGTATTTCGCACTAACTTGATCATGTGTGCCGGATCTAAAAAGACCGCTATTTTTGAAGTATTGCAGGGGTTTTTAAAGGTGGTGTTTATTTGATGAACTTCAAACGAACAGCCTAACTTTTTAGCCATAGTAATATTAGTAGGGCAGCCGTCAAACGTAATGGCTTTGACATTTACACCAGCCTCTTCTACCAAATGGATCGCCTCTGTTAGAAGAGCGGTTTTTTGTTCTGCATTAATGCCATTTATTAAAAAATATCAGGCTTAGATTTTGAATTTCCACCTTTTTAGATTTTTAATTTAAAGTTAAAAATTTAAGTAATAACTCACAAAACGTAACTTTTTACCTTTAGACCAAAAATTTCTTTACTTTTAGTAAAGATACGAAGTTGATTATTTTATGCGTAAAAGGACAACTCATGAAGACTCATTTGCAAACATAAAAAATCTCAAAAAAGTCTTCAAATTTTTATTTTTATTTTTTAAGACAGTCAAGACGAAATTCACAAAAAAGTTTAAAGAAAATTATAACTCGAAAACTATCAAAAATCGCGGAACATACATGGGAGTAATTCGAATAACCCACGACCTGCCGGACCTAAAAAAATTTTATGACGTCAATTGTCCGGCCATCCTGTATAGGTAGACACAACTGCGAAAAAAGGAAACGTCTCCCTGATAACAACTTATATATAAAAAATTGTAGTTGTGCAATTTTTTATTCATAAGCTGTTATTATTGCAGCCCAACCTTGGGATGGTAAAGTGAAAAAAATAAATCGATATTTTTAAACAGTATCAAAAGGGCAAAGAATGATTGCTCTTAGGAACGAACTTGCACACTTTTAGTCACTTGGCGTTTGTTTGGTTGTTGACAACTATTCAGAAAGCAGACGGCCATTTTCAATTGAGTAGTAGCGATCTGCGATGTTCGTTATCGTTAGTTAGTTTCGACTATCGCTGCGGAAGCTCGTGTTTAAACTTTCTTCTAATAAACTCTCACCGCGATCATTCATTTCTTATTGTTTTCAGTCGTTATTGTTATTATTACTGTTACCGTTATCTGTTACTGACTATTCATTGTTACTGTTTTTGTGCGTCGAAGTTAAAATGGCGTCATATTCTAATAAATAATATTATGCCGACGTTATGACCGTTATGGTTTTGCTGACGGCAACGCTGCTGGGGCTCGTAGAGAATACCTCTACGAGCCTTCGAAGATACCTATCGCTGATTAAGTGAAAGTGGCACTATTTACAGAAATCACGTGGATACTGACAGACCACGACGTTAGACTAGCTGTTCCCCGCGGCTTCGCCTCCGTGTTTAGGGTTTTAATTTTGTTACGCGGAATCCTAATTATTTTTCTAAAATATAAGTAGCCTAAGTTACACCTTATAACATGAGCTATCTACCACAAAGTCCCGTCAAAATCGCTCCAGCTGTTTAGGAGATTAGGCGGAACAAACAGGCAGACAGACAGACAAAAAAATTAAAATTGTGCTTTTGTTTTAAGTACCCGCATATACTTTCATATGCATTTAGTAAAAAGCTGTTATTTTGATATTACAAACAGACACTTCAACTTTATTTATTTGTATAGATTTTGTTACGGCCTACGGTTGCTCCCTTAAAGGATCCAATCCTCTGGGGCCCATGAGCAGAAGACTTCCCGAGCAAACGTAGGTCGGGCCTCAATGTGGCCACGTGGAATCTCTCTAATTACACTAAAATATATGGGGGAGCGTTACACTACGGCCAGTCGACCGGAAGGAATTTGGACGAAGCTTACTCACCTATATCCAAGGCGACTGGTCCCTCCGGAGTCGGTCAGGTCGCATGTGGTTGTGTAGTGCAAGGGAAAGAATGGTGATGTGGTGTGTATCTGGGTGTGACTGATGGTGATTGAACCTAGACCTTAGCCGTCGGCAGCAGCCCGGGCGTCGACACCGCTCCAACTTGCGGGGGCCCTCCGAGGCTTTGTCCACATTTACTTTCCTTGTTCGTCACGATGACAGTCACTTAACTCTATCGTACGATTTACTAACTTATAGAAGCCACTAACTATCGCTGGTTATAAGGTTACCGCCCAAAACGCGCACGGATTTTCTGGGTCAAAGGTCACTACCGTTTCGCGTTGCAACAGTTAGTTCTAGAATACAGAGGCCGCACTAGCTAATATTGTCGAATGCACTTATACAGATTCTGAGTCGGACCCAATAAGTCCCGGGGAAGCTCTCCAGTAGGCGCCACAAAATTCCTAGACCGTATTTTTACTGTCCGCGCTTAATTATTCCTAGTTCCCGCGCTTAATTGGCAGCGTGCCAATTGTTAGCACACCTGACAGACGACTGACTGCTGAGCCTTTTCACTCGCGACCCGCGCGCCACTGCACGCTCGGAAGAACTTCAAACCGGTATCGCCCAGAGCCGCGCGCCCCCTAGACGTCGATTCCGACAACAGCGTTTTGCGCGAACAGATTTAATACGAATTTCTGGGTGATTATTGAAAAATCTTTAAAATCCGTATATCACAAGACCTGTTTATTTTCGGCCATACATATAGGGGGGTAAAATTTGTAGCTATTTGACTCCCCTATCACGCCCTGCCAGGTAGTTGTCGAGTTCCGCGATATACAGTAACCCTGTATATCGCGATTAAAAATATCGACGATATATAGGTATATCGATATTTTTTACCCAAGCCTATGCTAACACGTGTGAGAAGCGTGGCGACTATACCAAATAGGCGATATAATGCAAGATAGATTTTTGATAGGCTGAAATGGGAACCATAAAATAAGAAATGGAAACAGTACTCGTAAGTCAATTCGTTTGCGGAAAAGAATTCACGTTCTGCGAATATCGTAAGAGGTAACCACCGACATAATAATATATCATTGATTTTTTTTTCCCAAATTGGATTTCTTATACCTTGTCAGTTATTATCACAGAGATTCTCCACATTATGCAAAAACCCTTTTCAGTGAGGCTACAGTTCCTAAATATATCGATAGTCAACACAGTTATTTCTATAAGGAAACTACAGGAAAAGTCAAAAAGATATTACGATCTACGACTGATGGAGGCGGCCACCTAAATTAAGCCTGGTGTAAAAAATACCCACTTCGATGTTTTTTTAATAGGATAAGAGTGACACACGAGCACACAGTCTACCTGATGGTAAGTGGTTGCTGTGGCCCATAGACATGTACATTTATCCTCGATTATGAATCAAAATGCAAATGCGTTGTCACCTGTGAGAACTAAGACGGAATGCCTCCTTTCCAGTAAAAAGGGTCTCCGGTCGTGAGAGCGTAGTCCTTCCCCGGTCGAGGCGACCCATTCGTGCTACAACTATACTACTAATATAGTTGCGGCATGGCTCTACCACGTATAAATGGTATGCCTCGTTTCCAGTAAAAAGTGTCTCCGGTTCTCTACACTCACCATACGGATCATAGCAGTATTAAGCTGGTGGGTCCTCGGTTGAACCAACCCATTCCTGCTACAACCATAATATAGTTACAGCGTGGCGCTACCACGAAAAAATAATGTATCTAATATGCCTACATATACCTACCGTAAATGGTACTTACAACCACAGACTTCTATGTGAATAAAGTCTGTAATTAAAAGTTCTAATAACTTTTGTTTAGTAACTTTTCAAAGGTGCAAATTAGGAAACACAGTCCTATAATAATTACAGCTGCTAATTATTAAATCGTTGATGTTACTTTAAACGCTTTTTACATAGAACAGAAACTTTGTAAGTTAACAGGCAACTTTTCTCACTTGGATCTAAATAACCGGCCAAGTGTGAGTTGGAATCG
This sequence comes from Parnassius mnemosyne, assembly GCA_963668995.1. Classification (NCBI taxonomy): domain Eukaryota; kingdom Metazoa; phylum Arthropoda; class Insecta; order Lepidoptera; family Papilionidae; genus Parnassius; species Parnassius mnemosyne. The sequence continues at coordinate 13,179,192 of CAVLGL010000057.1, forward strand.
CACACGAAAGGTTCCGTATCATCGTAATGCACGTTTCTAGTAGGGGAGCCACTTTTAATTTCGATCAGTGTCGAAGTACTTTGTTAGTACCAAGACTATGCTGAGTTGGGTACCTTTTTAGTAACCGTTTATCTTAATATGTTATTATGGTTAGCAAACTTCTAAAATGTGTTACTAAATAAACTCATTTTCTTTCTTTCTTTCTTCTTTCTTTAATTTACTTTAATTTTTATTATTTGTTGTTATAACGGTAACAGAAATACACATTCTGTGAAAATTTCAACTGTCTACCTATTACGGATAATGAAATACAGCCCGCTGACCGACAGACGGACGGACAGCGGAGACTTAGTAATAGGGTCCCGTTGGTTATCCTATGGGTACGGAACCCTAAAACTGAAGCCATGTGATAAAGGCGAAAGAGAACCGATCACCCTATCTTATCCACTGGGTGTCATAAGAGTCAATATGGGGTATGGGCAATGCTAATATAATGTAATGGTCTACTATAGATGGCATTGTGGTGGCGCTTTTATTGCGCTACCGTCTTAGGTACTCGGTAGAACCATTTTTCCACCGATACGATGTCCAAGCGGCGGTATCGCAGCGGCTTCATGATGGCGGAATGTATTCCCCTTTCCCTATCAAAGACCAAAGCGGCATGACGTACATATTTTTTTTAATAGATACAGTTTATTATAAGTATAAAATAAAACTCATAAACTTTTATAATAAGTACGGCTTAGGGCCTAAATTTCACATTTTGACTGCATTCGTTTAATAGCGTTTATAACGTTATAACGAGCTATACTCGTATTACGCCTGCTAACTTACACAATTGTTAATTACTCATAACTTTGGGAAATTTTATGGTCTAAATAGTTATAAAAGATTTTTTTTAAATATTCAAACAGTATTTGTGCATGCTATCAAGAAAACTCAACAGAGGTTTTCTTAATTTCCCTTTTAGCGACAATTTCAAAGTTTAAAATATCTGAATCGCTTACAAATTTAAGAAACAAAAATACAATCCAATTGACAAACCCCCAAGGAAAATAGTTACTAGAAAAAGTATTTTGAGTTAGGTTATATTATTTTAAGAAATAAAAAATTCAAACCACGTGAAATGTTTATGAAAATACGGCGATATAACATTGAGTTATAATGTACTACGTACGTAGTACATTATAGGTCAATGGGATATACATACGATTATTTTCACTATTTTATGCAGTTTAATTTATTATAATAATAGCTTACATTATATGTTAGAAGGACATCTATTTTAACCCTTACCCTGTAAAATGAAAAATAAAATAGCTTTTTTTTGTTTATTGTTTTTGTTTTTGAAATTGATAAAAATTTAAATTTGGTAGTTAATGAATAATAATGCAATCAAAGAGGTTTAGAAATGCAAACATGATTTGTAACTGTGCAACAAAGTTATAATTTTGTTGGGCATAGTATTAAAAGAGTACACTCATGACCAAATTTAGAGAAACGCATAAAAGGTTTAATTTCTTCTGTTGTAATTATCGTACGTACTGGCCACAAACATTAGTAAATGCTATTAAGAAAAAAAAGATAGATGGAATGTTTTTTTGAATTTCATTTGTTATTTTACAACATTGCGTTCATTCATACTGCCAACAAAAAATTTTGCAGCTTTTGAATTTGTTTTTTTGTCTTGATTGGCTTGTTTTTCGTATTAAATGTGAATTGTTACTGCAAATAAACTGAGAATGCCAGATCTAAACGCCACTCTAGTTACTAGGGCTGTTAGTTTAATTGAAATTGGACATACCTACAAATATGTGGTCCAAATTCAAATAAAACTAGTTTTTATTTAACATTGGGATGTAGAACACCTCAGTCTGTCCCTTGGACCATAGGTGTTGCAAAGTGTTAGAAACGTCGTGAATATAAAATAAGTTAATACAAACGCGATAAAATCCGAAAAAAACTAGTTTTATTTAAATGTGTGGTGTTCGTGTAAACATAAGAAATTATTATGTGGTCCAAACATTACGAATATAATATCTGTGGTACACTGAGCTGCAAGAAGTATCGGCAAATCGTACAGTAAACGAGACTCGCAGGACGGGGACATAAACGGGAAACTGTGGTCAGACATGTCCGGTTCATCATTACCAGCGGACCTTAACTTCTTCTGAGGTAAGAATAAAGCTCCAAGAAGTTCAAGGGGTTACAGTAAACACAAAAACTGTGAAAAAAAACCTGAAATCAGCCGAAATAAGCTCACACTTGCCTGACAGAGGCCCCTTTCTTACCACATACCGTCGAGTAGCTCTAGTTAATTTTGCTCGCAATCGCGAAAATTGGAATGACGAAGTTTGGAGTCAAGTTCTATTCACAAATGAGTCCAGATTTTGCCTGAAGCCTGATGATGGAAGGATTAGTGTGGAGGCGCCCTGGATAAAGGTACGCTCAGTGCAATATCATTGTAAAAGAGGCATATAGTGGAGGGCCGGTTATAGTATGGAAAGGTGTATGGGGGACATACGGAACTCCGCGTCATTGAGAATGGGTCACTAACAGCGGCACACTATGTAACTAAGATTTTATAGGAAACAAATTAAGAAAAGAAATCCTGCCCCTGCTAATTTGAGAGAGCTTAAAAACGCATTACAGTAAGAATGGAACACAATCTCTCATGATTTTATTGATAATTTGATTATGAGTATGCCAAAAGGAGTAGAAGCAGTTCGATAGTAGAGGTTTATAGATAGTAGAGGTTTGGAGTACTTCTCTTACAGAGCATTCAACGTTCATCCAATTCTGATGAACATAGGCCTCCCCTATCCCATATAGCTTGCCTTTTTCAGGCGATGTTACCCATAGTTACCTCGCTTGATAGGCGTATTGTTATTGTTTTGCGGCGTGCTATTAATGTCAAGAGTCTGCGGTCCATCTTCTGTTCCATTTTCCTCTATCGCCTACGGGGAGGGGATTGTGTCCTACTCCAACATTTTTTGGCGGTATCTTTCGAATATGAAATTTTTGTTACACCATAACGCCAAGAGACACAGAGAGTTCTTCTTACCTCTACCGTCGATCGATTAGCGCAAACTGTTACAGACTAAATATTTTGTCTTAAAAATTTCTGGGGAAATTTTATTTTTTCTTCAGAATTAAAATTTTGAAGTATTAAATTTACTCCACACACGATAAGAAACTTTATGATCTTTAGAAATTATTAAAGCATCTTAGCACACAATTAGACTGCGATTGATGATACATTTTGTTCGCGAAGACATGATGACTTCTTACCTAATCAGCATGAATTTATGGCTACATCTTGGAGATAGGATTTACGTCTTTACTTTTTGAATACCATTGTTTATTGCTTACGTTTAACAAGGAATGCTTAGTGGGAAGTACTGTTAGTATTGACATAGTACCGAACAGATTACAGCGAACTTTTACCTCATCGATGTCTGTATATTTATTTTCTTTTTGTAATTTTGACAAAGCCACTTGGAAAGTATAATGATTTGGGTTTTTTGTGTGACCACGTTGCTCTACATACTTTTGTATCCGTTTCGTGAAATGAGTACACGTTCGCCATTGTTTATTTTTGACTAGTCAATGTGTGTAAGATTCCCGCCAAAACACACAATCACAAACTTACGAAACGAATGACGGAGTTATTTATATATATATGTATGTGTATCTATTGAAAAAATTATTATGTAGACGAAATAATAAAAATTGTTCCACTTTTATGCTTTTATTTAAATTTTTCGATTCAAAAATATAAATAAAAATATATAATTCGTTAATTCCATTTTTTTTTCTGTACTAATATTAATCCATTTGTATACATATGTACTACGTACTAGAGAAGCCTTTCTAAACAAAAAATGTGCACTACTCTATGTCTTCGCGCATGCGCGGGAGTTAGTAAAAATCGCGCATACGCAGTTGATTTATTATGTAATATTACGATATTATCACCTATTTATTCTCTTGAACAACAAATAATTTTACTTACTTGACTACTGAATTGTTATTTACGTCCAGGTTTGATCTTTAATTTGAAATCTTGTATTATTAGCGCCGCTCCACACTGCATGAATATTGAAACCACACTAAATGACACACTGTACGGATTGCAGTACAGTTCAGTTGAACATAGTGTATGTTCGGAATGCGCAATCTAGTACTTAGTACATATATATCGATGTTTGTATAACTTCGCTATTTCTTAAATATGTATGTTACTCTAATGGTTCATGAAATGTTAAAATTTAAAAATGTGAAGTGATGATATTTTGCACAAACGATAATGAACTTTCGACTGTCTTACATGAATTTTACCTTTTCGAATTGCGTACTTATATTAAGAAATGTTGCATTTTAACAATAAAAGAGTGTTATTTTATTGCGCTTTTGCGCCAATTTTAAACGTTTTTGTAAGGCGCGGAGGAAATAATTATGTTGAATTCCATTGTTTTATTTAAATCTAATGGGTGTAATGTTATTAAAACAATTCAACATGGTTAATTCTCACGGATTCATGTTAAAGTTTGAAAAATTAACGGTATGACCTATCACAAACTAGAAAATTAAGAAAGTTACGGGCAAGTAATTATACATTATTATCTTACACAGATAATTAAGTGCTTACGAAAATACCCACTAATTTGAGAACTTATTATACAGTTTTATCGTTTCCCTCAAATATTTTGATCGTTGTTGTACTATTGACATTTGTAAAACGGCTATACTCTAACATTCGTGAAGGTTAATTTCTTCTGTAATTACTTTTATTAAATTGCTTTTTTGTCACGACTGTTGAGAATATTCGTCTTACTTATGTGAAATAAGGGCTCGTTCACAAAAATGTTAACATTACACCTAAACCTTTATGAATTTTATTTAAAAGCAATCCGATAAAATGTTTCTTCTTAAAAATAATATACATATTATTTAGATATGTATTCCTAAGCCACACGTCACTGTGATATTAACTAACGAACCTTTTGCCTTGTCATGTAATGTACGCTCGCAACAATATTTGATTTCTCATAGGTCATAAATTATGAACAAACTGAATGACTTAGTGTAAGATTTCGCGCAATGAAACGTTTATCGTAAGTTTTCAAAAATTCAATTAGTATCGAGATCGATCTAATGTCGATCAATCGAGCAAAGATCCTTAATATATTTTGTGGATCTACAATTCTTATTTTAAATAAAATTAAAAAAATAAATATTTGCAATCGTTGCTAATCAAAATAATATCACATTTACAATGTGAATCGTGAACTTAACTGCAAATACATTTATTACATGACGAAGAGTTTTTTTTAATTATCAACAATCGAAAATGTAATTTAAATTTTCATGTGAATATTCTAAATCAAGGTTGTAATTTATTTTTTAAACATTCGCCTATATGCTAACGATAGTTTAGTTTAAGCGCACGAATTTATGAACTTTCTCTGTTTTTTGTAAATCGTTAAAAGAAAAGAGGCGTGTATATTTTCATAATGTCCGTAGACTAATTACACTTTTGCCTAAAATGTCGTGAATGTACACAATGTGATACACGATTTATGTAATAATAAATAATTGATTTGTCAATTTCTTGTTTTATTTTCATCCTTGACTTCACTTCATTTACCCGTAAAGCCCACAGGATATGGCTTCTACATCTCACATTCGTTTACGCCAGGCGTAAAATAAAGACACGGACGACGGGCAGCAGCGTCAAATATGCGAATCGTGGAGTAGTGCGATCGTTAAACCGACGATTGTCCTTGACTTTTATTTATAATACTAGCTTTTTACCCGCGGCTTCGCTCGCGTTCGCTTGAATTTAGGGACATCATTAAATGCTGCTCCGTGTCAAATTTAGAAATATTCGATCACTTAGAGTCACCTTGGTGTCTATGTCTCTATGTCTGTCAGAGATTTTTTTTTCATTCTAAAATACTATTAGACGTAGATGATTGGTAACATGCTACAGAAACACGTGAATATAATTATAATATGTCTAGAAACTCCTACTATTTTTTATATATGGCGTGTCTTCCGATTCCGATGTATCCATAAGAAAGGTAAATAGTCTTGTAATCAAAATGTATTATTATTACTTACATTTTACTCTTTACATATATATATATATTCATAGTTAAAGTAAATATAGTTTTAACAAAATAATATAATGTTTATTTGAGACATTTTATTCATATCATTGGTCCTATTTAATATTGATTGGCACCATAAAAAGATATAGATATTTTTATTTACTTCGAGTAGACTTGAAAATTTCATAAGTACAGTTCTATAATAATAAATACTACACATGGATTAAAACTAATGTTACGGGTTTTTTACGCATCTTGACTCCTCACCGAATGAAAGCACCGAAGCTCCGGGAAGTCTAAAGTACCTATGTAAACATGTTTAGTATCGGCCCAACCATTATATACAACAAATTCTTGCAATAGAACACCGAATCCTACCAATGATGATTCGCGAGGCTATTGAAATTAAAAATATCCTAATTTTAATAGGGAAGATGGCTGAGTGGTACTATCAGCTAAGGACTCCATGATTAATAAAATTAAATTCAAACTACTATTGCATTTTAACTATTCTATTTTAACTATGACATCAGGTCGTCAAACATCTCAGTTCTCCCACCCCTCCCGTGACCATGGGTGCTATAAATAGCCCAAACCATCGGGAATTTAAAAAGTTAAAATTAAACGCGAATAAAATCCTTAAAATTACTTTTATTCATTATAAATTTTATACACAGTGAACGTGAGGAACACTACACTTATGAACGGGAGTAGAAAAATGTTCGCACTGTTGTGGCGGTGAAAGAAAATCCAACACATCATATTGTCCCGTCGTAAGAGGCGACATAGGAAAAAAACAGTAGATGGGATGATCTGCATCATCTTCTTGACAACAGATCAAAATAATAATAGCTGCGGTTGCCAACCCGCCACTATAGCAAATATCCAGCTACTTGACAATTTATGGGGGAGGCCTATGTTCATTTCAGTGGACTTTTGATAGGCTGACGATAATGAGTTCTACTCATCTTTGCAAGCCTTAATATTTACGGTAGAGTGAAAACATAAATTATCATACCCAAAAAACACGAATGAAATAGAAACTGCATATATTGCCCCATGAAAAGTAAAAAAGCAGCTTACATACATGCTACTACTGGGCACAGGTTGTAGAGTTTTTGGCCAAAAAAGAGTTCGCTGCACTGATTCCAACGCGGGATGAACGTAATGTAAATGATTCAATTATTTACATCGTATATTCAGTAGCATTGTATTATTTCATTTTATCAATGTCTTGCCATTTTTATTTATTTAGAAGTAAGTAGGTGGCGCTAATATTACATGAAATAATGAAAGCCAAAACTATACCATCTAGTAATATCAGCAATAGAAACGAACATTTATTTATTATATCAATAAGGGATAAAGTGATGTCAATTCTCTTAAAAGTTCTGTTTCTGTTAAAAATAAGCTATCAGCGCCGCTAGCGGTGAAAAACGATAATGATATCGTCATATGACCATATTATGAAATAGCAACGTTGTGTTTAGTTACTAATAATTTCAAAAGATTTATATTCATTGATTTGGTCAAGCTATATAATGACACGGTCATCAAATAGTGTTAAATACACATTCATTTCAGTCATTTTTTCAGTGTTTTCACGAAATGACACTTTATGATATATGAACTATGATGATAATGAAAATTCTGCAACAATTGCAGACAGACCAGTTTTTATCACTTTATATATATATTAATAATTGAAATAAATAGCTTATCAATTTTCATATTTTTGATAGACATCACTATTATCTACTGAAATTATTACACTTTTAAAATAAAATAAAAAAAAATACTAAAAAACTGAACGATATAATTTTTTAATAATTTTAAAAATCTAATAATTTAATCATATAAATGTAAGTTATTTATATTATTTCATTTATTAGTAACTGAAGGCAAACTATACAACTTTTTCCATTTGATGATAGATGGCGCTGTTTTGAATACGAAATCGGTGTAGTTTAAGATTATAATTATATTTTAAACTTTATTTCCAAATATGGTAATATGGTACTTATTTGAAAAACACCCGTCATTCCGCCTATAACTAAGATACAACAGAAAATTAACATCTAAAGGAAATTAATATATTCAACCTTCCTTTTTTGAAGTTCCGTAATCGGATAAAAAGTAGCCTATAAGTTGCCCCGGGTTACTGACTACCTACATACAAAATTGCATGTAAATCGGTTAAGTAGTTTTTGCGTGAATCCGGAATACACAGACAGACAGACAGACAGACAAAAATTCTAAAAGCCACTAATTTGGCTTCAGAACCCTTTATTTAGTCCCCTGGACTTGTTTTTTCAAGAATATATTAGAATTACAGACACGACTTTTCTACAGATTTATTATATGTATAGATTAACATAATATTGTTTGCACAAGATGAGAGATTGACTGTGTAGTCGCGGTGTAAGAACATCCACTACCCTGTATCGTCTAGTGACTAGTGTCGTAATAGGTGAAAGAAGGAAACAACCAGATGGGCAGCAACGTCTTCCTAATAACAACTTTTAAATAAAAAATTGCAAATGGGCAAGTGAAAAAAAATCGACATTTTTAAACAGTATCAAAATAGCAATAAGTGATTGCTCTTAGGAACGAACCTGCACAATTTTAGTCACTTGCCGTCTGATTGGCTGTTGACAACTATTCAGAAAGAAGACGGCCATTTTAAATTGAGTCGTAACGAACGATGTTCGTTAGCAGTGTTGCCGATTTGTGGGGAATTCCCCAAACTGCGGGGAATCTCAAGTTGATTGGGGATTTATTGGGGACTGGCATTATGCGGGGAAAATGCGGGGATTTTAACATCTTCGTCGACATACTTTTTCGAAAATTCCAAATGTTTTAAAATTTTCTTTAGGTACTTATGGATAACAACTCTTCATTGCAACAAATTTAAATTTCCGCATCTTTATTCTTTTGCCAATCGTATAGTTAATGTTTTGTGTATCTTATAATGTTTTTAGCGTTGATACACTTATTTCTACAGTTTATTACCAATAAACTAATCTATTACTAATAATACTGTTTATACGTAATTTTTCATATATATATATATATATATACATACATATATATATATATATATATATATATATATATACATACATATATATATATATATTGTTAATATATATGAAAAATTACGCGGAGACAAATCTTCTTTTCATTACTAATGAAATTAATTATTTTCATTAATAAAAAAACTACGGATCAGAGCTCTTTACAACAATGCTGTTTTACTGCTGTTGTCTATGGTGAGAACACCAATAAAGTAGAGCATTTATTTCTGAATATGGTGGAATTGTCATCAGGAACTGCTACGGGACTGTATGACTGTTTACATCAAATGCTTCGAAATAAACACACTGCTGGAGAAAGTATGGTAAATTTAAAAAATGACGTAAATGTACCTCGTGCTGCTATTGCAGATTTCTATAGAACCTGCCAAGAATTTTATATCGAACTGACGTCAGACATTACCAAGCGATTTGATTACGGGCATCCTTTATTTTCTATTATATCCGCTGTAAATCCAGTGCTTTATAAATTTGTGACTGCACAATTAGGTAACGAGTGGCGAACTCGCACTTTGTTAGATTTTGATCAACATGGGCTGAAATTCATGGAGATAACATCGATGCCAAAAGTTACTGGTGTAAAATGTTTCGCCTTAAAAATGCTACGGGATTACTATTACTATTGCTATTATGTCTTTGTTGCTTATACTGCCATTTTCAAACGCATCATATCTTTAATCGCAACAAGACGGGATAAAAAAATTGGGCGGCATTGTCAAGTTTAATCCTTCTAGCAAGATGCAAAATCAAATGTATGGAAAAAGTGCAATGGAACTAAGGTTAAAAAATTAATATTATTTAAATAGTAAAACTTGTTTCATTGTGTAAAATAATATTGAGGGGAATTTGTGGGGAATCAGTAGATTTTTGTCCCAAAATTTGGGGAATTTTATTTGAATTTTTGGGGAATTACATACATTGGCATTGGCAACCCTGTTCGTTAGTTAGTTTCGACTATCGCTGCAGAAGCACGTGTTTAAACTTCCTTCTAATAAACTCTCATCGCGTTTATTCATTTATTATGTTTTCAGTTGTTATCGTTATTATTATTGCTGTTACCGTTATCTGTTACTGACTGTACATTCTTACTGTTTTTGTGCGTCGAAGTTAAAATGGCGTCATATTCTAATAAATAATATTATGCTGACATCATGTACTGTTATGGTTTTGCTGACGGCAACGCAGCTGGGGCTCGTAGAGAATAGAGAGTCGCTTTCCTGAGCGCTGGCTTCCCCACGTTTCTGTCTTTGGAGCTACCTATCGACGATTAAGTGAAAGTGGCACTATTTACAGAAATCAAGTGGATACTGACAGACCACGACGTTGTTAGACTAACTGTTCTCCGCGACTTCGCCCGCGTGTAATTTAGGGTTTTAGTTTTGTTGCGCGGAACCCTAATTATTTTTCTGAAATATAATTAGCCTAAGTTACTCCTTATAACATGAGCTATCTAGCAGGAAAAGTCCCGTTAAAATCGGTGCAGCCGTTTAGAAGATAAGCCGGAACAAACAGACAGACAGACAAAAAATTTAAAATTGTGTTTTTGTTATAAGTACCCGTATATACATTCATATGCAATTAGTAAAAGGCTATTATTTTGAGATTACAAACAGACACTTCAACTTTATTTATTTGTATAGATTTAATACGAATTTGTGGGTGATTGTTGAAAAATCTTTAAAATCCGTATATCACAAGACCTGCCCATTTTCGGCCATACATATGTGGGTTCAAATTGGTAGCATTTTGACTCTCCTGCCTGGAAGTTGTCGAGTTCCCAGTAACGCTGTATATCGCGATTAAAAATATCGACGATATATAGGTATATCGATATTTTTTACCCAAGCCTCTGCCAACACGTGTGACAAGCGTGGCGACTATAGTAAATAGGCGATATAATGTAAGATATATTTTTGATAGACTGAAATGGGAACCATAAAATAAGAAATGGAAGCAGTAAGTCAATTCGTTTGCGTTATAAAATAATTCATGAGATTCACGTTCTGCGAATATCGTAAGAGGAAACCACCGACATAATATATCATTTGAGTTTTTTTTCTCAAAATCGAATTTCTTATACCTTGTCAGTCAAAATCGAATTTCTTATAGTACACTATCACAGAGGTTCTCCAAATTATGCAAAAAACCCTTCTAAATGAGGCTGTAGTTCCTAATATATCGATATGACAACACAGTTATTTTTATGAAGGAAACTACAGGAAAAGTTAAAAAGATATTACGATGTCCGACTGATGGAGGCGGCCACCTCATGTTAAGCCTGGCGTAAAAAATACCCACTTCGATGGGTTTTTTTTATAGGATAAGGGTGACAAACGAGCACACAGTTCACCTGATGGTAAGTGGTAGCTGTGGCCCATAGACATCTACATCTATCCTCGATTACGAATCAAAATGCAAATGCGTTGTCACCCGTGAGGACTAAGATGGAATACCTCCTTTCCAGTAAAGTGTCTCCGGTTGTGAGAGCGTAGTCCTTCCCCGGTCGAGGCGACCCATTCGTGCTACAACTATACTACTAATATGGTTGCGGCATGGCCCTACCACGTATAAATGGTCTCCGGTTCTCTACACTCACCATACGGATCATAGCAGTATTAAGCTGGTGGGTCCCCGGTTGAACCAACCCATTCCTGCTACAACCATAATATAGTTACAGCGTGGCGCTACCACGAAAAAATAATGTATCTAATATGCCTACATATACCTACCGTAAATGGTACTTACAACCACAGACTTCTATGTGAATAAAGTCTGTAATTAAAAGTTCTAATAACTTTTGTTTAGTAACTTTTCAAAGGTGCAAATTAGGAAACACAGTCCTGTAATAATTACAGCTGCTAATTATTAAATCGTTGATGTTACTTTAAACGCTTTTTACATAGAACAGAAACTTTGTAAGTTAACAGGCAACTTTTCTCACTTGGATCTAAATAACCGACCAAGTGTGAGTTGGAATCGCACACGAAAGGTTCCGTATCATCGTAATGCACGTTTCTAGTAGGGGAGCCACTTTTAATTTACTTTAATTTTTATTATTTGTTGTTATAACGGTAACAGAAATACACATTCTTTGAAAATTTCAACTGTCTACTTAGGTAGTTCCGTAATACTTAGGTATTACGGATCATGAAATACAGCCCGCTGACAGACAGACGGACGGACAGCGGAGACTTAGTAACAGGGTCCCGTTGGTTATCCTTTGGGTACTGAACCCTAAAACTGAAGCCATGTGATAAAGGCGAAAGAGAACCGATCACCCTATCTTATCCTCTGGGTGTCATAAGTGTCAATATGGGCAATGTTAATAGAATGTAATGGTCTACGATAGATGGCATAGTGGTCGCGCTCTTATTGCGCTACCGTCTTAGTTACTCGGTAGAACCATTTTTCCACCGATGCGATGTCCAAGCGGCGGTATCGCAGCGGCTTCATGATGGCGGAAGGTATTCCCCTTTCCCTATCAAAGACCAAAGCGGCATGACGTACATATTTTTTTTAATAGATACAATTTATTATAAGTATAAAATAAAACTCATAAACTTTTATAATAAGTACGGCTTAGGGCCTAAATTTCACATTTTGACTGCATTCGTTTAATAGCGTTTATAACTTTATTAACGAGCTATACTCGTATTACGCCTGCCAACTTACACAATTGTTAATTACTAATAACTTTGGGAAATTTTATGGTCTAAATAGTTATAAAAGATTTATTTTTATTTTTAAACAGTATTTGTGCATGCTATCAAGAAAACTCAACAGAGGTTTTCTTAATTTCCCTTTTAGCGTCAATTTCAAAGTTAAGTAAAATATATGAAATCGCTTACAAATTTAAGAAACAAAAATACAATCCAATTGACAAACCCCCAAGGAAAATAGTTAGTAGAAAAAGTATTTTGAGTTAGGTTATATTATATTATACATAAGAAATAAAAAATTCAAACCATGTGAAATGTTTATGAAAATACGGGGATATAACATTGAGTTATAATGTACTACGTACGTAGTACGTAGTACATAATAGGTCAATGGGATATACGATTATTTTCACTGTTTTATGTAGTTTAATTTAATATAATAATAGATTACATTATATGTTAGAAGAACATCTATTTTAACCCTTACCCTGTAAAATGAAAAATAAAATAGCTTTTTTTTGTTTATTGTTTTTGTTTTTGAAATTGATAAAAATTTAAATTTGGTAGTTAATGAATAATAATGCAGTCAAAGAGATTTAGAAATGCAAACATTATTTGTAACTGTGCAACAAAGTTATAATTTTGTCGGGCATAGTATCAAAAGAGTACATACATGACCAAATTTAGAGAAACGCAAAAAAGGTTTAATTTCTTCTGTTGTAATTATCGTGTGTACTGGCCACAAACATTAGTAAATGCTATTAAAAAAAAGAGAGATGGAATGTTTTTTTGAATTTCATTTGTTATTTTACAACATTGCGTTCATTCATACTGCCAACAAAAAATTTTGCAGCTTTTGAATTTGTTTTTTGCCTTGATTGGCTTGTTTTTCGTATTAAATGTGAATTGTTACTGCAAATAAACTGAGAATGCCAGATCCAAACGCCATTCTAGTTACTAGGGCTGTTAGTTTAATTGAAATTGGACACACCTACAAACATGTGGTCCAAATTCAAATAAAACTAGTTTTTATTTAACATTGGGATGTAGAACACCTCAGTCCGTCCCTTGGACCATGGGTTTTGCAAAGTGTTAGAAACGTCGTGAATATAAAATAAGTTAATAGAAACGCGATAAAATCCGAAAAAACTAGTTTTATTTAAATGTGTGGCGTTCGTGTAAACATAAGAAATTATTATGTGATCCAAACATTACGAATATAATATCTGTGGTACACTGAGCTGCAAGAAGTATCGGCAAATCGTACAGTAAACGAGACTCGCAGGACGGGGACATTAACGGAAAACTGTGGTCAGACATGTCCGGTTCATCATTACCAGCGTGCTTAGAAACCGGACCTTAACTTCTTCTGAGGTAAGAATGAAGCTCCAAGAAGTTCAAGGGGTTACAGTAAGCACAAAAACTGTGAAAAAAAAACCTGAAATCAGCCGGAATAAGTTCACACTTGCCTGACAGAGGCCCCTTTCTTACCACATACCGTCGAGTAGCTCTAGTTAATTTTGCTCGCAATCGCGAAAATTGGAATGACGAAGTTTGGAGTCAAGTTCTATTCACAAATGAGTCCAGATTTTGCCTGAAGCCTGATGATGGAAGGATTAGTGTGGAGGCGCCCTGGATAAAGGTACGCTCAGTGCAACATCATTGTAAAAGAGGCATATAGTGGGCCGGTTATAGTATGGAAAGGTGTATGGGGGACATACGGAACTCCGCGTCATTGAGAATGGGTCACTAACAGCGGCACACTATGTAACTGAGATTTTATAGGAAACAAATTAAGAAAAGAAATCCTGCCCCTGCTAATTTGAGAGAGCTTAAAAACGCATTACAGTAAGAATGGAACACAATCTCTCAAGATTTTATTGATAATTTGATTATGAGTATGCCAAAAGGAGTAGAAGCAGTTCGAAGAGCTAGAAGGGGCAACACACGCTAAGTACTGATTATAGCCCACTTTATAAACTTTGCTAAGCAATTATGAAAAAAAAAAATTAAGTACAAAAATGTTCCTTTCCTGTAAAATTTTTTTTTCTTAATTTGGTTTTATTTTTTCATTTGATAGTTGGATTTTTTTACGCAGTTTGCAATTTTAAATTAGCAAAAAATGTTAATGGGTTCTACAGGTAAAAGGTCTTTATTTGACCTCGGACTCATTTGTTCACATTTGTTTACTAATGGCGATACCAGTACCTATGCTTATATCAGAAATACTCGATCTCATATTACAGTTAGTGAAGTCCCCAGAACAGAAAAAAAAAATTATTGAAAGGAGCACTGTTTTACACAGTGCAAATTCGCCCTTGAAAACTAGAAGAAAAGTTGACAGGTGCAGGCAAGGAAGATGTTGCTGAGAGGCTGCCCTGTGTTACACTGAGAAAATGGTTTGCATACTTTGGTGTTATCATCTAATTATATATCTCACGTTACACTGGTGTCTGATTGTGGCGGGGACGTATTACGGTATAGTCGAAATGTATGTAATTGCCTATACTGAACATGTAGTGCAGTAACACTGTTTTATTGCCGCTAATGATCAATTGCGTAAGTAAGAAGAGCAATAATGATTTCTTATATTTACGCGAACACCACACCCACCCATGGTCACGGGGGACCAGGTCCCCGTGTACCCGAATTTTTTTTAAATAAATACTAGTAATGTTATTAAACGTTACTAATATTCCCTTTAACCACTTCTGGTAAGCTTAAAATGATTGTGTTAGAAGTGGTTCACGACAGTAGTCGAATGGCGGATTCGAACCCACGACCTTTCGAGTTCGCGGTCCGCGCCCTGCCATTAGGCTACTGACCTAATTAATAAAAATAAGTAAATTAAACGCGATAAAATCCGTAAAAGTAGTTTTATTCAATGATTTTATATATTTACGCGAAGACTACACATTAAATGAAACTAATTTTTACGGATTTTATCGCGCTTAATTTAACTTTTTAATTCCCGACGTTTCAGGTGCTTTACAGCACCCATGGTCACGGGGTGGGGACTGATGAAATAACATGATTATCATGCCAGATACCAAATGCGATTGCAAAATTTCGCCAACTAACTTTATTCAATACCTTGTAAAACTAATAATGCTATAAGTATCCTCATACCTACAAACATAGAAAAACAAAGCGCTGCGTACATTTAAAGGGATGTAAAAATCAAGCCAAACCGTGCTCACTTTATTGCAAAAACACGCACTCATTTACATGTAAGCATCTAAAATCATTTGCAACGATTAACATGGTTTTAGGTGCATCTATGTGTGCGTCCATTAATAAAATTTTGCACGCTAATAAAGAAAGAAAGAAAAAAGATGTATGCGAGAGTGTGTGTCAAGAAGATGAGCATGGTTTCGGCTTCACTTAAAATATACGCAGCGCTCCGCCTTTGTTTCTTTGTTGGTCTGAGCAAGTATCAAGTTTAGTAAGGTATTTAATACGAGTATATAAAATATAGCGGAAAACTGTTCCAATGTGTGCGTGCGTAAGTCAGCTTGAAATTCGATTATCTAAATTTGAACACGTCCAAAATGTAATTACGTACTTAACTTTCTAAATTAGTTACACAGGATGTTCAAGATTTTAAGCATTCTTTTAACTTTTATTTGGAGTGCAGCAGTCGGAGTCGAGTATGAATATTTTTTTCCGATGATGTTATTAATTATAAAAACAGCTAAAAGTGGACACTAAAATAATTCACTTCTTTTTTATATCAGTAGTAAGGTTTTCAAACCAACTTTTTTTTTAACAAAAGATAATACATCAACCTGTATATATGAAGGGCATGAAACAACATATTCTTACAAAATATACCTCACCCGGATAAAAAACTCAACATTTCATAAAATGGCAATCAACAATATAGACTTGTTTCTTAGTCGCCCGAGAAAAGTATTAAAAGCCTTGGGCATCTGGTTCCCGCCTGAAAACTATTTATTGTTGCACGCACTTTATACAATTTTAATAATGCTAACGCAGTACGCGTTCATTTTGTTTGAATTCATTTATATAGCTGGTGTGTGGGGAGACATTGACTCCATGTCGGAAGCCTCGTACCTGCTTTTCACACAAGCTTCGGTATGCTATAAAGTGACTGTGTTCATTGTTAATAGAAAGAATCTAACAATATTATTTGAGTTTATGAAATCTGAAATTTTTGCGCCACAAACAAAGCAACATGAGCTGTAAGTACCAAACGTAATATGAAATTATGTTACTAGGCCTTAATCTTTTAGACCTTAATGCGTGCGGCGTGGTGCGGCGAAAAAATATTCATCACCAGAGCAGACTAACTTTTAGCACGTTTGCTCTGTTTTTTTCTTATGATAATTGTTCCAACCTTTGTTGGACGCTAAAATTTTACTTATTTTCACTATCTTAACATATAAATATCAATAATAACATAGTAAGTACATGGATCACACTACACCAGAATCTTCTTCATTATACACTCACATAGACGTGACGACATAGACCTCCGCCTCGCACCTTTGACGCTGCCGTTAATTCGATCTGGTATTTAACGTTTTTTTAAAGATAATTAGGGTGACAAACAAGCACACAGTTGACCTGACAGTACGAGGATGTTGAGGTCCATAGACACCTACATCTATCCTCAATTAAGAATCAAAATGTAGAAGCGTTGCCCCTGAGGACTAAAATGGAATGGCTTATTAATTAACAGGAAATGGGTCTCCGGTTTTCGACACTCACCATACAAAACACAGCAGCATTAAGTTGTTATTTTACCCTGGCATTCTGTGAGAGCTAAGTCCTTTCAGGCTACCACGTTAAAAATGCCATCTATCGGAATCCATTAGATTTTTCTTTTTTTATTTAGAAGAGGGGAAAATCCAGCATGCAGCTCGCCTGGTGGAAAATGTCGACCAGCGCCCACGAACAATTGCAACTCCAGGGGAATTGCAGGTGCGTTGCCGGTCTTTTAAAAATTTAATGGTGGAGAATGCCTCAAGGCATTAATTCTCATTTAATTTTGATGACAAAAAATAAATTATCAAAATAAATCGATTACACAAAGTATAAAATCGATATAGAACTGTATGGTACATTTGTCCTTTGTTTATCAAGGGCTAAAAATATATTGAATAGGTTTTAGGAAAAAAATTTTAATAGCAACAGAAATTATACAAGTTGAAAATAATTTTATGAACAAACTACGCATACTAGGCTATTGATATGAAATAGGAAACCAGTTGATGTAATTCTGGAGCTAATAAAAAACCTAGTCTCGATACGTCAATTTTTTCGGGAGTTATCGTGACCACATACAAAATCAACATCCGGACGTCCACGTAAATTTTTTTTCAAACGAGCAATATAAAATGATTTTTTGGAAAATATAAGATGGATTAATTAGAGTGTTTTCTTGATATACGGCTACTCATATTATCATAAAGTGCAATATGGTTATGATAGAGGTATTTTAAGAACACAAAATTGCTTAACCTTGACGTGTCAAGAGTCGCATTACCTAATAACGCTACGCGTTATGAGGCGTGCAATAAGTGGTGGGGATTCTCCTACACTGCCACTGAAAAAATGCTCAATTTACATTATTTTATTATATTTTTAGGATCCTAATTAAAAGTTCTCAAAAAATCAAGAACTATTGCATGTTCTTTCTGACGACCGCGTTGGCAACTGTCACTTTATGGGCGCTGATGCCCCTACTCGATAATGCTGGTGCCAGATTTTTCCCGTTTAGAATTTGGTAAGTAACTATGAAAATAATATGTTTCCGCGTAGTGGCGGCGTGATGAAATCCATTATGCCATTTGGTGTCGTAAATGGCGACTATAAGAAATGAAACAGAAGATGGGCAATAGCATATTAATAATAACAACTCATAAAAATCTAATTTAACAAGTCTAGCATTTTGGATTTTTCCACTTTTGGTTAGCTGTGATGCCTTAAATTAAGAATGTATATTAGAGGGGATTTCTCATCATTTCTCAGAAAATTTGGGATATACATAAATTCATATAGCTGACGAAATTCAATAAGAATACTTAAGTAAAAGAAGATATAAAATCTGAACATATTCCGAAAATGTAATATATTAAAATAAATAAATAAAACAAAACAGGTGTAAGATCTTGGCAAGGGATACTCGTATTAAACAGCCGAAGCATAATTAATACCAATATAAGAAAAAAGAAGAACACCAACCTCTGCATTATTTAGAAGAGCCGTCACAGATATTAATCTCGTCACATAAATAGTTGAATTAACTAAAAATCTATAGGCTCTTAGTAGTAATTCTTAGACTAATTAAAAAACAAATCAAACTACAACAGCAGTTTTTGTAGGATGCCAATTGGTCCAGAGAAATCGCCGCAGTACGAACTGGGCTACTTGTACCAGATGATGAGCATCTACATCAGCGCTTCTTTGTTCTTCGCCGTGGACAGCGTAACGCTTGGCATGATTATGTTTGGTTGCGCACAACTGGAGATCATTATTGATAAATTACAAGAGGTATTCATTCATTTATTATAACCCTTCAAAAGACAATTAAGGAACGACTACGGGAAAGGGCAGGACGACTTCATCATCATCATCATCATTACAGCCCTTCACAAGTCCACTGCTGAACATAGGCCTCCCCCAAAGAATGCCACAAAGCACGGTCCTGAGCCACCTGCATCCATCGACTTCCTGCATATCTTACCAGGTCGTCACTCCATCTAGTGGGGGGACGCCCTACACTTCGCCTGCCGGTACGAGGCTGCCACTCGAGAACCTTTCTTC
Organism: Parnassius mnemosyne; assembly: GCA_963668995.1. Lineage (NCBI taxonomy): Eukaryota > Metazoa > Arthropoda > Insecta > Lepidoptera > Papilionidae > Parnassius > Parnassius mnemosyne. Next base: position 13,198,854 of record CAVLGL010000057.1, read on the forward strand.
CCCATCGGTTGTCGGTTCTTCGAGCTATATGGCCAGCCCATTGCCACTTCAGCTTACTAATCCGTTGGGCTATGTCGGTCACTCTAGTTCTACTGCGGATATCCTCATTTCTGAGTTTATCACGCAGAGAAACTCCGAGCATAGCCCTCTCCATAGCTCGCTGAGCGACCTTGAGCTTCCTCATCCGGCCAGCAGTGAAGGACCACGTCTCAGTTCCGTATGTCATCACTGGCAACACGCACTGGGTGTACAGTCTCGTTTTCAAGTTTTGAGGTATACCTGACGAGAAGATGTGCCGTAATTTCCCGAACGCTGCCCAACCGAGTTGAATCCGTCGATTGACCTCTCGGTCGAAGTTGGACTTAGTGGCCTCTATATGTTGGCGGTATACCATACTTGTATCGTTTAAAACAGATCTTAATACCAGTGGCGTAGCGTGCCTTAAGCGGGCCCTGTATCAAAATTTATTGGGGGCCCCAAATGAAGGGTATAGATTTTTCACACAAGGAATAAAAACTCTCGCATTGAGTTAAAATATATATATATATATATATATATATATATATATATATATATATATATATATATGTTAATATATGATTATAAGTTATTACTAACAATTGATACTCCTAGGAATTAAGCTAGCCAAACAATTCAAATCAAATATACACTTTTCTTACCTTTTATTCGGCGAACTTATTTATTAACTCATTCATAGCAGACTACGATTTCAGTTTTTCTAAGTTTTTTGCGTCTATAGACAATAGTGACAAGTCTGATAGCCTTTCCTGTCCCATAGAAGTCCTTAGAATTTTTGCTTGTACAGGTTCGGGGCCCCGTATCATTGATACGGCTTATACGGCAGTCGCTACGCCCCAGCTTAATACCCAGACCGGACACAAGGAATAGCGCCTAAGGATTCTTGCGATCGTCAATTTTGTTTATGTATGCTTTATTGTTATCTCCTTAAAATAGTCCAGTCAAATAAGGTCTGAAATATCTAATGTAACCTACATTAGATATTTCAGACCTTATAGTGATTGATAGTGATAGTGATTTAGTGATACAAAAATAATGTGTAAAGGTTTCACCTTTTAAAATTTTCACCGTTAAGGTAATTGCGAACAAACACTTTTGACATTTTTTTTCAACCGTTGCCCGGGGTTGCAGATTCGAAAACCTGCACACATTGTTTTTGTATCATTAAAACTACATTATATCAAAAATGCAAAGTTGAGTGTCAAATTTTGATTTCAGACCTTATTTGACGGGTCTAAAATGAGTTACAAGGGGCAGACTTCAATGCCTTTTGGAGTTTTCTCCAAGTTAACCCCGGACGTAGTGAAAAATAATGACAAATAGTAAAAAATAAAATAAACATTAGCAATAAAATTAAGAATACTAATCAAAGACTAATAAGTATTATTATGAACACTTATGGAATTAAAAATTAAAATCTGCTTTCCAAGCGTGACAGTTATAATAAACTCTTCCCGGAATGGCTAAACCATAGTGAATAAATGTTTTTTAGGAATTGGTAAGGCCCGTGTCCCACAGTGAACTGTTTTTTTAATTAAGTGCGAGCAGCTATGCAGGTCTAGAAAGACCAGTATCACTGCGACCTAAAAGATCTATTGTGATCGGTGCTAGCCATAGCTCACTGCTAAGCTATGTCTATATACATGTCTTCAATGAATAGAAGGAGTTCTTTAGCTGTGAGCAATTTCACTTCTTCTGGGCGGAATACATAGTTTCTCAGATGAGCGTTACGTTCGCGCATTAAGGGTCCACAATCAGGGTGTGTAGAGGCGTTTCTTCCGTTAAGGAACAAAACCGGCACATCCCTGAGTCGCTTAGTCGCCTAGTCGCAGAGAATGGACATGTGCTTTTAAAAAACAGTGTCCAGTCAGGGCTCTTGCCAGAATGCGCGATCAGAGAACTGTCACATGCTGATAAATAAGAGAATTCGGCAATTCAGTATGTTTCTCCAATTACATTTACTTGCTTTTCAATATAATAATAATAATAATAAATCTTTATTTCGGATAACAAATGAGATTCATATCACAGATATTAGAAAAATCACAAAATAATAATAATAGTACAGCTAGGTGGACAGAGAAAGTAAAATGACACGCACGCACGCACGGATTCACGCATACAAATACGCACGCAACCGCACACACACACACACACACACACACACACACACACACACACACACACACACACACACACACGCACGCACACGCACACGCACACGCACGCGCACGCGCACGCGCGCACACACACACACACACACACACACACACACACACAAACACGCGCGCGCGCGCTAGCGCTCGCAGCCATACATACACACATACACACACAGGTAAGTCAGCCATGCAGGACGTTAATAATTTGCCTTATTATATATAGGACAGTCATGTTTATGTGCTATAACACCCAGGATACTCTTGGAGCTATTCCTTGTTCTGCTTAGTAGCGATGCGGCTTTTTTGCGCATTATCGCGACAAACCCGTCAGTGCGGGCCTCACAGAACATGCCTGAAGCGCTGCAGTAGCGGGGCAACCCCAAAAGAACTCTAAATTAATTGTTATATTGCACCTTTAATGCTTTATACGCCCTTTGTGTGTAGTTGACCCAAAAGGAGCACGAATAGAAAGACTGGCAGTATGGCTTAAAAAGAGTTATTTTAACGGCATTACTGCATCGTGCAAACCTACACATCAATGTATTTTATATAGATATATAAATATGTATAAAAGTAAAATAGAAATGTAAATATTAACTGAATCTGTAAAGGTATTAAGATCCACCTAATTATTAACGTCAGGAAGTGCAGGATCATGCCTGAACAATGGACCCACGCTATGGGTGAGCTATTTCCTTTTTTTATAAGTAAATTTGACAAAAGGGCATACAGCCCACCTGGTATGTGGATCCTGCCCTACGGTCCGTAGATCTTTGACGATCAAGCCGGAATGCCTCGTTACACGTAAAAAACCGGTCAAGTGCGAGTCGAACTCGCGCATGAAGGGTTCCGTACCATCATAATACACGGTTCTAGTAGAGGGAGCCCCTTTTAATTTTTAATTTATTTTAATTTTTATTATTTGTTGTTAAAGCGGCAATAAAAATACACATTGTGTGAAAATTTTAACTGTCTACATACTATGGATCATAAGATACAGCCCGCTGACAGACAAACGGAGGGACAGCGGTGGCTTAGTAATAGGGTCGCGTCCGTTACCCTTTAGGTATCGAACCCTAAAAAGGGTATCCGGTTCTAGTCGCCCATCATACAAAGTACAGCAGTGTTATCCTACTATTTTACGCTGGTGTCTCATGAGAGCGTGGTCCGTCCCAAGTTGATCCGAAAAATTTGAACTGCAGGCATAACTGATCTACAGAGCGACCCTTTAAAAATGTTTTGATTTTACTGATCCTGAGTTATGTGGGTAGGGTAACTTGTTGATACCACCAGATTTTGATAAATAATAACGGTAGGAAAAGAAGTTATTTGCTACAAGCGGTCACACTTATACCACAGAATTATGCTTATACTGGGAGCAAGGGAATGCATACAGCCAAACCTCCGACCGTGAAAGAGAAAGTGCCGCGCTTAGGTTGGTAGGTTGTTTACTATAAACGTTTCTTTATTTCAGGTGCAAGAAATACCGCTATCTACAAAATTAAGAAACGAAGAAAAGATTAAAATAACTAAGCGTAACAATGAATTGCTCGTCGACTGCATCTCTCAACATCAGACTGTTATAAGGTAAATGTGATTATGAAACTCATTGCGCGTAGCTGTAGGTTGTGTAAGTGTGGCACGAGACTAGAACAAAATATTTTTGAAGTGACACTAAAAAGAGAGAAATATATGACATCTAAGTATATGATTTAGCCTGCGAGAAAATGAGATAGAATACAGTGTAGTGACTGTAGCCTAATGGCAGGGTGCGGACCGCGAACTCAATAGGTTGTGGGTTCGAATCCGCCATTCGACTACTGTCGTGAACATTTCAGCTTACCAGTAGTGGTTAAAGGTAATGTTAGTAATATTAATAGCATTGTTGGTATTTTTTTTAATTACAATGTTTCCTATTATCTCGGTCTCTTCTTTGTTTACGTAGTAACATTATTTAATCAGTTTCTTTGTGCGATGCTTTAAAGATGGGTAATATAAATTTTTATTGTTAAACAGTATACAAAATTAATAAATTTTTTAAATAAATAAAATTAAGCATATTGAATGCAATTATCTTAACCAATCCATTCATAACAATCCACGATTTTATAATTTCGGGCCATCTAGCACCTTGAGAGTCAATCAATTTTTGTATTTTTTATAGAATGAAGTAGATGGCGCTATTACAAAACAATTTTACTCGAAAGAAAATTTTCTTTTGCCCTACGACATTTTAGTGTCAAAGAAACGTGTCTAAAAATAAGGATTGTAAAATTAATTTGCTATAAAATAACAAAATTATCTTAAATTTTATGCTGCACTTGTGGTTTAAATTATCATATTAAATAAATCAACACTAAAATGATATTCATACTTTAGTTACCATAAGCCACTCGTGTCATTGTAACAGAATTTTTAAACTTGGTAACAATAGTATAATATACTTCTATGCGTATAATAAATAAACTCTACAATTATCATCTCCTGATACTCTGCATTCGTGTCATTCTCACGAAGATTAGTTTTTTAACCGACTTCAAAAAAGGAGGAGGTTCTCAATTCGACTGTAATTTTTATACTACCTACCTTACCTACCTAGGTACCGTCAGGTCAGTTTGGGTTAGTACCATCCTCTTACATATACCTGCCGCCACTTTCCTTCAGGTAGACTAACTCGTGTGTCATTCTAATATTAAGCCTAAGATTTCTACAAAAAATTCAACAAAGTATTGAGTCACTTGTACCCATCATTTTTTATGATAACTTTGTGTTTTTTTCGTGTGTTTTACCGATTTTAATGATTCATTTTTTATTTGAAAGCTGGTGCTTCTCATGTAGTCCCGTGTACCAAGATCTGACTACTTACTTTTTGAGTAATCATTAAAAAAAACGTATTTAATTGACTTGGACTACATTGATGATGTTTGCATTTTATTTATATTGAATTCGGTTGTGTAAAATTTTTAATTTTACCACTGCTGAGCACGAGTGTCTGCCGTAGTATTACGTAGGAGGGCAGGCGGATTGACAATGGCAACTTTCGTCTCACAGCTTTGATGTTGCTCTCCGCCCCCGCCAATGATCTAAATAGCTTGATGATTGTACCTACCGCCTTTTATTGGGCGGCATGTCTACCTCACAATGTATATCCCACAGTCGGCTCTTGCGACATCCACGGCACGAATGGGGTAATGGATAAAACGTGTGTTTCTCAAGCTGGCTACAGCTGCAACTCGATTATGATGGTGACATATTTGTGGTTTTCACTGAAGGTTAACTGAACTTTAACAATATTCATTCATTCATTCATTCATTATAGCCTATCAAAAGTCCACCACTGAACCACTATCCTCCCCCATAGATTGCGTCATAGGAGGAATTTTGCTATTATTACTTGCGTCGCAGGCGGGTTTGGCTACCGTAATTTTTATTTTTTTTTAATTATCAGGAAGCTGCTGCTGCCCATCTCCTGTTTCTGTTCCTTGCGCCGCCATTATACACAGTTTTACAATTTACTTTTAAACAATTCTAGGCCTCCCTCGTATGATTGATACCTATTTGCCATAACTTTTCTACTCGTAATTGTTATCAGGAAGACGCAGCTGCCCATCTCCGGACGGTTTTATTTACTAAACTAGCTGTGCCCCGCGACTTCGCCCGCGTGTAATTTAGGTGCTTAAATATTTTGCGCGAAACCCTAATTCTTTTTCTTAAATAAAAGTAGCCTAAATTACTCCTTATAACATCAGCCGTCTGCCAGTGAAAATCCCATCAAAATCGGTCCAGCCGTTTCGGAGATTAGCCGGAACGAACAGACAGACAGAGAGACAAAAATATTAAAATTGTGTATTTGTTATAAGTACCGTATACCTATACTTCCATATGCATTTAGTGAAAAGCTGTTATTTTGACATTACATACATAATGTAAACTATATATTAAGAAATATGACTGTTTGTTGCCAAAATAAATGAAAAAAAAAATTACAAACAGACACTCCAATTTTATTTATTTGTATAGATAAAGTACACAAGCAGACAGTAAGGACCAATAACTTACACATAATTTCATAGCTTCTAATGTCAAAGCCTTAATTCTTCAACACACTTTGTCATTGCACCATTGCACTGTTTGGACAGGTGAAACCAGACCGTTTTTCTGACTACGACGTTAGTTTAATAATAAAAGCGTACGATTTATTTGCATTTATAATATTTTAAATTAATATCATAATAAAACAAAAAAGCTACACAAGAAAAGGAGTATAATAAGGTGAAGTTTAGTAGGCCTTAATAACCAACACAAACCTTAATAAAAAACACAAGAATTTAAGAAAAACCAAATTAAAAAAAAATTAACCACGATACGTTACTCAAATGTTCAAGATCAACAAAACATTTATTCATAAAGATAAAGATTACGACTTTAGATAGCTAAGTATAATATTATAAAACACACCTACGATTTATTTGGACTGATTTTTATTATTGGTGCAGTGCGGTTGTTTATTATATGATAGACTAGCTGATCCCCGCGACTTCGTTCGCGTGTTAGTGTTTTTATGTTTCTGCGCGGAACCCTGATTCTTTTTCTAAAATAAAAGTAGCCTATGTTACTCCTTATGAAATCAGCTATCTGCCAGTGAAAGTCCCGTCAAAATCGGTCCAGCCGTTTCGGAGATTACCCGGAACAAACAGACAGACAGACAGACAAAAATTTTAAAAATTGTATTTTAGTTATAGGTATCGTATTTACTTTCATATGCATTTAGTAAAAAACTGTAATTTTGACATTACAAACAGACACTTCAATTTTATTTATTTGTATAGATAATACAACTGTGGTAGCAGGAAGCGGGGTACCGCATCTCTGCAAACTTGTAGAGACATTATCGTGCAGTAGAAGTTTGTATTTATCTCCTTAAGCGAGTGCGGTGATTATAAATACGATTTTCGTTACTTAGGCCTTATTAGCCGACAGGCCTTATTACCCGCAGGCACCTTAGTTATATACGGTTCTAAAATTAATAGTACAATGGTGTTGATCTAAACTACAAGCCAAAAAAGAGTACACAGCATAATAATATAACTGCAGTAGACACTAAGTAGTAGAAAATATTAAAAATATAAAATATACATTAAATATTAAATCTAACAGGGCTACTATCGAATATATCTAGATGATAATTACTACGCTAAATCTACATTTTGACAACAGAATTGTAGGTTTGTTTCACTCTGTCGTCTCTTACGACACCCATGGGACGGTATGGGGTAATGGATATTCTTTCACCAACGCTACACGGTTAATATTTTTATTGAAAAAGAAAAATAAATGTTGCCAATTGCTTACAGATTAATAGAAACTGTGGAAAATACATACCACGCGAACATATTCTTTCAGCTGAGTGGAACTGTTGCCATTATATGCATCATTGGCCTTCGTATAACCATGGTATAAGTTTGTTTACATTTTTATCATACAGAAATTGTTTGTTATTGATTATTGTTAACTTCTATAATATTATAATATATGGAATCGTAGTAGCTTAGCTTAATAGACTTAAATATGTTAGTTATTTTTAGAAATTTTTTAATTGGTAGAGCACGAATGGGTAGACTCGACCGGGGAAGGACCACACTCTCACAGAATATCAGCGTAAAATAGCAGCTTAATGCTGCTGTGTTTTGTAAAGTGAGTCTATAAAATCGGAGACCCTTTTGACTGGTAATAAGACATTCTCATTTCACTTCATTAATTAAGGGAAAACTTCACCTAGTACGCCTCCAATCCGTGACTTTGTTGAACAGTCTCGTATTTATCATTACAGCCCTTCAAGTCCACTGCTGAACATAGGCCTCCCCCAAGGAATGCCACAAAGCACGGTCTTGAGCCACCTGCATCCATCGACTTCCTGCATATCTTACCTGGTCGTCCCTCCATCTAGTGGGGGGACACCCTACACTTCGTATTGGAGGCGTCTAAATCTAGTCCATTTCCATCGCCAAAAATTATAATTAATTAATTAAAATTAAGAAATTAATTCATTACCGCTAATAAGAACCCCTTTGTCCCTCGGTTTCAGGGTACTCCCCTTGTTGCCTCAACTAGTATCGGAATCCTCGGCGTCGACATATCCAATGACGTGCAGTTTCGTAGTCACTTGGAAGAGAAAGTCAAATTGGCCCCTCAAAAGCTTGACGTGCTCAGCAGAGCGGCGTACTTTACAAGGCGCAAGTTCGGCCTCACATGGAATACTGTTCTCATCTCTGAGCTGGGGCACCCCAGTGCCAGCTCTTTCCACTTGACTGTTTCCAGCGCAGAGCGGCTCGAATAGTCGACGACCGAGTTCTTTCTAATCGGCTCTATTCACTGGCGCTCCAAAGTGATGTTGCATTCCTTTGCATTTTCTATCGCATCTACCACGGGGAGTGCTCTGAGGAATTGTTGTGATTAATTCCAGCCACCAAATTTCACGAACGCACATTGCGACAAAACTCACTATACCATCTACACCATCTGGATGCTTGGCGGTCCACCACTGTGCGTTTTATTGGGAGTTTTGTACCTCGTATGGTCTCTCTGCGGAATCGTTTACCACCGGCGAATTATCCGGACCGAAATGACTTAGGAACCTTCAAGAAAAGAGCTTACTTCTAAAAAGCCGGTAAAGCACCTGCAATTCCCCTGGTGTTGCATTTGTTCATGGGCGGCGGTAGTCACTTACCATCAGGTGAGCTGCATGCTCGTTTGCCCCCTATTCTAAATCTCTCTATTAAAAAAAAATCTATTTTAATCCTCAGGGGTGACAATACATCTACATTTTCATTATTAACCGGGGATTACGCTAAAAAAGTTAAAAAAGGTAAACACACAGTATCCACATCCCATCAGGTAGTTTGTGTGTTCGTTCGTCATCGTTATTGTATTATCTTTTTCAAAGTGAAATGACTGGCCTGTTGGTCTAGTGGTTAGTGACCCTGACTGCTACGCCGGAGGTCGTGGGTTCGATTCCCAAACAGGACAAATGTTTGTGTGATGAGCACGATCATTTGTTCTGTGTCTGGGTGTAATTTATCTATAATATTTATGTATTTATTTAGAAATATATAAGTATGTTTATCAGTTGTCTAGTACCCATAACACAAGCTCTGCTTAGCTTGGGACTAGATGGCGTTGTCTGATAGTTGTGGAATATTGATAGTTGTGGAAAGTAACAATATGTATGAAAAGAGAAACAAAGATTTCTTCGAATCTGAACATTAACTGGTTAAGTAATTGAGTTCAGAGCCGAGGCAGCTGCAAGGTAGTTAGGTGTCCTTGCGGTGCGGCGCAACACTCCTCGCCGGTTGCTTACATTTTATAAAGCCCGGGTGTGCATGGAATAATTGCTGCCATATATAGGCTGGCACAGAAAATACCATCTGGCTTATCTTCTCTTACCGCAGGGGAATTGGAGCTAAAAAAAACCCTAATAACATTTCTTGTTTCAATGTCTTTTTATCGTTACTTACCAAAAAATTTGCCTGCAATTTCGATAGTCGGAGCCAAGTAGTGTGCAGTTCTACTCCATGCTGATCTACATGGTGACCATGCTGTCGCAGCTGTTTTTATACTGCTGGTGCGGCAGCGAGCTAACGACACGGGTAAATGTATACGATTTTAACCGACTTCAAAAGGAGGAAGTTATTATTTTAACTGTACCTATATAATATATTTATAATTTATATAAGTAACGATTCATTATCATCGTCATCATCAGCCTGCGGCAGTCCACTGCTGGACATAGGCCCCTCCCAAGGCGCGCCACTTAGCCAGATCTTCGGCTACACAAATCCAGTTTCTACCAGCCACCATGCGCAGATCGTCGCTCCATCTGATTAGGGGGCGTTCCACATTACGTTTACCTGGACGCGGTCTCTACCTCATAGCATGTCTACTCCACCGGTTGTCACCTCTGCGACAGACGTAGCTAGTCCCATGCCACTTCAGTAAATTATCACGGAAGGCTATGTCAGTAATCTTGGTTCTCCGGCGGATTTCTTCATTTCGAATTTTATCTACCAGAGAAACTCCGAGCTCTTTCCATCGCTCGCTGAGCGATTTTGAGCTTGTGGAGTAGCCGTATCGTCAGCGTCAACGTTTCGGCACCGTAAGTCAGTACGGGCCGGACGCACTGGTTGAAGATTTTTGTCTTCACACTTGGCGTATGGGCGACAAGAAAACCCGACGCAGCTATCTAAATGCTGCCCAGCTTAACCGAATCCTCCGATCGGCTTCCTTTCTCCAAATTATTCTTACCTAGTTGCAATATCTGCCCGAGGTAGGTATATTCCTGGACAACTTCGAGAATATACCGAAAGTAACGATTATAAGTACTTATTAACTACGTGCACGACGGTGAAGAAAACATCGTGAGGAAACCCGTATGTATAAACAAATTTAAATAAATGTCAACGGTGTGTGAGGTTGGCACAGATATTGGAACAGCGCGGTGGACACTCTCTTGCCATAAAACCCTATCAAAAATGAGAGGCCTCTGCTCAGAAGTGGGACCTATATAGGCTGTAACTTTACTTAACGTTGAGCTGATTGTTTATTTATTAACTAAGTATACAACCATCCATACTAATTTCAATCAGATCCGATGATATCTGTAGTCGGTTTATGTTTTAAATAGATAATCAAAACATTTCGCTTAAAGACCTCACGACTCCTGCAGAGCGATATGGTAACTCTAGTGGGTGTCGTGAATAACTTCGTTGTGATGTTTGTTTTCATCGCATTGTGTAAATGGTTTTACACAATTTACACAATGCAATGAAAGTAAACGAAATGACTAGGAGATGGTACGCACATTTTCGGAGGAGGAGGTTCTGTCTAGGAGTCTTTAGGAGAGGTACCACCCCCTTACAGCATTATTACCAGCTGTGAGGCGTTCCATCTTAATCCCCAGGGGTGACAACACATCTGTAGCCTTCTTTATTTAAAGCTGGTTGCATATATCCATGGGCTGCAGTAGCCACTTAAGGTCTAACTTGTGACTTAAATTTAATGTAGAAAATCTGTTGGCGCTGCAGGCCATCCCTGAGACTTCCCGCTACAATCGATCTCAAAACGCTCGACAAATATTTTTAACGAACTAATAGTTAACTCGTTACATTAAAAACGATCTGAGCAGAAATTTCCAAGTTATTAAAAAAAAGAACACGTTTTTTGAATTTTTTTGACAACGTTAACTTTCGGACGGATCAACCGATTTTGATATTTTAAGAAAAATAATAAAATCTATTATAAAAAACGATTAGACTATAAATTCAGAAGTTAAGTTAAGACATAGTGACATCCTCGTCGTATGTCTCGGCGCTATTTCGAGAGGGCCGAGACACATCCCAACCCGCTAGTGGTAAACGCAGCCACCTTCGAGTACGCTCCGACGTTGTGCAGACCCTCCGGAGGCCTCGCAATTTTCTAATCGCACCCCCTGTTCCGCTAGATTCCGACGACCGAAATGTCGCCGGCCAGTCACACACAAACGCTACACAATCACCTAGTGCCACAAATACTGTAAGGACAATAACGGATGAGAAGCAGCGATTCCGCAGACGGGCGCGCGGCACGCCCCTCCACACCGCGTACACACTGTACTCCCGCGTCCCTGCGCGGTTCTCAACATCGATCCATACGTCGCGATCCAAAACCTCCATTTTCGAAAACGGGAGTGAAACCAATTTATTCTTCGTATAAGCTTAAACCTCCCAAATATTCCCCTTCTGTACTGCATCTGCGCAGTTTTTCTAAAATAGATTTTGACAAGCTAAGGGACGACGCTCTTAGTCTCGATCTAACCTCATTTGTTGCAGCACCTACTGTTGACGATAAAGTCTCTATCCTTAACCAAAATATTCTCAGCCTTTATGATGCTCATGCCTCAGTTCACAAGGTTAGATTGAAGCGTCCTCCAGCCCCATGGATGACAGAGGGCGTAAAGATGGCAATGACTAGACGTAATCGAGCTTTTCTTCGTTTTAAGAGAGAACGTAATGAAGAAAATTAGTCATCTTTTAAAGCAGCCAGGAATAGGTGCAATCAAATGGTACGGGCAGCTAAACGCCGATATTTCCATAATTGTATTAACAACTCTTCTCCCGCCGAAGTGTGGAAATTTCTTAGCTCTTTTGGTCTTTGCAGGCCAGCTACATTGGATTGTGGTCCTTCTCTATCACTTGATGAAATCAACCAACATTTCGCTTCTGTAACAGCAATGGACCCTACAATTCGCTCTCAAACTGTGGCTTCCATTGCTTCTGTGCAAATTCCTAATATACCTACCTTTAATTTCTCTCCTGTTTCGCAGGATGATGTCAAAAAGTCTATTTTAGCAATTCAGTCCAAGGCGATGGGTTATGATGAGATTAGTAGACAAATGGTAGTATTTATACTAGAGCACCTTCTTCCGGCAATTTCCCGTGTTATAAATTTTTCCCTTGATTCAGGTCAGTACCCTAATCTTTGGAAAAGGGCTTTTATAAAGCCCCTTCCAAAAGTTCCTTCTCCCATTCTTCCCAATTATTTTCGCCCTATATCCATTCTACCCTTTCTTTCCAAAATTTTAGAATCCTGTGTTTACAAGCAAATTTCTACATTCATTTCGAAACATAACCTACTGATTATATATCAGTCTGGGTTTCGCCCTGGTCATAGTACCAGTACTGCTTTAATTAACGTCACAGACGATATTAGAAACGGTATGGAAGAAAAAAAAGTAACAGTACTGGTACTAGTTGATTTTTCAAATGCTTTCAACACAGTTGATCATGAAATCCTTGTATCCATACTGTCTCATCTAAATTTTGGCCCTACAACATTGGAATGGTTTGTATCTTATCTTCGCGGTCGACAGCAGTCAGTCTGTGTGGGGCATATAACCTCAGCTTGGGCTGATGTGGAAGCTGGTGTACCGGAAGGCGGTATTCTTTCTCCTATAATTTTTTCTATTTTTATAAACTTTATTACCTCCATCTTCGATTGCTCGTACCATCTGTATGCCGATGACCTTCAGCTATACGTGCAAGCTGAAATTTGGGATATCCATAATGAGATTAAAAAATTAAATAACAACTTACAAGCTATCAAGGATTGGTCTACTTGTTATGGAGTGTTGGTCAATCCTTCAAAATGCCAAGCTATACTGGTGGGTAGATCAAGGATGCTAGCCAAGATTAATCTTGCAGACATACCCCCTACATATCAACACAGACATATCTACTACAATGGGATTACAATACCGTTCAGATAATCTGTAAAAAAATCTTGGCCTACACATTGACAGCACGCTGAATTGAAGAACTCAGGTTACTGAAGTCAGTCGTAAAGTCACTGCTACGTTACGTATTCTGTATCGTTTAAAACATTTTCTCCCCACAAAGTCTAAGATCATGGTTGTCCAATCACTCATATTACCCATAATTGATTATGCAAATGTGTGTTACCCGGATCTGTCCCAGGATCTTCTGAACAAGCTGGAACGCCTTCCCAATAACTGTATAAGATTTATTTTCGGGCTTTGTAAGTATGACCATATTTCGCAATATAAATCTAAGCTTAATTGGCTTACAATCCGGCAGAGGCGTATTTCCAGAATATTACTTGTTCTTTTTTTCATATTAAATGACCCATTTTCGCCTTCTTATCTTAAGAGTAAATTTCACTATCTCTCCTCATCTCATGATAGGGTTCTACGTTCGTCTTCTAACAACAAAATATGTATTCCAGTTCACTTCACCGAGTTCTATGGTAACTCCTTTACAGTTCAGGCTGCACGCCTTTGGAACTCCTTGCCTGACGACATCAGAAAAGCTCCCAATAAGTTTGCTTTTAAAAAGTTGGTGCGTAATTATCTGTTAAAGACAACGCTTCTTAGATGAATCATCCATGTCATTTATATTTTAGACGTATATATTTATAGTTATTTATATGTATTATTTGTATATGTATGTTGGTATGAATATATGTATGTTTATGTATGTACGTATATATTTGTATACGTGTATAAATAGGATATATTTTTATAGTTTATTTATTGTATATATTAGTAAAATGTATATATTACGTAATTAATTATAAATTTCTATTTTGTTTTTATTCTATATTGCTACACCTACTTCAAATTCTCACCACTCCATGGGTTGACTGGTAGAGAATGCCACAAGGCATTAAGTCCGCCCTTTGTATTCTTTTAGGTTAAGGAATGCAATAAAGAATAAATAAATAAATAAACTAATAACTTCCCGATTTTTGAAAATCATTGATTTTCATAGCGGGAAGATAAAAATGTATCGTTATCGATTATAAGTCGATGTTGTTTTTATATTATCAGTTTAAAAGATTTCTTATTTTTACGCGTACATTGTACATTGAATAAAACTACTTTTACGAATTATATACAGACGTTATGATGTCACAGAGGTGTTTGACTATGGGTTCTGCAAAGCATTCGGAAAGTTGGGACTTAAAATCAGTAACATTAAACGCGATAAAATCCGTAAAATTTCACAATCGCACTGTTGGCATGATTCAAATCCAAGCTATATACAACTTTTGTACAAAAGTGAAATTTAGCTTGCTACATATATATTTATCTATGCTAAAAATTGTTAATTTTTGGATCAGACATAGGACTTAGTCGTTTTAAATTTGGCGCATTTTTAATGCAACAATGATGAAATATATTAACTGCATTACACTGTTTACGTTGTTTATTCAAATTCTACAAAAGACCTCTGCGTGTTAGTTTTTTGTTCAGTAATTGTTTAAGTTTATTTCAGAGTCAAGAGCTGCGCGACAGGTTGTACCAATGCCCCTGGTACGATCAGGATATATACTTCAAGAAGTTGCTTCTCTTAACTATGGAGTGTATGAAGAAACCTATAATCTTTAAAGCTGGACACTATATTCCGCTTTCGAGACCTACATTCGTATCGGTTGGTTAACTAAAATCTTTATAATTGTTTGGGTTCAAAAACGAAGGAATTCATCCTTAAAACTTTCTAGTATGGCATCATTTTAGTTTTTTACCCTATTGCAGAGGAGCGCAAAAAGAATGTACCTTATTTGACTGGTATGGATGTATGTTCATGTCTATGTAAATCAATAATCAAATTATTACTGATTTAAATGTGGCGAAAATGAACTGTAATATCTTGCAACTTAAAGAAATATTTATTTTACAAAATAAAGGTGACAAATGTGTGTACAATCCATCTGATGGTATATGGATACTGTAGCTTTTAGACACCTACACGACACATATCCTCGATTAAGAATAAAATATAAATGCGTTGTCATCCCGATGGTCTTAGATTCTCCATACTCACCATTTGAAAGATAGCAGCATTAGGCTGCCATTTTACGCTGGTATTCGATGATTTCTGGTATTGTAATTGTGAGAGCGTGGTCCTTCCCCAGTTGATAAGACCCATTCGTGCTGCAGTCAAATTATATTTGCGGCGTGGAGCTACCACGTTAAAAATAATAATAAACAAAAGGTCACATGAAAGATATTAATGAGTAACATAAAATTTGTGTATGAAATTCTTATTTTATATCACTGCAATTAAATTTTTGTTTATTTTTAAAATAAGATTTAAAAATGTACTTCGTATTATTCTTTTTTACAGATTTTACGCACCTCGTATTCATACTTTGCAGTATTAAACCAAACGCATAACTAACAAGAAAATACTGAACAAAACAGTTACATACTAAGATCATCTCCAATTAACATACAAAATGCATTAGTTAATTATATTATGTATTAATTAATTATCTCTTAGATTTTTTTTGACTCGAATAAATGATTAAGACGCTGCTTACTTTCGTCACAGAATATATAATAGCGTTCGTTTTATTTAAATATCTACCTGCTATGTGTGCACCATACGACTACATATTTGTATGTACGAGTACGTATTCCACCTATAGGAATATGGAGGATTTGTCTCTAACTATCAAAATTGACGGGTTATTCCGTTTATCTACCCTAAAAAATCCACCCTAGGGTGGATACTCGGAAACGTCTATTCATCTATCCACCCCAGCCGGGGTGGATAATCGGATTTCACTTTTATTTTATTTTTTGACTTTTAACCCCAAGTATTTTTTTTTATAGGATAGGGTGACAAACGAGCACACAGTCCACCTGATGGTAAGTGGTTACTGTGGCCCATAGACATCTACATCAATCCTCTGGAATGCCTCGTTTCCAGTAAAAAGGGTCTCCGGTTCTCTGCACTCACCATACGAAACACAGCAGTGTTAAGCTGCTATTTTACGCTGGTATTCTGTGAGAGCGTGGTCCTTCCCCGGTCGAGCCGACCCATTCGTTCTACAACTATCCTACTAATATAGCTGCAGCATGGCTCTACCACGTAAAAAAACTTCTTAGGTACTGACCCGTAAATGTCGATCGCCCGCAAAACTACCACGCTCTTTCACCACAAAGCATACAACGGATTTTAATATGGAGCAGGATTTCTTAAAGTAGGACACGCCAACGCCTAGGGGTTTGCCAATTGAACGTTCGCAGTAAAATTTACTTTATGGCAAACGACCAGCCAGCAGCAGATCCAGCCTGGATCACGTAATAGTAAGACACGACTAGTGGATTATATGTTATACTCTTTGCTTGAGACTAGCCACCACCGCCTTTGCTTGCGGCTGCGACGTGCTTGTGTGAATAGTGCAGGGTTTTCGGGGTGGAGACGTGTCACTAATCACATTATACTTAACCGTGTAGTGGCGACATAAGAATATCCACTATCCCATATCTTAATAGGTGTACATAGGGCTATAAGTTTAGGAAACATGATATAGAGTAAAGAACCATTTAAGTAGACACCACCAAATAAATTACTACCTACATTAGGCGTATATATACGAGTATATATTTTTATTTTACTCCTAAGAAGACTCATAATCTACATAATATACCTAGAGTAAATGGTACTTACAAATATAAACTTCTATGTGAATAAAGTCTGTAATTAAAAGTTCTAATGACTTTTGTGTAGTAACTATTCAAAGGAGCAAATAAACAAACACAGTCAAGTAATACAGGTGTTTATTATTAAAAAGTTGATGTCACTTTGAACACTTTTTACATAGAACAGAAACTTCGAAAGTTATGCAGGCAACTATCCACATTGAATGTAAAAAATGAAGCCATGTGATAAAGGCGTAAGAGATTCGATCGCCCTATCTTATCCTCTGAGTGTCGTGTCGTAAGAGTCGATGTTAAGAAAATGTAATGACATAGCTAAATAAAAAATAAATGGCTCTACCGTCTAGCCTGGTAGTCATTTTTCCACCGACATGCAAAGCGGACACCAGCTGGATTCCCTTTACCATTAAATAACAAAGCGGAATAACCAACAGATATACAGGGTTATTTTGCAATAACCGGCCAAATTTGCAGCGATGGTGAAGAAAAATTTATTAAAAAGATCTCAACATTCTGCCCTTTTTATCTTTTAAATTCAAAATGCGTGGTAATGCATAATTTTAACAGATTTTACTGCGCACGCACACATTTGTAAGAGTCGATCGGTAGGCAAAAACGTTGTTGCTTGTAAATCATATTCAATTTCGGATAATTTCAAATAAAAGTAGAAGCTTTATTTATTCGTATTTTCAAAAACTGCATTAACGGTATATCATTATTTATATATTTGGAAGTAATTGGAAGTAAAGACTAGAAATGAGTTGGGGGGTGGCTCGAACTTTAGGAATAGTCAGTTTGAATAGCCTATCATGTGGACTGTAGAGGATGTCATGGGGGTCATGGTTGAATAGGGCCGAAAATTTCTCATTACACTTCTAGCGGGTCAAAATGGCAAAAACCAAAAAAAAATTTAATTCTTATTTCGGCTATAACACCGCCTCCTTAGGAGGTTCTTACACAGTCTTTACTTCCCGCATCCCATTTGTTGGAAGTAAAGACTTTAGAAATGGCTAAAAACCAAAAAAATTGCGGGATGGCTCGAAATTTAGGCATTTAGACACATTTGAATAGCCTATCATGTAGAGGATGTGATGGGAGTTATGGTTGAATAGGAGCAAAAAGTTCTCATTACACTCTTAGGGGGTCAAAATGTTCAAAAACCAAAAAATTTAAAATTCTTATTTCGGCTATAACTCGGCCTCCTTCGGAGGTTATTACACAGTCTACTTCCCGCATCTCACTTGTTGAACTTAGGTTTAAAATCTGGTTTCTTGAAAAATATCCATGTGTAATAAATAGTATTAAGGCCTTAACAGTGGTTGAAATGCCTAAATCTAGGATATTTAAGTAAAAAAATCTCAATAACTGTTCATTTAATCCACAAAGAAAAAATACAAGGTAACAGAAGAAGATTTGGTAAATGTTTTTAATTTAACAAAATTGTATTTTTGTCAACCCCTTATTAGAAAAAAAATCCCCAAAGAGTACCTATCTTTGTCATATTTTGCAAAATTTCTCCAAAACGGCACAAGCTTTTTAAATAGTTCTTACACTAAAAAAAAGGTCTTAAAAATATTAATATTTTTAATTGAGAGTTTTATTTTTATTACCCGTTTTATAAGAGAATATATCATTTTTCCCTGAAATTGAATATATTTACGCGAGCGCGCATGCTCCGTCGCCATGTAAGCTCTGTCACAGTCCGTTTTCGGACATCGTCGAGGGTGGACCGCACGTCGGTGTTAGAGCGACTTCGTTCAAATATATATTAGTTTTTTAAAAGTTTATACTCAATTATAAATATTTTTATGACTAGAAATACTTAATTTAGTTAATATCTGTACACTGGTAACTGTAAATATTATTTACTAAATAAATGAATTTTTAAAGTGCCCAAAGAAGAATAAATTTTTGCGGCGACGTTGATCAGTGAAATTGAAAAATGCATTTTTATATAATTTAGATGTGGAACGACGAACATGCTCTCGTTACTTAGATTGCGATAGTTTTTAATACCTATGTAATTTTATTGTTGCATATTTTTATTAATTAGTTGATAATGAATTTTATAATTATGTATTACAATAAAACGCTGTTTTTATAAGTATGACTTTATAAAATATTATTGGGGAAAGAAATAAAGATACAGATACTTACATTTAAGTACACTGTTATCAAATTAAATCAAACAATTTAAATGAATAAAAGAATGGTGCTTACCTAAGTATAAATAACTATATATAGACATTCTTGGGTTTATGGTTTTTTTTGTTAGACAAACTATCATCTAAAAAATGTAAAAATTTTAAATTGGAGAGGGGTTTCTCTACGTGATAAAGTTAGAAATGAAGGTATTTGCATTAGAACCAGAGTAACTGACATAGCTCAACGGAATATTACAGTGAAATGGCAATGGGCTAGCTATATAACTTGGAAAACATATAAACAATAGGAAGAAAGGTCCTCGAGTGGCAACCTCGTACAGGTAAGCGAATTAGTACTTAACCTTTATTCCTCTTCACGTATTCTCATACGCTTTTCTTCACACATACACACACACACACACACACACACACACACACACACACACACACACACACACACACACACACACACACACACACACACACACACACACACACACACACACACGCTCACGCGCGCAAGCACGCACGTACACACACACAAATAGGTCGCAAATAATACTTTCCTAGTACTATTAGGCTAGAGTGAATAGGTTTTTGTTAAGTCAGTGCAATTCACCATCTTAGACTACATAACCACTTACCGATGGGATTGTAGTTGCTGGGTGAAAATAGTAAAAAAAAATTTACCCTGTGAAAGTTTGCATTTAGATATAATTTTTCCAACCAACCATAAAAATATGATGAGAATATGTATATAAGTATAAAGGTTGCCTCACAAGGGACAGTAATAATATAATATTATATATTCCATTATCTCTGAAATCCGAGGTACGTTCATATTAAGAGGCTGAATAGAGCAACATTGAAATGCATGGGGATGGTTTTGTAATTTCACGTCATTATCGAAAAAAAATTGTACGTATTTCAGGTGGCGGTTTGCAAAACACGATTCCACAAAAATTAACTCAATAGAAAATAATTGCAAAGTTGCTTCTAAAAATACTTAAATTTTCAACGTCAATTTTTTTTACGTGGTAGAGCCATGCTACAGGTATATTTATTAGGTATAGTTGTAGCACGAATGGGTCGGCTCGACCGGGGAAGGGCCACGCTCTCACGGAATAACATGTAAAATAGCAGTTTAACCCTGCTGTGTTTCGTATGGTGAGTGTAGAGAACCGGAGGACCTTTTTACTGGAAACGAAGCATTATATCTTAGTCCTCACGGGTGACAACGCATCTACATTTTGATACGTAATCGAGAATAAATGTAGATGTGTATGAGCCGTAGCAACCACTTACCATCAGGTGGACTGTGTGCTCGTTTGTCACCCTTATTCTATTTAAAAAAAACTTTCTGAGATTGCAGTAAAATAATGTTAAGTATTGTAAGCACTCGTACAATTATGTCTCATGTTAATAAAGCTATTGGGCTATTTTAATATTTTTTATTATAATAAAGTGATTTTACTTTATAGGTTAAATAATTTATTTACCTTTTTATATAAAGAACCGTTTTTCTGTCACTCCTATTGAATTTGACAGTGCTTGCTGAAATTTAGCATTTTTAGATGGATCAGAATCGCCCGCTGATCCGGCTGTTAGATATTGCAAAAATAATCGAAAGTATTTATTTTTACTTTCATGCTCAAGACTACTTTGTTTTATTTTATTACGGTCAAATAATATTTATTAGGTTATAAAGCAAGTATTTTTGTAAATGTTTTGTATGTAAATGTAAATGTTTTCATTATTTTGTTATTCTATTGTTTACAGTTATTATCACGTCTTAGCTTTACACCAAGAATTACATTAGAAATTCTTGATGGGATGCGATGTAACGCGCATACATTATTTTCATCAAGAACTATAATATATATATATATATATATATATTTGATTTTTTTTACCAGTAGAGTTTCAACAAAATCTTAAAAAAGTTCAATGAATTAAAAAAATGCCAATAATTATATAATTTCAAGTCAGTGTTTTACATTTAAAGATCAGTTATAAAGAGCCAATGTTATTATTTTCATTTTGATTAATTTAATTCGAGACTAAAATAAATGTGAAAGGGCTTTTATCTGCAATAATAATTTTCATCAAAAATAACATAGACTTATAAAAGTCATATACACGGTCAATCATACTGAAGATTATCAATTGTACTACAAAATATTTAAAAGACTATTTCCAGTATAATGACCCGAATATCATCATAAATGTTTGACTGCCACACTTAAAAGTTTTATCACATGGCTAAATGATTGACCTTTATATTATGATAAGGTCATGCTTTTCTATAAAAAGTTGCAAGAAATTTTAATTCCCGGCCCTATTGGTTTGTTTTACTTCTTACTTAATTAGTGAAAAACAAAATGGACTAATCTAAAAGTTTACTTTCTTGTGTAAAAAGTGCTATTTAGAATTTTATGCAAATGATAATTAAAGTTTCTATGTAAATAAGTGTAATATAGCGGAAATTATATTCAATAGTAGCGGCCATCCGTATTTGCAAAGCCAGAATCATTTTCTGTACAGAAACCGGCAAAGTGTTGCTCAAGGCACTATAAACAAAGCAGCTGATAAAATGTTACACTCAACACTGTTAACAAAAACTGTTTTCGCAAATGGTCTTATAGATAATAATAACTATTCCGCCGTGTTAGGTGCAGGAGCTATTATTAGAAGGAGAAGAGGTAAAATTTTGTTTTAGAAATGCGCAATCAATATTGTTTGGTCTACAATTGAGCATAAAATAAAAAATAACTTCAGCCAAAGAGGCATTATACTCAGGCCCATCAATTGGTATGGAAAAAAATTATTTTACCAGGTTTCAAAAAATCAATCAAAATTCAAAAAACATAAATATTAAAATCAAAAAATGTATATATGTATGTCTATACATACATATAATGATTTATGGCCGCTTAGTAACTGACGGTGACTCGCTATAACATCCTACAGTCACGCCGAAACTAAGAGAGAATCACTGTAGAAAAGGTAATAATTTATTGCGGAAATTTTGTGATTAAAATTAAAAATTTAATAAAAATTAAAAAAAATATAAACTTATTCAAGTTAATTTAACTTAGTCTAACTTATCCTTATGCGTACAAAAAAAACAAATATATAAAATAGTGAGATGGCGTCAGTTTTTAAGAAGATATAACAAAAATAAACAACAAAATAAATTTCAAAAAAGTTCAGTATTTAATTGATTATATACCGCTGACACTTAATCACGCTTTTCGAAACCACGCCAGTTGTAAACAATACTTGTGTGAAAAGACAAAATCTTCTTTTCAAATTTCCGCCTAGTTGTAAGTAGAAGGCCAAATAGGTCACGTGTCAATTTTAATTAAATATATTTTATATGAAGTGATCTTGACTACGTTTCATCAATTAATCATTGGTAAAAATTAAAACAGGAATTTTACAATTGTGTTTACAAGAAACATTATTAGTTGAACCTTGCAGCTTGTTCATTATTTTTATTATAAATACCTATAAATGTATATATTATTAATAAATAGTTCCCACAATATATTGGATTATTTATTATTTTGTCCTATCTGAAATGTTCTACGCTCTATAGAAAATGTGGCGTATGACATGACTGACAATCTTTCGAACGTTTTATCTAGGTACAAAGATGTTTTACGTTTTCGTCGCCTCAACATGATATTTTTGTCAGCAAAAGGTACCCTTCTGTATCTGAAACGAATATAAATATTGCTACAAAGTAAAGTAATAGGCTATACAAGTACCTCTACTGGGCACAGGACTCTTTTTTTTATTTCTGAGAGGGTTTTAGGGCAAGGAAATGCCCGCCGTGCTTCCTCAATGCGTGTTGACGAAAATTGCAGTTACAAATTTCATTCGTGCTGTCGGGGATCAAACCCGGGAAAATTTACAGCGAACGCTTTGACGACATATTTTTAATACGACACAAATAAATACGATTTAACATATATAATTAAAATTCTTACGTACTTGAAACTTGAACACTTGATAGTTCGTGATGCCTACCCGACAAAGCTACAGCACCACACCGTGCAATGTAATTGAAGATGCGTAACCGCGACATAATTCTCAGTGATGCACAAGCATAACAGGCAGTATGTCACTTATATAATTGTCATCTCTGCAGTCTATTAATCTTTGCACTTTTATAAGTAATACAGAACGTAGTTGCTAGACGGTGTTGACATCGGCTAAAATCTCTGCGATCGCCGTTTCGTCAAGGTCATTCAGGCTAGTTAAAGCCTTAATAACATTTATTGACACAATGTTAGGTTTAAATTAGACGTTTGAACAAAAGATAAGTGACCTATAGCTTATACAATTTTATGCACTAGCGTCTACACTAGGCCGAGCCTGTACCTTAGACACTAACTAGTCTCATCCAATGACACCATTATTTGCAGTTATAAAAGTAGTTTTACCAAAATACAGTATAAAGATATAAAATAAAACCCATTAACTTTTTTATTACTTAATTTAATATTTAAATTTCACATTTCGGCTGCAGTCGTTTAATATCGCTCATTACGCGGTAGCTGCAGCTGTATCTGCACATATTATGCTCGCAGCACGAATCGGTCGGCTCGACCGGGGAAGGACCTGGAATGTAAAACCGGAGACGTTTTTTAGTGATAACGAAGTTCTATCTTAGTATTTATGGGTGACAAGGTATTTGCATTTACATTTATCATTGATGATAGTCGTGAGACTGTGTGTACTTTGTTTCATTCTTGCTTGTTAATAAAATAAAGACATAAAAATCTAAACAAAGATTTTACAGACAGATATTAGACAACTTTTATGTCAGTCCTATTTGTACTGTAAAATATTCACACTTTGTTGAAGTTTCGATCAAAGTTTGTTTGCTAATTCCCACCTTTGTATTAATGTTTGTGTACACCAAAAGCAATTAAAATTGTGAGCCTGAATTAAGTTTTTAAATTGATACACAGGCTGTTCAAGATTGTGTGTGTTTCATTTTGTTTAATTTTTTTTTAATTTGGCACATCGCACCTATTGTTGTAAAGTAAACGACATAACTATCTAACGTTTACGGTAGCTGGTAAGCTATTGTTGAACTTAGAAAATCACAAAATAATTTACAGTCCAGTAAGTGACTACTGCAGTCCATGGTCACCTACAGTCAACTTTAACTAAAAAGGTTACATATGTGTTGTCACCCTGAGGACTAGGATGGAAAGCCTCACAGCCTCTAACTATACTCTATTTTTTGCGGAAGCCCATTATTGCTACATGAAACATAAAATTGTTATTACTAATTCCAGTAGATCAGTACTAGTCGGAGTCAAGTATGAATATATTTTTTCCGATGATGTTCTAAGAATACCCTAAAATTCCATAAAAGAACTGTACTTTTTTTCTATCGACTTTAATGGTTTTGTATCAAAATTCTGACAAAAATAATCCATCAACCTGTATATGTATATCAAGGGCATGTAATAACATATTCTAACAAAATGTACCCCACTCGGATAGAAAACTCATCATTTCATAAAATGGCAATCAACAATATAGACTTGTTTCTTAGTCGCCCAAGGAAAGTATTAAAAGCCTTGGGCATCTGGTTCCCGCCTGAAAACTATTTATTTTTGCACGCACTTTATACAATAATAATATTGCTAACGCAATACGCGTTTATTTTGTTTGAATTCATTTACATAGCTGGTGTGTGGGGAGACATTGACTCCATGTCGGAAGCCTCGTACCTGCTTTTCACACAAGCTTCGGTATGCTATAAAGTGACTGTGTTCATTGTTAATAGAAAGAATCTAACAGTATTATTTGAGTTTATGAAATCTGAAATTTTTGCTCCACAAACAAACCAACATGAGCTGTAAGTACCAAACGTATAAGCAATTATGTTATTAGGTCTTAATATTTTAGCCTAATTATTATTATTATGAGGGGTATCTATATAGTTTTCTCATCTGGTTGGGCTATATAAATATATAATTGTAAATGAAAATGATAAACATACATAAATATCAACAAAATAAAATAAATACATAAAAAATACATAAATAAATAAAAACCCAACCACATAGAAGCCCTCAGCAGGGGAGACCAAACGGCCGAGGGTTAGGGGGAAAGGGAAAGAAACCGGCGGACGATGCGGGCGGTGTCTAGGAGCACCGCCTTCTACATTTGAGCTTGGAGCGATCCGTCACGGAGTCCCAGTCACCTCAGATGACCCGAGAGGCTGACTGAGATTAACCCGTTCGCAGAAACGACCAGAGGAATAATTTCGTCCGCCCCACATATCGGTTACCTCATGAGCCAGGTCCAGATATTTTGTACGCTTATCTGTTTCGGCTTTCACGAGGTTCTCGTCATACGGAACGGTAATGTCGACCAAAAATATCCTTGACTGTGCCCGGTCCATCAGCACAATATCAGGCTTATTCGTAAGAATGGTCCTGTCTGTGATGATGGCCCGGTCCCAGTAGAGCTTGGCGCGGTCATTTTCGAACACGGCTTCAGGCATGTACTTACGAGTATAATAAGGCATTTTCCGATCCACGAGACCGTATTTCAGAGCGAGCTCCTGGTGTAGAATCCTGGCTACTAGGTTGTATCTATGCAAGTACTCAGAGTTAGAAAGCGCCGAACAACCGGAGATGACAAGCCTAAGTGATTCACCGGGATGGCGACAACCTCGACAAATGTCGACGGTGCCATCCCTTAGGATGTATCTCCGATAGTTGCTGGTCTCAATAACCTGATCATGTATTGCACAGACAAAACCCTCGGTTTCCCCGAAGAGGTCACCAAAACATAGCCAGTGGAGGGAGGCAACTGTGTCTACGAAAGGCTCATGTAGAGCCTTGTAGAAGCTCCCGTGGAGCTCCTTCTCCTTCCATACGGTCTCCCGGTCGGAAATGCTCTGTACTGTCGGGTTGTACTTGTACTTGCAATTGCTCGTTGGCTAAGGATACAAGTAAGTCCTTTATCACAAAAAATAACGCCCCTATAGAATGGATCATCCGCTCTCATCAGAAAGTAATTACGGAGGCTGCACACTTCGCGATTATGCATGGTAAGCGCGCTTAAAAAGCCGCGCCCATCATGTTTCCGCGGCAAGTACAGCCTCATTACTGACGATCTCATAGTGATCGTCAATAATGAGGCTGATCTCATCGTCATAATATTGCGGACTTTTCTATCCAGAGCGTTCAGTTCGGTCTGAGTCCACCTGAGTATGCCAAATGTATACATTAGAACAGGCATGATCCAACCGTTATATGCGTGTGTCTTATTAACGCCCGACAAAAGACTGTTAAGCGCTTTTGTCAAGCGTACATAAAACACATCGCAAACTGACTGCTCCATACCCGCCTCATCGACACCGATGTTCTATGACATACTCAGGTATCGGTATATTTCAGCCTCGGAAAGGGAGGACCCTAAGGGTTGCTAACTCTGACGGCATAGATTTATCAGCATAAGGATATGCTGATAAATCTATGCCCTCAGAGTTAGCAACCCTTCCCTTTTGACATGGAGGACCGCACACTTATCCGTCCCCAGCTCCATTCCAATAGAATTGCTAAAATCACAAGTGATGATTAGCAATTCCATAAGATGGGAGCGACTAGAGGCGAATAACTTGAGATCATCCATATAGAAAAGGTCGGTCACTTTTGTACCTCCTTTCCGAAGCTGAAATCCCCTCCCGGAACCCTCCAGTAAGGTACTGAGAGGATTCTGAAAAAGGCAGAACCAGATTGGACTCAAACAATCGCCCTGGAAGATACCCCTTCTTATCCTTATGTGATTCTCCGCAGCCGTCATCCGCTGGCCTAGATGACAAAGGATCGTACTCCATTGCCCCATACACTGCTCGAGGAAGTCTCGAACCGTACAGTCAACCTTGTACAGCTCGAGGACCCTCTTATGAGGCACCAAGTCGAATACCTTTTTGGAGTATATCCAGGCGGCGGAGAGGTTCCGACGGTTGCGTTTAACCACCTTGCCAATAACCGCGTCAATGAGGAGTGGTTCCTTGGTTCCACGACCATCGCCCCGACATCCATTCTGAGCGCGCGACATCACCTGATTTGAGTACAGGTGACGAGTGATTCTCGCGCTCAAAATGGGTGTTAGTATCTTGTATAAGGCAGGTAGGACACGTTATGGGGCGGTATTTGCTCGGGTCTGTGGAATCCCGGTCTTTAGGAACCAAATGAGTGATCCCAGTAGTGAAGAGGCTCGGGAGTGATTTTTGGTCAAGAGCCTCTTGAAACTGTGGGGCGAGTACTGCGTGACACACCACGAACCCCTTCAGCCAGTAGTGATGCAGTCCGTCGAGTCCCGGACTTTTCCAGTTCGGGGCCCTACGGACCGCCTCAGCTACGTCTTCTGGCGTTATGATGACGAGGTCCATGGGCGTAATATTCGCACACTGACTCGCCACAACTTCCGTCCAAGGGCCCTCGCTGTGGTTTACGGGCTCTGACCACAGGCCGCGCCAGAATGCGATAGTGTCGGCAAGATTCGGTGCTGGGCCCGTTCCACGTACCATTGGTCGCTCTAAAGATTCATAGAGCCTCTTCTGATCACTGTGGAAGAGACGATTCTGGTTGAACCGTGTTGACCTCTCGGTATATCGCCGAATTCGCTTTCCCCAAGCAGCGATTCTCTGCTTCAGGTCGTCTATGCGCTCCGTCAGTTTTTGCGTTATATCCGGCTGGGACAAACTGATATTTGTCCCAGCAAACGCCATCCTGACGGTGCGCACTATTCTCGGCCTATTATTGCCCGACCTGAAGCTTATCAGTCTGCCAATGAGGGCCCTTACCTTTGCGATACGGTTCTTAATCCTTCTTCTCCAGGCTGGGATAGCGCTATTTTGTCTAGTAGCGCGTCCAGCCGTGGGAAGTTTGGCGCCAATAATACTGTATTATTATTATTATAAATTATTAGTATATAGAAGGCTTTTTTGTTACTATTTTTGTTACAACCTTTGTCGGACACTAAAATTTTACTTATTTCTATTTACTTAACATCTGAATAATAACATAGTAACACCAGAATCTTCTCTATCGACACGTAAAAGTCCACCACTTGACAGAGATCTATGCTTCGCGCCTTTGACGCCACTGTCAGTGCGATCTGGGTATTTCACGTTTTTTTTTTAAATAAATGAATAAGGGTGACAAACGAGCACACAGTCCACTTGATAGTAAGTGGATGCTGAGACCCATAGACACATACATCTATCATCATTAAAGCACGTAAAGCCGTTGGTCATGCGCCTGATCTCTCACTGGTCGTGTCGGTTTACCGTCCCATCACACTAGGAGAGTGAGGTAATAGAGAGTGCACCTGTGCTTGTGCATACACTTGGGGACTATAATCCTGTACTGCGCAGATGGCTAGTCTCCGTTGAGGGTGGCAACCGTGACCGAAATTCTGCCTGGAGGACATTGTTATTACATTTATCTACGATTAAGAATCAAAATATAGAAGCGTTGCCACCCCTGAGGACTAAAATGGATTACCTCCTTACCAGTTAAAAGGGTCTCCAGTTCTCTATACTCACCATAATTTAAAATTTTGTACAACCGACTTCAATATAAATTATTAAGAATAACTCAAAAACGATTGGTCAGACCTTGATAAAACCTATATGAGACCACATGTGAAGCACCAGCTTTCGAATAAAAAAGAATCATCGAAATCGGTTCACACATAAAAACATACAGTCGAATTGAGTGCCGTCTCCTTTTTGTCGGTAGAAAACAGCAGCTAATGCTGCTGTTATTTTACCCTCGCATTCTGTGATATTTTAGTCCTTTCACGGCAGAGGCGATACATTTGTTCTGCAGCCTTATTATAGCTGCAGCATGGCTCTACCACCTATCGGAAGCCATTAGATTTCTTTTTATAGAAGAGGGGCAAACAAGCGGCTCACCTGATGGAAACTGTCGACCTTACCGAACCTTCTCCCACAAACAACTGCAACACTAGGAGGATTGCAGGTCCGTTACCAGCCTTTTAAAAATTAAATGTTGGTGGATCCTCTTACACTGCCGCTGATAAAATGCTCAATTTACATTTCTTTTAGGATTCTAATAAAAAATTCTCAAAAAATCAAGAACTTGTGCACGTTTTTTCTGACGAGCGCGTTGACAACTTGCACTCTTTGGGCGCTAATGCCCCTATTCGATAATGCTGGAGCCAGATTTTTCCCGTTTAGAATTTGGTAAGTAGTTACTAAACGAATATGATATGGTAAGAACTTCCGCTACCCCGTTTGGTATCGTAAATGGCGACTATAAAAAATGAAACAGCATATGGATAGCAGCATCTTCCTGATAACAACTCATAATAATAACAAACTGCGGT
Source organism: Parnassius mnemosyne (assembly GCA_963668995.1). Lineage (NCBI taxonomy): Eukaryota > Metazoa > Arthropoda > Insecta > Lepidoptera > Papilionidae > Parnassius > Parnassius mnemosyne. The sequence continues at coordinate 13,228,595 of CAVLGL010000057.1, forward strand.
TGCCAATACACCTGCCAAGCGTGGCTACTATAGCAAATGGCCTGCCAGGCTTTATAATAAATTTTATACGTGGTAGAGCCATGCTGCAGCTATATTTTTTTTTTATAGGAGAGGGGGCAAACGAGCATGCGGCTCACCTGATGGTAAGTGACTACCGCCGCCCATGAACAACTGCAACACCAGGGGAATCGCAGATGCGTTGCCGGCCTAAGTCGTATCGGTCCGGAAAAATCGCTGATGGTAATCGATTCCACAAGGAGGTCGTGCGAGGAAGAAAACATCTTCTAAATCGCACAGTGGATATTATTGGTATAGTTGTAGCACGGATGGGTCGGCTCGACCGGGGAAGGACTACGTTCTCACAGAATACCAGCGTAAAATAGCAACTTAACGCTGCTGTGTTTCGTATGGTGAGTGTAGAGAACCGGAGATCCTTTTTACTGGAAACGAGGCATTACACCTTAGTCCTAACGGGTGACAACGCATCTGCATTTTGATTCGTAATCGAGGATAGATGTAGATGTCTATGGGCCACAGCAACCACGTACGGTCAGGTAACTGTGTGCTCGTTTGTTACCCTTATCATATAAAAAGACGCTATTGTAAACCATTGAAGCTATTTACTGCTTTTGATACTATTTCTTGTATTGACGTTCCGTAAGTATAGCTTAAGTAGTTACAATACCTGAATGCTTAATTAAACAGCTGAAGTATAATTAATACCAATATAAGAAAAAAGAAGCCATGTATTAGTGAAAAATCTAACAAATTGGCAGGCAACGCGGACGGCGATATCGGAAACCACCTTCCTTTGCATTATTTAGAAGAGCCGTCACAGATATTAATCTCGTGATATAAATAGTTGAACTGGCTGAAATATCTATAGGCTCTTAGTAGTAATTCTTAGACTAATTAAAAAACAAATCAAACTACAACAGCAGTTTTTGTAGGATGCCAATTGGTCCAGAGAAATCGCCGCAGTACGAACTGGGCTACTTGTACCAGATGATGAGCATCTACATCAGCGCTTCTTTGTTCTTCGCCGTGGACAGCGTAACGCTTGGCATGATTATGTTTGGTTGCGCACAACTGGAGATCATTATTGATAAATTACAAGAGGTATTCATTCATTCATTACGGCCTTTCGAAAGACACAATACCAAGAACGATATCGTGGCCTCCAAAACCTTATCGTATATAACACATCTCAGTACCCAGACCGGAAACAAGGAACAGCTTCAAATGGTAGTGTAATCGACTGTGTAAACGACTGACAAGCGTGGTGGAGAAAAATCCTTCCTAGAATGCAAGACATCCGTGTTCCGCAGGGAACTATTACAAGGTGATAAGGAAGAGAATTATTCGTCCACTTAGTATGATAATTCAATTATATTTACCTACTCTTTAATGCAATAAAAGCATCAATGTATTTTATGAATGTATGGAATTGTGGTGTTAGAAGAAATTGAGCAAGATTTGGGATGAAATTGATTTTTGCTGTAAGCCATTTGAAAGAAAGAAAGAAAGACATTTATTCACTGGAACTGTACACATCACAACAATAAAAAATAACAAGTTAAAAGTATGGTAGATTAAAATTTCGAGAGTGTATAGCGCCAGTGCAAAGGTTATGACTCAGCGTAATGCTGCAGGGTAACCTACAGCGCTGATGATTCTGCCATAACCACAGAAACACGCACGATCCGCCTGAAAGTGTTTATGACATTCATTTCAAAAATTATTTTATAAATTGAATTATTTCCTTGCTAATAAATATACCTACATATACATTTAGGGATATACACACATACATACATACAAGACATATTATACATAAATATATTCATATCATATTATATTCTATATAAAACTAAAAAGGTTTCAAAACATATATAAAAATAATTTAAAATTAAAAATTTTGTACAGCCGACTTCAATATAAGTTATTTAAGAATAACTTAAAAACTATTGGTCTGACCTTGATCAAATTCATATGGGACCACACGAGAAGTACCAGCTTTCAAATAAAAAAAGAATCATCGAAATCGGTTCACCCAGAAAAAAGTTCTGAGGTAACACACATAAAAAAAAAAACGAAAAAAAAAACATACAGTCGAATTGAGTACCGGCTCCTTTTTGGAAGTCGGCAGATAAACGTAACAATAAGCTTAGAAAATACACACTAAAAACAAACATATAATGCTCAACGATGCTGGAAGATAGGCTCAAGGTTGAGCTTTTTGTGAGTGTAATAAATGATTTTTATAATGGGATTTAAAATTGTACTTTGAATTACACTCACGAATAGGTGGAGGAATGTCGTTCCAGCACCTTGTAGCTATATAGACTATCCATTAATTACCAGAAATCCTGTATAAATATTAAGTAACTAAAAGTCTCGAATACTTCACGTGAGTAATCTCTGAAGATATTAAGATCCACCTAATTTTTTCAAGGTCAGGCAGTTAAGCAGGGCAAGGGCAGGCTATTTCCTTTCATTATAAGTAAAGGTGGCAAAGTAAAGCAAGGTCCTATGGTCCGTAGACCTCTGACGACTAAGCCGGAATGCCTCCTTATTCGTAAAAAGAGTCTACGGTTCCAGTCGCTCATCATAGCATCATACAAAGTACAGTATCATTATGCTACATTTTACGGTGATGTTCTATGAGCGCGGGGTCCGTTCCTAGTCGATCCGAAAAATTCGAACCGCAGCCATAATATAGTGGCACGTTAAGAATATTGATAAAAATATCCTGAGTTATATGGGTAGGATAATCTGTTGATATCACCAGATTTTGATAAAGAATTACAGCAGGAGTAGGAGTACCTTGCTAATACAAGCGGTCGGGCTAGCTGGGAGCAAGTGCCAAAGCACCGACCGTGAAAGAGAAAATACCACGCTCTAGGTTGGCCAATGTTTATATACGTTTCTTTATTTCAGGTGCAAGAAATACCGCTATCTACAAAATTAAGACACGAAGAAAGGAATAAAAGAACTCAGCATAACAATGCATTACTCGTCGAATGCATCTCTCAACATCAGACTGTTATACGGTAAATTTGAGTGTAATTGAGAAGCGTAATGCACCTAAAATGTAGAACGAAAATATTTTTTATTCAACATATATGTAGATCTATAAATAATATCTACTCTGTAATAGTTTATCTTTACTACTGCACTGATTCAGATAAAATCTTTGTCTAGGGAAGAAGTACCTAGCTTTTAAATTTTGTAAGTACAATATACGTTATTGTACTCGTACTTACAATATTTTTGTTACACAATTTATTTAAAAACTAGCTGTGCCCCGCGGTTTCACCCGCGTATATCACGCGTCTGCGCCTTGCGACATGCGAACTTCGAGAGAGACATCACGACGGACGGTTGCTGAATTAACAAAGATTTAAAAAGTGAAATATGTTACTAAAATTACATGGTTAACGTAATTGGTGGTTATGCATGATACAGGTACTGATACGAATAATGTGGCCTAGTTTGTACCGGCGTTACTATTTCACATTTTAACATGTAAAAGTATTACAATAATGTGACATAACTGTAATAGTTAAACATATGGTATTGCAGACTTTTTTGTAGATATTGATATCCTCTATAAAACTGAAGTACATTACTTTGCTCTATTATCAATAGTTTCGGCAGCGTACGCGATATAAGGATTCTTTTTGCTATTTTTTTTCACACCTTGGGTTACATTAACGAAGTTTTCATACGGATTCCTAACTTTTTTGAAAATATTACATAGCCTATGTTCATCAGGGATAATGTAGGATTCTAATGGTGAAAGAATTTTTCAAATCGATCCAGTAGTTTCGAAGCCTATTCAATTCAAACAAACAAACAAACAAACAAATCTTTCCTCTTTATAATAGTAGTGTAGAAAAAACATTTTAGAAACATCTTCATAGCGACAAGGTTTCTTACGAGCTTAGCAGGACTCTGATGTTTATTATCCTTTTATATTATTTAATTTTTGTCTTATGATCTATTTATCAGCCCGATAAAGTCCACAGCTGGAAGTGGGTCTCTACCATTATCCTGAATTGTTGACAATCGCAATACCGGACATCTTCCATCTTTAATGCCGCTCCCCGACAGTTAACTGGATATTTTACGTCCTGCGTAAACAATGATTACACTGCCATCTAGCAAAAGCCTCTATATCTCAAGTTAGCTAGATAGCTGCAACTCGATAATAATGATTTGTGGTTTTTACAGAAGGTTAATTGAACTTTTAGAATATTTGTTTATTCATTCACTACAGATTATCAAAAGTTCTCTGCTGTTCACAGGCTTCCCCATAAATTGACTCATAGGAGGGATTTTGCCGTTATTGTTACGCGTCGCAGGCGGGTTGGCTACTGCATTGTTTAATTATTTATCAGGAAAATGCTGCTGCCCATTTCCTGGTTTAGTTTCCCTCTGTCACCACTTACGAAACCCACGGAATGATATGGGGTAGTGGATATTATTACGCGTGTATTACACATCTGTTTCACAATATGATTTTGAACAATCCGTGAATCCTCGCACTTAGGTAATAACAATATCGATATTTTATATTGAAAAAGAAAAATAAATGGAACCAATTGTTACAGATTCATAGAAAATGTAGAAAATACATACCACGCGAACATATTCTTTCAGCTGAGTGGAACTGTTGCTATTATATGCATCGTTGGTCTTCGTATAACTATGGTACGTATTTCTCCACATTTTAATCATACCCAAAATTGTTAACTACTTACCATAATATTATAATATATGGAAGCATATCTTAGCTTCGTAGATAGATATTCGCCTTAAATTTGTTATTGTTATTTTATAGAAATTTTGTGGTAGAGCCACATCATCATCATCATCAGCCAGCGGCAGTCCACAGCTAGACATAAATCTCTGTCAAGTCTTGCGGTGTGATTAGAGTAGACGCTTCACAAAGTGGAGACCGCGCTTACGTAACCGCAGTGTGAGACGCCACCTGGCTAGTCTGGCTAGATGGAGCAACGATCTGCGCGAAGCGGCTGGTAGCAACTGGATGCATGAGGCCGAAATAAAGCTACGCTGCAGCTATATTATGGCTACAGCACGAATTTTTGTATGTACGAATAAATATGAATGTATGTGTGGGTGTCTAGTGCCTTTTTTTTTTGCGGATGGAAAATCATCAAATGACGCCTTTCGCTCTGGGTGGAGCGGAAGGGAGTGTCAGACTTTTACTGACTAAAAACCATCCGTGTTCCTTCAGTGCCCTTACGTTCCGGAGCCGCGGTATCTCTTTCGAACAGCCCGCAGCCCCGGCAGGCGTCGGCCCTTGCGGGCCCCTTCACGCTGCTGACAGCTCTTTGAGGCGCGCGTGGAACAAAACGCGCCGTCGACACGGCCTGTCGTCGTTAGACGGACGGACGGCGAGCTACCCATTGCTCGCCGTCCTCAGGCCCGCACCTACGGTGGCCGGGGGCCACGACGTAGCCCCCGACGCCCGGGGCGTCTCCCGCGGCGGCCGGGAAGGAAAGCTGCTGCTCTCTCCTTCTCCCGCTCCGCCACCTCCTTCGCTAGCATCACTGCTTCGCAGAAGGTGGTGACGGCATCACATTCCGTCTCGCTCCGGACCATGGCTTCGACCAGGGCCGGACGCGAGAGGTCGCCGCCACCTATCGCCGCTACGAGGACACGGCGGTGCTCCCCCCAGGCAGGGCACACCTCCACGGTGTGCTCCACCGTGTCCTCCGGTCGATCCTCGCAGTGGGAGCACCCGGGCGTTTCCTCCCGCCCGATTCGGTGCAGGAACCTCCCGAACACACCGTGTCCGGTGAGGACCTGCGTCAGGCGGAAGGTGAGGACGCCGTGGCGTCTCTCAAGCCACTCCTCAAAGAGGGGTCTTATCGCCACTATAGTGGCGTGCCCAGCACGGGGTTGCGACAGTCGCTCTCTCCATGTCGCCATGAGATCATGCCGGAAGTCTGTCCGCTGCACGACAACTTGCCGCGGCAGCGGGGTTTCCCCCCGGCATAGTGCCTCCGCGCGCCATTCGTGCAGGCGCGCGAGGACTATCGCCTCCAGATCCCATGGCGGCAATCCGGCAAGGAGGCACGCTGCCTCGCGGGAGATCGTGCGGTAGCCGCGAACCATTCTCACGGCAAGCAATCCTCTCAACGACTATCGCAACCCCGCGTGTCATAGTTTCCGCCGCGGCCTCGTACGACCCCCCCTGTGCCAGTACCAGCGTGTCGTCAGCGTAGCAAACTACGCTGACGCCGGTAGGGAGGTCGGCGCGCAGCACCCAGTCGTAACCGATGTTCCACAGGGGCGGCCCCAGAACCGAAACCTGTGGGACACCGCACGACATCTCTCGCCGGTTCCACTCACCGTTGCGACCGGGTAGATGACGGCCCTATCCGTCAGATAGTCCCCGACTATACGACGGAGGTAGGTCGGCACCCGGTGATACCGGAGTGCCTCCCTAATGCAGATCCAGGGCATGGAGTTGAAGGCGTTGGCGATGTCGAGAGACACCGCCAAAACAACCCCCCCCCCCCCTGGCTACTGCATCCCCCGTCGTGAGGGCTCTCACGCGCATGATGACGTCCACCGTAGAGCGCCTCTTGCGGAAACCAAACTGGTGTTCCGCAAGATCCGGCCTCGTCCCCGCAAGGTGCTCGGCGAGGCGGTTTGCAATGACTCTTTCAAAGAGCTTGCCCACCTCGTTGAGCAGCACCACGGGCCGGTATGCGGACGGAGAGTCCGCAGGGCGCCCCGGCTTCCGAATGAGGACCAGCTTCCCCGTCTTCCAACGAAGCGGGAATTGGCCTCTCTCCAAGCATGCGCTTAGGAGCCCCTCCAGTCGGGGCCCGAGAGCCTCCGAGGCCAGGACCCAGGTTTTGCCAGGCAAGCCATCGGGTCCTGGGGCGGTATTCCTGGCCTTGAGCCTACGTACCGCCACTCTCAGGTCTACCCCGGTCCCTTCCGGGATGCCGTCGTCGTCGTCCTGGTGGTCCGCTTCCGGCACCGCAGGCACTGCCGCTCCTGCTCCGCCTGCTCCGGCACCGCAGACACACAACTGGCACTGCCGCTCCTGCTCTTTCGCCTTTTTGGCTGCCTTCTTCCCCTTCTGTTTGTCCCCGACCACCTGCCAACCTGCTGCCGCGGGAGGTGTAGGGAGCTGGGGGGGCGGTGGCGGCGGCGGCAGCTGGCTTGCCGCTGGCACTGGCCCATTCGCCGCAGGCACTGGGGCTGGCGCAGCCATCACCTGTGCTGCCGCCTTGCCCTTTTTCGCCTTCGCCTTGCCTCTCTTTCCCGTCGCCGGCTTAGCCGGAGCCGGTACAGCCGGTATCGGTCATGCCGGAGCCGGCTTTTCAGGGGGGGAGGGGCAACTGCAGCCCCACCCGAGGGCTGGCTGGACGGCCCCGGCCTGGATGCGGCAGCCGTGGCCGTCGCGTAAGTAACCATTGCCGGCCTCGCCGCCGTCTTGTTTGCCCCTAGGGGGGGGGCGCAGGACGATGCCCTCCAGCACGGAGAACCAGTGCTGGAAGGCAGCCAGCTCCTGCCGGACCAGGTTCAGAACCTGGTTCTCCACCGGCACGGGCTGGCTTGGGCGCTGCGTCTGGGGCGCCGCGCGAGAGGCAGGCTCATGTAGACTGGCCAGGTCTGCGCGGAGCTTCTCATTCTCCTTCTGGAGAGTCTCCATGGTGGACGTCAGGCGGGCCACGCCCGCCCGCAGCTTCGCCACCTCGTCCGCATTAGGCCCGGCCCCAGCAAAGTTGGCCTCCGCAGCCGCCATGATGGAGGCGGAGGCCGCGGGAATGGCCTTGAGTTTCGAGGAGGACTTTTGCTTGTTGGCCACGACCTTGATCGCGGCCTCCACCTCCTTTACGTATCTGGCCTTACGCTCAACCTCGGAGCCGCCAGTCGCATCTGTTTCTTCGCCTGATTCCCGAGCCGTATCGTCCGGGTGGCGCCCCTCCTCGGCAAGCTTTGCCGCTCGTTCGGCCCTCTAATTGGCAGAGAGCTCCCTCCCCTTGCCTCTCAGCCCGCCCCGCCTGTTGGTGGGGATTTTCCGGGCCGAAACCTCCTCTTCACCGGATGCCGACCCCTGGTCGCCATCCCGCCTGGACCGCTTGCGGAAGAACTTGCTGGTCTCCGCGGTCCCAGGCTCCACTTGTCGGGAGCTCTCTGAGCCTCCCTCGCTGCTCGATGCGGCGTCGGACTCTGTCCCCGCATCGTTCTTCCTCTCCTCTACGTTGCCGTTGCCGGCGGTTTTGGTTTTTTGTTTGTCCTGGTTTTCAATTTTTTGTACCCACGAGTATGGGGGAATTAAAGGTCCGCCTTGGCAGAGACCCCTTACCAAGGTAAGCAGGTTTAGAGGATTTATTACTCGCCAGGGGGTCTGCAGGTACCCTGGCGAGGAGCGCACTAACGACTGATTTGTTCATAGAACCCCGTCAGCCATCCATCCCCTCGCGGTGCGTCGCCGCTTGAGATTCGGGGTAACTTTTAGAGGTTTTCTCCCTCGCGGTCCGGGCGGTTAACCCAAAACCCTCGGTCCCTATCAAAGCCGCGAGACGTGATCCACGACACTTCGATACTGGGATTACGAGACCGGCGGTGACAGCAAAGGATGAATCCTTCACTGTCTGCCCGGAGGCACGGTAAGTGCACACCGAGCCCGCCCTCACTCCTCTGCTATGCCCTCTGCTGATCAGAGGGTCACGCAGTGGAACGCACCGTTGGTCCGGGACGGACCCCCCCCCCCATGTCAGAATAATTAGCCGCGGCAGTACCATTCCCCACGGAGTAAGAATTTCTTCTCATTTCTCGAGGAAGATTACTGCCGCGCCCAGGGTGCACCGGCCCAGTATCTGCTCTTCCCTCCAGACGTATCGAGAGGGACCCGCAACTACCAGGCACACATGGAGGACTTCTGACTTCGCACCCCGGGTGTCTAGTGCCTACGAGCAACATTATTCACTTACCATCAGGCGTATTGTGTTTGATCTCGCCGCAGAGAAAAAAAATCGCTTTTCGACATTTGAATTGCCAGCGTGTAACTAATATGGTATGTGAATGACCTTATCTGTTGATATGGAGAGACTTTAGATCTTAGCGAGATCTTCCAAGTTCCATGCTTGCATACACATTGGTATATATTGGGACAAGCAATGGGGGCGCCATAATTGGATCTCCTCATTTTCTGCCCGTCAGAGCCGAAGTGCAGTCGCGGAGCAGAGGAGTGTAGGTATAGCGACGCGCCACTAGGGCTGAGAGAGCTGGCGCTTCCTGTTTTTTTTGGTCCCATGGCCTTCGTGTAACAAACTCAGGGACCCCCATATCGCTGTTAGAGATAGAGGCCGCGTGCTGCAAGACAAGAAGGCAAGTAACTAAGCTGGAACACAAGGTGCGCTTTCACCCTGTGTTCCAGCACGTCTTGTCTGAGATGTATGACCTTCAGTGTCTCTTGAGCTATGACAAAAACAAAACGCCAACTTCCATTTTCAGATACACCTACAAGAGTATGGTTCTCACCACCTCGTGGCCCTAATTCCCTCGTAACTCCCCTAAGTAACACACTGCTATGGCCTGATGAGAATATTTACCCTAATCTCGTATCAGGCCGCTGCTACCCATCGCTGGTTAGATTATTTAAAATTTTATACCAATAAAACAAAGATAGACGGAGGACTGCGTACATTTTGAGTGACGTGAACACGCACTCTCGCACACATATGCATCTAAAATTATTTGCAACCACCGACATGGCTTTAGGTGCATTTTTGTGTACTTTTACAAACTTTTGAGAAAAGAAAGAGTGCGTGTCATGAAGTTCAGCATAATTTCGGCGTCACTTGAAATGCGTGCAGCGCCCCGTCTATCTTTTCTTTGTTGCTCTAAGTATACCTATCCTATTTGGAATACGAGATGGCAGTCAACTATCTGGTACCTCCTATTGTCGACAGAGATTTCGCCACCCAAAGAAAATGATGGGATATGCATTCCTTTTATCGTAGGCGTTGCTCACCACTTATTCTGACTGCATTTTCAATTTATTCATAGTCGGAGCCAAGTAGTGTGCAGTTCTACTCCATGCTGATCTACATGGTGACCATGCTGTCGCAGCTGTTTTTGTACTGCTGGTGCGGCAACGAGCTAACGACACGGGTAAACGTATACATTATAAATAGACTTCAAAAATGAGGAAGTTATCATTGTAGCTGTACTTAGATTTTTCTTTAATTTACATAAATAACAATTATAAGTACCTACTGATTTAGTACGATCGGTGATAAAGAAAAACACCGTGAGGATGTCTAAAAAATAAAAAAAAGGCTTGTGAAGTCCGCACGCGCTTTGAGGCCAAGCTGTGAGGCGTTCCATCTTAATCCTCAGAGGTGACAACGCATCTCTAGCCTTCTTTATTTAAAGTTGGTTGCTTATTTCCATGGGCTGCAGCAGCCACTTACCATGACGTCTAACTTGTACCTACTTCTTATAACATCAGCTATATGCCAGTGATAGGCCCGTCAAAATCGGTCTAGTCATTTCGGAGATAAGCCAGAACAAAGAGACAGACAGACAGACAAAAAATTTAAAAATTGCGTTTTTGTTATAAGTACAATATACACTTTCATATGCATTTATTAAAAAGTTGTTATTTTGACATTACAAACAGTTCAATTTCATATTAAAAAACGCTAACTTTTAAAGCGACTAAGTTTTATTCAGTAATTGTTTAAGTTTATTTCAGAGTCAAGAGCTGCGCGACAGGTTGTACCAATGCCCCTGGTACGATCAGGATATATACTTTAAGAAGTTACTTCTCTTAACTATGGAGTGTATGAAGAAGCCTATCATCTTTAAAGCTGGACACTATATTCCGCTTTCGAGACCTACATTCGTATCGGTTGGTTTACTAAAATCTTTATAATTGTTTGGGTTCAAAAACGAAGGAATTCATCCTTAAAACATGCCTGTGTCATCATTTCAGTTTTTTTGTAAGTTCGGATTGCAGATTTTTTTTTATAGGAGAGGGGGCAAACGAGCATGTGGCTCACGTGATGGTAAGTGACTACCGCCGCCCATGAACAACTGCAACACCAGGGAGGGAATTGCACATGCGTTGCCGGCCTTTTAAAAAGGAGTACGCTCTTTTCTTGAAGGTCCCTAAGTCGTATCGGTCCGGAAAAATCGCTGATGGTAATCGATTCCACAAGGAAGTCGTGCGAGGAAGAAAACATCTTCTAAATCGCACAGTGGTGAACCGCTAATCATCCAGATGGTGTGGATGGTATCGGGAGTTCTGCCGCGATGTGCGTTCGTAAAATTTGGCGGCTGGGATTAATCCGAACAATTCCTCAGACCACTCCCCATGGTAGATGCGAAAGAAAATGCAAAGGGATGCAACATCTCTTCGCAGTGCCAATGAATGGAGCCGATCGGAAAGGAATCGGTCGTCGACGATTCGAGCCGCTCTGCGCTGGATGCGGTCAAGTGGAAGGAGAAGGCATGAAATGCTGAATATTCCATGCCATAAGACTAAAAACTTTAGGGGATGTTTTAAATATTCGGCCGCAAAAATATGGAATGATTTGCCACCACCCTTAAAAGATAATTTTAATATTACATTTGCAACATTTAAAAAAAAGGTTAAAAAGGAGTTATTACATAAACAGAAGTCTTTTTAGGCCGAATAACTGTATGTTTATTCTGTAATAAAGTTTTTTTTTTCATCTAACACATATTGACTGTAAAGAGGTTTACCAGCAATACATAATTAAATAAGATGTGCGTGCGACCAAAATATACTCACAACAGCAGGGACTGGCTGAAAAACAGTGCTGAGCATAATGCCCAGCGAATACTGAGCCTGTGCCCGTTGCCTCACATTATAATCGTAAACTGAGTAATATTAGTTAATCTGTTAATTGTGAATGTTCATTTTTTTATAAAAAATTTAAGTCTAATAATTTTTATGTGTATACTTACTTTGTAAACTTTTCATTTGTAAACTTATTATTGTGTGGCAATAAATATTTATTATTATTATTATTAAATACTATCAGGGTCTGCTGAGCACGCCAAGCTTTTTAGAGGCCAATTTGGCCTTCTCTTCCATGTGACCACGAAACTGCACGTCACTCGATATGTCGACGCCGAGGATACCGATACTGGCTGAGGCAAGAAGGGCAGTGCCTTGAAACTGAGGACATACGACAAAGGGGTTCTTTTTAGCGGTAAACGCGCAAACTTGTGTCTTCTGAGGATTAAACTGGACTAGATTTAGTCGCCCCCAATCTGAGACTTTGTTCAGCAAAGACTCGACTTCAGACACAAGTTTGTTCCGGTACTCGGCGACGTTTTCCCGAGAAATATTGGCATGGCCGGTGTATAGAGCATCACCAGTGCTGTCATCCGCATAGCAATGAATGTTACCAGTTAGCAACATATCATTGATATGCAGAAGAAACAGCGTTGGTGATAGCACACAGCCCTGTGAACACCAGCGTTAATAGGCTTGTAGTCGGAGCATGCACCGTCTACAAAGACCTTGATGCTCCGATCTGCAAGGAAGCTGGTGATCCAATTGCACAATTTCTCGGGAAGCCCATAGGAAGGGAGCTTCGAAAGAAGCGCTTTGTGCCAAACCTGATCGAAGGCCTTCGCAATGTCCAAACTAACGGCCAACGCCTCCCCCTTGGACTCTACTGCCTCCGCCCATCTATGGGTCAGGTAGACCAGAAGATCACCAGCTCATCGACCCCGACGAAAACCGTATCGGCGGCCACTAATCAGCTGGTGATCATCAAGGTACCGCATGAGCTGGCAGTTAATCATGGATTCCATTATTTTGGAGAACAAGGAGGTGATCGCGATAGGCCTATAGTTGGACGGGTCTGAGCGGTCGCCTTTTTTAGGGATCGGGTGGACAAAAGGTGTCTTCCATGAATTCGGGACTACGCCTTGAGAGTAGGAGTACCGGAAAAGACGCGTTAGGACTGGTGCCAACTCCGGAGCACACGTCCTCACCACAATTGGGAGGATTCTGTCAGGCCCACTCGACTTCTGGATGTCCAGGGAGAGGAGTGCTTTGCGAACTGTGAGAAAAGCACATCCGGCATGGAGCACTCACACCGCGGGATGGTCGGCGGTGTTTTCCCCCCGTCATCAAGAGTCGAATTGGATGCAAAAAGGGAGCCTAAAAGGTCGGCTTTGTCTTTTGCGTCTTGGGCCAGTGAGTCGTCCTCCCTGTGCAGAGATGGTAGTGATGGCTTACAGAAATTCCCTTGGACAGCCTTGGCGAGAGACCAGAATGCACAGGTTCCCGAAGGAAGGCGAACTAGTTTCTCGCCAATTCTGCCTATGTGCTCTGACTTTGCCTTGGCAATAACTCTTTTGAAGGACCTGGAGGCGAAGTTATACTTCTTTTTAAGTGTGCTGGTGTTTACATCCCGAGTCGCCGAAGCCGCAGCCCAGGCTTGATAACACTTCTGCTTACTGCGTAAAGCAGTCTTACAGGAGCGACCAAACCAAGGCTGAGATCTGCCTCCGATGGGTACCACAGATGATGGAATAAATAGTTCCATTCCCTGTAGCACCACATCAGTGACAGAGTCAGCAACAGTGCTGGGATCATTTGGCGAGAAGCAAACCCGCCCCCATGGGTAGGATGCAAAGAAAGACCGCATTCCGTCCCAATCCGCCGACCTGTAATGCCAAACACGCCGGCAACCTGCAGAACGCAACCGCGAGGGGAGCATGATTGGCACCACACTCCGGATCAGACAATGGTCCGAAGAGCCAAGAGGGGCATCGACGGAAACCTGCTATCCGCCCGGATGAGAGGTCAGCAGAAGGTCGAACAGGGAAGGTGTATGATCCTCCACATCTGGAATCCGCGGAGGTAACCAGTTGTGTCAGACTAGCACCCACGCTCAGGAGTGGAATAACATGGTCGGGGATGCTCAGCGAGGGATTCTCCAGGGGTGCTGGTACCCTCCTGGGGTAGTCTAACGTGTAATTCCGCTACCATGTTTATGGGGGGGGGGGGGGCTAATTGGGCCACCGGCCACCTGCACTCACCAGACGAAACGCAGAAGCAGACCTTCTACTTCACGCCGGTATTCTGTGACGTCGTGGTACCAACCCGGCTCGAGCCGGCCCATACGTGCAACAGCAAAAACTGCTGCGTGACACTACCACCGTTAAATGAACGCAAAATGCACGCAAATGAGCGTATTTAATATTTTTGACTGCTATGCATGCATGTGTTCATTTCTGCGTTAATCATTAACCAAATAATATCTCATATGACATGAACTGAAATAAATTGCAATTTAAAGAAATATTTTTTTTTAAATAAAGTTGACAAACGTGCACACCATCCATCTGATGGTAGCTGGATACTGTGGCCCATAAATACCTACATATGTCCTCGATTAAGAATTATAATGTAGATGCGTTGTCACCCCGGTGGTCTTCGGTTTTCCATATTCACCATATGAAACATAGCAGCATTAGGCTGCTATTTTACACTGGTTTTGATGATTGCTGGTATTGTGAGAGCGTGGTCCTTTCCGATCGAATAGACCCATTCGTGTTGCAGCCAAATTATATATTAGGTGCATTTGTATATACTTTTACGAATTATTAAGAAAAGAAAGAGTGCAAAAGCAAAAGGTCACATGAAAGATATTAATTAGTACCTTCTAAATGTGTATGAAATTCTTATTTTATATCACTGCAGTCGGATTTTTTTTAAATAACATTATGAATGTACTTGGTATCATTCTTTTTTTACAGATTTTACGCTCATCGTATTCATACTTTGCAGTATTAAACCAAGCGCACAACTGAACAAAACAGTTACATATCAAGATCATCTCCAGTTAACATACAAAATGCATATTACGAGTTATAAATTACTTAATAATCTTTAAGATTTTTTGTTGACTCGAATAAATGATTTCGTTTTAGACGCTACGATTAAGCTTACTTTCGTTTTATTTAAATATCTACCTGTGTGTTTGTCTTCATCCACCATACGACTACGTATTTGTATGTATGTATTCTACCTACACGAGTGTTGAGGATTTGTCCCCAATTGTCAAACTTGACATACAGATCATGGTAATCGTCTCCAAATGTGTCACAATTTAGAAGCTCCCCGTCGCCGGTCTGGTTTTTCTTTTATAGAAAAATGGTGACAAACGAGCATACAGTCCACCCGATAGTAAGTTGATAGTAGATAAGTTGATAGTTGATAGTCTGTGGCCCACAGACATCGACATCAATCCTCGATAAAGAGTCAAAATGCAAATGCGTTGTCACCCGTGAGGACTAAGATTGAATGCCTCATTTCCAGTAAAAAAGATCTCAGGTTCTCTAAACTCGCCATACTAAACATACCAGCGTTAAGCTGATATTCTGTGAGAGCGTGGTTCTTCCCCGGTCGAGCCCCCCCCCCCCCCATTTATGCCACAACTAGTATAGCTTTGGCATGGCCTTAACCACGTACAGAGGTACATACATTTGGGTACAAAATTGTTATATCGCCATCTGTTGGAAGTCTTGTTTTATATATATATATATATATATATATATATATATATATATATATATATATATACAGGGTATTTTTGGAACGCTCCCGAAAACTAAGACAGGCGACAGCACCAAGTATACTTTTGATCATGGGTCATAAATAAATTTGATCCTGATGAAAAAAAAAACATATTTTTACAACGTTTTATTAGCTTTATTCACGCGTCATCATGTTAGTACAGCTAAATGAAACGATAATTTCATAAAAAAAATCATGAAAAGACTGAAACATAAAACCAGCAGTGGAAACTGAATTGATATCACCTGACTAATGGAGGTTAATGTACGCGCGAACGGTGAAAAAAGAACGCTGGCCTTGAACTTGGGCACTGAGCGATTTATCACATATTGGCCAGTATTACTGTGCCTGCATGCTATTGGTTCCCGCGCTTTGTTCGCTCCAAAAATACAGTCGCATACACAGCTTACTTTGCGACTCGCGACGATGTTTTAAAAAGGAAGGAAAAAAAATTATTTATATCTATTGTTTTATGACTAAACTAGTGAACGAAAAAGTGAATGGGGAAAATTGTGCAGTAAAGTTAAAATTGTTGAGGAAGAATACCGAAAAAATTACCATGTGATCGACCTGATGACGGAAGCTCAAGCGAAGATGAAAGTGATGATGAAGTAGCATCCAGTAACACCAACACACCATCAACATCTGGCTTCCATGTGACCCAAGACGTCATAATGGACGGCGTGTCACCCTTAGCTTAAGTTTCTTTGTTACAAACTACTTTATATTTTACGATAGAAATAACAAACAATGCTCAAGTAAACATTATCTATTTTTAATTCCCACCTCTTCCAAAGTTCTAAGTAGCTAGTAAAACACCTATTATGATTCTACAATAAAACAATTAATTACTATAATATTATAAAACAATAGCCCAATACCATGTAGTACTTTAGAACGCGACTGTACCCACACTCACTCCGCTGTCGACCTGTATCTAGCTCGGTATGAAACAATGCTACGGTCATAAGAAAAAAGGGCGCATCTAACAATTTTCGAATAAATGAGTTAAATATACCATTCGACTCATGATAAGAAGACGCATCTACTAAATTTTTTTAATATTTACATACAAATGTTTTAATTTTTAATTATTATCGTAGTAAGTCTTGTATGATATCCCCTTTAAAATCATTACTCAAGAGTTGCGGGTTGTTATTTTTTGTGTCTCACTACCAATGCTTTTCTAATATTTACTAAGAAAAAAGTAGTAAATTACTATTAGCGTCCTCTCAACTTCAAATGACCTTTCCAAAATATGTAAAAATGTTAAATGAATGGTAGTTTTGTTTTATTTATTAGGTTGGGAAGACCCAAATAGTTATATGCGTCTTTCCTTCGATGTTTTTGTGTTGCCAGGTGTATTTTTTAATCTAAGATGAAAAGGAAAATTCGTTTTATTTAAATAAATAAACAAATTTAAAAAAAAATAAGTTCGTCCTTAAAATCTTCATGTCTCTACGTATATATTTCAATATAGATACCTTTTAATATACTTTAGACACGGGGTCTGAAAGAAAAATTCATCAATTTATTTTTTATTTCCATTTTACGTTTTTGTTAGTTACTTCCTTTTTTATTATGACGGCAGAATGCCTAACCCTGTCGCCTCACGCTTGTGACGCAGTAGGTTTCAGCCTTGACCGCGTTCGTTCGTTTTAGTTTTTGAGACAGTTCCGTGTTGATTTTGTACACGCGTGCGCGAGCGACAGTTTAATCGTTTTGTTTAATAAAATTACTTGTGATTACGTGTTGATATTAAAGTTTTTGTTACGTTTTTGGATTCTTTTTTGTTTTAATAATGCCTAACGCGTACGTTTATAGTGGTTATTATACTGCCGTTGGTTATTATATCAGCAACAACGTGTGCCTCGGGTTCCATTGAGCACATTATCTGGACGGATGAGTCGACATTTACCAGAAACGGCCTGTGGAACCGAAGAAATACACACGTGTATTCAGAGGTTAACCCGCACGCTGTTCGACAAACCGGGCACCAAACCCGATGGTCGGTTAACGTATGGACAGGTTTATTCAAGGATCGCATACTGGGAGCAGTGTTTCTGCCAGAGCGACTGAACGGACAGCGATACCTAAACTTTATAAATGAACAGTTGGTTGACATTTTAAACGACCTATCGTTGGCTGAATATCGCCGCACATAGTTCCAACATGATGGTGCCCCTCCACATTTCGTGAGGTTCGTCCGTGAGCGCCTCAATGAGCTATTTGATGATCGCTGCATCGGCAGACTAGGGCCACACGCTTGCCCACCTCGCTCACCAGATCTGACTCCGTTAGACTTCTTTTTGTGGGGTATGTGAAAGAAAGGGTTTTTAATCGTGAATGTGATAGTGCTGAAGAAATGCGCCAAAGGATCGTGGATGCTTTCGAGAAACTACGTACGGACTGTGTCGAAGACCACACGATGATGCCCCGCCTGCACCCAAGTCTGCCTTGAAATGAATGGAGCACAATTTGAGCCGCATCTCATAAGACCACGGAGGATTTAGAGCAGTAAGCTGTTTCATAACTATTTTTTTTTAAATAACTTAGTACTAGACTAATCTGAATAGGTACATAACTGAATACACGAGAATAATAAACATACCTACACGATGAATAAAAACGCATGACTCCAACCTTGGTTACATTTCATTTAAGTATTTCTTCATTAGCGGGGAATCGAACCAGTTATTTGGGTTATTTAACCTGTAAATTCGAATTAAAGTGGCTACGTGGAGATAAGCACAGTGGCAAAATAGTAGGTTAAGTAGATAAGTTAGGTATTTAGACACGTGTTGTAAATTATTAGGTATTGTGGGAAGGCCCGCTAGTTGCGGGCCGCGCGAATTTGTGTTCGCGCGTACATTGACCTTTATCTAGCTCAGGTCAGGTGATATCAATTCAGTCATTCCACTGCTGGTTTTATGTTTCAGTATTTTCATGATATTTTTTATGAAATTATCGTTTCATTTAGCTGTACTAACATGATGGCGCGTGAATAAAGCTAATAAAACCTTGTAAAAAGATGATTTTTTTTTCATCAGGATCGAATTTGTTCGTGACCCATGATCAAAGGTATACTTGGTGTTGTCGCCCGTCTTAGTTTTCGGGAGCGTTCCAAAAACACCCTGTATATATATATATATATATATATATATATATATATATATATATATATATATATAAATCTTGGCCTACATATCGACAGCACGTTGAATTGGAGAACCAGAAGAAAAGAAATTGGAGGCGCAATTCCAGAATATTGCTTGTTCTTTTTTCCATTGTAAATGACCCATCTTCGCCTTCTTATCTTAAGAGTAAATCTCACTATCTCTCCTCATCTCATGATAGGGTCCTACGTTCTTCTTCTAACAACAAAATCTGTATTCCTGTTCACTTCACCGAGTTCTATGGCAACTCCTTCACAGTTCAGGCTACACGCCTTTGGAACTCCTTGCCCGATGACATCAGAAAAACACCCAATAAGTATGTTTTTAAAGATGTGGTCCGTAATCATCTATTGAAGACAAACCATTTTACTTGATTCATCCATTTGATATGTATTGCTAAACAGACGCATATATTCATAGGTATTTGTATGTACTAATTATATATTATGTATTTAAATATGTATATTTGTATTTATATTTGTATATATGTTTGTATACGTCATATATGTATAGTTTATTTATTAGTAAATTGTATGTATTATGTAGTTAATTATTATTTTGTGTACTGTTATTTTATTCTATATTGCCGCACCTACGTCAAATTCTCACCACTCCATGGGTTGACTGGTAGAGAATGCCTCAAGGCATTAAGTCCGCCCTTTGTATTCTTTTGTTTTAAGGAATGCAATAAAGAATAAATAAATAAATAAATATATACATATATATATATATATATATATATATATATATATATATATATATATATGATACGGCCAACAGCTGCCCTGCCTCAACAGGAGTAGGATCCTTCGCGGCCCATAGACGAAGGAGCTACGGGCAGATGCTGGTCGGGCGTTCCTACGCCGAGGGTCAAATGTTTCTAATGAACACACGAGGGGAAAGGTCACTAGGATAAATGCACTTACCTGCCCCAGGAGCGCAGACGATTCTCCTCGACCGGCCCGGCTGATGACAGTGTTGTGAGTGTATGTGTAATTGTATGTGCTGGTATGTTGACGGGAACCGATCTGGATGACTCAACGACGTCCGGGAGAAGGCACGCGCTGGTATCCCCGGAACTTTCCCCTTCTGGAGGCACTCGTAATGGGTTGTCACGAAATGGTACAGCTACTCGTAGTCCTTCAGAGGTAAATCACTGTGATAGTTGCACGCGAATTTAACCGAGTTAGTACGTTCTAATAACGATACCGTTATTGCAACGATTTACGCGGATTGTTCCTTTAGCAAAATTAGGCGCGAAAACATACGTCCGTATAGCTCGCAAGAAAATCCTACTATATTCGCGAGAAGTGCCACGCCGACGCGTACGGCGGCCGGGGGGGGGGGGAGCGGGGGAGAGGGCAGGTGCCCTTGATATCGAGGCCAAGCGCGCGCGTTAAAGACTACGTTTTTATTGTAAATTTTTCCTGCCTAAACAACCCCCCGCCCCGGACATAAGGCATTAAGTCCGCGAGTAGATTGGCAAACGGGACAAGGTCGCGACGGCCCGTTGCAAGACCGAATCTCCGACCAAAACCTCGGCCACTCTAGGCACCCCATCCGTTCCATACGACAGTTTAACAATGCGCCCACGGCGCCAATACAAAGGTAGCGCGTTTGGTTCTTTAATCAACACGAGGTCTCACACCCGAGGAGGCTCCGTCTTGTCAGACCACTTAACGCGCTGCTGCAAAAGATGTAGGTACTCCAGAGACCATCGGTGCCAAAAGCGTTGAGTCATCTGTTGCAGCAGGGCAAACCTGCTAAGCCGTGTAGCACTCGTTTCCCTGAAGGGATACTCGGGCAGAGCGTTAAGAGGCTGGCCAATCAGGAAGTGTCCCGGGGTTAGAACCTCCAAATCATTCGGGTCAGAGGAGAGGGGACAGAGGGGCCGAGAGTTGAGTACCGCCTCAATTTTACAGAATACAGTGGCGAGCTCCTCAAATGTCAAAATGGCTTCACCAATAACGCGACGGAGATGCGTTTTGGCAACCTTAACCACCGCCTCGAAAATACCGCCCCAGTGGGGACACGCCGGAGGGTCGAATTTCCACTGGATGCCCCTTTTCGACATAGCATTTCCTAAATAAGTCCGGTGGCTGGACAGAAATTCGACGACCTCCTTGAGATACCTATCCGTGCCCTTTTAATTCGTCCCGCAGTCCGACCGGATCAAGTCCGGCAAGCCGCGCCGCGACACGAAACGGCCAAGCGTGGCCAAGAAGGCTTCCGTGCTGAGGGCGCTCACCAGTTCCAAGTGAACGGCTTTAGTGGAGAGGCACACGAAGACGTAAAGATAGGCCTTACATGATCGCGCGTTACGAAGGTTAGAGGACTTGACGAGGAAGGGGCCAGCGAAGTCTGTTCCGACCCCAGCGAATGGTCGGATGGCCCTGACGCGGTCGGGCGGCAAGTCACCCATCAGAGGCTGCGATATGGGGGCCTTCAGTTTATAACAGGGGATGCACTTAAAGATGACGCTCCGAATGGTGCGCCGGCCAGACAAAATCCAAAACTCCCGCTGCAAAACAGCCGACAGGGCGTTACACCCAGCGTGGGCATTCCTAACATGGTGGTGGGTTACCAGCAACCGGACAAGGGCGCCGTCCTTAGGGAGCAGCAACGGGTGTCGAGCCCCGCACGGCAGTTGAGAGTTTTTCAAACGTCCGCCCACGCGCAGCATCCCTGCGTCGTCCTGAAAGAGGTTCAGGCGGGCCAGAGCGCCCTTGATAACGGAGCCACGCTTCAAGTTTTCGATAACGGGCTCAAAATGCTCCGTCTGGACCATACGGATCCAATGCATCAGGGCTTCCCGACGCTCGCTAGGGGACAAAACGCAATCAGAGAGTCGGTTGGACGGATCTCTCGAACTGTGGACAAAGCGGCGCAGCCAAGCAGTCACTCCTAAGAGCTTATCGAGAGAGCTGTACCGTTCCAGAAGGGAGAGATCCCGAGTGGGCTTATCCTTGCCCACTCCTACTCGGGCCCGTAGGCCCGGCAACTCAGTAGGTTCGGAGTAATTACCCTGGGGCCAGAAGGATTGAGGATCAGATAACCAACCGGGACCCCACCACAATGAGTGGGCAACCAGCGCGGGGGCCTCACAGCCGCGGGAAGCGCAGTCGGCGGGATTCAACTCCCCGGGGACATGTCTCCAGTGGAGAGAAGTCTCAGAACTCTGGATTTGAGACACGCGGTTCGCCACAAAGACCTCAAGATTGTGAGGTGCGGCTCGGAGCCAACAAAGTACTATCTCACTGTCCGACCATGCGTAGACGTCCGTAATGTCGATTACAGGCTTCAAGGACGAGTGAACATGGTTGAGGAGCCGCGTGAGAAGAGCGGCTCCGGACAGTTCCAATTTAGGGATAGTTAAACGGGATCTAATGGGGGCAACCTTGCTTTTGGCGAGTACGAGATGAACTGCAGTATGCCCAGAGGAACTCACAGTCCGCAAATATACGACAGCAGCATAGCCCTTCTCGCAAAACCCATGTAGGGTAGCCCTGCATTTCCCTGGAGGTAGGAAGCACCTTGGCATGGAAACCCGGTTGATGTCCGGAAGGGAGGAGAGCATGGAGAGCCACTCTCGCAAGAGGACCCCGATAATAGGCTCGTCCCAACCCAACCCGGACATCCAGAGCTTTTGAAGAAAGCACTTAGCCAAAAAGATGACCGGGGTGATCCATCCATTCGGGTCGAAGGTGCGAGCTACTGTAGACAGCACGGAGCGCTTGGTCCATGCTTTGGGAGGTGGGTCAAGTTTTACTCTATACGTGAAGGTGTCCTGAACAGGCTGATATTGAATGCCCAGCACAGTCAACAAATTAGGATTCTCAGGGTGCTCGAACAGATGAGGGTCTTGTTGATCCTCTCCTGGGAGGTCCCTCAAAATGTGTGGGGAGTTCGACAACCACTTGCGCAACTCATAGCCTCCAGACTTCAGGATGGCAATTAATTCGTCTCGCAAGACCAGAGCCTCCTCGACGGTGGAAGCGCCCGTACAAATGTCGTCCATGTAGACCGAAGTCTCCAAGATAGAAGCTCCCCGAGCGTATCTCAGGCGCTCTCTCTCAGCGAGTTCAAGGAGGGTTCGCATGGCGATATACGGGCTGGACCGGAGTCCATATGTGGTGGTGTTCAACTCAAATACCTGTATGGGATCGCTGGGCTACTCGCGCCACAATATCAGCTGATATCGGCGGTCATCACGATGTACCACCGATTGGCGAAACATCATCCGAATGTCCGCGACAAAAACCACTTGGTGTCGACGGAATTGGGTCAGGATGTCGGATATGTCCTTGATCAGTTTAGGACCCGAGTGAAGACACTGATTCAGGGACACACCGTTTGATGTGGGGGCGGAACCGTCAAAGACTACCCGAATCTTACTCTCAGGGGTCCTCAAGACCGCATGGTGAGGGAGGAAGTAGTGCTCATGTGAACGCCATTCGAAGTTGGACGGTGACATGTGACCCAGCTCCTGATACTCGCGCATGAACTCGACATATTTGTCGCGAAAGGCTGGGTCACGCCGCATGCGGCGCTCCATGGAAAGCAACCTCTTCTCGGCCAGAGCACGGGATTGACCCAAAGAGGTGCGGGAGTCCAGAAAGGGTAAGCGAGTGACGAAACGACCGTCAACCCGCCGGCCGGTATTGTTCTGGTAGAACAACTCACACTCACGGCCCAGAGGGTCGACTCGAGCTGCATGGGGTGGTTCCTCAATGTCCCAGAATCGCTGGACGGCGTCCGATAGGGACACGCCCACGACGGAGAGCGGGTCGGCCGTCGGAGGGGGAGGAGACCACATAACCGGTCCAAAAAAGCTGTGCCCAAATATCGTGGAAATGGCTGACAGGCCATCGGGCTGCAGAGCTCGTATCTCACCTAACAAGAGGGCACCCAGCGTGTCGGCCCCCAGTAACAAATCTATCGGCCCAGGTTGGGCCCACCGAGGGTCTGCCGGTCTCAAAGCCGACGCACAGCGCACAGCGCTGTCATTTATACGAACGTTAGGGAGAAACCCTACAATGTCGTCGAGGACATTTACCTTGACTAAAATACGAAGGTGTTCGCTGTCAGGGCTGAACACCAACTCCGCTTGTCCCCTAGAAGCAGGAGGCTCGGCACCTCCGATACCTACCATCGGACGTGATTCAGAGCTCCAGGGGAGCCCCAGTCTTCCCACCAACCGAGTAGAGGCCACACTACGCTGGGAACCCGAGTCCAATAGAGCTCGAACCGTTAAGTGGTCGCCGCTCGGGTTGTAAACCTTCACTGAGGCTGTCGGCAATAGAACAGTTTGACAGGTGGACTGCTGACGACTTATAGGCTCAGTGGAGGCGGCCATGGCGGGAGCTAGGGCGGCAGCCTCCTATCTGGAGCTGCCTCTGTTAGGCCGGCACCCGAACCGGGGGCCCCGAGCGCGGCACTCCGACGGCGTCTCGATGACCCCAGACTGGAATTCCCCGAACGGGCCGACCGAGGGAAACTCGGGGATCCTCGGCTCCAAGGCCCGGGGCCGATACGCAGTCTCCGGAACCCGGTAGTACCGGCACCGGCCAAAGGGGGGCGGGCGGCGTTCCAGTCGCGGCCACTCAGCCAACGGGGGTGAGAAAGGTCTAGCTGACCGCTGAGTGGCCGCGAATCCACTATCAACTCGAGGAGGGGGGGTGAAGACCCCCCCGCCCCTGGGGGAACGACTCCCAGACCGATCGGGGGAGGGACTCCCCTCAGAAGGAGGGGCGCTGTGGTCCGCCGGTGAGCGCCGCGCGTCGCCCGACAGTGGGCGTGGCTGGGCGCCCCCGCCCGTGGGAGTTGGGGGGCTGGCAGGGCCCTGCGAGGACGAGCCGCGCGCACCCAGGCACAAGAGGACGTTGTGGTTGCCCTGGCAGTGCGTGCAGGGCCGCTGGTGCGGGCAGTCTCGTTGTAAATGCCTCTCCAGGCACGAGAAGCACCAGCGGCGCTCCCTGGCGATGGTTCGCCTCGCCTTAGCCGGCTTGCGCAACAACTTCGGGCACGACGCCGGCCGGTGGCGGATGCTCGACAATAGGAGCAGGGAGGCGCCTCCCGGGCCGCTAGGCCACTATAGGAGGGTACGGGGGGGCGCCCTCCCGCGGGGGCTCCACTCGGCCTCAGGGGGGTGGGCGCCGCCTTGGCCGGCTGACTCCGCCTTTCCCTGGGCACCGCTCGGGAGGCGGCCGGGGGGCCCTCGACGGCGCCTGCTGCGTTCTCCAGCAGCCTGCACTGCTCTTCCAGGAACCGCAGCAGGTCCCTAAAGGGGGGCATATAAGAGGCGCCATCCCCTCCGAACCTCTCCTCAAAATGGAGCCGAAGGTCGAGGGGCAGGCGGGACAGCACTATATGAAGGAGCAGAAAAGACCACTCGTCCACAGGTAAATCCAGCCGCCGCAACGAGTTGCACGCTACGACGACTGGATTCACTATGTCTTCACGTAGTCTAGTCCGGTCCTTCAGCAGCGGGAGGTTCAGCAGCCTCCGAACATGATCGTCCGCAATCCGCCGGACGTTGGCGTACCTTCCAGCGAGGAGGTCCCTGGCGTTTTGGTAGGCGTCGTCCGACAACTTAAGGTGGCCGACGACGCTCAGGGCCTCCCCCTCTAGTGAAGCCAGGAGGTACCCCATTTTTTGGCAGGGGGTCAGGTCCCTCCGGGCGTCCACCAGGCTGTCAAACAGGCCGACGAAGGTCATCCACTCCGAGAGGACCCCGGAGAACCTTGGCAGGTCCAGCGTCGGAAGTCGTCCTAGCAGCTCTGGCTGAGCAGACGGCTTCCGCGGGGACTCGAGAAGGCTACTCAGCCGAGCTTTGCGCTCCCTCTCCGCATCCTTGGCCCCCGCCTCGATCAGGTCGTCCGTTAGCGCGAGGAACTGCTCGTAGTCCGCGCGGCAAGATTCCAGGACTCCCTTTTCCACCTCCAAGTCCTCGAGCTCAGAGTAAGCCTCCTCCACGGCCGCCCTTCGAGCATCGACCTGCTCAAGCCTCTTCCTCAGATTGTAGACCTTGTCCGGTCGGCCTATCAACGCGTGTTCGCTGGTAGCCCAGCGCAGCTCAGTCCGCAGGCAACGGATTAGCATCTTGGGCGAGGACATCACTACTAAATCCAAATTACGACGCGGCTCGAGCACAATTACAACAATAACAAATAAAAAATACAAAAAAATTAACAGCTAACTAATGCAGTTCCTATCAAATCGAGTTGAATAGAATGTACACAAATAAGAACCGCTATTATTAAATCAAACACAAGTTAGTACAAAGGAAAAGGTAAATCAAATTAACAATAACAAATACTAGTACGATCAAATCAAGTTAATTTAAATTACGTAAATACAAATTACCACTCTTTAGTTCAAATACAATTTACAATACGAAAGATACATAACGAAGATACACATCAACAAAAATGCCTTGCTCGGAAATCAACCCTTCGATAAGTAACACACTACCATCCGACAACGACAATTAACCGATTACGTAAAAATAACCATCTACCTACATGACGCAATCTCCCGCTTGCGCGCGAACCGTGCGTGGCCTTTCAAATTTACCCGCTTACAACAAGCAAGCTAACAAAGAAAGGAATTTTATTATTACGTATATAATAAAAAGGTATTTTACGTATTACGGACGGGCGTGATTGTAGCCACAAAATCAACCCAACGCTCCTGCCACCAAATTATTTAATTTTTATCAAATACTATGGTCGGTGGATCGATCGGGAATCGATCCCAGAACCACGCTCTGCTACCAAATGATACGGCCAACAGCTGCCCTGCCTCAACAGGAGTAGGATCCTTCGCGGCCCATAGACGAAGGAGCTACGGGCAGATGCTGGTCGGGCGTTCCTAGGCCGAGGGTCAAATGTTTCTAATGAACACACGAGGGGAAAGGTCACTAGGATAAATGCACTTACCTGCCCCAGGAGCGCAGACGATTCTCCTCGACCGGCCCGGCTGATGACAGTGTTGTGAGTGTATGTGTAATTGTATGTGCTGGTATGTTGACGGGAACCGATCTGGATGACTCAACGACGTCCGGGAGAAGGCACGCGCTGGTATCCCCGGAACTTTCCCCTTCTGGAGGCACTCGTAATGGGTTGTCACGAAATGGGACAGCTACTCGTAGTCCTTCAGAGGTAAATCACTGCGATAGTTGCACGCGAATTTAACCGAGTTAGTACGTTCTAATAACGATACCGTTATTGCAACGATTTACGCGGATTGTTCCTTTAGCAAAGTTAGGCGCGAAAACATACGTCCGTATAGCTCGCAAGAAAATCCTACTATATTCGCGAGAAGTGCCACGCCGACGCGTACGGCGGCCGGGGGGGGGGAGCGGGGGAGAGGGCAGGTGCCCTTGATATCGAGGCCAAGCGCGCGCGTTAAAGACTACGTTTTTATTGTAAATTTTTCCTGCCTAAACAATATATATATATATATATATATATATATATGTATATACATATATATATATATATATATATATATATATATATATATATATATATATATATATATTACGTGTCACGTTGTTTATCCGCGATGAACTCCTAAACTACTGAACTGATTTCAATGAAATTTTGCACGCTGTGTGCAGTTTGGTCTAACTTGAGAGATAGGATAGTTGTTATCCCGATAAGTGACCCTGAATATATTTTTTGGGAATTTAAGGATTTTTATAGGACAGAGGGTCGCCGTAAAGGGCAAAACAACGTCTGCCTGGCTAGCTAGTAATGTATATAGTCTAAAATCTATTAGTTTCCATCAACCGTTTTTACCTTTTAATATTTTCGTATTTATATTGTACATACAATTTGTTGTGTGTATGATATATTATGTTGACATAAAAGAAACAGTCTCTTAATTGATATATATAGACAAGGGTTTCTTTTAAAAAAAAATCTATTTCTTACCATAACACTTAGAGCAATCTAAATAACCTGCCTGTAGAGAGGGTTCTTTCCAGTTTTTTTTTAAAGATGTTAGAGAAATATGCCATTTCTATGGAATATCTTTGAATAATTGTTTTCTTTAAACGCAGACTTTTTCTGACACGGTATGTTATGGATACGGAAAATTGTGCGATAAAAAACTGGAATTTTATGCAAATTTTATGTTTTACTGTGATACGGTGTCTACGTTTTGGCAGGACCTGGGAAATGAATTGGGAGGAATGTGGATTATCAAGCAACGGTAAAAATCTGGCGCACTTAAGATTTGTGGACAGTCTGATAATCCGCTCGCCATTGGCAGGACTACAGGGAATGCTAAATGATCTGGACATAGTCTCTCTTTCTGATCTGTTGCTTTTTGGCTATATTATTTACTGAAATAAAAATATTGAAAGGTATGTATTTTCTGAAAACCTTTGTTCGTACAAATAACTTGTGGGCTACTATATTTGGGTATTGTGTCCTAGATCTGGATTTATAAAATTCCAATTTGCTGGTGTTAAGAAATATTTGCATCAAATGGGTATTGCATTGCATCTAAATTTGTTCAAGTTGGAGGTTAGCGGGTGTTTCATCGACGTTAACATTAAAAGGCATTGAAAAAACATTTAGTGACGGTTCGATTCCCTTAAAATCTTGAAATCTGTTATCAAATTCCTCGTGCAGTTTCTTCAGTTGTTGAGCGAACCTATTTAGGTTGACGTCTGAGACAGGTGATATACTGCTCAGTTTGGGAAAATGGTTAAGTTCATTTTTCTCTATACAACTGCTAAACAATTTAAGCTGCAATTTGAAAGCTTTTGAATGTCCCCCAAAGCTCATCTAAGAATTGATTCTTGCCGTGAACTTTCGTATTTAATTTAAGCGTGACAGCAGATCTGTAAGAAATGGCAAATCAGGAAGCCAATTTTCGTCGGACATGATCTTAAAGTCGTCCCATTTGCCTTGCATAGTTAGAAAGTCTTGAATCTCCTTTCTTAAATTCCACACTCTCTTAAATGTATTACCAACAGCTTAACCATCTCACTTTAGTATGGTAAATTTTGGTGAATTTTGGAAATTCTTGGAATTGTCGATGCATCAAACCTTGTGAACGTATTGTGTTGATAAGTTTAACAACCACACTCAAAACGGGTTGTATGTCAATAGAAGCTTTACACAACACATCCTGGTGAAATAAACAGTGCAGAAATAATACATTAATAATAGGATTTTCTTAGCAAAATATACCCATAAACCTCAAATTGCTGCCCACCATATTGGGTGCTCTATCCGTGGTTATGTTACATAATTTGTCCATAGACAAGTTAAACATTGAAATACCCTCAAGACAAGAATCGTAAATAATTTTTCCAGTGGTTTTTCCTTTCAAGGATTGTAAACATATATATATATATATATATATATATATATATATATATATATATATATATATATATATTACGTGTCACGTTGTTTATCCGCGATGAACTCCTAAACTACTGAACTGATTTCAATGAAATTTTGCACGCTGTGTGCAGTTTGGTCTAACTTGAGAGATAGGATAGTTGTTATCCCGATAAGTGACCCTGAATATATTTTTTGGGAATTTAAGGATTTTTATAGGACAGAGGGTCGCCGTAAAGGGCAAAACAACGTCTGCCTGGCTAGCTAGTAATGTATATAGTCTAAAATCTATTAGTTTCCATCAACCGTTTTTACCTTTTAATATTTTCGTATTTATATTGTACATACAATTTGTTGTGTGTATGATATATTATGTTGACATAAAAGAAACAGTCTCTTAATTGATATATATAGACAAGGGTTTATTTTAAAAAAAAATCTATTTCTTACCATAACACTTAGAGCAATCTAAATAACCTGCCTGTAGAGAGGGTTCTTTCCAGTTTTTTTTTAAAGATGTTAGAGAAATATGCCATTTCTATGGAATATCTTTGAATAATTGTTTTCTTTAAACGCAGACTTTTTCTGACACGGTATGTTATGGATACGGAAAATTGTGCGATAAAAAACTGGAATTTTATGCAAATTTTATGTTTTACTGTGATACGGTGTCTACGTTTTGGCAGGACCTGGGAAATGAATTGGGAGGAATGTGGATTATCAAGCAACGGTAAAAATCTGGCGCACTTAAGATTTGTGGACAGTCTGATAATCCGCTCGCCATTGGCAGGACTACAGGGAATGCTAAATGATCTGGACATAGTCTCTCTTTCTGATCTGTTGCTTTTTGGCTATATTATTTACTGAAATAAAAATATTGAAAGGTATGTATTTTCTGAAAACCTTTGTTCGTACAAATAACTTGTGGGCTACTATATTTGGGTATTGTGTCCTAGATCTGGATTTATAAAATTCCAATTTGCTGGTGTTAAGAAATATTTGCATCAAATGGGTATTGCATTGCATCTAAATTTGTTCAAGTTGGAGGTTAGCGGGTGTTTCATCGACGTTAACATTAAAAGGCATTGAAAAAACATTTAGTGACGGTTCGATTCCCTTAAAATCTTGAAATCTGTTATCAAATTCCTCGTGCAGTTTCTTCAGTTGTTGAGCGAACCTATTTAGGTTGACGTCTGAGACAGGTGATATACTGCTCAGTTTGGGAAAATGGTTAAGTTCATTTTTCTCTATACAACTGCTAAACAATTTAAGCTGCAATTTGAAAGCTTTTGAATGTCCCCCAAAGCTCATCTAAGAATTGATTCTTGCCGTGAACTTTCGTATTTAATTTAAGCGTGACAGCAGATCTGTAAGAAATGGCAAATCAGGAAGCCAATTTTCGTCGGACATGATCTTAAAGTCGTCCCATTTGCCTTGCATAGTTAGAAAGTCTTGAATCTCCTTTCTTAAATTCCACACTCTCTTAAATGTATTACCAACAGCTTAACCATCTCACTTTAGTATGGTAAATTTTGGTGAATTTTGGAAATTCTTGGAATTGTCGATGCATCAAACCTTGTGAACGTATTGTGTTGATAAGTTTAACAACCACACTCAAAACGGGTTGTATGTCAATAGAAGCTTTACACAACACATCCTGGTGAAATAAACAGTGCAGAAATAATACATTAATAATAGGATTTTCTTAGCAAAATATACCCATAAACCTCAAATTGCTGCCCACCATATTGGGTGCTCTATCCGTGGTTATGTTACATAATTTGTCCATAGACAAGTTAAACATTGAAATACCCTCAAGACAAGAATCGTAAATAATTTTTCCAGTGGTTTTTCCTTTCAAGGATTGTAAACATGCTAAAGATGATTCACGCTACAACGTGTCGCCACCGGGCCGTGCCCGGCCGGGACACGTCCACCGTGCGCTGGCCGGGCCAGTCATTCATGTTACACCGGGCTGTTTGCACGACCGTGGCTTATGCACGACTCTGTGTTATGTGGTTTTTGTCAGCTAGTGATTTCATCTGTCGATAGACTTCACGCTTACATAAATATGCAATTTTCACAATTTGAATTGGCAGCTATTGCAATTGCCATCGATGATGAAGTATTGGAAAAACGAAGCGAAACTACTAAAGAAGATGGGGTGTACATCCAACCTGGAGAAAGCGAGAAGCAGAAGGAGAATTTGCTTTACTTTACAAAGAATTAATAGATGATGAGAGCAAGTTTTATGGTTATTTTAGAATGTCTAAAGAATGCTTTACTCTTTTACTTGAAAAAGTAAAACCAGACCTAACCAAAAAAATTACAAGATTTCAAAAGCCTATATCTCCCATCGAACGATTAGCAGTCTGCATCAGGTAAATAATAAATTGATATGCACTAAATCACATAGTATTTAAAAATGTAGTATTACAAATTGACCCGTCTCACAACCATCTATCAGAGCTGGTTGTAAGATGGGTCGATTTTTTCTAAATACTTCATTTTCAATTTTTCAATAATCAAAATTGCATTGTGAATGAAAAAAAGTTAAAATTTAAATAATTCGCATAGTATTTATTCATTTCATTAGTCTGCCGTGAACTCTGAAAATAAAGTAGACAAATTATTAGATTCCAAAGGCGTAAGTTCCGAAGGCGAAGGTTCCGAAGGCGTAGGTTCCGTAGGCGTTGATTCCGGTGTTGGCGTTGGTGTAGTCATCGGAACCGGTGCATACACCGACCTTGAATTAGTAGACGACGCTAACGTTGTTCCACTCATTGGAGATGTGTAAGAAGAAGGCTCTGATGACAATTGCTCCCACTCGAAATCTTGTACTACTGCAAATATTCTTCCTTTTGCAAGATGCTGATAGTAAGGGGAAAAAGATTTTATGGTGGCTGCCAAACCGTTGAAGAAAGCATCAATAGGATGAATGTCTTGTGTGTTGGACTTTTCTTTATTTTTTAGAATGTATTCCATTAATGCGCTTGACGCAGAGGACTGGGATTGTGGCACTATACGACGGCGATTGTGTGCTGTTGCAACGGTTGTTCAACCAGGAAGACCGGCTAATGATGCATTTGCGGTAAGAGAAACGTTTAAAGAATATTTAGCGTCAACAGCGGGACGTAATTTTATAGGACAACAGTATCAAGAATAAATACATACTTACACTATAATATACTTCTTATAATTTACCTAACATATTCTAAAATACCTACTAAAAACCGATAATCCCACTCACATGTACTTACATGTTGTCGTAAAGTAATTAGTGACACTTGAATAACTATTATAAATGTAAATTGAAATAAAAGTTACAACTTACCAGATTGTTTTATTTCGTCCGAAATGGTTTTCCAAATAATATTTTTGTATTTGTTATCTAAATACTTAGGATGACTCATATCGTAAATCACAGGGAAGTACCCTGTGATTTACGATACACATGCGCACACATTCTAATAATTTTTCATCGTCCATTTTGCTGTTGAGCTGCTCACTTCGCTAAGAATTGACGTTGCCTGCTCTCCGGGCGCCCGGGCGCATATGTTCATGTTACAACGTGTCGGGGCCGGACCGTGCCGGAGCCGGGAAACAATATCCACCGACATTTCAACGCCGTGCCCCGGCCGAGTCCCGGCGGCGTACGGCCGGGGCACGGCCGGGCCACGGTCAGGCATGAATCGCTTCATACAAAAAGTACACCATAATGTTTGACCGTGCCCCGGCCGGGGCACGGCCCGGCCGCGCCTCGTTGTAGCGTGAATCATCCTTAATTATTCGATTACGTTGAACTCTGAATCAATTCCTCAAATAAAAATCATCAATTGGGCCGTATCGCTCACGTCTGTACTCTCGTCCATGGTAGAGAAAAGTATTCAAATTTGTTACAATTCTTTTCCAGGTGTGACGATAATTGTTCAGCAATGGCGTCAATTCGATCTGTTATCGTTCTCCGTGATAAAGCTAAAGAATGAAACTCTTTACTTTTTTCTGAACAAATAATGTTGCATACAGCCACCATACAATCTTTTACAAATTCACCATCCGTACAATAATTCATTCGATAACGTTCTGTTGTGTTCTGTTTGCGGCTCATTTTTTGTGTTAAATTATTTTGGTGAAAATGACAAGTTGCGTGATCAAAATCTGCAGAAATTACAAAGGACGTTTACAAACAAATAACAAAATCTCCTACCATCGGTAAGTAACGAATAACGTAAATAACGTAAAGGAATTTACGAAAACAAAACTAAACAATTGATAATTTTTTCACAAAATCAACGCGTCGTTTTTTGGTGTTGCCAGTTTTGGATTGCGAATTTCCCCGTATAATTATCTTAAAAGCTGAAATATGTTCATTTTTACCCGAATGCACCAGAAGAAGGAAATACATCAATGAAGGAGTGTGTATGTTCCAAAATTGTTTGGCTGATCCTACAGCCTAAACGGATGGATCGATTGTTTTTGTTTTGCAAGCTGCCGCGCAGTCGAGTGTTTTTTATTTAGTCTTAAATATATTTTTTTATTTTTTCTCTTTATTATAGTGTTACTAAATAGTATTGTATAATAATTGTCAAAATCGAATGTGATCATTTGGATACATGGTTTTTAGGATACCTTAGGATAAATTATTTAACTATAACGCTGGCGAAGCCGCCGGCCAACCTCTAGTATTTTTATAAGTCGACATCATACATTAAATAATAAAACGTATTTTGTAAATGTCTAATTGATTTTTATTTGATTATATTTTTTTATAAAAAAAAATTAGCTTCTAACTCAACAGACAACTAAACACAATTGAAAGCACCATATTAAAATATTATAATTTATGATTTTATTAACATGACATAATTTTACATTTTTTCCCTATTTTATCGGAATAGATTCATTAGACATAGCAACCGCTAATTTGTGCGTGACTCACGCACACACGTTTATAAAAACTGGGCAGTTTTTATTGCATCGCTCATTGCGCAAGGCATTATCTAGAGAGTAAATAATCTAAAGTATCTGGCTGGTTTTAAGGGGCTACTCGACTGCGAACGACTTTGAGTATTTGGTCCGCCACGCCGACTCGCTACAATATATCGCGTAAGAAATATGTAAGACACCACCTACTGTACGAACGTAGTATTATTTTTTCAACATCAATAAACTATTTTATGGAAATACACACAGCGTACAATGATTAATGTATTTTAATTTTTTTATTCGGTATATTAGCTGCATTATATTAGAATTATGTATTCTCATATATTATCTAATTATGAAATTTTATAATTAGTTATATATTAAAAATGAAGCATTGAAAATTGTGAGTTTAAAAGATACTTACTCACTATAGGTAAATAGATAGATAGCTCACCTTTTGTACAAATATTTGGTGCAATAAAGAATAAATAAATAAATAGGATGTTTCGCAGATGTGTTTTTGATTATTGTTAATTTTTACGTGTCACGTATTGAAAAGTAACATACCTACCTACTAATTTTTGAACTGAGCACCTTGTAACTTAGCTTGCTTATTACTTATGCTGGCTGACATTATCCTCACCCCAATGATTGATGAGGATGAAAAAAAACATGTTTGTTTTTATTTTTATTCAATTTTATTTCTACATATGTAATTATATTTATTTATACATAAGGGTAAGTTTAATAAAGGTAATACAAAAATCAACAAGAAGTATAAGGGTTCAATCTTTCAATTTCAATTTAAAAAAAACGTTACCCCCACACTAGGATTTTCTCCTGTGTCGTGGAGGCAATTTACAAACATAAATTGCACAAGGACAAACATCCAGACCCGGAACAATTATTTGTAGGCCATACAAATACTTGTTCCGTGCGGGATTCCAACCCGCGGCCCCCAGCTCAACAACTGATTGCTAAGTCACTGCGCCACGGAGCCGTCGCCGGGTTATAGCTAAAGTGACCATACGTCCCGTTTTGAACGGGACTGTCCCTTTTCACGGTCACCTGTCCTATTGTCCCCAAACAAAGCTCCGGGGCACAAAATTGTCCCGTAACTCTTTGGATGATGGTATTCAAAGTTAACAATCTTCAACATAATTCTTTTTAATCGAATATATTTTATGTCTACCTGGTACAAATGCTCCAGTAGAAAGAGTATTTTTCTATTTTGAATAAATTGTGGACATCTGAAAAAAACACTTACTGTTTCAGTTCTAAAGGCGATGTTGTTAACAAAGGTAACAATAAAAAAACTTGACCAGAATTTTATTCTTATTTAAAATCATCACCAACTTTATTAAAGCAAATTTAATCCACTGACAAATGTAATTAATAATTTAAATATTAATTACATTTGTTGTTAATAATAATATAAATAAGCCCATGTCCTGTTTTGAGTTAAAAAATAAATGGTCAGTTTAATTTTTTTACTTAAATTTAGTTTTAAAAAATTTTAGTTTATAGGGGTTTTTGAAATGAAAATGTTAGGTTACAGTTCTTAGTAACCGTGGTAGCTTAGATGGTTAGCGCTCGCTGTAAATATCACAGTACGCGAGCAACCCGTGTTCGATCCCCGCCGGCACCAATGAAATTGTTAATTGCAATTTTAAGTGATGATTTACCACGTGCCCCACGATGAAGGGAAACATCGTGAGGAAACCTGCATGTCTGAGAAATAAAATAAAAATTCAAAAAACGTGAAGTTCGCTAACACGTATTGGAGCAGCGCGGCGGACGTTACCCTAAAACCCTCTCATAAATTAGGAGAGGCCTGCCCAGCTGAGGAGTGCCCAGCATTGGGAGGTATAAGGCTGTAACTTTAACTTTAATTATTGTTTAATTTAAATAAGACAATTATGTTTACCAATATTTTTCAGTAAGAGTTTTCAAAAAATACTCGTTGTTTTATATGTTCAGCTGTTTCAATACTGCGATTATTGGGCACTAAAAGATTGATTGTAGAAGTAATTCGTTCAGATGCTACGGATGCAGCTGAAGAAATCAAATATTTAACAGCTATTTCTGATAGCACGGAAGTAAATCATAAGACGCCTAAGCGATTAAAATAACTTGAGGCTTATACAAACATCGACGCACTTATTCCGTCGTTTTCTCTAATAGCTCACATGCGCAGACAATACACATAATCGCATCACTTTGATAAAAATCCACTTCAAACGATTATTTAAACGATACAACAGGAGCAACCATCCGTCGATGGTCAAGCTCCTGCCAAAACTCACAGTAAGTAAAGTAGTATTAAGTTTCATAGATTATAGTGATTTTAATATCACAGAGATATTCTATACAAAATTACATTTCTTTTTAAGATAATAAGCAAATAAATAAACTGGGGAAAAATGAAAAACATAATATAGTGTAAATAAAGTATAGTAGATTGCTCCATCAAGGATTAGGATTTAAGTTTACGATGGTGTTGTAGATTAAATGATTTACGTGAAAAAATAAAAAAATAAATTATTTTAAAAAATATATCGACTGTCGTATATCTATATTTCAATATCAAACTTAGAATATTTTTCAATATATTAAAAACAAATTCAATATTAAAAACCAAAATCGATATTTCTAAATAATAAAATAGATTTTTCGATATATCGATATTTTATCAACAGTCCTAGTTCAAACGTGGGGCGTGGCCGTGGGCGTTTGGTTTGCGTGACTCCTATAAAATATCATATATATAGATAAATTAAATGATATTTAATAATATCTAAGTCTTATTTAATATCGTTTCCTGTCTATTAATATATATCTATACAAATAAATAAAATTGAAGTGTCTATTTGTAATGTAATTCATATGTAATTCATATGCATTTAGTAAAAATAACAGTTTTTTACTAAATGCATATGAAAATACATACGGTACTTATAACAAAAACACACTTTTTAAAATTTTTGTCTTTCTTTCTGTCTGTCTGTTTGTTCCGGCTAATCTTCGAATCGGCTGAACCGATTTTGACGAGACTTTCAGTGGCAGATAACTGATATTATATGGAGGAACTTAGGTTACTTTTAATTTAGAAAAAGAATTAGGGTTCCGTGGAAAAAAATTAAAACCCATGAAATCCAATTGTAATAAATTACACGCGGGCGAAATCGCGGGGAACAGCTAGTTAATAGATAGGAAATTATATTTTTAATTTATAGGAGTCACGCCAACTAAACGCGTACGGCTGCGGCTACATCGATCTAGAAATTAAATCCATTCCGTATATATGTATATATTTAAATAACGTTTCCTATATATTAACACTTCAAAAGATATTTTTATTCATGATAAGGTCAGTATTAAGACTCTTTTAAGAAATGGGTCAGATATTATGATAATTTTATTCATTATGGTAAATTTTATTTATTTAATAAATGTGTTATTTATTTTTATCTGTTTATTAAATTACCTATCTGTAGAGCGGGGACACCCCACTGATACTAACTTGCATTCCGGTTACGGAGCCAAAAAAATCAACGGTTCAATCAACAATCAAAAAGTTACATACTAAAATGAAGTTGAAGCACCCAAACGTGACAAATTAAAATAAGTTAAACAAAATAAAATCCGTAAAGTTTGTTTTATTAAATGTGTAGTATTCGTATAATACGAGGGTGGGTCAATAAGTCCGTGACTTTTGAAATAAATCACAGATTTTTTGATAAATTAATCATTTTATTTTTCAACGTAGTCTCCCTTGAGCTCTATACACTTTGTCCAAAGCTTCTCCAATTTTTTTATCCCTTCCAAAAAATATCTTTGCTTCCTACCCATGGGGGCGGGTTTGCTTCTCGCCGGATGATCCCAGCGCTGTTGCTGACTCTGTCACTGATGTAGTGCTACAGGGAATGGAACTATTTATTCCATCATCTGTGGTACCCATCGGAGGCAGATCTCAGCCTTGGTTTGGTCGCTCCTGTAAGATTGCATTACGCAGTAAGCAGGAGTGTTATCAAGCCTGGGCTGCGGCTTCGGTGACTCGGGATGTAAACACCAGCACACTCAAAAAGAAGTATAACTTCGCCTCCAGGTCCTTCAAAAGAGTTATTGCCAAGGCAAAGTCAGAGCACATAGGCAGAATTGACGAGAAACTAGTTCGCCTTCCTTCGGGAACCCGTGCATTCTGGTCTCTCGCCAAGGCTGTCCAAGGGAATTTCTGTAAGCCATCACTACCATCTCTGCACAGGGAGGACGACTCACTGGCCCACGACGCAAAAGAGAAGGCCGACCTTTTAGGCTCCCTTTTTGCGTCCAACTCGACTGTTGATGACGGGGGGAACACACCGCCGACCATCCCGCGGTGTGAGTGCTCCATGCCGGATGTGCGATTCTCACAGCACTCGGTTCGCAGAGCACTCCTCTCCCTTGACATCCACAAGTCGAGTGGGCCTGACGGAATCCCCCCAATTGTGCTGAGGACGTGTGCTCCGGAGTTGGCACCGGTTCTAACGCGTCTTTTCCGGTACTCCTACTCCCTAGGCGTAGTCCAGAAATCATGGAAGACAGCTTTTGTCCACCCGATCCCTAAAAAAGGCGACCGCTCAGATCCGTCCAACTACAGGCCTATCGCCATCACCCCCTTGTTCTCCAAAATAATGGAATCCGTTGTAAACTGCCACCTCATGCGGTACCTTGAGGATCACCAGCTGATTAGTGACCGCCAGTACGGTTTTCGTCGGGGTCGATCAGCTGGTGATCTTCTGGTCTACTTAACTCATAGATGGGCGTTGGCAGTGGAGTCCAAGGGGGAGGCATTGGCCGTTAGTTTGGACATTGCGAAGGCCTTCGATCGGGTTTGGCACAAAGCGCTTCTTTCGAAACTCCCTTCCTATGGGCTTCCCGAGAAATTATGCAATTGGATCACCAGCTTTCTTGCAGATCGGAGTTCGGAGCATCAAGGTCGTTGTAGACGGTGCATGCTCCGACTACAAGCCTATTAACGCTGGTGTTCCACAAGGCTGCGTGCTATCACCAACGCTGTTTCTTCTGCATATCAATGATATGTTGCAAGCTGGTAGCATTCATTGCTATGCAGATGACAGCACTGGTGATGCTCTATACATCGGCCGTGCCAATATTTCTCGGGAAAACGTCACCGAGTACCGGAACAAACTTGTGTCTGAACTCGAGTCTTTGCTGGACAAAGTCTCGGATTGGGGGCGACTAAATCTAGTCCAGTTTAATCCTCAGAAGACACAAGTTTGCGCGTTTACCGCTAAAAAGAACCCCTTTGTCGTATCTCCTCAGTTTCAAGGTACTCCCCTTGCTGCCTCAGCCAGTATCGGAATCCTCGGCGTCGACATATCGAGTAGCGTGCAGTTTCGTGGTCACTTGGAAGAGAAGGCCAAATTGGCCTCTAAAAAGCTTGGCGTGCTCAGCAGAGCGGGACAGTATTTCATGCCGGCTCAACGCCTGCAACTTTACAAGGCGCAGGTTCGGCCTCACATGGAATACTGTTCCCATCTCTGGGCTGGGGCTCCCCAGTGCCAGCTTCTTCCACTTGACCGCATTCAGCGCAGAGCGGCTCGAATCGTCGACGACCGAGTCCTTTCCGATCGGCTCGACTCATTGGCACTGCGAAGAGATGTTGCATCTCTTAGCATTTTCTTTCGCATTTACCATGGGGAGTGCTCTGAGGAATTGTTCGGATTAATCCCAGCCGCCAAATTTCACGAACGCACATCGCGGCAGAACTCCCGATACCATCCACACCATCTGGATGATTGGCGGTCCACCACTGTGCGATTTAGAAGATGTTTTCTTCCTCGCACAACTTCCTTGTGGAATAGTTTACCACCAGCGATTTTTCCGGACCGATACGACTTAGGGACCTTCAAGAAAAGAGCCTACTCCTTTTTAAAAGGCCGGCAACGCATCTGCAATTCCCCTGGTGTTGCTGTTGTTCATGGGCGGCGGTAGTCACTTACCATCAGGTGAGCCGCATGCTCGTTTGCCCCCTCTCCTATAAAAAAAAAAAAATATGATTTGTCGAGATCCTCAAAATAGGCCTTTGTTTGCGAGATGACTTCATCATTGGAGTCAAATCTTTTTCCACCAAGCCATTTCTTCAGGTTTGGGAACAAGAAGTAGTCACTCGGAGCCAAATCTGGAGAATAGGCGAATAGGCGGCGGATGAGGGAGCAATTCATAGCCCAATTCATGGATTTTTGCCATGGCAACTGCACATGGGTGCACACTTGCATTGTCTTGGTGGAAAAGAACTTTTTTCTTGGCCAAATGAGGTCGGTTTTTTTTTCAAATTGTCATTGAATCGGTCCAATAAGTTGGCATAATATTCCCCATTGATTGTTCTTCCCTTTTGAAGGTAGTCAATGTGGATTATCCCGTGTGCATCCCAAAAAACAGTCGCCATAACTTCATTGACTGACAAACCCACCTTGGCCTTCTTTGGCGCCGATTCACCCTTAGAAACCCACTGTTTTGACTGTTGTTTGGTCTCTGGTGTGTTGTGATGGATCCATGTTTCGTCCACCGTTACAAAACGGCGCAAAAACTCCTCCATATTGCGATTAAACAACGCCAAACCTTCCTGTGAAGTTGTTACATGATTGCGTTTGTGGTCGACTGTGAGCAAACGTGGCACCTATCATGCGGAAAGTTTTCTCATGCCCAAGTGATCATTCAAAATTGAAACCACTGAGCCATGCGAGATCCCTACGGCTTCCATAATCTCTTTTTTTTTCATTTATTCAAAATATATAAAACAAAACAAAATGAATTTTTTTCAGCCCTACAGCAGAAACCACACACGGTTTAGTTGCTGTGGTCTATTAATTATAAACTATAATCTATATTAAAAACTATTATTGATACTAATGGTAGATTTATATCTTTATTAACTAATCAGCTAATCACTAAGTATATTATTAATATGTAAATTTGAGATAAATCAGGTATAAACACATTAGATCAGGAAATTTACAGTAATTATGTCATTATTTAAGATACTATTAATATATTATACTAACTTATAATAATACACTTGCACTTTCAATCTTCAGTCGGCCAACACCATATCGTGAATTTTTTTGATTGTTTTATATTTATAATAATGAGAGTTTTGAGGAGATTATTTTCATTATTTTCATTCCAAAAATAAAAAACCAAGTCATTTAATATCTGTACTAACTTTTCACTAATACTATTAAACAACACCTTGTTCTCAGAACTTAATAAATTTTCACATTTAGAAAATGTGAATTTTAATTGGTTATATCGCACAGCTGTACGTTCAGCTAAAATTATTTGCTCATGTTTCTTCTTATCTGAGATGTCTTTTAAGATATTTTCCAATGTATTCAAGCCATTTATTGTTTGGCTGTAGTATTTTAAGAGTTGCTTTTTTTTGAGTAGACCATGTCTTTGATTAAGCCAAATAGATAATTCTTTCATTGCACTCCAAACATTGTTTTACACTCTAAAAAAAAACATAATTTTCATTAATTAATCACACAACATAAGCTTAAATTAAGCACAGCATAAAATTCAGAACATATTTTTACTTCAATAAAAATATTTTTAATGTAAAAATTAGTAAATTTGTTAACATTGAAGAAAATGATCAAAGGAGAGAAAGAAGAAGACCAATATGGTGGAATGGTTATGAAACCAATGAATACAGTTTTATAACTATGGAAGAAAATTTGAAGTTAGACAAGGCAATAAATGGCCCTGACAAAAGTAACTGGGAAGAAGTAAAGAAAGAAGAGGAATTAAAATCTATTGAAGAAAATAAGATGTGGACAGCTATTCCCATAAAAAAATAATAACAAAAGACCTATTCCGAAACAACTTTTTACAAATTAAATGAGATAACAGAATGTCATTGCATTAACTCACAAGAACTTCTTCATTTAGATGTTCTAATGGCACTTGAATTTTTACAATTGCCTTATCAAAGCCAATTAATGTTGCACATAGATTAACAAAATTCGCGTAATCTTTGTTAATTAACTCGATCATAGTCAGCCTTAGAACTTTTAGATACACTCCTAGGTCATCACGCATTGTTTCCAAGGAGGCAACATTTTGATGGTCAATTAGAAAATTATCCACTGAAAAGTTCGTCTGTAAAAATAAAAAATATAAACTCAAACAACACACATAAATAAATTTCTAATATTGTTTTTATAAAAACTAGTGATAACAAGGAATAATACCTTGACAAAATCATTACGGTCAAAACAAAGACCACGAGGAGCCGGAGGCAAAGTAAAATCTATATTAGTCTGATCCATTTTGACGGGCTAACGGCATTGCTTTATAAAGGCACCATTTTTGTGTAAATTCTTGTTAAATGTTTATCAGAAACTATGTACTCCCGTACTCGCTCGCTATCATTTTATTTACTGACGTAGACTTAGCCTTAGCTGATTTTGACATTGACACATACACGTCAGAATGTTTTCATATTAATATTTTTGGCTTGGTTACTTATCCTTTAAGCCATGTTTTCATTTATTTTACTATCAAGTTATAATAATCCTTTATAGTAGTCTGCTTTACAATATGTTAAAGCATCACAATGCACAGCTTTCGGGAGATTTTAACGGCAACTTGAGCCAGAAACAGTGGCGATGGTATCCCAAGGCGCCTTAGCAGATAGGCACCATATCTTGATATTCACATCACCATCGGAGCACTTGTTTCACCGTTTCCACTAATAGTTCACATGCGCAGACTTTAATGCTCAAAATCACACCACTTTTACATATAAAAATCCACTTCAAATCATGATTTAAACATTAATACAGGAGCAATAATCCACCACCGGTCAAGTTCCCGCCAAAACTCCTACAATGTACTATGTGAGGAAAATGCACAGAGTACATTGTTGGGGTTGCGCTAGCACTTCTTACTAGTTTGTTGTTTATTATTATAATAA
Source organism: Parnassius mnemosyne (assembly GCA_963668995.1). NCBI lineage: Eukaryota > Metazoa > Arthropoda > Insecta > Lepidoptera > Papilionidae > Parnassius > Parnassius mnemosyne. The sequence goes on from CAVLGL010000057.1 coordinate 13,271,672, forward strand.
CTGGAATAGGAAGGGAGATACCTTGTAAAATCGTGGTCATACCTAAACATCAACTTAAAAAAAAATTTAAAGGAAGGCTTAATGAGACGGATTCATATACATAGAATATACATGCGTAAGTATCATTGTAGTCTGTAAAATATAAAGTTTATAAAGCGGATCTATCTCTTTCTTTTCCTTCTTCGGTGTGACCAACAATAATCTTGTACCACACTTGTGAACTATATGAACTATATAATTAGTATCAGATAATGGTGTCGATTCTGTCAAAAACACACTAAGCTTATTTTAATCCATCGTTATCTTTTACTACTTGGGAAAACAAGAAAGAAATATCAAGAATTTTAATGCTGTCAAATTAGTTCACACAGTGAATTTCATTGTGTTTTTAAAGGACATATTCCGAAGTGACAACAAAAATTGTTCGAGAAATTAAGTTTCACTGAATCAACGGCTTTAAAATTACTTCCATCTCTTACTTTTAATATGCGTAAGCAAAAGAGCGTAGCAATAATTTAGAATAAGTTAAGTACGTTTTTAACTGAATCGTTGCCATATTTTATTGTCATGGAGGTTTGAAATATATATGGATTATATTTACTAGTAATATTTTAAAGCATTTTTCAAATACATAGTCGTATGTAAAGCGAACATTTACAATTTCTTTTCCCAAAATGATTAAATTACTGATATTAGTCTGTGGTTACTATCATACAACATCAAATGTTTATCACAAATTAATAACTATTTGTTTTAAACAATCTTTATAAATAGGGTACCTTAATAATTCTTATAGCAACCCTTTCAACCATCTATCATGTCATTCCATTATACCACTGACCTCTATAATATATGGACTGGCTATACACCGTGACATAATGAGGCGATATGATTTTCGTCATTTTGGCGCTGACAGCAGAAATGAACATCCTAGGAACTAATTAAAGAGATAAGACAGTGACAAAATATATCGATAAAAATTCTATATCAAGGCCTACGTGTAAAATCCATTCTATTTATGAATCATATTAATATAATGCCATACAATAAATAAATATATCAATTAATACCTAGGCCTTAGACACAAGCTTTATACCTCATATAAAACCAAGATCGACGATGCCTTGTTCTATCTACGTTTTTATTCGTAAGAACGGATTTTGTTCCGGGTTTCAAATGAGGAAATGTCTACGTATACCCGCTTCGCAGAGGCAAGAACGAATTATGTCGGACTCACACCTACTAAAACCCCATGGTGTTACACCTTTGCCGCACATTGGCAGGGCCACGGAAACGCTTTCAAATACATCCGCGGCCCCACCAGCGCCAGCCGCCCAATAGCAGCCCCTCCTTAGTTAAGGACTTCTCTTCCCCCTTTCCTTCTCAGATAAGGCACACCAGGAATACAAAGCACACTGCCCTTCGCGGCCTCCAACTTCACCTGCACAACAGACTCCCCCAGCACCAAGTGGTGTAGCACCGCCAAAGTCGCGGAGGATAGTTGAGTGGCGCATCACCGCAACTGTATAGGGAGAGCTCTCTCCTCTAGCTGCAGCCCACTAACAAATATCCAAGAGCTCAACAAGCCCACTCAGAGTGGCCACCTTGGGCCAGCCTTTCACTTTGGGCCAGCCATGTGAGTCATCCTACGTTTACCATGGGTTTCTAACAACATTAATAATTTTGCAGTCCCATTATGAATTTATTCCCTTGATATAATAAATTGGTCATATTTAAGTAGATTTAACAAATTTACGTCTTGTAAACACAAGGTCATCATTAGGCGACCTTTCTACACTTGATTATGGTCCTTGAGTTTGGGGGAAAATAAGGAGAGAAGAAATAAAAAAAAACATTCGAAATAATAATCTTATACTTTTATACTTACTGGTACTAGTACTATCAGAAAATATTGTGGGTATACTGCACTTTTTCAAAGTGGTGCGTTTCTCATGTCTAATAAAATAGTCGTCAGTGAAGTGTTTAGAACAAAGATAATAATTTTGTTTCTGACGCCAATTCACAATTTTTATGCTTTTTAGCCATAATTTTATTCTAGGTTCAGTTGGAAACCTGTTAATTAATAAACATTGATAATTATCTGTTGTCGGACACTTTGGTTGTTAACAGATATTGGTAGGAATTCTTGTCTATAATACTTATCGACGATCATCGACAAGTATTATAGACAAGGAACTCGACAACCCTATTGAATTTTATTGTTTATCAAATAAAATAAAACTCAGTAATATAAAGCAAAACATGTTAGTAATTACGATATTAAGATTAGTAACAAATTTTTATGTACCTATATTATCAAATAGTTTTAATTTGTTTAATATTAGCTGTAAATTAACTTACTTGTGGAATGTTATCCCACTTTCCTTTTGGTAACAAGTTTTATATATTACGCACACTCTCACTATTACTAAAAATAATTCTTATTATGTAACTAAAATCAAACATAATTAAACCACATAAAAATTTTAATTTTTTAGTTTAAATGTTTAAAATACATAGATCCGATTTAAATAACACAACAGACATTTTTTTTAATAGGGTAAGGGTGACAAACGAGCACACAGTCCACCTGATACATCTACATCTATCTTTGATTAAGAATCAAAATACAGAGGACCTTATATTTGGTAGAGCCATGCTGCAGCTATATTATGGTTGTAGCACGAATGGGTCGGCTCGATCGGGGAAGGACCACAGTCTCATAGAATACCAGCATAAAATAGCAGCTAAACGCTACTGTGTTTCTTATGGTGAGTGTAGAGAACCAGAGATCCTTTTTACTGGAAATGAGGCATTCCATCTTAGTCCTCACGGGTGACAACGCAACTGCATTTTGATTCTTAATCGAAGATAGATGTAGATGTCTATGGGCCACAGCAACCACTTACCATCAGGTGGACTGTGTGCTCGTTTGTCACCCTTACCCTATAAAAAAAAGATGCGTTGTCACCCGTGAGGACTAAGATGGAATGCCTCATTTCCAGTAAAAAGGGTCTCTTTGCCGTATTATGTCAATTTTAGTTCCCGGTACGGACAATGAGAGCGCTTCAAATCGGCAGAAGCATTTTGTATGGTATAGCCAGTCCAGCGTACTTGTGTCGTATACATAGAGGACAATGCATTATACTACGTTATAATTTAGGTATCATGTCCATAATTTTTTACGTTTTTCCATATGTAATATTTGTAAGGTTTTAGGAAACAACAAAAACGTGTTATTGAATAAACAAACGAAAACCCTGGCAAAATATTAATGCAATATGATAGACGTTTATTTGATACATAAAAGAAATACTAAATTTTCCACAAATGTTAGTTATTTAAGGAATTAGAAATTTTTTAAACCAAAAAAAATGTGATTGTACTTATGTACGCACGTAGGAAGTTATACTTCTTTAGCATAACAAAACAAAAATTTTAGAGATAATTACCTACTTAGTTGTTGCTTTTAGGTTTCAGTGTGCGCGCGCATCGTAACAACATCAAGGTGTCGTTTTTAGGTGTCACTTCACTCTCATCATTTTTCCCAAACGCCCCAAAAGAAGTATAACTTTAAAAGTGCACATAACTGGTTTAGAACCATCTAAAACAATGACGTATATGTGTTATATGAAGAATTTGGTACTGTGATATTTTTTGTTATTAGATTTATCATTGTATAATCTTTAGGTTTTCATAGGTTACAAAATACAATGAAATTATTAGAAACTACTAGAACTATAAAGTAATCATACATTACATAGGACCATAGACTTAGAATATACTGGCGTATAGACCGACATAGTGTGTAAGGGAGAAGAAAATTCCTTATGGGAAAAATGCAAGATAGGTAAGGATACCAAATTTCATGACTCTATAATCGATTTTGAATGACAGGTCGGCACAAGTCGGCACCATATATAAATAAATATGTAGCAAGCTAGTCGGCACGCAAGAAATAAGCTCCTAGATATTTTATAAGTTTTTAGAGTCTAATAGTTGTTATTTTTAGTAAGTTCCTTTTTCCAAAATGGTTATTTGTTCTGTGAGTGACTGTGGTGTTAATAATAGAAATAATCTAGATAACTGCACATTTCACAGACAAATTCACATGATGTCGTCAGTGTTATGACCTGTTTATTTTTGGTTAAAATTTATGTTATATACTGTTTAAAATGTAGAATGTTTTCAATTATTTAGTTAATTTTGATATTTTGCAAAGAAAAAGTCATGTTGTTGATAATTTGATAAATTCATTTTTATACAAAATATTTTACATGTACGCTAGGGGTTGACTCAGCTATATCAAAATTAACATCGATATTTATCTGGAATGTTTATATTGAATCGATAGACTTGCCCTCACCACAAGAAAATAAATCCTCTGTTTGCTTTCTATAAATGTAATTTTATTTTGCCGTTTGTCAAACGGATTCGCTCCGGATTCTATAATTAGAAAAAATGGTTAAGGTTAACTGGATGGGTTGGTTGGAATCCAAAGAAAAACTCAACAATTTGCAGCTAACATTGACTTGAGAAGTGCAAAAGAAAAAGTAGAAATAAAACAATTTTATTAAAAGAAGCCATTTCTACATTATTTGTAGGTACCAGTAAGTATATACAGTAGTACAATATTGACTTCAAAACTTTATATAAAAATAGAGAGATTTTTATACATTATAAAACTAATAAATTAAAGATAAAAAAAATCTTGAGATTATCCTATTTAAGCCGTTATAAACCCAACTAAGTATCTATTTATCAACCATAAAAATATATAACCTTATTTCACCACCCGCACCTCACGGTTAGACTAGTCCAATATTCATAGCAACACGCTATTTTCCCCAAGGGGTTGTGCGGAGCGTTGAAGTATATTCTCAAGTCACAATGATAAAACTCTTAGCGTAGTTAGATATAATATATTTAGTAATGCTCAGTAATGCTCTTGAAGCACCAGTAAACGCCCGCGCATGAGAGGCGCGGTTCAATGTGCCAGGATAGTATAAATTCCATAGTATTTGACACTCACAACTCTTGATGCCATGCGATTCATGCTTGATGGCCGACGACATTGTGCCGAGGGCTTAAATAGCGTGGTTCATCGCCTACAGCGTTATTCATAGAGAAGAGGAACTCGTTGTTAATGGCTGCGCAGATCAATAAATCTGCGAGATTAAGATGCACTTGCCGCGGTCAGTCCATGAATGAGTGACCATTTTCTTAACATACTGAGATTGAGAGAATAAAGAGTGCACCTGTATCCTCAGACACTTAAGTACACTTTACTCTGTTAAGATCATTATGTTTTTAAAATTCATGCAGCTAAAATGATAGTAAGTTTATTATTACTTTATACTTTTCAGGGACAGATGAAAGAATATAAACATGAAGCATGATGAAGCCTCATAAACATATTGGCCTTTAAACAGAGCAATCTCATTTAACTGATTCCTACAAGTTTCCTTACTTAAATTGTTAAGTTTACATTCATATTTAAGTCTAATGTTAAAATAAACTTCTATCATGTATTTAATTATTAACTATTAAATGTTTGTAAATATCAAAAGTAATACTTAAATGAAAAATAAATCAGCCATTATGTACTCCGTGTCCCCTTTTTTTATTTCCACATCAAATCATTTTATAAAATATAAATAGGGATATACTTAGTTAAGTATCTACCTATTTATATTAATAATATTTTAGAAAAGAAATTCCGGGGAAACTGTCCATGGTAGTAAATATTTTTCTCCAAATATCATAATTTGAAAATACAGCTTTCCGATCTGATTCTTGAGTTTTTTTTTTTAAGTTTATCGGTATAACCTGTGATTTTTAACATTTGAATTAAAATCCAACAAAAGGCAGCTTATTTCAAGGAACATAGTTATATGAATATTTTTTAAATATTTTAGAACTATCATGGTAAAAATTCAGCTAATTTTTGAAGTAATTCAATTTCGTGCACTAAACTATTTTTTTAAATCTTTTTACCGCTTAGTTAACAATCATTTTTCGAATGTCTTTGTAAGTAAAATGTACATACTAGCTAACGTCTATCTAGCTATTGTCTATTGTAGTCATTAACTATAATATAGTCACAGTGACTAGTATTGATTAGTCACGCGTTTTCGAGCTGTCAGGTCGTCTATACGCCAGTCATAGAATTATTACGCATAGAAACGCAGTCCAGTACAAAGCACGAGCGTTAAAATGATGCAAGGTCATTATGTTAGTGGGCGCGAGTCAAATGTGCCTACGCTCGTCACACGCACACATACACGCCATTCAGTGATACCAGTTTCTGGTGTTTGCAATCAAATTGTGCAAATCACTATTTTTTGATTAATTTTAAAAAATCGATATAATAAAGATTACGTAATACGTACGAAGATGTATTTTATGAGAATATAAAATGGAATAAAATAAACACGATAATGATGGTACTAATATAACTTTATTATACATATATTAATGGTAAAAAATGCATAAGTAGTAAAATTTAAGAATATTATTAAACACAATTAATTTGCTCGAATACAATAAGCACATCGTGTAATGTTTAATTTTAACCGACTTAGGGAGCAGGTTATCAATTCGGTGTATTTTTTAATGTTTTTACCTCAGAATTCTACAATTTCCAAACCGATTTAGATTTTCTTATTTGAAAGGATATACACACAGATTAATCCAATACACACGATGAAATTTTAATGGTTGTTTTCCCGAAGTAAAATGATTTTGCCTTAGTAGTAGTACAATACATTTATTAAAATAAAATTATTAGGATGTAAAAATGGCAGATTTACAATCGAGAAAAACAAAACTCGAACCAATAGCAATATCTCGCAAGTAGTAGTAGGCTAGCTTATACCGAATTACTATAATAAAGTCTGAAAAAAAATCGCTGGATGTAATGTAGTGTTACGTCTATCGCACGTGCTACCGCGCGCTTCCTACACAGTGAAGGGCCACTAATAAATGTTCATAACATGAAATCTCAAGCGTAGTGATACGACATAAACTAGTTTGGACGCCCGAATAGCTTGTGAGGTATTACTATTGTAAATCTGCCCTTTTTTAATTGTAATATTTTTTAATTTAATAAATTGACTCTACTATTGAGACAGTATAATTTGGATGCGGGACAACAACCACTAAAATTTCAGCATGTATATACGAATTGATCAAGCTTAGAAATCAGTGTACATACATATTGATAACCTTTCTTTTTGGGATTCGGTTAAAATAGGCTATGTTTGGGTCTAACGTAACATCGGGTTAATGTTTGGGTGTAAAGTGACATCTGGTTAGTAATGGCGTTCTTATTAATAATCTCATGATGTTGTAAATAAAAAAGTTTTATTCTATACTCTAAAACGTAACCTTCAAGACCAATGTTTCCTATAAAATGTGTTTTAGATAGATGAAAGCACTTTTACTCGAAATGGCATATGGAACCGACAAACCATGCGTCACTGGAGCCATACGAATCCCCATTTATTTAGGGATTCAGCTCATCAATACTGATTTTCCATTAATGTTTGAGCAGGTCTTCACGGAGATCAAATAATCGGCCCTATTTTTATTGACGGAAACCTGAACGCACAGAAGTTTCTCATTATTGTTAACGGCCTAAATAATATTTAGAAATATTTTCTGTGGCAGCTTACCAGAGGGTATGGTTTCAATTAAATGGAGCTCCTCCAGACTCCGTACTCCTCGCGAGAGAGCGGTTTAACACCATGTTCGGCGAACAATGTATAGGGCGCTATGGCCCTCGCAGGTGGCCAGCATGGTTGCCCGACCTCACTCCTTAGGACTTCTTTTTATGGGGCTTTATTAAAAATGAGGTGTACTCAAAGATCTCCGAAACCAAAGATGAACTGCGCAATCGTATTGTTGCCGCCTTTGACAAATTAAAAGCTCTGGTTCTGGATCCTGAACGAAATTTTTTGAGCAGGCTTCAGGACAACATTATGCGGCGATGTAACTTGTGAATTCAAGAACATGGCGGAAATTTTGAAAATTTAAATGAACCTAAACAGTTTAGTGAGTAAGTTTTTATTTCGTCGCACATTGTCAAACGAACCAAAGGCCGTGCTGATAATAACGCTGTCTGCCGCCAACCGCCATGCCACCCGCGTGCAACGTTGCCACTCTCCCAAGGGGTCAAGGTACGTAGTCCAAACAGTGTTTACTTTTACTGAATTAATTTTAATATTTATTTTGTTCGAAAATTTCACTTTTTTATTTTACGGGTTTTAATTTAATATTTAATTTTTCTACACTTCTATGGACTAGTATTACTTGTAGTTTGATTTATTGCATATAATGTGAATTCCTTACTGTATTTGTATTGAAGCAAAGACATTTAAGTAGTTGTTAGTAGTAATAGACCGGACATCAGCATCAAAATTGTCGTCTGTAACTTATGTTCTATAGGATATATCTCCGTTAGTCTTAGTGACATTAGTCTTTTCATATCTTTAAAAAATATTTTTATAGAAAATATGCCCGGTTGTACATTAAGATATTGTAAGTCTCGATATGGAGCAAAAAATGAACGTGATTTTGATTTGTTATCGTAAGTATAACTATATTTACCGAATAATCTTTAAATTTTATTATTTCTAATAGATTGTTCTAGAACATTTATTTTTATTGTACTAAGCGCCCTCTGTTATCCTGAAGCGTCACTATTTATTTAAAGTTAGTGATTGACGACGTTTATCGATTGGGGTTATCGATAAAAATAATATACAGGATGCCAATTTAATCATTTACAATATTTAAGGATTACCTCCTTAAATATTGTAACAGTCAAAGATACTGTACCCATACCAACAAAAATGAGTAGCTTATACCAACTATGCTAAGTAGCCTACTTTATGTGGAAGGGTAGGAAATTTTTTTAGGCATGATGATGAGATTTTCTGTGTTGCTTATGAACATGCTGAAGGTACTTGCTGTGTTGATGTTTAGCAATACAGTAAGTATATCTTTTACATACCGAGCTTCATTGGCTGGTGGTATTCAAGGACAAAACCATTATAGATCCTGGCTTACAGTGATAGGAGATTGCTATAGGCTTATGACATTAAAAAAATTGTACTGTTAAAGATATTAGATTCAAGAAGTTGTAGGTTAAGCCTGAGTTAGAAAATAAGGTAAAAACTTAAAATAACAATTTTTATTGATGTGGGTAGTGTCTTTTAAGTAGTGCAGCTGATGAAATTCACAAAATAATATAAAAGGAGAAGAAGACGTCTCCATACATACTTGAGCCCAAGTTTTTTTTATATAGGATAGGGTGACAAACGAGCACACAGTCTACCTGATGGTAAGTGGTTACTGTGACCCATAGACATCTACATCTATCCTCAATAAAGACTCAAGATGCAGATGCGTTGTCACCCGTGAGGACTAAGATGGAATGCCTCTTTGCCAGTAAAAAGGATCTCCAGTTCTCTACACTCACTATACGAAACACAGTAGCATTAAGCTGCTATTTTACGCTGGTTAACAAGATGAAAGTACCATTTTAAAGCGTATATATAAACAATTAATAGCTGAAAAGATTTGTCAATCTAGAAGCTGAGTTATTGTAGAATAAGTAAAATAGAGATTATCTATTACCTACACGGGAACAGGTGATTTTTCACTGTTATTACATTGTAATTACTTAAAGATATAAAAACAGGATCAGTATAAAATCACCAAAAAATCTGTGGTCAGTAATGAAATGAAATAGTGAAACGATTAACGAAAGATAAAAACACGACTCTTCGTGACGGATGTTGACTCATCAGTGAGTATCCAACCATACACCGTACCGGGTATGATGTACCGCAAGGCCTCTCTAGTACATTAGTACATAATATCGCAATGGTACACAGTGAGAATTTAATAAATAAATTAAAATGATACAAGTTGTTATGAGTATTAGTTATGAGTTAGATTTACAACAATTTAAACATTTTTATAAATAAATATCGTTGAAAGTATTGGAATAATTTCATTTCTTATAATAATACTAGCCTGTATTAGCCTACTGTAGCGCAAAGTAGTCTTCACATACAGGGAGTAAAGAGCATTAATCACAACACTTGCTTAGTGCATGTTCGTGATTTCAGATTATAATGTTCAGTACATATTCCTCACTATGCTTTCTTTCACCGAGTCAGTAATGTCTCAAGTTGTTGAGCATAAATCTGTTTGAAGAATATTGGTACATAACATACCAGCGTATTTATAATATGAATGTATGAATATAAATTTATAAAATGATTTATCGTGAAACGGCTTATAAGTTCAGTGTTTTCCTGAATATTTTAGATTTGAAGTGTATTTTTGTAAAAGAAACGAATTTAAAAACATAGAGGCGCTCCCTTATTGAATTTGGCGTTTCTTGATGTGTCTTCAACGCTGATCGACCAATCATATGCTATTATTATAGCTTCTAATGGACCGAGTGACGTCATCCAAGATGCCACCAAGGCGGCAACCAAAGTGACTGCTGTTTGAATTGATTCTTAGTTATTGGAAATTAATATTTTATTTCATGTCACTAAAGAGGCATAAAAAGTTAAAGTGATTTTTTTCGTGTGATGGAAGTCATGATAAATAGATTTATACAATTAAACAATCATGTTATTCCCTATTATTATATTTTAAAGCATTTCAAACTTAGTAACCTTCAACAACATTATCGATACTTTGGTATCGAAAGGGTAACATTCCTAAAACGATCTTATATTTTAAGTGTCACCTACTGGGGAATAGCTAAAATGTTGTCTTAATAAATGATAGCGTAGTTTTGCTATTTTTAGCTAGATGGCGTCACACACACACGAGCTTAAAGTTTTATTTTTTTATAATATAGAGTGACAAACGAGCACACAGTCCACCTGATGGTAAGTGGTTGTTATGGCTCATAGACATCTACATTTATCCTCGTTTGCGAATCAAAATGCAGATGCATTGCCACCCGTGAGGACTAAGATAGAATGCCTCGCTTCCAGTAAAAAGGGTCTCCGGTTCTCTACACTCACCATACGAAACACAGCAGTGTTAAGCTGCTATTTGACGCAGGTATTCTGTGAGAGCGTGGTACTTCCCCGGTCGAGTCGACCCATTCGTGCTACAACTATACTACTAATATAGCTGCAGCATGGCTCTACCACGTACAAAATTTTTATTTGTATATAAATTTTCCCAATGCCCGCTCTATAGTAAATATATATTTTAAATCTCTTTGTATTGAAGGTTATACTAACTTTTGCAAATAAACTTCCCTTCATACTTCATTCAGGCATAGGACTGAGTGCATTTTGTTTAGATATAATTGTTATAATTATTGATTTTATAATTAGCATGGAAATTTATAAAATAAAGTTATGCAGGCGTATTTAGAAGTTTGTTTAATTGTATACCGGGTGTTAGTGAAACGCTCCCGAAAACGAAGACAGACGATAATAATAACGATAACTTTGATGATGGGTCAGAAAGAAAATCGATCCCGAGGAAAAAAATAATCTTTTCACAACTTTTTATTACCTTTATTCACGCTCCATCATGTTAGTACAGATAAATGAAACGATAATTTCATTTAAAAAAATCTACAAAATACTTAAACATAAAACCAGCAGTGACAGTTAAAATAAAATTAGCTGAAATTAGGGTCAATATTCTCGCGGAAGCCGAACTCTTATCTAGCTCGGTGAGAAACAATGCCTACTTTCTCTACCCTTCCCTTTCATACACGCGCTACCGCCGCCCTGCTGACTCGTGTTGCCTCGCGCTGTGGAATTTACACATGTGAACTTTGCCAACATGTGGGTAATTCCCACAATTGCGGGGAATTTAAAGATGGTTGGGGATTTTATGGGAATTGATATTATGCGGGGAAAATACGGGGATTTTGAAAATCAATGACCAGGGCCAAGTCAGAACCTTTTTTCAAGAAGTCTAAATACTTAACATTTTGTTAGCTTACATATGAATATCGAATGAATCCCTTTTTTTAATTATCTTCATTGCACCGCATTTAATTTTCGGATTTATTGCGGCAACTTTTGTGTATCATTTAATGCTTTCCATTTCTTAAATTTTTATTTTTAAAGAAAAAAAATTTTTAGTTAAAAAGTAAATCTTCTAAAATTATTTGAAATTTGTTTCATACCTTAAAATATAATTGTAGGGAATTTGTCAGGAATCTGTTGAAGTTTTGTCTTTAAATTGCAGAATTTGACAGGAATTTTCGGGGAATTTGACAAATTGGTGTTGGCAACGCTGCCATGTTGCACCGAAATTTACCTACTAAGATTTGTTTGCCAGCGACATAAGAATTAGAGGCGGCAATCACTATAAAACTTGGAAGTAATTTTTAATAATTTTAATGTACCTCTTTTTAAATTCAAAGTATTGGCCGAATTAAATACGGAAAGTCAAGTAAAATAATTATTTTTCACATTAATTCTGATAGATTAATTAACTGTCGATCATAATTGCAATTGATTTTAACTATTAAATTATTCAGTACCATTTCATTTATATTTTCTTATACAAAATAAAAGAAAACGATGAAATAGTGTTTATAATTGTGTAAGTGAGTAGATACTGAGTCTAGGAACATTATAATATTAGTAGATATTTTTTGTCTAATATAGCAGCAGACTGCTGTCGTATTTTCATAGCTAATTGAATGGCATATTTATTAGAATCTATCTAGCCGTTTGACTGCACAAGGAAATAAAGAATGTATAGTAAAATTATTTTGTCCTTGTATTTGGGGTCATAAAACATAGCTCGGCCTCAGTCCGGCTAGGGCGCTGAACATGTTGCGCGGGCGCAACGCCATTATCGATAACAAAAAATGAATCATCGAAGGCAGGTGAAAGGCAGATACGGCGGCGGTGCGGTATACAAAGGATGGTGCGACATTGTTATGTTATGAGTCATTTGTTTTCCATTATTACCCCCGCCGCAATTATGATACTATTTGCAGGTATTACTGCAAATAGTATCATCATTTTATCGCGACGGTGAATATCCTTCCACGGCTAAAATTTTGAGTATTCCAGTGTTCTATTTCTTCTATGCGTAAAATACTCATAGAACTTGGTTACAAGTACACCCAAGCTCCAGATGGTCGTAAACAATTGATAGAAAGGACTGACATCGTTTGTGCGCGGCAACGATTCCTGAGAAAACTCAAGACCCTGAGAGATAGTGAAGACACTCGACCAAGAATTTATTTTGATGAGACTTGGGTGAACCAAAATTACAGCCGCAAACAAATTTGGCTAGACAAGGCGGCTTAGACACAAAAATGGGAAAGGGGGGCAGACTAATTAGTAAATATTCTTTCATTTTTTATGTAAGAATTACGACTCAATAATAATTTAATACAAAATATGATATTCATTTAATTATGTTGCTTACTTAATTATTATGCTGTGTGTTGTGTATGTTGTAGAAATGAAGTTGCCACCAAAACAGCACTTTTAAAATGTCGAATGTCGCAGATGTCGAAATGTTACTGCATGAAGCAATTTCAAACGTTTCGCAAAAGAACTGGAACGATTGTGTGAAGCATGCAGAAAAACTCCAAGAGGAAGGCTTGAAAACGACGACGATGACTCTGATGATTCTGATGTAGAATTTTAATGTAAACAGTTTTAGATTTAATTTTGGATATAAGTTATTATCTTTATATTTATATTTATTTTTAATATAACTTCTTACATTCCAAACATTTGTACTTATAGGTTTTTTTAATACATAGATACCTAATTAATAATTTATTTTAAATCGTTATTATTATTATTTTAATAAATACATTGTTTTAGCTATTTTTTTAATTATTATCAATAACCCACATAATGACAAAACTAAATACACTATCGATAACCCTTATCGACAACAATAGTGCACATCACTATGCTCCCTCCTAAGGCCCGTGAGTAGGAGAGAGAGTGAAATACTCCGAAGATTTATGACCCAAACTTCACGGACAAAATAATTCTAGTATAGTAATTATAACTCCAGTCAACTTCCTAATAGCAGATTGGCACCGGGAGATGACCTTGGGGGACTTTAAGGAAGCGAGATGGTTTAATATCTATCTCCCTCGCACGTTATGTTATCTTGCCATGAAAGAAATATTATTTTAAATGACACATCATTTTAATCATTTTTTTATTTAATAATTATAATAATTTATTATATAATATATTTCGTTAAACATATATTTATTACGTCTTTATTGAAGTAACAAAATGTATAAATATGAAACTGCATACTATAATAAAAAGGCAAGTTATGGCAACGGCAAATAAACAAAATTACAAATGGCAGAATTCCCTGAGTTTTTGGCGGGAAATTGACCGGCGGCGGTTTGCTGCTCCTGTATTATTGTTTAAATAATGGTTTGAAGTGGACTTTGATATGTAAAAGTGTTGCGATTTTGTGTATTAAGTGTCTACGCATGTGAACTATTAGTGGAAACAGTGAAACAAGTGCTCTGATGGTGATGGATTCTCAAGATAAGCTGTTTGTTTGCACAGGCACCTTTAGATACCATCGCCAACTATCAGCTGTCTGCTGGATCAAGTTGCCGCCAAAATCTCCCAAGAACTGCACAATGTGACGCATCAACATATTGTGAAGCAGTATACTATGAAGGAGTGGGGAAATTACAATAAACCGAATAAAAATACTTAAGACTTGGCCTAAAGGTCTAGATACCAGGCAATAAACTCCAAAAAAAAAATTACAAATGGCAGATCCCTTGCACTTGCGGTTGTGTTCTTTCTTGTTTATTTGTGTTGCAAATTAAGTTTATATTTCGATATAAACTTATTTCTTACATTATTAACGTTGAGTTGAACATCCCGTTCCTCCGTTTTAGTGTTTACAGTGAGAAAGAGACTCAAAAACGTGCTGTGCATTGTGCTAAAGAGACAGAGACTCAATTTTATCTTTCATCATGAAAGAAAACGCAAGGAAATGTTACAAGTGTGCATGTTCTCCTGCTCATGATCGTAACATCACTTTGTTTTCCTAAGCCTGGGAGAACAAATAGCTTACGGTACGTATGCTAAATAGCTTTTTGATTACTGATTAAAACAGTTTTAAAATGTTTAAATTAGAACCATTGAATTAATAAAGTAACAGAAATAAAAATTATTATGGGCCGCATCGGCTAACGATATAAAAACGTGTGCAAATAAATCTGAAAATTAAAGAGAAATTATGCAGAACAGCATGAGATGTATCACATAGAAATAATAATATAATAAAGTAGTTATAGATGTATTGGTACACATAGAAATAACTTATGGAATAATATTTATATATGTATACAATACAATCACATTGTTTGAAAGAAACAACGTCTTGTATTGCACTCTTCTTCCAAGCATGTTTTTAGCACCACAGTAGTATATTATTATCTAATTGTATTTTTTCAGATGTTAATTATGGGCGAAGTACTGTTTTCCTTATGACTCTTGGTGGTCACCAGAATTTAAAAACAATCTTCATTCTAGGCATTCAATGTTGTGCACTAAACATTTTAAGAAATCATCATTCATTGATAATTGTGGAAAGAGGCTATTCAAATCTGCAGTACCTGATGAGGAATGTGATAAGGTTAGTTAATCTCTCTTTTGTTACTATTTACATTTTTTTCTTTTGTGTGGCTTTTCTCATACTACAGTGAAAATATTATCTAGTTAACAAACGGTGGTAACAGATTGAGTGGTGATTTATAAGGGTATGCGAAATAACCTACCATTACTTCTCAACCATAAAAAAACAAAAGGTATAAACTTTAAAAAAAATATGTTGTCTTTTATTTAAAAAAAAAAAACCTTATCCATACTAGGATTTTCTCCTGTATTGTGGAGGTAGTTTACAAACATAAATTGGATAAGGACAAACATCCCCCGGCACAATTATTTATAGGGCATACAAATACTTATTCTGTGCAGCATTCGAACCTGTGACCTTTAGTGCCGCAAATCAATGCTAGCCACTGCACCGCGAGCTGTCAATGTTGTTTAAATGACATGATTATAATTTAGTTACTTACAGAATATATTTACAAATAAAAGAAATTGTTAATATAGAGTCTTAAAAATATGTGGTGTATTGTATATATGTGGTAATGGGTTAAAGCAACATTCATTAATAAAAACAAGTTGTATTTAATGTTTATAAATTTATAAGGCTGTTTGAAATTTAGAGATTGGTTGACCAATGCTGGGATACATGATATAAATAATGATTTGATAATCTCTAATTTTCAGATCACATTAGCTGACCTTAATTTGGAACAAAGGAATATCATTCAACATATTGCAGGTCCATCAACTAATAAACAACCACTGTCTGAAAATATTCAAAAGACTATAACTGTTCCAAATGTATTTGAGCCTGTTGCGGGCCCGTCAAAATTTATACAACCCTTGTGTGAGAATGTGAATTATAAGACCATTCCTGACAAAACTAGTGCTATTCCTCAAGTAACTGAGAATATCAACCCTGTTGCTGCTGCAAATCCATCCGCGAAAAACAAAAAGGATAAAGATATGTTGATAAAAATGAAATATCATCTGAGAAAAATTAACAGGCTTCAAAAAACTGTAAAGCATCTAAAGAATGAAGCATTTCTCAAAGTATTGAGCAAAAATGATTCAGTAAATGAAATATTAAAATGTAAAATATCCCCCTCTTTTGCATTATTTTTGCAAGGAGAATTGCAAAACTATAAAAAAATAATCAAAAGGTCGAAGATGGAACATAATATTTAAACATATGTCCACCCATTAAAATAATTATTAACTTAAAAAGGAACTAGGCTCTCCCAAGTACAAATTATTGTTTATTGTGTGATATGTGATATTTTTTTTGAGTTGTCTTGTAACATACTTTAAATCATATTTTTTTAATCCTAGTAGTAAGATCTTAAATTATGTGTTGTTTACAGGGGAACTCTCTTCAGAGGCTGTCACTACAGCTAATGTTATTGCAAATATGGACAAGCTGTTTGATTGTGTCAACGCATGCACACCAGACCTAAGAAGGGGGAAACCATTTTCGACAAACATGACAAATAATACACCACATCTCACACATTTCACTTTAATGAAGAAATTTTTTAAAGAAATGACGTTTTTGGGATGCTAACGAGCTCCTCCATCCCAAGAAGGTTGGATATGGTCCATCAATAAAATAGAACGAATCTGCAGTCAATAACAATAATATAACGAAAATAATTTCTACAAATGTAATATTATTGGTGACATCTATAATATAATCAGGTTATTGGAGTTTAGACATAATATTGCAAAGCTATTGCCTTGTTTGTAGAATGTGAAGGTAAATAATGTTTTCTTGTTAGAAAAAAATGTTTATATTAGATTGTCTAATCTTTTTTATATAAAACCAATGTACCTTTACTTTCAATTTTGCTTAAATGTCATGTTACATATGCCGTTTACTTAATAGGTGAAGTGATGAAGTAATTAGCTATAAACTAATACTCGTTGACACGTGTTTTAGCGAAGTTACGAGAATGCTTATTTCTTATACTTCGCTAAAACACGCCTACCTCTTAAAAATAGACTATTCTGCTTTACATAACTACTTAACTATTAAATCGATATTTAGTGAAGAGATGTTGAGAACTGTTTACATGCATAAAGTTAAAAATTTGTTAATTACTCCGTTACTTACGTCCATCAATGTACCAACGGTTTTTCTATGTACCAATGTAGACAAGTATGTAATGTAAATAAAAATTATGTATTTCAAAAACCACATTTACTTGAAAAATAGTTCCTTTTTTATATTAAAATGATTGCTAATCGTTTCAAAAGTGGTTTATGAATGTAAAGTACCATAATTTACAAATAACTTTGTGCTTTTGTTTTCGTTTTAATTTAGCAATATATATCATTGAAACGAAAAACTACAAGCTATATCTATCTATATGGTATTTTACATTCTTAAGCCATTTTTGAAACGAAACAACCAAGACGCCAACTAAAAAAAAAATCACGTATCAAAATTCCCGCGCAAAAAAGTTTTAGGGGGCACGACAGAGATGGCGTGCATTACGGGTGCCATTTTCTTTGTTTGAAGTTGACATTCTTCCCGTCTAAGGGTATTAGTGTTCTGTGTTATAACTTTACCTCTTTTGCCGGCTATGCTGCACGTAAAATACGAAACCTCCATTCACCACAAAAAAAAATGCTTGGTCTTCTTAAAGAAGCATGTGCACACATCACAAAGTATGATTGGATCAATGTAGTAGAAAAGATAAAGAAAATTATAACGGAAGACTTTAGAAGCGACGTACACTTTGACAATTTAATTGAAAATGAATTTATTATAAGGTTAACCGATGAAGATAGTTCAACTGATGTTAATTTTTCTGGATCATCCAGTGACGAAAGTGAATAAAATGTTACGAATTCAGTGAATTTATTTATTTACCTGACCCAACCACACTTATTTATTGTTAATTTTATTCTTGACTAGCGACCCGCCTCGGCTTCGTACTGGTGCATGTCAGTGGCGTGCCTACATAATATACAATGTATTATTATACGTAAACCTTCCGGAATAAATCAGTATGTCGGGTTTTAGTTTATGTCTTGGCTTTGAAACTGGCTCAAATTTAAACTTAGTTCGGATTTATGTAATAACTGTTAAATATTATAAACTCTTACACGTATTAAGGGGCTACTCCATGCGAACGACCTTGAGCATTTGAGTTTGACCGGCGCGCCGCTCGCTACAATATATTATTGCGTAAGAAATATGTAAGACGCTACCTATTGTACGAACGTAGTATTATTTTTTCAACATCAATAAACTATTTTATGGAAATACACACAGCGTACAAAGACAAATGTATTTTAATTTTTTTATTCGGTATATATTAGTTGCATTATATTAGAATTATGTATTTTCATATATTATCTAATTATGAAATTTTATAATTAATTATATATTAAAAATGAAGCATTGAAAATTGTGAGTTTAAAAGATACCTATTCACTATAGGTAAATAAATAGATAGCTCGGCTTTTGTACAAATATTTGGTGCAATAAAAAATAAATAAATAAATAGGATGTTTCGCAGATGTGTTTTTGATTATTGTTAATTTTTACGTGTCACGTATTGAAAAGTAACATACCTACCTACTAATTTTTGAACTGAGCACCTTGTAACTTAGCCTGCTTATTACTTATGCTGGCAAACATTATCCTCACCCCAATGATTGATGAGGATGAAAATCAATTTTAGTTCTAAATACGTAATTATATTTATTTATACATAAGGGTAACTTTAATAAAGGTAATACAAAAATCAACAAGAAGTATAAGGGTTCGATCTTTCAATTTCAATTGTAAAAACACGTTACCTCCACACTAGAATTTTCTCCTGAGTCGTGGAGGTAGTTTACAAACATAAATTGCACAAGGACAAACATCCAGACCCGGTACAATTATTTGTAGGCCATACAAATACTTGTTCCGTGCGGGATTCGAACCCGCGGCCCCCAGCGCAACAACTGATTGCTAAGTCACTGTGCCACGGAGCCGTCGCCGGGTTATAGCTAAAGTGACCATACGTCCCGTTTTGAACGGGACTGTCCCTTTTCTCGGTCACCTGTCCTACTGTCCCCAAACAAAGCTCCGGGACACAAAATTGTCCCGTAACTCGTTGGATGGAGGTATTCAAAGTTAACAACCTTCAACATAATTCTTTTTAATCGAATATATTTTATGTCTACCTAGTACAAATGCTCCAGTAGAAAGAGTATTTTTCTATTTTGAATAAATTGTGGACATCTGAAAAAAACACTTACTGTTTCAGTTCTAAAGGCGATGTTGTTAACAAAGGTAACAATAAAAAAACTTGAGCAGAATTTTATTCTTATTTAAAATTATCACCAACTTTATTAAAGCTAATTTAATCCACTGATAAATGTAATTAATAATTAAAAAAAATATGTTGCATTTAATAATTACCGTCTATACCGAATATAATTTTATATTGAACACTAATTGTATAAAGTTATAGTTTTTAGAGTATAAATAAACCCATGTCCTGTTTTGAGTTAAAAAATAAATGGTCAGTTTAGTTTTTTTTTTGTTAAATTTAGTTGTAAATTTTTTTTAGTTTATAGTAAAAAGTAGGTATATTAATACCTACTTAGATACTTTTTACCGAATTAGGGTGGAAGCCCCTAATACCAGTCATGCCCCTAATTCCAGTCTTTTCGCCTTTTTACTCCATAAATAAGATTTCTAGTAGTCTTAACTACAAATATTGTCATCTAAAAAATTCTTTGTACCTAGAGGAAAGTATATTTATTCAAATATTACCTCGCAGTTTTAAACCTAACAGTGTTAAAATCAAAACAGGTACGCAAGGAAAAACGATCATTTTCCTAATTATTTGACAAGTTATGATTCCGGTAAAATTATGCTTACTTTACATTATCTCATATATAGGCTTTTTGATTTGTATGAAGATAACTATAGACATAGTAATGCAGTTATTTTTGTTTGAATTTACAAGTTATTTATTTTCTTTTAGTGGAAATTAATGGGGCTGTAATTAGATAATATAAGAAATGTATGTAGTGCATAATGTCAGCCGCCCGGCTGTTATTTGTTTTGACGTACCTAATAAGAATTACCTAATTTTGAGCCACGTAATATAAATCAGGGCTGCCATAAACTGGAATAAATACCATTAATTAGATCGAAATAGAGATAGAAAAGCTAGTACATCTTTTCTCTCTGACATTCGGCGTATAGAACACCTTATGTACTCAATTATTTTTTGAAAAAGAAGAAAAAAAAACAAGCAATAGATAATATACTATATTTTAGCAAAAAACTATAACTTAGTAATACTAATTATAACTTAGAACATAAATGAAAAACTCATAACTGACTTTTTGGCCCGACTCGGGATTCGAACCCGAGACCTCATGATCAGCAGTCGCACTACTACAACCACTAGACCAACGAGGCGGTACTATACCTAATAAGATATTGTGGTTGGGTATTAGGATTATTTTTAACTGTATACTATACTGATAATATTGAATTAGCCTTTTATAGTGTAAATTATAATATTTGTCGAAATGTTAATTATGGTTTCGAACCTTACATGCTAATGGTGCTTCATTTTTTTATTTGCATTTACAAAGAAAATACACGCAAAAAGCTTCATCGCGCAGTAAAAAACACAACAAATATATGTATAACTAATACGAAAAGTTATACCCAAAACAAACAAATATTACTACCTATAAATAACCTAATAAGTAATAATATTATAATATTATCGACTGATAAGATGACATGACATGAGCGTGTGCGCTGGCAGACGCTCTAACGACACGGGTTCCACGTGTAAGAGCTCAGCGCTCACTGACTCCAGCAAGCCCGTGGGCGTGGGCAGTGAATACGCCCAGATTTTAAAATAATTTCTTAATAAAATCAAATTTTGGTCTTTAGAAAAAATTTTGTAATAGAAATGTTCATTAATAAATTGCCTATCCATTGGTGTAAATCGCAAAGTAAATTAATACTTACTTTACGAGGAGATGCATGTTATCAATAATAATTTCACATTTATGTGGTTTCGTTGTAAGGAGATTATATTAATATTTATTACTTTACTGCCGTGTAGTGGCGGTCAAGAATATCCACTACCCCATATCCTTCCGTGGGTGTCGTAAAAGGCGACAAAGGGAAACAGGCAGGAGATGGGCAGCAGCATCTTCCGGATAATAGCCAAAATTACAATAAAAAAACTGCGGTTGCCAACCCGCTCGCCAAGCGTGGCAACTATGGCAAATACCCCCCAATGGTTAAAGCAGCAAACAGACGGCCCTCAATCCCCGGCGGCCCCGCTATTCCTGGCTACGGTGGCGACCATGGTAACGGCGGGGCAGGGGGTGCTAAGAATCTCCGGTGGAGGTTCGGTTGCCACCTTAGACGACTCGACCTGGCAACGTACAACGCACGCACACTGAGGACTGACGAGAAGATCGTGGAGCTGGAAGAAGAGATAGACAAGTTGCGCTGGCATATTATAGGATTATCCGAAGTCCGAAGAGAGGGGGAGGACACGGTAATCCTTGAATCCGGCAACTTGCTCTATCACCGGGAGGGCGACCATCTGTCCCAAGGAGGTGTCGGATTTATCGTCCACAAGTCTCTCGTTAACAACGTTGTAAAGATCGGGAGTGTGTCGACGAGGGTTGCGTACCTTATACTCAGAATCACCAAACGGTATTCGCTGAAGGTCATACAGGTTTACGCACCAACCTCGGCACACCCCGATGAGGAGGTGGAGGAAATGTATGAGGATATCTCTACAGCCATGCATTCCTCCAAAACCCAATATACGGTGTTAATGGGAGACTTCAATGCAAAACTAGGCACAAGAGAGAACGGTGAGCTGAAAGTAGGGAAATTTGGAATAGGGCAACGGAACCAAAGGGGCCAGCAGCTGGCCGACTTCATGGAGAAAGAGGGACTCTTTATGATGAACTCTTTCTTCCAGAAGCGGCTCGACAGGAAGTGGACCTGGTTGAGCCCCGACGGTTCGACAAAAAATGAGATTGACTTCATTATGACGACCAGACGACAACTGTTCAGTGATGTCTCCGTGATCGCGAGGGTGAAAACTGGTAGCGATCACCGAATGGTTAGAGGCACACTGAACCTAAACGTTAAGTTGGAGAGGTCTCGTCTAATGAAGTCAACGCTCCGTCCCCCTCGTGCTCTGTTCCAAAGTACCTAGAAGACTGCAATGAAGTGGATGATATAAATGACAAGCTCGTGGAAACTGTCCATGCGGTCGGAGCTAAGTTCTGCAAGACCCGCCGCAGAAGAACACAAAAACTCTCCGATCACACTCTAAATCTCATGGCTGTTAGACGAGATATGAAGCTACATTCTTCAACAGACTTGACAGCATACAGGCATCTGAACAGACAGATCTCCAAATGCATGCGGCGGGACTTACGCAACTTCAATACAGCTCGTATTGAAGAAGCGATCGAGCGGAACCAACGCTCTAAAGTCTTTGCCAGAGATCTGTCTGCCAGAAAGAGCCAACTGTCAAAGCTGAAGACGGAATGTGGCAGCATCGGTTCCGGGACACCTGAGATTTTGAGTGAGATTGAGAGGTTCTATGGGCAGCTGTACACGTCATCGTTGGAGCCACACGCAAGTGTGAGTAACGATCCAAGAGCGAGTCTCATCCGACACTATTCCGAAGATATCCCGGAGGTCAGTCTAAGCGAGATTAGAATGGCTCTCCAGCACCTTAAAAACAGCAAGTCCCCGGGCGAGGATGGAATTACAGCGGAGCTTCTGAAAGCGGGTGGAAGACCGGTACTTGAAGTCCTTCAGAAGCTCTTTAATTCCGTCCTCCATGGTGGCATTACACCGGAGGCGTGGAGCAGAAGTGCGGTGGTCTTGTTTTTCAAGAAAGGTGACAATGCTCTCTTGAAGAACTACAGACCGATTTCCCTTCTGAGCCGCGTCTACGTGCTGTTTTCGAGAGTCATTACGAATCGTCTCGCGCGCAGACTTGACGACTTCCAGCCTCCCGAACAAGCCGGTTTCCGAAAGGGCTTTAGTACCATAGACCACATACATACCCTCCGGCAAATTGTACAGAAGTCCGAAGAGTACAATTTGCCACTATGTCTGGCGTATGTGGACTATGAGAAAGCCTTTGATTCCGTTGAAATTCGGGCTGTGCTGCAGTCCCTTCAGCGGTGCCAAGTTGACTGTCGGTATATCGAAGTGTTAAAGTGCTTGTACAGTAGAGCTACGATGGCTATCCGAGTACAGAAGCAGAGTACGAAACCTATCCAATTGCAGAGAGGTGTAAGACAGCGTGACGTCATATCCCCGAAACTCTTCACCGCTGCATTGGAAGACATTTTCAAGCTTCTGGACTGGAAAGGATACGGTATCAACATCAATGGCGAGTACATCACTCACCTTCGATTTGCCGACGATATAGTCCTTATGGCAGAATCGCTGGAGGACCTAAGCACTATGCTCAATGACCTCAATAGTGTTTCCCAACGGGTAGGTGTTAAGATGAACATGGACAAAACAAAGATCATGTTTAATGTCCATGTCACATCTATGCCGGTAGTTGTTGGGAGCACTAAGCTCGTAGTTGTTGACGAGTATGTTTACCTGGGAAAAATAGTCCGACTAGGTAAGTCCAACTTCGACCGAGAGGTCAATCGACGGATTCAACTCGGCTGGGCAGCGTTCGGGAAGCTACGACACATCTTCTCGTCAGACATACCTCAAAAACTTAAAACGAAATTGTACAACCAGTGCGTGTTGCCAGTGATGACTTACGGAACTGAGACGTGGTCCTTCACTGCTGGCCGTATGAGGAAGCTCAAGGTCGCTCAGCGAGCTATGGAGAGGGCTATGCTCGGAGTTTCTCTGCGTGATAAACTTAGGAATGAGGATTTCCGCAGTAGAACCAGAGTAACCGACATAGCCCAACGGATTAGTAAGCTGGAGTGGCAGTGGGCCGGTCATATAGCTCGAAGAACCGACAACCGATGGGGAAGAAAGGTTCTCGAGTGGCAGCCTCGTACCGGTAGGCGAAGTGTAGGGCGTCCCCCCACGAGATGGAGTGACGACCTGATAAGACATGCAGGAAGTCGATGGATGCAGGTGGCTCAGGACCGTGCTTTGTGGCATTCTTTGGGGGAGGCCTATGTTCAGCAGTGGACTTGTGAAGGGCTGTAATGATGATGATAATGATTATTACTTTAAAAAAAATTGGATATAGCTTTTATGGAAACAAGATTATGTAGAAATATAATATGATTTTTAATTGTTGATATATCTTTTAAATAAAAAGTAGATAGCTCTTAAAAACCGCACAAATAACGACTAGCGCGACATTTTGCTCTACCTGCGCCTTAAAACGATATACCTTGAGAATCAATTTTAAACGATATAGATACATTATCCATTATAAACTCTAAATAATCGATGTCTCGAGAATCGGTTTTTAAAGCAACCAATTTTTTCCCCCATCATTCCACAAAGTATTTTTATAGTATTGTCACGAGTTTTTAGTAGGATTTGGTAGATTTTGCTACTTTATTTAGCATATTTGTCAATTTTTTTTAATAACTTGCTTTACGCGTCTGGGATCTAGCCCTTCTGAGCCTGAAGTTACAATATATTATAATTATCCTTCATAGTATAATGCTTCACAATATGTTGATGCGTCACATTGTGCAACCCTTGGGAGATTTTGACGGCAACTTGAGCCAGCAAACAGCTGACGGTTGGCGATGGTATCTCAAGGTGCCTAAGCAGACAGACACCTTATTTAGAGAATCACATCACCATCAGACACTTGTTTCACAGTTTCCACTAATAGTTTACATGCGCAGACACTTAATACACAAAATCGCACCACTTTTACATATCAAAGTCCGCTTCAAACCATTATTTACACAGTAATACAGGAGCAACAAACCGCCGTCGGTCAAGTTCCCGCCAAAACTCTCCACATTTGTTAAATAAAATTTGGTCCTTCGAGCATAGAAAATAGAGGAGATGGCAAGCCTATAAAAATCGTGTCAAATTGAAACAATAAATGGCGGACGTTGTAAGCTCCGCCCATTTTTAGTGATGTGAAGTCAATCAAATTTTAAAATTTAGTAACACCTATATGTATTTTTATTTATTTATTTAACGTTTAGTTTAGTTTACGTAACAGTTTTAACGTTTAAATAATAGTTACAAGACGATTTTCATACTATATGCACGGATAGCAACTCGTGCTTGTAAGTTGTAAGCTTGCTAAGCTAGTTGCTCTGACTTCATATTATACAGAATAAGCTTTACTTCTAGGTTAATAAGTTACTGTCTAAAGCCAGGATGGTTAAACAGGATGGAGTTCTCTTTTTGAGCTAGTAGCCCCCCCCCCCCCCACCACCATTTTTTTACTATTGTGGCTTGTGTGCCAGTTTCGTGTGGCCGGTTAAGCTAATATCTTTTGAAGTAAAAACTACTTTATTATAGAAATTATAACGATTAGTCTTTGACATGTCACAAAACTCTAGAGAAATTTAGTATATTTTTGTAACAACTTTTGTTTAAGTAAAAACAATAAATATTAGTTTTTGATTCAATTATAGTTTTCTTTACACATATCTTATCCTTATTAAAAAGTAACCATTTAGGTTTATAAAGCAGTTTTTGAATAAACTTATATTATACTGGGTCCGGTGGACCCAGTAGCGAGTATTTTTGCTACAAATTAGGACATGAGTCCCTAAGTGAATTGTCATGCACTGGGTCAATGCCTTATTTTGTTAAGAGTAATTGCAAGTTAACAATCTTCATGTCCAAATTTTGCAAAAAGTTTAAATGAATTCCATAAAAACAATGTATTAATCACGAGCAACATTATTTTGTGGAACCTCTTAAATTGAATATAGCAAGAATTTCATAAATGTTTATAAAAATATTTTTTAATATTTAACAGTTTCCCTGTCCACAAAACAAGTACAATAAATTAAACAATTTAAATGTTCATATCTGATTCATGGGGCAGGGAAAGAAATAATAAAAAATATATGTAGTTTTTTGATAAATATAAAGTAACTATCTATATTTTGAAAACTAAATAATATTATGTATGTCAAAATATGCATAACCAGTAATGTTAAGCATCAATAATCACTTCTTCTAAAAGAACTACTAATCATATTTGCGTCACAAACATTGCTTGTTGTACAAATGTAACAAACCTAGAAATTTACAGCCGGAAAAATTGTTAGCACTGCATCATTACAAAGCCTAACTACATTAAGAGTTTTATTAATAGATTCCTTTGCAAAATGCAGGGTACGTATGAGGTTTTGTTTATCTGTTGGGTTGATATTTTCTACACCAATAGAGTCATGCCATATTTGTCTTTTCTTTTTGTTCTTTGGTAACCTAAAAATGATAGAACATAAAATAGTGATTTAAATCTATGAAGTTGCAAATAATATTACAAATTAAACAACAGCATGGTTGTTATAAAAGGCGACTTAAGGTAAATCATAGATAAAAAAATATGCTTAAAATTTATGTATATTGCATTATTAGAAGGCACGGATGGGCTAATATATAAAATATATAACTAAACAATTTGTAATAAAATTAAGTAATAATGTCCGTAGTCTCTGAGGTATTTGCATGTTTGCCTACAGAGAGAGATTACAGGCGCTAGACTGTACTTTATGCAATCTTTATTGCTTTGCTTCACTTTTATTATGTAGGTACCGTAGGTACCTAAGATGAATGTAACTCCGTTTCTGTATAATTTAGTTAATCGTTTATGCTTACCCTGCTCAGACCCATGACACCTAAATAATGCAATGCATAACACATAACTTTTTCACATAATACGGCAGAATAAATTAATAAAAACCTTAATAAAGTACGTACTTGAAAGAATTTATTGTTAACAATGTAACATCACTATCTACGAACAACAAAATTTTATAGATACGCAAAAAATGATAAGAAGTAATTAAATAATATGAATTAAAGGTTTAAGGTAAATAATTACATCTATCTTCTTACTGTCGCAAAAGATATAAACGTTTTTACATTATATATATTTTGAGACACAGCCTCTTACACAACACTTAGTCATCTTCGTATTTTATAATGAATTGAAAAATTCGCTATAAACTGTTTAAAAATTCGTAAAATTTTAAAATTAAGAAATATCAAACGACTTTTAAACAGTTTACAGCAAATCGGAAACAATAAATGGCGGAATCGGCCGCAAGGCGGGATTAAATGACGTCATCTTAAAAATGTTTACCAAAATACGAAACAATTTCTATTATCTGTTTCTTTTATGAATGACACTTTTAGCTTAGTGAAAAAGTTATAGACAGCGTATTGACAATTCAATGTCGAATTTAACCATATTTGTATAACCAATAAAACATATAGTCGTTCTGGGCAGCTCCTCTATTTTCTATGCTCAAAGAGTTGGTCAGGCACTCAGATGAAGTAAAAAAATGATAGAACATAAAATTTAAATCTATGAAGTTGCAAATAATATTACAAATTAAACAACAGCATGGTTGTTATAAAAGGCGACTTAAGGTAAATTGTAGATAAAAAATATGCTTAAAAACAGCGTAAAATAGCAGCTTAACGCTGCTGTGTTTCGTATGGTGAGTGTAGAGAACCGGAGACCCTTTTTACTGGAAACGAAGCATCTTAGTCCTCACGGGTGACAACGCGTCTGCATTTTGACTCTTAATCGAAGATAGATGTAGTTATCTATGGGTAACAGCGACCACTTACCATCAGGTGGACTGTGTGCTCGTTTGTCACCCTTATCCTATAAAAAAAAAACCTTTTTTTACTTCATCTGAGGTCAGCACAGAGTACTTTTTATCAGGCATTTGACATTGATAGTAGTGTGAGACATTTCAAATTTGATAATTTGATTTTACTACCGCATTTTCTCCGTTTTTCTGTGATTTACTCTAAAAAGTTAATAACCATGGATTTCAAGAAAATTCGTGTTATATTTGAATATAAATTCCGATGTGGAAACAATGCTTCTCAAACCGCACGTAATATCAATGACGTATTTAGACCTATTATATAAGTGAACGAAATAGAATCCTAATGCGTAGTTATTTTCCAATTGTTTTAAAATGAACTATGATTGGAAAATAAAAAACCTAACAAAAATACTAAACTAAATTCAAATCATGAGCAACCTACATTATGTGTGGCTAGTATTGAGTAGAGTCTATTCAATATTCTTTATTGCACACCATTCATAACGCACAGAGAAAAGACTCGTTCATAAATTTACTAATGTGTAGTGGCATATTCAACTGCAGTACCACCAGTGGCATATTCAACCCGGGACCACATTACAAGCAGCTCTGCAGTCGTGCTTTATGATTACTAGACCATTGAGGCCGTAAATTGTTAGTAGTGTATGGCATTACCATTACAGCATATTAAAAGTCCACTGCTGAACTACTAACAGGGAAAATAGGCCTAGCCCATAGATTGCGGTTTACACGGGTAGTAGATATTCTTTTACTATATCTATCTATCAATATTAATATTCTACACTATCAATCATAATCATATATATTATTATATATACATAAATAAAACAGGGTGACGTATTTTCCCGAAATTCTTCACCGCTTCATTGCAAGATGTTTTGAAGCTACTGTACTGGAAAGGATACGGTATTAACGTCAATGGCGAGTACATCACTCACCTTCGATTTGCCGACGATATAATCCTTATGGCAGAATCGCTGGAGGACCTAAGCACTATGCTCAATGATCTCAATAGTGTCTCCCAACGAATAGGTCTTAAGATGAACATTGACAAAACAAAGATCATGTTTAATGTCCATGTCACACTTAAGCCGGTTGTTGTTGGAAGCACTAAGCTAAAAGTTGTTGATGAATATGTTGACCTGGGTCAAGTAGTCCGATTAGGTAAGTCCAACTTCGACAGAGAGTTCAATCGACGGATTCAACTCAGCTCGGCAGCATTCGGGAGATAATGACACATCTTCTCGTCAGGCATACCTCAAAACCTCAAAAGTAGACCAGTGCGTGTTGCCAATGATAACCTATAGATCTGAGATGTGGTCCTTCACTGCTGGCCGTATGAGGAAGGTCAAAGTTACTCAGCGAACTATGCTGAGGGATACGATAGGATAGATACGATAGACTTCAAAACGAGGATATCCATAGTAGAACCAGAGTAACTGACATAGCCCAAAGAATTAGTATGCTGAAGTGGGAATGGGCCAGCCATATAGCTCGAAGAACCGACAACCAATGGGGAAGAAAGGTTCTCGAGTGGCAGCTTCGCACCGAAGGGCGACTAGATATAGTGACGACCTGGTAAAATATGCAGGAAGTCAATGGACGAAGGTGGCTCGGAACCGTGCTTTGTGGCATTCATTGGGGGAAACGTAGGCCACGTTCAGCAGTAGATTTGTGAAGAAGGGCTGTAATGATGATGATGAAGATTAAAAAAAAGAGAAAAATCGAAATCTTTTTTGTTACGGTGGACTATATTCTATTTTTTTTTCTTTTTTTTAGATTCTTTACTTAAAAATATAGAATTAGAATTATAAAACAATAATACAAATTCAATTGTTTTTCCATATAAAAAGAAATTCAATCCAAGCTTATGCTTATTCAGAAATCTTATTTAGTCAGTTTTAACGGATTTAAAATATTTTTTCGAGGAAAGTTAGGATTGAAAAAATGCCAAGAGGATTACCAGAAGTTTTATGGGTAATAATTGTAACTTTGAGAGACAAAGGATATTCCACGAGAGAAGAATATAGCACGCAGAGTTGTATTCTGTGTCGTGGCCACGTTGCAGAGATACCACGGCATGGAGAATTTAGCTAACCGACAGTGGTCCCCAACTGTTTCGATTTCTGCTAAGAAGCGCTATACCAAATTGCTGGCAGCCCGTGACCCAACAATCAACGCCGCTTACAATAAAAGCAGAAATGCGGGTCACCTCTGAACTTCAAGTTAGCACTCGGACCATTTGGAATTGCTTACACCAGGCTGGACTACGAGCAAGGAGGTCTTGGCGAGCACCTCTGAATTCACGGCAACGTCGGCGACGGAGATTGCAGTGGGCTAGGCTCTGGCAAAATGAAGAAGATGAGGAGAAAAACATTCTCAAAAAAATCGGCAAAACTGTCTCTTTGTTGACGAATCGCTAATCAGTGCTCATCCAGATAACCGACGTGTCGGTGTCTGGAGAAGACCTGGAGACTAAAAGGCAAAGAACTATCACTGGAACCGTTCAGCAAGACGGGAAATCGGTGTCCTTTTGGGGTGGAATTATGATTGGAGCTGAACGCCTTTGATCCCATATCGAGGCTCCATGAAGGCAGATAGATAAAAAACAGTTGCTATTGATGGAATTGTCAGCCCATTCCGAGTAAACCATGGGCACCAATTCGTACTGGACGATGATAATGCGCCCGCACATCGAGCTCAACGAGTTAATACTGTTCTCCGAGAATACGACATCACAAGATTAGACTGGTCTACCGGCAGGCCTCCGTCACTCGCTCAAGTGCAATAACGCAGTGCTTATATGCCTACCGTTCTGTGTATCGCCCACGATACAATCGACACTGGGCTGCCGCACGCCGCCTGAACGCTTGCACCGCGTACGTTTCCCGCGATTACTCGTCGAAATGCCGAAACCACGTAATTATTGTGCAGTGGATGGGTGTCAGAGTCAAAAAAGCATTATTAAATAATTTTGACAACGCATTATGGCATTCAAATCTGCCTGGCAGCAGCGTGTCACAAATTTTACAAACCATTGATTTTCCTCCGCTTTGCTCCTGTTTTCTTCATGATTATTTATTAAAATTATTTACGTGATTTAGGATATTTTCAACGATAAGATTTAATAACCGAGAATTCAGAGAAGGAAAATAATATATAAATCATTTTATAAAACTCAAACATATTTGATAAACAAATAAAAAAAAACAGTTAATTCGCAAGATTCGTTTTATTACAATAATCATCATAGGTATACAACCCTAGCGCATTCGTGCGGATGACGCGCTTGCACGTGAGTCGTGTGGCGGTCAACACAATCTCGATTCTTTATGCGCGTACTTATGGTACATTTTCTTCTCGCTGCGAACAGCAGATATTATTATTAAGATTTTGTAGGCTATTATAGCGTAGGTATTTTCGCTTTTGTATGGGAGTGATGACGCCTGACTTAAACCCAATAGAGCACATAGAGTATGGGGATTCTCTTAAGCGAGCTGTTTGGAACCGTCAGCCACCTCCCCAGATAGTGCCAGATGTCAGGGAAGCCGCTATTCAAGAATGGGACAGGTTACCGCAAGAAATGATAGATAACTTGATCTTCAGCATGCCCAGAAGAATATCCGCATGTATTCGAACCAGGGGAGGAGTTATATTATATTAAATAAAAACTTATTAATAAATTGTTGTATAAGTTTGGTTAAACAATCTTTTTCTTTCCATCAAATTTCTGATACAATTAAATTAGGACTGTTCAGTACTACTCAATCTTTGTTATTAAAAAACTAGCTGTGCCCCGCGACTTCGCATTTTGTTTTTGAGTAATGTTACCATCTTATAAATATTGACATTAATATTTATACGATACTAACGTCACTCAATTGTTTTGCCTTTCCGGAACCCCTCCACTAACACTTAAACTTTATGGTATGGTATTAAAGTTCAAATTGACTTTTAAGTATTATTACGAATCTTTTGTATGGGAATATAGAAAAGTGTTGTTTTTAGACTTTTTCAGGCAATTTTTTAAAATTTTCTTTCCGTAAGTACCATCTTCGTATTTCAAGGAATATTATAAAAAAAGAATCAGGTTCAGCTGCTCTCGAAATTTGCGCTTAGCAACACATTCAGCGATTCATTTTTATATTATAGATAAAAAGATAGTTTAATTTTTTAATTTCAAACAGTGTATTTCTATTTAAAATAGAAGATATAACATAAAGACTTTTTCTTGATAAAGTTAAATTTTAAAAATATATCAGCTTTTGCGATCACAAAACTTTTTTTGATGTGTGTACAATTACTTTCCTTTCAACTACTGCTACTACTAACCTAAGAATCTTTAGCTAACTTTAATTCATTGTTGCAGATAATTGCCGGTTATAAAGACAGAAGTTTCTATATTTGGAAGATCCCACTTAGTATACTGCAGGAGATGATTTTATAGATTACTTCATAGTGTCATAGGTTTTCTTTATGTCTACGTTTATTTCACATTATGGAAATGTTAATTTTATAGTAGACGTCTACCGTGTATATAATAAAAAGTTACTCTATACATCATATGGTTTTCTTAATTCGTATTATTAAAACTAAAGTTCTAGGGCAGACAGAAATAGTTTGGAAAATCAAAAAGTGCACGTCTCATGAGTAGGATAAAATTAGGGCTTCTTCTCGCTTCTCGCTTCGCTCAAGCTACGTGCCGCTGAAGGCCCCAATTTTCTCCTGTAGAGGTTCCACTTCATCATTAAAATGCAATGTGGTACAAAAAAACCAGTTACTTTAATAATACTAATCGATGGTGATCTGAAACAATTTTTTTCTTCTCGAACACAAAGATAGTTTAAATTAAAAGATGAAGTTTTTATTTGCATATATTTTATTGAAAATCAAAGAATCACTTTGTTTTCAAAACACCATTTCTTAATACGTAAAACATTTTTAAACGCACAGATTTTCTTATGAGTAAAACAGTTATACAGTAAAGTAGCTTTACAATAAACTTTAGAAAGAGTATTTAAATTGGGAGCTCCTAGCAATTAATATGATAGTATTATTTTCATCACAAAGATCTTGTACCCATTTTATTTTTTCACATCCTTTTAAAAAAATCTTTTTATCTTTCAAGTGTCTTAATAATTCTGTGAAACTCTCTATAATCAACAAAGCCCTCACTCCATCCATACCCTCTGTGCTTTTCGATCCAGCAAATTTGTTTTTTCTCTTCAAGAAATAGTGAAGTTAACGGGTAAGGAGGTTTAATTAGAAATATTTTGGTGTACTCTAGAGTGGCTATAGCAAATTCTTTTACTATAAATTCATTTTTGCTATTTTTGAATCCTTGAAGATCTACGATTATTGTATTACTATTCATGATATTTTCTTAACGATATGACTCAGTGGTTTGTACTCGAATATAAAAGCAAGCAATAAGCAGCTGTCTGATCTGGTATTTCTCGGTCTGTTTCGATTTCAACAACAGAGACAGTAATTAAATAAGCGCTTGCAGAAAACCTTTTTTTTTATTATTATGATATAAATATAGATCAGCTTATTATAATAAAATATAGTTTTAGATTTAGAATTCTAATTTCTATTTTTTATTTCGATTTTATCTGAAAGCAACAACACTTTATTTAAAGGATTAAGGCAGGTACTAAATATTCCTAAAAATGATTAAATACTCATTATATTACTACACTAAAGAGTCAGTAATTAAATAAGATATATGTACTGTAAAGAAATATGTATGTACTCAAAACTCAAATATTTTATGGTTGTCATCATTTTTGTTTTATTACATTGCGGCTTTAGACTTTGTATTTGGTTTTTTTGTACCACATTGCATTTTAATAATGAAGTGGAACCTTTATATGATGTATAGAGTAACTTTTTATTATATACACGGTAGACGTCTACTATAAAATTAACATTTCCTTAATGTGAAATAAACGTAGACATAAAGAAAACCTATGACACTATGAAGTAATCTATAAAATCATCTCCTGCAGTATACTAAGTGGGATCTTCCAAATATAGAAACTTCTGTCTTTATAACCGGCAATTATCTGCAACAATGAATTAAAGTTAGCTAAAGATTCTTAGGTTAGTAGTAGCAGTAGTTGAAAGGAAAGTAATTGTACACACATCAAAAAAAGTTTTGTGATCGCAAAAGCTGATATATTTTTAAAATTTAACTTTATCAAGAAAAAGTCTTTATGTTATATCTTCTATTTTAAATAGAAATACACTGTTTGAAATTAAAAAATTAAACTATCTTTTTATCTATAATATAAAAATGAATCGCTGAATGTGTTGCTAAGCGCAAATTTCGAGAGCAGCTGAACCTGATTCTTTTTTTATAATATTCCTTGAAATACGAAGATGGTTCTTACGGAAAGAAAATTTTAAAAAATTGCCTGAAAAAGTCTAAAAACAACACTTTTCTATATTCCCATACAAAAGATTCGTAATAATACTTAAAAGTCAATTTGAACTTTAATACCATACCATAAAGTTTAAGTGTTAGTGGAGGGGTTCCGGAAAGGCAAAACAATTGAGTGACGTTAGTATCGTATAAATATTAATGTCAATATTTATAAGATGGTAACATTACTCAAAAACAAAATGCGAAGTCGCGGGGCACAGCTAGTTTTTTAATAACAAAGATTGAGTAGTACTGAACAGTCCTAATTTAATTGTATCAGAAATTTGATGGAAAGAAAAAGATTGTTTAACCAAACTTATACAACAATTTATTAATAAGTTTTTATTTAATATAATATAACTCCTCCCCTGGTTCGAATACATGCGGATATTCTTCTGGGCATGCTGAAGATCAAGTTATCTATCATTTCTTGCGGTAACCTGCCCCATTCTTGAATAGCGGCTTCCCTGACATCTGGCACTGTCTGGGGAGGTGGCTGACGGTTCCAAACAGCTCGCTTAAGAGAATCCCCATACTCTATGTGCTCTATTGGGTTTAAGTCAGGCGTCATCACTCCCATACAAAAGCGAAAATACCTACGCTATAATAGCCTACAAAATCTTAATAATAATATCTGCTGTTCGCAGCGAGAAGAAAATGTACCATAAGTACGCGCATAAAGAATCGAGATTGTGTTGACCGCCACACGACTCACGTGCAAGCGCGTCATCCGCACGAATGCGCTAGGGTTGTATACCTATGATGATTATTGTAATAAAACGAATCTTGCGAATTAACTGTTTTTTTTTATTTGTTTATCAAATATGTTTGAGTTTTATAAAATGATTTATATATTATTTTCCTTCTCTGAATTCTCGGTTATTAAATCTTATCGTTGAAAATATCCTAAATCACGTAAATAATTTTAATAAATAATCATGAAGAAAACAGGAGCAAAGCGGAGGAAAATCAATGGTTTGTAAAATTTGTGACACGCTGCTGCCAGGCAGATTTGAATGCCATAATGCGTTGTCAAAATTATTTAATAATGCTTTTTTGACTCTGACACCCATCCACTGCACAATAATTACGTGGTTTCGGCATTTCGACGAGTAATCGCGGGAAACGTACGCGGTGCAAGCGTTCAGGCGGCGTGCGGCAGCCCAGTGTCGATTGTATCGTGGGCGATACACAGAACGGTAGGCATATAAGCACTGCGTTATTGCACTTGAGCGAGTGACGGAGGCCTGCCGGTAGACCAGTCTAATCTTGTGATGTCGTATTCTCGGAGAACAGTATTAACTCGTTGAGCTCGATGTGCGGGCGCATTATCATCGTCCAGTACGAATTGGTGCCCATGGTTTACTCGGAATGGGCTGACAATTCCATCAATAGCAACTGTTTTTTATCTATATGCCTTCATGGAGCCTCGATATGGGATCAAAGGCGTTCAGCTCCAATCATAATTCCACCCCAAAAGGACACCGATTTCCCGTCTTGCTGAACGGTTCCAGTGATAGTTCTTTGCCTTTCAGTCTCCAGGTCTTCTCCAGACACCGACACGTCGGTTATCTGGATGAGCACTGATTAGCGATTCGTCAACAAAGAGACAGTTTTGCCGATTTTTTTGAGAATGTTTTTCTCCTCATCTTCTTCATTTTGCCAGAGCCTAGCCCACTGCAATCTCCGTCGCCGACGTTGCCGTGAATTCAGAGGTGCTCGCCAAGACCTCCTTGCTCGTAGTCCAGCCTGGTGTAAGCAATTCCAAATGGTCCGAGTGCTAACTTGAAGTTCAGAGGTGACCCGCATTTCTGCTTTTATTGTAAGCGGCGTTGATTGTTGGGTCACGGGCTGCCAGCAATTTGGTATAGCGCTTCTTAGCAGAAATCGAAACAGTTGGGGACCACTGTCGGTTAGCTAAATTCTCCATGCCGTGGTATCTCTGCAACGTGGCCACGACACAGAATACAACTCTGCGTGCTATATTCTTCTCTCGTGGAATATCCTTTGTCTCTCAAAGTTACAATTATTGCCCATAAAACTTCTGGTAATCCTCTTGGCATTTTTTCAATCCTAACTTTCCTCGAAAAAATATTTTAAATCCGTTAAAACTGACTAAATAAGATTTCTGAATAAGCATAAGCTTGGATTGAATTTCTTTTTATATGGAAAAACAATTGAATTTGTATTATTGTTTTATAATTCTAATTCTATATTTTTAAGTAAAGAATCTAAAAAAAAGAAAAAAAAATAGAATATAGTCCACCGTAACAAAAAAGATTTCGATTTTTCTCTTTTTTTTAATCTTCATCATCATCATTACAGCCCTTCTTCACAAATCTACTGCTGAACGTGGCCCACGTTTCCCCCAATGAATGCCACAAAGCACGGTTCCGAGCCACCTTCGTCCATTGACTTCCTGCATATTTTACCAGGTCGTTACTATATCTAGTCGCCCTTCGGTGCGAAGCTGCCACTCGAGAACCTTTCTTCCCCATTGGTTGTCGGTTCTTCGAGCTATATGGCTGGCCCATTCCCACTTCAGCATACTAATTCTTTGGGCTATGTCAGTTACTCTGGTTCTACTATGGATATCCTCGTTTTGAAGTCTATCGTATCTATCCTATCGTATCCCTCAGCATAGTTCGCTGAGTAACTTTGACCTTCCTCATACGGCCAGCAGTGAAGGACCACATCTCAGATCCATAGGTTATCATTGGCAACACGCACTGGTCTACTTTTGAGGTTTTGAGGTATGACTGACGAGAAGATGTGTCATTATCTCCCGAATGCTGCCGAGCTGAGTTGAATCCGTCGATTGAACTCTCTGTCGAAGTTGGACTTACCTAATCGGACTACTTGACCCAGGTCAACATATTCATCAACAACTTTTAGCTTAGTGCTTCCAACAACAACCGGCTTAAGTGTGACATGGACATTAAACATGATCTTTGTTTTGTCAATGTTCATCTTAAGACCTATTCGTTGGGAGACACTATTGAGATCATTGAGCATAGTGCTTAGGTCCTCCAGCGATTCTGCCATAAGGATTATATCGTCGGCAAATCGAAGGTGAGTGATGTACTCGCCATTGACGTTAATACCGTATCCTTTCCAGTACAGTAGCTTCAAAACATCTTGCAATGAAGCGGTGAAGAATTTCGGGAAAATACGTCACCCTGTTTTATTTATGTATATATAATAATATATATGATTATGATTGATAGTGTAGAATATTAATATTGATAGATAGATATAGTAAAAGAATATCTACTACCCGTGTAAACCGCAATCTATGGGCTAGGCCTATTTTCCCTGTTAGTAGTTCAGCAGTGGACTTTTAATATGCTGTAATGGTAATGCCATACACTACTAACAATTTACGGCCTCAATGGTCTAGTAATCATAAAGCACGACTGCAGAGCTGCTTGTAATGTGGTCCCGGGTTGAATATGCCACTGGTGGTACTGCAGTTGAATATGCCACTACACATTAGTAAATTTATGAACGAGTCTTTTCTCTGTGCGTTATGAATGGTGTGCAATAAAGAATATTGAATAGACTCTTCTCAATACTAGCCACACATAATGTAGGTTGCTCATGATTTGAATTTAGTTTAGTATTTTTGTTAGGTTTTTTATTTTCCAATCATAGTTCATTTTAAAACTTTACTTTACTTTACTTATCTTCACGCACAATCCCTGACGGGGTAGCCAGAGAGAACAGATCGCCAAGTGTCACGATCCTTACATATCTCTTTCGCTTCTTTCAGATTCA
Organism: Parnassius mnemosyne; assembly: GCA_963668995.1. Taxonomy (NCBI): domain Eukaryota; kingdom Metazoa; phylum Arthropoda; class Insecta; order Lepidoptera; family Papilionidae; genus Parnassius; species Parnassius mnemosyne. Next base: position 13,310,315 of record CAVLGL010000057.1, read on the forward strand.
TTATCTTCTTCATACATGCACGTCTAGGTATCCGAGTACTCTTGACCCTACCCTCTTCGAGCAATTTGCTCACATGGTCTTCGAAAGTTAGTCTCGGTCTACCTCGACACCTTTTAATATTAACTTTCGCGCTATATATTTTCTTCACCATTCGGTCTTCACTCATTCGCTCAACGTGCCCAAACCACCGAAGCACGCCCTTATCAATTTTTGTGATAATGTCATCTTTCAAACCTGCCATATTGCGAATCTCTTCGTTTCGCTTTCGGTCGGCCATAGTAACGCCGCACATTTTACGAAGAGATCGCATCTCCACTGCATTCAACTTACTTTTATGCTTCTTCTGGCATACCCAGGTTTCGCTGCCATATAACAAAGTCGGTACCAACACTGCGTTATGTATTGCAAGGCGTGAACTCTTCGCTACGCCTTGCCTTTTGACTAACGCAGTCAGGGCACCATTGACTTTGTTCCCGGCAGCGACACGCCTGTCCACATCTAAATCACATCTTCCATCCCGGCTAAAAGCACTCCCCAAGTATACAATTTCATTTACCTGTTCTAGACATTCCTGATTTACCCATATTTCACACTTCGTTCAAAAATGGAAAATAACTACGCATTAGGCTTCTATTTCGTTCACCTATTAAATTCTTCATGGTAAACAATCACTCAGTATAATCAATGGTAACTTCTGATTTACTTGACCGATTGACCTCATATAGTACAGCCGCTGAGTTATTACCGATTTGACAGATTATTCTTAAATTAATCGATATAACCTTGCACGAGCGACACATTTGCCGAATGATTTAGAATACCTCTTTAATATAAAACTTTATGTCAAAATGTCAGAATCAAGTAATTTTCCAATAAACTCTGTTTCAAAACTTAAAATAGTTTGTAAATAATATGAAAACATTTATTTTTTGTTCTTTGGCGCGCTTGTACAAAGTTACATCGTGAGTCTAGTTTTCATAGTGAAGTGCTTGATAGTATTCGGTCCGAATTCATTGGAATAGATATGATATTTATTTTATTTGGATATTTATATTTTACTTATTCCTTCGAGCAACTAGACTATAATGCTACCATTTTTTTGCGTCTCCTAATTGCACTGTGTTGCCAGTATCTCTATGATTTTTAAGATTTATGTGTGATCCAAAGACAGAAATACTGTTTTCTATGATTTAAAAATAAATACAATTAAAATGATTATGTATAATTTTTAACATTCATAATATATAAAACAACATTTAATAAATATAATTTTCTCCCTCAATTAAGCAATGTTATAGGTGTATTTTTTTAAGTAATTGGCGATACTATTCTGGCAACACCCTTACCACCGCTATTTTAATCTGTTTAGTCGTCTTCCGTACTCTCGTGAGCACAGACTACGTTCTCTTGTGTAACCGTTGTTTTTTGACTCGGCTTTCTCCTGTTTATCGTTGCGCTTTATTGGACTAATTTTGTTTGTGTTTGGTAATTTTGTTGAAAATGCCGAAACGAGGAAAAACATTGAATAGTCAATGTCGTGAGCTTGTACTAAAGCTACAGGATTACTTTGAGCGTGAGTCACAAAATGGCGGCCCTTTCATTCCTGTCACTCAAGTGAAATATCGGGTTTCACAAGCTCTTGGAATTGGTGCAAAAACACTATATAATATAAATAAAGAAAAATTTGGTGCTTCTGGAAGTGAAGATAATGTTTTACGCACTCCTAAGAAAAAACGAAGACAAAAGCCCGTGACAGGTGTTGATGTTTTTGATGCAGATGCAATAAGAAAGCACATATATGGTTATTATACTAGGAACGAGTTTCCAACTAGACGTTTGCTTTTGGTCTCTTTAAAAGAAGCTGGCTTGTTTAAAGGCGGTAAAACGGCGTTGTCAAAACTATTGCACGAAATTGGGTTTGAATATAAAAAAACGAATAAAAGGAAAATATTAATGGAAAGATTTGATGTAATAACTAAAAGGAGCGAGTTTTTAAGAGAAGCCAGAAAAATCGAGTCTTGGGATAACGTCGTTTTTGTTGACGAAACATGGTTAAATGCGAACCACACTGTCACGCTCTTGGACTGACGAAAAACAAGCATCAACCTCAAAGGTTCCAATTAGAAAAGGATCGCGACTGATAATTTGTCACGCCGGTTCTGCTGGAAGTGGTTTCTTTGAAAATGGACTGCTGGCTTTCGCGTCAAAAAGTACTTCCGATTACCACGACGAGATGGATACAGACACTTTTACGAATTGGTTCGAAAATCAATTATTACCCAGCCTGCCAGAGCCTTCTATCATAATAATGGACAACGCTTCATATCACTCGAAACAAGTGAATAAAGCGCCTACTCAGGCCGACAAGAAAGCTGATCTCGTAGCATGACTACACCAAAATGGAATTGAAACTACTGCCGAAATGCTAAAGTCTGACTTAGTAAAGTTGGTACGCGAAAATAAAACATCAAGAGTCCGTTATGAAGTAGATGAGATAGCTCTAGCACATGGACATCGGGTACTTTGAATTCCGCCTTATCACTGCCAGTACAATGCCATTGAGCTAATATGGGCACAAATCAAAGGTATTGCTTTTTATCGCATAAGTTATGAATATGAATAATTTGTACTATTATAACATCCAATATTCAGCATATAAGTAAAAAGATACATAACTAAGAAATAAATATCTCATGTCCCTTACATGTAGGTAATTGTGTAACATTTCGTTTATTTAATGTAATAAATTAACGTTATTTAATGTTTACATTACAGGTTACGCAGCTCGTAATAATACGACTCCGCCATTCTGTACTAATAAAATGATGGGTCTATTAAAAGATGCTTGCAGCAAAATAACGAAAGAAGATTGGGTCGAGGTCGTCGAAAAGACTCGAAAACTAATAACAGAAGATTATGAATGCGATATAAGAGTGGACACCATTATAGAGAATGAAATTGTCATACAAGTGACTGATAGCGATGACAGCTCTGGCGAATCTGGTTCAGAGTCTGAATAATTGTTTTAATAAATGATAGGTAGTCATTTATTAAAACATCTTGTACCTACTCTATTCATTAAAATGTGTAACCGTGTTTACAAATTTGTTTTATTTTGATATGTCCTCGACCAATTATCTACGCCCATCAAGGATACTCCACCTAATAAAGAACCTGTGTCTTTAACTATTATTGTTTTGATTTTATTTAATTACACACTATACTAGAATATTTAAAAACAAACTGTTCCCAAATGATATTAGGGTTACTGGTTCAGTCACTTCACTAGTATTGTCAATTCGTCATGTGTCAAATCTTACTAATTACTGGTTATGCATATTTTGACATACATAATATTACTTAGTTTTCAAAATATAGATAGTTACTTTATATTTATCAAAAAACTACATATATTTTTTATTATTTCTTTCCCTGCCCCATGAATCAGATATGAACATTTAAATTGTTTAACTATTGTACTTGTTTTGTGGACAGGGAAACTGTTAAATATTAAAAAATATTTTTATAAACATTTATGAAATTCTTGCTATATTCAATTTAAGAGGTTCCACAAAATAATGTTGCTCGTGATTAATACATTGTTTTTATGGAATTCATTTAAACTTTTTGCAAAATTTGGAAATGAAGATTGTTAACTTGCAATTACTCTTAACAAAATAAGGCATTGACCCAGTGCATGACAATTCACTTAGGGACTCATGTCCTAATTTGTAGCAAAAATACTCGCTACTGGGTCCACCGGACCCAGTATAATATAAGTTTATTCAAAAACTGCTTTATAAACCTAAATGGTTACTTTTTAATAAGGATAAGATATGTGTAAAGAAAACTATAATTGAATCAAAAACTAATATTTATTGTATCAAAAACTAATTATTATTGCAAGCACGAGTTGCTATCCGTGCATATAGTATGAAAATCGTCTTGTAACTATTATTTAAACGTTAAAACTGTTACGTAAACTAAACTAAACGTTAAATAAATAAATAAAAATACATATAGGTGTTACTAAATTTTAAAATTTGATTGACTTCACATCACTAAAAATGGGCGGAGCTTACAACGTCCGCCATTTATTGTTTCAATTTGACACGATTTTTATAGGCTTGCCATCTCCTCTATTTTCTATGCTCGAAGGACCAAATTTTATTTAACAAATGTGGAGAGTTTTGGCGGGAACTTGACCGACGGCGGTTTGTTGCTCCTGTATTACTGTTTAAATAATGGTTTGAAGCGGACTTTGATATGTAAAAGTGGTGCGATTTTGTGTATTAAGTGTCTGCGCATGTAAACTATTAGTGGAAACTGTGAAACAAGTGTCTGATGGTGATGTGATTCTCTAAATAAGGTGTCTGTCTGCTTAGGCACCTTGAGATACCATCGCCAACCGTCAGCTGTTTGCTGGCTCAAGTTGCCGTCAAAATCTCCCAAGGGTTGCACAATGTGACGCATCAACATATTGTGAAGCATTATACTATGAAGGATAATTATAATATATTGTAACTTCAGGCTCAGAAGGGCTAGATCCCAGACGCGTAAAGCAAGTTATTAAAAAAATTGACAAATATGCTAAATAAAGTAGAAAAATCTACCAAATCCTACTAAAAACTCGTGACAATACTATAAAAATACTTTGTGGAAAAATGGGGAAAAAAATTGGTTGCTTTAAAAACCGATTCTCGAGACATCGATTATTTAGAGTTTATAATGGATAATGTATCTATATCGTTTAAAATTGATTCTCAAGGTATATCGTTTTAAGGCGCAGGTAGAGCAAAATGTCGCGCTAGTCGTTATTTGTGCGGTTTTTAAGAGCTATCTACTTTTTATTTAAAAGATATATCAACAATTAAAAATCATATTATATTTCTACATAATCTTGTTTCCATAAAAGCTATATCCAATTTTTTTTAAAGTAATAATCATTATCATCATCATTACAGCCCTTCACAAGTCCACTGCTGAACATAGGCCTCCCCCAAAGAATGCCACAAAGCACGGTCCTGAGCCACCTGCATCCATCGACTTCCTGCATGTCTTATCAGGTCGTCACTCCATCTCGTGGGGGGACGCCCTACACTTCGCCTACCGGTACGAGGCTGCCACTCGAGAACCCTTCTTCCCCATCGGTTGTCGGTTCTTCGAGCTATATGACCGGCCCACTGCCACTTCAGCTTACTAATCCGTTGGGCTATGTCGGTTACTCTGGTTCTACTGCGGAAATCCTCATTCCTAAGTTTATCACTCAGAGAAACTCCGAGCATAGCCCTCTCCATAGCTCGCTGAGCGACCTTGAGCTTCCTCATACGGCCAGCAGTGAAGGACCACGTCTCAGTTCCGTAAGTCATCACTGGCAACACGCACTGGTTGTACAATTTCGTTTTAAGTTTTTGAGGTATGTCTGACGAGAAGATGTGTCGTAGCTTCCCGAACGCTGCCCAGCCGAGTTGAATCCGTCGATTGACCTCTCGGTCGAAGTTGGACTTACCTAGTCGGACTATTTTTCCCAGGTAAACATACTCGTCAACAACTTCGAGCTTAGTGCTCCCAACAACTACCGGCATAGATGTGACATGGACATTAAACATGATCTTTGTTTTGTCCATGTTCATCTTAAGACCTATCCGTTGGGAAACACTATTGAGGTCATTGAGCATAGTGCTTAGGTCCTCCAGCGATTCTGCCATAAGGACTATATCGTCGGCAAATCGAAGGTGAGTGATGTACTCGCCATTGATGTTGATACCGTATCCTTTCCAGTCCAGAAGCTTGAAAATGTCTTACAATGGAGCGGTGAAGAGTTTCGGGGATATGACGTCACCCTGTCTTACACCTCTCTGCAATTGGATAGGTTTCGTACTCTGCTTCTGTACTCGGATAGCCATCGTAGCTCTACTGTACAAGCACTTTAACACTTCGATATACCGACAGTCAACTTGGCACCGCTGAAGGGACTGCAGCACAGCCCGAATTTCGACGGAATCAAAGGCTTTCTCATAGTCCACATACGCCAGACATAGTGGCAAATTGTAATCTTCGGACTTCTGTACAATTTGCCGGAGGGTATGTATGTGGTCTATGGTACTAAAGCCCTTTCGGAAACCGGCTTGTTTGGGAGGCTGGAAGTCGTCAAATCTGCGAGCGAGACGATTCGTAATGACTCTCAAAGACAGCACGTAGACGCGGCTCAGAAGGGAAATCGGTCTGTAGTTCTTCAAGAGAGCAGTGTCACCTTTCTTGAAAAACAAGACCACCGCAATTCTGCTCTACGCCTCTGGTGTAATGCCACCATGGAGGACGGAATTAAAGAGCTTCTGAAGGACTTCAAGTACCGGTCTTCCACCCGCTTTCAGAAGCTCCGCTGTAATTCCATCCTCGCCCGGGGACTTGCCGTTTTTAAGGTGCTGGAGAGCCATTCTAATCTCGCTTAGACTGACGTCCGGGATATCTTCGGAATAGAGTCGGATGAGACTCGCTCTTGGATCGTTACTCACACTTGCGTGTGGCTCCAACGATGACGTGTACAGCTGCCCATAGAACCTCTCAATCTCACTCAAAATCTCAGGTGTCCCGGAAACGATGCTGCCACATTCCGTCTTCAGCTTTGACAGTTGGCTCTTTCTGGCAGACAGATCTCTGGCAAAGACTTTAGAGCGTCGGTTCCGCTCGATCGCTTCTTCAATACGAGCTGTATTGAAGTTGCGTAAGTCCCGCCGCATGCATTTGGAGATCTGTCTGTTCAGATGCCTGTATGCTGTCAAGTCTGTTGAAGAATGTAGCTTCATATCTCGTCTAACAGCCATGAGATTTAGAGTGTGATCGGAGAGTTTTTGTGTTCTTCTGCGGCGGGTCTTGCAGAACTTAGCTCCGACCGCATGGACAGTTTCCACGAGTTTGTCATTTATATCATCCACTTCATTGCAGTCTTCTAGGCACTGAAAACGGTTTTGTAACTCGAGCCGAAAGGTTTCGGGACTTTGGAACAGAGCACGAGGGGGACGGAGCGTTGACTTCATTAGACGAGACCTCTCCAACTTAACGTTTAGGTTCAGTGTGCCTCTAACCATTCGGTGATCGCTACCAGTTTTCACCCTCGCGATCACGGAGACATCACTGAACAGTTGTCGTCTGGTCGTCATAATGAAGTCAATCTCATTTTTTGTCGAACCGTCGGGGCTCAACCAGGTCCACTTCCTGTCGAGCCGCTTCTGGAAGAAAGAGTTCATCATAAAGAGTCCCTCTTTCTCCATGAAGTCGGCCAGCTGCTGGCCCCTTGGGTTCCGTTGCCCTATTCCAAATTTCCCTACTTTCAGCTCACCGTTCTCTCTTGTGCCTAGTTTTGCATTGAAGTCTCCCATTAACACCGTATATTGGGTTTTGGAGGAATGCATGGCTCTAGAGATATCCTCATACATTTCCTCCACCTCCTCATCGGGGTGTGCCGAGGTTGGTGCGTAAACCTGTATGACCTTCAGCGAATACCGTTTGGTGATTCTGAGTATAAGGTACGCAACCCTCGTCGACACACTCCCGATCTTTACAACGTTGTTAACGAGAGACTTGTGGACGATAAATCCGACACCTCCTTGGGACAGATGTTCGCCCTCCCGGTGATAGAGCAAGTTGCCGGATTCAAGGATTACCGTGTCCTCCCCCTCTCTTCGGACTTCGGATAATCCTATAATATGCCAGCGCAACTTGTCTATCTCTTCTTCCAGCTCCACGATCTTCTCGTAAGTCCTCAGTGTGCGTGCGTTGTACGTTGCCAGGTCGAGTCGTCTAAGGTGGCAACCGAACCTCCACCGGAGATTCTTAGCACCCCCTGCCCCGCCGTTACCATGGTCGCCACCGTAGCCAGGAATAGCGGGGCCGCCGGGGATTGAGGGCCGTCTGTTTGCTGCTTTAACCATTGGGGGGTATTTGCCATAGTTGCCACGCTTGGCGAGCGGGTTGGCAACCGCAGTTTTTTTATTGTAATTTTGGCTATTATCCGGAAGATGCTGCTGCCCATCTCCTGCCTGTTTCCCTTTGTCGCCTTTTACGACACCCACGGAAGGATATGGGGTAGTGGATATTCTTGACCGCCACTACACGGCAGTAAAGTAATAAATATTAATATAATCTCCTTACAACGAAACCACATAAATGTGAAATTATTATTGATAACATGCATTTCCTCGTAAAGTAAGTATTAATTTACTTTGCGATTTACACCAATGGATAGGCAATTTATTAATGAACATTTCTATTACAAAATTTTTTCTAAAGACCAAAATTTGATTTTATTAAGAAATTATTTTAAAATCTGGGCGTATTCACTGCCCACGGGCTTGCTGGAGTCAGTGAGCGCTGAGCTCTTACATGTGGAACCCGTGTCGTTAGAGCGTCTGCCAGCGCACACGCTCATGTCATGTCATCTTATCAGTCGATAATATTATAATATTATTACTTATTAGGTTATTTATAGGTAGTAATATTTGTTTGTTTTGGGTATAACTTTTCGTATTAGTTATACATATATTTGTTGTGTTTTTTACTGCGCGATGAAGCTTTTTGCGTGTATTTTCTTTGTAAATGCAAATAAAAAAATGAAGCACCATTAGCATGTAAGGTTCGAATCCATAATTAACATTTCGACAAATATTATAATTTACACTATAAAAGGCTAATTCAATATTATCTGTATAGTATACAGTTAAAAATAATCCTAATACCCAACCACAATATCTTATTAGGTATAGTACCGCCTCGTTGGTCTAGTGGTTGTAGTAGTGCGACTGCTGATCATGAGGTCTCGGGTTCGAATCCCGAGACGGGCCAAAAAGTCAGTTATGAGTTTTTCATTTATGTTCTAAGTTATAATTAGTATTACTAAGTTATAGTTTTTTGCTAAAATATAGTATATTATCTATTGCTTGTTTTTTTTCTTCTTTTTCAAAAAATAATTGAGTACATAAGGTGTTCTATACGCCGAATGTCAGAGAGAAAAGCTAGTACATCTTTTGCTAAACTTTAAAATCTAAAACCAATTTTAAAACAGATGAATTGATCATAACTCCCTTAGCTATAAAATAAGTTATGATCTAATTAATGGTATTTATTCCAGTTTATGGCAGCCCTGATTTATATTACGTGGCTCAAAATTAGGTAATTCTTATTAGGTACGTCAAAACAAATAACAGGCTGACATTATGCACTCCATACATTTCTTATATTATCTAATTACAGCCCCATTAATTTCCACTAAAAGAAAATAAATAACTTGTAAATTCAAACAAAAATAACTGCATTACTATGTCTATAGTTATCTTCATACAAATCAAAAAGCCTATATATGAGATAATGTAAAGTAAGCATAATTTTACCGGGATCATAACTTGTCAAATAATTAGGAAAATGATCGTTTTTCCTTGCGTACCTGTTTTGATTTTAACACTGTTAGGTTTAAAACTGCGAGGTAATATTTGAATAAATATACTTTCCTCTAGGTACAAAGAATTTTTTAGATGACAATATTTGTAGTTAAGACTACTAGAAATCTTATTTATGGAGTAAAAAGGCGAAAAGACTGGAATTAGGGGCATGACTGGTATTAGGGGCTTCCATCCTAATTCGGTAAAAAGTATCTAAGTAGGTATTAATATACCTACTTTTTACTATAAACTAAAAAAAATTTACAACTAAATTTAACAAAAAAAAAACTAAACTGACCATTTATTTTTTAACTCAAAACAGGACATGGGTTTATTTATACTCTAAAAACTATAACTTTATACAATTAGTGTTCAATATAAAATTATATTCGGTATAGACGGTACCTAATTATTAAATGCAACATATTTTTTTTAATTATTAATTACATTTATCAGTGGATTAAATTAGCTTTAATAAAGTTGGTGATAATTTTAAATAAGAATAAAATTCTGCTCAAGTTTTTTTATTGTTACCTTTGTTAACAACATCGCCTTTAGAACTGAAACAGTAAGTGTTTTTTTCAGATGTCCACAATTTATTCAAAATAGAAAAATACTCTTTCTACTGGAGCATTTGTACTAGGTAGACATAAAATATATTCGATTAAAAAGAATTATGTTGAAGATTGTTAACTTTGAATACCTCCATCCAACGAGTTACGGGACAATTTTGTGTCCCGGAGCTTTGTTTGGGGACAGTAGGACAGGTGACCGAGAAAAGGGACAGTCACGTTCAAAACGGGACGTATGGTCACTTTAGCTATAACCCGGCGACGGCTCCGTGGCACAGTGACTTAGCAATCAGTTGTTGCGCTGGGGGCCGCGGGTTCGAATCCCGCACGGAACAAGTATTTGTATGGCCTACAAATAATTGTACCGGGTCTGGATGTTTGTCCTTGTGCAATTTATGTTTGTAAACTACCTCCACGACTCAGGAGAAAATTCTAGTGTGGAGGTAACGTGTTTTTACAATTGAAATTGAAAGATCGAACCCTTATACTTCTTGTTGATTTTTGTATTACCTTTATTAAAGTTACCCTTATGTATAAATAAATATAATTACGTATTTAGAACTAAAATTGATTTTCATCCTCATCAATCATTGGGGTGAGGATAATGTTTGCCAGCATAAGTAATAAGCAGGCTAAGTTACAAGGTGCTCAGTTCAAAAATTAGTAGGTAGTTAGGTATGTTACTTTTCAATACGTGACACGTAAAAATTAACAATAATCAAAAACACATCTGCGAAACATCCTATTTATTTATTTATTTTTTATTGCACCAAATATTTGTACAAAAGCCGAGCTATCTATTTATTTACCTATAGTGAATAGGTATCTTTTAAACTCACAATTTTCAATGCTTCATTTTTAATATATAATTAATTATAAAATTTCATAATTAGATAATATATGAAAATACATAATTCTAATATAATGCAACTAATATATACCGAATAAAAAAATTAAAATACATTTGTCTTTGTACGCTGTGTGTATTTCCATAAAATAGTTTATTGATGTTGAAAAAATAATACTACGTTCGTACAATAGGTAGCGTCTTACATATTTCTTACGCAATAATATATTGTAGCGAGCGGCGCGCCGGTCAAACTCAAATGCTCAAGGTCGTTCGCATGGAGTAGCCCCTTAATACGTGTAAGAGTTTATAATATTTAACAGTTATTACATAAATCCGAACTAAGTTTAAATTTGAGCCAGTTTCAAAGCCAAGACATAAACTAAAACCCGACATACTGATTTATTCCGGAAGGTTTACGTATAATAATACATTGTATATTATGTAGGCACGCCACTGACATGCACCAGTACGAAGCCGAGGCGGGTCGCTAGTCAAGAATAAAATTAACAATAAATAAGTGTGGTTGGGTCAGGTAAATAAATAAATTCACTGAATTCGTAACATTTTATTCACTTTCGTCACTGGATGATCCAGAAAAATTAACATCAGTTGAACTATCTTCATCGGTTAACCTTATAATAAATTCATTTTCAATTAAATTGTCAAAGTGTACGTCGCTTCTAAAGTCTTCCGTTATAATTTTCTTTATCTTTTCTACTACATTGATCCAATCATACTTTGTGATGTGTGCACATGCTTCTTTAAGAAGACCAAGCATTTTTTTTGTGGTGAATGGAGGTTTCGTATTTTACGTGCAGCATAGCCGGCAAAAGAGGTAAAGTTATAACACAGAACACTAATACCCTTAGACGGGAAGAATGTCAACTTCAAACAAAGAAAATGGCACCCGTAATGCACGCCATCTCTGTCGTGCCCCCTAAAACTTTTTTGCGCGGGAATTTTGATACGTGATTTTTTTTTTAGTTGGCGTCTTGGTTGTTTCGTTTCAAAAATGGCTTAAGAATGTAAAATACCATATAGATAGATATAGCTTGTAGTTTTTCGTTTCAATGATATATATTGCTAAATTAAAACGAAAACAAAAGCACAAAGTTATTTGTAAATTATGGTACTTTACATTCATAAACCACTTTTGAAACGATTAGCAATCATTTTAATATAAAAAAGGAACTATTTTTCAAGTAAATGTGGTTTTTGAAATACATAATTTTTATTTACATTACATACTTGTCTACATTGGTACATAGAAAAACCGTTGGTACATTGATGGACGTAAGTAACGGAGTAATTAACAAATTTTTAACTTTATGCATGTAAACAGTTCTCAACATCTCTTCACTAAATATCGATTTAATAGTTAAGTAGTTATGTAAAGCAGAATAGTCTATTTTTAAGAGGTAGGCGTGTTTTAGCGAAGTATAAGAAATAAGCATTCTCGTAACTTCGCTAAAACACGTGTCAACGAGTATTAGTTTATAGCTAATTACTTCATCACTTCACCTATTAAGTAAACGGCATATGTAACATGACATTTAAGCAAAATTGAAAGTAAAGGTACATTGGTTTTATATAAAAAAGATTAGACAATCTAATATAAACATTTTTTTCTAACAAGAAAACATTATTTACCTTCACATTCTACAAACAAGGCAATAGCTTTGCAATATTATGTCTAAACTCCAATAACCTGATTATATTATAGATGCCACCAATAATATTACATTTGTAGAAATTATTTTCGTTATATTATTGTTATTGACTGCAGATTCGTTCTATTTTATTGATGGACCATATCCAACCTTCTTGGGATGGAGGAGCTCGTTTGCATCCCAAAAACGTCATTTCTTTAAAAAATTTCTTCATTAAAGTGAAATGTGTGAGATGTGGTGTATTATTTGTCATGTTTGTCGAAAATGGTTTCCCCCTTCTTAGGTCTGGTGTGCATGCGTTGACACAATCAAACAGCTTGTCCATATTTGCAATAACATTAGCTGTAGTGACAGCCTCTGAAGAGAGTTCCCCTGTAAACAACACATAATTTAAGATCTTACTACTAGGATTAAAAAAATATGATTTAAAGTATGTTACAAGACAACTCAAAAAAAATATCACATATCACACAATAAACAATAATTTGTACTTGGGAGAGCCTAGTTCCTTTTTAAGTTAATAATTATTTTAATGGGTGGACATATGTTTAAATATTATGTTCCATCTTCGACCTTTTGATTATTTTTTTATAGTTTTGCAATTCTCCTTGCAAAAATAATGCAAAAGAGGGGGATATTTTACATTTTAATATTTCATTTACTGAATCATTTTTGCTCAATACTTTGAGAAATGCTTCATTCTTTAGATGCTTTACAGTTTTTTTGAAGCCTGTTAATTTTTCTCAGATGATATTTCATTTTTATCAACATATCTTTATCCTTTTTGTTTTTCGCGGATGGATTTGCAGCAGCAACAGGGTTGATATTCTCAGTTACTTGAGGAATAGCACTAGTTTTGTCAGGAATGGTCTTATAATTCACATTCTCACACAAGGGTTGTATAAATTTTGACGGGCCCGCAACAGGCTCAAATACATTTGGAACAGTTATAGTCTTTTGAATATTTTCAGACAGTGGTTGTTTAGTGATTTCTTATATTTACGCGAACACTACACATTTGAATGAAACTAACTTTACGGATTTTATCGCGTATATTAACTTATTTTACATTCCCGACGTTTCAAGCACTTTACAGCACCCATGGTCACGGGGGGGGGGGGGGGGGGGGGACTGAGGTGTATGACGTCCCAATGTCATAGTTAACCACGGCTACCTCCAGATTAAAAATCGGAACAAAAATTAATAATTTTTAATCTGGAGGTAGCCGTGGTTAACTATGACATTGGGACGTCATACACCTCAGTCCCCCCCCCCGTGACCATGGGTGCTGTAAAGTGCTTGAAACGTCGGGAATGTAAAATAAGTTAATATACGCGATAAAATCCGTAAAGTTAGTTTCATTCAGTGGTTGTTTATTAGTTGATGGACCTGCAATATGTTGAATGATATTCCTTTGTTCCAAATTAAGGTCAGCTAATGTGATCTGAAAATTAGAGATTATCAAATCATTATTTATATCATGTATCCCAGCATTGGTCAACCAATCTCTAAATTTCAAACAGCCTTATAAATTTATAAACATTAAATACAACTTGTTTTTATTAATGAATGTTGCTTTGACCCATTACCACATATATACAATACACCACATATTTTTAAGACACTATATTAACAATTTCTTTTATTTGTAAATATATTCTGTAAGTAACTAAATTATAATCATGTCATTTAAACAACATTGACAGCTTGCGGTGCAGTGGCTAGCATTGAGTTGCGGCACTAAAGGTCACAGGTTCGAATGCTGCACAGAATAAGTATTTGTATGCCCTATAAATAATTGTGCCGGGGGATGTTTGTCCTTATCCAATTTATGTTTGTAAACTACCTCCACAATACAGGAGAAAATCCTAGTATGGATAAGGTTTTTTTTTTAAAATAAAAGACAACATATTTTTTTTAAAGTTTATATCTTTTGTTTTTTTATGGTTGAGAAGTAATGGTAGGTTATTTCGCATACCCTTATAAATCACCACTCAATCTGTTACCACCGTTTGTTAACTAGATAATATTTTCACTGTAGTATGAGAAAAGCCACACAAAAGAAAAAAATGTAAATAGTAACAAAAGAGAGATTAACTAACCTTATCACATTCCTCATCAGGTACTGCAGATTTGAATAGCCTCTTTCCAAAATTATCAATGAATGATGATTTCTTAAAATGTTTAGTGCACAACATTGAACGCCTAGAATGAAGATTGTTTTTAAATTCTGGTGACCACCAAGAGTCATAAGGAAAACAGTACTTCGCCCATAATTAACATCTGAAAAAATACAATTAGATAATAATATACTACTGTGGTGCTAAAAACATGCTTGGAAGAAGAGTGCAATACAAGACGTTGTTTCTTTCAAACAATGTGATTGTATTGTATACATATATAAATATTATTCCATAAGTTATTTCTATGTGTACCAATACATCTATAACTACTTTATTATATTATTATTTCTATGTGATACATCTCATGCTGTTCTGCATAATTTCTCTTTAATTTTCAGATTTATTTGCACACGTTTTTATATCGTTAGCCGATGCGGCCCATAATAATTTTTATTTCTGTTACTTTATTAATTCAATGGTTCTAATTTAAACATTTTAAAACTGTTTTAATCAGTAATCAAAAAGCTATTTAGCATACGTAACGTAAGCTATTTGTTCTCCCAGGCTTAGGAAAACAAAGTGATGTTACGATCATGAGCACTTGTAACATTTCCTTTCGTTTTCTTTCATGATGAAAGATAAAATTGAGTCTCTGTCTCTTTAGCACAATGCACAGCACGTTTTTGAGTCTCTTTCTCACTGTAAACACTAAAACGGAGGAACGGGATGTTCAACTCAACGTTAATAATGTAAGAAATAAGTTTATATCGAAATATAAACTTAATTTGCAACACAAATAAACAAGAAAGAACACAACCGCAAGTGCAAGGGATCTGCCATTTGTAATTTTTTTTTTGGAGTTTATGGCCTGGTATCTAGACCTTTAGGCCAAGTCTTAAGTATTTTTATTCGGTTTATTGTAATTTCCCAAGGTCATCTCCCGGTGCCAATCTGCTATTAGGAAGTTGACTGGAGTTATAATTACTATACTAGAATTATTTTGTCCGTGAAGTTTGGGTCATAAATCTTCGGAGTATTTCGCTCTCTCTCCCACTCACGGGCCTTAGGAGGGAGCATAGTGATGTGCACTATTGTTGTCGATAAGGGTTATCGATAGTGTATTTAGTTTTGTCATTATGTGGGTTATTGATAATAATTAAAAAAAATAGCTAAAACAATGTATTTATTAAAATAATAATAATAACGATTTAAAATAAATTATTAATTAGGTATCTATGTATTAAAAAAACCTATAAGTACAAATGTTTGGAATGTAAGAAGTTATATTAAAAATAAATATAAATATAAAGATAATAACTTATATCCAAAATTAAATCTAAAACTGTTTACATTAAAATTCTACATCAGAATCATCAGAGTCATCGTCGTCGTCTTCAAGCCTTCCTCTTGGAGTTTTTCTGCATGCTTCACACAATCGTTCCAGTTTCCAGTAACATTTCGACATCTGCGACATTCGACATTTTAAAAGTGCTGTTTTGGTGGCAACTTCATTTCTACAACATACACAACACACAGCATAATAATTAAGTAAACAACATAATTAAATGAATATCATATTTTGTATTAAATTATTATTGAGTCGTAATTCTTACATAAAAAATGAAAGAATATTTACTAATTAGTCTGCCCCCCTTTCCCATTTTTGTGTCTAAGCCGCCTTGTCTAGCCAAATTTGTTTGCGGCTGTAATTTTGGTTCACCCAAGTCTCATCAAAATAAATTCTTGGTCGAGTGTCTTCACTATCTCTCAGGGTCTTGAGTTTTCTCAGGAATCGTTGCCGCGCACAAACGATGTCAGTCCTTTCCATCAATTGTTTACGACCATCTGGAGCTTGGGTGTACTTGTAACCAAGTTCTATGAGTATTTTACGCATAGAAGAAATAGAACACTGGAATACTCAAAATTTTAGCCGTGGAAGAATATTCACCGTCGCGATAAAATGATGATACTATTTGCAGTAATACCTGCAAATAGTATCATAATTGCGGCGGGGGTAATAATGGAAAACAAATGACTCATAACATAACAATGTCGCACCATCCTTTGTATACCGCACCGCCGCCGTATCTGCCTTTCACCTGCCTTCGATGATTCATTTTTTGTTATCGATAATGGCGTTGCACCCGCGCAACATGTTCAGCGCCCTAGCCGGGCTGAGGCCGAGCTATGTTTTATGACCCCAAATACAAGGACAAAATAATTTTACTATACATTCTTTATTTCCTTGTGCAGTCAAACGGCTAGATAGATTCTAATAAATATGCCATTCAATTAGCTATGAAAATACGACAGCAGTCTGCTGCTATATTAGACAAAAAATATCTACTAATATTATAATGTTCCTAGACTCAGTATCTACTCACTTACACAATTATAAACACTATTTCATCGTTTTCTTTTATTTTGTATAAGAAAATATAAATGAAATGGTACTGAATAATTTAATAGTTAAAATCAATTGCAATTATGATCGACAGTTAATTAATCTATCAGAATTAATGTGAAAAATAATTATTTTACTTTATTTTACTTGACTTTCCGTATTTAATCCGGCCAATACTTTGAATTTAAAAAGAGGTACATCAAAATTATTAAAAATTACTTCCAAGTTTTATAGTGATTGCGCCTCTAATTCTTATGTCGCTGGCAAACAAATCTTAGTAGGTAAATTTCGGTGCAACATGGCAGCGTTGCCAACACCAATTTGTCGAATTCCCCGAAAATTTCTGTCAAATTCTGCAATTTAAAGACAAAACTTCAACAGATTCCTGACAAATTCCCTACAATTATATTTTAAGGAATGAAACAAATTTCAAATAATTTTAGAAGATTTACTTTTTAACTAAAAATTTTTTTTCTTTAAAAATAAAAATTTAAGAAATGGAAAGCATTAAATGATACACAAAAGTTGCCGCAATAAATCCGAAAATTAAATGTGGTGCAATGAAGATAATTTAAAAAAGGGATTCATTCGATATTCATATGTAAGCTAACAAAATGTTAAGTATTTAGACTTCTTGAAAAAAGGTTCTGACTTGGCCCTGGTCATCGATTTTCAAAATCCCCGTATTTTCCCCGCATAATATCAATTCCCATAAAATCCCCAACTATCTTAAAATTCCCCGCAATTGTGGGAATTACCCACATGTTGGCAAAGTTCACATGTGTAAATTCCACAGCGCGAGGCAACACGAGTCTGCCGGGCGGCGGTAGCACGTGTATGAAAGGGAAGGGTAGAGAAAGTAGGCATTATTTCTCACCGAGCTAGATAAGAGTTCGGCTTCCGCGAGAATATTGACCCTAATTTCAGCTAATTTTATTTTAACTGTCACTGCTGGTTTTATGTTTAAGTATTTTGTAGATTTTTTTTAATGAAATTATCGTTTCATTTATCTGTACTAACATGGAGCGTGAATAAAGGTAATAAAAAGTTGTGAAAAGATTATTTTTTTCCTCGGGATCGATTTTCTTTCTTACCCATCATCAAAGTTATCGTTATTATTATCGTCTGTCTTCGTTTTCGGGAGCGTTTCACTAACACCCGGTATACAATTAAACAAACTTCTAAATACGCCTGCATAACTTTATTTTATAAATTTCCATGCTAATTATAAAATCAATAATTATAACAATTATATCTAAACAAAATGCACTCAGTCCTATGCCTGAATGAAGTATGAAGGGAAGTTTATTTGCAAAAGTCAGTATAACCTTCAATACAAAGAGATTTAAAATATATAATTACTATAGAGCGGGCATTGGGAAAATTTATATACAAATAAAAATTTTGTAAGTCGTAGAGCCATGTTGCAGCTATATGAGTAGTATAGTTGTAGCACGAATGGGCCGACTCGACCGGGGAAGTACCACGCTCTCACAGAATACCTGCGTCAAATAGCAGCTTAACACTGCTGTGTTTCGTATGGTGAGTGTAGAGAACCGGAGACCCTTTTTACTGGAAGCGAGGCATTCTATCTTAGTCCTCACGGGTGGCAACGCATCTGCATTTTGATTCGCAAACGAGGATAAATGTAGATGTCTATGGGCCACAACAACCACTTACCATCAGGTGGACTGTGTGCTCGTTTGTCACCCTATATTATAAAAAATAAAACTTTAAGCTCGTGTGTGTGTGACGCCCTCTAGCTAAAAATAGCAAAACTACGCTATCATTTATTAAGACAACATTTTAGCTATTCCCCAGTAGGTGACACTTAAAATATAAGATCGTTTTAGGAATGTTACCCTTTCGATACCAAAGTATCGATAATGTTGTTGAAGGTTACTAAGTTTGAAATGCTTTAAAATATAATAATAGGGAATAACATGATTGTTTAATTGTATAAATCTATTTATCATGACTTCCATCACACGAAAAAAATCACTTTAACTTTTTATGCCTCTTTAGTGACATGAAATAAAATATTAATTTCCAATAACTAAGAATCAATTCAAACAGCAGTCACTTTGGTTGCCGCCTTGGTGGCATCTTGGATGACGTCACTCGGTCCATTAGAAGCTATAATAATAGCATATGATTGGTCGATCAGCGTTGAAGACACATCAAGAAACGCCAAATTCAATAAGGGAGCGCCTCTATGTTTTTAAATTCGTTTCTTTTACAAAAATACACTTCAAATCTAAAATATTCAGGAAAACACTGAACTTATAAGCCGTTTCACGATAAATCATTTTATAAATTTATATTCATACATTCATATTATAAATACGCTGGTATGTTATGTACCAATATTCTTCAAAAAGATTTATGCTCAACAACTTGAGACATTACTGACTCGGTGAAAGAAAGCATAGTGAGGAATATGTACTGAACATTTTAATCTGAAATCACGAACATGCACTAAGCAAGTGTTGTGATTAATGCTCTTTACTCCCTGTATGTGAAGATTACTTTGCGCTACAGTAGGCTAATACAGGCTAGTATTATTATAAGAAATGAAATTATTCCAGTACTTTCAACGATATTTATTTATAAAAATGTTTAAATTGTTGTAAATCTAACTCATAACTAATACTCATAACAACTTGTATCATTTTAATTTATTTATTAAATTCTCACTGTGTACCATTGCGATATTATGTACTAATGTACTAGAGAGGCCTTGCGGTACATCATACCCGGTACGGTGTATGGTTGGATACTCACTGATGAGTCAACACCCGTCACGAAGAGTCGTGTTTTTATCTTTCGTTAATCGTTTCACTATTTCATTTCATTACTGACCACCGATTTTTTGGTGATTTTATACTGATCCTGTTTTTATATCTTTAAGTACTTATAGTGAAAAATAACCTGTTACAATGTAATAACAGTGAAAAATCACCTGTTCCAGTGTAGGTAATTGATAAACTCTATTTTACTTATTCTACAATAACTCAGCTTCTAGATTGACAAATCTTTTCAGCTATTAATTGTTTATATATACGCTTTCAAATGGTACTTTCATCTTGTTAACCAGCGTAAAATAGCAGCTTAATGCTACTGTGTTTCGTATGGTGAGTGTAGAGAACTGGAGATCCTTTTTACTGGCAAAGAGGCATTCCATCTTAGTCCTCACGGGTGACAACGCATCTGCATCTTGAGTCTTTATTGAGGATAGATGTAGATGTGTATGGGTCACAGTAACCACTTACCATCAGGTGGACTGTGTGCTCGTTGGTCACCCTATCATATAAAAAAAACTTGGGCTCAAGTATGTATGGAGACGTCTTCTTCTCCTTTTATATTATTTTGTCAATTTCATCAGCTGAACTACTTAAAAGACACTACCCACATCAATAAAAATTGTTATTTTAAGTTTTTACCTTATTTTCTAACTCAGGCTTAACCTACAACTTCTTGAATCTAATATCTTTAACAGTACAAATTTTTTTTAATGTCACAAGCCTATAGCAATCTCCTATCACTGTAAGCCAGGATCTATAATGGTTTTGTCCTTGAATACCACCAGCCAATGAAGCTCGGTATGTAAAAGAGATACTTGCTGTATTGCTAAACATCAACACAGCAAGTATCTTCAGCATGTTCATAAGCAACACAGAAAATCTCATCATCATGCCTAAAAAAATTTTCCCACCCTTCCACATAAAGTAAGCTACTTAGCATAGTTGGTATAAGCTACTCATTTTTGTTGGTATGGGTACAGTATCTTTGACTGTTACAATGATTAAATTGGCATCCTGTATATTATTTTTATCGATAACCCCAATCGATAAACGTCGTCAATCACTAACTTTAAATAAATAGTGACGCTTCAGGATAACAGAGGGCGCTTAGTACAATAAAAATAAATGTTCTAGAACAATCTACTAGAAATAATAAAATTTAAAGATTATTCGGTAAATATAGTTATACTTACGATAACAAATCAAAATCACGTTCATTTTTTGCTCCATATCGAGACTTACAATATCTTAATGTACAACCGGGCATATTTTCTATAAAAATATTTTTTAAAGATATGAAAAGAATGCGTCTTGACTATGACGATGTCACTAAGACTAACGGAGATATATCCTATAGGACATAAGTTACAGACGACAATTTTGATGCTGATGTCCGGTCTATTACTACTAACAACTACTTAAATGCCTTTGCTTCAATACAAATACAGTAAGGAATTCACATTATATGCAATAAATCAAACCACAAGTAATACTAGTCCATAGAAGTGTAGAAAAATTAAACATTAAATTAAAACCCGTAAAATAAAAAAGTGAAAATTTCGAACAAAATAAATATTAAAATTAATTCAGTAAAAGTAAACACTGTGCGTTATTATCAGCACGGCCTTTGGTTCGTTTGACAATGTGCGACGAAATAAAAACTTACTCACTAAACTGTTTAGGTTCATTTAAATTTTCAAAATTTCCGCCATGTTCTTGAATTCACAAGTTACATCGCCGCATAATGTTGTCCTGAAGCCTGCTCAAAAAATTTCGTTCAGGATCCAGAACCAGGGCTTTTAATTTGTCAAAAGCGGCAACAATACGATTGCGCAGTTCATCTTTGGTTTCGGAGATCTTTGAGTACACCTCATTTTTAATAAAGCCCCATAAAAAGAACTCCTAAGGAGTGAGGTCGGGCAACCATGCTGGCCACCTGCGAGGGCCATAGCGCCCTATACATTGTTCGCCGAACATGGTGTTAAACCGCTCTCTCGCGAGGAGTACGGAGTCTGGAGGAGCTCCATCTAACTGGAACCATACCCTCTGGTAAGCTGCCACAGAAAATATTTCTAAATATTATTTGGGCCATTAACAATAATGAGAAACTTCTGTGCGTTCAGGTTTCCGTCAATAAAAATAGGGCCGATTATTTGATCTCCGTGAAGGCCTGCTCAAACATTAATGGAAAATCAGTATTGATGAGCTGAATCCCTAAATAAATGGGGATTCGTATGGCTCCAGTGACGCATGGTTTGTCGGTTCCATATGCCATTTCGAGTAAAAGTGCTTTCATCTATCTAAAACACATTTTATAGGAAACATTGGTCTTGAAGGTTACGTTTTAGAGTATAGAATAAAACTTTTTTATTTACAACATCATGAGATTATTAATAAGAACGCCATTACTAACCAGATGTCACTTTACACCCAAACATTAACCCGATGTTACGTTAGACCCAAACATAGCCTATTTTAACCGAATCCCAAAAAGAAAGGTTATCAATATGTATGTACACTGGTTTCTAAGCTTGATCAATTCGTATATACATGCTGAAATTTTAGTTGTTGTTGTCCCGCATCCAAATTATACTGAGTCAATTTATTAAATTAAAAAATATTACAATTAAAAAAGGGCAGATTTACAATAGTAATACCTCACAAGCTATTCGGGCGTTCAAACTAGTTTATGTCGTATCACTACGCTTGAGATTTCATGTTATGAACATTTATTAGTGGCCCTTCACTGTGTAGGAAGCGCGCGGTAGCACGTGCGATAGACGTAACACTACATTACATCCAGCGAATTTTTTTCAGACTTTATTATAGTAATTCGGTATAAGCTAGCCTACTACTACTTGCGAGATATTGCTATTGGTTCGAGTTTTGTTTTTCTCGATTGTAAATCTGCCATTTTTACATCCTAATAATTTTATTTTAATAAATGTATTGTACTACTACTAAGGCAAAATCATTTTACTTCGGGAAAACAACCATTAAAATTTCATCGTGTGTATTTGATTAATCTGTGTGTATATCCTTTCAAATAAGAAAATCTAAATCGGTTTGGAAATTGTAGAATTCTGAGGTAAAAACATTAAAAAATACACCGAATTGATAACCTGCTCCCTAAGTCGGTTAAAATTAAACATTACACGATGTGCTTATTGTATTCGAGCAAATTAATTGTGTTTAATAATATTCTTAAATTTTACTACTTATGCATTTTTTACCATTAATATATGTATAATAAAGTTATATTAGTACCATCATTATCGTGTTTATTTTATTCCATTTTATATTCTCATAAAATACATCTTCGTACGTATTACGTAATCTTTATTATATCGATTTTTTAAAATTAATCAAAAAATAGTGATTTGCACAATTTGACTGCAAACACCAGAAACTGGTATCACTGAATGGCGTGTATGTGTGCGTGTGACGAGCGTAGGCACATTTGACTCGCGCCCACTAACATAATGACCTTGCATCATTTTAACGCTCGTGCTTTGTACTGGACTGCGTTTCTATGCGTAATAATTCTATGACTGGCGTATAGACGACCTGACAGCCCGAAAACGCGTGACTAATCAATACTAGTCACTGTGACTATATTATAGTCAATGACTACAATAGACAATAGCTAGATAGACGTTAGCTAGTATGTACATTTTACTTACAAAGACATTCGAAAAATGATTGTTAACTAAGCGGTAAAAAGATTTAAAAAATAGTTTAGTGCACGAAATTGAATTACTTGAAAATTAGCTGAATTTTTACTATGATAGTTCTAAAATATTTAAAAAATATTCATATAACTATGTTCCTTGAAATAAGCTGCCTTTTGTTGGATTTTAATTCAAATGTTAAAAATCACAGGTTATACCGATAACCTGAAAAAAAAACTCAAGAATCAGATCGGAAAGCTGTATTTTCAAATTATGATATTTGGAGAAAAATATTTACTACCATGGACAGTTTCCCCGGAATTTCTTTTCTAAAATATTATTAATATAAATAGGTAGATACTTAACTAAGTATATCCCTATTTATATTTTATAAAATGATTTGATGTGGAAATAAAAAAAGGGGACACGGAGTACATAATGGCTGATTTATTTTTCATTTAAGTATTACTTTTGATATTTACAAACATTTAATAGTTAATAATTAAATACATGATAGAAGTGGTACAGTGGAACAGTGGTAGAGCCACGCGGCAGCTTTTGCTGTCGCACGGATGGGCCGGCTCGAACCGGGGTAGTACCACGACCTCACAGAAAACCAGCGTGAAGTAGAGGTTTACCTCTGCGTTTGGCTTGGTGAGTGCAGGTGGCCGGAGGCCCTTTTTACTGGAAACGAGGCATTCCATCTTAGTCCTCACGGGTGACAACGCATCTACATTTTGATTTGTAAAAGAGGATAGATGTAGATGTCTATGGGCCGCAGCAACCACTTACCATCAGGTGGACTGTGTGCTCGTTTGTCACCCTTATCCTATAAAAAAAAAAAAAAAAAAAAAGTTTATTTTAACATTCGACTTAAGTAAGGAAACTTGTAGGAATCAGTTAAATAAGATTGCTCTGTTTAAAGGCCAATATGTTTATGAGGCTTCATCATGCTTCATGTTTATATTCTTTCATCTGTCCCTGAAAAGTATAAAGTAATAATAAGGTTTTTGGCGGGAAATTGACCGGCGGCGGTTTGCTGCTCCTGTATTATTGTTTAAATAATGGTTTGAAGTGGACTTTGATATGTAAAAGTGTTGCGATTTTGTGTATTAAGTGTCTACGCATGTGAACTATTAGTGGAAACAGTGAAACAAGTGCTCTGATGGTGATGGATTCTCAAGATAAGCTGTTTGTTTGCATAGGCACCTTTAGATACCATCGCCAACTATCAGCTGTCTGCTGGATCAAGTTGCCGCCAAAATCTCCCAAGAACTGCACAATGTGACGCATCAACATATTGTGAAGCAGTATACTATGAAGGAGTGGGGAAATTACAATAAACCGAATAAAAATACTTAAGACTTGGCCTAAAGGTCTAGATACCAGGCCATAAACTCCAAAAAAAAAAAATAGTACATTGTAGGAGTTTTGGCGGGAACTTGACCGGTGGTGGATTATTGCTCCTGTATTAATGTTTAAATCATGATTTGAAGTGGATTTTTATATGTAAAAGTGGTGTGATTTTGAGCATTAAAGTCTGCGCATGTGAACTATTAGTGGAAACGGTGAAACAAGTGCTCCGATGGTGATGTGAATATCAAGATATGGTGCCTATCTGCTAAGGCGCCTTGGGATACCATCGCCACTGTTTCTGGCTCAAGTTGCCGTTAAAATCTCCCGAAAGCTGTGCATTGTGATGCTTTAACATATTGTAAAGCAGACTACTATAAAGGATTATTATAACTTGATAGTAAGATAAATGAAAACATGGCTTAAAGGATAAGTAACCAAGCCAAAAATATTAATATGAAAACATTCTGACGTGTATGTGTCAATGTCAAAATCAGCTAAGGCTAAGTCTACGTCAGTAAATAAAATGATATTTATATATCGAATATTTCAGATATCTTCACACCCACTGCTTTCTAAACTGCATTCTTTAAACTCTGGTTTGAAGAATAACAACTACTGGACTCATAAAGACGTTCCATGTATTCTTAAAAGCTACCAAAAGATACTTACCTTCAAATTTCCCATATTTCAAAGTATGTTTAATCCTCTATTCGTACATCCATTTGAAGCTTTATGTTATCACCCTCCAGTTATATTAGATTTTGGTGTGACTAAAAATTCCCCTGTAGCCCAAGAAAAATTTCTAAGTATATTACGTGAAAAATGGGAAGGCTGGTTGACCCTTTTTACTGATGCATCCAAACTCTCCGAGAATAGTTATGTAGGTTCAGCTGTCTGGATACCAAAATATAAAATTATATTAAATTTTAAAAATTCAAATGTTACTTCAATTTTCACTGGTGAAGCGGTTGCTATTTTAGAAGCAATTTTATTTATAGAAGCACATAAAATTAACAGATGTATTGTTTTTACTGACTCATATAGTTCATTACAAAGCATTTCATCTAACCCGTTTCGAAGTAAATCGAAATTCCCAATTATTTTTGAAATAAAAGGTGCACTGTATAGGTGTTTTTGTCAAGGTCTTAACTTGAAACTTGCTTGGCTGCCAAGTCATAGTGGCATACGTGACAACGAATTTGTTGATTCCTTAGCAAAGCAAGCATCTACTTCTGGTACCCTCATGCATCATATAACATATACTCATGACCTTATTTCTCTTGCGAAAATCCATCAGATGGCAGATTGGAACTCTCTTTGGAAAAAAACTCAGAAGTCTATCGGTAAATATTATGCAGAACTCCAACCTGACATCCCCTCCAAACCATGGTTTTTTAAATTTAGAAATGGTTCCAAACATAGCACATCTGTCATATGTAGAATTAGATTGGGACACACTTGTACACCTGTATTTTTAGCAAAACTTAGGATTAAAGATAGCTCAATTTGTGAGTGTGGATTAGACGAAGGTACGATCGATCATAAATTTTTTAACTGCCCTAACCTCTCCGTTTCATTATACGATTATCTTCCTAATAACATTCCTCGTCCTGTAAATCTTAAGTCTTTGTTAAATTTAGTTTTCACTCCTTTTGTTCAAACTTTATTAGATTTCATATCCATTAATAACATTAAACTATAGTACCTTTGTCACTTACCTATATCCATATTATTATATTAGCAATAATTTTGTAAAAATATTATAATGTTAATTCATTCGAAAATAACTACATAGGTAAGTAAGTTCGTAACATAAAGTTAAACGGAAACTAGTAAATATACTGTGTGACTCTCATGAAATACTTGACGCTGGCAGAATCCATTGGAAGTTGCCAAACTAAGAAAAAAAAAAAAAAATGATAGCGAGCGAGTATGGGAGTACCTAGTTTCTGATAAACATTTAACAAGAATTTACACAAAAATGGTGCCTTTATAAAGCAATGCCGTTAGCCCGTCAAAATGGATCAGACTAATATAGATTTTACTTTGCCTCCGGCTCCTCGTGGTCTTTGTTTTGACCGTAATGATTTTGTCAAGGTATTATTCCTTGTTATCACTAGTTTTTATAAAAACAATATTAGAAATTTATTTAATATTAGAATTTATACCAGGCCATAAACTCCAAAAAAAAAAAGTAATAATAAACTTACTATCATTTTAGCTGCATGAATTTTAAAAACATAATGATCTTAACAGAGTAAAGTGTACTTAAGTGTCTGAGGATACAGGTGCACTCTTTATTCTCTCAATCTCAGTATGTTAAGAAAATGGTCACTCATTCATGGACTGACCGCGGCAAGTGCATCTTAATCTCGCAGATCTATTGATCTGCGCAGCCATTAACAACGAGTTCCTCTTCTCTATGAATAACGCTGTAGGCGATGAACCACGCTATTTAAGCCCTCGGCACAATGTCGTCGGCCATCAAGCATGAATCGCATGGCATCAAGAGTTGTGAGTGTCAAATACTACGGAATTTATACTATCCTGGCACATTGAACCGCGCCTCTCATGCGCGGGCGTTTACTGGTGCTTCAAGAGCATTACTGAGCATTACTAAATATATTATATCTAACTACGCTAAGAGTTTTATCATTGTGACTTGAGAATATACTTCAACGCTCCGCGCAACCCCTTGGGGAAAATAGCGTGTTGCTATGAATATTGGACTAGTCTAACCGTGAGGTGCGGGTGGTGAAATAAGGTTATATATTTTTATGGTTGATAAATAGATATTTCTAATAAGATTCAATATAAACATTCCAGATAAATATTGATATTAATTTTGATATAGCTGAGTCAACCCCTGACGTACATGTAAAATATTTTGTATAAAAATGAATTTATCAAATTATCAACAACATGACTTTTTCTGTACAAAATATCAAAATTAACTAAATAATTGAAAACATTCTACATTTTAAACAGTATATAACATAAATTTTAACCAAAAATAAACAGGTCATAACACTGACGACATCATGTGAATTTGTCTGTGAAATGTGCAGTTATCTAGATTATTTCTATTATTAACACCACAGTCACTCATAGAACAAATAACCATTTTGGAAAAAGGAACTTACTAAAAATAACAACTATTAGACTCTAAAAACTTATAAAATATCTAGGAGCTTATTTCTTGCGTGCCGACTAGCTTGCTACATATTTATTTATATATGGTGCCGACTTGTGCCGACCTGTCATTCAAAATCGATTATAGAGTCATGAAATTTGGTATCAGAATCAGAATCAGAAATAGTTATTGGCCATAATATAACAATCGTTACAGGCAAGTCATTGGTTACAAAAGTTCTTAAATTTATAAGGTTTAATTACATTATTGTACTTTAATTTAACACATTGACGCTTTACATCATGGAATTAGGTAAGTTATTTTGTTTGCACTTTGCACAAGAATGATGATTCCAAGAGTTGCATTGACATGTATTCGCTTAATTTGTAAAATGGGTTATTTTCAAAAAAATACTTAAGTTTTCGTTTAAATATGCTATAGTTTAGGCTGGTTATACTTTTTGGTAATTTATTATACATCAATATTTTTGAGTAACGCCCTTGTTTTTTTACTTTGATTAATCTATTCACTGGTAGAACACGTTTTTCATTATAACGCAGATTGTATTGATTTACGTCTTTCTTTTTTGGTATTTCCTTATCCTCGTGTACCTCTAATAAACTATTATATATATAAAGCGAAACCACTGTCATTATTTTATCGTTCTTAAAATGTTTTCTTGCCGGACTACTTTTTTCAGACCATTGATTATTCTTATAGATTGTTTTTGACATTTTAAAACTTTTATAATATCCGTAGCATTACCCCAAATAGTAATGGTATACCTTATTATAGAATTAATATAGGCATAGTACACAGATATGAGTGTCTTTTTATCTAATAATGGCTTGAGTTTAAACAATGCATAATTACCGCTAGCTATTTTCTTACAAATTTTTTCAATGTGGGCTTTATGGTTGATTGTGTTATCTACTGTATACCCTAAAAATACATTTTCTTTTATAGCCGAGTTACCATAAATGCCTAGCCTCGATTGATAATGCATTACAATGCTTTTATCGGAATTTAGAATAATACCATTTGCGCTAAACCATTCTTTTAGCAAGCATATAACATTATTAATTTTGTTTTCTAAATTTGATAGACTTTTATCTCTTAAACCTACATGTGTATCATCTGCAAATAGACTTAAATATGTATAGTCTGGCATTGCATTACCAAGATCATTAATATAGATCAAAAACAAAACAGGACCTAAAATTGAACCTTGTGGTACTCCGATCGATACAGAACTCTCTGAAGAAGTTTGGTCATTTACTGAAACAACTTGGCTACGGTTATTTAAATAAGTTTTCATCATATGCAGTTCAGCTCCTTGAAAACCATAATGCTGCAATTTTAATATTAATACATCATGCCGTAAGCAATCAAAAGCCTTTGATAAGTCACAAAAAATACTGGCACATCTATTCGAGCTGTCCAAAGATTCTAGAATGAAATAAATTACTTTTCTTATGGCCATTACGGTCGATCGTCCTCTTCTAAATCCAAATTGTGCCGTTGTAAATAAATGATTTTCTTCAAAGTACCTTATAATTCTAGATTTTATGATGGCTTCTAATATTTTTGATAAAGCCGGCAATATACAAACTGGCCTATAATTACTGAGCTCTGTGGAATCCCCTTTTTTGAAAACTGGAACAACCCTACCTGGTTTGAGTACGTCGGGGAATATGCCATTAGCTAAGCACGAGTTGACAACAATAAATATCAATTCGAATAAATTATTGTTCTTTCTAATAAGATTTCTTAATGTCCTAGTGCTCATATTATAAATGTCTAATGTAGATTTTTGCTTCATGCTATTAACAATGTTCTTTAGCTCTGTATAATCTAATGGGTAAAAATAAATAGATGTTAGAGGCCTATTAGAGTAATCTAAGTATTTCATGCAATTTTCTGCGTCAATTTCTAAATTACTCGTTAATCTATGTGCTATATTGCAGAAAAAATCATTAAAACTTCTTGCAATTTTTTGAGATTCTGTAATAATTTGCCAACTATCGTTTTTTATCGATTCAATTCTAGATTTTATATTTTGCCGTTTATTTTTCCCTACCTGCTCATTTATAATATTCCACGATTCTTTAATTTTATTTTTTGCCTTCGTAATCCTAATACGATATTGTAATTTTTTTGCGGTTATCATTGTTTTTAGTAATAATTTCTTATATTTTTTAATTTTCAATTTTCTCTGTTGGGTAGGGTAGTGCTCTTGTAATATTTCCATTTTAATTAAGTTTTTCTTACTAGTTTCTATACCTAATGTAGTCCATTTTTTAAATTTGCTCCTTACTTGTTTTTTTATTTTTGGAAAAGCAATGTTGTAATAATGGTGCAGCGCTTCATGTAAAATTCTCATTCTTGCATTCGCGTCATCAGTCATTACAATTTCTGATTTAATCCCAGTGTAATTTTTGTTGAATAAATACTCGTAATTAAAATAATCAAGATTATTCCTTGAAAAGTTTCTGCCTATATAAGTTTCATATTTATTGTTACAGTTTTTTTGATTAACTAATTCTAATTTAATTACATTATGATCAGAAAATTTTTGACCTAATACACATCCTTTACATTCATTAAAATTAACAATAAAGTTATCTATACAAGTAGAACTGGTTTTATTACGTTTATTTGTTTCGGTTCTAGTTGGTTCACTTAATATCCATTTACAATTAAAATTTTTAAGTATTCTATCAAGCTTTTTAATATTTGCGTCAATTTTTAAAACATTTAAGTTCAAGTCACCTGCTATTACAATTTTTTTGTTCTCTTGACAAAGTTTATATAAAAGTTTTGTAGGTATTTCAAAGAATAGACTCATATCATAGTCAGGTCGGTAAAGTGCAATGATTATTGTTTTTGAGGATCTTAATTCTATTGCTACTAATTCAGAATTCATTTCAAATGATAGTTTATTTATGTCATTCCTAATTTTATAATCTAAAGTATTTTTTACATATATCGCCGTTCCGCCGTGTTCAAAAATTATTCTATTAAAACATGTCGCCAGTGTATAGTTTTCAATAGAAATCGCCTGTATTTGATGGTTTTTACCCCACGTCTCCGTCAAACATAACACGTCGC
The DNA here is from genome assembly GCA_963668995.1 of Parnassius mnemosyne. Taxonomy (NCBI): domain Eukaryota; kingdom Metazoa; phylum Arthropoda; class Insecta; order Lepidoptera; family Papilionidae; genus Parnassius; species Parnassius mnemosyne. Next base: position 13,341,443 of record CAVLGL010000057.1, read on the forward strand.
AATTTTGTTCATTAGCTAAGCTTTCGATTTCTAAGTATTTATTATGTATACTTCGAACATTCGCATGAAGAATTACCGTTCTTGAATCGGCTCTTGCGCTGTTAAAAAATTTGTGCCTTTATAACTTGAGGAAGGGTACTCGTCTTGGCATTTGATGAAACGCAGTGAGGATGATCCTTGAAACTTGTGGTTTATACTTGTTATTACATTTTCTATAACAAAGTTTTTCAACGATTTATAGTTCCTTGTATTTTCATATATCATATTCGGGTCCAGAAATTTAATATTTTCACTGACTTCAAATCAAATTCTCATTGTCGTTCTTGCCATTATAACGAAAACCAGTGATTATCATGTTAAATTTCCTATCCGGCTGGTTTACAATATTGTTTAATAGTTTTATGTACTTTTTTTTGATTATGACAAAGAGAATTTTCATATTTAGTAATAAGTACTGCTACTGTATCTTTTTTTTCCAGAACTTTAATCTTTGCACCATAATTTTCTAATATTTTTTGAAATCCTGCTTCCGGTTTACAGTTGTTAATTGCTTGACAATCAGTTTTTTCTAATATCTTTGAAGCTAATCCTTGTCCTATACTATCAGAAAATATTATAACGCGATTATTTTTTGGCTTTTGTTCAGTTTTTTCACTATATAATCTTGATTTATTTACTATTAGATTCGTTTTTGTATTATCTACTTCTACAGCACTATAGTTTCATTCATCTAACTCTATTGGTCGGCTTTGTACAGATTTATTATCTTTTTTCTTTTCCGTAGTATTTCGATTTGTAAGAGATGCGCGCCTTTTGGGTGTACTCATCGCTTCAGTAAATAGTTTCTTCCATTTTACAGTCAGCGTTTCCTTTTCTAATATTTGCTTTTGTAATTTTGTATTTTCCATGTTTAAATTTTCTATTTCATTATGAGCTTTTTCTAATTCTAATTTCAAATATGCGATTTCTTTTAGCAATTCTTCTTCTCTGTCATTTTGATAAGTACTAATATCTGGCAGGCTATGTAGGTCATCATCAGAACTGGTTGATTCTTCCTCTTCAGACTTATGCAATGGCGTTACTGGAGGTGCCTTATATCTAGTGCTTCTTTTTGTCGAGTTATATGAGCAAAGCCTGTCGGTGTTTTCACTCGCTATTGGTAGCTTAGCTTTGACTTCATGGCACGTTTGGCATTTCCAGATTTCCTTTTTTAGTTTGTCCATGATATTAACTTTGGTGCTCAATACTTGTGCACAAGTTATGTCGTAAAAATTTTTGCAAGATACACAACAAAGTATATCCTTTTTTTTAATTATTTTCTTTTGGCATTTACAGCAAACAGGGTACTTGACCATTTTCTGAGCTATTTTTTTATCCATATTTTGCTCCAAGTAATAAAGTAAAACAATAATAAAGAAAAAAGTATGTACTATCAGCTGCGAGACTTGAACTTATTACCACCGGCTTATAAGGCATATAGTGTGCAGTATGGTGCGACTATACGTACGTACGTATCCTTACTTATCTTGCATTTTTCCCATAAGGAATTTTCTCCCTTGCACACTATGTCGGTCTATACGCCAGTATATTCTGAGTCTATGGTCCTATGTAATGTATGATTACTTTATAGTTCTAGTAGTTTCTAATAATTTCATTGTATTTTGTAACCTATGAAAACCTAAAGATTATACAATGATAAATCTAATAACAAAAAGTGTCACAGTACCAAATTCTTCATTTAACACATATACGTCATTATTTTAGATGGTTCTAAACCAGTTATGTGCACTTTTAAAGTTATACTTCTTTTGGGGCGTTTGGGAAAAATAATGAGAGTGAAGTGACACCTAAAAACGACACCTTGATGTTGTTACGATGCGCGTGCACACTGAAACCTAAAAGTAACAACTAAGTAGGTAATTATCTCTAAAGTTTTTGTTTTGTTATGCTAAAGAAGTATAACTGCCTACGTGCGTACATAAGTACAATCACACTTTTTTTTGGTTTAAAAAATTTCTAATTCCTTAAATAACTAACATTTGTGGAAAATTTAGTATTTCTATTATGTATCAAATAAACGTCTATCATATTGCATTAATATTTTGCCAGGGTTTTCGTTTGTTTAATCAATAACACGTTTTTGTTGTATCCTAAAACCTTACAAATATTACATATGGAAAAACGTAAAAAATTATGGACAAGATACCTAAATTATAACGTAGTATAATGCATTGTCCTCTATGTATACGACACAAGTACGCTGGACTGGCTATACCATACAAAATGCTTCTGCCGATTTGAAGCGCTCTCATTGTCCGTACCGGGAACTAAAATTGACATAATGCGGCAAAGAGACCCTTTTTACTGGAAATGAGGCATTCCATCTTAGTCCTCACGGGTGACAACGCATCTTTTTTTATAGGGTAAGGGTGACAAACGAGCACACAGTCCACCTGATGGTAAGTGGTTGCTGTGGCCCATAGACATCTACATCTATCTTCGATTAAGAATCAAAATGCAGTTGCGTTGTCACCCGTGAGGACTAAGATGGAATGCCTCATTTCCAGTAAAAAGGGTCTCTGTTTCTCTACACTCACCATAAGAAACACAGTAGCGTTAAGCTGCTATTTTATGCTGGTATTCTGTGAGACTGTGGTCCTTCCCCGATCGAGCCGACCCATTCGTGCTACAACCATAATATAGCTGCAGCATGGCTCTACCAAATATAAGGTCCTCTGTATTTTGATTCTTAATCAAAGATAGATGCAGATGTATCAGGTGGACTGTGTGCTCGTTTGTCACCCTTATCCTATTAAAAAAAAAGTCTGTTGTGTTATTTAAATCGGATCTATGTATTTTAAACTTTTAAACTAAAAAATGAAAATTTTTATGTGGTTTAATTATGTTTGTTTTTAGTTACATAATAAGAATTATTTTTAGTAATAGTGAGAGTGTGCGTAATATATAAAACTTGTTACCAAAAGGAAAGTGGGATAACATTCCACAAGTAAGTTAATTTACAGCTGCTATTAAACAAATTAAAACTATTTGATAATATAGGTACATAACAATTTGTTACTAATCTTAATATCGTAATTACTAACATGTTTTGCTTTATATTACTGAGTTTTGATAAACAATAAAATTCAATAGGGTTGTCGAGTTCCTTGTCTATAATACTTGTCGATGATCGTCGATAAGTATTAAAGACAAGAATTTCTACCAATATCTGTTAACAACCAAAGTGTCCGACAACAGATAATTATCAATGTTTATTAATTAACAGGTTTCCAACTGAACCTAGAATAAAATTATGGCTAAAAAGCATAAAAATTGTGAATTGGCGTCAGAAACAAAATTATTATCTTTGTTCTAAACACTTCACTGACGACTGTTTTATTAGACATGAGAAACGCACCACTTTGAAAAAGTGCAGTATACCCACAATATTTTCTGATAGTACTAGTACCAGTAAGTATAAAAGTATAAGATTATTATTTCGAATGTTTTTTTTTATTTCTTCTCTCCTTATTTTCCCCCAAACTCAAGGGCCATAATCAAGTGTAGAAAGGTCGCCTAATGATGACCTTGTGTTTACAAGACGTAAATTTGTTAAATCTACTTAAATATGACCAATTTATTATATCAAGGGAATAAATTTATAATGGGACTGCAAAATTATTAATGTTGTTAGAAACCCATGGTAAACGTAGGATGACTCACATGGCTGGCCCAAAGTGAAAGGATGGCCCAAGGTGGCCACTCTGAGTGGGCTTGTTGAGCTCTTGGATATTTGTTAGTGGGCTGCGGCTAGAGGAGAGAGCTCTCCCTATACAGCTGCGGTGATGCGCCACTCAACTATCCTCCGCGACTTTCCGTTTGCCCTGCCAATGTGCGGCAAAGGTGGAACACCATGGGGTTTTAGTAGGTGTGAGTCCGACATAATTTGTTCTTGCCTCTGCGAAGCGGGTATGCGTTTTTTTTTATAGGATAAGGGTGACAAACGAGCACACAGTCCACCTGATGGTAAGTGGTTGCTGCGGTCCATAGACATCTACATCTATCCTCTGTTACGAATCAAAATGTAGATTCGTTGTCACCCGTGAGGACTAAGATGGAATGCCTCATTTCCAGTAAAAAGGGCCTCCGGCCACCTGCACTCACCAAGCGAAACGCAGAGGTAAACCTCTACTTCACGCTGGTTTTCTGTGAGGTCGTGGTACTACCCCGGTTCGAGCCGACCCATTCGTGCGATAGCAAAAGCTGCCGCGTGGCTCTACCACTGTTTAAATGCGTAGACATTTCCTCATTTGAAACCCGGAACAAAATCCGTTCTTACGAATAAAAACGTAGATAGAACAAGGCATCGTCGATCTTGGTTTTATATGAGGTATAAAGCTTGTGTCTAAGGCCTAGGTATTAATTGATACATTTATTTATTGTATGGCATTATATTAATATGATTCATAAATAGAATGGATTTTACACGTAGGCCTGGATATAGAATTTTTATCGATATATTTTGTCACTGTCTTATCTCTTTAATTAGTTCCTAGGATGTTCATTTCTGCTGTCAGCGCCAAAATGGCGAAAATCATATCGCCTCATTATGTCACGGTGTATAGCCAGTCCATATATTATAGAGGTCAGTGGTATAATGGAATGACATGATAGATGGTTGAAAGGGTTGCTATAAGAATTCTCTTCCATCCGGACCGTCGCAAGGTGCACTCGCTTGCAAAACTTAAGTCAATCACGTTTTTAAATTTAAATAATTAAATCTGTGTCGATAAATCGAGTAAAAATAATAGGAGTGCAGAAAGCAGTGGTAGTGAGCAAAACTGTGAGTCAAACCTCCTCATATTCTGATTGCCTAGTACGCGTCCCCCTCCTGCGGACCTAATTTATATCTTCATCAACCTACTTGCGTATGCGCTTGACCTATCTGCATACGCACTTTTCGGCCATTTTTGTGTTTGGTCCAACCTACACTAACGTGACTCCTCCCCTCGCTTGCTATAGGACACTACTGCCGTACTGTTTTTGCGCCATTTTGCAATTGCGTCTTGAAGAATACAACTAACTCCTATTCACTTATAGTCTCCTAATCTTGTTCAAATGGATACTATGAATAAATCGTTGTCAGATACAGAAGTCGAAATTACACATCTAACAACTCCACCAAACTTTTTAACTGCCCGGAAAAAGAGAAGAATAGATGAAGATTATACTTCGGAACTGGCTAATTTAAAAGAAGAAATGAAAAACATGTTCTCATCACTCATGAATTCTCAAAATTTAGAATTTCAAAAAAATGCAAGCATTCTGAAAGAAATCCAAAAAACTAACCAAAATATCGAAAATACTATTACTTTTTTAACTGAACAAAATAAGGAATTTCAAGAAAGGATCTCTAAGCTAGAAGGACACATTAAGGAGGACAGGAATTATATAGCTATTTTGGAAGACAAAATAGAGGACATGCAAAAAGATAGACGTAAAGCAAACTTGGAAATCAAAAACGTCCCGAGAAAAAACGACGAGGGCAAAACACATCTTATTGAAATGGTATTAAGTCTATCCAATACTATCGGCTGCCAAATGGTAAGTTCAGATATTAAGGATGTGTATAGAGTCCGTGGAAAAAGAGAAGAAATTAAGAACACTCCTATCATTGTGGAAACATCATCTACAATACAAAAAAATGAATTTTTGAAAAAATGTAAAGATTTCAACAAAAAAAATAACAAATCAAAACTCAGTGCTCATCATTTAGGACTGAAGTCTTCAGGCATAGAAAATATACCTATCTTTGTATCAGAGCAGTTAACAGCAAAGGCTGCCCGACTCTATTTTCTTGCACGCGAACTTAGCAAGACACACTCGTATAAATTTTGTTGGACATCTTACGGGAAGGTTTATTTAAGAAAAGGCGATAACTCCAAAATTATTCTAATTAAAAATGAATCGCAAATCCAGCAGCTGAAGATAAACACCTGACTAAAAACCGTTCTACAATATGCATGCATCTATACATGCATCTATACATGCAATCTCTTCGCTTTTATTAGAGTAAGATCTATAGTTTTTTCGTATATTTACTTTGTGTTTATAATTTTTTACCACACAAATGTAAAAAAACAATCACTCAGACATACTTTCACACATTCATCTTCCAGTAATACTACACAGTCACATCTTAACAAACATTTCGGGAATACACAGACTATTGTAACTATTTTGACTTTGTATTGGTTCTACTGTCACCTTACCCACTTGCACATTACAACGCTGTTATACATATATAAAGACTTTTCTTTTAATAATTTTATAAACATACATCGTGTTAATCGCTTTGCAAAACTACCCTCTACTAAAATATTTATTATATTCAACAAACTTTACAACGTAATTGATAATGCATTTTATTATTTTTTAAAAATAGAATGAACAGTACATTTACTACTATACAAGATATGGACGAGTCGAAAATAGCGAACTTTACTCAGTGTGAAATTCAGGGTTTAACTAAATATATAAATGTTTACAAAAATGACCTAACCTTAATATGCCAAAATATTCGTAGTATTTACAAAAATATTGACGATTTTGAATCTACACTATCGCACCTTAATTTTGAAGTTGATGTTCTTATGCTAACGGAATGTAGACTTAACTTAGACAAACCCCTACCTCATTTATCTAACTATACATCACTTGCAACAAAATTTAATTCAAATCAAAATGATGGTGTAGTGGTTTATGTTAAAAATAATCTTAAGCCATCTATGAAAGAGGTGAAATTAGATCATGCTTCCTGTATACAGATAAATATATTTGACCATACAATTTTATGTATTTATCGTTCTCCGTCGAATCCAAATGCGAAAAAGTTTATTGACTCTATTAGTACTTACTTGGACACAATAAAGTCATGTCGTAACATAATAGTAACGGGTGATATTAATATAAACCTAATTCCTAGGCAAAACGAAGGATCGAATGAAATTAATAATAGGGATAATTATTTGAATATGTTGTCAACTCATGGAATACTACCTGGTCACTCTCTACCGACTAGAGGCGCTAGCTGTTTGGACCATTTTATGTTAAAATTAGAGAAAAGAAAATTTTCTTGTCATATAGCAATTTTAAATACAAGTACTACTGATCATTTGACAATTTTTTTGAAATTAACAAAAATAAAGCAAAAGCAAAATGTATCGAAAACAGTAGAATTTGTAGACTATGAAAGAGCGCTCTCCATATTAATGCAGAAAAATATCTCTACATTATTATTTTGTGACGACCCGAATATAGTTGCCGAAAAACTTATTAAACGCGTATCTGAATCCTTAAAAGAAAGTAAAATTACAAAAAGAAAGCCAAAATCACAACGCACCATTAAGCCTTGGATTACACCCGGTATTTTAAGGTGTATTAGAAATAGAAATAAAATGCAAATGCAACTTCGTTCGGATCCTCACAATGTAATCACAATAATTACCGTTAAAAGATACAGAAATTTCTGTAACAACCTAGTAAAAAAACTTAAAAGAAAATATGAGAGAGAACAATTAAATAAAGCAAATAAGAATTCAAAAATACTTTGGAAAACAATTAAAGAAATAACAAATCTAAAATCTAATAAGACCACAAATTCTGATTTACTAAATATTAAATTAAACCCCTATGATTCAGTTAACTATGTTAACGACTACTTTTCAAATATCGGTAGAAATCTTGCTGAGGATATCCAAAAATATGACACCTCTCCCGAACCTGACAGTCTACTTAAGCATGCATCACATTTATCATCATTTGCCTTATTAGAAACTGATCCACTGGAAATTGAAAATATCCTGACAGATCTCAAGTCAACTAGTGCACCTGGCTGGGATAATATCTCTACTCAGTTTCTCAAGTTTTCTAAATCCCTCGTAGTTCCCGTGATAAGTCATTTGGCTAATCTCTGCTTTCAAAAGGGTATTTTTCCATCTTATCTCAAAAAATCATTAGTGACTCCACTGTACAAGGGTGGAAGAACAGATGATGTCAATAACTACAGGCCCATTTCAGTTTTGCCTGCCGTTTCTAAAATTATAGAAAAGTTAATAAATAAACGACTTATCAACTACCTTGAAAGTTTAATCCTTCTTTCAGATAACCAGTTCAGGTTTAGGCGTGGTAAGTCGACAGAAGATGCAGTTGTAGCGCTAACATCACATATAACTGAACAACTAGATCAAGGCCATAAATGTTTGGCTATATTTTTAGATCTTAAGAAAGCCTTTGACACTGTTTCTTTTTCGATCCTTGTGCGTAAATTGGAGTCAATCGGTATAAGGGGCATCCCGCTCAATTTATTTAAGGACTATCTGAGAGAACGTAAACAACAAGTAAAGATAGGTGACTGTATTAGTGAGGAATCATCGCTTACCTTTGGTGTTCCTCAGGGAAGTGTACTAGGTCCTACATTGTTCCTTATTTATATAAATACATTAACTAACCTAAATTTAGTCGACGGACAAGTATTTTCCTATGCCGATGACACCGCAATGGTTTTTACGGGTAAGAATTGGAACTCGGTTTTTAGAAATGCTGAATCTGGCCTAATAAAAGTTTGAAAATGGCTGCTGAGTAACCTTCTTTCCTTAAATATTACAAAAACTAAGTACGTATGCTTTACAATTAATAATAGAACGCAACCAAACAATAACAATAGTTTAAAGATACATTATTGTGGCATTTCTAATAGTTCTAACTGTAAGTGTACAGTTATCGATAAGGTTGCATCTATAAAGTATTTGGGGGTTGTTCTGGATCAACACTTGAACTGGCACGCTCAAGTTGAATATACGAGTAATAGGATACGGAAATTAATTTGGATATTTAGGAAACTAAGACATGTCACCTCTAAACAACTACTAAACCAAATATATACTGCATTGGCACAGCCCATAATAGGGTATTGTGTATCAGTTTGGGGAGGAGCAGGTAAAACAAAATTATTAGAAATCGAAAGGAGTCAACGTTGTCTCCTGAAAGTTATGTATTTCAAAGCATTTAGTTTTCCTACTGAAGAACTTTACAAGTTGAGTGAGCTTCTTTCAATAAGACAGATATATATCCTATCAACAGTCTTACGAATACACAAATATTTGCCTTTTAACACCGATACAATGATGAGAAGAAGAAAAGATAGGGTAGCAGTAACTAGATACGTAAAAACCAAATTCGCTCAACGTCAGTTCTTATCACAATCTGCTCATCTCTACAATAGACTGAACAAAGATTTAGATATATATCAGTTGAACACATACAAATGTAAACACATTGTTACAAAATATTTACATACTAAAACATACAACGACACAGAATGTTTATTGCAATATACTAATTAATTTTTTTTTTCTTATGTTTGATATGTTGAAACCGGTATGGGTGAACGAGAACTGTGATATTTTATAAAAACCTACACATTCATACTCTCACAACACACACGCACACACACACACACACACACACACACACACACACACACACACAGACACACACACACACACACACACACACACACACGCACACATGCACGCAGGCTCGCACACATGATTTTGTTAAATTTCAGAATTAATCCATTTCAGGTAATATGTAAATTTTATTAAAAATTGATTATTGTTTTACCTCATATTTCACTCTAAACTGATGTTAATATTAATTATTTTTATAAGTATTTTGCCAAATTGTCTTCACAAGCACAATTAAGTATAATATGTAGTATAGTAAGGAAGAGCGGGGTCACCTGGCACAAGTAATTATTATTACTTAATAGGTTGATCCCAACCTCTGTTTACAATTATAAACCACTGTGTTGTGAAATAAAGATATTTTTGATTTTTGATTTAAAGAATTATTAAGGTACCCTATTTATAAAGATTGTTTAAAACAAATAGTTATTAGTTTGTGATAAACATTTGATGTGGTATGATAGTAACCACAGTCTAATATCAGTAATTTAATCATTTTGGGAAAATAAATTGTAAATGTTCGCTTTGCATACGACTATGTATTTGAAAAATGCTTTAAAATATTACTAGTAAATATAATCCATATATATTTCAAACCTCCATGACAATAAAATATGGCAACGATTCAGTTAAAAACGTACTTAACTTATTCTAAATTATTGCTACGCTCTTTTGCTTACGCATATTAAAAGTAAGAGATGGAAGTAATTTTAAAGCCGTTGATTCAGTGAAACTTAATTTCTTGAACAATTTTTGTTGTCACTTCGGAATATGTCCTTTAAAAACACAATGAAATTCACTGTGTGAACTAATTTGACAGCATTAAAATTCTTGCTATTTCTTTCTTGTTTTCCCAAGTAGTAAAAGATAACGATGGATTAAAATAAGCTTAGTGTGTTTTTGACAGAATCGACACCATTATCTGATACTAATTATATAGTTCATATAGTTCACAAGTGTGGTACAAGATTATTGTTGGTCACACCGAAGAAGGAAAAGAAAGAGATAGATCCGCTTCATAAACTTTATATTTTACAGACTACAATGATACTTACGCATGTATATTCTATGTATATGAATCCGTCTCATTAAGCCTTCCTTTAAAATTTTTTTTAAGTTGATGTTTAGGTATGACCACGATTTTACAAGGTATCTCCCTTCCTATTCCAGTTATTATAATAATAAACAACAAACTAGTAAGAAGTGCTAGCGCAATCCCAACAATGTACTCTGTGCATTTTCCTCACATAGTACATTGTAGGGGAGTTTTGGCGGGAAATTGACCGGCGGCGGTTTGCTGCTCCTGTATTATTGTTTAAATAATGGTTTGAAGTGGACTTTGATATGTAAAAGTGTTGCGATTTTGCGTATTAAGTGTCTACGCATGTGAACTATTAGTGGAAACAGTGAAACAAGTGCTCTGATGGTGACGGATTCTCAAGATAAGCTGTTTGTTTGCATAGGCACCTTTAGATACCATCGCCAACTATCAGCTGTCTGCTGGATCAAGTTGCCGCCAAAATCTCCCAAGAACTGCACAATGTGACGCATCAACATATTGTGAAGCAGTATACTATGAAGGAGTGGGGAAATTACAATAAACCGAATAAAAATACCAGGCCATAAACTCCAAAAAAAAATAAAAAAAAATAGTACATTGTAGGAGTTTTGGCGGGAACTTGACCGGTGGTGGATTATTGCTCCTATATTAATGTTTAAATCATGATTTGAAGTGGATTTTTATATGTAAAAGTGGTGTGATTTTGAGCATTAAAGTCTGCGCATGTGAACTATTAGTGGAAACGGTGAAACAAGTGCTCCGATGGTGATGTGAATATCAAGATATGGTGCCTATCTGCTAAGGCGCCTTGGGATACCATCGCCACTGTTTCTGGCTCAAGTTGCCGTTAAAATCTCCCGAAAGCTGTGCATTGTGATGCTTTAACATATTGTAAAGCAGACTACTATAAAGGATTATTATAACTTGATAGTAAGATAAATGAAAACATGGCTTAAAGGATAAGTAACCAAGCCAAAAATATTAATATGAAAACATTCTGACGTGTATGTGTCAATGTCAAAATCAGCAAAGGCTAAGTCTACGTCAGTAAATAAAATGATAGCGAGCGAGTACGGGAGTACCTAGTTTCTGATAAACATTTAACAAGAATTTACACAAAAATGGTGCCTTTATAAAGCAATGCCGTTAGCCCGTCAAAATGGATCAGACTAATATAGATTTTACTTTGCCTCCGGCTCCTCGTGGTCTTTGTTTTGACCGTAATGATTTTGTCAAGGTATTATTGCTTGTTATCACTAGTTTTTATAAAAACAATATTAGAAATTTATTTATGTGTGTTGTTTGAGTTTATATTTTTTATTTTTACAGACGAACTTTTCAGTGGATAATTTTCTAATTGACCATCAAAATGTTGCCTCCTTGGAGACAATGCGTGATGACCTAGGAGTGTATCTAAAAGTTCTAAGGCTGGCTATGATCGAGTTAATTAACAAAGATTACGCGAATTTTGTTAATCTATGTGCAACATTAATTGGCTTTGATAAGACTATTGTAAAAATTCAAGTGCCATTAGAACAACTAAATGAAGAAGTTCTTGTGAGTTAATGCAATGACATTCCGTTATTTAATTTGTAAAAAGTTATTTCGGAATAGGTCTTTTGTTATTATTTTTTATGGGAATAGCTGTCCACATCTTATTTTCTTCAATAGATTTTAATTCCTCTTCTTTCTTTACTTCTTCCCAGTTACTTTTATCAGGGCCATTTATTGCCTTGTCTAACTTTAAATTTTCTTCCATAGTTATAAAACTGTATTCATTGTTTTCATAATCATTCCACCATATTGGTCTTCTTCTTTCTCTCCTTTGATCATTTTCTTCAATGTTAACAAATTTACTATTATTACTATTTTTACATTAAAAATATTTTTATTGAAGTAAAAATATATTCTGAATCTTATGCTGTGCTTAATTTAAGCTTATGTTGTGTGATTAATTAAAATTATGTTTTTTTTTAGAGTGTAAAACAATGTTTGGAGGATGCAATGAAAGAATTATCTATTTGGCTTAATCAAAGACATGGTCTACTCAAAAAGAAGCAACTCTTAAAATACTACAGCCAAACAATAAATGGCTTGAATACATTGGAAAATATCTTAAAAGACATCTCAGATAAGAAGAAACATGAGCAAATAATTTTAGCTGAACGTACAGCTGTGCAATATAACCAATTAAAATTCACATTTTCTAAATGTGAAAATTTATTAAGTTCTGAGAACAAGGTGTTGTTTAATAGTATTAGTGAAAAGTTAGTACAGATATTAAATGACTTGGTTTTTTATTTTTGGAATGAAAATAATGAAAATAATCTCCTCAAAACTCTCATTATTTTAACAACATTAAGCCGTATTGAAGAAACTGAAATATTAATAAGAAAGCAAGCTATAGCTCCCTTACTGCAAGACATTATAAATGAGCCTGCATTACAAAGAAGCAAGGAAGGATTATATGGTATTTATGTAAAAATTTTAGCATTGTTGGATACGAAATTGAAATTGCTCTTTGAAGTGATGCAACATTCCAAGTTTTCATTTCTTGAGAAAAAATATAGATTTCTAGTAAATTGTTTCTGGTGTGAAGTAGAAAGTCGATTAGAAGTAAATCTGGCATCTATTTTTGCTCCTGGCAACCCACAATTGTTTTATAGAAGATATAGTGAAAGTATGCAGTTTATTAAAAAATTAGAAGAATATTGCATAGTTGAAGGATCTGTTAAAATGTTACATGAAACTGCAGAATACAAGAGTTTTCAAAGGAGGTGGAATTTGCCTGTTTATTTTCAGATACGGTTTCAGGAAATTGCAGGTAATATATATTTTTAGAATATATTTTAATAGTTGTGTAGTGGAAGCATAAGAGAAAAAAGTGGTGGTCAACATACTGCCAAGCTTTTTAACTTTGGTAAATACATTAGGGTAAATCTATGAGGTGGCCTATGTTTAGCAGTGAACTGATAGAATATATTGATTGATGAAAACACAACACTTTTCATATGTTACATATTTATAGTCTTAGCAGAACTTAATTGAATCTTCTAATAATTAATCATTTTTAATTACTAGCTATTTGCTTATAGGAAGCTTTGAAACATCGTTGAAAAAAAGTCCAACCATCGAAAACAAAGAAGGATTTATTTTGAATGAGACATTAAAGTGTTGGGCTTGTCTACATGAGTGCTGGTCAGATGGTATCTACATAGAAGCATTAGCCCATAAGTTTTGGAAGCTCTCATTACAATTGTTATCTAGATATGCAACATGGACAACCAATTTTTGTACAGAGGTTGGTTTTATTTGTAAGAAATTTAAATGTATTTTTTTTTTGTATTATATGTAACCTTTGGTTTACATAATTTTTGACTATTAATAGACTTTGTCAATAGTTAGTATGTCATATTTGTCACAAAAGATTGCATTTTCAGAATGATTTGTTTATAAAGGATTTATGTCCCATATTGTTACAGAGAAACTCCTTATCTGAATCAATAAGCATAAATAAGAGCCTAATTGAAAACAGTATTAATATTTATATAGACACTGAAACATTATTGCACAGGTTACCAGAATTTTTAGCACTCGTTGAAAGCAAAATACCAATTGTGGAGAGCAAGTCTTTGCTTAGGCAAAGCTTAAATTCTTCAATTGAGGGCTTACACAAGACTGAAATGAAAATCAAGGAATGCATTGTAAATGAACTGTTTGACTTCTGTAACATGCAATTAAAGCAAGTTAGTGACATACCAAGGTTGTATAGAAAAACTAACCGCAGTATACCAACTAAACCCTGCACATATATAGAAGTTGTTACAAGTGCTATTAAAGATTTTAATGATGGTGCAGCAAACAGACTAAATAATGACTTTTTAATAGGACTTTATGAATCATTATTCAATGTTATGACTGCTTCGTAAGTATTTAGCTAATCACTATACATTTTGTGCCCTATCTTTTCAGCTTATTTTTGCACTTATACTTAATTTGTAATAAATATTTTAGATACTACAAATATGTAGAAGATGTATTGACCTCTGTACAGAAAACTGAAGAGTCTCTTAGAAGATTAAAGCAAATACGTGAAAATGCATCACAACAAAGCAATGACAGTGGTGGTATTAGTGATGGTGATAAGATCAGGCTCCAACTCAATGTTGACGTAATGTCATACACCAATTTGGCAGACTCTCTTCATGTCAATATTCAAAGAGTGCACAAATATAATGAACTGTTGTCCATGGTAACAGAAGCTATAAAAAATATAGAAATTAAATGATATGCCCAGTTATATTTAAATGATGTTTTGTTATTTACCTTAAAAAGGATATAAATAAAATCAAGAACATTTATAACATAAACATGTATTTGATCAGCTGAATAAAAAATGTATGATTTGAAAAAATAGAAACCATTCACTTATCACTTATAATAATTAACAAGACATATAACTAATACTATTTGTGTGGAACAAAATATTTCAAGATAGTGTTTGATTTAGCTTTATTCATTATTCTTGGACTACTTCTAGGCAACTCTGAATTAGATGGATTTTTCCACATAGCCTTCAGTTCTTGCTGCATTTCATCAGGCAGGGCATTAAATACTTCTTTATCAACATAACTTGGACATTCATCACAATTTCCACCTTCAGAACCATCTTTCATTGTGTCTGTATCAGAAAGATTATCCTTGGCTGGGCTAGCTCTTGGTGTTAGTGACCTGTCTCTGGAGTTAAGCCTTAGCTCTGAAACTTTCTCTAGCTCTCTTGAATTTAGCCTGAGCTCACCTACCTTCAATTTACTAGGAGATGCTACTTCCTCTTTAGATAAACATCTTCTTTTAGCTATCCAATTAACTTTTTTAGGCTTTTTCGGAGATGGCTCCACTTCACCATCAGAGAGGTCAGTTGTGGTACTACTACTGGGTGAAGCTGCCGAGTAGTCCATTGAAGATGCAGATGTGTCACAGTCATTTGTAATATTAAGCACAGACTGTACTGAGATATCGTTCATTAGGTAATTCACAATTGAACCTCTGCCAGTCATGCGTTCTTGAAACTTTGTAAAAGCCAGTCCTACTAATGTTAAATGGAATGGTTTACTTAAATCTATGAGTTTGTTGAATAATCTCATAATTAAAGTCATTAGCTTTTGCTGGCCAGCCTCAGTGACAGTTGGAGCACCATGGTTTATTGTAAAAATGGAAGGAGATACTTGACACTGCCTGGACTCTCTATGGCTGCTAAGCCTCTTGACATCTTTTTTTCGTAATGTCACTCTCAGTGAAACTGGAATGCGTCCATCTTCTCTAACTAATACCAATAACCTTTGTAATAATGCTGAAAATCTTTCTTCCACTTCACTCTTTACACTGACAGTCTTGAAACTATCCTCTAGCCCTATGCTCTGAGGTTTACCTGTTTGCTTCACTGGAGTATTATCTTCTCCTATACTAAGGTTCTTAAGTCGAACTGCCATATCACTACTAAAATGTTTCTTTAATAAATCAACAGATACTTTCTGTAAGTCACTCACTGTTATAATATTTTGAGAAATGAGTGCTTCAGTAGTCTTTGAACCAATACTTGGAATGGACCGCACACTTTGCAATGTGGACATAAAACTGGCACCATGCTCGGGAAATATTGTTGTTTGATCATTTGGTTTATGAAGTGGACAGATTAATTTAGCTAACAGCTTATTATGTGCAATGCCTGCAGATGTTGTAAAACCTAATTCATCAAACAATTTCTTTCTCATCTCCTTTGCCATTTGTGAAGCTATTTTAAGACGTAAATGGCAGCCACACAGGCATTCTGTAATGGATTCTTCATATATATGACCTACAAATGTGATTTTATCATCTTTAACACTTTTTATTCTTTCTTCTACTAAATTTGTGACATCTATAAAATTTTCATCCATACCCAACTTTTCAACTGGGCACTTCCAATGTTGAAGCGCAGCAAATATATTATTAGAGGCTGCTCTATAATTATGCAGGTCTTCACCATTAACCAACTTTAAGTTTGGACATATTTTAATAGCATCTGTAACGGCCATGCACTTTTTTATACCGTATTTTCTAGCTTCATAGTTACTAGTTACGACGATATTTTTTTGTTGGATGCCGACAGGTTGAGATCGTAGTTCTGGGTTTCGAAGCATTTCCACTTGAGCGTAAAAACAGTCTATATCGATGTGTATGATAGCCTTGGGATGTTCAACACTGGTTGAAGAATGCTTGTGACAACTAGAGCTGCTCGATTCCATAATTCTGCAAATAATTTAGAAGTTATTCACTTTGTTCTGTTACGTTTACCTGTTGCGATGTAACTACAAATTACTTAGTAAACGCTCACCTATCGTCCATGGAAACTTCATTTAAAGACGGAATGTTTATTATCGTATATAAATATGAAAAATTGTTTGAAAACTGCTGTTTTTCTTTCATCAAATACAAAATATTGGTAATTTTTATTGGACAATCACGACACATCAACACAGACAATGTTACCAATAAAAAAATGAAAATAGCGGCCACAGATAACTGCGTAAGTCTATGACTGCGGCTCATTTCATAAAGGGTAAAGTTTTTTAATACGATTTTTTGGTTTGGATCCTTGTCTTTTAAGCCATGTCTTCATTTCATGCGGGAACTTCGATTTTATAGAATTTCAGTATCAAGTGATAATAATCCTTTAGAGTACACTGCTTCACACGTGTTGATGCGTGACATTGCATAGTTTTTGGGAGATTTTGACGGCAACTTAAGCCAGCAGACCAATGGCGATAGTATCTCAAGGTGTACCTTATCTTGAGATTTAAATCACCATCGGAGCACTTGTTTCTTCGTTTCCACCAATTTTTCACATGCGCAGACCGCAGACATTGAATACACAAAATCGCGCCACTTTTACAGACCAGAATCCACTTTAAAACTAATACAGGAGCAGCAATTCCGCCGCTGGTCAAGCTCCCGCCAAAACTCTAAGCTCTTAAAGTTTTCTATAGTTATTAAAATATTTCTCTAAACATTTTCCGATAAAGCGATTTTAAGCGGTTCTATTCTACACCAGATTCCATATAAATCATCGAATTCAGTAACACGTAACATGTAGTTATATTATGATGGTCTGATTGATGATTTTATATCCCGCTGAATCCGGGAAGTGTAGGTTAATGCTGAATGAGCTGAGCTAAGTATTGAGAGTTGCATAAAGAAAAGAGGTATTTAATATTAAAAATTAAGTTAAAAATAAAAATCTGTTAGTATAGATTTATTCTTGACGAACATTTATTACTTTTAATTTTAACTCTTTTAGCGTTCTGTCAACCAATATTGGCCGATAGGCATGTGTTACAACTGCGTCATTCACTAAACAAAATTTGGCCGATTGCCTAGTGTTTACAACTTGGTATTAAATTAAACACCTTTGACCGCGTGGATCACGTCATCTTGCTTCGTAAGTTAAAAATACTTGGAATACATGGGACCTTCTGAGATGGATTGATTCTTACCCAAGAAATCGCTCTCAGGCAGTAGTTGTAGGAGGACACAAATCAAACTTTATAAAAATCACATCTGGCGTACCACAAGGGTCTCACTTAGGGCCCCTCCTATATAACGCATATCTATATGATATATATACATGCTTTAAACATTCCTCGTTCATGCTGTATGCAGATGATAAAAAATATTTTTTAAAATAAAAAATTTAGAGGATTGTTACAAGCTTCAAGAAGATTTGAAGAGGTTGGACTATTACTACATAAATAATTGTATCTCTGTTAATGTCAAAAAATGTCAAACTTGCAAATTCAAACGCAAAAGTAAACCAGTAGAATATACTTACAGATTGAATGGAACAACAATTCAAAAAGTACAGGTAGTCCGAGACCTTGGCATTTTATTAGATTCCAAGCTTACATTTAGTAATCATATTGATTATATCACAAATAAAGCATACAGAAACTTAGAATTCGTAATACGTACATGTCAACCCTTCTCAAACTTACCTTGTATTAAATTATTATACTATGCCTATGTTCGCGGTATCTTAGAATATGGTAGCAACATATGGTGTCCACAATATCATACATATATTAACAAAATAGAAGTATTACAAAATAAATTTTTAAAGTTCATGGACTACAAAATTAAAGAACGACATCAGGCATACAAAGAAAGATGTGTATATCATAAATTCCTCTCATTAGAAGATAGAAGAAAAATGCTTGATCAAATGACACTGTATGACCTAATTCACGGCCGACTTGATAATTCATATTTACTGGGACTTATTAACTTCTCAACGCCCATATATCGAACAAGACATACCAAATTGTTCTCCAACTGTCACTTTCATACAAAATATAGCAAAAACTCACCAATAAATCGGATGTGTTGTACTTAAAACCAATTTTTTGCAAACATTGATATTTTTACGAAAATGAGAGAAACCTTTAAAACTGACACACACACACACACACACACACACCGATAAGCGTCGCTCTTTCTTTTTAATTATGTACAGATAACATAGGAAAACCTGTAATAAGGCTTATGTTAAGCTAATTCAATCGGATGTAATCTTTTTTTTAAAGCTGTTGGTTTTCTAAATAAATAAAAAAATTACGGTTTTTACTTTGAACAGCATAGATTAAAGACAAGGTCGATTTTTTTTATAACTGGCTTAACTGCTCTGGGTTCGAGCCTTTCTCAGCCTGAAGTTACAATGTATAATTATCCTTCATAGTACACTGTTCACAATATGTTGATGCGTCACATTGTGCAGCCCTTGGGAGATTTTACAGCAACTTGAGCCAGCAAACAGCTGAAAGTTGACGATGGTTTCTCAGGGCGCCTAAGCAAAAAGACACCTTATCTTGAGAATCATATCATCGTCAGAGTTCTTGTTTCACCGTTTCCACTAATAGTTCACTTGCGCAGACACTTAATACACAAAATCGCACCACTTTTACATATCAAGATACACTTCAAACCATTATTTAAACAATAATACAGGAGCAGCAAACCCCCGCCGGCACAACGGTGACACTCTGTACGTGAGAGTTGAAGTGCCGATGACATTAGGCCGGCGTGTGTAACGCAAGGGTTGATACCGAACCGAAATCGAATATTATAGTCTTGTGCCAAAGAAGATACATAATAGGTATATGTTATATAATGTAAACTTATGTATTTTTAGCCCCTGAAATACAGGTATAATATCCTAGTTTAGGGGCTGTTGACCATTGTAAACATTTGCGCATGTAATATGTTTATCAATAAAGATTATTATTATTATTATTTTTTGATAGTGAAAGATACGATCAATTTTAAATCAACTTTTATTAAACGTCTTTACAGATGGTGAAAATAAAAATTTCCGAAAACACAAAATATGTACGACAGTTAGGTAATCATAAATAATAATTAACGAACACTTAGTATTTCAGTACGCAATAATCAGTATTACCTACTACTCTTTAAAAATTACTTAGTCTTATATATTTTTGGCTTTTTCGATGACTTTTATAATTTTTATTATTATTTTTAACAATTGAAAAAATTCGTAGCCGTATGTATAATTTTTTTAGAAAATCTATAGGGAGGCATAGATAGATAGATAGATAACACTTAATTGTACGCCAAACATAACATAAATATTAATAAAAACTTAGAAAAATAAATATGGTACAATGAGTGGTCTTATCGCTAAGAGCGATCTCTTCCAGACAACCTATGGATGGACAGGATTACAAGAAAACAATAAAAACGTGTGTGATTTGGCGACAAAAATAATATTATTTTTATTAAAGCCATAAAATAGAAATACAGAACGGTATATAAGTACATAGATAAGATAAATACATACATACATATATATATATATATATGTATATATATATATATATATATATATATATTGTAATTTTTATTATACAACTATATTCAAACCTTAACACCATCCACTACTACCTGGAAATGGCGAAACCCGCCTTGCTCTTTCTAACCGAGAGACAGGTGTCTCGGTTAGAAAGGTTTCGATGGATTTAATGTTCTTTTTTTTTTGGAGATTTGATCTAATTTGTGGCACTTATTCAATTTCTGCGAATTACCTCAAAATATTAGACAAGTTGATGATACCACTTTTGTAGATGTATTGGATATTCTTCGCGTTGGAGAATTGACAATGCAGCATTAGTCCGTAATAGACAGCCGAAGAGTACCATTCACAGGAGCATTCGGTGACTACAACTAATTTTGTGGGAAATTATAACTCCACCATAACCGAAGACCTAGAAAAACGCACTAATTTAAAATTAATGCCGTAGATATCTCACTGGTACGGAAAATATACGGTCGAACTCAAAAAAAAAAAATTTCAGTCGCTCCCAATAAAACAGGGGGTATACCAAACATGATAAAACTTGGCATTAGCTGACGAGCAATGTTAAGGCGCAATATAGAATGGCCTGCTTTACGCAGAGACCAGCCGGAAGTGGGAGAACTGCCTCAAGCTGTACTTCTTAAGTTTGATGACTAATATCAGACAACCACTGGAGTATAATTTATTTAATGAAAATTAAGGATTACAGCAGTTCACGATTGAGAAAGATATTTTTTTTACAAAAATATAAATTTAATTGAAAAAAACCTACTCCTTATTTGAAGTCTAATAAAAATATTTCAGACTTAAGTTGTATGGGCCTACAACTTTTTGCCTGTAAGCAAATATTATGTAAAAAAATGGACGTCATGTGTCTGTCAATGTCAACTATCTGTCCTAATGACAAATGACAATTTCAAGAAAGTGGGTGTCTGGTACAGTATACGTAGTATCCACTAAGTAGTCTGTGGGTACAGTACTCAGTCGAACAAATAAACAATATTCTTTCTTCCAAGCAACTGTTATGATCTCCTGAGAGCTTATCATGGAGGGTTTGCCTTCAGGAGATATACAAGCAAAATATCAAAAGTTAGCGGCGGAATATTCAAAGGTATTCATTCTACTATTGTTTTAACATGAAGCGGCTGTCTGCACCCAGTAATTGTATAAATTTATTGTTTCCGTTTACAGTTGAGAGTGCACGTAAAGGTATTGAAGAAAGGTGTTTTAGATGAGCAGGCCAAGTCTAATGAATTGCGAGAAGTATTAAAAGCGAAAGAGAAAGTTATAAGGCAAGGCGAATTGGAAATAGATTCATTAACTTTCAGAAATCAGCAGTTGACGCGGCGCGTGTCCGTCCTTCAGGATGAACTCGATGCTTTACAGGTCAGTTAGTTTAGAACAAAAAAGTTGAATCCCATATTTAATATTACATCTATAAATCTAATTCATTTGGTAACTAATTCTCTTAAGTAATTTTATAATTGGATTATTTAAAAAATACTAAAAGACTTATTATTATCGGATCTGGTTGAAATATATGTGGTTAACTGTGTATATAATACAATTAGTAAATGAAAAACATTACAGATCTGTTAAATTAGTCATAAGATGTTATTTATTTATTTAATATTCTTACACGTTCCCTATAAAGAGGATATTAAGGGGAAATTGAATGCCTGTAATTAGGATTAGCAATGCTAGTTGTCCAAAGATCATACAGATATAAGGAATGGAAAGAAGTGTGAATAACAAATATTTATTCTGATAATCTATATAATATTTATATCAATAAAATTGAAGTGTCTGTCTGTAGTATTGAAATAACTGCCTTATTAAGCTTAGAAGGTTATCTGCATGCCGTTAATGTGAATAATCATTCTTAAACATTTTCTCTCTGACTGTCTGGGCTAATCTCAAAATGAACTGATTGAAAAAAACTTATCAAACAAAGATCAATGTCAGTGACCTAGGATATAATTTATTCTTGAATAATTTTTTCAAAAACTTGGATATCATCATTTTATGAAAGAACAAAAAAATGAATATAAGAAATGGTCTTGGATTAACTTAAATCTTAACAACATCACATTAATAGATTCTACCCAGGCGAAGCCAATTTTTTATGTCCCAACAAGAAAATGTGATTGGAAGATTTTAAATTCCAAAAGTGGGAGTAAGAGCATTGTGTGTTATATAAGTGCAAGGCTTGTTGTCCCCTAAGGGACACTCCAGTTGCAACCTAAGCTATTTTTGCTGATATGACATAATATTGTGTTAGTTTTAGAAAACTTAACATTATTTAAAGAGAAATTTTATAAATTATATAAATACACCCCTCCCTATCTAAAGAAGTTTAATTTTGTGAGGTTCCTGGGGAACCTCTATGCTCTTCTAGAAAATTCATTTTATTGTCCAGTCTATTAAGCTCTGAAATGCCCTACTTTTGCATATATGTGAAGCACAATCTATTGTAATCTTTAAGAGACTACTTAAAGAGCATTACCTGTCTCAATTGTTTGGTCACCATTAGGATAAATTATGTGATTATGTATTTATTGTATTTATCAGCTTGAAAGAAGATGTAGTGACAAAACTTGAGAAAGGTATGCTGAGATGGTTTGGCCATGTCGAGAGAATGAATGAAGAACGATTGACGAAAAAAGTGTATAAGGCGAGTGTGAATGAAAGTGTTGGAAGGGGTAGACCTAGGCGGACATTTCTAGACCAAATCAGGGACGTCTTGAAAAAAGGCCAGGTCAAGAGTACCCTAAACCGTAGAGCATGTATGAAGGGAATAATGAAAGTGGACGAAGCAAAACAATTATGTAAAGATCGTAGCAAGTGGAAAGAACTGGTCTCTGCCTATCCCTACGGGAAAGAGGCGTGATTATATGTATGTATGTATTATTGTTTGAGGAATTTTGTAATTTATTTATGTATTCTTGGGTAGATATGTAAGTTTGTTTATATATTCATATATATGTATATATTATATGCTTTACTTTATCTTTGATTATGATATTAGTAATTTATATTATTTCATATATTAGTTATTTATATGTAATTTTATTGCATTTATTGTCTATATATTGCATGTATTGATATTATATTTTGTATATTTTATATTGTACCTCCTACCTAGTATTCATTGTTTTATTCCTTTACACCTTTGGCTGCCTGGAAGAGATCACTATGTAGCGATAAGGCCACTAAATTGTACATATAATCTGCCTTTTGTTATGTCATTTGTATATTTGTTTGTGGTGTACAATAAAGTATATTCATTCATTTATACATCAATTAAAATATATTTCTCATCTATAATTTTTATTGGTCAAATAAAACTAATTTATTTCTTCAATTGGTGGATGAAGGGATACTTCTATGTATATTCTAAAAATAAAATTTACTTAGAACTTATCTTCTGGCCATGGAACCTTTTCTGCTTTCTATTTGAGTTTATAATAAATCAGTAAAGATGAGTTGAGATTACACATTGATATTTCCAAACATGTTTAATATTAATGTTTTCAAAACAATTTCAAAATAATGTCTAGTATGGTGACTTGTCACAAGCCGCTTTTGCAAGATTCTAACTTAAACTTACCAAAGCTTATTTCAGTTATTTTATTTAATCAAAGGTTACAACTTAAAATTTATTCTTTCTTTTTTTAACCTTTGAAGCGTCTGTCTGTAATATTGAAATAATTGGCACCTATTAAGCTGCTATTAAGACGTAAATTAATAACTATTTTTAATATTTTTGCCTGTCTGTCTGTCTGGGCTAATCTTTGGAATGGCTCAACCAATTTTTATGAAACTTCATGAAAATATAGAGAGTAATGCCAGGAGTGATCTAAGATATTTTATCTGTAAAACAAACAAGATTTTAATGTAAAATCAAAAACCTGATAAATCATGCTTTTGATGATTATCTCATAAACTATAAGAGATATAAAAAAATGTTTTGAACAAAACCTTTTTTGGATTGCAATTTCATAAAATAAGATACAACACTTTTTTTTCTCTTAAAGATTAGATAAAGATTTTAGAACAAAACTGAGTGTTAACGGATGATAAGAAAGATATATAATAAAATCACCTTTTTTGGTTAAATGAATACATTTTAAATTTTAATTATTTTCCCATATTCCTTGTAATTTTCAAGATAATAGCAAAATACTGAGTTTAAACTCAGTTTTTCATAATTAGTCCTCCTGGACTAATTATGAAATACAGTGCATTCAATTTACTTGTTTATGCATCATTTTCAACAGGCACATAACAAGGTATTACTTATTTTCCGATTTTTATGATTCTTTAACCATATCAACCCATGTGTCGGTTTTTACTCTATTCAATACAATTATTTGGTACTACAAGATAAGCTGTTATTTATTTCATCCAATATTAAATTGTTTTTCAGACAAAGCTAACTAAAAAATCGAAAAGCAAAAGTGATGACAAACAATCAGCCAGTAATGCAACAGCCCACCTTGATTCTGGACTATTGCAGGAGGAATTGCAGAAGAAAATAATTGAAAATGCTCAATATGCATCACAGGTACCTACCTAAATATTAATAATTTATATTCATTATAAGTTATAGACAGGAGTAACAAATATTTTCTTTGCTAACTACAAGCCAAAGCATAAGGCAAACAGAAACATAATTATTAGGTAACTTGTAAAACAAACCTTATTTAATAATATTCTAAACCCCTATTCATTTTCATAACCAGATCCATTTATTGCTTTTTTTAATTTACTTGTTTTATTATCATCATAGTATGATGACAAGTACGTTCATACCATATTTTGTAGCGTTTGCAAATGTCAACAAATTCAATTACATTCACAGGTGTAACATATAATTTATGTTTGTTTGAAACAAAGATTGAAAAGATAAATTGATACAGAGATAATGAACTCTTTTTTTTGTTCTATAAACATTGTTAAATAGGAGGAGGCTTGTATTGTAGTCTTACAACTTTTTAGGATTTCACTGTCAAAAAAAGAACCATTGAAACAGAAACTTTTTTATTCAATATAGATTATAAATAATACTTATTGAAAGCCACTCTTTTGTATAATTACCACTGGTTCGAAAAAAAAAACCTCTGTCCTGGGAAGAACCAGCAAGAAACTTTTTTTTTTAAATAACAGCTTACAATCATTTATGTTACACAAATTAACAACACAACAAAATAAAAATAGCTTGGTAGCGATCACCTCATACCCAGGTGTTATTATCATCTATAAATTCTTTAATATTATAATAACCGTTTTTATACAAACTTAGATTAATAAAGTGTTTGAACTTTGAGCAGGTCAAATTTTGTATATTTTCTGGAATTTTGTTGTAAAAGCGTATACATCGCCCCAAGAATGAATTACTGACTCGATGGAGTCGAGTAACTGGTACTACTAGCTTGTGTCTGTTCCTAGTATTTACAGAATGAATATCACTTATTTTTGTAAAACTACTTTTGTTTTTGTGTACATACATTACATTTTCATAAATGTATTGAGAGGCCAAAGTTAATATATTAATTTCCTTAAATTTTTGTCACAGCGACTCTTTAGGCTTTAAATCATAAATTGCTCTTATTGCCCTCATTATAATATATTTATGTGTGCCTTACTTAACACGAGCATTATAACTCCCTGAGTTTTTGGACTAAATTATATTAAACATTATCAAAATTGTGTAATATACTTTTAAATTATCTTTTTAATTTAGTTCCAATATAAATTGTTCTTTTCTTGCATCTTAGGACTATTGACAACATTTGAGTATTTTGTTTCTGTAGTAGGTATTAAACTAATAATGGAGTACAGTTTGAAGCTTTTACTATGTTTTATTCAATCATAAGCCACATCTTGCCAATTTGTTTGCATATTATAAAAAAGAAATATTAATTATAATTATATAATAATTTCACCATCACACATCGCGACAAAACTCGCTATACAATCCATACCATCTGGATGATTGGCAGTCCACCATTGGGCGATTTAGAACTTTTCTTCCTTGAACAACTTCATTGTGGAATCGATTACCACCAGCAATTTTTCCGGGCCGATACCACTTAGGGACCTTCAACAAAAGAGCGTATTCCTTTTTAAAAGGCCGGCATCGTATTTGCAATTCCCCTGGTGTTTTAGTTGTTCATGGGTGGCAGTAGTCACTTACCATCAGGTGAGCCGCATACAGGTTTGCCTTCACTCTTATAAAAAAAAAGAAGAGACACCTTTCAGCCAACGTGAGAAAGAGATGCAAATAAAAATAATAATAAAATCCTCGTATAGTGATTCATGTATCCATACATTAGTCAATTAAGATTGCCCATGCACTTAAAGGCTAACCAAGGTATTTATTCAGCTTTCAGACAAAACCTTCGAAGTTGCCCAACTTCGAGCCTCCTTAGAAGATTACCAGAGGCACATAAATGAATGTGAGAGTAGATACAAATGTGAGATAGCAAAATTGAAAAATAAAAATCAAGAGTTACAGTTCACATTGGAAGAGTTTCAGAAGGACAGAGTTGGTAGCACTTCAAATAGAGGATTAGCTGCAACAAGTAGTCAAGCTGCAAGTTGTAATGGCGACTTTCTATCAGAGGCTGGCAGCCTGGTAATCTGAATGTTTTGTTTAATATTAATTTATTTTATACAACACGTAACATAATTAACGCACTTTGAGAAAGTAGTTTGTTCAGAATCATTTACTGAATCAATTTCTATCATTTTTAATATAGGTAATTTTTTTTATCCCAACAATAATTGAAACTACGTAATTTACAGTCACACTAAACCTGTACTGTCAAACAAACTGAAATGGACCGTAACTCAAGACAATAAGACTTTTAAAAGTGCAGTTTTATTTGTATTAATACAAATTCCGTCATTCAATACAAAATAAAGAAAATTGAACCTTATTTCAAGTACATTAAAGTCTTTACAAATACAGAGTTTGGAGTGCCTTATAAAGGTCGCGGCGGCCAGGCCAATGACCTCCCAGATCACCTGATTTGACGCCTTTTGACTGTTTTTTATGGGGACGTATTAAATCATTAGTTTATTTTACTGAGACAACAAGTGCCGAGGACCTAAAAATAGTAATTCTATGAGTGAACGATTATAGAATAGTGAAAAATGACACTTAAGGTGACACTAGTCGACATTATTTCCATAGAAATTTCGGAGGGGTTTTACTCTGCTGTTTGACAGTGTACATCCAAAATTAAACATGATATCGTTTTGTCTCATTATTAAATTTGTCTGTACGGAAACAGAATAGTAAAATAAAATGTTATTAAAAAGTTACGAGCTACCAAAGATTCGTTTTTATTGCCAATTTTAACACAACTTTGGGCGTAAATAAGTAATAAAAGAAGTGTAAAATTTCCAAAACAAAGTCGGTACCGACACAGGTAAATTATCGAAGAACTCAATAAATTTTATTTGTAATTGATTAATGCAGTGGTTTTTTCATAAAACCCCTTCTTCCAAAGGCCTTTTCGTATTTTTTTACGCGCGCATGTTACTATGAATTATCGTGCATCTCACTGAATAATGTCTCCCCCGGTGCGGTGCGGGAGGACGATGCTTACACACACATGCACAGGCGGTGACGCGCGCTTATAAGTATTCGAGTTTTATTCGAAACGAAAAGTTTTGCTATTTTGTAATTTGGACGCCAAAGACAAAAGACGGCATGGAAATTGATATAATTGAAAGAGATGATGCGTTTTGGACGACAGACAATATTTTAAAATTTTCGTCTGTAATATAATATAATTATAAAAGTAAAAAAAGTAAAGTCTATATTCGATTACTATATAAAATTGCAACATTTTCATTGGTGCCGACGGGGATCGATCCCGGGTTGCTCGCGTAATGTGATACTTACAGCGAGCGCTAACCATCTGAGCTACCACGGCTCTCAATGCAAGTGTTATAAATAAATAAAGAATTACAAAACAGTTTAATTATTTATTAGACGACTTTTGCGGCGGATAAACAAAGTATATTATGTGGGATTTTCATAGGTACCTACTGTTATTACCTAGATACCTACAATCAACAATACAACAAAATGTCACAAAACCTCGCCGCGTCGTGGCCACAAAATTGTAAACTTTAGGTAGGTACGTCGGTACTAAGAAAACAATCTTGATGGGTCACTTGTCTTGATAAAAACCTGTGTTTACGTTTAGTGATATTGAGTATATATAAAAAAATAAGAAGCCAGGTAAGTAAGTATTTTTGAAAACAATTTATAGGTAGGCAGACCAATTACGATTATTATCTAAATATTATAAATGTGAAAGTTTGGATATTTGGATGGACGGATGAATGGATGTATGTTACTCAATCACGCCAGAACGGCTGAAGGGATCTGGATGATATTTTGCTCAGAGATAGGCTATAGTCCGGAATTTTTTTTTCAAAAAAACGTTACCCCACACTAGGATTTTCTCCTGTATCGTGGAGGCAGTTTACAAACATCCAGACCCGGAACAATTATTTGTAGACCATACAAATACTTGTTCGATTGATTCGAACCCGCGGCTCCCAGTACAACAATTCATTGCTAAGCCACTGCGCCACGGAGCTGCCAAATATCATATATGATACCGTTTATTCAGGTATTTCGTTGCCGTGGGATAATTATCGAGTTACACACGTTCGAAGCCGAACTCTTGAGTGATTGCTGCATGACCACTCGGGGAAAACTAAACATAATAAAATAAGCAATCTATATTAGGTATATAGAGCCACAGACGTATACCTAATAATTTCGTGGATTCACGTGTCCGAGATGCGTGGCATGACATGACACCTAGTCACAGTAAATTACTGTGACCTAGTTCAAGCATTTTATAATTGCAATCAAATATTTTATTTGATTGTAATGTATGGAAAAGTTGTCATGATTAATGGAGTACTTTTATTTTATCTGTCGGCATATTATGCGCGGTTTTTTCCAGTTTTAAAGAAAAACGTACACGATTCATGAAAAGTGTGTAGGCAAGAAATGATTCTTGATAAATTTGCTATCAACCTCTTATACTTATTAATTAATTAAATTTAAACTTTCAAAATACCATAGCAACGTGAAATGAAAGAGTTCAGAAATAAAGATGTAACTAATCATTGCTACGCTCACCCGGGAGATAGATAAAAGTACTCAATTAATTTTGAATTTATTTTAGCTACTAGCTGTACCCCGCGACTTCGTCCGCGTTTAGTTTAGGGCGTTAATATTGTTGCAAAGACACCTAATAATTTTTCTAAAATTTAAGCAGGCTAAGTTACTTCTTATAACATGAGCTATCTACTAGTGAAAGTCCCGCCCAAGTCGGTCCAGCCGTTTTGGAAATTAACCGCAACAAACAGACTGACAGACATACAAAAATGTTAAAAATTGTGTTAATGTTATAAGTACCGTATACAGTTTCATACGCAATTAGTAAAAATCTGTTATTTTGACATTACAAACAGACACTTCAATTTTATTTATTTGTGTATATATAGATAACGATTGAACTAACGGCTAACCTAACCTCGCTCATAGAAGCTTTCAATACTGGCTTCTCAGTTCGCACCGGGCTAGGGGTTATGCGTTGTTTGCGCGTCAAGCCAAGTAGGTATTGAATTATTTTAATTTTACATTATCTCTTAAACTATGTACTATATAAACATGGTATAAAGAACGAAGTTTATCTTCATAAAATTGTCTTGATAATGAAGTAACTTTGGTTCGTAAGGTGCCTAATAATTAATTTTTCATTTTTTTTGTCACAAAATGCCTAATTGTGGCTTATATATAAGAAATAGACATATGGTATCGCGGACTTTTTTTAGACGGAGTAAAGATCTATATTTTTCTAGAACATTGTATTTACGTATCCCGAACCATAACAGCGCTTTTTCTTCTGACTTCCTTAACAAATATAGGCTAGCTGAGATATATAGCCTAATGCTGTATAGCCTATACTATTCAACATGAATCTGGCTATAATATCCAAAAAAAGAATTTTTCAAATCGGACTGGTAGTTCCAGAGATTAGCACGTTTAAACAAACAAAAACCCTCTTCTGCTTTATTATATTAGTATAGATGTTGCATCGTGTTCGTGTAACTTCGTTTTTATTCTAACGGTTCGGAACACCGTACGAACAAGACATGCGTGAATACTAGTGTCGATATGCTCATCACTGATACTATCTCTGTCGGGCACGATGCCAGGTGAGACAGCGTGCTTTTTGGCCGCGCCCACCAGCGAGTTCGAGCCCGCGACTTGTGCCACCTTAATTGCTTTCTAAATTATTTTCTTTCTTTTTTAAAACGTAACCTCCACACTAGGATTTTCTCTTGTATTGTGGGGGCAGTGTACAAACATAAACTGAACAAGGACAAACATCCAGACCCGGAACAATTATTTGTAGGCCATATAAATATTGTTCCGTGCGGGATTCGAACCCGTGGTCCTTAGCGCTGCAACTCAATTGCTAAGCCACTGCGCCACGTAGCCGTGGTGGACATTTTGAAAATGTATTAAAATACAACGTTGCATGAGAGTTAAGGCTATCAGTAAGTTAAATATTTGATTCTTAAATTATTGTAATCTTGATTCAAATCTTTTAAACACGCCGTCTTTGAATTATGTTGTCGTATTACCTCTTAGTTTTAGCAGTTCATTATTATTTACAATTACAATTGAAATGTTATGCAAATTCATAACATTTTGTAACGAATATTGCCTATTGCCATTATATCATAATCAATAAACAAAATTATTCAGAGTCCAAAGCCTGAAATGTGATTGAAAGATGCAATAAAATGTTTCCTAGACTTAAATAAACAACTCAATGTACGGAGTTCTGTCATCTGTTAATGTTCATAGGTAGGTATTTCTTTAACGTAACCAATCATGTATTGTCGGCTTTTTTCGGCACTAATACCTACCTACAGTTGTGTCAAGCGGCGGCGGCGTTAACTCGTCTCGAACGCGAGCGAAGGCTAGCAAGACCTATACCTAGCGTTCGTGGTTTTGTACGGTGACCATAATATTCTTCCGGAATTAGTATAACTAATTTAATAAATAATCAATGCATAAACATGTTTAACTAAGAATTCAGTGTATGTATTATGATTATAACATAATATACTAATTGGGGTGTCTGAGGATGTGCGTTAATTACGTTAGATGTAGGAATGATGACATTTTTCATTCATTCATAACAACCTTACTAAAATTCACTGCCTAACATAGACCTCCCCATAGATTGCCACATTTTGTCACATTTGGTGATCCTTAAAAATTAAATATTACTGAGTTTCAAACACCGAAACAGCACATTATTTAGCTGTAGCTGTATGTAGTGTGATTCCAATAACTCTTTCTCACTATAAACGAGTTACGATGTTAGAACCATGTTGCAGCTATTAGTAGTATAGTTGTAGCACGAATGGATCGGCTCGACAGGGGAAGGATCACGCTCTCACATAATACCAACGTAAAATAGCAGTTTAACGCTGTTGTGTTTCATATGGTGAGTGTAACCTGAGACCCTTTTTACTGGAAACGAAATATTCCATCTTAGTCCTCACGGCTGACAACGCATCTGCATTTTGATTCGTAATCGAAGATAGATGTAGATGTCTATGGGCCACAGCAATCACTTACCATCAGGTGGACTGTGTGCTCGTTTGTCACCCTTATCCTATAAAAAAAATATTGTTGAATAATGTTAGAGTACTCCTTGTAATATTAGTCCATACAATATTAATCTTTAGTAAGGAGCTAAAATCCTCTTCTGAGGATGTTTTTTTTGGGTGGTAATAAAGTCGTACATCTCATTATACTGATTGGGTGTCCTAGAAACTGATTAAGAAATATTATGAGAAGTATCTGGTTTCTTCTGACAGCAGTTAATACAATTATATTACCTGATGTAGGGAGTAGAATGTGACGGATCGAGTCTTAATAAATATTATAAGCCATATCTTATATATATATATATATATATATATATATATATATATATATATATATATATTATCTGCTATCCTGATGGTAAGTTCTGATGCAGCCCAAGTTGTTAAAGTATTTACTTAGCTTAACAAAAGCCTATTCACTCTTGGCACACACTATTAGCTCTTGAACATACACCATCGGAACGAAATACAGTTATACTCCTTTACTTAACCACCTAACCTTCACTTACACATTGCAAAAGAGGAGGCAAAATCCAAATCAATTGACTTGAAGAAACTTTGTGGTTACAGCATTAGAAATTAAGTAGAGAGTTGTATGTAACAGTGGATTTTAATATAGTAAAAACTTAACTTTCAGATTGGTAGTGAGGATGCTCTTAGTTCTGTGGATGAGCTAAACATCAATGAACAGCTGAGCTCTAAAGCACTTGCACTAGAACAGGTATATTTTACTTACTTTTTACTCTATATTCTTTAAAAGTAGTAAAAGTAAAAATGTATATTTTCTTGAAATAAAAAAAAAACAAGTTTTTTACTATGTTCCTCCCATTTTACCTCCTATGTATATTATATATATATATATATATATATATATATATATATAATATAAAAAATATTGTTTGTTTGTTCCTAGTTTATGCGTCGCCATACCGTTCATCGGATTGTGGTAAAACTTTGTCAACTTATTGCTTGCCTTGTACAAAGGTTATAGGCATAGTACAATTAACTTCCAGTAGGTGGCGCGCGTGTCGTACAGACGTATTAATTTGAAAGTTATATATCATTCAATTTCAGTTCAGATTGTATTATCATTCCTAATTAAAAAATATAACTTTTTCAAATTTAAAACGATATTTCCACAATCATTTCTTCTGCAGCAACAACGCGCCGGGTACCAGCTAGTGTAATATAAGTTATAATAGTAATATATGTTGTTTTTTTTTATAGGATAGGGTGACAAACGAGCACACAGTCCACCTGATGGTAAGTGGTTGCTGTGGCCCATAGACATCTACATCTATCCTCATTTGCGAATTAAAATGCAGATGCGTTGTCACCCGTGAGGACTAAGATGGAATGCCTCTTTTCCAGTAAAAAGGATCTCCGGTTCTCTACACTCACCATACGAAACACAGCAGTGTTAAGCTGCTATTTTACGCTGGTATTCTGTGAGAGCGTGGTCCTTTCCCGGTCGAGCCGACCCATTCGTGCTACAACTATACTACTAATATAGCTGCAGCATGGCTTTACCACGTATAATATAAGTATTGTAATTTCTAGTGAATATTAATTTGTGTTGACCAATGAAAGGGTAGTGTTAACTCTGTCCATTACATTTCATCATTAATTTCATCCACTAAGATAGGAAAGGTCCATGTGGAAGTAATAAATTTTGTATATAATGTTAAAGTTACAGCATATGTACGTCCCACAACTGGGCACAGGCCTCCTCTCATTTTTGAGAGGGTTTTAAGGCAAGGAAATTTCCGCCCCGCTGCCCCAATGCATGTAGGCGAACTTCACATGTCTACAAAATATTTTTTTCCTTGTTTCTTAGACATGCAGGTTTCCTCACGATGGTTTTCCTACACCGCCGAGTAAGTAGTAAATCAGCACTTAAAATTGCAATTAACAATTTCATTGGTGCCGGCGGAGATCGAACCCAGGTTGCTCGCATACTGTGAAACTTACAGTGAGTGATAACCACCTGAGCTACCACGACTCGGCAATTGTTTATGGGAGAATACAATTAAGTTTTTAAAAAAAAAAGCAATCTGGATCCTTTCATTGATCATTTGTTTGTTAATAATTTGTTTATTTTTCGTTCAATACTGAATGATGCCTTTCTAAGTCATCGAAGTCAAAATACTTTCGTCGGAAAGACACAATGCCGATGAATGCTGAACTTTGATTGTTCAAATATTTTCATTTGATTGGTTTTCCCATCCATAATTTTTGGATGGGAATTAAAAAAAAATTAGAAATCCATTTATATTAGAATATGTGACATAGTCGAGATTAATGCAACATATTATTATCATTATTGCTCACACTAATACAAGTACGATATGCACACAACAATATAAGATCTACTGTAATATTACTGAATTGCCTTGCATAAATTCAAGGCACAATAAAAATCATTATAATGGAAAAAGGTTATTGGGTATATTGGGTTAAAGGGTATATTGTAAATGAAATGATAAAAATACTTCGACACAATGAGCTTTCTTAGTTTTACTTGCTTACCGTTATTGTTAAGGCCTATTAAAGTCCACTGCTGAACATAGGCCTCCCCATACATTGCCTCATAGTGGGGATATTTGCCATACTTCAAGCGGGTTGGCAACCGCACCTTTTTACTTTTAATCGTTATTCGGGAACCGCTGCTACCCATTTCCTAATTTGTTCCCTATGACGCCTCTTACGACAACCTGGATGATATGGGTTAGTGGATATTCTTACACCACCACTAAAGTACGGTCGCGGAGCAGAATTTTTTTTATTGCTTTGCCTTTTTAAATTTAATTCCCATCATAATCCTTTCCATTTCATTCCATACTTTGTAAAGGCCGATTTTGAATAAAAATTTTTTGACTTTTAGTTTTGACTATGGTGAAATTTTAGTACGATGTTTTCTTTTAAAAGTGGTAAATGCTAATACATTGTACAATTTATTGTGCCTCCATAGGGCGTTACCACACCAATCGATCGATCGTCGATGGTAGCTTGAGCTGATTGACGGATACTGGTCGATAAAACGTTGTTCAGTTCTCGAATAATCAAGCAGCTCGATGGACGTCGACTAATCCATTCCACCATCGATCGATGATCGATCGATTAGTATGGTAACACCCTTATACAGACCTATTACACAAAATAGATTTCACTAAATTGCTAATATACCTTTACAAATTAAATACCTTATGGAGCTACTTATTGAATACTGAAATTTTCAGGATAACCAAAAACTGCGAATGGAGTATGAAATACTTCAGATGGAGAACGAAAGCTTGAAACTAGAAATAGCGAAGCATGTGTCGGCTGCGCAGCGGAGGAAAGGCGAGACACATGACTCGGGAGAATTCAATAATTTCAATGAAACTTCGGTAGACTCTGAGGGTAAAGTTACAGGACTTCTTGGTAGTCTAGAGGTACACAAGTTTCTTTCATATTCTATATTTCAATTAAACTCTTAATTTCTTTTAGTTTAACGACAATACTGTAGAGTTATATGAGTTTGTCATCATCCACTAATGGAGTATCATATTTTTTGGTTATATTGCCAAGCTTGGAAGGCGCTATGTCGTAATAATATTCCTTTGATTTCTTGTGACACATAGTAGATACGAATCCTTGGATTGCATTACATTATTCTTTTATTGGTTCCCTATTTTTCACTGGTTAATACAGAAAATATAAAAAGCATTCTTAGTGAGATTTATGGAATGGCAGTAACATTTGCAATGGTGCTGTTATTATCCACATAGTTTCTGGTAAGTCTGCAGTATATAGGTTGTAAAATATACACTGCAGGCCAAAAGTTTAAGACCAACTTATACAGGGTTGGAAAAATTCATGATTTTTTTTTAAAAATCGAATAAAGTACGATTTTTTTAAAAAATCGTAATTAATCACGAATTTTTTCATTTTATTATTTAATTTAACTATATTTTTTTCGCAAAACGGAACGTGCCCTCAAGGGATTGCGCGAACACAGCGTGGGGATTTCCCTTTTGACTGACATGTGAATTAGACACGGTGTTAATGGTTAAATTTATTTATTTGTTAAAAGTTACTTGTTAATTTTTTTTAACAGATAAAATTAACAGTTAAAAATATAACTTACTTTTGTATTGAATTTTTATTTTTAATCGGTTGATGTTAATTTTATTGTTTAAATTTTACACGTGAAATTTTAATCCAATAAACATTTCTTCATACTTTAATAGGAACAGGACTCTCTAACATTAAAAAGTCTTATAGAGCTTAGCGTATTTAAAAGTTTATTAATTCAATATTCATACTATATTATAATTTACAATAAAATGTTGATTATTATTAAATGTTGATGATTATTAGGTATTTACATTTAATATAAAAGTTTAATATTTTCTGCTTTTCAAATTATTTTACTACTTTTATTGATTCTTTTATTAAGTAGACATGATTATTAATTATATTTTATTAATGTTCAGAAACATTATTTGTATGATAAAGTATTTTTACAATAATTACATTTTTGCCCCCGGCACATTTTTCAAGATGGAAATTCCATGTATTTTGATCAAATCGCCAGTTCCTTGGCTAGAAAAACAACCCCAGACCATAATTGAGCCACCACCACGCTTGATTGTTGGGACTACACAGTCTGGCATCATCTTTTCTTGGTCACTGCGTCGAACGTAAATTCTTCGTTTTAAACCGAATAGTTCAAACTTGGATTCATCGATCCAAAGAGCTTTTTTAAAAACTTCTTCAGTCCAATCTCGATGGGCAAGGGCCCATTGCATCCGTTTTCTCTTGTGTTGTGGCCTTAGCAGAGATTTTCGAACGGCGACACGACCATAAAATTTTGCATCTCTCAGTCGCCGTTTTACTGTAGTCAATGATAAAGGTTTAACTCGGTTTTGTTTACTTCAACGCGGATTTCCGTTGCTGTTAGCGTCTATTTCACTTGCTGGTAACAATAATGAAATGATCTTCACATGACATGGTAGCTCTCAGCCTTCCCGAGCGTGGACGAACTTGAAAAGTGCCTGTCTCCCTGTATCGAGTTCTTGTGCCATGAACACAACTCTTCGATAACATCAATTGTAAAGCAATCTCATGTTAGGATTTGTCTTCATTATGTAAAAAAACGATGGCAGAACGCACTTCACTGCTAATTTCGCGTGCTGTTCCAATTTTAAGACGTCTTTGCTGTAGAAACCACAAGTTTAGACTAATTGAGATTGTTTGTGAACAAAACCATGTAAACTGAGGTAATAATAACACGTGTTTTTAGAAGCTAAATAATCCTTATTATTGACCAATGGGAAATAAAAGCAAAGCAATTAGTTATTATCCCATCATAAAAATATTATCACGACTCTACCACCTGACTCTAACGCAGCGTTTGTTGGTCTTTGAAAACAATACAATCACTTGAAAGTAAATAAACCTAACAACCTAACAGCATAGCAAAGTGGCGAAGCAATCAGCTTTGTAGCGGTTTCTAACGGTTGCCGTTGAGCACTCGGTTTCAAAATAGGAGGTTCAGATGCCTGGGTGATCAGTAATCGATTGCTGAAAACAGAATTTGATAATTCGAAACCGTTCTCGAGATAATCGTGGGACAGACGGACAGACATCGTGAAATCAATAAGTGACTTCGCAAGCTTCGCCACTTAATAAAAGAATGACTGGTATATTTTATTTATCTTATGGGATTTCGTTACAATTTATAGATAATTATGTTGTTTAAGTGTGGTCTTAAAGTTTTGGCCGGCAGTGTAGGGCCAAAAATTGAAACTTGCAGAACTCCTACTTTTATTGTTTTTCAAATTCCAGAATATTAATATCAAATTTGTATTCTATTATTAAGATCACGAATTTATCTTATTTACTTACTTTGTAAGGCCATAAAAGTCTATTTTCAAAAATTTTAACGGTGTTACGGGACAACGTAAAGTACTTATATATTTTAATTTTAAATAGTTATAATATTTAAATGTCAAAAATTCATAATTCACCTTTGTATCATTTAAAAAAAAATCGGTATTTCATTCAGGTGCCATTCCTACTCAACCATGAGATTCAGTTGCGAGAGGAGCGAGTGAAGAAGTACTTTAGAAATAAGATTAGCGAAATTAAAACAGAGCATGAGGAGTTAAAGAGCAAGACTGAACATTATGTTGAAGAAGTAAGTAGTTTCATGCATTTAGTGACAAGAACTTAATACAAGTAATGTGTAATTAGTATTTAAGTTAAAGTTGCAGTGATATATACGTTATACGTCTCACAGCTGGACACAGGCCTCCTCTCATTTCTGGGAGGGATTTAGGTCAAGGAAATGTCCTTCGCGCTGCCCCCTTGCCTCGCGTGTTGGCGAACTTCACGAAAAAAATATTTTTATTACTTCTTAGACATACAGGTTTCCTCACGATGTTTCCCTTCACTGCCGAGCACGTGATAAATCAGCACTTAAAATTTGAACAATTTCATTAGTGCCCGCGGGGTTCGAACCCGAGTTGCTCGTGTACTGTAAAATTTACACCCCTGAGTGGGCCAAAATCAATTAATCGGTTTTTCTGTTAAGAAATTCTCAGTAACAGGTCGGATTCAGAAACTTCGCATGTTTCACAACCGTGCTTAGGAAAGCACGTAAAGCCGTCGGTCGGTCCTGCGCCTAATCTCTCGCCTGGTCGTGTATGATTGCCGTCTCACCGGCCTATGAGAGTGAGGGAATAGAAAGTGCACTAGTGCTTGCGCATACACTCGGAGACTATAATTTTGTCTGTGACTCCTCTCCATTGAGACTGGTCGCCGTGACCGAAATTCGGTCGTAAGGACATTAATGTTCTAACGAGGTGGAGATTAGAGTTTCCTCACTTCGCTATATTTTCTTTTATTTTCAGCCATCATTATGCATATTGCCTGATATTCTTTAAAACATAGGTCATTATAATTTATTCCAGTGCGAGATGCTGCGGCTGCGTTTTGAAGTGATGGATCGTGAGAAAGAGATGGACGCGCATACGATAGATGAGAAACATAATACAATTAGTCGATTGGTTAGTGTTTGTTGGTTTATAATCTATACAAATAAATAAAATTGAAGTGTCTGTTTGTAATGTTAAAATAACAGCTTTTTACTAAATGCATATGAAAGTATATACGATACTTGTAACAAAAACACAATTTTTAAAATTTTTGTCTGTCTGTCTGTTTGTTCCGGCTAATCTCCGAAACGGCTGGACCGATTTCGACGGGACTCACTGGCAGATAGGTGATGTTATAAGGAGTAACTTAGAAACAGAAACAGAAACTTTTTTTATTCAATATAGATTATAAATAATACTTATTGAAAGTCACTCTTTTGTATAATTACCACTGGTTCGAAAAAAAACCTCTGTCCTGGGAAGAACCAACAAGAAACCCAGCGGGACTTTTTTTTAAAATAACAGCTTACAATCATGTATGTTACACAAATTAACAACACAACAAATTAGAAATAGCTTGGTAGCGATTACCTCATTTCTAGGGGTTATTATCATCTATAAATTCTTTAATATTATAATAACCCTTTTTATACAAACTTAGTTTAATAAAGTTTTTGAACTTTGAGCAGGTCAAATTTTGTTGTAAAAGCGTATACATCGCCCCAAGAATGAATTACTGACTCGATGGAGTCGAGTAACTGGTACTACTAGCTTGTGTCTGTTCCTAGTATTTACAGAATGAATATCACTTATTTTTGTAAAACTACTTTTATTTTTGTGTACGTACATTACATTTTCATAAATGTATTGAGAGGCCAAAGTTAATATATTAATTTCCTTAAATTTTTGTCGCAGCGACTCTTTAGGGTTTATATCA
Organism: Parnassius mnemosyne; assembly: GCA_963668995.1. Classification (NCBI taxonomy): domain Eukaryota; kingdom Metazoa; phylum Arthropoda; class Insecta; order Lepidoptera; family Papilionidae; genus Parnassius; species Parnassius mnemosyne. Next base: position 13,381,530 of record CAVLGL010000057.1, read on the forward strand.
TAAATTGCTCTTAGGGCCTAGGAGGGCCTCTTCTGTAAAACAAATATAATTTCAGTGTCAGCTGCGTGTCCCCATAGCAAAATACCATACGACATTATGCTATGGAAATAGCTAAATTAAACTAGTCTAGCTGTTTCAACACTAGTTAGACTTCTAATCTTTTTTACGGCACATGCTGCAGAACTAAGTCTGCTTGCTAGTTTTGATATATGGGGGCTCCATTGAAACTTCGCGTCTAGTGTGATTCCAAGAAAAATGGTGGTATCTCAAGACTCAGTTTCTCCCCATTTAAAATTAAATTAGTATTTAATTGTTTGACATTTGGAGTCATGAATTTCATACATTTCGTTTTGGTGCCATTTAGATGCAAATTATTAACATTGAACCAATTTTCTAATTTAGATAAAGCATTATTTACTTTGTCATATTTTAGCAATTGGCGACTTAATTTAAAAATTAAAGAAGTGTCATCTGCAAATAATACTATGTCATGGTTATCTCCTACTATGTAAGGTAAGTCATTTATGTATACAACAAACAGAAAGGGGCCGAGAATTGAGCCTTGAGGCACGCCCATTTGTACCATCGACCCGGAAGAACTCATACTATTAATGACAACTTGTTGCGTTCTCTTACTTAAATATGAAATAATTAATTTAAGAGCATCACTTCTTACACCGTAGTGTTGAAGTTTCCTGATTAATGTTTCATGGTGAACACAAACGAAGGCTTTGGATAGGTCACTAAATACCCAAAGCATCCTGTGAATTCTCCCATGCATTAAAGATATATTTAATCAGCTCAACACCGGCATCAGTTGTCGAGCGACCCCTTGTGAAACCAAATTGATTTTTATGAAGTAAATTATTTATATTAAAGAAATTTAACATTTGATCAAGAATAATTTTTTCAAAAATCTTACTAAGTGTTGGTAGTACAGAAATAGGTCTAAAATTGGCGGGGTCTAATGTACTACCAGATTTAAATAAAGGTATTACTTTACTATACTTCATTAAATCAGGAAACACACCAGATTCGATACTAGTATTAAAAATAATAGCTAAATGAGGCGCGATTGTATCTATTATAGACGCAATATTCTGCTGCAAGATCCGCAGTTTTCTTAACATCAATAGTTTTAAAATATTTTACAATATCTTTTGATGATACTTAATGAAATGTAAAATTCTTTGTACAGGCATTTACATTTTGTTTAAGTAATGATTCTGTTTAAGTAATGATTCGGCGACGGAAGGAGAAGAATTTAAAATTTAATTAAATAAATAAAATAAAATTGAAATGAAATTAGGCTACTTATATTTGAGAAAAAGAATTAGGGTTCCGCGCAGCATAATTAAAACACTAAATTACACGCGAGCGAAGTCGCGGGGAACAGCTAGTATGTAAATAATTTGGTTTAAAATATTAACCCCAAAGTATTTTTCAACTTTACTGTGTAGTGGCGGTGTTAGAATACCCACTACCCCATATCATCCTGTGGGGTGTCGTAAGTGGCGACAGAGGGAAGCAAATCAGGAGATGGGCAGCAGCGTCTTCTTAATAACGACTAAAAATTAAAAAAAACTGCGATTGCCAACCCGCTTGCCAAGCTTGGCAACTATGACAAATATCCTATATATTTTACAGGATATTTGTCATAGTTGCAGCACAAATGGGTCGGCTCGACCGGGGAAGGACCACGTTCTCACAGAATACCAGCGTAATATGGCAGCTTGATACTGCTGTGTTTCGTATGGTGAGTGTAGAGAACCGGAGACCCTTTTTACTGGAAAAGAGGCATTCCATCTTAGTCCTCACGAGTGACGACGCATCTGCATTTTGATTCTTTATTGAGGATAAATGTAGATGTCTATGGGTCACAGCCACCACTCACCATCAGGTGGACTGTGTGCTCGTTTGTCACCCTATCCTATAAAAAAAAACCCTAGAGGCAATCTATTATTTTTCAACTCTCTTTTGAAAAAATCATGGTTATACTTTCTTAAAAGGCGACAGTATCTGGGGAAGATATTTTTTTATAGAATAAGGATGACAAGGGAGCACACAGTTCACTTGATGGTAAGTAGGTGCGGTGGCTGGATAAAAAACTCTTTAAGGCAAAATGCTGGAAAATCTTTTTATTATAGCATATGGTGACAAACGAGCGCACAGTCCACCTGATGGTAAGTGGATATTGTGGTCCATAGACATCAACATCTATCCTCGATTAAGAATCAAAATGCAGATGCGTTATCACCCCTGAGGACTAAGATGGATTGCCTCGTTTCTAGTAAAAAGGGTCTCTACATTCACCGTACGTTTTCATCGGTTTCACGCTGGTATGAAAACGTGATCCCACCCTGTTCGAGCAGACCCATTCGTTTTTCATTCATAATATAGCTGTAGAATGGAATAGAATAGAATAATTTTTATTCAATATGGATCACGTGTGTAATTCTTATTGAAAGTCAATAGTAGCGTGGCTTTACTACGTTAAATACAATTGTAGGTTATACTAAAGGGTATAACATCAATACATCATCTACGTGTACATAAAAAGGGCAAAAATTGCGATCTGAAAGGTATTCCAAAACATAGTCGGTCCTATTACAAAACGCGATTTATTAAAGAGAAAAAAGACCCAGCCGCGCGCCATAGTGTGAAGTTTTACATTTGCTGTCAAATTCTAAACACTACATTTTTTTTCCTCCCAGTCATACAATAAACATTTTTAACATTTACTTCTGCCAAACTGCACTACAGTTTGTCGGCAGTAGTTCTCGTCTTACCTGCTTAGATTTATGTAATGTCTTTGCGTTATAGCATGGTGCGGGTGACAGCTATTAAATCAAAGCTAAGGCAAAGCAAAAATTATCGATATAAAAATTAAAACCGAAACATATATTTCTCTATAAACTACAATGCATGTAAAATTAACATAATAGTTACCTACGTAATAGATGTTCCCGAACTTCGCCCGCTTGGTATTTATTACGATTGGATTTCATGGGTTTTATGACTCTACAAAGTGATAATAAATATTGTTTACACCTGGTGCATCAGAATATTATACAAGGCATGATACGCAAAGAGCTAGAAATTGAATCGTTCTTAAATAGCAATAATATCCATATTTTATGTATTACTGAACATTGGTTAAAAGCTTATAACTTAATGTTTAATTTATATAGTTTTAGTTTCAGTAGTCACCAGGTGGTCAGTTCGTTCAACAGAGAAACGGTTTTAAGAGGTGGCTAGTTCATATTAGCTAGTAAATTATTATCATGTAAAGAAGTTTCATTGAATTTTGATGCAAAAAATAAAATAAAAATAGTGACGATAATTTTTAGAAGAAAATAAAATCGCAGAATCTGATCGACTTTCATTAATAACTTTTAAAGTTCAATAACAAAAATCAATAGGAATCCTCCTTAGAATGTATGGAATCTTATTTAATACTATATATATCTATCTATTGCTTACATTTCTATTAAGAGAGAAGACTCACCGACACACAGACCAACGGACGGCAGTCCATATATTTTTCTATCGACTTCAAAAAGGAGACCGTACTCAATTCGACTGATGTTTTTTTTACGTGAGTTACTTCATAACTTTGTACTGGGTGAACCGATTTCGATGATTCTTTTTTTATTTGAAAGTTTGTGCTTCACATGTGGTCGCATCTAAATTTGATTAAAGTCTAACCAATAGTTTTTGAGTTATTCTTAATAATTTGTATTGAAGTCGGTCGTACAAAATTTTTAATTTTAAATTATTCAATTAAATTTTTTGTTATGTAATCTAAAGTGAATCAATTAGAAAATAAACTAATCTTATAATTCAGTGTCTGTAGTTATTGTAACATTAATAATAATATGGATATGATGTCTAGCTAAAAGTATAAAAACGATTTTATGTAGCGAAATTGAGGTATGACACATATCGAGAGTAGAACACTAGCTCACGTGTGAGGCGTGCAATTGGTTCATTAGTTTATGAATTGTTACATACATACATATACACTAATTCAAGACACACTCTAAACAGTACACATCGCACATGGATTGCTAATTTCAGCAGTATGTTACACATGGCCTGTGGCGTACCTTTATGGATACAATGATAGGTAATGTTTTCTTAAAGTATTTTTAAATTATTTTTCGAGATAACTTTACTAAGGAAGTCCGGAGGCAGCTCGTTATGTAGTATGTTAATTTTAGGTACTACATATTTTCCCTTTTTAGTGGCTTGACGATTTGTAACAATTGAATCTAGTGGATTGACTCAACGTCAATTCACTAGATTTTCCACGGGACTTATATAATGAAACATACTCCAGTTTTAACCTGAGTAAGGTATTGGATGTGACCAAATACTTCTTTTAACAGGAAGAAGAACTGCATTCAACATCCCACAACTACGAGCAGCAGATGTCTGTTCTGACTGAACACGTGGCCGGCCTGAACGAGCAGCTGGCGAAGCAACACGACCAGATCGAGCACCTTAAGCACCAACTCTCCACCAAGAGAAAGTAGTCGACCCTGTTAAATCGGTGTCAAGTTTTGACACTGTATACTGTGCTCCATACTCTGCAACAAGGACGGGTTTGAACAAATTTGAGTGCTTTTTGAATATACTTCAAGTGTCAGACGCGTTAAGATACCTGATATGGCTTGTCCATAAACGGCAAGTAAATAGAATGATATCAGGTCCCTAAAATCATGTTATTCTGCTACAATGTGCAGATTTCATTATATAATTAGTGTTAAGATCTGTGATATAAGGCTGAGAGACGTGGAATTCTAGGAATGGCTAACACTTTCTTTACTTTTAACAATTTCCAGCTAGTGATAATTTGGTCATTCGCATTGCGTGCATTTAACTATGTTCGATATTTCTGTAACGGCTCTAAATTATTTTAATCAGTAGATTTTATAAATTACTAAAGATGTAGAAAAATTGGAAATAAACGCTAAAATCATTTGTGGCCAATATAATATTGCCATCGGACACAAGAGATTTACTTAGCTTACTTTTAAATTTTTATAAGGACCAGAAACATATGGTATTAGACAGATCTGTGAAAGGTGGCTTAAGCCATGAGGTTTATTTAAGAAGCTGGTAACAACACTATTGAGATGGGTGTGTTAAAACTGATCAGATGTTTTAGCAAAATTTTTTGATTTCTAGATAGGTTAAAATAATTGCAATATCTGATATGATTAAGAAACCAATCATTAACTTGTATGGTTCATAGTTGAAGTAACACTACATGTAAATCAAGAGCCTTATATTAAATAGATTTGATAATCTAAATAGCTTTTTAAGCTATTTCAAAATGAAGCCTTTGACCGGCTATGGTACCTTTATAAGGTGTTTTATAGTTCTAATGTCTGGGTCAGAGAAATTATCATTTCAACCATCCTGTGGGTGCTGTAAGTAATGGCATAAATAGCATGCAGACGTTTTCCTACGTCGACGCCATTTAAAAATGAGGTGTAATATTTGACAGATTTCATAGCGCGGAAGTTAATTTGTTCGAAAAATGTAAAGGTTAATGTTTCTTTCTGAACTATTATCTATATTTTATATTAATTAGATTAAAAATAAATAAACCAAAACACAGCTATTCATAAAATCAGAATAATTAAATAAAAAAGAATTAAAAATGTGCAAAAAATTAAAGAGCAAACCACTGAGGCATTGTCTTTTCTACCGACTTCAAAAAGGAGCCGGTACTCAATTCGACTGTATGTTTTTTTATGTGTGTTACCTCATAACTTTTTACTGGGTAAACCGATTTCGATGATTCTTTTTTTTATTTGAAAGCTGGTGCTTCACATGTGATCCCATATAAATTTGATCAAGGTCTGACCAATAGTTTTGAGTTATTCTTAATAATTTATGTATATTGAAGTCGGTTGGACAAAATGTTTAATTTTAAATTATGTATTAATATAATACTCTCGGAAACTGATAAACTTTTATTTAAAACTAACTTCTCAATTAAATGACATTTTGTTACAAAACAACTTCACCTCAGTGACGACAACTAGCGACATCTGGTGAGCAGAAGATTATTAGCTCTCATTGTTATGGAATAACTATCGAATATGCACGGCGTAGTATTGTCAGACCGTTGTAGACGGATTAAATTATTTAGCTTTTTGCAGACTGTCAAGTATAAGTTGGTATTCCAAGGCGGCGCCTGCTACGCTTTTGTGTTGCCACTATCTAATTCATATTTTACCTTAAACTCCCTACAAAAATGACCAAGACTGTTGTTTGTCATGTTAAGTTTGGTATTGAGGTCAAGTGCGACAAGGATTTTAGGTATATGCCATGACCAAAAGCGATCCAAGGCTCAACAGATTCTTGTTGCATTGGACTAAATTATGTATTGTATAGCTTTTCTAAAAAAATGAAAATGTAATTAAAATATTTTATTTTTTAGTTGTGGTCTATTAGTCGTGCTATAACTTCCATAAATTCACCAGAATCATCTGAATCACTGCTATCTAAATCGATCAAAAATGGTTCCAGCTATTTCAAGACGATCGTCTGTAAGTCGATAATTATCCTCAATATTTTTTACATGACTGCAGTGTTTCTCCCACTCTTCAACAGTTATTTTAGAAAATGCGTTTTGAATTCGCTGTTCCATATTTTCAGAGAGGCCAATGACATTGGAATCTGCGAATATTCTTTTGAAAGAACTCCATACAAACTCAATCGCATTAAAATCACGATGATAAGGAGGTAGTCTGACAGCTTTGTGACTATGTTCCTGAAAAAATTCATCAATTATGTAGACATCATTTTGTTTCAATATTTTATAATTTCGTATAATCATGCTTTTTTCATCTTCTCTAATTATTTGAAAGCGGGTGCTTCTCATGTGGTCCCATATAAATTTGGTCAAGGTTTGACCAGTAGTTTTTCAGTTATTCTTAATCATTTATATTGAAGTCGGTTGTAGAATTTTTTTTATTTTAAACTATTTGCTTAGCAACACTAAGAAGTTACACTAATGATCCCAAATGAAAATGATCTGTATTTTACTTCAAGTGTGAACCATTTAACAAAGTTTAATTGCGAAACGTATCACACCCCTATTTTATGTTGTATAATTGTATTTTATACGTTATGTTCTAATGCGTAAAAATATAATCCAAAACTTATATTTTTTGTAATTAATATTGTTTCAACCTTCAGCAATAAGAAGCCTTTGATGTATTTAGGTAATTTAAATATATGCGTATTTAATGGCAATAAATGCAGAGCCTTCAATACCGGGCGTTAAATTTTCTATATAAAATAAATATTCAATTTTCTTTACTAAATTTATATACATTATATATATTTACACCATGTGAAAAAATAATATAATCAACGATTAGTTTGAAATAAATCAATTACAATTTAAATTCTTATATTCTAACGAATTATTTTTTATTTTTTAACTTGTTCAATGGTTTCTTGAACGGTTTCCTATGCTAGTGTAAAAATAAATATAATATACTGTATAGTAAATTAAACCTATTTATGATTATTATGTATATATGTTACCGCTAAAAGCCGAAGTGCAGTTACACCTAGGTGTAGCCGGCTACATAATTTTTTAAATTAGATAAATGTCTGTGCCTTAACCGCACCTTTACCTACTGTCGCTGATATTACCTGATACGTTTTTCCGTATTTTTACAACTTTAACAGTACACCTAAATTTAACCAACTACTGCGGGCCGCACCTAGTCCTAGCCGGCTTTTAGCCGTAACATATACATACATACATACATACATATTTTACATATTGCAACATTGTTGTATAAAATAATTTTATTAAGTATTTGTCCACAATAGTAGTAAGTTACATTGTTCATATTTATATTTCATCATTTAAAAACATTATATCACTCTAAATATATAATTTACATTGGTATCATCTTGTTCACTACATTTTAATTAAAAAATCATACAATATTTTTAAGTCTCAAAGAACTTTTTTTATCTAATCATTGAGTTAAGAAATGGAGAATTGTAAATCAAAATTTATTTTTTCTGTATGTAGTGTTAATGTTTATATTTTATCAAGATTTAAAATAAGAAAGTCAGAAATATATCTTTAGTTATTGAATGTATGCGTATGATCCGCCCATACCCAAAGTACACTAGCGTACATACTAGGGATGTTACGGAAGTTGTTATATCGAAACCGAATTCGGAAGCGGAGTTTTAAAATTTTGTTTGTCGGAACCGGAACCGAAATCGGAACTGGTATCGGAGGTGGAGGCAGAAGAGATGTGTTAAGGACAGGTCTATTGCACTGTATTTTTCTTTTCAGTTACAAATTTTTTGAATTCTTCGAATTCAGTGGCATGCACAGTCTTTAAATGATTTTTAACGAAGTAGTCTTACCTCCCTTTCGTGAATATATTTTCTAACATAGTTTACACTTTGCCGTATTCTCAGAAATTTCATTGAAATAATTCCAAATGACTTGATTTTGGCTTCATTGTCCAATTCAAATAAATTTGTTACACGTCAAATAAAACACTACTAAAACTAATCAAAAAGTCGGATAAGTATAAATGAAGCGCGAACTCACAACATGCCAATTGCCAAATGATTTGCCTGCCGCAGGGGCAATCTAGGATGAAAAGCGATCGGGGCAATATCAGAACTGTCTCTACACATATGCCTGCCGTTCAGTATGAGAGTGTACGTCTCGCTGGATACGCATTGAGAATGGCGCCAGTTTTATCGAAATATCAATGAATCGGTATATATAGCCTTGGCTATTTTTTTATATAGAATGAGGATGACAAATGAGCACTATCCACCTGATAGTATGTGGATACTGTGGCCCACAGACACCCATATTTATCGATAAAAGAACTAATTCGTTAATAATTACAACCATAATATAGTCCAACATTTAAAAACGTTACAACGTTTAAATAAAGTTCTTTCTGCAACAAAATAAAACACATAGGTCTTCTATCACCAGTGTCAACATTTCACATTTTTTATTGGTATCCATTGTGACTTTTACTCACACGGGTGCTCCACACGAAAGTCGCCAACAAACTGATTGAAATTGCCCCAATTGCATTATACACGGGGCAGCGGTAACTATGATCTAGGAGCAAGGAATGTCTTGCGCCTTTGTCGCCCATCACAATTACGGAGGCAATTAAGGGTCATCCCTACTCCTACACCCTAGATTGCCCCCACGGCAGGCAAGTGAGTAGCCGCCTTTAAAGAGTAATCGACAGAAGGCACGGGGGGAGGGATGTTTCCGGGGCGACAAGTATAAAATTGTTTGTACACGCTGATCGCAGCCGCCGCCACCACTGTACATCGACCTCCGATATATAACTTCCGACAAAAATTTAACGGAACCGAAATCTGAATCGAAAGTGCAAAATCAATCGGAAGTTCCGAACTTTCGGAATCGGAATCGAACCTCCGTAACATCTCTAGTACATACGCACGATTTGCAATTCGAGGTTTGTAATTTGTTACTGAAAGCTCATCAGCGTAATCACGTTCATATTTAAAAACCACTTTTCGTTATTTAAGGTTCAAAAAACATTTCGACTATAAAAAAAATTATTTTTAATTAAAACTAATTTTACGGATTTTATTATGTAAATTATACTTATTTTAAATTAGAGTTCAAATGTTCATTAAGGTGTCTCAGGTCAACCTTAAACTGAGAATTTAAAAAATAACGAAAAAATTATTTTCCGTTCTGCTGCCTATCTTTTTTTTATATAGGATAGGGTGACAAACGAACACACAGTCCACCTGATGGTAAGTAGTTTCTGTGGCCCATAGATATATACATCCATCCTCAACTACGAATGAAAATGCAGATGTGTTGTCACCCGTGAGGACTAAGATAGAATGCCTTGTTTCCAGTAAAATGACATCCGACTCCGGTTCTCTACAATCACCATAGGAAACAGCAGCGTCAATCTGCTATTTTACGCTGGTATTCTTGTGAGAGTGTGGTCTTCTACCACGTATAATTAAGTAATTTAGAAGGTAGCCTTAGTTAACTATGATTGGTATTGCAAAGTGCTTGAAACGTTGAGAATATAAAATATTTTATTTTTATAGGATTGGGTGACAAACTAGCACACAGTCCACCTGATGGTAAGTGGTTACTGTGACCCATATCTATCCTCAATAAAGACTCAAGATGCAGATGCGTTGTCACCCCTGAGGACTAAGATGGAATGCCTTTTTGCCAGTAAAAAGGGTCTCCGGTTCTCTACACTCACCATACGAAACACAGCAGCGTTAACCTGCTATTTTACGCTGGTATTCTGTGAGAGCCTGGTCCTTCCCCGGTCGAGCCGATCCATTCGTGCTACAACTATACTACTAATATAGCTGCAGTATGGCTCTACCACGTATAAAATTTAATTAAACACGATAAAATCCGTAAAAAAAGAAACTAGTTTCATTCTATTAACTTCTTTATCTCTGCTGGCAGTGCAATGCAAACATTTTTCGTGTGTATTTATTTTAAGTTCTACAATAATTTCATGAAACATCGACGAAATATTTTTATAACTGCTCGAGGAAAAAGTATATCTAGAGCAAAAGGATTAAAAAAAATGTGTTTGCAGAAAGTACTCTTAGTGTTATGAATCATTAATCACCTTTTTGGCGATATCTTCGGAAACTGTTTCATAGACGGAGACATTTTAGACTAGTTCTTAGAAAATAAGGGTGACAAACGAGCACACAGTCCACCTGACAAGTAGATGCTGTGGCCCGTAGATTTTCATAACTATCCTTGATTAAAATAAAAATGTAAACGCTTGTCACCCTTAAGGACTAAGATAAAATGCATCGTAACTAGTAAAAAAGGTCTTCGGTACTCTACCAACCACTCAACATACGAAACACAACAGCGTTGAGCTGCTATTTTATGCTGGTATTCTGTGAGATGCATAGCATAGATAACATGAACTAGAAAAATAATAATCTCTTATTCTTCCAGTTTATGCTATCCGTCGATAAGCTGGCCGATTGGCCGTAACGTTTTTTGATACAAGGCTTGTGACAAATTAGCAAATTAAACATTATTCCCAATCTTAGCTGCTGTGTATTTTGAAATTTAGTTTCTTGTTGGTTTTTATAATAGATCTTCAGAGGTTGTCCTTTTGCAAGATGACCCATAAAAGCTGTGATTAAAGGGACTGTATGAAACATTTTTGATTTTAACTTTTATATGTTTAATAATTATTTATAGACGCTTACTTTTTTAATGTAATTGCATAAGTTGTATTTTCGCTTTCCGTGTATATTTTTTTATTACTTAATATGTTATATTGTGATCTCTATATTAAGTTATATGGAATCTCGCATGTTATAAATATAATGTAACTAACATGAATATAATTGTCATAAATTAGTTGCGTCTTAATAATTTGAGTCTTACCAGGTCGATTCGATTTAAAAAATCGGCTAACACTGGACAACCATCGAAAGACGTTCGTATTAAATTTTAGTTTTAAAGTATTATCCAAAATACAATTTTTACTTTTCTGAAGGAGATTCCTCATCCAGTAATATGTTGCTTACAATAAAAATCTAGCTTTGTTTAGGGGATTTAGTTTCAGAACTGCCGAGTTGATAAAATACAATCTAGTCCTCAGTTCTACCAATTCACACTAAGATACTTAAACAAAACCTTACGTTATGAGCGTTATATACTCCCGATTATATTAGCTTATCTATGGTTATATATGTTATATAACACATTTTTCGGCTAGTGATATTTTATGAGTAAGGTATTAATTAAAACGAAATTTGTACATAACTTATTTTATTTTCTAATATTGTGTCGATTGTAGTGTAGCAACAAGTATATACGATAACCTTGTTTAAATTATGTAATAGGTACATACCAAAGTGATAAAAGCCTACTTCCTATGTACCTGCACATTGACAGCAAGTAAGATAATTAGCAGCAAGCAAGTAGGTAAAAATATTCCGTGTAAAATAGGCGGCCGCAGCGGATGCGCAAGCATCCGCACAACTGCTTGAAATTTCTTTGGATTCTCTCGTGCGCTCTCGTCACCTGGAGAACATTCGGTATGTGTTTAAATTTTTGGGAGTAGCAATTTTTCGTTTGATTGCAAATCACACACTGTGGTGGCCAGTGGGCGTAAGTGTCGATGTACGCATATTCTAGAGCATCTCGGGTGTGCTCACAACTGCTCGGGTGGCCGAGGAGTATACACATATGAGCGCCATTTTCAACTCTGTTTTAGTCGTGATTTAGTTCATTATCAATTTATCAGTGAAAATTGTTCGAACATTTTGCTGTTCTATGTGCGTTGACCTCAGGATGAATGAGTGCGTGCTTTTGCTAGAGTTATAGTATCCCAATTCCTAATATATTAGAGGTACAAATACTATAATTCTAAAATAATACATACGTGTAGTTGGCGAAACTATTATATTTTTAATAACGACGAACTTTGACGTGAGGCTGATAATAAAAGGTCACATCAGTAAAAAAATATGTCTTAAAAACACAAAATATTAATTTGAAATTTCTTTCTTTTATTTTTTCACCATCTACTATGTTTTACAGCTTAGCCTCGGAAATACTACAAATAGTCGATATAAAAAAAAGTTGCCAACCTTAGTTTTGATACCTTTCGACAATATGCGGAGGTCGTCGTCTTGGTCGTTATCAGCTAGGACACAACATCATACCGTAATGCATATATTTTTTATTTCTACATCCTAACTCATATTTTTTTAAAAGAACAAACAAACCGCGAGTTTTTCTTCAAATAGTGTCGCTCGCCGTCACTCGGGGAGCTTTATTCCACGTACCAATGTTATCTTCGTTACATTCAAACTTTTCCTTTTTCGGGTGGGATGGTTTTTGCTACGTTATGTATTTATGTAATAAAATTAAAATCAAAGTAGGTAGTATTTCCTGGAAATGAGGCATTCCATCTTAGTCCTCACGGGTGACAACGCATGTGCATTTTGATTTGTAATAGAGGATAGATGTAGATGTCTATGGGCCGCGGCAACCACTTACCATCAGGTGGACTGTGTGCTCGTTTGTCATCCTTATCCTATAATAAAAATAGTAACTGAATGACTGATTTGACTTCTATTTGAATTTTTCAGTAACAGATTTCGTGAATTAAGTTAGGTTAGGTACAATTTCAATACAAGCCTTATTAAAATTATAATTATTTGCAGATTTAGATACATAGCGCCACGCCTGTAATCCCCGAGGAGGTTGGCAGATTATATTTATATTTTGAGTTTTGCTTCAAAAAATATACAAATTAATATTCATTTTTGCTTTCGACCAATTCTTTGTCACATCACAACCATTATCATCATAATCTTACAATATTAAATGATCAAGGAATTCGAAAAAACCACAGTCCTAAGCCATCAGCATCCATGGACTTCCTGCATGTAACCCTATCATTACTCCATCTAGTGGAGGCCCCATTACGAGGCTATCCCTCATGAACCATTGGCGGTTCGTCGAGCTATATGACCGGTCAACTGTCACTTCATCTGATTCGTCTGTGTTACATTGCGAACGATTCCAGATACATTGTACATTTTAATATTATGCTAGTTATTTTCTGTAATTCCAGAGTGTTTTCTGAAATTAATAAAAATGTATTCACTATAATATAAATTTTGTTTGAAATTGTATAAATATGTATGAAATGTAAGTATTTGGTATATGTATATAAATAAATAGTTTTAAATATATAAAATCTGATTTTCTTTTCGATTTTCAATCTTCGATAAATATGCTGTACTTATAGAACGATACAAGCAGATCCGACCTTTTGCATTTTTTGGTAGATAGTTGGCTTTTACTCTGATAAAAGGATATTATTGCGTTTAAATTGGCGGCTTATTAAAAATTCCTTGGCGTTTCAGGCAATGCCCCCTAAAAGTGATGCCCGTGTAATAAAGTTTTATTGCTTGCAATTGCATGAAGAGTTTGTAAAGATAATCAGTTTGAGAAAGAGCTCAAATTATTTAATTTTTGGTCTGTGTAGTATCAATATAGGCCGTTATGGAGTATTAAAAAGAACTTACCTACTTAGTGTGGACGCGAACGCGCGTACGTGCGTGCTGTGTGTGTGTGTGTGCGCGCGTGTGTGTAAAATACGCGTTCTGACGGGCGTTTTACTTGTAATTGTGCATAAAGCTTTAAGGGAACCCGACCTCATCAACCATATTAATTAATAACAGTTTTAGCTTATACAGATAACTTATACTAATATAAAAAATCTTTGCTAAGTATTTTAAAAATTACAGAAATTTATAAAAAAAACTGAGGCAGTTATAAGGACTGCCGACAGAAGTAACAATTCACTGACAAGCCAGACTAGGGATGCGTAGCTAATATGCTCATGACGTATTGCGCTTGCGCAATTACAATAAAAAAAAACTTGTAGCAACAGGAGTTAAAAGACCGTCACAGGATGTAGATTTTTTAGGTGGCAACCTTAGTTCATAATTTTATGTTATCAGGAAAGTGCTGCTGCCGATCTCTTATTTCATTTTTCTATGTCGCCTCGTATGACACTCGCGGAATTATATGGGTTAATAAATTCTAAATGAGTGACCTTTTTCTATTATATCTTGTTTCCGTGTGTTACCATCTATTTTGTCATGTACGTACACCGCTTTGAAAGTGAGTTGAAAGGTGAAATAAAACATACAAGTATATGCACAACTTTGTATTATAACGATAATCATAAGCACCTTATAATATGTCATCTGTTACAATATTTTGATTTCAACAGTTACATTATCGTTATAAATATTTATACAAAATTTATCAATTTGTTGAACAGCTTTGCAAATTATTCGCTAAGGTGAGGTCAGGCACTCGCGCACACTCGCGGTGATCCACACCTATACAACAAGCGACTGTTCAAGACAGGATAATATGCATTATGAGCGTATTTCTAGAGTCATAATTTTCATATCAATGATATTTTATTTTTCATTTTGGCGTCTCTAAATTGAGACAAAAATATTATGTGTTGATAGTTTTTCTTTATCACAAAATTAGTGAATTGATAATGAGCAGTGGTAAAGTACATATAATATACATGATACAAATGAACTGTCGTACGTCAAGATTTCCCATCTTACACACACACACATTATTTCCTTTTTTAACATATATTCGTTATTATAACAATAAAATACAATTTTAAAATGAAATCATCCCGCGACAAATTTTAAAATTTTACGAGAGTCTTAAGAAAGAAAGCAACGATCTTTTTAAATCTCGATTGCTACAATCGAGATTTAAAAAGGTCGTTGCTTTCTTTGTTTGCCCATGTTGTCCGACAAAGCTTACCCGAAGCGTGTCGCAAAATATACCAATTCCTTATACACGGCGTTTGTCGGAGTCAACACTAATTTTACGCATCAACAGTCTTGTACAGTCACTTGCTTTCAATTTAAGATAAAATGTAGGTAGGTATAAGTGAACACTTCCCGATTGTATGGGCTTCAGTCAATTGATAATCCATACACGTGTAGGATGACACGTCTAGATGTGATTAGATTTATACTAAATATAATATGCCCTATAGTTTCTGGAAATGTAGATTAACAAAGCCAATAGTAGTATAAAAATATTACAATAATGAATCTAAGTATATACAGACATAGTGACTGGAAAATAGACTAAACAGATATTTAAATAAATAAAAGAAGTCAAATATAAACAAAACTAGGTGCACTCAATCACGCACAGTTTCACGCTCGGAGCTTCATTCTTCCTTTTACACACTTCTTTAGTCTTTCATGATAGCACAAGAAAAAAATAAACGATGGATTTTCGTAACATGGCTGCAGTTCTCCTTTGGCACACTATACACACTAAAAATAAAAAAAAAATAAAAATTAGATATAACAGAAACCAAAATGCAAAATCTTGAGTGCCCTTGTACGCTTGCAATAATTCATTATCTGTGTGATATAATTTCTAAATACATTGGAACTTTATAATGCTTATTCAGGTCTTGTTATTTAAGTTCGTTATGTAATTTATTCTAATTCAAGAAATTTTTTTGCCGCAGAAATTAACCGTTAAAATTAAAGTAACGATAAACATTTTGATACCTGGATTGCGTTATTTTTAAAGCAATATTGCATGTTCATGTATTATACATTCAATGCCTAAAATTTATTCTAACGTTACTTGTTGCCAGTTAATTCATGTGCACATATATTTCAAGTTATGTCCAAAATATGTAGTTGTAGTAAATATACGAAAACAGTCAGTCAACAGTAATACAGCCAGCAGACGTGTCGAGATAATGATATAAATACTGGTTGGGGTCTAACTACACTATTTCATTGAAGCTATAAAATCATTATAGACTAAGTGTTAAAGATATGATTTTATTTAAATAATGACAATAAAAAATATCCTTTTTAGCGTTAGAACGTGGCTGCCATATAAATATGATTGGTTACTAACATAACTATAAATAAATTATTACACTAAATACATAACATTAAATGGGTGGGTAGTTTTATTGCGGAGTGGTGGTAGCAACTCTAACAGTGTATACAGACGAATGGCACTTTGATGTCGGTTGTCGATCAATGGGAACGTTTGTCACTTGACTCTTAAAAGTTGTTCAGAAAATCCACTAGGTTTTTAATTTTTATATCATAATTAAAAAAAAAAAACTATTTTATCGTGAATGAATGAAAGGAAAATATGTATATCTTGTTCTCTTTATGACAATTTTTCATTATTTCTCTTTTGACGGCTGATTTTTCAATCTTCTTTTGATCTTCTTTTTTTTTTCTCTACTTTTGACTAACATTCTTGGGCATAACCACATCACAGCATAATCGACATTTTGCAGTCCAAAGTGGTTTTGACCGGTTATGAGTTTTGACTGTAACAGATATACAATTTTATCGGTGCTGAAAAATAACGTTAGCGTTATTTTTTAGCTACCTAATTATCAACTTATAGCTTTTCTTCTTCTTGTGGTTCAAAGTTACCTTACTTTTCAATTTGTTTCTTAGAATTTCTTAATTGTTATTGTCGAAACAACAGATACTTTTAGTTAAACAAACCGATTTTTTTCGGTTACCAATATAATTTCGGTCATGTAAAGGTATAACGATACCCCTAAAAATAGCGTTACCGTTATTTTATACCGGTGGCGTGGCGCATCGGTGAATTATAAGCGCTTTCGTTATACCGGTAACCTCATATCTTAACCGCAATCAAGCCCTGCCCACAGCCCCACAGAATACATTAAAGTGCCGTTCGTCTGTAAGAGCACAAAGGGCAAATTTTTATTACCAGAACAGTTTTAAGGGCTTTAAACAGTACCGTTTACGTATCATATATTAATGTGAAAATAAGATATGCAATTTAACGAAGTTTTTCGCTATTGCTATTTGAAAAAAAAATAAAAAATGAAATGGTAATAAACAACAAGATAATATATTGCCATAACTAGGTTGTTATTGCACTAAAGTGCAAGCAAGCTAGCTTGCTTATACGAGTATATACTTAAGATTGCATACAATATACGTAATGGTTGTATCTAGTACCTTAGTAATACAAGTTAAAGTCAAATTCATCTGCCAGTAGTTTTTAACTAATTTATAAAATTTCGATGTTATAATTAAGATTTTTGAATAATTTTTTAATATATAATATGTATATTTCAGTTCAAGAATATGCCTTTAAAATGTTTCTGGCAATAAAAATAGTGGTGTATATTCAATAATACAAAAGCAGTTCCCGTAATGCTTGTGATACACACAGAAACGTTAATTGAATGTAAAATCAAACATCGCTACTCTCACGATTTTCGTACGACGAAAATTTCAATTTGCGTTCAATCATGAAGTGACATCGACACTAAATCAACAAATGAATTCAGTTACTATGTACACGCTAAGAATTATATTTGTATTCTCTCTTTTCTTTTTCTCTTTTTAAAAACCTCACCCCCACACTAGGATTTTCTTCTGTGTCGTGGAGGCAGTTTACAGACATAAATTGCACAAGGACAAACATCCAGACCCGGAACAACTATTTGTAGGCCATACAAATACTTGTTCCGTGCGGGATTCGAACCCGCAGCCCCCAGCGCAACAACTGATTGCTAAGCCACTGCGCCACGGAGCCGTCAACATAATATAGTTACAACATAATATCGGATCTTTGATGAAACGTCTATCACGTGATATTTCGCACAATGTAAACACATTATCCTAACACTCTTAGGGTGTTATTGTAGTAGCAAAGAACGAGACAGAACATATTGTGTACTTTATTGCACTTTTCAAACTATGCGATTGAATGCTTCGTTATATTGTGCGACTGGGACAATGGCCGCAATATACGCTGTCTGTTATTCGCTCTGACTACCACAAACTCCTCAAGCTTTTAATAGTGATAAACAACATGCACATGAAGTAGGTATAATAAAGTCCTCCAGACCGAACTCCGTTACCAAAAGAGACTAGCCATCTGCACAGGACACGATTATAGTGCACGAGTGTGTGTGCAAACGCAGGTGCACTCTCTATTCCCTGCTTTTTATACATGAAATATAATAACTATCCAAATAACTTATCTCTTTGACAGTACACGTTAGCGGCAAATGTTTTAACATCAACAAAAGATAACTACTAATTTAATATTATATCCTAACTATATAATTCAATATAAACCACAATGCATCGTTTTATTTCACGCACACTGAGGGCCTGGGACGTAACAAATATTGAAGATCGATACGTTTTAAGTTTTAGCTACTTAAAACTTTACCGAGTGATAGAAACAGCATCGATATATAAGAGATCTTATCACAAATGTTAATAAATGATTCTACTGTTGGAGATATATAACAATTATGCAATGAAAAATGAAAAAAAAAATCATCTTATACTTCCTCACATTGTCTTAATATATATATCCAACAGTAAACATTCTCAGAAATTTATCTATAAAACAGTATTTCATTTCATAGAAAGCAGTCAACCCACAAACGGGGACATGTTAAGGCCGTGTACAGATTAAAAATGCATCCCCTCATGAGTGTAATGCCTTAAACAACATGATATAAAAGAGAACGCGCCAAGAAACTTCGACTTCACACCATTAGCACTAGCTACGCTTCTAAAGAGACTTTCGGTTGTAGCGTCCTTTCGCTATATGCTCGAATCTCGCACTTAGCAAATGTTTAGACGCATACGTTTCTCGATTTATATGTAGCTCAAACTTAGTTTAATAGCATATTGATTGTAGAAAAAAAAAACTTCAATATTTTAGCATGTAATTAAATTGTATTATTTTACAATGTAAATGTTTTTTTCTGAATTCTCATCAGTCCGTAATTAGTCCTCGACTGGATGTGGGCTAGTCCCATAATAGGTAGTGTCGTATTTGACGTAATCGTCGTGCTTTCGAGGCGGAATGACGATAGAAGTACCTGATGTTTTACACCTGTAATACTGATGCGCTTCGCTGCTCTGGATGTTTAGCGTTTAGATATAGAAGAATGACTAAATTTTCATCCTAAGTACCATTGTCCGTTTTTTTCGCCTGCCCTAAAGACAGACTAGATGTTCACATAGCTATTGTGAAGTATATTTTCTCCGGAATCTAATAAAGCGAATTATATCTCACTTATCTTATATTTTTATGTCTCTGATGATAGACAAATACATTTTTGAGGATCGAATAATGGTCAAAAATCATGTGGAAATGCAACTGTGTGGGTAGCATTATCAGTGCGAGTGTATCAGCTCTTCGCTCACTAATCTGACGTGGTGAGTGTACAGAAAACCCTGACACGTTCTTAAATTGACCTTTGTCCAGAAGAAGACTAGAAAGAGTGATGTGATATTATATAATTTAATAATTTGGCCGTCACCACAGTCCAGCGAGATTTTCGTCCTTAAATTATTATTTTTCATAAAAAATATTCTCAAGTTGAAATCTTAGACTTTGTATTCGACTTTGGTGTTAACATAATTTGAATCACTATCGAACATAAGTACCTAATAACACTTATTTGAGCTACATACAAACCTATTAACAGAATACGCGAAAATGCCACTAGTGTCGAAACGTTAAGCGTCATTTTTGCTTGTGCACCAAAACTACGTGTCGTCCGGTCACGTGACGAGGCGAGGCAAAATGGACCGTAAGTGTATTTACTAAACGGCGATATTTGCCTGCTAGCAGCGATCCGCATCTGGCGGCGAGGTCAGGTACGGGTCCGCGCGTTTGTGGTCGATGAGCGCTTTCACCGTTGACGAGTCCGCTGGCAAGTCGGATTTCTTGCGCAGTAAAGGTTTACTTGCGTTGTTGTAGCCTTGTTTTCTTGTCTGAAACAATTAAATACTTCAATTAGGTAGTTATAGACAGTGTTGGGACGATGTTCGAACGTCTACCGCCCGATATTATCCCATAGGTGTCATAAGAGGCGATAGAATAAAATTAAACAGGAGATGGATACAAATACAGAAACTTTTTTATTCAATATACAGAATACCAGCGTAAAATACCATCTTAACCTATGGCGAGTGTAGAGAACGGAAGAGCCTTTTTACTGAAAAAGAGGCATTCCTTCTTAGTCTTCACGGGTAAC
Source organism: Parnassius mnemosyne (assembly GCA_963668995.1). Taxonomy (NCBI): domain Eukaryota; kingdom Metazoa; phylum Arthropoda; class Insecta; order Lepidoptera; family Papilionidae; genus Parnassius; species Parnassius mnemosyne. Next base: position 13,402,220 of record CAVLGL010000057.1, read on the forward strand.
AACGCATCTGCATTTTGATTCGCACACGAGGATAGATGCAGATGTCTATGGGACACAGCAATCATTTACCATCAGGTGGATAGTGTGCTCGTTTGTCACCCTATGCTATAAAAAAAAATATGGTTTTAATTTATTTCAGAGTTAAGAGCTGGACATCTAGTTGTACCAATGTACCACTTACCATAAGGTCAACTGTGTCCATTCGCATACCCTGTCTGTTATTTCTACAAAAAAAAAAAGAGAACAATACTTACGTCGTTCTGTTCCCGGTCGGATCGGCGCGCGGGCTCCGAGGCCGCGACGTGTGCGGGGTGGGACGCGGGGTGCGGCGCGGGCTCGGCCGGGGGGGGCGCGGCCGCGGGCGACGTGGCGCAGGCGGAGGCGGAAGCGGAAGCGGGCAGCGACAGCTTAGCGATCGCCGGGTTCGCGGCCGCACGCTCTTCCAACCGCTGCCAAATCTCCTCGCGCTGGAGTAACCGCTCGCGCTCTCTGACAATCAAATGGAACTTCATCGATAAATTGGTTACTTTCTTTCTTATGTGTTCCTAGTAGCGATATCTACGGTGTTTTCAAGATGGTACAACTCCCTTTCTGCCACAGATCTATTGCTGTCACCAAATGGTAAAATGGAAAAAAGCAAACAGAGTCTTACGGAGGTGACAAACATCTGTAGCCTTCTTCGCTTGAAGGGTACATGAGCTACAGCAGCCACTTATTATCAATCAGATGCACCGATGGTCGTAAGTCACTTAGTTTTATAAAAAAACCGTCTTAAGCTAGGGTCCCACGGCCTGTTTTGTCACAGGTCAGACCGCGCCAGGCCGGACAACAGGCCGTGGGAACCATCGCATCCGATGAGGCCTGTGGTGGCCTGTTGGCGCCCGTCCGATCCATCGGGAGTCGGTAAGATCAAAGGCGCGGCGCGACGGCGCCTGTCGCGGCCTGTACGGGCGCGTCTGCGTCGGTTGCAATCGTTCATTTCAACTGCGGTGGCGCTTGCGCGTACATGCTCATGATGGAATGGACGAACGAGCTCATAATCGAGTTCTTAACTCTTTATGAAAATGGACCAGCGCTTTGGAATAGTTCGTCGCCTCAACATAAAAACAAGAACGGCTTTTGTTGAATGACGACACCCACCAGCGTCGTTTTTTCTGCTTTCTTTTTACTTGGTTTATCAAACGTTCACCAGTGAATAAAACCACAGCAGCTGCACGCGCAGACTTGCGCTCCGCATCACTTTACAAGTTGGAATGTCAGTCGACAGGCCGCACCAGGCCGGCACACGCCGTGGGAATGCTCAGTACGGGCCGCGACAGGCCCATACAGGCGGGACAACGCCCGGCGCGGCCTGTCGCCTGGCAGGCCGTGGGACCCTAGCTTTAGCTATTCATTAATCAGTTCCGATCTGAAATGTTTCCGTAGAATATGCCGTGAGACGTAACAACGTAATCCTCCGAAATGATAATGCACCTGTGGTCTTTTTTCTTTCCGTGGCTTGGTCACCCACAGTGCATCAAGCTGAAACATACTTGGACGGTCCGAGGTGGCCGCTTTCAAGAGACGTCCTCGCCTCATTCCCGTCGCAAGTCGCGGGGGAAGAGGAGTGTTAGTATAACAAGATGCTGCTCTCCTTACTCTCCGTAGTCGAGCACATCAGCCACTCAAGACAGAAATTATGGAAATATGTTCCTCCGCGCTTTGCCTGAGTAGGAACAGGGGGAGGACTTGTAGGTCAAGGAACGGCCGGCGCCGGTGGGCCGCGGATATATGCGGAACACGATAGGGTTTTATTCGGTGAGCGATAGACATAGCCCATTCTTGCCTCAAGAGGCGCGTAAGCGTAACTCCACGAAAAAAAAAAAGATTTTCGTGGGCTGAAGTGTCCACTTGTTTAGTGTACTGTTAGTTTATTTGCCATATTAATGCCATAAAAGAACATTTTAACAAACCACTAAACCACAGGCTGTTCTGAATCAAAACCAAAGCCAAAATCAAAACAAAAAGGAAAACCGACCTTTGGAATTTCTTTTTAAAAGCGAATGTTATAAATTGGATAAGTGACAATGTTTTACACTTTCTATTAAATACAGAAAAAGGAAACTTACTTCTGCTTCTCCTGTTTGTACTGTTGCGTGCACTCGTCGAAAAGTTTCTGATTCATCTCCATAAATAGCTTGAGGGCGTTGTAGACGAGACCGTGGATCGTCTTGTTCCAGTGGCTCTTCGTGTTCCGGTACAGCGAGGGGAACATTATCGGTAGTATGTGTGTCGCGTTGTCCGATATGAGCGACATTATGTATTCGTTGTTCCAATAGTAGAGTGCGCGTTCCGCTACCTGAAAAAAAGTATGAGCAATTTGGTTTTTTCTACGTTAGACTCTAGGCTATTAGATCGATCGAAGATTCTTGGGCCTCAAATGACACTACCTCATAGTCTATCTATTGGTAAAAAGTAACTGCAACTCATAGATTTGATGAGTAAGTCTAGACTAGACGTGTGACGTCTAGACTAAAAATTAAGGCATATAATCCACTAAAGTGTAATTTAATAGACACTTTAAAATGAAACTTGTTCAGTCTAGAGTGCATATATTGCCAAGAAGCGTACTGTTAGCGTATTTTTTTGTCATATTTGTGATATTATACATTGAATTACAACAATGGATGCATTATTTTGACCTTTCTATTATCCTATACGTTCCCGCCATTTTATAACACCGACGAACGTCATGAAGCATCGACGCGAACGTTAGTATAATGACGAATACGCGTCCATGAACATATGCCTCCGTGAACAAAAGGCCTAAAATTGAATGGAATTTGATGGGTGGATTAAATGAATCGTAGGCTATTATTACACTGCCTCTTTCGGCTTTTAAAACAAAACAAAATGGGCACTGTTACAAACGTAAAAAAAGCTTCTGACGGTATCCATAGATGATGGCAAGCCCCAAATTTACAAGTACGTTAAACCTAACTTTACTATGATACAAAATATCAATTTGCTTTTGGTTCAATGCAAAATGTGTGTCAGTAACTCATATTTAATATCAGCTAGTTGCAATATTTGTGTGAAAAAAAATATTATTTCCCGGGTCCGAATGTACACTTAGTGACTGTGTTTTTTGTCTCTGACACTACCAGAAATATTGAAAAAGCATTACATTATACATGAGTGCTGTTGGAACCCCAATTATCAGTGGACTGTAATTTAATATTATGAAAAAAAAAAAACATAATATAGTAGTAATAGGCGCGCGAATTATCTTGTTGCTGAAGTATATATAAAAAGTAAAGTTCAGATCTATATAATATACATCCAACAGCTGGGCGTAGATCCCATAGATTTCTCGTGTGTGAAAGGATTACGGAGCAATTATTACTGGGAAAGGAACACGGATTACTCGCGTACTATATCGTGGTGGTTTTATACGTGGTAGAGCCATGCTGCAGCTATATTAATAGTATAGTTGTAGCACGAATGGGTCGGCGTGAAATAGCAGCTTAATGCTGCTGTGTTTCGTATGGTGAGTGTAGAGAACCGGAGACACTTATTACTGGAAAAGAGGCATTCTATCATAGTCCTCACGGCTGACAACGCATCTGCATTTTAATTCGCAAACGAAGACAGATGTAGATGTCTATGGGCCACAGCAACCACTTACCAACAGGTGGACTGTGTGCTCATTTGTCACCCTTATTCTATAAAAAAAAAACTATATGAAAATTATTGCGAGCGCGCCATAGCTACCAGGGGTTATAAAAGTAAAAGTATTAAGTACAGCTGACCCGTTCCCTTGCTCCTCAGGGATCAAATACCATTAATCTTTAACCATAGTCCTTGGTAGTAGCTGTCAGTAGCAGTAATCCTGCTAGTATAATTCTGCAAATATATTGTTGCAAGTGATAGCTTCCGAAGTATTCCAAGTTGTTGTCATATGCGATATCATTACCATTATGACTTTGATACGATTTTACGATGGATTACCTGAAAGTGTGGACTGGACACGCATTTTGCCAGCTGTCGGAACAGTGGGTCCATGATTTTCTGGAACTCGGCTGGCTCGATGACATCGAGAATCTCTTCCATCTCGTTCAGAAACATCACCTCTTTGGGTGAGTGGGTTTTCGGCCAATATTTTAATAATGCCCTGAAACCATACATTATACGGATACATATTTAAAAATATAAGACTGTGTGTTGTGGTGGGATTGGCAGGCTGAATGGTCATTTTAATAGCTATGGTTTGGCTTGGAATTATAAATTCAAACATTATTAATTTTCACAATCAGTCATTAATTTTTTTTTATTATGTTTTGTTTTCTTAGTTGATTTTAAATAAATTCACGTTATTTTCAACGGAGAAAAAGTAGGAGGTTCTCAATTTGACTGTATTTTTTTGCGTGTTACCTCAGAACTTTTCTTGATGATTCTTTTTTTATTTGAAAGATGATGCTTCTCATGAGGTCCCATATAAATTTATTACCTTAATAATGTGTATTTAATTAACTTCGACTACATTGATGATGTTCTCATTTTATGTATATTGATTGAAGTGGATTGCGGACGCCCGTCTGGCTACGCTGAATGTACGAGGGTGGATTGAAAAGTACTCGGCCTAACACAGATCCATTCAATTCTAAAAATCAAATCTACCCACATTATTTAGTTCAGTTCAGACTAGTTCATTGTGTGAAGTTTGAAACGTGTGCGATAATTAGTTGTGATTTTATAAATTTATTAACAAAGTAATCGGACATAATTTCCGCGAATGGAGCAAATCGAGCAGCGTGCCGTCATTAAGTACCTTCATAAGAAGGGGCTATCATCAAAAGCCATCCATGATGACATGGTCAGTACATTAGGCGATTGTGCTCTGTCATATTCATCCGTCAAAAAATGGATAGCAGAATTTAAGCGTGGTAGAGAGAGTGTGAAAGATGAACCCCGCTCTGGAAGGCCTTCGACGTCAACTACTGACGAAAATATTAAAAAAGTACTTGATTTAATAATGGGAGACCGCAGATTAAAAATTAGAGAGATAGCCGAGATTATAGGCATCTCTTATGAACGAACTCAAAACATCATTGTCAACGAGTTGGGTTTCCACAAGGTGTCTGCGAGGTGGGTTCCGCGACTGCTTTCAGTTGAACAAAAAAGGACGCGATTGACTATTTCACGCGACTGTTTGGAGTTATTTGAAGCCGATGCAGATGATTTTTTGAATCGTTTTGTTACTATGGACGAAACATGGGTTCATTACTGTACACCGGAAACAAAACAACAATCAAAACAGTGGAGAAGACCTGGTTCACCACCCCCTAAAAAGGCTAAGTCGATTTTGTCGGCAAATAAGGTGATGGCTTCAGTATTCTGGGACTCGAAAGGTGTGATTATGATTGATTATCTTGAAAGGGGTCAGAATATAAACTCTGATTACTACTGCACCTTACTACGTCGTTTACGAGAGGAAATAAAAGAAAAACGTCGAGGAATGCTCAGAAGAAAAGTCAATCAAGATAACGCCCGTGTTCACACGTCAGTACAGTCAATGGCTGAAATTCACAACTGTGGCTTTGAACTGTTACCGCATCCGCCGTATTCACCTGATCTGGCACCATCAGACTTCTTTCTGTTCCCTAACCTAAAAAAGCACTTGGGAGGTCAAAGATTTTCGACAAACGACGAGGTCAAAGCAGCTGTAGACGCATATTTTGACTCTAAGGAAGAATCATTTTTTTTCAACGGTCTAAATGCTTGGAAGGGGAGGTGGCAAAAGTGTATTGAACTTGATGGTGATTATGTAGAAAAATAAAAATATAACTGATTTAGTTTTTGTTTATTTTCTTGGTTAGGCCGAGTACTTTTCAATCCACCCTCGTATGTGGAGCAATGAATGATAAGATGGATGAAGTATGCGAAATGATGAATGATAGAGGAATAGATGTGTTATGTTTAATCGAGACGAAACGAAAGGGAAGAGATGTCACTGCACATGGCATGTATACCGCTTACTGGTCTGGTGTAGACGAGACCGAGCGGGCATGCCACAGGGAGTTGGTGTCATCCTTTCAGAATGAATGGGTTAATGTGTGAAAGAGTATGTAAGTGTAAGCCCAAGGCTGCTGTGGATAGGAATGAAAGTGGGCTTAAAGAAGTTGATTGTGCTAGGGGTGTACGCCCCAGATATGTCCAAGCCGAGTTATATCCGAGAGCAGTTTTGGGACATGGTAAGGATGGTGTTGATGAAATGTAAGGGAAATAAAAATATTATTATGTTAGGAGATTTTAATGGTTGGGGTGAAGATGTCTGGTTATGAAAGGATATTGGAAACGTTTGGCGATGAAAGTATAAATGAGAATGGTGAAGACCTCCTCACAATATGCGCGGAAAAGAATATTTTTGTGAGGAACACTTTCTTTCGTCATAAGAGGATTACATATATACATGGGAAAGAGGTGATGATAGAAGCATGATAGATTTCATAATTGTGGATGAAAGAATGAGGAGCGCAGTGGTAGATACAAGGGTTTACAGGGGTCCAACGTAGGGATGGATCATTATTTGGTCTTATACCGAATTAATGTCTATTCAGGTTTTGTTGGCATCTGAAATCTGTGTCTACCACTGCGTTACAGCGTATAAGAATAGAGAGGTTACAAGATGAAGGTGTAAATGAGAAGTATAAATGTAGATTGAGGGAAAATATAAGTGCTTTGAATGAATTAAACTTGAAGACTGTATGGAATAGTGTTAAGAAAGTTTTGGATGTAACCACCGAAGTATGTGGTGTAAGTAAGATAACGAGTAAAAGGAAAAATAATACGTTGTGGTGGATAATAGGTACGGATGGAAGTTGAAGCAAAGAAGAGAGCATGGCTAAATATACTAGCTACCAAAGCTGGTAATTCTGGCGGTATAAATGATGAAATTGAAAGAAAAAAGGCAGACTTTAGACGTATAAATAAGAGAGTAAAAGAAGTTGTTGAAAAGAAAAAGCAAGAAAGAACGGATAAGAATGATAGAAGGATATCTGATAACTTCCAGGCAAATATTAGAATGTTCTGGAAACTCGTAAGAACTGCCAGGGAGAAATTCAAAACAGCCTAGAATGAATGCTATACGAGACGAGAATGGCTGTATGCTGAATGACGAAGTTTCGAGTTTAAAAAGATGGAAGGAATACTTTGAAAGCGTGTATATGAGTGAAGAGTCGTCTGAATTAAGTGAAATAGAAATTCCGAAAGAAGTGGAGAGATGTAGGGAGACAACTGTAGATGAAATAAAGAAAGCAATGAAAAGCTTGAAAGCAGGTAAAGCAGCCGAATATGATAAGAGTATCACTCGAAATGCTAAGGGCTGGAGAGGGAGTGGTGGTAGGCCTGCTGTACACCTTGTTTAATTTATGTTGGGAACTGAAGCGGGTACCTTAATACTGGTGAAAAGCAAATAGTTCCAATATATAAGGGAAAGGGGTCACAGCAGGACTGTAAAAACTACCGTGGTATCAGCTTGCTTAGCATTGTGGGTAAACTTTATGTTAAGGTGTTAATTGAAAGAGTTATGGAAGAAACTGATGGAAGGGATGTGCAAGCTGGATTTGGAAAGGGAATGGGGTGTACGGATCCAGTATTTTCCATGCGCAGGAGGTTTTTGGCCAAAAAACATAAAGTTTTTTGTGTGTTCATAGACTTGGAAAAGGCTTAAGACAGAGTGGACAGGAATGTGTAATGGCAAACACTGAACTCATTTGGGTTGAGTGCTGGGTTGATACGGGCATTGAAGTCTTTGGGGACTGGGAAGGGACTCTAGTACTTGCGTCAGGATCAACGGGGTCTACTCGGACTAGTTTGGCCTCCATAAAGGTGTCAGGCAGGGCTGAGTGGCTTCCCCGTGGCTGTTTAACCTATTTATGGACAGTTGTTTGGTAATTTTGAAAGTTGGAGAATGTGGTCTGAGAATGGGTGAGTTAACCGTCAAATGCCTTTTGTACGCCGATGACCAAGTCATATTTGCATCGTCAGCGGCCGAGTTGCAAATGATGGTTACATTAATGAACTGGTCATTATTAAGTATCGTAAGAAAGGAAAACGTTATGTGAAATAAGAATAGAAGGGGCGTTGATTGAGCAAGTGGATGAGTTTGTATATTTGGGATGTCTATTTAGCAGGGATGGTAGATATGACAAGGATATAGAACGACGAGTGAACGCAGGAAACAGAGAGAATGGGGCTCTACACGCTATTATGAAAAGTCAGAATGTGTCAAAAAAGGCACGTATGGCAATTCATAATACAGTATTTACAGTTAATATATACAGTAAATCCCTACTTTTAATGTATGGTAGTGAAAGTTGGGTCTCGCAGAAGAAGCACGAGAGTAGAATAAATGTTGTAGAAATACGGTCATTAGGGAGTATGCTAGTACTGAATCTGAATGACAGGATGAGAAACTGTGTGATAAGATAAAAGTGTGGTTTGCAAGATGACGTGGTGACCAGGGTTAAGAAAAGAATGTTTCGGTGATTTAGTAATGTAGAAAGAATGAACGAGGAAAGAGTGACAAAGCAAATTTATGTAGCAGAAGTAAACGGCAGAGTCGGGAAAGGACGCCCTAGACGAAGGTTTATCGACCAAATTGGCGATAATATTGAAAATGGGCCAGATTAGGAGTACGCTTAACCGACGAGCATGTATGCGTAGATATGTGGATGTAAAGGATGCGAGAGAGGTGTGGCAGGATCGTGCCAAACGGAAGTCCGTAGTCTCTGCCTACCCCTCTGAATGACAGGCGTGAGTGTTTTATGTTATGTTATGATGAAGTCGGTTGTGCAAAATTTTTAATTTTACCACTTATTTTGACTATGCGAGTCACACGGCACGCAATATCAATGACGTATACGGACTTAGCAGTACTAACGAACATACTAATGAACCTCGTCGCTCCCCGGAAAACAAGGATGATAATGACAAACTGAAAGCGACAGTGGAAGTGGATCTGTCTTTAAACTACGTCAAAACAATATTAGATCATTTGCGGCAAAATAAAGAAGCTTGACTAATGGATACCTCACGAACTGAGTGAGGCACGGTTCACGATAGAGACGTCGGCATAATTAGCAGAACTAAAGCCATAAACCCTTCCTCGCCCACTCAGACTTTGTTCCAACAGACTTCCCCTTTTTTCGAAGACTCTTTGATAGGCAATTTAATTTGGAATAAGTAGTAACCTTTAATAAGATCACCAATCTCGTGCATTAGATTTCTTTAGCAAGGGAATCAAACAACTGCCCATAAAATAGCAGGAACGAGATAATCTTTAAGGCAAATTATTTAAATAATTAAAGTAAAACTTACCATTTATAAATATACTTATAACTGACAAGTACATACCTGACGACAGGTTGCGTCAGCGACGGATCCTTTTCGAGGAACTGGACCACGCAGTACGCGAGTTGAGGGTGATACACCGACAGTGATTTCACTTTGTGCAGGGGCAGCAGTACCTGAAATAGGAAGATGTTCTTAAGCTGACAGCTATAAAAGTAGCATATATTATAAATGGATTAATTATGCAAAATCTATCTTCTAGTAGCAATCTTCCAAAACCGGTAGCACAATAAATAATTTAGCATAACATGTTATTTAACATGCTGGCTGCCAATAAATAATTGAAAACAACTCGTTATTTAAAAAAAAGATGTTTGAAAATAAATTAGAGCTTATGAAAGAAAACTTGTTTTCGATAGTCTAGATCTGAAAATTTACTCGACGTTTACTGTCATTTATTTTGTATAACATTTTTGTTAATGATTCCATGGCTCGATTTCATGTTACACAAGTATTTATATAATTTAATATCTATTGTTTACGCCAGGTATGCATAGAAGACCATCTAAATCAGGGGAGTTCTGTGAGATGTACATCTAGATTTAACGCAGCTTTGTATATTATATTGGAGATGTAGTCAAAATCTGTGCTTAGTCAGCGACAAACATTGTTCTAAAAAATAATGGTTTGCGTGTGTCGGTTTGAGCAAGTGTAAAAATTAACACGATTGCATCAAATCAATTCGGCCCAAACTCATTTTTACTATACTAGTCGACACTGGAGAGTCCCATTTCTACCTTCTAAATTCAGCATTAGATAATTATTTTAAAAGTAAAGTTTCGGCCTATAATATACGTCCCACTGCTGAGCCCACCTCCTCTCTCATCGCTGAGTTGGTTTTAGGTCAAGTGCAATGACAATGTCACACAACTTTGAAATACTTTTTTTTATAGGATAGGGTGACAAACGAGCACACAGTCCACATGATGGTAAGTGGTTGCTGTGGCCCATAGACATTTACATCTATCCTCGTTTGCGAATCAAAATGCAGATGCGTCGTCACCCGGGAAAAGAGTCTACGGTTATCTACACTCACCATACGAAACACAGCAGTGTTAAGATGCTATTTTACGCTGGTATTCTGTGAGAGCGTGGTCCTTCTCCGGTCGAGCCGACCCATTCGTGCTACAACTATACTACTAATATAGCTGCAGCATGGCTCTACCACGTATAATATATTTTATAATTTATCAGATATGCGGTTTTCCTCAAGATGTATTCGGCCGACCACGTGGTAAATCAGCACTTAAAATTGCAATAAACAATTTCATTAGTGCCGGCAGGGATCGAATCCATGTTGCTCTCTAAGATAATTATTGTATTGACATCTGAAGTGCATTAATTTCAATAAAGTTTTAAATCAATATGAAAAAGATTTGTTTATAAATATACAAGTCACGCTATTATCCTATTTTATCTTGTTAAGTTAAACTATTAAACAGTAAAATGGAACGAAACTCACCCTTAATAGGAACAATTTGTGTTCCTCTTTGAGCGGTAACGCGAAGCCGTTGATGATTGAACCGAGGATCTCCAGCAGCTCTGCGATGCCGTTATGGTGTTCTGTCTCGTATATAAAACTGAAACGTACAGTAATAATGTAATTTCCACACTAATTACACTAAACTATCCGAGTCCGAGTAAGACTTATATGGACTATTTTAATAAGTTGTCTCACTACTTCATCATCATCATTAGAGCCCTTTACAAGTCCACTGCTGAACATAGGTCTTCCCCAAGGAATGCCACAAAGCACGGTCCTGTGCCACCTGCATCCATCGACTTCCTGCAAGTCTTACCAGCTCGTCACTCCATCTAGTGAGAGAACGCCCTACACTTCGTTCGCCGCCGGTACGAGGCTGCCACTCAAGAACATTTTGTCCCACTACTTAGCAAAACGAATTAGGGTTGTGTTTCGACCTTGGGCGAAACCTATATCTAGCAGTGCACCATTTACAAATTTATTGCTGTACATGATGGATGATGAAGGTGATCGCAGAGTATGAAGTAAAAGGAATAAAAAGCATCCAAAAACAAAAATGTTTTGAGAATGGCAATTACCATCGTTCGGTTATCGACATTCTAATACCATTCCAATATCATATTACGTTAGAATAATAACACCTAGAACGATAGTTCCCTACAAAGCGGACGTTCAAAAGTGAAGCAAGAACAAAATCTATGTTTGCGTTATTAACTTGTGTTTACGCTAGACGAAACACACACAAGTGAAGAAATAATGTGGCCAATACATTAAATTTTCCCGAAAAGTAGGGAAGTTGAAACTATATTCGACTAATAGTTACAAGGTAACGTATGACTCACACAAATGTGAAAATAAGTTTATTTGAATTCTATTATGGAAGTGTAGCCCGCTAAGTTCAAAATATTTTTGAATAGGATATTTGCCTATCTAGCCAAGTGAGATACTTTTATGAACCATATAAATGTAATTGCATCATATTTTTCTTTGTAACTGTATAGAGACGTTATAATTATATGACTAATGTAAGTTCGATATACACCCGCCCGATGCCTGACACACGACTGTTCGACGAACGATTGACCGTATTCAGTATCTATTATTCAATTTGTTTTTAACAATTTTTTTAATAATCGTCGAGTAATGGAGTACCGCACCTCACTGCATGCATAATAAATGTACGAAAAATACAAGAAAATTTTAATTTTGGTAGGTTTTACAAAGTCCTCACGGATGACAACGCATCTCTTTATTGAGGATAGTTATAGATGTATATGGGTCACAGCATCCACTTACCATTAGGTGGACCGTGTGTTCGTATGTTACCGTATCCTATAAAAAAAAGTAAAGAACAAATTTTTGTATTTCAGTGGGCTTCCAACTGCTTTCGTTTCGATTGTGTCTGATGTTTTCTCACAAGCCGCAATGATCGGATCAGAAAGAAATATAAAAAGAAAACCAAACATGCATTTATTATCAGATCATATAAAAAGTTTCCTTAAAATTCATCATCCATATTTTTTTTTAAAAACGTTGAAAAAACTATGATTTTCTCCTGTATCGTGGAGGCAGCTTACAAACATAAATTTCACGAGGACAAACATCCAGACCCGGAACAATGATTTGTAAGGCATACAAATACTTGTTCCGTGCGAGATTCGAACCCGCGGCCCCCAGCGCAACAACTCATTGCTAAGCCACTGCGCCACGGAGCCGTCGATAAATAAAAACAATGCATTGCATTTTTTCAATGTTGGCAGCCCTCGTAGTAATAAGTTGTCAAGTTGCGTTACGCACACTATTTAATGAGGGCTAATAATCTTCCACTCACCAGATGTCGCTAGTTGTGACTGAGGTAAAGTTTTTTGTAACATAGTGTCAGTTAATTGAGAAATTAGTTTTAAATAATAGTTTATTATCTAAAATATTATATTATTACACAACACAATGCGTCAGAGGTTAGATTTTTTAATTTTTTGCACTTTATAACTCTTTTTAAAAAAAATCGACTTTTAGCTATATTTTATAGTTTAGTTTATTCATTTCCAATGTAATTAATATAAAATATAACTAATACAGAAAGAAACCTTAAATATTACATTTTCTTAAGAAATTATTATCCCCGCTATGATATCCGTCAAATATTTTACATCACTGTAAAGTGGCAGAAAAAGTATTACGTGTTGTATTACCTATTGACGTGTTTTAGTTTTAATTAAAAAAAAGGTGGGAGGATTTTTCTTTCACTTTGGCAACATTTCCATATAATATGTCAGTTTTTAAAAATTCATATTTATTTTTGATGAATGTTTTACGTAAAAATATAAGTTCAAAAGCATTAGTTACTCGTGAAATGGAATGTTACTATGTTTCTTGTGTTTCTCTGATGTAATGACATCCGTTCACTGCATAAAACGTCATTTTTAATTAAAATTTCGGGAGCTGTTGTCAACACGACACGACTTTGAACACTAATGGGCCGAATATTGAACTAAGCCATACTGGCTTAGTTTGAGTTGCCTCACATTACGGACGCGGACTCGGCTTCTAGGTGTTATTATTCTAAGCATATTACGTTTTGGTCCAATATGTGTGCGTGTGCGGGAGTGCGTTTACTGACAATAAGTTTGGCGTTACTTGCAATGGTTGCAGTGTTCTGTCTGTTTTGTTCTGTATCTATCTTTGTTGCCTGAGCAAAAACGGTACGAAATATAAATAACGTGTTTTTAGTTTCATTGGTCTGGAAATTTCGATATCAACAATATGTCCAGTGGAGATTAAAGTCCGCAGTGACAATTGAAATGTACAGCAGAAGTGGAATCACCTTAAGCCATGTCAAAGACCATGCGATATTGATTCATTTGCGTTCAATTGGAAAAATAAAGAAGCTCGGAAAGTAGGTCAAAGCTTCGAAGTTTGCTTTACTTTGTTCAACCCGCCCATTAATGAGATCGCATTCTGTAAAGTATTACAAATTACTACATGGCAAGAAGAAAACATTTGTCGCAATAGTTGAACCAAAGCCATATCCCATAAGCGAATTGGGTCAAGAAGTTTGTGACGTAAATGTATTGAAAATTAAGAAGTTTGATCAGGTGGAACAATAATTGCAGAGATATAATTTCAAACGATTGCAAATAAAACTCGGCACCAAATAACGAAGACTTTTACAGTCTTATTCCAAAAAAATGTTTTAGTACTGGGTTAAGTTTAGGAGTAAGAAGTCCAGGTTTGTTACAATATTCTAGTTAATACCAGCACCAAAACGTGTGCTTATTACAAAACGCAGACTACCCGAGGACCAGTTAATACCAACGTTAGTATTTTATTAAATATCATTCACAGATAAAAAACAAAAAATGACACTATCATTCGTTCATACAGGTTTCATTCAATGCAACGTTCGGTTTCATAAAATATTAATATTATTTTCACATTTAATTATACTTAAATAATTATCCATCAATACAAAAACATATCATACATTGTTATTTGTTTACGTTAAAATCTATTGAACAAGCACGACATATACTTTTGACGCGCTTTTGATTATATCAAGTTGTTTTCAGTTTAACAACTCTAGCGTGAAATGTAGTGAATTACAGAGGTAACGCGAGCGCGGGATTCGAGACGTTCAAAATAGTTTATATTGCAGCCTTATAATAAGTAAATTAAATTATTAATAATTAATTAAGGACTTGCTATTACAGTTATATTTATATAATAATGGAACAAAAGAAAAAACGGGGTGAAAATTGGAGTTCTGAAGAAAAAGTTAGTGAAATATCGAAATTTATTTGTCAGTACGTAGCAATACTCTTATCCTCCTATTATCCTTATTTCAACTAAAAGGAATGTTCTTATTATTATAGGAAATATTACGTACACTTATTTCACAATCAGCACATATAATAGAGAATAAGTCGACAAAAACATCGGTAAATATTCAAAAAATAAAAGAGTGGAAGAATATAACTAATAAGTAAGTACTTATCGCATTTGTTGTGTGCAAATAGGTACGGTATTGTTTACGTGATTTCGTATTTTTTTTTTAGATTTAATGAGATAACAGGTAAACGCCGATCAGATGGTGAATTGAAATTATCTTGGAAAAGAATGAAGTTGTGTGCTAAATCAAACTTATACACATATAGGAGGGAACAATCAAAGACCGGGGGTGGCGGAAAACCTCCATCACCTTCTCTTGAGGACTTGGAAATAATTTCCATTGCCCCTCACGACTTTATCGTTGAAGTTAATAATTATGATAGTGATGCAGTGGTAAATAAAATTACTTACATGTCTTACAAATTTAATTAAAATTAAAGAACTTTATTTTCCATTACTTTAGTACCTAGGTAGTGCTCTGAAATCTACTCTTAAAGCATACAATTTACAATCCAAAATTATTTTCCGAATATTCAAAATTTAATATACTTAGTAACAATTTAACATAAATTTCTTTATAATTAATTATATTCAAAATTGAAATGTCACAAATTCATATATAGTGGTCTATATAATATCATAACACACATTTTACTAGATTATCTACACAGTCCGATTATAATTTTCTATTTTTGTCTATTAGGTATTATAATTAATAATTTATTAAATTACCTTTTGTCTTGGATCATAATAATATTTCTACAACATAGAAAATACCTGATTCAATAAAGGGCAAAATAGAGATGACAGGTGACAGGAAAACATGTTAATAAATTTTTTAATGATTTATTTTAGGATCCAGTGACTGTGGCTACAACATCAAAAGAAGTTGCTGACCCTAAGCCTCGCCTTAATTTTGAAAGAACAGACACAGCTATAGTTAAAAATGTAGAAAATCCAGAACCCAATGTTGTATATGTGCAAGGTAAATAATACTGATTGAATATTTATTAAAAAGCAAAATATATTATTATTATAGTTACAATCATATGCATACAAGTTTGTAAATATTATAAATGTTAATTTTCTAAAACTGTTTTATTTATATTAATTTTTAGAGATAGATCCAACTACAGATACAGAAGAAAGTGCCAAAATGGTGAAAATAACCAACAATAAAGATATTATTACTAGGGGTATAACAAAAATTAAAAACAGGAAAAATAGCTTGCAAAATAGGTAAGTTGAAAAAATTACATAGTCTGATACATTACATACTTTTTAAAATGTGAAAATTAGTATTTAAACACTGAAAATTGTTTCATGTTTTCAAATATTAAAAGCAAAGTTTAATATGAATTGATTTAAAAATAATTAAAAAATATTTCTTTAATTGGTGTACAAGGTTAAGTGCACTTTTATTACTCTAGAATACTTTGTAAATTTCTAAAATAACTACAAAACTTACATTAAGTATTCCATTTCATTTTACAGAAGAGAAGATGTACACCAAACAATTGTAAAAAGTAACACAGATTTTAAAAAAAGACAACTGGAAATGATGGAAGAGGAACATAAATACAATATTAAAATAGCTAACCTAAAAATTAGAAAATTAGAGTTACAAATATTTTTATTAGAAAGTCAGAAAAACACAAGTTAAATAGCAGCTTAATGCTGCTGTGTTTATTATGGTGAGTTTATAGAATGAGAATAGAATAGAATGATTTTTATTAAATATAGATTATTACAGAATACTTATTGAAAGACATTTTTTATTTACCACTGGTTCGGAAAATACCTCAGTCCTGGGAAGAACTAGTAAGAAACCCAGCGGGACTTTTTTATAAACATATTTCTCTTAACAATAATTTTATTTGTACAATTTTTAAATGAATTTTAATAGAACCACCATGGTGGCGATCACCTCAATTCCAGTATTTCCAATATTCTCATTTATGTATTCTTTGATATTATAATAACCTTTTTATAAAATTTTTCTTTAATAAAACATTTAAACTTGTTTATTGACAAATTTTGGATAAATTTTTGTACAAATTTTGTATGAGAGAGACCTCTTTTACAGGAAACGAGGCATTCCATCTTACTCCACACGGGTGACAACGCATCTGCATTTTGATTTGTAGTCGAGGATAGATGTGGACGTCTATGCACCACAGCAGTTACTTAACATCAGATGGACTGTGTGTGTGTATGTGTGTGTGTGTGGTAGACTGTGTTTATCACCATTATCCTATAAAAAAAACTAAATATTTGAGACTATATCAGATACATGTTTGTAAATATCCTCATATATGAAACAATTATTTTCAGGTACTAAATTGCTGCAAATATTTGTACATCTTTTATTAATAATTAAAATAAATAATTATAATTAATATGCATTTTATTTACATAACAATGAAATATAATATACAATAGTAAAAAACTATAATAAAAAAAACTAAACCTAATTACTTAGTCATCATACAGTCCTACTCCCCGTGGACCCGTGCACCTCTGGAAAGGAAATCCGGCTGTGAATGTAGAGGAGGGACGATATTTATTAAAAAATCTAAACATATCTCTAAAGCACTTAAATCTTTATATAATATAGCTTCATATTGATGTGGAATGTGCTGTACCCCGCATCTTTCCCTGAAACACAATCATTTATAGCCTAAATAAAAGCATTTTGCTCAATAAATGAAATATTATCACAATACTCCCCTGAATTTATTTCATATTGGTGAATATGTAGTCGTTATTCTTTGACAGCTGACAACGGCTCTGCAGAAATATTTTCCTTTATAAATGGGTATTATCTCTGAAATCAAAAAGAAATATTATTATAATTGTCTTATACATTTATTGATCCTTAATGTAATTTTATAGCCAAAATTGGCCTCTGAATAACAAAATAAAATAAATTATATATACATAGCTTTAGACAATTGAAAAAAAATTGACAATTTTATAAATATAATTATTAATTTTAATTATAAATAGCTATATAAATATGTAAAAAAAAATGTTTACCTACTGAAAATGAGTTTCAATAAACTGTCTTCTTCTAATATTTCCCCTTATTGATGGTGCAATATATCTTTGTACTATAGGTTCAGATGAATATTGTTCAATGCTATCTCTCTCACCAGAAAACACATCTTCTCTCATGTCGATGGCCATATTGTGTAGTACAGCACATGCAACAATTGTTTTTTTTTGCTGTTTCAATATCTCCAAACATACCTCTTAATAGGCAACGAAACCGTTGCTTCCACAAACCAAAACATCTTTCCACTGTGTTCCTGGTACGGATATGGCTCCTATTATATCTTTCTTCTTGTGGTGTTGTGGGGTTCAGCAGCGGTGTAAATAGGTAAGGGGTACAAGGATAGCCACTGTCACCAAGTAATATTCCAGAGAATGCACCAGCCTCAAACCTCTGTTTTAGTCTACATTCTCGGAATATTCTGGAGTCATGTACACTACCACGCCACCTGGTAACAATGTCCATGATTTTCAGGTCAGCGTCACAAACCACCTGTAAAATAAGAGCTCATTAGTACTTTATGTTTTTCTGGTTTATTTTAATATATATTTATTACCATAAGATAGTCAAACAAATTATTTTCTATTATGATAAAGTAAAGTTATTAAGAGACAATCACAGCTATTTAAAATATTTGTATATTACCTGTACATTAATTGAAGAAAATCCTTTTCTATTAATATATAACTGACCCCCATCAGCATTCACTTTCTTTACTCGTATGTGAGTACAGTCAATTGCGCCAATTACTTTAGGAAAATTAGCAATACTGCGAAATTTCCTAATGGTTTCCTGCTGTTCATTTAAAGTAGTAGGCATTTTAATAAATTCTCGGGACTTCCGTGACAAAATTTCCGCTACTTTTTACATGTCCTACTTACTACTGGTTGAGACACACCATGTAAATCAGCTGTATCGTCTTGAATCTACGAATAAAACAATAATATGTATTATTTGGCTTTTTATCTAGCGTAATGTTAGGTACATTGACCCCACCAAGATTATAAACAGCACTTACTTCATGGCGAGCCCAGTTGCATAATGCACAAACCACTTGAATTTCAGGACTCCATGGGCATCCTCGAGGGTCGTGCACTAAATGCTCACGTAAGATACCCACTATTTTTTCTCCGAAACGTTTTGAGAACCTATACTTATACCTAAAATCTTCGTCACTCAATTCAAACGGATTCACACGATGTCGATGTCTATCAGGTCGCCGAGTGGTGTCTAGCATGTCCAAATCTTCTAAATCCATCAAGTCAATCATGTTAATATCCATTTTTAACGATTTTAATAACACCAAATGAAAACAACGCTCACCTCAAATTAAGAAGTACCGAAATTGAGGTTAGTATAGAGTACCACAAACTATATAGAAAGGTTAGTACCATAGCTAAACTAGGGGTCTCGAAAGATTAACTTTAATACCATAGATAATCCTTGAACCAGAGATAATCTTCGTTTTGTAATAACGATTTTCTTAGTTTATGGTTTAAATATATTACTAACTCCAGTACTATATTAAGTCCGTGTTTTGGAATAAGGCGGTTAAGCTTTAGTAGTACACCAATTTCACGTAAACGTCATACACAGATTGTACAACGTACTGTCACAAAACTGCAGGAGTTTCGAGTGGAAACCGCTCACGAGACCTCGCTCGTACGTTATTTCTTCCATTTTCCTCCAACTAAACGAATTGGGATATCGTTTACATGTGGGAAAGGGGAGGTGGTATTAGAGTAAAGAATTAATCAATTCAAGTTTTGTGGATTTAAATATCCGAAACATTAACGATTTTATTAAAAAAAAGTTTGAATATATAAAACGGAAAATTCATTGATGGACCTAATAAAAAATACCCGAACATGATCACTTCACGAATATCATTACAAACTGTGAGACATTCGATCTTAGTCCTCGAAGGTGACACCGCATCTGCAGGCTTGTTCATTTGAAGCTGGCTGCAGGTGTCCACGGACTGCAGTAGCCGCTTACCATCATGTGTACTATACGGTTGTTTATTACTTCTACTTTTATAAAAAAAAAATTGGGATGTGGCTGTACCGTGGACATGGCCGTGTGTTTTACGTGTATACGTGTACCTAACGAAACAACCTCAAAATGGCGACACTCCCCCTTCGCCACGCGCGATGTGTTACAGTCTTTACTCAATATTTTTTATTTTATTTTATAGAATAAGGGTGACAAACGAGCACACAGTCCATCATCATCATCATCATTACAGCCTTTCATAAGTCCACTGCTGAACATAGGCCTCCCCCAAGGAATGCCACAAAGCACGGTCCTGAGCCACCTGCATCCATCGACTTCCTGCATGTCTTACCAGGTCGTCACTCCATCTTGTGGGGGGTCGCCCTACACTTCGCCTACCGGTACGAGGCTGCCACTCGAGAACCTTTCTTCCCCATCGGTTGTCGGTTCTTCGAGCTATATGGCCGGCCCACTGCCACTTCAGCTTACTAATCCGTTGGGCTATGTCGGTTACTCTGGTTCTACTGCGGATATCCTCATTCCTAAGTTTATCACGCAGAGAAACTCCGAGCATAGCCCTCTCCATAGCTCGCTGAGCGACCTTGAGCTTCCTTATACGGCCAGCAGTGCAGGACCACGTCTCAGTTCCGTAAGTCATCACTGGCAACATGCACTGGTTGTACAATTTCGTTTTAAGGTTTTGAGGTATGTCTGACGAGAAGATGTGTCGTAGCTTCCCGAACGCACACACAATAGCACACAGTCCACCTGATGGTAAATGGATACTGTGGCCCATAGACATCTACATTTATCCTCAATTAAGAATCAAAATGCAGATGCGTTATCAACCCTGAGGACTAAGATGGAATGCCTCGTTTCCAGTAAAAAGGGTCTCCGGCTCTCTACACTGACCATACGAAAAACGGCAGCATTAAGCTGCTATTTTACGCTGGTATTCTGTGAGAGCGTGGTCCTTCCCCGGTCGATCCGACCCATTCGTGCGCAACGAATTCTTTGATCCTTTAGCTATCGAGTGGTGTAATTAAATTTTGTATATAGATGATAGATACATAGCTGCAACACCAAACTGTATCCCCCGATTTTGTTATCATCATTCATCAGTTTTCTGAATTACCTCCCACTGTGGAAGCAAATTTCTAGACGTATTCACGTTAAAACATTAATGCTTAGAGTCTAAAATAGGTATTTAATTATTTTAGTCAGTTAACATAAACCGTTCGTCTTATACCACACAACTTCCTTCATAATTTTTTGTAAAAGTGCGCATGTTTATATTTTGATAAATAGAGCGGGGCCATCGTATGGGCTAAATAGGACGCCGCAGGTGATCTTTATGCGGGAAACCTCGACATCGCCAAAATATTACGTCACCTAAAATTTGTTTTCGTTTGCGATATTCATAGCGATGCCAATGATAACATACCGATATGATTCCGTTGCAAAAGAGTAAAGCGCCAAGGTAAAATAAATATAAATAGGTTTTGTTTACAATACCAACCCACCTGATGGTAAGTGATATTGCAGCCTATGGACCTGCGACCAATTTCAAAAAAGAAGGCTGCAGTTGCTTTGTCACCTCTGAGGGCTAAGATGCAATATCTGACAGTTTATAATTATACTGGCTCTCTATACACTTCAGACCGGAACCATCAGAATTCACGATACCATCCTCACCATCTGGATGCTTGGTGGTCCACCACAGTGGTTTTACTACTATTTCCTCGTAAAACTCCTTTGTGGTATTGTTTACCACCGGCGATTTTTCCGGACCGATACTACTTAGAGACCTTCATGAAAAGAGCTTACACCTTTCTAAAAGGCCGGCAACGCATCTGCAATTCCCCTGGTGTTACGGTTGTTCATGGGCGGCGGTAGTCACTTACCATCAGGTGAGCCGCGTGCACGTTTGTCCCCCCCCCCCCCCCCTCCTATAAAAAAATAACACAGCTGTGCAAGCACTGCTATTAGTCCCAGAAATAAGTAAGAGGGTGGCGCCTACAACACAAACACCTAGACAGAAAATAATTCCTACCACGTAGTAATGGAAAAAAGATGATACCGTTACAGCCTATTAAAGTCCACTGCCGAACATAGACCTCAGCATGGATTCCCTTATAGTGGACATATTTGCCATAGTTGTCACGTTAGACAAGCGGGTTGGCAACCGCATTTTTTTTATTCGTTATTAGGATAACGCTGCTGCCCATCTCCTGATCTCTTTCTCCCTCTGTCTCCTTTTACGACACCCACGGTATGATACTGGGTAGTGAATATTCTTACACCGCCACTACACGGTAAGTAGATGTATTTACAAGCATCATATTATATTATTTGTTTGTCATTTCATAGTGAGTGGGCGTAAATAGTACAAAAATACAAAGAAACAATGAAGGCAGGACTCACCTATAAAATACATTATTAATTTGTTTCCTTATATAGGCGCGTAGTACTAAGAATTTTCCGTATATCCGATGTAGTGTAGTCTTCAGGAAGTCCCGCTCCCGCGGGTCCTCTGTGTCAAATAAGTCTAGTAACTGAAACAAGCACATAGAAAAGTTAATAATGCGATATTAGCGAAGAACAAATTGGGGTAAATAAGAATATCACATGAGCGTCTAGATAATTTATAATAATGTCAGCCGTTGCTGTCGAGCATTTTCTACTCACTGGTTATTTTAGTGGAGCTAGATCTTCATCATCACCACGATCAGCCTTTAGTCCACGACTGGATATGGGATCCTCCCGTTGTAGGAAAGCAAGGAAATTTTTTTAATCAACAATACGATGGTGTACTTCGAACCCGTATTGTGCTCGCGCCAATCATTGGGTACTGAGAGAGCAGCGAACCAATCGAGCATCAGGATAAGTGTTGTGTCCGCTTTGCTTCACATCATATCCAGACTTAAATACACTCCGCACCTACAGATCTAAGTACACATGAAGATCGTCAACGTTCATAATCCGAGTCGTTTGTATTATGATTATCGTGAAGAGAATAGAATATATTTAATTCATAGATTTTTTTTTGCAATAATCTATAAGAAATGATTTTTAATTAAGTCATACTTGTTGATTAAAATGACTTTACATCGGTGTATATTTTATACGTGCCATATAAGTTATAGCTGTAAGTGCTATATGAAAGTACCGGAGATGGTTTTAAGGCTAAGTGAATCGATTTCGTTCTAAGTTCAATTGATGGTAAGAGGATGCTATCTCTATTAAGAATGAAAATGCAGATGCGTTGTCACCTCTGAGGACTAAGACGGATTTCTCGTTGTGAACAGGGTTTTCGGGTTTTGTCACTCACTATCTACCACGTGTATATGAATGTTTAAATTTGAAATTTATGCACCTAATAAGATACAGTCCTATACCATGACATCAGTAATAAAACATAATTTACTGATGTTACGGCAAGTGAAAGTAACATTTTCTCACGAAATATGCAAACAGATACATATTCACTTGGTGTCTTTCTAATGGATCCCATGTGTATAGATTTGTTTGCATTTGGTCTGCTTTTCTCTATCTGGTGCTTTGTAAGAAGTGTTTTGCTAGTATTTGTTAGTATTACACGACATGTGATTTTCCCGTATGGTACCCTAAGTTGTATGATATTATACATATGGGTGTTATTATATATAGTTACGTCAAAGGAATCCAACTAGGGTTGCCAACTTTTTTAAGAAGTAATCAAATAATATATTTGCTATATCAAATAATATATTTGATTTCGGAGAGGGAAAATGAGCACACATAAAAGACTATTATTTACTTACTACTACTACTACTACTAAACAATATTTTTGCACTCTATACTCTACTTTGGAGTGACAACCCCTAAGTTCAACCCAAAAAAGCTACAGAGGAGATATTGAGGTTTCACGTATTCAGTAATAATCCTTAAATTTGTTAGTTACTTTGCTTGTTATCACAACTATGGTTTTTGTTTGAATTGGTTTTCCTACATGGAAGATTCTAAGGTTTATTTTTATATTCATTACTTTTTATTCTAATGTGTATCTACAACCCAAATAGAAAAACAATGACAATAGATAGACAAACAAGCGCGCAGTCTAGTAGCGTCAGCAAGCTCGTTTTTGATAGACACTACATACTTTAATTCCTCTCTCCCATTTGCACCATCGGACAACCAGGCGGTTGGCGGGTCTTTACCCCTTAGTTGTCAATATTCCACGCATTACAACCAAATGGTTGGCTTCGTCTTTCCGTATAGTCATGCGTATAGCAAAGTAGTGGTATAATCTGACGGCGTCTGTCTTTCCTTACAATTACAATCTGAGCGTATTCAAGGCAATGCTTTTGTAACGCTAAGACAGTGCGATTTACCATCTAGGGCTTCGTCAACACTTGGAATTGTAGTTAAGCACAGGCTTATAATAAATAAATAATTTAAAATTTTGTACAGCCGACTAGAATATAATTTATTAAGGATAACTCAAACACTATTGGTCAGACCTTGATCAAGTTTATATGAGATCACATGAGAAGCACCAGCAGAATCATCTAAATTGGTTCATCTAGAAAAAAGTTGTGAGGTAACACACATAAAAAACACGTAGGTACAGTCGAATTGAGTACCTCCTCCTTTTTGAAGTCGGAAGAAAAGGCTTATGCATAGTTGGACCTAAAATGGCTTCCGTTTAATAGTTAATATGAGGCTTCAACATAAATCGTACTCAGGACCAGAGACACGATGACTGTGCTCGGATTACTTTACACTACAACCAGACCATGTAGTACTCTACCTTTATGAAGTAACGTGGAAAGAAAGGAACATGACGTACTTGTAAAACAAACTTCTGATCGATATACTTCTTGGCGATGTTCGGCTGGAAGTCTGGCGACTCGAGCAGCCTCAGGAACAGCTCGTATACAAGCTGAAGGTGTGGCCACGCAGCTTCTAGCGTGGGCTCGTCTTCCTCCGGGTCGAACTCCGCACCGTTCGGATTCGAAGATGGCGGCAGAGTTCGGAACAAATTGATCGCGAACTGCAAGGGTTAGTTTCATTAGAGAGATATGTTGATTGAACAAATTATGCAATAGTTAAAGTTAAGCCGTGGTAGCTCAAAGGATTAGCGCTCACTGTAAATTTCACAGTACGCGAGCAACCCGGGTTCCATCCCCGACGGCACCAATGAAATTGTTAATTGCAATATGAAGTGCTGATTTACCACATGCTTTGCGATGAAGGAAAACACTGTGAGGAAACCTGCATTTTTGAGAAATAAAAAATATATATATATATATCGAAGACGGCGGACACTTCCTTACCTTAAAACCCTCTCAGAAGTGAGAGGAGGCCTGTGCCGAACAGTGGGACGTATATAGGCTGTTACTTTACTTTATTTTAATGTTTTATTAAATTCTTTAGTTGAGATGAAAGGCTTCTTTCAAATAAGAGAATAAATATGAATCATCGCTTGCTGTATTTTATCACTCCTCCACAGTCCACTTCACATAGACATGGGCGTCTGCTATAGGAGGAAAAAGAAACATAGGAGAAATTCACCATTATAGCAGGCTTTGGATTGGCGACCTCAATACCAGACGCCTTTCATCGTTGACGCTGCTCTGATGCCTGGATATTTTACATCTTGCATAGTATAGAATTGATATCCCCGATCTTTCGGTAGCATGGTGTTCCCCATAGACGACGAAAACAACTACGGGAAGACATGCGTGATACGCTTACACCACAACGTCTGCGACAACTATAAAATATTTTTGTATTATTTTTACTACTTCTCATACCCTATGTATTGGTTTTATCCACACTGCTACCTCAGGCCTTTCTTAGAACTCTCGTTTTATACGTGTTAGAGCCACGCAGCAGCTATGTTAGGTGTAGCACGAATGGGTCGGTACGACCAGGGAAGGATCACGCTCGTGAGAGCTCGTTTACGCTGGTATTCCGTGAGGAAAATAAAATAACAGCTTACTCCTGCTGTGTTCCGTATGGTGAGTGTAGAACCTTTTCACTGTTAACTAGGCATTCTATCTTAGTCCTCAGAGGCGACAAAGCATCTACATTTTCATTCTTAATCATAATAATATTACACGGCTATCTCAGGCCTTTCATAAAACGCAGTAAATTTAAAGGCAAACTCACCATGTTTACCGCCTCCGGGTATATGGCCTCGGTGATGACGCCGCGCTGCGAGGTGACGTACTCGACCATCTCGAGCAGCGCGGCGCGCTTCACTTCCTTCCATTTGAGGTCCGAGAGCGGCTCGTCCGCGAAGTCGAACAGCAGGCAGCACTGGCGCAACTTTTGCACGAACAGTTGCTCGCGTTCCGCTGCCGGTGCATCTGCATGGTACAAAAAAAAAATATAATTATACAACTTTTTTTTATGATGTCATAACTAGTAAAAAGGGTCTCCGGTTCTCTACACTCACCATACGAAACAGCAACATTAAGCTGCCATTTTACGCTGGTATTCTGTTAGAGCGTGATCCTTCCCCCGTCGAGCCGACCCATTCGTGTTATATACTACTAATATAACTGGAGCATAGCTCTACCACGTATCAAAACGTGGTACAATTGCAGTTTTGGACTGCAGATAGCACATGTTTAATTATTTTTTAATATGTAAACAGTTCGTATTTAATAAAACTACTCTTATGGATTAAAAAAAATTATAATCGATGATAAACTTTTAAAATTAAAAGCGATAAAATCCGTAAGAGCAGTTCTATTAAAAAAAATATGATGTAATAAATTACATTATTATCTTAGATTTGAAGTTTGCATTAATTTAATAAGGATCAAATATAAAATAAATATATAAAATAAATGTGTTTGATTGAATTGTTAAGGGTTCGTATAATATCATTTATATGATTTATAAATACGTTGTTTTCTTTTTAGATAACTTCTTGGAGAGCAAAATGATTTCTATTTTTAAGTTATTGCATCTCATTAGGACCTTTTGTAAGGAGATATAGAGAATATACTGTGGGTGTGATCGCAAGGGCATACGTTATTTTTAATTATTTTAAACTTGTGTAAATACCCTTTATTTGACCGTGTAGTGGCGGTGTAAGAATATCCACTACTTCACCTTACACATTAACACGCCTTTGATTTGTAAATCCTGAGTTCAAATTTCAGCAAAGAGCTCACATTTACAATAAGACCTCAGCTGTGCTGTATGAGGTCCCACTCATCGGTATAAACGATTAAAGGAACAACGTAATTTTCTACAATATCACCGTTGCAGCAAAAGTATTAAAATAAAATGGGTTTCTAATAGTTGAATATTCTGCACGGCTTCACTCAGAGTAGGTCGTATGCCACCGACGTCCGTTAAGTCACCGGTTAAAAAAAAGTTGCTGATGCAAATTCGTTACAGTTTTCCTTATATAGAAATGATATATTTATTATAATATACTTCACAGCACGTTCAACCTCAAGACTATCTTTAAAATATCTAAATATCGATCCTGTCCAAAAAGAATATTTTTAAAACTATATACTAAGCTTTTATCGTGATGGATTTTAGATTTTGCAAAATTTACTACTACTACAAACTTTTAATTAACTTGCATTAAGGCATATTAGAAACACAAAGATGTGATGATACTGTTGGAAAATATCAACTATGCGAAATATATAGTGCCACAAGTGGCCGCGCATAAACAGATAGTGAATCTCGTCTTACTCGTCCTAACCCGTGCCTGATCAATCTGTGACTTAGAAATTCAAAGCGAGTGCATCCACCGTTAAGATCTTGCGTTTTCTTATTTAAAAAAAAAGCGCCAATGCTTGAATATCTCGATCATGATGATTCTGTTACAGTCACTTTCCATGCAGAACAAATAAAAAAATTTCAACGAGAAAAACACAGGCGAGCAACGGCGAGGCAAACTCGCGAAGACTATTTTGTTACACCGAGATAACGCCCCGGTTCACAAGTCCGTTTTTGTGATGGGTTCAATTCGAGATGCTAGCTTTGGCACACTTGAGTTTTCCATATTTTGACGAGTACGTAGTCCAGTGGATAAACGTTAGGTCGCTGCGCTGCTGGGTCACGGGTTCAAATTCTTATCGCGCACGGAACAAGTGTTTGTATGGCCCACAATTTTCCGGGACTGGATGTGTGTCCTTATGCAATTAATTTATGTAAAGCGCCTCTAAACGCAGAGCACAATTCTACTCTGGGAGTTTTGCGTTTTGAATAGAATAAAAAAATAATATTCACCAGACCTTGCACCTATTGATATCTATTTCTGAGATTGTAGAAGTACCTCAGAGAGAAGAGAAGAGTTCTTTAGGAAAGGAATTTTGTGTATTACACTAAAAAGTGTCCACTTAGAAAAATAAAATAACATTTAATAAAACTGTAACTTATGTAGGTAATTCATTCTCACTCACATGTATCACTCTATTCTATTCGTATTTCTTCTAGGTCACTTCATTATCAATACGGTCGTTACAAAGTATGTCTATATGTTTTCGATATATAAGTACAGATATGTTAATGTTGCTATTTATAAAATAACCTTGTCTGAGGTATTGCCTGACCATGTTTCATTAACGAAGTTGCAACGTATTTAGAATTTATCGTGGATATTCGTTACAAATTATAACAATATTTCTATACATCAGATTCATACTTTGAATATAATATGTAATTGCGTTGCCGGCCCTTTAGTAAGATGTAAGCTCTTTTCTTGAAGGTCCCTAAAGCGGGGAATTCACTTAACGGACATGCCCGCGGACATGTCTGTTCGGGCATGTCTGTCGCCGCAATACACTACACAGACTCATCAGTTTGTTTAATACCTTTGCCGCAGACAAAATGGGATCGCGCGGACATTCAACAGGCAAGTCTGCCAGACCGACTGTGACGGTCCTACACTATCAAACTTTGCACAGACCTATAGTAGCGAAGTCCGGCAGGTATGTTTACAGACATGCCCGCGGGCATGTCCGTTAAGTGAAATCCCCGTAAGTCATATCGGTCCGGAAAAATCGCATATATAGTATATATATCTGCTATATAGTATATCTCATTACTTCTTAAGTAAGTGAACCAATACTATATACCATAGCACAGCTTAAACGTGTCCATAATAAGTGACAAATAAAAAGAAATTGTACGACCGTCTTCAGTATAAATCAATGTAGTCGAAGTCAATTAAATACGCATTATTAAGGATAATTCAAAAACTACTATTCAGATCTTGATCAAATTTATATGGCACCAAATGAGAAGTACCAGCTTTTAAAATCATAAAAATTGTTTCACATAGAAAAAGTTATTAGACGTGGTAGAGTTATGCTGCAGCTATATTATGGTTGTGGCACGAACGCGTCGGCACGACCGGGGACCACGTTCTAACATAATATCAGCGTAAAATAGCAGCTCATAGCTGCTGTGTTTCTTGTGGTGAGTGTAGAGAACCGGAGACCCTTTTTACTGGAAACGAGGCATTCCATCACATTCCTTGAGGACTGTGGACCCTTGAGGGCTGCAACACATTTACATGTTGATTCTTAATCGAGGATAGATGTTGATGTCTATAGGCGGCAGCATCCACCTACCATCAGGTGGACTGTGTGCCCGTTTGTCACCCTTATTCTATAAAAAAAAAAGTTCTGAAGTAACACACATTAAAAAAATACAGTCGAATTGAGAACCTCCTCCTTTTTTGGAGTCGGTTGAAAATGAATGCTGAGCGATTTTGTTGTGCTATATATGTAATATTCGACTGTAATATTTGCTATATTTTATATAATAATTTGTACATTAAGCAAGCTGTATTTCACTTTCAACTGCACATTTTATAACACACAGATATCTAACATACAAATATATAAAATATAAAGTAAATACTTTTCTGCCGTGACATACACTCGACGGATTAAAAAAAAAGGAACAAGACTTGGCAGTATGAACGTCGAAAGGAAATCTAATTTGTCAAAGCGACAATTATGTACTTGACATTGGCATGTATTAACGTAGGTAAACAATGTATGTATCATTCAATGTATTTGTAGCACATGTAAGTTTTAGCTTTCTGCACTCCTCCATATTATAAACTTTAGTTATGTTAAATCTCACACTCCTCTGTGCGCGCAATATGCTTAAGAAGAGTTACAAAGTTTTCCTTTCACATTTTAATACATAGATTATAGGGTAGTCGAACGGAAGGAAGGTTAAAACCTTAACCTTTCTTGCCTTTATCATACATCTCATCGAGGGCTATTTTGGAAGACTAAACGCGACTAGAAATTGCATGCGTCGTGTGAAATAAAGGACACCTACGAATTAAATAGTCGACTCACGAAGCTACGGACTTTTTATACAATTTTTAAGGCTCCGTACACGAACGGTAAGCAACGGGACCCTATTACTAAACCCTGCTAGCCGTCCATCTGCCTGTCAGCTGGCTGTATCTCATGATCCGTAATAGGTATATAGTTGAAATTTTTACAGAATGTGTATTTCCGTTGTCGCTATAACAAGAAATGATAAGAACTTCCCTACTAAAACGTTTTTTTTTCTGCATAAATAGTATTTAATTTTGTACGATGGTACGGAACCTTTTATGCGCGAGTTCGACTCACACTTGGCCGGTTATTTCTTAAACGGCTCTAGTTAACCAACACGCCTTTGGCTAGGGTAATGTATTACCGGGCAAGTGAGATTCGGTGATTATCTGTGTAAGATTGGACGCGAGGCGACCACGAACTGCTTCCACTGCGGTGGACGGGACCAGGACTCCGCTTCCCATACGCTCGCAGTATGTCCAGGGTGGGAACGGGAGTGGACAATCGTGGTGAACCGCATCGGACGGAACCTCTCCCTGCCAGCAGTCGTTCGGCTATGCAGAGCGGGGATTCGGCGTGAAGGGCGAGGCGACGATAGTAAAATGAAAAATGTGTGTCCACTTTAATAATTTGGTTTAATAAGTAAAGACTTACAAAAAGGAGTGCAGTGCAGTCGGTCATTAAAATCAAAGAGTGAAAATATATTCATCTATAGTGCGAAGGAAGTAAACGTTGCGAAATTAAGCCACTAATTATAGATAAATCATAGATAATATGAACAGTATTTGAATAAGGCTAGTACATACTCTATACTGTTTTCCAACCGTTTTCTTGTTTTAATAGCTAGGTAATATTAAGAATCAAGTCTGCATACTTACTTACTGCATCAGATTATGTATATACATACAAGGAAATTACTATTTCGAAGCTATACCTACAAGTTAACTAACTTTAGTACGTGTTAGAGCCATGCTGCAGCTATATTAATAGTATAGTTGTAGCACGAATGGTTTGGCTCGACCGGGGAAGGACCACGCTCTCACAGAATACCAGCGTAAAATAGCAGCTTGATGCAGCTGTGTTTCGTATGGTGAGTGTAGAGAACCGGAGACCCTTTTTACTGGAAACGAGGCATTCCATCTTAGTTCTCAAGGGTGACAACGCATCTGCATTTCGATTCGTAATCGAGGATAAATGTAGATGTCTATGGGCCACAGCAACCACTTACCTTCAGGTGGACTGTGTGCTCGTTTGTCACCCTTATCCTATAAAAAAAAAACTAAGAAGCTTCATTATAAGTTGGTAAATGCAAGGAACATTCACCCTTTTTCTCCTTTATCAGCCCTGAAGTGTCCATCTATAGAGGTAATATCAACTCGTAGTTATCAAATTATTGTGTTTTTGTTATTTGTTTTAGAAACATATGTAATATTTAAAATTATGTGGGTAATTAGACACATGATTTAATTTTGAACGCTTTTGAATGAACGGCAGCGTTGGCTGGGAGGAACTTATGATTAGGTATAAAAAGAGATTCATCAAGCTCCAATCCAAACATAGGTACAGAAAAATGTAATTAATTCAAAGAAGCAGTAATAGAGTTTCAGTTAATTCAACTGTCCTCTGTGAGAGCAGATAAATAAGAGAGTAACTGATTATCATTCAAAACTGGAAGGCACCTCAGTAGGAGCCAACTTGAATTACGTGAACGACAGAAGCCGTATCTTTAAGAATAATTAAATACGTCACCATGCAAAGTCGATAAAGAAATATGCTCTGTAGACGACTCGTTCGCGCATTTTTATTTCCTGATATAATTTATTTGCTTATTCTACATTATGTTTAAAAGAACCATGTTTACAAAAAGATTATAGAAAATCAGTTAAGTTAACTAAGTAAAGATCAACAAGTGGCGGTGTCGGTTTTTTTTTAAAGATGTCCATTTAAACTTGAATTTAGAACTAATGACAAAAATTTTATCCTGCAAAAGGCTTTTTTTATGATAAATGTCTAGTAAATATTATACACAAATTATCCGTCTTTAGTTATAAATCACAACCTGACAAAATCACACGTTCGTAAGAATGAGTCTGTTGACATTATTTCCATAAAATTTAGCTTAAAGCACTCGCAGAGATGAAAGAAAAGTAAGAGAAAGTTTCTCAGTTCATTGATACTTACGTTACAGAGCATATACGGCCTTATTACAAAAAATTGCCTTAGGTTTAAGCTAGAATCTGTTTGTCACAAAAGTTTACTTAAATGAAAAACATGGAATTTAACAGCAATTGTCAAATTTCGCGCAGACAGGACGCTTCGTAAACCATAGTTTAAGGCTGAGATTATCAATAAATTACGTTTTGTAGACGGATAGCTAAAGCATAAAAAACAACTACAATTTACAAGCTGCCATATTTAAATTTGTAGCTGTGTCAGCTTGTGAAAGTAGAAAACTGATTAATAACGGTAATCGTTACGGAATAGTTTAAATTATTTTTATAGGATAGGGTGACAAATGAGCACACAGTCCATCTGATGGTAAGCGGTTGCTGTGACCCATAGACATCTACATCTATCCTCAATAAAGAATCAAAATGCAGATGCGTTGTCACCCGTGAGGACTAAGATGAAATGCCTCTTGTCCAGAAAAAAGGGTCTCCGGTTCTCTACATTCACCATACAAAACAGAGCAGCATTAAGCTGCTATTTTACGCTGATTATCTGTGAGAGCGTGGTCCTTCTCCGGTCAAGCCGAACCATTCGTGCTACAACTATACTATTAATATAGCTGCAGCAGGACTCTACCACGTACACTCATCGTCAAATCCTTAGACCTTTGCAAATTTTAAAAGAGAGCATCAAATTAAACCCTTGACCATTGAAATTGTGAATGTGAAAATGTTATTTCCATTTGTATGACGAATCTGATATAAATCGGTAAACGCATCAAGTAATAAAAAATCGTACTCGTCACGCGATCGTTCGAAAATGAAAATCGTCTTTAGTGCTTTGAAACGACAATGTTGAAAAAATGGGTGCGGGTAGAAATGAATTAGGCCTCACTACCAATTTCCCATTTGGTGATTAATTTATATTATGTTATTATGTTTGTTTTTATTGTCAAAAAAAAACGACGCTATAAATGAAATGAAAAATTATTCAGGAAATTGATTGGGCGATGATTTCTATTGGAGATATGCCAAATGTCATATCTCCGATAGAAATCATCATTAATAAACATACAAATTGTAAATTATATTTCGCCTTGTTTAAGACAATAGCAAAAAGTATTTTAATTAAAATCTTAAACAGATATTCACTTTTTAATTAATTAATAGTCGAATGAAATGAAACAGTGCTTGACTACAGTTCAGTTTGTGGTAAGCGGTGATGAATTTTTTTTTATTGGATAAGGGTGACAAACGAGCAGACAGTCCACCTGATGGTAAGTGGTTGCTGTGGCCCATAGACATCTACATTTATCCTCGATTACGAATCAAAATGCAGATGCGTTGTCACTCGTGAGGACTAAGATGGAATGCCTCGGTTTCCAGTAAAAAGGGTCTCCGGTTCTCTACACTCACCATACGAAACACAGCAGCATTAAGCTACTATTTTACTTATGAAAAGGTTATTTTACACTGGTATTCTGTGAGAGCGTGGTCCTTCCCCGGTCGAGCCGACCTATTCGTGTTACAACTATACCAGAAATATAGCAGTAGCATGACTCTACCACGTTTGAAAACCCAAATGGTTAGCAGTCAGCACGCACTGTTATAGTGTAACAAAGGCGTATTCATTACTGTTATGAAGATACCTAGATTTTTCTCGAAAACGTATAAACCTACACACATCTGTGAATATACCAAGACATCCTTTTAAAACAGTAGGTACATTCGGACTCTATAGACCTCAAAACGTGGATATTTACAAGAGAAGTTAATTAAATTTAGGTGAATTATCAATTACGAATATACACCATTTAAAAATCATAATTTGCAACTGCTTCTGCTATACAGCATTTATACAACAACAATACAAAAGTGTATAGCAAAGGCTAACGTGTATTCAATTCAATTGTGTTGCATTTTATTTTAAAAGGTGACATTCATTAATTTAGAGACAAAGAGTAAAAAGATTGTCGACGGTATGGCTAGTACTTAATTTCATGCAACCGACTTGTGTTTTCTATTACCATACGGATATATAACGTTCTTTTCTTTTGAAATTGTTAACTTTAGTTAGTAAAATCAAAAGCCGCTTAAGTCATTGTTATAGCGCGTACTGTGTGTACTAGTAAGTAGGTACTAAGTAGTCACTACACTAAATTTAAGAATCTTTTCTGTTATATAAGATTGTCGTAAAATAAAATAAAAATAAGAGTAACAGAGTTAAAGTCCTGTACATGAGATAAAAATATAGATACTAATATATCTTTTTTTTATCAAAAACGTATTTGTTATTTGTTTTGCTAATTTAATTGATAGCCGAAAAACATTAATTAAGAGCAAAAGAGAAATGACGCAACTCAGTAAATACACTTCATCATATTATAGCGTACGTTGGTGTGTCCGTAAGATCGTGTTACTTTTTAACGACTTGACTTCAATCGGTCAACAATCAAATAAACACTCTTTCAAAACAATAAAAAGGTAAAATGCTTAACAGCTTCTTAGTCCTTAGGAAAACGCCTGTATTTTGATTAACTTTTCCATCAAGTGACAATCCATAGGTACTTATGACTAAAATTGAAGTGTCTGTCTGTGATATAAAAATATCTCCCATTTATTGAGCTGAGGGGGTGATTTGCATTCCGTTAAGACATGAATATCCATATTTAAAATTTTTGTCTGTACCGGTATATTATATGTGAATCCACACGATCGCACTGTACGGAAACGTTTATTAGAATCGTTCGTAATGTAAGAGTATTAGTTAATATGTATATAGAAAGCAAATTGCAGCGCCGACATTATGTTCGAGTGCATCCTTGTACTTAAATTAATATCTTTGCAACTCTGCGGTTGGCAACGGCAAAACACTTTACTAGTAATTATATCGACGGGTAAGGCGCTGCGCAAACCTAGACACTTATGTGTTTTGTTTGGAATACAAGCTACCAATGAATTTTCATTTAATCAATATGAAATCAGCCATTGCTTGCGCAGACACAGACGCTTTTTGCGTACCGCGTTAATCTTCGGAACGGCTGAACCGCTTGTAATAAAACTTCACGAACAGATAGGGAGCAATGCCAAGAGTGATCTAGGCTATATTTTATCCAAAAACTTGGAGTTTAGGTTGTTGTTGAGAAATCGAAACATTGATAAAGTAAATGGTCTCTAAATGATTATCTTAAATCTAAATAACGCGGCACAGACAGGTTGTAAATAAATAAACCGAAGAATGTGATAACTGCAGTATAAAGTCGCGTATCCACCGAAAATGTTGATAACATTTATAGTTCCCAACATTTGTTTCCGATGTTGCCGTCAAATGTTTCCAACAAGCGTCTCCACCGAGGGAACAAATGTTTCCAACAAGCGTATTCCTTTGATGTTGCCGTCGAAAATGGAAACACGGTTCCCGACATTGTTTCAAGTTTTGTTGCCAACTCTAGGTAATTACAGAAACATTTGTAATCAACACGTGTTAGCAACACAACAGTTGGTAACAAAACTTTGGTGGAGACGCGGCTTAAGGCGCTGCACAAAAGTGGACACTGTTATCGACATGGCACACATCACAGGGAACCGTAGTCGCCGCGTCCACTAGCGGCAATCCGACTCAGTCGCCGGTTGCTACTTCTGGTCACTGGTGACAATTCGTTGCTTGTTTGCAATCAGTTTCACCTTGGATGTCGATGGAGGAACATTACCTTTGATTGTTGTGTTGATTACACGTTGACGTAGACGTCGTCGCCGTCAATATTTACAGGCAAATCAACCAACCACCGTACAATCGTAAGGAAATTTGCTTTGTGTCTTCCACCTGACGACTTAGTTTCCAGTTACCTACACCGAACACATTTTCATTGACGATCGGTATGTGTCAAGTGGAAACAACTGGACACAAAAAGCGTGTGTGTCTGCGCAAGCAATGGCTGATTTCATATTGATTACATGAAAATAAAATATTCATTCCCAAACAAAACACAAAAGTGTCTAGGTTTGCGCAGCGCCTTACCCGTCGATATAATTACTAGTAAAGTGTTTTGCCGTTGCCAACCGCAGAGTTGCAAAGATATTAATTTAAGTACAAGGATGCACTCGAATATAATGTCGGCGCTGCAATTTGCTTTCTATATACATATCAACTAATACTGTTACATTACGAACGATTCTAATAAACGCTCTCGTACAGTGCGATCGTGTGGATTCATATATAATATACTAAGTACATTTTAATGGAGCTAAGGTCCAACATTGGCTCTAACAATATGAGGACATAATTCATTATGGAAGCCAATCGGCCCATTAAGTAAGCATAATGGCAAAATTGGGCAATGGATATGGGCTTCTCAAATCGAGGGAATATATCGTAATTAACAAAAAAGAAAAAAAATAACAAAACGGCAAGATGATACTATCTATGATGACCAAAAAAAAAAAATACAACAAAAAATTAAAATTTAAAAGACGTCATTTGATCCGAGTTTACGTATCTTGGAGGTACAAAAAATTAAGAACAATCGTAATTAGTAAGTAATTACGAAAACCGTGGTCCGTATTGAAGAAAAAAAAATCACTTCATAGTATGTATGTAGAAGCGTCCTTTAACATAAAAGAACCCCTTAAGCGTTAAAAACTGGAGTACAGAGTCATTATGCCACGGCAGTACTTGCATTTGTGGATTGTGCAAATGAACTAGTTTTGTAGGAGAGAAAAAACTATACAGAGAACTAGATCAACGGGTATTATACGAGGGCGGCACTGAAAATTTCGGGAATCAGGGAAGTGACACAACATTACTATTTAAAAATGTATTTATTGCTTTTCGAAGTATTCTCCGCGAAATTTTACACATTTTTCCATACGATGGAACCAATCATTGAATCAACCATTCCATTCGGAAGTTGGGGTCTCCAAAATGGCCGTTTTGTAGGCGTCCACAGCTTCTTCAGGTGATGAAAATCTCTGTCCACGCAATTTATTCTTAATTTTAGGGAAAGTATAGAAATCATTAGGGCTTAGGTCGGGGCTGTACGGCGGATGGTCTATTAATTCTATGTTTTCTTGCTCAAAAAACTCTTTTGTTCTGTGTGCGGTGTGAGAACTCGCATTGTCGTGATGGAGGATGATGCGGCGGTTGCAGTTCTCTTTACGGAGTTCAGAAACGACCTGTGGCAAACAAATGCTAGCATACCATTCTGCATTAACCGTTCCTTGTCCCTCAAGAGGAATAGTCGTAACATGGCCGGTTTTGGAGACAAACGTGACCACCATTTCTTTTGCAACACTCCGTGAACGAACAATTTTAGTTGGCTTTAACTCATTTTCGAACACCCAAACTCGTGACTGGTTTTTTGTTTCGGGTTCGTACGCATATATCCAGGATTCGTCACCTGATACAATGTTGTATACAGCATTTGAGGATCCTGCGTGGAATCTTTCGAGAGTTCTGACGCACCAAGTAACGCGAGCCGCTTTTTGCTCTTCACAGAGCGAATGCGGTATCCATCGGTAAAACAACTTTTTTACACCTAATTGTTCATGCAAGATTATTTGTATTTGACTCATGCCAATGTCTAAAGTTGCCTGAATTTCGCGGTATGTCACATGTCGATCTTCCTCAATCAGCTTACGCACAGCATCAACGTTTTCTTGGGTGACTGCAGTTTTTGGACGACCTTGACGGGGATCATCACTGAGCTTGACACGTTCACGTTGAAATTCAGCAAACCAGCGATAAATTGTGGTTTTGGATGAGGCTTCATCACCAAATGCAGAAATCATCCGGTCAACACACTGTTTTTGTGTTAAACAAAACTTACACTTCGAAAGTCATAATAAATCATCGCTCTTGAATTTTCTCGAGTCAATTCCATTTTCTCAACGACTAAACAAGTTTGACAAAACCTTGTGACAAGACCGAGAAACTTTTTTAAAATAAATAAATGGTATTCGATTTTTAAAACCAAGGAGTTTTCAATTAAAAAGATTTTAAAATGACAGGAACAGTGGAAATATTCCATTCCCGATACTTTTAGTGCAGCCTATGTATTTGCCTATAACTTTGCAATAATTTGCGATCAGAAATACTACTTATATACAATATTATAAACGTGAAAGTTTGTGAGGATATATGGATGTATGGATGTTTGTTACTCTTCCACGCTAAAACTACTGAATGAATGTATTATAATGAAACTTTACAATAATATAGCTCACACATCAGAACAACACATAGGCTATAATTAATAAAGATATTGAGTAAATTGGTCAAAATATTAATTTAACTGGGCTATTTTGGCGTGCGGTGCAAAAACTGTAAGTTACACAAATATAATGTATGGTGGAATTGTTTCTCCTAAATAGTTCTACAAAGAAGTTCGCGACAGTATGTATCTATCTTTTATGTGTAAGCCATTATTACCAAAATAGTGAACTATAAATAAAATAAAATTTGATACTTTATTTCCAATGCACATTTTGAAATGACAAATGGTTTTTATCAAAATAAATACTTTAATAGCTTGTGATGTTCAAAGTAGATAACATTTGTCTTTTGAACTACGTAGTTTGGTCAAATATTTTAAAAGTAATGACGATATAAAATTGTGCGGTCCGGCTCGCGCAGGGCGGTCGGGCGTAGTGCGGGCGAGGTGGGGGAAAACATAGCTCATCGCCGTGTGAGCAAATGTACCTCTTCACGCTTAAACCGCTCAACCGATTTAGATAAAATTTGGTATCGAGATATTTTAGGTCCCGGGGAAGGAAATAGGGTAGCTTTGATCACGGAAATCATCCCTATAGAGGGTGATGGA
Source organism: Parnassius mnemosyne (assembly GCA_963668995.1). NCBI lineage: Eukaryota > Metazoa > Arthropoda > Insecta > Lepidoptera > Papilionidae > Parnassius > Parnassius mnemosyne. The sequence continues at coordinate 13,441,346 of CAVLGL010000057.1, forward strand.
ATTTACTATGAAAATGCGATTATTGATGGATCACCTATGGTTTAAAGTATACTATCTACACGGATGAAGTCGCGGGCAAAAGCTAGTAATCATTAATTAACTTATATTTCAACTTAAATTTAGTTAAAATGAAAAGTAAAATAGTTTATATCGTGACATATTACATACACTCCTTTCATAAATAGGTAACTACAATTTTTTCAGAAATAATTTACTACTTGGTTCATCATCGTCATCATCACAGCCTATCACAAGAACTCTACTGAACATAGGCCTCCCCTAAGGAATGCCACAAAGCACAGCCACTACAATGAATTTTTATAGAATAAGGGTGACAAAGGAGCACACAGTTCACCTGATGGTAAGTGAATGTTGTGGCCCATAGACATCTACATTTATACTCAATTAAGAATCAAAATGCAGATGCGTTGTCACCCCTGAGGACTAACATGGAATGCTTCGTTTCCAGTAAAAATTGTCTCCGTTTCTCTACACTCACCATACGAAACAGAAGCATTGAGTTACTATTTTAAGCTGGTATTCTGTGAAAGAGTGGTCCTACCCCGGTCGAACCGACGTCCTACAACAATAATATAGGTGCAACGTAGCTTTATAAAGTCTTATCTGCGGCATTAATTTATTTTGCCTCTCTTTCTTGATTTATTCTTCCTATTTGTCCGAACCACCGGAGCTTTACTTTCTTAATCCTTGTCACAAATCTTGCAAACCCTACTTTTCTCTTATCACACTAATTCTCACCCTATCGTTTAGTCACCCCTAATATACTTCTTAATGACCGCATTTCTACAGAATTAATTTCACTCTACACCATGTACTACAACAGGTCCTATCCGCAGAGATAGTGATGCTTGGTGATTTTAACCCCCACCACGATGAATGGCTTGGTTCTCATTTAACCGATCATGCGGGTAGATTTGTTTATGACTTTGCTTGGGCATATGGTCTGACACAACTGGTTACCTCGCCTAATCGGATCCCAGATGTGGAAGATCATGTACCTTCTCTGTTGGACCTTCTGCTGATCTCTCATCCGGACGGATATCAGGTCTCCGTCGATGCTTCTTTTGGCTCCTCGGACCATTATCTGATCCGGTGTACGGTGCCACTCACGCTCCCATCGCGATTGCGTGATTGCATTCTGCAGGTTGCCGCCATGTTTGACATTATAAGTCAGCCGATTGGGATCTTTTTTTATATCCTACCCTTGGAGGCGGGTTTGCTTCTCGTCTGATGATCCCAGCGTTGTTGCCGATTCTGGCACTGATGTGGTGCTACAGGGAATGGAAATATTTATTCCATCATCTGTGGTACCTGACGAAAGCAGAACACATCCATGGTTTGGTCTCTCCTGCAAAATTGCATTACGCCATAAGCAAGAATGCTACCAGGACTGGGCTCACGCATCGACGTCTCGGGATGCAAATACCACCATATGAAACACAGCAGCGTTAAGCTGCTATTTTACGATGGTATTTTGTCAGAGTGCGGTCCTACCCCAGTCGAGCCGACCCATTCACGGTACAACCATAATACGTGCGTGGCTCTACCACGTATAAATTGGTGGAAGCACAAGAGATATACTAAATTTATAATTATAATAAACAAAAGCCATTGAATTAAAGAACTACAAAACTATAATAAAGTATAGAGTGCCAGTATAATTGCAGGCTATGAAGCCTTCCAAGATGACAACGATTTGTAAAAATCTTTAAACATCTGCTATTAAATTTACTTTAAAACAAATTCCGAATGAAAAAAAGCCTTAATATTTAAATTCAATTTTTAATTTTTTTTAGTTTTCTTTCAGTTTCACCACTCGATTGGAACAACTTTAACAGTAATATAAGGATGCAATATATTGGAGCCGGGAAGCTTTTCAGTCATTTGATCTGTTTGACGGATTTTAAAGTTTTCTCAAGACAATTTCCTATATCTTCAAGGATTTCGTAAAATAAGTGATTTTTTAAAAAATTAAAACTTTCAAATAGAAAAACATTAGGTCAGTTATTTATTGTGCTCGATTTTGATTATTTTAACCACAGAAATCTAAATAATAAGATAGATTTCTGTGGTTAAAATAATAAATTTTATCATGAGATACCAAATAAAATAACAGAAACTCGAGCACAATAAATAACTGACCTAATGTTCTTCCATAGATTTCTGTGATTTTAACGTATGTACCTCAGTTTTACTACCATCCAATTTCTCGAATTAATGATTTTAAGCAAGTACACTCAATCCATAAAGCTTTCACTTCTTATTCATTACGATAATATTTAAAAAAAAAATCCGACTATTTCCTCGAACCACTGTAAATTAACGTGAAACTCTCCAAGATCATGAACAGATAACAACGGCCCAGAGAACACGATCCCAGCCTAAACAACACATGAAAATGTACACGTGACCTTAATTTATGATTAACAAGGCTTAAGCTTGTTAAATAAAACCGAGATAAGATTGATTTGGGAGAAATATTTACACTTGTACGTTATTAACTATCGAGATTGTGTTCGAGGCCGAATTTCCGGAGTTTCTATATACTTCAACATATTGTTGATATTGTGGAATTGTAACCGACCAGCGGTCGTCTATGGCATCACGATGGGTCGATATGTTTCTGCGGCGTTTTCGCCATTTGCCGTACACGTGTACGGGATGCTTATAGAATCTGTTAGCCATACGCTCCGGCAGCATTGTTTCTGGACTATATTTTGCTCCAAGGTTGAACACAATAAGGCGTGGGCAGCAACGTACTGCTGCAGAAGCGCTACTTGTCGTCGATACTGTCAGTAATGCGAAGATTTTAAACAACCAAGAATTCATCGCCGATCGAAATACCTATATGCGGGCAATCCCACGTTCGGTTGTCGGGAGGTGACACAGTTTGTAAGCACGGGCGTGTAACGTAGAAATGAGAACCTTTGAGGAGCGGCAGTTGGACCATGAGGCTCTCTTTGTCGGCGTTGGGCGGTTGCGGGCGCTCGGGCGAGACGGCCGCGGGGGGCGGTGGGGAGCGCGGCTCGGGCGGCGACGGCGCCTTCTGCGGCGGCCCCTGGCCCTCCATGGCGGCGCCGGTGAGTGCGAAGCGGAACGCCCGGGCCACGTCCGACACGCTCTCGGAGCGCTTGTTGGCCTGGCTCGCGACGAGGTCGAGGCCCGAGTGGAACGACGGCGACTTGGGGATACCGAGTGGCGAGACGGCGCGGCGCGGTTTGGCCTCAGCAGCGGCGAACATCGCGCGCGCGGCCGGCCCGGCGTGGACCATCGCAAGCGGCGGCCGGCAGCGGCATCCGAGCGGGAGCCGGCGGCGCCGGGACCGGAGCGAGCTGCGGGGGCGGCCGGACTGCCACGCGCACCCGCCCGATACCCTGCGCGCGCACTTCCTACACCCTCCCCCTCACACCCCGCGCACTCCCGCACAGCCCCGCGTCGCCGCTCCTTCGCTCTACGACGCCACAGCCCGTAACACGCAACCGCTCTATACAACCTCCCGTAGGGTTGTTCCCGATTTACATACATGTATTACGTCACGTAACAAAATAAATTTAGAATCATGTAACAATTTTACCAGTACGTCGATCATAACTTTAAATTTACCGTACCTACCATCGTTTGCAACTTTGAAAGTACAATGTTGACGAAATTAGCATTGTGTAAATTTGCTGTTGCCAACCCTGGCTGACGTTATTGTAATTTTGTTGGTGCTGGTAGAGTCGCTTAACCGTATAGCGGCGATGTACGAATATCCACTACCCCATATTGTACCATAGGTGTCGTAAGAGGCGACAGAGTGAAACTGAAACAGGAAATGTGGCATAGCATTTTCTGATACGACTCAAAATTGTAGGAGACTGTGTTGCCAACCCGCCTGCCAAGCCTGGCAACTATGGCAAAATCCCCTTTATGAGGCAATCTACTGGGGAGGCTTATGTTCAGCAGTGAACTTTTATAGGCTGTCACAGATGGATGGTAGAGTCCCTAAATGCAAGGAAATAATGAGATTAAGGGACAAAATGATAGATATAAGAAAAAGTATATAAAGATTATAATAGGTAGGGTTCATTAGCTAAATAAAAAAATTATTAGTTTTCATTTGTGCCAAAAAAATAAGTACCTACACAGTCGATACATTACCGGCCCCAAGATTTTCCGAGAATAGCGCGGGGAACGTCTCAGTTTGTTTGGGTTCGAGGGGTGACGCAGCCCTCGTACGTAGGGAGGAGACCGTATTTATACCAGACCTCCCCGTTCATTACACAATCGATCGTTTTAATGGACCTTAAATTGTGCAACTGACTTCCGTAGCTTTTGTCTCACACACAGCCCTTTTAGTCGCCGATACAAATCCGCATGTCATAACTTAACAAGGCACGGGTTCGTTGCTCAGATTATAACGGATACACTGTATGTCCATATATATATATATATATATATATATATATATATATGCTTACATGCTATTAAGGCATAAACAACCATAATTAAAAAAAATGTCTACCGGTCTTCTTTATCAGCATATAAAAGTCAAGTCAATCTGAACATGGGTCTGTCATTATATATATATATATATATATATATATATATATATATATATATATATATATATATATATATATATATATTTAAATATGGGATTAGAAATGCTCTGAATAGGTTAACGGTTAATAGCAATTTATATTCTAAACATTGTAAAAATATTATAAAATACCTAAACTTGGGCTATGATATCACATATTATCGTTAACAGTTTTTAAAGAAATAATCATATTATAATAAATATGAACATCCACGTTAAGTCATATTTAATAAACAATGGTATAAAATGTGACAGTTACACTAATATGACCATGATTTAGATTTATTTAGCATTTGGAATCCCTGACGAAATCGTAAAGCTTCGATTTAATACCGATAAAAAATATAATTTCTGATTATTCGATACCAATAAAAATTGTCCAACTATTTATATTGTCACACCTGCATCGAAAATAATTTAAAATTTAAAATTTTGTACAGCCGACTTCAATATAAATTATTAAGAATAGCTCAAAAACTATTGATCTGACCTTGATCAAATTCTAAGGACATTGAACTTGGACATTGAACGGGGTTACCGTATAGACGGTAGATTTATTAAAGAGTAAAAGCTTTAAAAAAAATTTACTTCGCAAATATCCGCGTTATAAAATAAAATGATGTATCTTACCTAGTATGAAGAGCACCTCCCGCCCTCCCTCAATTGCGTGCACTATCTCCGTCACAAGAGGTGGGAGGTGCTCTTCATACTAGGTAAGACACATCATTTTATTTTATAACGGGGATATTTGCGAAGTAATTTTTTTTAAAAGCTTTTATATAATGGATTTCCGCAAAGTAACGCCTGATTCTATTAATTATATTATTAAAGAGTAGCAAAATTTAAAACTTAGGTTCAATTATATTAATAATGATATACCGTTATTGCCCTTGTTGCCTCAGCCAGTATCGGAATTCTCGGCGTCGACTCGACTCGAATATCGAGTGAACTGCAGTTTCGTGGTCACTTGGAAGACAAGGCCAAATTGGCCTCTAAAAAGCTTGGCGTGCTCAGCAGAGCGGGACAGTATTTCATGCCGGCTCAACGCCTGCAACTTTACAAGGTTCGGTCTCACATGGAATACTGTTCCCATCTCTGCCACCAAACCAAACCACGTCCCAGGAAGCAGCAGAGAAGCTGAAGACTGCTGCCCCTCCATCATTGAAGGTGACTGAGCCCAGGCAATATTTACCCCTGGTGGCTCTCAGAGGTTTTGAGGAGGACCCCAAGAACGAGGATGTCATTAGTGGCCTCTATGAGCAGAACCTTGCTGCTTGTGAATGGACCGAAGCAAGCTTGAAAGAAAACTGCAGGATCGCTTTCAAGAAGTCCTGGAGAGGAAGCAGGCGGACAACCGTGATCCTTCAATGTTCAGCTGCCTTGAGAGATATCCTGAACGGATACAACCGGCTTTACATCGGCTGGGACGTGGTGGAGCCGTGTGATTACGTGGATGTCACGTGCTGCCAGAGGTGTCAACAGTATGGGCATCCTGCGAAGTACTGCCGATCGAAGGAGGTCGTTTGTGGAAAATGTGGAGAGGAAGGGCATGAGCGCAGCGCTTGCAAGTCCACGGAGGAGAAGTGCGCTACGTGCAAGCGATTTGGTAGATCTGACTCTGGCTCGCACGTGACCATGGCGAGGAACTGCCCAGCAAGGCTGTATGCAGAGCAACGCTCTATGGCCAGCACTCAATACTACTTGTAAGGGACGACTAGGACAAATAACCTGGGTCGGGAGAGCTTGCCATGGCTGAGTTGCCTAACATGGCGCGTGAACTGCACCTGGACACTGTTCTTGTACAAGAACAGTACATCCAGGTTGCGGGGATCGTCCAGGTGGGCGGTTATCCGTAGGCTGGCGTTTATCTTGCCGACCCAACAATTGGAGCAGCTGTGCTGAATCACCTCAGCAGTATCATCGGACTCAACACCACTGGGGTGAACCACGGGCTGCTGCGCTAGTTTTGCGCATGGGTGTCGCGATCGTGGAATGGTGCAGGAGAGAATCCTGGTAGGAGAGCCCGATGTCGTAGGCGTTATAGTGCCGTCAAGCCCCAGAAGGGGGAGAGTGACGTAAAATTGGGACAAGGAATAGTTGAAATATTTGTAGGGAGTCAAGAAAGTGCGCGCGGGAAAAGAGCCACGAGCAAGTACCGCGCGCATCTCCCGAGATTCAGCCCGTATGACCTGAGGGTCGGTGGGGCCATGGGAGGTGGAGGGTTGTTCCCATCTCTGGGCTGGGGCTCCCCAGTGCCAGCTCCTTCCACTTGACCGCATCCAGCGCAGAGCGGCTCGAATCGTCGACGACCGAGTCCTTTCCGATCGGCTCGACTCATTGGCGCTGCGAAGAGATGTTGCATCTCTTTGCATTTTCTTTCGCATTTACCACGGGGAGTGCTCTGAGGAATTGTTCGGATTAATTCCAGCCGCCAAATTTCACGAACGCATATCGCGGCAGAACTCCCGATACCATCCACATAATCTGGATGATTGGCGGTCCACCACTGTGCGATTTAGAAGATGTTTTCTTCCTCGCACAACTTCCTTGTGGAATAGTTTACCACCAGCGATTTTTCCGGACCGATACGACTTAGGGACCTTCAAGAAAAGAGCCTACTCCTTTTTAAAAGGCCGGCAACGCATCTGCAATTCCCCTGGTGTTGCGGTTGTTAATGGGCGGCGGTACGCGGTAGTCACTTACCATCAGGTGAGCCGCATGCTCGTTTGCCCCCTCTCCTATAAAAAAAAAGTTCTAGTTTTATTTAGAATTATCCCAAATTGAATGTGATTTATGGGCAACAACGTTTTTACCTACCGATCGACCATTACGAATGTGTGCATGCGTAGTAAAATCAGTTAAATAATGCATTACGATGCATTTTGAATTTAAAAGATAAAAAGGACCGAATGTTTGAGATTTTTATTAATTAATTTTTCTTCACCATTTGCCTATATTACTAATTATGAACCTGCGTCCCACGGTTGAGCACGGGTATTTCTGAGCGATTCTGCGGAGCACAGAGGCACAGATTAAAACAGAGGGGCATCCAGCCCGCTGCGCTACTTGAGTGCGTTTTAATGGACTTCACATATACTCGAAGTATTTTATCCCTCAGGCATGCAGGTTTATTTATTATGTTTATCTCACTGTCAAGCACTAGTAAATTGAGACTAAAATTGCAATTAACACATCGATGCCGGCGGGGATCGTACTGTGAAAATTTACGAAGAGCGTTTTGTTTCTGAGCTATTACGGCTAGTACCCCTGAGAACTAAGATGGAATTCTATTTTACCAGTACAAATATGTTGCTATTTTACGGTGGTATTCTATACACAGTGGTTCTTCCCACCTTCGGCCGACCCATTCAACTGTAGCTGCAGTCTGGCTCTACCATTTGAAACTGAACTCAATAATTACAGCGGCGGGGCCTGAATTATAACAATGCTAGCACGTCCATAAACTATAGCGATTTTCTTCTGTGAATTCTTTTCCCTCAATAAGTGTAAGTTGTATTAACACGTCCTAGTTACGCAAAAACGTTCACGGAATCTCACTTCTGTGTCTTCAAAAGACATAAATAATGTGAACACGACCTTGTAGCGACTCTACCTAAAGAATCGTTTTATAATGGGCAATCGTGGACGTGAAGCCTTATCATATCGTAGCGCCATTATGAAAATCAAAATCGGACTGTATTGTTTTATGGCGAATACAGCTAGGCAAATAACTAAACTTACCACCAGGTACTGGACTGCAAGTTCGTTTGTCACTTCAGTTCAAAAAAAAATATTTACCACTCGTATTGCGTATTTCAATGTTGCAACTTTTTTATATAGAATTGGGCGACAAACGACCGTACACAGTTCACCTGATGGTAAGTGAATGCTGACATCTACATTTATCCTCGATTACGAATCAAAATGCAGATGCATTGTTATCCTTGGTGACTAAGAGGGAATGCCTCGTTAGTAAAAAGGGTCTGCGATTCTCTATACTCACTAGCCTTTTCATAAGTAAAATATTAGCTTAATGCTGAAACACAGCAGCATTAAGCTAATATTTTACTTATGAAAAGGTTATTCTTCTTTTAATGCCGCAATTATTCATGAGTATCACCATGTAGACGAGCGATTTTAAATATTATGACACGTATCAGTGTGACTGCAGAAAAGTTCAAAAATAGCATGAGACTTTCAAAAATGCTTTACTGCTGAAGCGTGCAACAATATTAATCCCAGAACCAAGTATTTGGCAGTGGGAATAGCAAGTGGCACGGTTTATGATTTAAAACGTACAGAACCTACACGTTTTAAAATTACTGTAACTAAAAACGTCTACTGACACTAGAAACTGAAACTTTTACTACCGTCTATAAATGCTAGTAATCTCACTATTCGATTGGACTTTGAAAATGTGATTGGTGGAAAAATTAAATCGGCGCGGGTGTGCTTCATCAAAACAGTCCAGTGGTCAAAATTAGTGTCGTGTGAAAAGTCCGATAATTCGAGCATTTTTTATTTTTATTAAAAATGGACTCATTTTTAATCTCCATCTGGCCCGGGGGCAAAGATTAGGGCTACGATGGAACGAGTTTGCCCAGGAGAAGCCTGTTCACACGCACCTTGAAGAGGTTCAAGTTTTACGCACGCGGAAAAACAGATGCCGGCAGGCCTTCCACTCCCTAGGCTGTGCGCGTTATACGAGTAAAATATGACTTATGGCGCTTAGTGCGAATATTTGGAATGTCAACCAAGTGTGGATGGTAAATTGCAGCACGTCTGGTACTCCAATAGTAGAGTGGAGATGGCGGTATGAGCTTATGAAGCTCATAGGCACACTCTCCGAAGTACAAGATGAAGAAGGCCGACAAGCAAAAAAACTTGGCGGCGGTGAGCTAAGCTGTAAAGCTTCTTTTCCACCAGGTTTTTGCATAAGTTGTATTGACAAGTGGCTTAAAAATACATAAAATTATAAAGTCAGATTGACAACAATAATAACATTAGTCTTAACAGTTAAATGTATTTGATAATTGAAGTAAATACATTTTAACTGCGAAGAGTTTTAAATCACAAAACCGTTCTAGATTGTAGATATCTGTGTTGTATCATTTGCTTCAATGTAATTACGGTCAAGTGGTTCGAACAATATTTGATGAAACTGTCAAGACCATTCATGCGCAGTTAAGATAAGCGGAAGGATTAGAGCACTGTGGATAAAATTAAGTCCGATTAGCGACGAAGTAGCGATGACCCCGCTAATTGAACGTGGGAAGGTCTCTTTTATTATTGAGAGAGTTAGTTTGGTAGCCGCGTTTCGAACATGCAGCGGGGCGTGCATACAGCGTGCAATACAAATCCACGCTTTTGTATTAGTGTCCTGATTGACGGCCGCTAAAAATGTATACCTTAGGCCGGGGTATACATCTGATTGCCTTGGTGTACGAATTCTTGTCGCGTGTCGCAGACGTTTATCATAATCACTAGTTTGAACGCAAAATTATACTTGATCATGTGATAAGCCGTTGTAAAATCGTATCTGATCAATCAGTCTGCAGAAAACCTCTTATCTGATAGATCTCTAATAATAATAATAATGTAATGTCCTGACATGCAACGGTCGCAGGCTTCATCCTTCTTTCTCGCCAAATTACGCTATCCATAAAAGCCGACAGGATGCCATTATGCTGCTAAGCATCTAAGCTGCTGGTTTGTTAACACCTTCAACATCTCAAAACTTGCCTCTTTTATAGCTTCGGAAATTGTAAACTATAATTGGGATACACCAACACCTGGCACAAGTGCCAAACCTCACGTGCACCGGAGCAGCGTGCTGATTGACTAACGAGTCTGGCAATAAATCTAACGATATGTTCCTGCCGCACTTGCTAAAACAGCAGTTTAAATTGAAATTTGGATTTTATTTGCTGGCGGCGGGGATCGAACCCAGGTTGCTTGCGTACTGTGAAATTTACGACGAGCGCTTAGCACCTTATAAGGGCTTAACATGCGCCTCACAGTGCAACGTGTGTTTTACATTTTTTAAATAGTTTTGTAAGTTTATGGTTTACGTAACGCGAATACTGAACGTTGAATGAAAATATTTTTTATGGATTATATATTCAGTTTTTCTCAACTTATTTTTTATACAAAGTCCTCTGTGACAATGGGTGCTACAAAACAAAGTGTAAATTAAACGCGAATGTGGCAGTGTAAAAATATCCACTGTCAGCTATTGTCCTGTGGATGTCGCAAGAGGCGACAGAGCGAAACTGAAACAGGAGAGAGATGTGCAGCAGCATCTTCCCGATAACAACTCAATATAATAAAAAAACTGCGGTAGCTAACCTGCCTGACTTGTTAAGAATGGCAACTATGGCAAAATCCTTTAATGAGGCAATCCATGGGGAAAGCATTTTCAGTAGTAGCCTTGATGGATGAAAAATAATTAGTTTCATTTAAAGATTTTTAGTTAATAAAAGAACACGTACCCGTATGTCACCTTCGTCAGGCTAATATTGCAAACCCGCATAAAATAGAACAATAACCACCCCATTAACTCAAAAGCGTGAAACTAGCAAGTTGCACGGGAGGAACGCATTACACCACTGAAGTGCACAAAGCTGCCATCTAGTAGAACATCGCCGGCGGCTCTGAAATGCAGCGGAAACGGAACGTATACAGAAAGGAGGCGAGCCGGAAAGCCGTGAGGTATACAGTTTATTTTATGTACCTTGCGCACCTGACCTGGATTGTAGAAATTAAAAGCATTCATCGTGACATGCTTTTAAGGCTTTCACTCAATGATAAATAATATACATAAGCTTACATGTCACAAGCATACTCGTATACTGATCATGATGAACGACCACCGCGAGGTTTTAGGGTTGGACTTGGAGTATCTAACTATCTAATAACGAATTCAGAAGTCGAATCCCAGTTTGGGACAATTAAACCGGATTATTACTTTTTGAGTTGGATGTTTTGTGATTGTATTTGGCTATAGCGGATGTGGGTAGATGAAAACAAGTACTCCTGTATTTGCAATGCTTAATTCGTAAATCAATAATATTCGGAAATCCTTTTTACGGTGCTAAGGAAAATCAAATTTGTTGTAAGGAGACTTAAAAAGAAAATATTTTCAGGTGTTAGATATAAATAGTGCATTCCTAATAAAAATACAATGATTCACTATGATTAAAAACTAATCTTATATATAAGGAAATATTTTACGAGAGAAAGATGGATTAATGATCGAAAATAATACACCAGATCGTTGTTAAGGTTATTATGAGTAGTTTCAGTCAATTTTACAATATTTGTCAAAAACAAAAGTTTTGATTGAACTGAAAAATAATGTCAAAGATCAAATAGCCCACGTAAGTTTACTGTTTGAGCTTTGACAATATTTTTCATTGGTTAAGTAAAGTATAAAAACAGACAAATATTTATATTTTATCAGTAACGTAAACGCAAAAAAAGAAATAATTATAATATCAAGTCTGGCCACCTATAGCTAAAAAGACAGTATGCGCTTATTAGGGCATGGTAGGGATAGTCCTAACAGTTTTTCTACTTTTTATTTTATTTTTTGCCAAAATAATAGAAAATATAAATATTATTATATTCCCTTAAATAGAGACAAATTTATTGCAAAGCTTCGCTAAAGTCGCTTGTAGTCGCGGCACGTAGGAGCCACCGAACGGATTTCGACAGGATGAGGTGTGCGCTGATTAAGCTCTGTTGGACGTGTCTGTGTCAGATGTCGGGGAAAGTAAGAGACGGCACGTATACTAAATTAATCGTTAAGAACGTTAGCGCCGTATAATGCGAAGAAGGGTAAGAAAAAGAAATACACAATAACAAATTTTACTGCCAGTCAAGACATTTAGGGAACGATTACAACTAAAAGCTAACAACGACTATAATTATGTCCTACAAGACTGAATTTCGGGCAAGGTGGCCAGTCTCAACGGAGATTATCGGACAGGGTTATCGCTTTCACTCACATTATCTTCGGATTATCGTCTCACTAGTTCGTCACAGAGGGAAATGAAACAGGACATGGGCAGCAGCATCTTTCTGATAATAACTCTAAATTAAAAAAAAAAACTGCGTTTGACAACTATGGCAAACTCCACCCTATGAGACAATATATGGGGGAGGCCTATGTTCACAAGTGGAATTTTATTAGGATGATATTTTTGATAAACGAGCTTCGCGTCAATAGTAATTTCAAGAAAAATACTGGAACTATAAGATCACAAATACCTCCCTATTAAAATCGCATCGGTGCAGTACCAACTTTTCAAAAAGCGGTCATTTTTTTCAGTTTTAACGATGGATTCATATTCTAATACCACATGGACTTAATTTTGAAAGTAATGGGTGCAGAAACATGTTTTCAAAACGGCGGCCATTTTTTTTAGATCTGACGAATTCTTGTTTATAGATCACAATTTTAGAAGACACTCTTTCACGAAATCCTCATCGAACTGTTATTATTGTAGGTAGTTTAACCGATGTTTAGAACCATTTTATCAATGGCTATTTCCCCAATAATATTCTTAGTTAATTATCTTTAATCAAGTTACTATTAGCTAACTAAATTTAAAGCCTGAAAAATTACAAAGTTCAGACACTGATTAACTAATAATTACTACTAAAGTTCAAACGTCAAAATAAATATTTTTTTGATATTTTACGAATTATTATTGATACTGCAAAGTTTATTTTTATTTTCACGCGCAAACTGATCGCAGTTACAATTGTCACTAAACGGACGCACAATTGATACCGGCTAACACAGTTAGACGGTATTTTCTTCTACCTATATTTTCCTACATTTCCCTATTTAGTCTAGCTTTAAACTACAAGTTTTAAGAAAACGAATATAATCCAAATGAAAGTAGAATATATAACGTAGCACTACTTTAAGAACACAGTTCATACTATGATAATGTAAAAGACAACGTACTATAGCATTTAGAAATTTGAAGTTAATTAAGATGCACCCTCCAAAGTAAACACTCCACTATAAAAAATAAGCTTTTGTCACGTGAACAATGGTCGAGGGTACAATTATTTATTTTGATGTTGGGGTGAGAAGGTACAAGAAAACCGCAGCATTTTATCTTACAAAGGAAACAAAAAAAATATTAAATTCGTGCGTTAAGAAAGTAACGAAAACAAATTTATAAATAAAACTCTAGCAATCTAATTGTTAAAGAAAATTTTATAAGGTTTTAGAATACGTTATAAAATTATTTATTATATTCGCTACATATAACCAGTAACTTTTCCGACACAATTCCGATGATATCCCGGACGTCAGTCTGAGTGACATTAGAACTCTCAATCACCTTAAAAACGGCAAGGCCCCAGGCGAGGATGGAATTACAGCGGAGCTTCTGAAGCGGGTGGAAAACCGGTACTTGAAATCCTTCAGAAGCTCTTTAATTCCGTCCTCCATGGTGGCATTACATCGAAGGCGTGGAGCAGAAGTGTGTGTTCTTCAAGAAAGGTGACAACGCACTCTTGATGAACTACAGACTGATTTCCCTTCTGAGCCGCGTCTACGTGCTGTTTTCGAGTCATAACGAATCGTCTCGCGCGCAGACTTGACGACTTTCAGCCTCCCGAACAAGCCGGTTTCCGAAAAGGCTTTAGCACCATAGACCACATACATACCCTTCGGCAAATTGTACAGAAGTCCGAGGAGTAGGTACAATTTGCCACTATGCCTGGCGTATGTGGACTATGAGAAAGCCTTTGATTCCGTCGAAATTTGGGCGGTGCTGCAGTCCCTCCAGCGGCGTCAAGTGGATTATCGGTATATCGAAGTGCTGAAGTGTTTGCACAGTAGGGCTACGATGGCAATCCGAGTACAGAACCAGAGTGCGAAACCTATCCAACGGCAGAGAAGTGTAAGATTGGGTGACATTATATCCCCGAAACTCTTCGCCGCTGCATTGGAAGACGTTTTCAAGCTTCTGGACTGGAAAGGATACGGTATTAACATCAATGGCGAGTATCATGTTTAATGTCCATGTCACACCTATACCGGTAGTTGTTGGGAGCACTAAGCTCGAAGTTGTTGACGAGTATGTTTACCTGGGACAAATAGTCCGACTAGGTAAGTCCAACTTCGACCGAGAGGTCAATCAACGGATTCAACTCGGTTGGACAGCATTTGGGAAACTACGGTACATCTTTTCGTCAGGTAAACCTCAAAACTTGAAAACAAGGCTGTACAACCAGTGCGTGTTGCCAGTGATGACCTATGGAACAGAGACGTAATCTTTCACTGCTGGCCGTATAAGGAAGTTCAAGGTCGCTCAGCGAGCTATGGAGAGGGCTATGCTCGGAGTTTCTCTGCGTGATAAACTTAGAAATGAGGATATCCGCGGTAGAACCAGAGTGACCGACATAGCCCAACGGATTAGTAAGCTGAAGTGGCAATGGGCTGGCATTATAGCTCGAAGAACCGACAACCGATGCTGAAAAAAGGTTCTCGAGGGGCGGCATCGTACCGGCGGACGAAGTGTTGGTCGTCCCCCCACTAGATGGAGTGACGACTTGGTAAGATATGCAGGAAGTCGATGGATGCAGGTGGCTCAGGACCGTGCTTTGGTGGCATTCCTTGGGGGAGGCTTATGTTCAGCAGTGGACTTGTGAAGGGCTGTAATGATTTCCCCTCCAGCATTGGACAAGCAGACGCTCTGCGAGTCGCCAGCCTTTGTTGTTTATATCTACGCATACACGCTTGTCGGTTACGGGTTAATTAAGAAAATTTGGCCCATCTTCAATATATATCACCGCTTTGATCAAAAAACTTCACTCTAGGGAGTCTCTTAACAACTGGCCACAATTTTTTTTTGTAGAATAAGGGTGACAAACGAGCACACAGTCCACCTGATGGTAAGTGAATGCTGCGGCCCATAGACATCTATATTTATCCTCGATTAGGTACAAAATGCGTGCCTCGTTTCCAGTAAAAATTGTTTCCGTTTCTCTACATTCACCATACGAAACAGAGGCATTGAGCTGCTATTTTACGCTGGTATTCTGTGAAGTGTGATCCTACCCTGGTCGAGTTGACCCATTCGTGCTACAATCATAATATAGCTGCAACGTAGCTTTACCTATTCTTATCTGCGGCATTAATTCATTTTGCCTCTCTTTCCTGATTTATTCCTTCTACTTGTCCGAACCAACGGAGCTTTACTTTGTTAATCCTGGTCACAAATCTTGCAAACCCTACATTTCTCTTATCACACTAATTATCAACTATCGTTTAGTCACCCCTAATATACTTCTTAATAACCGCATTTTTACAGAATTAATTTCACTCTACAACATGTGCTACAACAGGTCCCATCCGCACAGATAGTGATGCTTAGCGATTTTAACGTCCACCACGCTGAATGGCTTGGTTCTAGGTTTATACTTTGCTACATATAGTCTGACACAACAGGTTACCTCGCCTAAGCGGATCCCATATGTGGAAGATCATGTACCTTCTCTGTTGCACCTTCTACTGACCTCTCTTTCGGACGGATATCAGGTCTCCGTCGATGCCCCTCTTGGCTCCTCGGACCATTGTCTGATCCGGAGTACGGTGCACTCACGCTCCCACCACGGTTGCGTTCTGCAGGTTGTCGCCGTGTTTGGCATTATAGGTCAGCTTATATATTGGGACGGGATGCGATATTTTTTGCATCCTACCCTTGGAGGCGGGTTTACTTCTCGCCGGATGATCTCAGCGTTGTTGCTGATTCTGTCGCTGATGTGGTGCTCTAAAGGGAATGGAACTTTTTATTCCATCATATGTGGTACCGATCGGAGGCAGAACCCAGTCATGGTTTGGTCGCTCCTGCAAAATTGCATTACTCCATAAGCAAGAGTGCTACCAGGCCTGGACTCACGCATCGACGTCTGGTGATGCAAATAGCAGAACTCTTAAAAAGAAGTATAATTCCGCCTCCAGGTCCTTCAAGTGTCATTGTCAAGGCAAAGTCAGAGCACATCGGCAGAATTGGCGAGAAACTAGTTCATCTTCTTTCGGGAACACGTGCATTCTGGTCTCTAGCCAAGGCTGTACAAGGGAACTTCTGTCAGTCATATCTCCCATCTCTGCACAGGGAGGACGTCTCACTAGCCCATGCCGCAAAGGTCAAAGCCAATCTGCTGGACTATCTCTTTACATCCAACTCGACCCTTGATGACAGGGGGAAACACACCACCGACCATCCCGCGGTGTGAGTGCTCCATGCAGGATGTGCTATTTACCCAACGCTCGTTGTCTCCAAGTTGAGTGAGTCTGATGGCGTTCCTCCTACTGTGCACAAGAGGTGTGCTCCGAAGTTGGCACCGGTTTTAACGTCTTTTCCGGTACTCTTACTCACTAGACGTAGTCCCATCATGGAAGACAGCTTTCGTGCACCCGATCCCTAAAACAGGTAACCGCTCTGATCCGTCCAAATATAGGCATATCACCATCACCTCCTTGTTCTCTAAAATAATGAAGTCCATTATTAACAGTCAGCTCATGCGGTACCTTGAGGATCGCCAGCCGATTAGTGACCGTCAGTACGGTTTCCATCGCGGTCGCTCGGCTGCTGATCTTCTGGGTTACCTAACTCATAAATGGGCGGAGGCAGTAGAGTTCAAGGGGGAGGCGTTGGCCGTTAGTTTAGACATAGCGAAGGCCTTCAATCGGGTTTGGCACTAAGCGCTTCCTACGAAGCTTCTTTCCTATGGGCTTCCCGAGAAATTGTGCAATTGTATCACCAATTTTCTTGCAGATCAGAGCATAAATGTCGTAGTAGACGGTGCATTTGTGCATTTACGCTGGTATTCCACAAGGCTGCGTGCTATCGCCAACGCTGTTTCTTCTGCATATCAATGGCATGTTGCAAACCGGTAACATTCATTGCTAGGCGGATGACAACACTGGTGATGCTTTATACACTGGCCGTGCCAATATTTCTCGGGAAAACGTCGCCTAGTAGCGGGACAAAGTTGTGTCTGAATTCGAGACTTTGTTGAACAAAGTCTAGTCTAGTCCAATTCAATTCACAGAAGACACAAGATTGCGCGTTTACCGCTAAAAAGAACCCCTTCGTCGTATCTCCTTAGTTTCAAGGCACTCCCCTTGTTGCGTCAGCCAGTATCGGAATCCTCGGCGTCAACAAATTGAGTGACGTGCAGTTTCGTGATCACTTGGAACAGAAGGCCAAATTGGCCTCTAAAAAGCTTGGTGTGCTCAGCAGAGCGGGACAGTATTTCATGCCGTCACACCGTCTACAACTATACAAGTCGCAGGTTCGGCCGCACATGGAATACTGTTCCCATCTCTTGGCTGGGGCTCCCCAGTGCCAGCTCCTTCCATTTGATTGCATCTAGCGCAGAGGTGTTTGAATCGTCGGCGACCGAACTCTTTCCGATCAGCTTGAATCACTGGAACTGCGAATAAATGATGCATTTCATTGCGTATTTTATCGCATTTACCACGGGGAGTGCTCTGAGGAATTGTTTGTCTCGCGATACCATCCATACAATCTGGATGACTGGCAGTCCACTACTGTGCGATTTAAAAAAAGTTTTCTTCCTCGCACAATTTCCTTGTGTATAAACAATAGACTACCACCAGAGATTTTTCCGGACCGATACGACTTAGCTTAGGGACCTTCAAGAAAAGAGCGCACTCCTTTTTAAAAGGCCGGCAATGCATCTACAATTCCTCTGGTGTTGCAGTTGTTCATGGGCGGCGATAATCACTTACCATCGGGTCAGAGGTATGCTCGTTTGCCCCCACTCCTATTAAAAAAACTAACAAAAAATTACTTATACTACGTAATAATCTATATTGAATAAAAATGATTCTATTTTATTTTAAAACCTGTTTCACAATTATTATGTTTTTATGGAAGAAGGGAAACGAGTAAGATACGTATAATCTGATGGTAAATGACCGCCGCAGCCCGTGAACAATTATTGCAACACTACAGTAAATTTCACAATGTGATCGTGCGTATCAGAAAATATTTAGAAAAACGCACAGCTAAATCTAGCCATCGAAATAATACTGATGGAATGAAGAAATATTATGTACGATGGTGGAATTTGACATTAGAAATGAATCGGAACAATTCCTTGGAGCACTCCCGGTGGTAAATACATTGCAGCGTATCAAGCGATTGGCTTGAGAACAGATCTTAGTCGTCGACGATTCCAGCCGCTCTGAGATGGATACGGTCTAACTGGCAGAGGAAAACTGAAACAGGAGATGGGCAGCAGCGTCTTCCTGGTAACAATTTAAAATAATACAAAACTGCGGTTGAAGAACCCGCCTGCCAAACGTGGCAACTACGATAAATATCCCTCTTATGAAGCAAACAGCAACGGGATAGGCCTAATTCAAAGGAAAGCCGCTATAACTGGGGTGCCTTAGCCCAGAGAAAGAAACAATATTGGTTGTGAGATCGAACTAGCGTCCTGAACGAAATCGATTGGCGATTGTAGTACCAGATGTCTCATACCTTTTTATCCGAGATATACAAAATGGTATACCGCCATCTACCAGAGGCTGTGAGGATTTTCTGGTCTTTTCAGTCGCATCATACATCATCCACTGATCTAAATATGGTAATGGATTCTTTAACACGGCACACGGCAACAAATGAATACTAAACTATTTTAAATTCTTACACAGATTTATGTCCGTAACCAATTTTTCCACGACGTCAAAAGTGAAATTATTCTAAGGTGACCTCGATATACTGTTATCTATTCCTTTTTACGGCGTTATGCCCAATATTAATATCAATTAAAATTTTAAATGGTACTTTTATCGCGTAGTTACAAATAGCGTATCTGCTTAGTTGTAGGGTTTCGTTTTCGCCTGGGAATACATCTAGGTTTGAGACCTTGTTGCCTATTTCCCGTAATGCAACAGTAAGTGCACTAATTGTTTTTTAATTATCTTTAAAGGTGACAATAACGCATACTTGGTCTTTTTTGTTTGGAGTCTCTGACATTATAAAGTTTAATTAAATCAACTCTGAAACGGTAATAATAAAATTAGTTTCAATATTTTACTATAATGCTCCTATAGCTTTCTTTCTTTGGAGTCTCTAACATGATCATAAAGTTCAGTTAAATGAACTATAATGAAATCTTAAACAATAATTAATGATGTGTAGTATTGTAGAGAATCCTCCTCTCTACAATGCGAGATTCCTATGTCCAGAAATGGGTTCTTACTGACTGAATGATGACGTTGAGTATATAAGGGCTATTTTTATATTATTTCTACTGTTCTAATATAACAACTTATTTATTCTATTAAAATTGTTCTAATCTATAATATAGTAAGACACCAGGTATATTACAATTTATATAAAAATGTAACTTTCCAACAGATATTATACGACCATTCCTCATAAAGTAGGTTAGTTACGAATGAATTCGCGGAATATAAGCATTGTGAGAGAAAGCACACAGCCGCGACACTTATAATATGTCGCCTTTTTTAAAATCCGAGTGACAAATACTCTTGACGCCTTTTATGCGAGTGTCGCGTTTATGACGTAAACCTCAGTTCTACTAGGGCTGACAGCCCTAGTAGTATGGAGGTATGTCACTCAAAATATTTTAAAGTATTATGTTTTTAAATTCTGTATAAAAAGGATAGTAAGTTTCGATTGTTTTTTCCGTTATTGACATCGATCACTAATAAAAAACTAGATACACAATCAGTGACAAAAAATGTCCTTACCGAATGAGCGCCCACTCGAACCTTTGGATGCGCTTTTAATTTGTACGTAGTTTTGTGAATTCAACTTCAGTCAATGCATTTAAGGTTGAATTTACATTAATGTATATTTATTTCAACTAGAATACGTCAAAACAATTGGCGACAGTTTTTAGAGAACCTTTGCATGGGATTGTGTATCTAGTTTTTTTTACTAGTGATCGATGATTATTGATCCATTATAGCCCAAAAAAGTCAATTGCTGAACTTAGGCATCCGCAATCAATTGCCTCGTAAGGGATTTTGCCATAGTTGCCACGCTTTACAGGCGGGCAACCACAGGTTTTATAATTTTTAATTTATTATCAAGAAGATGGTGCCCACTTCCTGTTTCAGTTTCCCTCTGTCGCCTCTGACTAAGGGACGGGACCATATGGGGTAGTAGATATTCTTACACTAATACTACACGGTTAATTTTTTTCTAATTGCTTTTCTACGCTAACCGAATCAATACGATTTCAGTCACTATGTTCACGTAATAATAAGGATAAAGTCGTAGTATACCATAGCTTTGACAAAGATTCAAGGCAAAGGATTCACGATGATCACCATATGACAGTTCAAGTAGTCAGTAAAAGTACGTGAGTACTGAAACAAAGATTCTAGGTTTCAATTCCGATTCCAGTGTTTGTTTCCGATGAAGACAAATCCTACTAAGAACGGGAGATGCCCAAAATCAGCTTAATTCAAGTATTCACGTAAACCTACGAAATTTTTGTAACACCCATTAATATTCAAACTTAGCCTTAAGGCTTCGTTCTGGTCATACTCCATCAGCAAAGTTCGCTTTTTTAATGGGAAAAAAACCTTCACCGAATTGTGATTTATGTAACAAAATTGAAGATGTTTACCATTTGTTAATGGAGTGTTTCAAGAATGAAAAAGATAGACAGGCTCTGTTGAAAGAATTTAACGCAAATGTTTTGGATGTTGATTTAGTGCAAATGATTTTATCCAACCCCAAATCAAAGATGTCAAGAGAGTTATTCCGGCTTGCTTCTAGGACGGAGTAATTATCTTCTCTATTTAGTATAAATTTCTTTTTTGGTTAGTAATTTAACTAGTACTCTCAATTATACATTTTTATTTTGTTATAGTGTTAGCAGTAATTAGTTTAAGGTATGATGGGATTGGCATGTCATTTTGACAAAAATCCCAGAATAATGAAAAAAAAAATTCAAACTTTTTCGCTTACTAAGTGATGGTCCCAACAACTTTCACTGTCGTCATTATTATCGATCGTATCAATAAGAAAGCCTTATATTTATCCTAAATGTATCTATTACAGTAACAGCAGGCCATCAGCAATCCGTTAAATCGCGGTATTCCCGGAGTATTCCGCATAGCTTCACGACGTCCTACTGACCGCCATCAGCCACAGCGACATCTAACGGATGCAATCAGAAGCTAACTGATGTTTATAAGAAGTGCAATCGGTCTATGCGCGTTCATAAAGGCTCTTTTGTCTATAGAACCTTTTATAGGAACTCGAGAATCGCATCCGCTCAGTGACTGTTCAACTAACAACAGCATAAAATAATGAAATATTGCGGTGCCAATGCACATGCAAAGCCTGGCAAATATCCCTCCTGTCTCATTTACGGATGAGACCTATATAGCAGTGAACTTTCACTGAAAGAGTGTGATGATGATTATGAATATGGTTAGGGGCAAAATATCTTTTTAAATGGTTAAATGGGTGGGTACTTCCCACTTGGTGGCCCGATGGGAAGATAGACACAGGCACTAAAGTAAGTATGATATGATGAGCAATGGATCTAAGGCACGGTTATTTACTTCTGGGCGTATATGCTGTCGCTCAGCCAATTATGGATATGCTTATGCTCGAATTTTATCAGCATTATAAAATCCGGATATAATCCGGTATAATGCGATAAAATCCGGCATAGCTTAACAGATCAGTAAGCTGAAGTGGCAATACGTCGGTTATAAAGTTTGAAAAACTGACAATCGATGGGGAAGAAAGGTTATCGAGTGGCAGCCTTGTACAGGTAAACGAAGTGTAGGGCGACCCCACAGTAGATGCAATGATCGGCTAGTAAAACATGAAAAAATTGGGAGGCCATGTTCTGCAGTGTAATTGTGAAGGGTTGTAATGATGATGATTAAAGTACATATGTACAATTTATGTATGTAAAACGCCTTTACGATACAGATAAATCCTATTGTGTGTATAGGGGGTAACGTCTCATTTTAAAAAAAAAAGATTTCCTCTTTTTTTTAAAAAGAGGAAAAACATCGAACATTTTAAAAATAGTCTCTGGAATAGACTCCGGGGAGCTCGGAATATGGAGATATAATAGAATTTGGAGTTCCACTTTTATACTTATAGAAGCTTGCTTATTGCAAATTATTGAAACGACAGAATTCCGAATTTTTAAATTGACAAAAAAGCATAGTAAGTGTACCTTTTGTGTAAACTAAAAATATTAGTGAAAAAGAAATTTAAAGTGTTTTTATATTGGGAATGTTCGCATTGGCGCACACTGATGGGTTTTACACCGTAGTGCGCAAGCGAATCGCATCCCTCCTGCGCACGGTGCGGGGGAGCGCCAACACCATTCTCAAAGTAATCAGTGAAAAGCCTGACTGTCCGATACTTCGGCACTGGGTGTACCCTCACACACATGTTGCGGGGGTGTCGCGAAGTGCAGGCAGATATTTAAATTAAAATAAATATTTTCTAATAGAAATGTTACTAACCTAGTTTTTAAGATCTCCTTTTTATGCTACTAACAATATTATGGACAAAAGTCTGAAATAAAATCAATTTTATTTTATTTATTTATTTATTTTATATTATTATCATAGCTACATTATACACATGTATATAGTCTAATCTCGTTGCAGAGGATTTTAATAAGTCTGCCGCGTTGCTTTATTGGTTGTCGGCGGACTTCACATGTCCGAAATAAATTATTTCTTAGGCATGCGGATTTCCTCACGACGTGCTCCTTCAACAGCGAGCACGTGGTAAAACAGCACTTAAAATTGCAATTAACAATTTCATTGGTGCCGGCGGAGATCGAACGCGCGTTGCTTCCGTACTGTGAAATTTACAGCGAGCTAAGCTACGCCATAACTTTATTATCATAGATTTTACATTTATTTTCACGGCATCTTAAAATACATACTTAATGGTGAAAGCGTAACCATAATAATAATTGCAGTAGTTATGTAATTAAGTTGTTAAGTAATTAGTGAGTAAGTAAGTGAATTAAAATTATAATCGTAATCAGTTATTTTGTAAGGCCTAGTCACGCTCCAAATAAAACCTTTAAGATAATAAAGTTTTATGTAGTGCGTATTGATACAAACAAAAGCAGAAGCAGTAATTAAATTATATTGATTATAACGAATTTAACTTATTTATATGATATTTACATAATAATTTTATAAAACGAACTTTAAAAGAATAAAATGTATAAAGTGATTTAAATTAAATAAAAGGTCGGGGAAAAAGTTTCTTTGTATTTTATATACAAATTGAAGACATTTTTTTTTTTCAAAGTTTATTTATATTTAATTATAATATATACACTGCCGGCCAAAAGTTTAAGACCACACTTAAACAACATAATTATCTATAAATTGTAACGAAATAATAAGATAAATAAAAGAAATGTACACTTGCATATTCTATTGTTAATATCGAATATCTAAAGAAGTCATTCTTTTATTTACTTTCAAGTTATTGGACAATAAACATGTGTTTACATGGTAGAGCCATGCTTCAGCTATATTACTGATAGTTGTAGCATGAAAGGGTCGGCTCGACCGGGGAAGGACCACGATCTCACAGAATACCAGCGTAAAATGTAGCATAACGCTGCTGTGTTTCGTATGGTGAGTGTAGAGAACCAGAGACCCTTTTTTACTGGAAACGAGGCATTCCATCTTAGTCCTCAGAGGTAACAAGTGACAACGCATCTGCATTTTGATTCGTAATCGAGGATAGATGCAGATGTCTATAGGCCACAGCAACCTTACCATCAGGTGGACTGTGTGTTTGTTTGTCACCTTAATTCTATAAAAAAATGTAATGTTTTCAAACACCGGCAAACGCTGCGTTAGAGCCAGGTGGTAGAGTTGTAATAATATTTTTATGATGGGATAACAACTAATTGCTTTGCTTTTATTTCCCATTGGTCAATAATAAGGATTATTTAGCTTCTAAAAACACGTTATTATTACCTCAGTTTACATGATTTTGTTTACAAACAATCTCAATTAGTCTAAACTTGTGGTTTCTACAGTTGAGACGTCTTAAAATTGGAAAAGCACGCGAAATTTGCAGTGAAGTGCATTCTGCCATCGTTGTTTTACATAATGAAGGCAAATCCGATTGCTTTACAATTGAAGTTATCGAAGACTTGTGTTCATGGCACAAGAACTCGATACAGGGAGACAGACACTTTTCAAGTTCGTCCACGCTCGGGAAGGCCGAGAGCTACTACGTCAAGTGAAGATAATTTCATTGTTGTTGCCAGCAAGCGAAATAGACGCTTAACAGCACCGGAAATCGTTGAAGTAAACGAAACCCAAGTTAAACCTTTATCATTGACTCCAGTAAAACGGCGACTGAGATATGCGTAATTAAATGGTATGGTCGTGTCGCCGTTCGAAAACCTCAGCTAATGCCACAAAACAAGTAAAAACGGATGCAATGGACCCTTGCCCATCGAGATTAGACTGAAGAAGATTTTAAAAAAAATCTTAGGGCCGACGAATCCAAGTTTGAGCTATACGGTTCAAAACGAAAAATTTACGTTCGACGCAGTGACCAAGAAAAGATGATGCCAGACTGTGTAGTCCCAACAATCTAGCATGGTGGTGGCTCAATTAAGGTCTGGGGTTGCTTTTCTAGCCAAGGAACTGGCGATTTGATCAAAATACATGGAATCATAAAAAAGGAAGTGTACAACAAATTTTAGAACAAAATGCCATTCCTTTGGGGTTGTGATTAATTGGAGATGGATTCATTTTCCAACAGGACAATGATACTAAGCATAACTCAAAATTATGCAGAGGATATTTGGAAGAGAAAGAGGCACAAGGGGTGTTAAAAAACATGGTTAGGCCTCCTCAGAGCCCGGATCTTAATCCCATTGTACTTTTGTGGGAAGAGCCTCATAGGAACGTCCGTAGTTGTGGTCCATCCACGCGAGAAGAAATGTGGAATGCGTTGTGCGAAAGTTGACGTAATGTATCACAAGACACTATCAACAAATTGATTGCCCGTATGCCGAGACTTGTGAAAAAAATCATAGAATGCAAAGGAGGATTTTTTTGATGAAAAATCAGTTTAGACAAATATAGCCTTGTTTAGCATGGACTGTTAATATTTCTTTACGCTTTTCAAGTATATGAAATGCTTTAACAGTTTAATTAAACATTTAATATTTTATTGGAGTTTTATTAAATTTTCCTACTTTAATTAAGGTGGTCTTAAACTTATTGCCTGCAGTGTATATGCCATTTTGTTCGATAACTTGTTGCCATCGTAGTGATATAATCCCGTTGCTGTAGAAATCTTGGGCTTTTATTTAAAAAATGCGATAAGTAGTTTTGACACTCCTCTCTTGATGATAACCTAACACTACCCCAAGAATTCTGAAGAGACCGAAACAGGTGAAAATCTGAGGGTGCTAAGTCAGGACTATATGCTGGATGCATTAACACTTCCCAACCAAGCTCTCTCAATTTTTGCTGAGTGGCCAAAAATGTGTATCGTCTGGCGTTATCATGATGAAAGACCCACTCAATTTCTCTTGATCAATTCCGGCCGTTTTTGCTCTATTTCTTGCTTGAGTATCCTTAGTCGTTGGTAATAGAGATCCAAATCGATAGTTTTGCCCAGCGAAAAGAGCTCATAATAAACGAGGATCTTCCATTCCCACCACACAGCATCACCTTATTGCGTGTTAATCTAAGTTCCGCTACAGTGGAGCTTGACTTCCCTTTGACCATGATCTTTTTCGCACGTTCTTGTCGTAGGTGATCCACATTTCATCACCAGTGATCAATCTTTTCAAAAATGGTCCGGTTTCATTAAGTTTCAATAGAGAATCTCAAATGAGTACACGATTTATTAGGTTTCTTTCAGTGAGCTCGTGTGGTACCCAAATAATGAGCTTTTTTGTATAGCCAGACTTTTACAAATGAGTCAAAAATGTTTTGTGGTCAACACTCAGTTCCTTGGCGATGTTGTAACTACTAATATGCCGATCTTGCTACAATTTTTCAAAAATGTCATCGACTTTATCCGTATGAGACCGACCAGAGCGAGCTGCTTGTTTGACATCAAAATTCCCGGAATGTAAACGCTTGAATCAACTTTGTACTACTCTAAATAACACTGCATTAAAAGTCCATAAACGTCACAATTTTATTTTCGTGGCTTTAGTGACATTTTTCCTTTTTTGTAATAAAACTTCAGAATGTATTGAATTTCTTAGTCAGATTCACTCATTTTCGCGGACAGAAAAACAATTGAAAAATAGCGGCAGTGTTTTTTTACTTTTTATTTTTCTTAGAGTCCTATAATATTATGTATTGATATTAAAACCAGCCAGATACAAACAGTAAAACCAAAGAGAATTTTATTCAATATTATACAAACAAAATACGACGAAACTTTTTACCCGACCTTATAGAAATACATAATTGAATAACTTCTAAAAAACAGAAATAGGATTCTTAAACAATTGTCATCTACAATCGTTAACAATAATAGAGAACAACATCGTAGCGCATCGTTGTAGCACTAATGGGTCGGCTCGACCGTGGAAGATCACAATCTCACGGAATATCAGAGTAAAATATCAGCTTAATGCTGCTGTTTCATATGGTGAGTGTAGAGAACCGGACAACAGACGAAAGAATGTCACGTATCGTTGAGATATTATGTCATTCCCATTCATTTTTATGTTTTTCGATTTGCGTTAACGATTGCAGAAAGTCAACTTGGCTAGACCCGCAGAACAAAATTACTCGTTTCATCGTAATTTCCTTTACAATTTTCAGATGAAGGTGAACTTCACACCTTCATAAGTAAATATCAGGATCAGGACTAATGTCTACCACCAATAATGCATATAGTAGTCCAAATTCTAGCAAATTCGTCCAAGAAAATGTTTTTGGTGTTTAATACCATTACAAAAAACATATAGAAATAAAAAATGCAGACAAATGAGCAATTCTAATGGTGGCTGGATGAACTATCGAATATCATTTATACTTGCAATTGTTGTCACTTGGTAATACTCCAGCTTCATTTTTGTAATTTGGATAAACACTTGTACCTGTTTCCTAAAGTCTGTTATAAAATTAGTCAGTATATTAATAATTTTAAAATAAATATTGTGAAACAAGTACAAGTGTTTATCCCAATCACAATAATATCTAATATCACGTTGAAAAACTCACCTTTGATGGGAGGTAATTTAACCAGCTCCTGATTGTGATGTTGAACACTGAAGCGGCTGGATCCATGACGGCGTGGCTGGCCATTCCAGCCGGGTGGGCGCGGACCATCCGCAGTGCGAGGCACTATCGCCGCCGGCGGCGGAGGGCGCGCCGCAAGTGCTGGCAAAGGTTTTTCTGGACGACCCTGTCGACAACAAAATATTTTTTGTAAGATTTCGATCATGGAAAATTCACTATGGCCCTTAAATTATTCCATATATTGGTTGTGATAATGTGTCTTCCGAACCTTGGTCACGGCTACGCGTACGCGTACCGTTGGCCATAAATCACATTCAATTTGGGATATTTTCAAATAAAAGTAGAAACCTTATTTACTCGTATTTTCAAAAACTGCAATAACGGTGTATCATTATTTTATATATTAGAACTTAAGTTTAAAATTTGGCTACTCTGAAAAATAATTGTAATTATTATGTCATTGGTTTCTCGGAAATGGCTCTTACAATTTGTATGAAATTTTGTATTGAGATAATGTTATACTTCTAAACTTCATCAAGATATTTAGTGCCATCCCCGAAAATATTTTCTTCATTTTAAAGCATAATGCGTAAAGCAAAGGAGTGGGATAATTTACCAGCATATGTCTTTCCATTCTATTGCAATGTAGTTTTCAAGGCAAGAGTGAATAGACTTTTGTTTAACTAAGTAAGTACCTTTGCCATTTTCACCTGCACAAGCATTGACATATAGTAATTAAAAAAGTAAAATAAATATTTAGAGCTTACAAAAACTAATCAAAATGAAGTAGCAACAGAAACAATCACGTTCTGATCCTAAATAGACATGACGAACAAACAATATGGGCTACTCAAGAGAATTGTTCAACAAGCCAATGTGAAGAAGTAAATAAGTCGGTGGTCCATTGACAATTTCCCGTGGGAGCCGATTGATCGGCACTAAAACGTTCGCTTAAGCGATTGAAACTGGGTCGGAGCGTGGGCGGGATCGCTCTCAATGTCAATGTTACTGGGACCGGGACACATTTATTTGACTGATTTATTGTGAGTGAGAATCATAGATGGCTAAAGGAAAAGTTACGTAAGAAATAAATACAGAGTAGACACATGGTTTATAAAAAATTCTGCCATAATATTCTCGTTTTGGTTATATACATGTTTACATAATCAAAGTATTCTCGATCTAACCTTAAAAAGAATAAGTCCCCTTGGATAAAAAGGTCCTCTAGGTTTAATCTTGATAAAAATTTGTTTTTTATTGTATACTAGCCATTCGCCACGGCTTCGCATGGGTGATTTCTGGATCTCGACATCAACGCATCTTGTTCTAGATAAACCAACATATAACTGCCAATGAGAAAAACAGCATCCAATTAAATCTATCCCCACGTGCTTGAAAGTCTGTCCCTGTGCTTTATTTATAGTGACTGCAAACGATACTTTTATGGGAAATTGTATTCTTTTAAAACTAAATGATAAATCTGTAGGTATCATAGAAATTCGAGGTATCAGTACCGTTTGCCCAACTGCTGGCCCAGTCAAAACTATAGCAACTAGGATATTATTCCTAAGAAATTTAACTTGAAGCCTAGTTCCGTTTCATAGACTTGGTAGCCGCAGGTTTCGTAATAAAATAATGGGAGTGCCACTTTTAAAGTTCAGTGAACATGGGGGCAGCCCACATAGATTCAAAGATTTTAAAAAATTCTTGGGGGTAATGTACCGCGTCTTCTTGATCCATGACAGTAGCAATAGCAAGGTAGTTTATGTTGTCGCCTGGTAGTTTGGCCATTATTTTATCGTTGATGGCATCAACGCTTTTATTTTTGGCAGCTAAAATTGCCCTTTCACACATCCATTGATAATTTTTTTGGTTTATATTAGCGACATCCGGGTATACTCTACAGATTAGGTCTTCAGTGATTGTTACGATTTCACCAAGATCTTTATCAATGGATTTTTTGTTTGGTTCACTCAGGTACTTTCCCATTACCAATCAATAACAGCTTTTATGGGAAATCTGTGTTTCCTCCACCCAAGTGTCTCCTCATGTTGGTACAGCTTTAAGAATTCAACAATTTCCACAAAGGGGAACATTTTAAGCAAGATTTAATAACATCTGCTCTAGTTCTCCTAACTATTGCAGGCAAAGAAAAAATAAAAGTAATTCCACCCATAACTTTATTTGTGTTCCTTATGTCTCTGAGAGTTCTGTCTAATGCCTCTACGTCAGCTCTATGAGTCATGGTACACTCATCCCATATTATTTAGATTGGCATCTTGTGAGATTTTACCCAACGAGACATTTTTACGGATAGAATACACACTATCTCGTTTAAGTGACACTGTAAGGGGCAACTTAAAGATAAAATGAGCCGTTCCCCCGCCTGCCAACAGTGAAGCAGCTATACTATACCTGACGACGCAGCGGCAATAGCAATTATTTGTCCATGTGATCTAAGCGGTTGTTCGAGCTCCGAGCAGTGATCATTATTTTAACTTTTCATTACCTCTTAAACCATGCGTCTAAATAACATGCTATTAAGAGCAAAGTTTATCTTCATAAAATTGTCTTGATGATGAAGTAACTTTCATTCGTAAGGATTAATATGCCATACCTAATAATAACGCTCATAAATCACTTTTTAGTTTTCAATCATTTTTTGTCACAAAAAATACCTTATTGTGGCTTATGTATAAGAAATAGGCATATGGTATCACGGCCTTTTTTTAGATAGAGTAAAGACCAATATTTTTGTAGAACATTGTATTTATGTAATAGTAAACGTTACGCCAACGCACTCGGATAAAGCAGTTATTGAGCGCCTTTTCTTCCGACTTGCTTAACAAAAATCAATATTTTAGGCTACCTGAAAGTTATAGGCTAATGATAGATTCCTATACTATTCCACATGAATCTGGCTATTATATACAAAAATAATTTTTCAATCGTACGGGTAGTTCCAGAGATTAGCGCGTTTAAACAAACAAAAAAACTCTTCCATTTTATTATATTAAAAGTATAGATAATTTACTTACTGCGAGCTATACTACACTATCCAGATGGACGGTGAAGATCCAGAGCGAAATATTTTTGACATGATAACAATAGAGGCCCATTTTCAGCGGTAGGACTGTTTACACAGGTGATTTCATTATATGTGTAATAATATGAAAACAGTCAGTTGAAAGGTATTACATTAAAATTATCATATGAAGGGTCTTTACGTTCTCTTTTATATAATTTAATATAAAAGAGAATGTAAAGACCTTTTTTTAATCATAGAGATTCTTTCTTTTTTTTTTTTGAATTCACAATGAATGGGTCGGGACAGTTACAATGAATATCAGCGGAAAATATTAGCAAAATACTGCAGTGTTTAATAAAGTGAATGTGGAGGATCCAAGATCCTTATAACGGTTAACGAGGTATCTTAGTCATCGGAGAGAAAACGCATGTGCATCGTAATCGAGAATAGAAGAAGTGTCCACGCACTTACCATCAGGTGAATTTGCTCGTATCAGACAAACAAAGCGAAATACCGGTAAAACTTAGGGCTTAGAGATGGCTAGGTGTAACCTTATCAACCCTAAAACATCCCACAATAGTACGTAATTTGTATTGTAGTTCCTATGGATTTTCCGAAACATTTATATATGTTGAAACGTGAATATTTTCAAATTTTTCTTAAGAAATTACTGTAGCAGCCCGGTAACGACAATTCCTTTAATACAACGGCATACGCCGTTATGTACTCTTAAATTGTTGGTTGCGTTAATCGTAAACTTGCTTCTTTATCTCAAATACAGTGTTCTACTTTAAAAGAATTTTAACACGGACACTTCCATTTATAGAGGGTTAATTAAAAAGTATTTCGTCGGCTAAAGATAACGCTACTGCTGAAATATCAACACGGTTAAAAAATGCAAAAAATAACACAGTTAATGTTAAAACATATCTAATATCAGGAACAGAAATATAAAAGTACCAGTGGAAGAAAAGTTTACGTCAGCAAGAGAATACGTTCAAAATTTCAAGACTTGGCGGAGGAAGTTAATTTGTTAGAAAAGTGTACAAATTAATGTTTCTTTCTGAAATATTAGTTATATTTTATATTTATTAGATTAGAAATGGATGTATAGGAATTACTAAAAGTAGGTATAAGAATTTACCAAAAAGTTATAAAGGGGTAAAAAATTAAAGAGTACAGCGCTGAG
The DNA here is from genome assembly GCA_963668995.1 of Parnassius mnemosyne. Lineage (NCBI taxonomy): Eukaryota > Metazoa > Arthropoda > Insecta > Lepidoptera > Papilionidae > Parnassius > Parnassius mnemosyne. The sequence goes on from CAVLGL010000057.1 coordinate 13,473,450, forward strand.
GCAATGCGTCCACCTGTGATCCACAGTGGATGCTGGCCACAGCATCCACTTACAGGTGGACTGTGTACTCATTTGTCACCGTTATTCTATAAAAAGACAAGTTTGCTGGGTAGTGGCGGTATAAGAATATCCACTAGCCCATATCATTCCTTGCGTGTACTAAGAGGCGACAGAGGGGAACGAATCAGGCGATGAACCGCGGCATATTTCTTATAACTACTCAATATAATAAGCAAACGGCGGTTGCCTGCTAAACGTGGCAACTATGGCTAATAACATCTCTATCTAGGCAATCTACGAGGGAGACATACGTTCAGCATTGGACTTGATAGTCTGTCATAGCAAAACAGACAAAGGTAAAATAAATCAGGGTGTCAAATCGAAAACATTTTGATAGAGCTTAATAGACCTGAGGGCAGACTGAACGATCCATTTACAAGCGCATGTCAAATCGATCGCTCACCACCATGATGCAACAAAGCGTGACGACACTTCTAATGGCTTTTCTAATGGATGGATCGCAATTAAATGTTTTCGAAGTGCATATGCATGCAATATATATATTAGTAAATTTTACTCGATGTCAAATTTTGAATAACGATTCAGCAGAGTAAATGCTAGAGCCACGTTGTTTCAAATGGGACATCTTACTATTCGGACTTTAATTTATAAGTTACTACCGTTGTTTTAACAAACAATACAAGACTATGAAAATAAATGACATAGTTTAAATTAGAGACAATTTTTTTGGAAAGAATAATAATGTCCGCCGGCTGGTCGCTGTGACCGAAATTGGGTCACGGCGACCTTAGACCAGTCTTAACAGAGACTAGCCATCGGCGCAGGACAGTAGTGCCCAAGTGATGATCAGCAGTCGCACTACTACAACCACTAGACCAACGAGGCAGTCGTCTGCGTATAGTATGTATACTATACTACATGTTCCTCGGGATTCGAAACCTGGACCTCGTGATCAGCAGTCGCACTACTACAACCACTAGACCATCGAGGTAGTCGTCTGCGTATAGTATGTATATTATACTACATGTTCCTCGGGATTCGAACCCGGGAGCTCATGATCAGCAGTCGCACTACTACAACCACTAGACCAACGAGGTAATTAGAAAGAATAATAGTCTCAGAAAGGTTCCGTTCATTTTAATAAATTTCCAAATAGTTATATTCATGAGGTGAGCTGTACAAAATAGTTATTTTGGTAGTGAGTTATATTGGTACGCTGTTTCTTTTGTCTTTAATTTTATTTTCGTCCACAGATTAATTAATCAAACCAGAGGGAGCAATAAAACAATTAACAGACAGTCACAAGATAAAAATACGAGGCGTGACATCATTCTTCGGATAGTAAAAACTAATAAAACACTGGAACCAGATTGTTAAAGATTCAGAGATATTAATAACCCATGCGAACTTCTTAAGATGTATGAAATTAGGAGAGTCATCATTTTTATCTTTATAAATATACAATCGTTGGTGCAATTGAGGGCATATTCATGCGACATTTTCTTTTATAGTCTGAACTATGGTACATAGCTATTTTTGTGGACCAAACTAACTCATATTCGAAATATATGTTGGTTTGTTTAATTGTCGTACAATCCATGCATTCATACGTTACAGCCAATAAAAGTCCACTTTTTTTTTATAGGAGAGGAGGCTAACGGGCATGCGGCTCACCTGATGGTAAGTGACTACCGCCGCCCATGAACAGCTGCAACACCAGGGAGGGAATCGCAGATGCGTTGCCGGCCTTTTAAAAAGGAGTACGCTCTTTTCTTGAAGGTTCCTAAGTCGTATCGGTCCGGAAAAATCGCTGATGGTAATCGATTCCACAAGGAAGTCTTGCGAGGAAGAAAACATCTTCTAAATCGCACAGTGGTGGACCGCCAATCATCCAGATGGTGTGGATGGTATCGGGAGTTCTGCCGCGATGTGCGTTCATGAAATTTGGCGGCTGGGATTAATCCGAACAATTCCTCAGAGCACTCCCCGTGGTAGATGCGAAAGAAAATGCAAAGGGATGCAACATCTCTTCGCAGTGCCAATGAATCAAGCCGATCGGAAAGGACTCGGTGGTCGACGATTCGAGCCGCTCTGCACTGGATGCGGTCAAGTGGAAGGAGCTGGCACTGGGGAGCCCCTGCCCAGAGATGGGAACAGTATTCCATGTGAACATCTGAACATCTCCCCATAGAGTACCTCATAGGGAGGATTTCGTCACATTTTCCATTGTAGTATAGCCCCCACGACAATATATATTAGTGTTAAGGTAGATAAAGGAGCAGTACAATTAAAGTTATAGAAGCATCAACACGCCTCTTTTCATTGATATATTTCCTTTACTTATACTTCCTTTTATTGATTGACAGGTGGGTTAGCAAACGCAGTTGTTTATAATTGTATGAGTTGTTGTCACGAAACTACTGATGGACATCTCATGTTTTAGGTTCCCTCTACCGCCTCACACGAGCTTACGACACCCGCGGGACGATATGGGGTAGTGGATATGTTTACACCGCCACTATTCAGTCAACACTTACTGTACCTTATATTAAATATACAGCGACGGAAAATAATTCCCATGAAAGTTGCAGTCGATATAAAGTAAAATCACAAAGAAATGAAATCAAGCCATTGATCCACAGGTCAAACGTCGTTATCGCAATGTAGCTTTTTGTGAGTTGGGTCCTTTTTACATAACTACAACGAAAGCAACATATTTTGTGCAGAGTAATGTAATGAATTGATTGGTAAGTTACAGACTCGTCCAGCACAGTTTGTAGTTGACTCACGTAGGTAATAGCGTTACGAGAGCTTTGTTTCTCTAACTGCCTACGTGATCAACATGAAACTGAAACTGTCTCCTATAATATAATGACGTTTATGGTGAATTCAGTAAGTACCCTGTCGTATGATAAATTGTTATAATAACGTTCTTTTGCTGGATTGAAATAACTTTTCCTTCTTTAGTATAATACATCTCCTATAGTAGTGTGCTAAAGAGATACAAGATGTTTTTACAAATCAGACATAAGAAAACTTGACTGTTACTTCCTAAGATGCCTATCATCTATCCTAAAGATCGATTGTGTATTCCTAACTCTGAGGTTCTGCATCGCTCCGGTATATATGGCATCACGCAATATCAGTTCAGTTTTTACAGGCATGGTTTTCAGTATGGATGACCGTTGTTTACTCAAAGCTATCTTTTTCCTTCTTTTCTTTGTTAGCATATTTTTCTACCGACTTCAAAAAGCAGACAGTACTCAATTCTACTGTATGTTATTTTGTGTTATTTGAAAGCTGGTGCTTCTCACGTGGTCCCGTATTAATTTTATTAAGGTCTGACAAATAGTTTTTGAGTTAACCTTAATAATATTATATTGAAGTCTGTTGTACAAAATGTTTAATTTTAAATTATTTAATTTATAAGCGAATGCTTGACTACTATACTGCCTGATGGTAAGTGGTGATGGAGCCGGAGATGGTAAAACGTACTTATTTACTTAGTTGACTTAGCTTAACAAAAATCTTTTCACTTTGGCCCTGAAGACACCTACGTTATAATCGGATGGAAAGACAGATGCCGACAGATATTATTTCCCTGCTTTGCTTGAATGCATCTGCGCTATACAGATCTATTCAAAAGACATCTTAAAGCTTGCTCTATCGACGCTACGTGTTAGTCCTCAAGCTTGCTGCAAAAAGGTCATCCCGGCGATATTTAAAAGCATTAAGACATTTGAGGAAAGCCGCCTCAAAGCTTTAGACCAAAAACGCTAATGCCTGATTGTACCACGAAACTTGACTGGCCAACTCTACTGTCACGCAAACCAAACTAGAACTGGAAAAAGGCATAGTTTCTAGAATCGTCGTCATCGTTAAAAGCGATATGTCGATTGTTAATGTCTAAATTTATATGGGACTACATGAGAAGCATCAGCTTTAAAATAAAATAAGAATCATCGAAATCGGTTTACCTAGAAAAGAGTTCATGAGGTAACACACATAAAAAAAAAACAAAAAGATTCGAATTGAGTACCTCCTCATTTTTGAAGTCGGTTAAAAATAGATTCAAATAGTCTTTTCTTTACGAATTTGACACGTTTCAAATTGTGATCGTTCGAACGCTTACCTTTAAAATAATTTGCATAAAATCCTAGGACCAAGTTATTAAGACATTTCAATATTCGTTTTGTACCTACGTGGTAGAGCCATGCTGCAGCTATATTAATAGTATAGTTGTAGTACGAATGGGTCGGCTCGACCGGGGAAGGGCCACGCTCACAGAATACCAGCGTAAAATAGCAGCTTAGTGCTGCTATTTTACGACCCTTTTTTACTGGAAAAGAGGCATTCTATCTTAGTCCTCACGGCTGACAACGCATCTGCATTTTAATTCGCAAACGAAGATAGATGTAGATGTTTATGGGCCACGGCAACCACTTACCATCAGGTGGACTGTGTGCTCGTTTGTCACCCTTATTCTATAATAAAAAAAAAATATTCCAGAGTCCACGCGAATGAAATCATACATATTTCGTTATTTGAACTTGACATTAAAAAATAACTAGGATGGCAAGCACTGTGACATATTCATAGTTAACGAGGCTTGCCTCTTTAATGAGACCTTACAGAATCAGAAAATACATCGCATTTGTGATTAACAGAGCGGATAATTAAAGGGAGATTAGAGAGGTTTGATTGCGAGAAAAGGGGCTATGAAAAACTTTGCATAATATATAATGAAATAAACTATATGTAAATTTAAAAGCTTCTTTAATTTCTATTCTGTTAATTATATTTTGTTCTTGTAAGTTTCTGAGTTTGGTTCTTATTAAAAGCTTATTTGTTTGATCTTTTGGAATGGTCTAATAAATATTAACTAGAATATTGTTACATTAAAAACTTCATACCCTATTTTTCTACCCTTCAGGGTGAAAGTTCTAATTGAAATTTAATATTGGATCATTCCAGAAATATAACCTTTAAATATAACCGATGAAAGAAAAAACGTTTAAATTGATTCAAACGTTTCCGAGTACACTGTACATACATGAAAAAGTAGTAGTAGTGATTGTCAGTGACAATTCACTGACGTACAACAAGTTAACTAAATGACAGGTAATAATAACCACAGAGTCTGTCAGAATATAGTCCTTCTATGGTTGAGACGACACATATAACGCAGCCATAATAACGTCCACCACCAGTCCAGTGTCACCAGTCTCACTGGAGACAAGCCGTCTGACCAGGATAGGATTATAGTGAAGGAGTGTGAGCGCAAACACAGGTGCATTCATTATCTTTTCTTTTAATCTCATAGTCCAATGGGAGGGCACTTCGATACGATCGGAGAGAGTTAAGGCGCAGGACCTACGGCATTACGTGCTTTCCGAGGTACGGGTGCAAACTTGCTACTTTTAACAAAGTAACATTCTATCCATGTATTCTTCGTCACACTACTGAACATAGTAAGACAGCTCTCATCCTCCACAATGATTATTGGTAAACTTTTTTTTTATAGGATCGGGTGACAAACGAGCACACAGTCCACCTGATGGTAAGTGGTTACTGTGACCCATAGACATCTACATCTATCCTCAATAAAGACTCAAGATGCAGATGCGTTGTCACCCGTGAGGACTAAGATGGAATGCCTCTTTGCCAGTAAAAAGGGTCTCCTGTTCTCTACACTCATCATACGAAACACAGCAGCGTTAAGCTGCTATTTTACGCTGGTTTTCGACTGAATATAAATTAAACATTTAGGTGGTCTAGGGGCCGTAAACGCGGTTGCTGATCATGAGGTCCCAGGTTCGAATCCCGGGTTGCGCCAAAATCAGTTATTAGGTTTTTCTGTCAAGAAATTCTCAGAAGCAGAAAGTTGGCGGTGTTTCACCCCCGTGTCTCGCAAAGCACGTAAAGCCGTAGGTCCTGTGCCTGATCACTCTCCGGTCGTGTCGGATTACCGTCCCATCGGACTATGAGAGTGAGGGAATAGAGAGTGCACCTGTACTTGTGCATACACTTGGGAACTGTAATCCTGTCCTGCGCAGATGGCTAGTTTCTTTTGAGACTGGCCGCCGTGACCGAAATTCGGTCTGGAGGACATTATTATTAAATATTTTATTTATAAAGCATATTTATAAAAAAAAATATATAAAAGAACATTAAATTTAAAATCGTAGAGCATTAAGCAAACCAATGTAGCATTCTCACATCCCGGGGAACCAAATAATAAAAACTAATCTTATTTTAGTAGTATTTTCAAATAAAGAAATCAAAACTACTTTCTTAAGGCCTTAACAGTGGTTGAAATGCCTAAATCTAGGATATTTAAGTAAAAAAATCTCAATAACTGTTCATTTAATCCACAAAGAAAAAATACAGGGTAACAGAAGAAGATTTGGTAAATGTTTTAAATTTAACAAAATTTTATTTTTGTCAACCCCTTATTAGAAAAAAAATCCCCAAAGAGTACCTATCTTTGTCATATTTTGCAAAATTTCTCCAAAACGGCACAAGCTTTTTAAATAGTTCTTACACTAAAAAAAAGGTCTTAAAAATATTAATATTTTTAATTGAGAGTTTTATTTTTATTACCCGTTTTATAAGAGAATATATCATTTTTCCCTGAAATTGAATATATATACGCGAGCGCGCATGCTCCGTCGCCATGTAAGCTCTGTCACAGTCCGTTTTCGGACATCGTCGAGGGTGGACCGCACGTCGGTGTTAGAGCGACTTCGTTCAAATATATATTAGTTTTTTAAAAGTTTATACTCAATTATAAATATTTTTATGACTAGAAATACTTAATTTAGTTAATATCTGTACACTGGTAACTGTAAATATTATTTTCTAAATAAATGAATTTTTAAAGTGCCCAAAGAAGAAGAAATTTTTGCGCCGACGTTGATTAGTGAAATTGAAAAATGCATTTTTATATAATTTAGATGTGGAACGACGAACATGCTCTCTTTACTTAGATTGCGATAGTTTTTAATACCTATGTAATTTTATTGTTGCATATTTTTATTAATTAGTTGATAATGAATTTTATAATTATGTATTACAATAAAACGCTGTTTTTATAAGTATGACTTTATAAAATATTATTGGGGAAAGAAATAAAGATACAGATACTTACATTTAAGTACACTGTTATCAAATGAAATCAAACAATTTAAATGAATAAAAGAATGGTGCTTACCTAAGTATAAATAACTATATAAAGACATTCTTGGGTTTATGGTTTTTTTTTGTTAGACAAACTATAATCAAATTTTAAATTGGAGAGGGGTTTCTCTACGTGATAAAGTTAGAAATGAAGGTATTTGCATTAGAACCAGAGTAACTGACATAGCTCAACGGAATATTACAGTGAAATGGCAATGGGTTAGCTATATAACTTGGAAAACATATAAACAATAGGAAGAAAGGTCCTCGAGTGGCAACCTCGTACAGGTAAGCGAATTAGTACTTAACCTTTATTCCTCTTCACGTATTCTCATACGCTTTTCTTCACACACACACACACACACACACACACACACACACACACACACACACACACACACACACACTCACGCGCGCAAGCACGCACGTACACACACACACACACACACAAATAGGTCTCAAATAATACTTACCTAGTACTATTAGGCAAGAGTGAATAGGTTTTTGTTAAGTCAGTGCAATTCACCATCTTAGACTACATAACCACTTACCGATGGGATTGTAGTTGCTTTACTACTTGCTGGGTAAAAATAGTAAAAAAAAATTACCCTGTGAAAGTTTGCATTTAGATATAATTTTTCCAACCAACCATAAAAATATGATGAGAATATGTATATAAGTATAAAGGTTGCCTCACATGGGACAGTAATAATATAATATTATATATTCCATTATCTCTGAAATCCGAGGTACGTTCATATAAAGAGGCTGAATAGAGCAACATTGAAATGCACGGGGATGGTTTTGTAATTTCACGTCATTATCGAAAAAAAAATTGTACGTATTTCAGGTGGCGGTTTGCAAAACACGATTCCACAAAAATTAACTCAATAGAAAATAATTGCAAAGTTGCTTCTAAAAATACTTAAATTTTCAACGTCAATTTTTTTTTTACGTGGTAGAGCCATGCTACAGCTATATTTATTAGGTATAGTTGTAGCACGAATGTGTCGGCTCGACCGGGGAAGGGCCACGCTCTCACGGAATAACATGTAAAATAGCAGTTTAACCCTGCTGTGTTTCGTATGGTGAGTGTAGAGAACCGGAGGACCTTTTTACTGGAAACGAGGCATTACATCTTAGTCCTCACGGGTGACAACGCATCTACATTTTGATACGTAATCGAGAATAAATGTAGATGTGTATGGGCCGTAGCAACCACTTACATCAGGTGGACTGTGTGCTCGTTTGTCACCCTTATTCTATTTAAAAAAAACTTTCTGAGATTGCAGTAAAATAATGTTAAGTATTGTAAGCACTCGTACAATTATGTCTCATGTTAATAAAGCTATTGGGCTATTTTAATATTTTTTTATTATAATAAAGTGATTTTACTTTATAGGTTAAATAATTTATTTACCTTTTTATATAAAGAACCGTTTTTCTATCACTCCTATTGAATTTGACAGTGCTTGCTGAAATTTAGCATTTTTAGATGGATCAGAATCGCCCGCTGATCCGGGTGTTAGATATTGCAAAAATAATCGAAAGTATTTATTTTTACTTTCATGCCCAAGACTACCTTGTTTTATTTTATTACGGTCAAATAATATTTATAAGGTTATAAAGCAAGTATTTTTGTAAATGTTTTGTATGCAAATGTAAATGTTTTCATTATTTTGTTATTCTATTGTTTACAGTTATTATCACGTCTTAGCTTTACACCAAGAATTACATTAGAAATTCTTGATGGGATGCGATTGCGATGTAACGCGTATACATTATTTTCATCAAGAACTATAATATATATATATATATATTTGTTTTTTTTTTTACCAGTAGAGTTTCAACAAAATCTTAAAAAATGCCAATAATTATATAATTTCAAGTCAGTGTTTTACATTTAAAGATCAGTTATAAAGAGCCAATGTTATTATTTTCATTTTGATTAATTTAATTCGAGACTAAAATAAATGTGAAAGGGCTTTTATCTGCAATAATAATTTTCATCAAAAATAACATAGACTTATAAAAGTCATATACACGGTCAATCATACTGAAGATTATCAATTGTACTACAAAATATTTAAAAGACTATTTCCAGTATAATGACCCGAATATCATCATAAATGTTTGACTGCCACACTTAAAAGTTTTATCACATGGCTAAATGACTGACTTTTATATTATGATAAGGTCATGCTTTTCTATAAAAAGTTGCAAGAAATTTTAATTCCCGGCCCTATTGGTTTGTTTTACTTTTTACTTAATTAGTGAAAAACAAAATGGACTGATCTAAAAGTTTACTTTCTTGTGTAAAAAGTGCTATTTAGAATTTTATGCAAATGATAATTAAAGTTTCTATGTAAATAAGTGTAATATAGCGGAAATTATATTCAATAGTAGCGGCCATCCGTATTTGCAAAGCCAGAATCATTTTCTGTACAGAAACCGGCAAAGTGTTGCTCAAGACACTATAAATAAAGCAGCTGATAAAATGTTACACTCAACACTGTTAACAAAAACTGTTTTCGCAAATGGTCTTATAGATAATAATAACTATTCCGCCGTGTTAGGTGCAGGAGCTATTATTAGAAGGAGAAGAGGTAAAATTTTGTTTTAGAAATGCGCAATCAATATTGTTTTGTCTGCAATTGAGCATAAAATAAAAAATAACTTCAGCCAAAGAGCATAACTGGCATTATACTCAGGCCCATCAATTGGTATGGAAAAAAATAATTTTACCAGTTTTCAAAAAATCAATCAAAATTCAAAAAACATAAATATTAAAATCAAAAAATGTATATATGTATGTCTATACATACATATAATGATTTATGGCCGCTTAGTAACTGACGGTGACTCGCTATAACATCCTACAGTCACGCCGAAACTAAGAGGAGAGAATCACTGTAGAAAAGGTAATAATTTATTGCAGAAATTTTGTGATTGAAATTAAAAATTTAATAAAAATTTAAAAAAATATAAACTCATTCAAGTTAATCTAACTTAGTCTAACTTATCCTTATGCGTACAAAAAAAACAAATATATAAAATAGTGAGATGGCGTCAGTTTTTAGAAAGATATAACAAAAATAAACAAAAAATAAATTTCAATAAAGTTCAGTATTTAATTGATTATATATCGCTGACACTTAATCACGCTTTTCGAAACCACGCCAGTTGTAAACAATACTTGTGTGAAAAGACAAAATCTTCTTTTCAAATTTCCGCCGAGTTGTAAGTAGAAGGCCAAATAGGTCACGTGTCAATTTTAATTAAATATATTTTATATGAAGTGATCTTGACTACGTTTCATCAATTAATCATTGGTAAATTTAAAACAGGAATTTTACGATTGTGTTTACAAAAAACATTATTAGTTGAACCTTGCAGCTTGTTCATTATTTTTATTATAAATACCTATAAATGTATATATTATTAATAAATAGTTCCCACAATATATTGGATTATTTATTATTTTGCCCTATCTGCAATGTTCTACGCTCTATAGAAAATGTGGTGTATGACATGACTGGTAATCTTTCGGACGTTTTATCTAGGTACAAAGATGTTTTACGTTTTCGTCGCCTCCACATGATATTTTTGTCAGCAAAAGGTACCCTTCTGTATCTGAAACGAATATAAATATTGCTACAAAGTAAAGTAATAGGCTATACAAGTCCCTCTACTGGGCACAGGACTCTTTTTTTATTTCTGAGAGGGTTTTAGGGCAAGGAAATGCCCGCCGTGCTTCCCCAATGCGTGTTGACGAAAATTGCAATTACAAATTTCATTCGTGCTGTCGGGGATCAAACCCGGGAAAATTTACAGCGAACGCTTTGACGACATATTTTTAATACGACACAAATAAATACGATTTAACATATATAATTAATATTCTTACGTACTTGAAACTTGAACACTTGATAGTTCGTGATGCCTACCCGACAAAGCTACAGCACCACACCGTGCAATGTAATTGAAGATGCGTAACCGCGACATAATTCTCAGTGATGCGCAAGCATAACAGGCAGTATGTCACTTATATAATTGTCATCTCTGCAGTCTATTAATCTTTGCACTTTTATAAGTAATACAGAACGTAGTGGCTAGACGGTGTTGACATCGGCTAAAATCTCTGCGATCGCCGTTTCGTCAAGGACATTCAGGCTAGTTAAAGCCTTAACAAACTGACGAAATGTTGTTGACGGTGTCAGTTACATTGCAGCTGAACATGTAGACATATTAAACAAATAAAACAAGTGTAAAAAAATGTAGAACCGACTTCAATATAAATATAATTTATTGTTGATTTTTTTTAAAACAGCTCGACCGATTTCGATAAAATTTAAACAAAAAAAGAATTTTCCAAATCGGTTCAGGCGTCTTCGAGTAATCGGTGAACATACATACATAAAAGAAAAACAAAGATTCCGACGAACTGTAAACCTCCTCCTTTTTGAAGTCGGTTGATAAATAAAAATAAGCAAAGCGATGCCCGGCCGGGTCATGGCCGGCGCAATAAATGATCCTTGTGAGAGCAAAACATGAATGCAAAATTGTAGGTTACGAGTACATACATGAATGAATTTCATATGGTTTCAATTTAAGTTTTACATGTTTTAAAGTGTATGATATATGTTAGTGTTCCTTTTCTGCCAATGAAACTATAACCAAGTTGTAGTGCATTCACTGCTAGGTCCTGGTTTCAAAGGTATGGGAGATCCACTATAAGAACAGGCTACGAGAAAACCTTAGTCTTCAGAGTGAAAACACAACTTTTCGTTCTTGGTTTAAAGCTACATGTATTCATGGGCTGCAGTAGCGACTTATCATCAGGTAGTCTGTTAATGCTTTAAATTAAAAAAAAAAACAATATTCCCATCGAAAAACGGATCTAGATTGGCAAGATAACGCCAAAAGGAAGAACACAACATCACGCTTAAAATTGAATGTTACTGGCACAAATTAAGATGTAAGCTAAGATTTAAGCATTACAAAAATAAATATAACATTGGATTGTTGATATAATATGTATTTAGAATATAACGTATAATTCCTCTAAATTGGAAGCAAATAAAAAAAATCTAACTCAAAGGTGTCATTACAATATTTAAAATAAAAAGTCAAAAAGTCCCATTCTTCAGTTCTAGGGCAAGAAAATATCCGCCGCGCTGCCCCAATGCGAAATTGCCTAATTCAAGCGAACGCTCAGCCCCTAAACTACTACTGCCTTATCCCCTTTGTTATAATTAAAACGCTACGTGCTCTGTCGTACAAAAGAATAGGATCGCGCCAACAAACACATTCCTCTGTTTTATTTCTGGATATTGACACTATACCAATATATTGTACATTACAATCTAACTTCCATTGCCATATTCCTGTTTGTGTGTTTTTTTTTTCATTAATAATTTATTAATTATTTTAAAAACTAGGAATCTTCTTAAATTACTAAAAAAGCCCACTTATAGCACCGTTATCAAAAATACTGCAAATAAATTCAACGTACAGTAAAAATTAAAAGAAACTCATATAGACATAGCACGAACCGATGTTCTTGAAAAAATTGACAAATTGACGAAGGGGATATAAGGGAATACGAGATGTTTATGTCGTCAATTTTTCATTGGTATTATACCAATGAAAAGTCCTAGGTGAAGTTGTCTATCTCGGTTGTCTATTTTCTTAAGGCTTCTGGTTGCTTTGGGCACAAAACGCTACAGTTCAAAATCTGTAAAAACCTATTCTTCAAAGGGCTTTCCGTCGGTTTTTCTCTTAAGCTAAAAGTTAAATGATGATGACGCATTCAGTATAAACAATCGGACTAACAATTAATTAGAGATTAAAAAAAAAACAAAATGCATTACATAAAAAGTCACATATTAAAAAGTGAAATCGTTTGAATATTTTATGTGACCACCATCAATAATCAATTTCTGTCAAATTTTGATTGACAACGTCACAGACACGGCTAAAAATGTGTTCAAAAATGTATACCTACAGGATACAATCCATTATGAGGATATCCCGCCACACAAGAGTAAATGACATAGCGCAGAATTAGTAAGCAGAAGTGGCAATAGGCCGGCTATATATCTCGAAGGACCGAAAAGGAATGGAGAAGAAAGATACTATTGTGACAACGTCATAATGGCAAGTGCAGTGTTCGGCAACGAGTAACGAGTAACGACCTGATGAAACTCGCAAGTAGTCGATGGATGCAGGTGGCTCAGGACCGCGCTTAGTGGAAACCTTTTGGTACCCTAAGTACTTTAGTTCGAAAAAAAATTGAATTTACACCCGAAATCATCCTGTGGGTGTCGTAAGGCCAGCAGCATCTACATGATAACAGCCCACATGCCAAGCGTGGTAACTATAGCAAATTATAGCCCCGCCCTCCCCCGCTCTAGGCTCTAGCTCTAGGCTGAGGTTGATCTATGTTCAGTTGTGGACTTTTGCTAATTTGTAATGGATAGATGGATGGAATATGTACATATTGCCGTGGTAACTCAAGGAGGAAGGTGTTCGATCGGCGCGGTGCGATTGTGTAACTCCGGTGGGAATCGTTTTGCGCTGTTAATTACTCCACAACTGCGATACGTTTTGTCATTACTATAACATTTTGCAATCTATACAAATAAATAAAATTGAAGTGTCTGTTTGTAATGTCAAAATTACGGCTTTTTACTAAATGCATACATACATATAATCACGCCTCTTTCCCGTGGGGGTAGGCAGAGACCAGTTCTTTCCACTTGCTACGATCCTTGCATACTTGTTTTGCTTCGTCCACTATCATTATTCCCTTCATACATGCTCTACGGTTTAGGGTACTCTTGACCTGGCCTTTTTTCAAGACGTCCCTGATTTGGTCTAGAAATGTCCGCCTAGGTCTACCCCTTCCAACACTTTCATTCACACTCGCCTTATACACTTTTTTCGTCAATCGTTCTTCATTCATTCTCTCGACATGGCCAAACCATCTCAGCATACCTTTCTCAATTTTTGTCACTACATCTTCTTTCAGACCACAACGTTTCCTTATCTCACTATTTCTTAGCCTGTCACTTAGTTTAACTCCTATCATACTTCTTAATGCTCTCATCTCAACTGCATTTATTCTGCTTTCATGTTTCTTCTGCCATACCCAAGTTTCACTTCCCTACATGAGTGTCGGAACCAACACCCCCTCATGCACAGCCAAACGAGCCTTGTTAGACACCTTCCGACTGCTCATAAAGGAGTGCAAAGCTCCATTCACCATGTTTCCTGCATTCACTCTTCTTTCGATATCACTCTCACACTTTCCATCTCTTGTAAACTTTGAACCCAGATACACAAACTCTTTCACCTGTTCAATTTGTTCATCTTCAATCACAATGTTGCAGTCTGTCACTGCCTCATCTTTTTCAAACACCATCACTTTCGTCTTCCTTACATTCATCTTCATTCCCTTTCTAACAAAAGCTCCACTCATAGCAGTTACCATCTCCTGCAACTCCTTGGCCGAAGACGCAAGTAATACTTGGTCATCAGCATAGAGAAAACATTTGACGAGTAACTCATTCAAATGCATATGAAAGTATATACGATACTTATAACGAATAGACAATTTTTAAAATTTTTGTCTGTCTGTCGGTCTGTCTGTCTGTCTGTCTGTTTGTTCTGGCTAATCTCTGAAACGGCTGGACTGATTTTGACGGGACTTTCACTGGCAGATAGCTGATGTCATAAGGAGTAACTAAGGCTACTTTTATTTTAGAAAAAGAATTAGGGTTCCGCACAAAAAAACTAAAACCCCAATAAAACACGCGGGCGAAGTCGCGAGGATCAGCTAGTCTAAAATAAGATATTAATATAAATAAGACATCAGCATATAATTCATACTGATACTAATACACAATACAACGATCACACGTTAAACGTCAAAACGCGGCCAACAACGACTCACACTAACTTTACAAAATGGCACTTGGGATTGAAGCCCCACGTCATCACTAAATTGCTAATTGCTACTTTAAGTGCCGATACTGATGCACGTGGTAAGGTGCGCAGTGATAAAGGAAAGCCTGCATGTCTGCGAAATCAGAATACTTTTCGAAGACACGTGCCGTCTGCTAACATGCACTGAGGCAGCGTGTCATACTGTTTAAAAGGGGGGCTTGTGCCCAGCTGAGGGACGCATATGAATGCATATTACTTTGACTGTATTCTGTTTAAGGTAATATTAAAATTTGATTCGTTTAAAAACAAAGAAGGCAAAAGCTGGGCCTTGTTAGCTCAGGAGATGGCGAATGGCACCACTGCACTGACACCATTTTAATGAAAACATGTACGTCTGTGAGTTTGACACTATTTAGTCAGGTGTCTATGTGTTACCATCATGTGGACGGACTGTTAGCACACTTGTCAAATACCATGTTTATGAGTAATGTGTCCTTCCCTCGGTACAATAAAGGCGCGACGTATACACTTGTAGTAACTCAATGTCAAGGTTATTCTTCAAAACCTCATTCTATAATCAATACCAACAGTGAATACAAACATTGTTAAAATGTAAGTGTGATGTACACATGTATATATAATATGAAATATGTGAGTGATTACAGTTACACAATAATTCCCCGACAAAGAAACCTTAAGCTAATTACACATATAATCCGATTTAAGCCGGACATTTATGTTTTTTCAACTTGTACATTGTAGAACATCCTTTCCGCTGTATCGCAGTCCGATCAAGCGAAGCAAGAATTTGCACGAAACAGATATTGTACTCCTGTCTTCATTAAGGTAGCAAACGAGCACACAGTGTATTAAGCCGCGTCTCCACCAAAGTTTTGTTGTCAACACAACAATTGCCAACAAAACTTGTTTCGATTTTCGGCAGCAACATCAAAGGAATACGCTTGTTACCAACATTTGTTCAGTCGGTGGAGACGCTTGTTGACAGAATCATTTGTTGGCAAAACGTTTTGGCAAATGTTGTGTTGACAACAAAACTTTGGTGGAGACGCACCATTATAAGTAGCGACACGAAAGTCTAGCGGTGACAGTTATTGCGCATAAGTCGCGCTGATTCGCTCTCGTTTGAGTATCGTTCGCACGCGTTGATTGGCTCTCCAGTCGCGTTCGTAGAATTCAATTCGTGCGCGTCCCCTCCACGTTTCGTTCAGCGCTAGACTTACGTGTCGCGACTTGTATAAGTGGTTACTGTGACCCATAGACACTTACATCTATCATCAGTTAAGAATCAAAATTCACATGCGTTGTCAACCCTGAGAACTAGGAGTTCCTACTAGGAGTTACTAATAAATTCTCTACTCTCATCATACGAAACAGCAGCAGTAAATTATAGCTTATTTAATGCAGTAGCATAATGCTATTATTTTACGCTGGTATACCGTGACAGCGTAGTCTTTTCCGACCGATTTGTGCTGCAGCCATAATACCAGCTTTGCTATATACCACGGTTAAATGTTTTTTTTTTATAGAATGGAGGTGACAAATGAGCACTTAGCGCAGGACAGTCCACCTGATGTAAAGTGTATGGTATGGTCCATAGATATCTACATTTATCATCTTCGATTAAGAATCAAAATGCGTTGTCACCACTGAGGACTATGATGGAACGCCTCAATTCCAGTAAAAAGAGTCTCTTGTTCTCTACACTCACCATACGAAACAACAGCATTAAGCTGTAATTTTCCGCTGGTATTCTGTAAGAGCGTGGTTCTTCCCCGATCGAGCCGACCCATTCGTGCTACAAACAATATAGCTACAGCATAGCTCTACCACGTAATAAATAATTATTTTAAGTTACAATTATTTTCAGCAACTTTTAACTCTCACAATTGGCTATTTCATTAATTTATTGTTTCTTAATCAGCCCATACTAGTCTACTGTTGAACATAGGCCTCTACCGCTTTAGGAAGGATTTACATTATTTTCCAATCTACATCTTAATCTATATCTTACACCTAGGACGCAGCTCTCAGTTTGGTTTAGGTTTTACTGGTTTAGGGTTTTTCATCAGTTTTACGCTAGATGGCGATACCTCTATATCTCCTACATACAACACCCACTAAGGGACGAAATGGGGTGGTGGGGTGTCTGAGTAAAAGTGCTAAACAGAAGCTTCCCACAAGAAATGCCACAAAACACGGTTCTGACCCACTTGCATCCATCAATCATGTCTTAGTCTTGCCTAAATCTTATCAGGGTCGTCAATTTCGTATAAAGGCCGCCCTACTTTTCGCTTATCGATACGAGGCTGCCACTCGAAAACTTTTTTCCCTATAGGTTGCCGTATCTTCGCGCTATATGGCCGGCTCATTACCACTTCCGTTTGATGATATTTAAACGGATCATAATATAAGTGCTTAAAAATACGGAAATGAAGTTTCATACCATCAAACATAGGTTGATCACGGAATTACCAGTTTTAATAAACAAAATTAAATGTCCATGTGCTAGTTGACGTTTCCGTGACGCAGTGGCTTAACATGAGTAGCGGTGCTGAGGGCTGCCGGTTTGAATTCCGCACGGAACAAGTATTTGGTGTGGTAATAAAATTGTTCCGGGTCTGGATGTTTATACTTGAGAAATTTACATATGTAAACTGTCTCCACGACACAGGACAAAATCCTACTGTGTAACCTCTAAACTTAAAAATAAAAATAGAGAAAAAGTTTAACTGTATAAGCAGGTCCTTGGCTGTATAGAGATTACAGAAGAAAGAAATATTTGACTTCGTCATGAAAGTTAATATTAAGAAGCTATTCAAGAAAAAATATAAAGCAGTTCTTAAAATCTATACAAATAAATAAAATTGAAGTGTCTGTTTGTAATGTCAAAATTACAGTTTTTTACTAAATACACATGAAAGTAAATACGGTACTTATAACTAAAATACAATTTTTAAAAATTTTGTCTGTCTGTTTGTTCCGGCTAATCTCCGAAACGGCTGGACCGATTTTGGCAGGACTTACACTGGGAGATAGCTGATTTCATAAGAAGTAACTTAGGCTACTTTTATTTTAGAAAAAGAATTAGGGTTCCGCGCAAAAACATAAAAACCCTAACACGCGAGCGAAGTCGCGGGGAACAGCTAGTACATAATAAATTTATTAATATGATGTTGTGAAACAATCCGCTCCCAACTTCAATTGAACACCATCTGTAGTTCAAAGCCGGATATTTGAAAACTGTATTGATGATAGGTTAAATCGAAATCAAAATTTAACGCGAAACTGTTAACGATATGTAAATTTATGGAAGTTATTATAATAACGGAAGAGTCATCATCTTTATGTGATTTTTTACTTCTTAAGATGTTGCTTTTTTAATCATGCGTTGATCATTTTATCATAGATAGTTAATTAGTAGAGTAGTTTAAAAAGCATATAGATTACAAATTATAAGAAATGTGAATGAATGATTGGGTTCTTCTTATTACGTTGATAAGAATAATGCTGGCTCTACAGGTTGTAGAGCTGGCGCTTGTGGAGCTGGCCCTTCAACACTGAATGTATACAGAGCACTGCATCGCATAGTTGGTAAGCGTTGCTTGGATGCTTCGGCTGAGGACGCCCTGCGATCGGTGGTAGCCGAGTTAAATCGACACCGGAACAAAACGTCAAAGCAATGTTTTTCTTTACTTTAACATTGCTTTGAATACGTAATATTACCTTTTTTCCTTTTCGGAGTTTGTCTGGGTAGGCACTACACTCTTTCCTATTTAATGTAACTAAACAGCAGTGCGGGCAATGCTGTTTGGGTCTGAAGCGTAAAGTCTTCAGAGGTTGCAAGGCATCTGTAACCTTCTGTATTTAAAGTTGCAAGTGTCCAAATGCACAAATGTCCAAATACACAACTGCACTAGCTATTCATCATGTGGTGGATTGTAAGTTCATTTTCACTTCAATTTTATATAAAAAAATAATAGAAGACAGTAGAGTATAGCCATATGAAAAATTGGCACACTTATTAACATTGAAGGGGATGCAGCGTTTAATGGGTTCTTTCAACTGACTTCAAAAAGGGGGAGGTACTCAATTCGACTGTATATTTTCTTATGTTTTTCAACCAACTTCAAAAAGGAGGAGGTACTCAATTCGAAAGCTGGTGCTTCACTTGTGGTCCCATATAAATTTGATCAAGGTCTGACTAATAGTTTTTGAGTTACGCGTAATAATTTATATTGAAATCGGTTGTAAATTTTTTTTAATTTTTAATTATGTGGTACTACAAGACTTTACCCATGAGATAAAGTGTAACGTAGCTGGCCCATCGCCTACACAATGCAAACCCAATATTCCATTTCTCGCCTTTTACGGCTTGCTAGTTCCTAGGCAAGTAACATAGTTGACACATTGTGTTTCTTATAAATCCCACATAAATATGAGACCAATAAGTCCCATATAGGATCAAGGAATCTGCGTTGAATAATTTATTCTATTCTATTCTATCGTTAGTAGAAAATTTATCATTAAGTATATGTACATCCCATGAATTATATGACCAAAGAACAAAATTTACCGCGGAAACATTTAGATATTCCAAGGTTTTTATAAAGCTTTCTTATGTATTAATCTGTCAAGCCTTTGAAGTACACATGAGGCAATCCAAGGTCAACTTTGTAGAACGCTCCAAAGAGTATGGTAATATTTAGAAAGGACCCCTCAGAACCAAAGAGTATATGATCACTACACTACGTTTAGTCAGAACCATAGTTATTGTGCTCATAACAATTATTTTTTAAATGTTATTTAGATGAACTATAAAACTAAAATTTTATTAGAATTAGTTTCGTTATTAAATTACGCTTCTTTAAATTAACAGAATTTACTTCAAATGACGAGTTTCCGCCTCGCGTCGCGTTTACGTCACATACTTTAGTCTTATATCCTTCGCCGCGTGAGTGTAAGAGGCAACTAGAAATTTTACAAAAAATTAAGTGGGTACAATAGAAAGTTTTTTGTTAGTTTTTATACAAATGTTAAGTAATTACACTGTTTTAAAATTTAATTCCTTATATTTTGCTTCGTAACAATTTCATATATTTTATAAAATTGCCATTTCAAATACTGTGTCGTTCACGTATCACTATATTTAATAGCCAGAATTAACTGAAAAGTAAATAAAAAGTGTGAGTTATCACAATAAATCATGTAATAAACACAAATTTTCATATCCCACAAAGTCCAATGCGCGAAAATTACGTTTTATGTTATAATTTCGATATATAGTGAACATTATGGCGAAGTGTTTTCAACAATAACTAAAAATAAAAATGTGAATGTGAAGCACCAGCTTTCAAATAAAAAAAGAATCATCGAAATCAGTTCACCCAGAAGGTTATGAGGTAACACACATAAAAAAACACAGTCGACTTCCTTCTCCTGTTTGAAGTCGTTAGAAAAATGGCGTTGCTCAAAGATAGCGTAATAAAGTATATACCTGTGATTTAATTTTTTTTGAGGCTTCTACTGAGTTTATCGATATAATTATATTATATATTTCTTTTCTTTATGAAAATCAAGTGTTTCTATGTCCTTGTTTCTTTCTTCATAATATTTATTCGATTTTAACATATATATATATATATATGTATATATATTGAATTTTAACATAATATAGCGATTCGTTAGATTTGCCTTAGTTGTAAAAGTGAAATAATATTTACTTTTTTTTCTTTTCAGTAGAATTGTTTGGTTTTGTTATTTAATATTGTTTTAACCATTGAACTTGTTTACGCAACTTTTGTTTAATAAATTGTTTGATGCTGTTTGATGACTTTTTTACACATAATTGTTTACCACCGGCGGATTTTCCGGACCGATACGACTTAGGGACCTTCAAGAAAAGAGCTTACACCTTTCTAAACGGCCGGCAACGCATCTGCAATTCCCCTGGTGTTGCGGTTGTTCATGGGCGGCGGTAGTCACTTACCATCAGGTGAGCCGCATGCTCGTTTGCCCCCTCTTCTATAAAAAAAAACACGAAAATATTTTTTTAAATAATAAAATTTATCCCTCCCTCTCCTTACAGTTTCATTCCACTGCTGGTGATGGACCGTTACATCCTATAAAAACCCCCAATGAACATAGGCCTCCACTATATTCCTCATAGAGGGTATACTTGTCATAGTTGCCACGTTCTGTTCCACGGTACACGTACCTTGTTGTATTGAACAGTGGATCAGTCGCCTCTTACGAAACCCACGGAATAGTATGAATATTCATACACCGCCACTACACAGTAATTGATAATTTCTCGAAACATTTCATTTATCGACAAATCGTCTTGCAATCGTCGTCACTCTAGCGCTCACTTGACCTTCATATAAATAATTCGATATTTTAATTGTTGATAATTTTTTATTTTTGGATATGAACATAGTAATGACTCTAAGTTATTTTTACCATTTTTTTAAAAAATCGTCTGGCCTGACCTACTATACTCTTTGGCTTGACCATAGTTCTAACTAAATATGTCCAATAAAATGTCAAGATCTGAGAGGTTAAAGTGACAAATTGTCTACAGTCTTCCTGACTGTAACATAGCTGCAGTTATAGTAGCCTTCTACTAACTACGTATAAGCAATAAAGGCTACAAGTACATGGTCACCTTTCAAGAAGACGACGGAAAACCTCAGACTGCAATTATAATAATAGATATAGAAACTTTTTTTATTCAATATAGATTATAAATAATACTTATTTAAAGTCAATCTAATGCTTAATTTACCACAGGTTCGAGAAAATACCTGTCCTGAAAATAACCAGCAAGAAACCCAGTGGGACTTTTTTTTGAAAATATAAGAACAGTTTACAATCATTAAAGTTACACAATTATTAATAACACAAAACAAATTATAAATAGCATGGTAGCGATCACCTCATTCCCAGGCGTTATTATAATCCATAAATTCTTTATTATTCTAATAACCCTTTTTATCAATCAAAATGTTATATAAAACAAAAGATTTGGTTGTATAAGCGTATACGTTACGCGTTGAATGAAATTGAAGATGAATTACGTGAAATAGAATTGAATTAGTAAGTGTCATCAGCAAACAATACTATGTCATGGTTATCCCGTACTATGTAAGGTCATTATTGTAAAAAAGAAACAGAAAGGGGCCCAGCATTGAGCCCTGAGGCACGCCCATTTTCACTATCGACTCGAAAGACTCATAGGTACCGTTAATAACAACTTTTTGCGTTGTGTTACGTAAATATGAAATAACAAATTTAAAAGCATCACTTCTTACATAGTGTAGTATAATAATGGTACGGTCTGCAAACTCTGAAAGTTATGGGGTTCGAATTCTTTATTGGACAACTATCGGGCATCACTCCTAGCACAAGCATTCATTTTATAATAACTTACTTGGAGTAGTTAAAGGGAGTATTAGTAATGTTAATAGCATTACTAGTATTGTTTATTATTAGAATATTAGAATTATTAGTTTATTTACCTATGAATAGCCGTTGTTGAACTGAATATTTTAAATTTTTATAGCTATGGTTTGACTTGAAATTCAAACTTTAAATAAGATACACGTAGCAACAATCGTACGGAACGTCCCATTAACTTCAATCGTATGCGACAGGTTGGATCATGAATTGATTGGTCGTAGGTCTATACGGCCAAGGTCACGTCGAAGGTTTGACGAAAACTTAATTGAACCTAGCGACACGATCGCATCTGTCGTAGCGTGTTTACGACGATCCGAACGATCAAGCTAATCAGTCTGTCAATTTAATGTCAATATTTGATCATAAACCTGCGACATATACAGGCTTGCGGTCAAAGCAGAGTTCGACGTACAAGAATCGAACTTAGAATTTCCATAAAGTTTTTTTTACTTAACGTTTAACTGGTGACGTTTGGCCTCACAGGCCTGATGGCACAAACGAAACTTTATTTCACCACTTTCCCCGCGCGTTCCGAGTTTGAGCGTTTCAGTAGCTTCGAGTTTAGTTGCACCCACGTCATGGACAGACATAATAATGTCGTCGGGAGCGAATTCGGTGAATTATGTCACCACTTACGTAACTTTTTTGACAGTGTTGCTAAATTGTTATTTGTGGTTTATTATAGCTTGTACCTGCAAACATACACGATGGATGATACAGAACCATAGAAAAAGACGTAGAGTACTGGAGCAGAGAACTTCAGTACCAAATAGTAGTAGACAAGTTACACCGGGATCCAAATCTAAGAATGGTTGAGTTGTGAAGACTAGTGGTTCCGAAGATGAAGATTTAGGAGAAAACTATGTTCCATATCAAATTGACCACAACTCGGACACTGAGGGATCATCTGAAAATGATAAGCACGAACCACCGCTAGAACAGGAAAATCCCGTTTCAAGCAGTGACATTGATGACGATCAGTATGGTAGATATAAGTACGGTAAACGCGCATGTTCTGTATCAAGCTGACGGAGGCAGAACCATTGATAGCGGGGTCTTTCAACAACATTTTGGACAGAGCCATTTTTAAAGCACATGCGGCGCAGAATTTATAACTCACAAATGCTACTTGATATAAAGTAGAACATCAGACGAATTTTGGGCTCGGATTTGCCATCTGAGCCGCAAAACACGCAAATGACGCAGAAGACGCGAAGGAAATGTGCCAACTGTCCACCTAAGTGGCACCGGAAATCTTTTTACCAATGTGTTTCGTGTAAAAAGCATGTGTGCCTTGCAGTGCGCGAAACAATTGTGTCCTGAGTGCCAATAAAAATTAGTGAAGTTTACTTATTGTCAGTTTTGTGATTACACATGTGATCAGAGATTTGTTATTTTATAAGATAATTTAAGTCTACGAGTATACTAAGATTTAAAAATGTAATTATCAATAAGAATGTTGAGTTTTGTTTTTTATGACTGAATGTTGATCTCATCTCGCTGTTTTTCTAATAATACGAGAGCTAATTTTGTTATTTTCAGTTCATAGATAAAAGGTTAAAAATGCTAAACCATCCCTACAACCGTCGCTATGTGTATGGTCCTCCTTATTACTTCTTTTTAGGTTTCCGTATCCGAAGAGTAACCAATGGGACCCTATTAATAAGTATCCGCTTTCCGTCCGTCCGTCTGTCTGTCTGTCTGTCTGTCAGCAGGCTGTATCTCAAGATCCGTAATAGGTAGACAATTTAAATTTTCACAGAATGTGTATTTCTGTTGCCGCTATAACTAACAACAATTAATAAAAATTAATTAAAAATTAATTATATGGAAGCTCCCCTACCAGAAACATGTCTTTTTTTTGCATACATAGTATTAAACCTTGTACGATGGTACGGAGCCCTTCATGCGCGAGTCCGACTCGCACTAGGCCGGTTTTTTAAAATCATTCATTTGTTTCTCTGAGTTTTGCTTTTCTGCGATATCGCTATATTTATATCTATGGACTCTAATGGCCGGTATTCCAAGACAATCTCGAGTTTAAATACGAGGCTGTCTATGATTTTTTTTAAATAATATGAGTTCAAACGTGGATACAATGCGTCTGAACTGAGCGTTATGGGTCAATCGACTTTATTTGGGAAATTTTGACCTCACCAATGAAGCTAATGGTCATCCGGGGCAGACGGTTGATAATAACAGATTATAAGCGATAGTTGAAGCGGATCCGTTTCAAACAAGAACTGAGCTAGCGTGTGCTTTTGATAGAGTCCAAACAATATTAGATCACTTGCGGCAAACCATTAAAATAAAGAAGCTCGACAAATGGCTACCTCACATACTGAGTGTAGCACTTCAAAGTCTTCAAAGAGTGTTTAACTTCTCGTGGAGCAGACTTCTATAGGAAGGGCATCAACAAAGTGCTCATAAAATGGCAACAATATTTTAATAGTTTAAACTCAACTCCGTGGCGCATTGGCTTAGCATTGAGTTGCGGAACTGAAAGCCGCGGGTTGGAATCCCACATGGAACAAATTTTTCTATGGCATACAAATTTTGAAAACAAAGTTTTTCCAGGTCTGAATGTTCGTCCTTGTGAAAATTATGCATGTTAACTGACTCCACAGTACAGGAGATAATCTTCGTGTAGGGGTAACGTCATTTATAAAATAAAATAAAAATCAATATTTCTATCCAAAACGACAAATTCACAGCAGAATACTAGTATTATCTTTAAACACCCTTCAACTGATGTGTGGATGCAGTGATGCTTAGCGTCAGATATTTCTAACTATAATATAATTTTTATTATAATATACCTATTGGTAAAAGAAAGTGGCCTAACTTAGTGGGTCACTCTCTCACCTATTTCTGACTCCTAGTAAAATTTTATTTCATCGCTATCATCATCATCATCATTACAGCCCTTCACAAGTCCACTGCTGAACATAGACCTCCCTCAAGGAATGCCACATAGCACGGTCCTGAGCCACCTGCATCCATCGACTTTCTGCATGTTTTACGAAGTCGTCACTTCATCTAGTGGGGGGATGCTCTACATTTCGCCCACCGGTACTAGGCTGCCACTCGAGAACCTTTTGCCCCATCGGTTTTCGGTTCTTCGGGCTATATGGCCGGCCCATTGCCACTTCAGCTTACTAATCCGTTGGGCTATGTCAGTCACTCTGGTTCTACTGTGGATATCCTCATTTTTAAGTTTATCACAGAGCGAAACCCCAAGCACAGCCCTCTCCATAGTTCGCGAGCGACCTTTAGCTTCCTCAGATCCATAAGTCATCACTGGCAACACAAAATTGTATATATATATAAACATCGCCGTGATATTGATAAAAGGAAGTTTCAAAATAAGTATAAATCAAGTTATCTCACGGGAAATAAACCGTACGCTGCGAGCAAGACTAGGCGGATGACGTAACAAATACGCCGTTGCTTCGGAGTGCACATTTCACATTCCAAGTTCATGGCGACTGATGCATTAAAACTGTTTCTTCAAAGCTTCAAGCGTTGCTTCTACGAAAACATAGTTTGAATTAAAAGCTATGTGTTTATATTGAAAACAAAAGAGTTCAAACTCGTTTAAAATATTATGTTCAGTTGTTAGTAATAATTCGATTACACTTTTAAGTACGCTTATAATCGAATATATTCGATGATTATACACCTACTTCGAGTATACTAGAACAAGTACTGATTCTATCAAGTACATAACTCCTGAAAGCGATGTATATGGGTCAAAGAGATGCAAACGCATAGGTATCATTACACGGACACAGACGGTGTGACGTGAATATTGCATTTTTTTATTTTTACATTTTTACTTTTCTGTTATTCGAATTTAACTAACGCGACTCAGCGTCATCAATGCGATGAACACTTCATCTACAAAAGATTTTCTAAATTTATTTATTAAAAACTTCATAACAAAAAATTATATTGTAAAATGTATGTATTAGTTTACTTGAGTACTATGCGGACACACTAAGTGTATACTGTACTATCTAATATATCGGACTCAAAAACAATGTATTAAATATTGAACGATATTATCAGGAGTGCATAGCGTAACTATTATCATTATTGCGTATCGTCTATCTGAAGATAGCGATATTGTATCGAGCAATGTAAAACATTCTGAGGTAAATATGCGAGTGAAGGAGTATGAACATACAACTACCAATAGTATTTTCCATGCTTTATCTTCTTAAAAACAAATATACTTGAAAGGAGTGTGATATTTTTTTTTATAACATCAGATGACAAACAAACTTGAAGTTCACTTGATAGTTGACACTGCTGCCGCTCTGGAAATAGCTAACGCCAAATAAGAACATAAACCCTTTGGTAGCGTTAATGCATTGCACTTCTATGTCAACA
Source organism: Parnassius mnemosyne (assembly GCA_963668995.1). Lineage (NCBI taxonomy): Eukaryota > Metazoa > Arthropoda > Insecta > Lepidoptera > Papilionidae > Parnassius > Parnassius mnemosyne. The sequence goes on from CAVLGL010000057.1 coordinate 13,500,474, forward strand.
AAAGCTACACGCTAGATAGTGAAGGAGGAACTAAATCAAAATCTGTGTCTTACTATTTTGGACGTATATGAGTTCTAATGAAATTGCCGTTTTGTTACATCAAATCAAATCAAATTAACATGAAAATTAAAACTTAAAAAAATTACGAAAAAATCTTAGTTAATAAAAATATTAGTCTAAACTATTACACACATATGTGTCTGTGTGCGTTTATATTTAGTACTACTTGACCCGGCGAACTTCGTACCGCCTAACAGTCGATTCTTTAATTTTTATTTTTTTTAATACTTATTCTGCTATTCGGGACACCGGGTCAGTTAGTAAGATAAAAAAAGAAAAAAGAAATTTGATAAGTCAACAATTACATTAAGTCAAAAAATAAAAATTATAAAACACTATTGACAAATATTGACATTAATATTTATACGATACTAACGTCCTGCTGACGTGTTCCTGGAACCCCTCCACTAACACTTAAACTTTATGGTATGGTATTAAAGTTCAAATTGACTTTTAAGTATTATTACGAATCTTTTATATGGGAATATAGAAAAGTGTTATAGAAAAATATAGAAACACATTCAGCGATTCATTTTTATATTATAGATAGCGATATCGCAAAAAAAACCCCCAAAAAATTAATGTATAACTGATTTATATACATAAATCAGTTATACATTTACATTATACATACATTTATACATGTATATACTAAGAGATTAAAGTCAATTAAGGTAAAAATCCACAGTCATAACAAGTGAGATAATATTATTCATAACTGAACCGCGTGGTTGAGAAACCAAGTTGAATATTTATGAGGGTTTTATTGATAATACACATAACAGCTTTGGTATTTATATATATACTCTGTAACCGTAAATGTATGCGTGACTTCTGTAGTGCAGATACAAGCCAGGGGTTCGATCCGAATATTTGTGTAATACCCAAATTATTGTTAATATATGTCAAAATCAGTCAGTATGATTCCCTGATACTGAATCCACGGTCGGACCCGATCTCACCGTATACGCGTTACATCGATGAAGTTAGCAAGAGTAATTGCCTTTATTTTGTGTGCTGTTGACCAATTTAACATAATATTTGGAATGTATGTCGAGAACGTATTGTTCGATCACTTTGACCTGTATAATAAACAAAAGAAAGGAAAATGAAGTTCACAAATTCCCTTACCGTAGTTACCGGTCGGGCCCATCGCTTCTGGAACATGGTCGTCAATGATTGACGGTTCATGCCCGATGACACAGTTGACGCCAACATTTTTAAACACTGAACCGACACTGTTCACAAACTACACCGTCACAATGGACCGACACTATAAAATTCCACTAATAAGTTGTTTCTACTGGTAATATCACTACGGGGCAGTTTTATATATAATCAACACTATAAAAACTTCGACACGAACACCAATATATGTAAAACACGTTGCTTTATAAAATTGCTACATAATTTAATATTTACCATCATGTATAAATGACTAACTTTTGTCTTACTGCAAGTATATTATTAAAATATTCTAAAACCGCGCTAGAACTTCTAAGCACATGCTAATGAGGGGAACAATCTACTTTTACTAACGCGTCAAGTTTGACGAGATGCTGCAGTCCGCGACAGCCAAGGCCCCTATCACTTCTCTATGTTTGGTCAAAACAGACTGACTTTCTCTGTAAGTTTTTGCGTCAATTCACATTGGGTGAAGTCTGTTTGTTTGTACATATTATACATGGTTTTAAACAATCGGAATTGTTTTCTGATAAAAAACACAACAATAAAGATTTATTCGTTTTATGGAACAAATGGTAACTACTGAATTATGTACCCATACAATGTGTAATTCACTTGATTTAAATTTTTGACTTTTTGCTGACTGACAGCTGACAAACCAACATTTTTTCTTAAAAGGAATTAGGCTGGTGTCGTTTTTACATGATTACAGGGCAAATAGCTCTTGGTCGATCAAACATTTGTGCAAACTCACAAATTATTGACCAAAGATGAGCAAATTTGAGTATAAACTTGCATCACTAATATGTCCTAAGTTTGCCAACAGTATTCATCTTCAGTGTTTCTTTCTTTTTTTTTTAAACCCCTACACAAGGATATAAATATATTTCACAAGGACAAACATCCAGGCATGGAACAATTATTTGTATACCATACAATTGTTTATATATGTTTCGTACGGTATTCAAACTCATTGCTAAGCTACTGCGCCACGGAATTCCTTATTTGATGCAGAGAGAGAGCCAAAAAAACCTATAAAATAATCAACTTTAACAACAACTACTGCATGAAATCGTGATGCATTTCATCTTGTGGTTAGCGAGCGTATACTTACGTACATAATATTGTTCGTAGTTGTGAGCGTTCGCATAATCATCGTATTGCTTGCTACAGTAAGCTTACGACAGTACGCAAGCGACAGTAGTGTTACAAAGCCTAGCTTACGGCAAGTAGGCGAAAATTTGTCGAGAAGTAGCCATTAATCGCTCAATATCTTTTAAGAAAGAAACAAACAAACTTTTTTCCCGCAACAAAATAATACACAGGTTTAAAATATACGGGGATTTATTATTAAATCAGCGCCACCAATCACATACAGATGCAGCAACCACTCAGCATTATGCAGCAGCAGTGTTGCTGCAGCTATCGGCACAACTAACTAGACTCACGAGCAGGCATCTGGCGCAGATGTACATTTAATATTTTTAACATTAACTAAAGCAAAATAATACATTTGAAATTATCTTTATATAACGATAACTACTATTAAAGTATGCGTCCTATATTAGGGTTATTTTCTTCAACAGAAGTAAAAATAATTGTGAGCTAAGAAGATAAAAATATACAATAGAATAAAAATACTTAAACCTATACAAAAAACCAGTCAGTAAAATTCATTATTTTTATTTAGTACTAGCTATTCCCCGCGACTTAACCCGCGTGTAAATTAAGGTTTTAATTTTGTTGCGCGGAACCCTAATTCTTTTTGTAAATTATAAGTAGCCTAAGTTACTCCTTATAACATCATCTATCTGCCAGTAAAAGTACCCTAGAAATCGGTCCAGCCGTTTCGGAGATTAGCCGGAATAAACAGACAGACAGACTAAAATTATAAAAATTGCGTTTTTGTTATAAGTACTGTATATACGGTCAAATGCATTTACTAAACAGCTGTTATTTTGACATTACAAACAGACACTTCAATTTTATTTATTTGTATAGAATTACAAAATACCTAGCAATGATAAAGGCATTTTAAATGACCTTCATGCTGAGATTTCAGATAGCTTAATGGCGCCCCCTTTGAAAACGCCTAAATGGCGAAAAATCGCCTGACTTGGCACTGGCAACACTGAGCGTCAGTACCCTAATGGTTAAGGGTTCGGATTGCGAAACAAAAAAGTCCACGGTTTATATCCGCCTTTTCACTACTATCGTGAAACACTAACAGCATAATATGCGTTTTAAGCTTAGTTCGTGTATTTAAAAAGCATATTAGTAATGTTAATATATTTGCATTAAGAAAATATTTTAAAAACAGCTACAGCAAGCTACATATAATGTTTATATCTACTAACTTATTACCAGTTAGTTCGAGAGCTTTACCGTTACCCTTAATTGTAACAGCCTATTAAAATCCACTGTTAAAATCCACTCCCCATAGTCTACATCATAGGGGGGATATTTGTCATAGTTTCTACTCTTGGCAAGCAGGTTGGCAACCGTAGATTTTTATTTTAAGTCGTTAGTAAGAAGACGCTGCTGTCCATCTCCTGATTTGTTTCTCTCTGTCGCTTCTTACGACACGGAATCTTACGGTTGATATGAGATTAGTGGATAATCTTACACCGCCACTACACGGTAAATCGAAAGCGTTACGAATTACTATTTGCGATATAATTTTTTTTAAAAACGGTGAAGTGTTATTTACCGAGCGTCGCTATCTTTAATATTTACAGCGCCAATATTCGCGCTGACATCACTGCTGTGCTCAAATTAAAAATAGTGAGGTAAATCATTCTCAGGCGGAGCTTGCTGATGTTTACATTTGGTTTAAAATATAATTGGATAAAACGTAAGATCTATAGCCACGTAACAATGAACAAATTATTCAAAAGTTTACTACGATCATAAGCCGACGCTCCTGTGTTGCTCTATGACTAGGATACGAACTGGTGTAAGATTTTGACAAACATCAAGTTGGCTGTAAACACTAATGCGGCATGACATTGTATGCATCATCATTGATTGATGCGAATGACATGCAGATACGTACTCTGGCGGTTGATTGATAATTCACTTAGATTTTACTATAATTTTTTTTATTTATATTTTATATTACTACCTGGTAGAGTCACGCTGCAACTATATTATGGTTGTAACAAGAATTGGTCGGCTCGACCGGGGTACGACAAACGCTTTCATCCAGCGTAATATATATAAGCAGCTTAATGTGTTTCGTATGGTCCGGAGACCCTTTTCATTGGAAACGAGGCATTCCATTTTAATCCTCAGGTATGACAACGCATCTGCATTTTTATTGCTAATTGAGAAAAATGTAGATGACTATGGGCCATAGCATCCACTCACTCATCACACACAGGTGAACTGTGTGCTCGTTTGTCACCCTTATTCTATAAAAAAAGTTCCATCCTGCAAGCATTGACATACACGCATGATCACCTTCGGACTGGCATGTCATGCAACAGTTCAGTTCGTTCAGACGACACTAGCACTGACGCAAGCGAATCTGTGTTATTAATATCACTGTCATGATTGTCCCGCATTTTGGGACAGAAAAAGAAACACATAAATGAACAAATACATGACAAATATTTCTTTAAAGAAAATTTAGTTCTTTAGCTGCGCAACTAATGTACGAGGAAAAATAAATCTGTCTTTGACGTCCAGAGTCGTATAGTAAGTGGCCAGAGACTAAACGCCCGCTGTAAATTTCTCCGCCGGCACCAATGAAATTGTTAGTTACAATTTTAGGCGCTGACTGACCACGAGCTCCGCGATGTAGGGAAACGTCGTGGGGACACCATGTTTGATAAGTGAAAACAAATATTTCGATGACACGTGAAGTTAGCCAATACGCAATGGCGCAGTGCGGCGGACATTCTCTTCCCTAAAACCCTCTAAGAAATGAGAGAAGGCCTGTACCCAGCAGTGGGATTTAATATTGGGTTTGACTTTACTTTTGAAATTGTCACTTAAAATTTTACGAAACAATAATTCCAAAACATATTAGAAACTTCTTCGCTGTTATGAAAGCTGCCCTAAAATGCGATTAAATGATGCTTTGCGTGAGGGTCCGCCATGCAGCACGATCATTCACGTAACGCATGGCTGCATTATCGTCTAGGGTCCACTTTCAACCTTAGAGATTAAAATGATCCTAAAGTTAATACTTTATAATGATTTCTTATATTTACGCGAATACTAAACATTGAATAAAACTTTTTACCGATTTTATCGCGTTTAATTAATTTATTTTTAATTCCCGACACACTAAGTTTCCACATGAGTGGAATAGTCTAAGACAAGTGACAGACAGATAGAAAGACAGACAGAAAGACAAAACGTCAAATATATACAAACACCGAGGTGATTCCTTTAAAATGTTCCGTTTTGCAAATTTTGACAGGGAACTCTATACAGTAATTATATGATATTTTTTTTTTAAATAAAATTAAATAATATAAAATAAAAGTAATTATATGATTTTAAATAATTCTTTGTTTTGCACGTTCGAGTTATCAAACATGCCGTCAGTGCCATTCATAAACGCAAACGGCCTTGCTACTCGCGCGGCGAACATTAGTTACGTGAAATTGTTTTCTCCATAGGATGTTGAACGGGGTCAACATCTTACAGAGATAACTATTTGTTTTTATTTCTGTTAAGAAAACCAATAATGTCTAAAACACACGTTAAAAAATCAAGCTCCCTTTCATCTATATCATTTGAAGATTGTAATCAAAATGTTCATCATCATCATTACAGCCCTTCACAAATCCACTGCTTAAGATAGCCTCCACCTATCTTTTAGATGAGAAATTTGCTATAGCTGCCATGCTTGGCAGGCGGGTTGGCAACCGCAGTTTATTTTATTTTTAGTAGTTATTAGGAAGATGCTGCTGCCCATCTCGTGATTTGTTTCCCTCAGTCGCCTCTTACGACACCCACGGGATGATATGGGGTAGTGGATATGAGGTAATCTATTGCATGTTTAGCAGTGAACTTTAATAGGCTATATCGGTAACGGTATCTGTAATATCGAAATAACTGCCTTTTATAGACCTGAGGACGTTATTTACATGACATTAAAACGTGAATAATAAATCAATAATTTAAAATTTTTAATTACCGAATTATAATAAACTTCACGAACACAAAGAGAGCAATGTCTAAAACACGAAATTTTGATAACATAACTGGTCTTTGATTGTCTGAAATCTAAATAACACCACATTAGGAGATCGTTATGAAGGATGGGTCGTTAGTTCATAATGTTTTATAGATTAAAAAATACGATAATACACGAACTGTTCTATAAATAACATATTAATATATAAGAACATAACTTAAAATTAAAAATTTTGTACGACCGACTTCTATATAAATTATTAAGAATAACTCAAAAACTATTGGTCAGACCTTGATCAAATTTATATGGGACCACATGAGAAGCACCAGCTTTATAAAAAAAGAACATACAGTCGAATTGAGTACCGTCTCCTTTTTGAAGTCGGTAGAAAAACGGACATGGCAATGTTGGCATACAACGCGATATCAAAAACAAATAAACCATCGACGTTGAAAAGAACCGACGCTGATACTGCGTCGTTTGTGACAAAAGCTATCAACGCCTCGATCGATGGTAACATGCAGCAAAATTGACCTTTCACTTGACGACGTCGATCATCTATCGAGCTTTACAGTGTGACATTGTGACCCATTTTCCCAAGTAAATATTATTTAATAGGAAATTATCACAGTTCTGATGTTAGAAATTACTCTCAAAATTATTTAAATAAAATAATATAATTCGGTAACAACTTTATGTTATAACATATGGAACATAGATATGTAAAACAGTGAGCAGTTAGAAATAAGTACAAGATAACATTAAAATAGAAGAAGTATGCACACCAACATTAGTATTGCCTGCCTATCATGATGTGATACAGGACAGCGTCTCCGCAATATAACTTTCTTTACATTTACCAAAGGTAAGACTCTTAGAATTACTGACTGATTCCTCTTAGTGCTTCCTCTTAGTCCTCTTAGTGCACGAGTGCGTAATACTTTATACCATAATACTATATATATGCCTATCCAGTTTTTCATGTTTCATATATATCATATTTAATATCTAATAAAAAATCAGATTACTGATCACGGCAAATAATAACGTAAATACACTGTAAATTTGTGAGTAATGTAAATTTACTAATGAGAAATTAACCTCAAAATATTAAACACCCAGGCCGAATGAAATGTTTACCTTAGCTTTTTTTTTTTTTTTTTTTTTTTTTTTTTTTTTTTTTTTTTTATAGGATAAAGGTGACAAACGAGCACACAGTCCACCTGATGGTAAGTGGTTGCTGCGGCCCATAGACATCTACATCTATCCTCCATTACAAATCAAAATGTAGATGCGTTGTCACCCGTGAGGACTAAGATGGAATGCCTCATTTCCAGTAAAAAGGGCCTCCGGCCACCTGCACTCACCAAGCGAAACGCAGAGGTAAAACTCTACTTCACGCTGGTCTTCTGTGAGGTCGTGGTACCACCCCGGTTCGAGCCGGCCCATCCGTGCGACAACAAAAGCTGCCGTGTGGTGTTTATAGGTTAGGGTGACAAACGAGCACACACAGTCCACTTGATGGTAAGTTTTACTGGATAAGAGGCATTCCATCTTAGTCCTCACGGGTGACAACGCATCTGCATTTTGATTCGCAAACGAGGATAGATGTAGATGTCTATGGGCCACAACAACCACTTACCATCTGGTGGACTGTGTGCTCGTTTGTTACTCGATCCTATAAAAAAAAAAACACGCAACAAATACATGTTATACAAAACCTTACTTACTGGTATCAGGGCTAAACCAAGGAAAGCTAGGAGATACAATCGTGGCTTCTAAAGTCTTGATATTATGATTATTATTGAGCGTTAATAAAAATTTCATACTTTTTTCATTTTTATTCAATTTTTATATTCTTTATTTCTTAAAATGTTATTAAAAAGTATTGAAAATATAAGGTCCAAAATTTTATATCAGTCTTCCAAACAGTATGTTATTATAATTCAATATTTGTAATAGTTCGGCTTCCACTTATTTTTGTCCGACATCTAGGCATTGCGGATAAGAGAAAAGTATTTTTGTGGCAGTTCATTTCAAAACCTCATTATTGTTTGTGTTAATTTTACTTGGTGAGCTGGAATCTGACGTTCGTATGCTAATCCAGTACGTTTGGTTTATTTACAAATCAGTGTTAAAAGAGTGCATTTGAGATCTGCAGAATTTTGGAAAATAATTTAAAATAAAATTTAACATAAAACGTGTGGCGTAAAATAGCACTATTTAATATTAAGCCTAAACAAACAAATAAAATTTAATTGTTTGAACATAGTAATAATACTATTTTCCTGGTCAGTCAGGTAATAATTTAGGGGCTTTTGCCTTAGTTCTCATTTAAATTTTTTTCTCCTTTTATTTCAAAAGAAGTCCTCTCTGGACCTCTCTCGTTGTAGGAAGGATTCACCTTAACCATCAGTGCCAGACGTCTCGCACCTTTGAAGCTGTTCCCGTCACCAGGCTGGGTTTTTTACGCCTATTGCGGTGTGATAGCGGTGTAAGTCCAACATCCCATTTCTTCCCGTGGCTTCCGATAGAAAGACATAGGCACCTTTTTAAGCAAGGCGATTGTAATACTTCAATCTTATTGACACACAGTCGAATAAATAAATATTATTGAGAAGAATAAGATTTTAACACGTTAAACGCCATGTAAGAAATGTGATTTTACTCCAAAAATTTTTTGTAGTCATTTTGTTAATAATCATGATATATGTATAGAAATCAGTTTTTATCGAAATCAAAAATACAGTTTTCAAGTTATTGCTGAAAAACTAGCCGCGGGCACCTGTGACCCCCATGGCGCTCAAAAGCAAAAAAGTTATTTTTCGTTTGCATGCGCCACGCCGCCCACCCCGCCGGTCACCCCGCGCTCCAGTCTATCGCCGGCGCTTGCGCGGAGAGGTTATGTTCGTTTGGTTTTTGGCTAATTAGAATACGTCTAAAGCATATTTCATGTTAGTTATGTTTAGTAATTCATTGCGATGGAAAATAATATAGTACCTAATAATGAGGAACGCGATTTTTGCGAATTTCAAATGGATTTGGCGGACTTTGAATTGTCGCAAGAAGATTTGCAAGAGATTGAGACTTTGGAGTTCAACGCACTTCAGACATCGTTCAGGGACATCAGTAGCGACTAGACATGCGCGCCGCGCCGGCGCCGCCGCGCCACGCCGCGCCCTGCCCACGCTGCGCCGCGCCGACAAATCCGATCGGCGCGCCGTAATCCAACGCGGGACGGGCGCGCGGGCGCGGGGTCAATAAAACCATGCTATTATTTAAAAATTCAAAAATCAATAAAAAAATGTAAAAAGATCGTAAAAATCGTTCGGTATCGCTTACCGGAATTGAAGCGAGCGGCGGAAATAGAACAAATTAAATTTTTACAGTCTCTGGAGCGCGTATCAGAACTTTATGTACGAGGGTGGATTGAAAAGTACTCGGCCTAACACATATCCATTCAATTCTAAAAATCAAATCTACCCACATTATTTAGTTCAGTTCAGACTAGTTCATTGTGTGAAGTTCGAAACGTGTGCGATAATTAGTTGTGTTTTTATAAATTTATTAACAAAGTAATCGGACATAATTTCCGCGAATGGAGCAAATCGAGCAGCGTGCCGTCATTAAGTACCTCCATAAGAAGGGGCTATCATCAAAAGCCATCCATGATGACATGGTCAGTACATTAGGCGATTGTGCTCTGTCATATTCATCCGTCAAAAAATGGATAGCAGAATTTAAGCGTGGTAGAGAGAGTGTGAAAGATGAACCCCGCTCTGGAAGGCCTTCGACGTCAACTACTGACGAAAATATTAAAAAAGTACTTGATTTAATAATGGGAGACCGCAGATTAAAAATTATAGAGATAGCCGAGATTATAGGCATCTCTTATGAACGAACTCAAAACATCATTGTCAACGAGTTGGGTTTCCACAAGGTGTCTGCGAGGTGGGTTCCGCGACTGCTTTCAGTTGAACAAAAAAGGACGCGATTGACTATTTCACGCGACTGTTTGGAGTTATTGGAAGCCGATGCAGATGATTTTTTGAATCGTTTTGTTACTATGGACGAAACATGGGTTCATTACTGTACCCCGGAAACAAAACAACAATCAAAACAGTGGAGAAGACCTGGTTCACCACCCCCTAAAAAGGCTAAGTCGATTTTGTCGGCAAATAAGGTGATGGCTTCAGTATTCTGGGACTCGAAAGGTGTGATTATGATTGATTATCTTGAAAGGGGTCAGAATATAAACTCTGATTACTACTGCACCTTACTACGTCGTTTACGAGAGGAAATAAAAGAAAAACGTCGAGGAATGCTCAGAAGAAAAGTCCTGTTTCATCAAGATAACGCCCGCGTTCACACGTCAGTACAGTCAATGGCTGAAATTCACAACTGTGGCTTTGAACTGTTACCGCATCCGCCGTATTCACCTGATCTGGCACCATCAGACTTCTTTCTGTTCCCTAACCTAAAAAAGCACTTGGGAGGTCAAAGATTTTCGACAAACGACGAGGTCAAAGCAGCTGTAGACGCATATTTTGACTCTAAGGAAGAATCATTTTTTTTCAACGGTCTAAATGCTTGGAAGGGGAGGTGGCAAAAGTGTATTGAACTTGATGGTGATTATGTAGAAAAATAAAAATATAACTGATTTAGTATTTGTTTATTTTCTTGGTTAGGCCGAGTACTTTTCAATCCACCCTCGTATATAAAAAGTACTCTGTGATCAGAACCGCCAAGTGAGCGCGTTTTTTCTATAGTGGGACTAACTGTGGCTGCTAAAAGATCTAGACTAAGCCCAGTACGCGTTAATAAAATTATTTTTATTCATGATAATTATACATTGTGCAAAAAACACAATTTTAATTTCCTATAATTTGTGCAAAAAACGAAAAAATGTGCTTTTTCGTTTTTGTACAAATTATAAGGTATAATTAATTAGAACTTGTTTGGTTTGTTTTTTTTTGAGAAATTAAATTTGAATTCCTATCTAGGTCAATGTTTCACTTGTTACTACCTTATTTTAAACAAATGTTTATAAAAATTAAAATAAAATACGGCCACGCCGGCGCGGCGTCGCCACGCCGACCACAATGGGTCGGCGCGCCGCCGCCGCCAAATTCTTGCTCGGCGCGCATGTCTAGTAGCGACGATGAGTCTGAAAATTTACATGTTCCGAAGAAAAGAAGACGTATGGTTATCAATTCGGACAGTGAAAGCGATTCAGTAAAAGATTTTGTCCTACAAAATTTACCTACTTCTTCAAACACGTACACAAAATGGAAGATCCCTACTGGATGCACTGCTCGAGTGATACCCTTCACTGAGCCCACAGGTATGAAGTTTCCTTTTTCAAGAGACTTAAGTCAAGGAGATCCAGAGGATTTTTATTCTTTGTTAGTTGACGATTCCTTGTTTGAAATAATTGCTGAACAAAGTAACCTGTTTGCTACGCAAAGCTTTGGAGATAAAGATTTCAAAGATTTCAAGCCATGTTCTCGCTCACATACATGGCAGCCAACCGATAAGCATGAAATAAAACGATTTTTTGGACTAATTTTATTCATGGGCCTTGTGAAATTGCCATCAATTAGTGATTACTGGAGTACAGATGACATATTTCAACAACCGTTTCCTCGCACAGTGATGACTAGGAACAGATTTGAATTACTTTTACAGTACCTACACTTTGCCGACAATTACAACTTGAATCCGAACGATCGCATTGGAAAAATCAGGTATCTTGTGAATTTGTTAAATGATAAATTTAAAGCCTACTATGCCCCTAAAGAAGAACTGTGTGTCGACGAAAGTATGATTCCTTTTAGAGGTCGAGTCACTTTTCGACAATATAACAAATCTAAAAGGCACAAATACGGTATAAAATTGTTTAAAGTTTGTACAAATCCTGGTTATACTTTAAAAATACAGGTATACAGTGGAAAAAATATTGATATTGAGAATAATACCCCTACAAAAATAGTATTATCCCTGTGCGATGAACTCTTGAATAAAGGCCACACCATTGCCACTGATAACTGGTACACCAGCTTGGAACTGGCGTACGAATTACTAAAAAACGATACACATTTCCTGGGGACAGTGAGAAAGAACAGAAAGTACTTGCCTAGGAAAGTAGTAGAAACTAATTTAAAACGAGGTGAATTCGTAGCACAAGAAAACGATTGTGGCATCACAGTATTAAAATGGAAAGATAAAAGAGATGTTTTAATGCTGTCTACAAAGCACACGGACAAATTTACTCGATTAAATGTCAGAGGCAAGGCGGTGCAAAAACCAGCAATGGTTATTGATTACAACAAATGTAAAGCTTCAGTCGACATGAGTGATCAGATGACAGCTTATTCAACTCCACTGAGAAAAACTGTCAAATGGTATAGAAAATTGGCCATAGAATTGCTCTTGAATACAGCTGTGGTAAATGCGTTGATAATGTATAAGGAAACCACTAAGAAAAATATTTCAGTAGTAGATTATAGAAAAAATCTCGTTCAATATCTCACTAAATCAGGACGTCCAGAAACAGGTAACTTGGCACTTGAATTACGTCCAAAACGACGAAAACATGAACTTGTCAAAAAAGAGGGACCTGTACGCAAAATGAGACGATTTTGTGTCGGCTGTTACAAGAACAATGTAGAAAAGATGTCGAGAAAAGACGCAAAAAATAAGACCCTGAAAGTGCCTACCTATTGTTTGCAGTGTGATGGTCAGCCACATTATTGCCTGCCATGTTTTAATAGAGAGCATCGAACGTAATTTGGACAATAATTTTTGTTTGTAATATTTTCAATATAATAACTTTTAAATTACTATCTAAATTGTTTTGTGAGCCTTTCTATGACCACGTGTAAAATATTGATATTTCTTTGTGATTGATATATTATTATGTTATTAAAACATTAATACTGTAAAAGATTTTTGTATCTTTTGAATCTTAAAACTACGATATTTAAAACCAAATTTTATATGAAACATTTTTTTTGCGTATTTTTCCCTACTTCTCATAATTTAGTACCTATTTTCTAAATTTTACTAGGCAGGTGTGTCCCACTGCAAAGGATTGCTCTCAAGCGCCGCGCCGGTCACTCACATAGGCGAAATAAACGACACGCGTGACCGGTGGCGCAAAAAAGCACTTTAAATTTAGATCTCGCATGTGGTCACCGGTGTCCCCCATGGCGCAATAAAGCAACATACATGAGGTCACCGGTGCCCCCCATGGCGTTTAACGTGTTAATAGGTTAAAGTGTCACATTCATAATAACTACATCAATACATATATTGCATATATATTGCAGTATCCGAGATGGGTCTGTTGACTGCTGACACCGTTGAACATACTCTTTGATTGTACGTATTTATTTTAAAAGTTCGACAACCATTGTATTTCTCTTTTTTTTTCGTATTTCAAACTTTCCATTAGTAAATGCTGAACATCATCAACATACCTACATTTTCCTTTACACCTTAGTCCTCAGAGATGACAACGCATGTAGCCTTCTTGGTTTGAAGTAGGCTCCATGTCCATGGCCTGCAGTAAGCACTTACGATCAGCTGGGTTAGGTTCTTTTGTTACTTCAATTTTATTAAATAAAACATTTCCCAATTTCGACAACTAGTATGCTACCGGTATTAAAACAAACTGGTTCATACCCTAACTGTCAAAACACTGAACATACTTGATATTTAAAAAAATATGAAAGTTGTTATGTGGCATATCCTCGTGATAATAACCAAGTAAATGATATGGCTGAACTGCGAAACAGCCATACTCGAAGAATATTAGCTCCAAGTAGGAGCATAACGGTCTTGTTTCGTATGAAGAAACCGGACCCTCAATTACTGGCAACAAGTCATCTATCTATTTACGCAGCGTTAACAATGCACGCGTAACTCGATTCTTCATCGAAAATATTAAGATTAACAATATTAATGCCCTCTCATATTAATGACCGAAGCTCAGCAAATGGGTTCGCGTGACCTGCACAGGTGTTTATAAGGGCCACCAACAGATGATAAACAAGAATTACAAACAAGATACAAGCATTGTGATAAACATGCAATGTGCTCACCCAGTTATAGGTAACCACAGCTAAACACAGAGTAATGTTGCAAAAAGTTAAATAACGTAGAATTTAGTAGTACAGTAGCAAAATTGGGCATTCATGAGAGATTATAATTTAAAATTAAAAATTTTGTACAACCGACTTTAATACAAATTATTAAAAATAACTCAAAAACTATTGGTCAGACCTTGATCAAATTTATTTAATTTTATTATATGGGACCACATGTGAAGCACCAGCTTTCAAATAAAAAAAGAGTCATCGAAATCGGTTCACCCAGTAAAAAGTTATGAGGTAACACACTTTAAAAAAAACAATCGAATTGAGTACCGGCTCCTTTTTGAAGTCGGTAGGAAAAGGTTTACATTTATCATCTATACAAAGTAACACTTCTCTTCTGGAGTTATTTAAATTGTCATTGAAAATATCAACATTCTGCATAATGCTGAATTAAGACCGAGGTTAGTCCTGTAAGGTGGGACCATAAACAGCTTGTAGACATTAAAACGGGGTACCTAATCTGATTGGAGCATTAATGTTAACCGTTTGTAGCAATTGAGGACAGTCGATGCCATTATTGCACAGTTTGTAGAAGCGTCCAAAAATTTGCGCCTGTTAAATAAGGAAGATTTGCTTTAGCCGTTCAGCATACGAACTTAAGGAGCGATGACGGCTAAATTTCAATGCTAGCATACTGTTACGAGCTTGGGGTTCGAGACAATTAAAATCTGCCGATTGAATTACCAAAATTGACACTTTAATTACCCAACACTAATTACAATCTAAAACCACACTAATAATAAAACACAATCACTTTAGTTTGCAGTTATTTCGCTTCGAAGTATATATTCTCTTGTATCGCCAATTCAATACTGCCCGGTCGTGGTCTATACCGGCCTTATATAGGGCCTCAGATAGTTTCCAGAATCTTCTACTGTAGCAACATCTAGAATGTTCGAGTACATATCGGTCCGGAAATTTCTGGAAGGATCTTGACTCTCCTAGTTCTGCTACTCGACACTAGAGGGCGCTAGTGTAACTAGTGTTGCCATGTACAACACATTAATAGTGGCGCGCAACAATACTAAGAAACCTCCGCTGTACTCGTTCAAATCTGCACTTATGAACCTCATAGAAAGGAGACTAAACTATATAACATGATAATGTATATGAAGACGTCACACCGGCTGCTTTTACACCTGTCGCTCACAGAAAGCGCTCGCATGTGTGCTCATGTGCTGAGAATTCTAGCATGTTCAATTCATTGACTGCCTAGTTGGTCTAGTGGTCGTAATCGCAGCTGCTTATCAGAAGGTTCCGGGTTCAAATCCCGGGTCGGGCCAAAAATCTGTTATTTAGTTTTTCTGTCAAGAAATTCTCAACAGTGCCTCGGAAAGCACCTAAAGCCGTTGGACCTGCACTTAGTCTTTCTCCGGTTATTTGGAACTATGAGAGGAGGGAATAGTCGCAACACTCGCACACTATAATCCTGTCCTGCGCAGATGTGTTGTAGTCTTCGTTTATAATGGCCGCCGTGAAAGAAATTCGATCTAAGGGACATTATTATTAATCTAAAATTAGCGTAACATAAAACTTATTTTTGTACCTAAATTGAGAAAATAAGCCTTGTTTTAACTGTTTAATATATGTAAAGTGAATGTTTTAGATACTCTATGCCAGTTGATTTGGCCAACATTTTTATGTAGAACTGTAAATAATTCGTCGTTGACGCCGCAAAGGGGCGGACCTCAATTTTTTTAAATTACAGGAGAGCTAGAAAACATTTATTATTTGCCGATTACTAGCTTTTTTCATCATCAGAACATTAAATATATTAGACTTAATGGAAAACTACAAGTAAGATTAATTTTCTGCTAAGCTACGAGTCTAAGCGCTCGCCGCAAATATCAAAGTATGCGGGCATCCCGAGTTTCAATGCATGTTCAATGCCGCAACCGATAATATTGTTAACTGTAATTTTAAGTGCTAATTTACCACGCGATAAACGTTGAACGAAAATATAGTGTGGAAACCAGCATGTCTTAGAAACATTATATTTAGAGGACATGTTTTAAACGCAGGCTAAGCGTCTGCTAACACGCACTGGAGCAGCGCGGCGGGCTATTTTTTTTTAAATACTAGTAATGCTATTAAACATTACTAATATTCCCTATAACCTCTTCTGGTTAGCTTAAAATGCTTGTGTTAGAAGTAGTTCACGACAGTAGCCGAATGGCGGATTCGAACCCACGACCTTTCGAGTTCGCGGTCCGCACCCTGCCATTAGGCTACTGACGCTTCAAGCGAGGGTTATGGAACTAATTGTTCCGTAAATTGGGATATATAAGGGCTGTAACTTTACTTTTACACCAATGATAAAGAAAACAAAACGTCAAAAACAATTTTAAATTATTGCACACAAAGCAGAAGAAGGATTTCAACAAGATAATAAACTAGACGAAAGAAAGAAAGAGAGTATCACAGTGATGCGGCCAAAACCTTATCAAACACTTGTGTTGTGTCTAAATTGGTGTTAATCAGCGTACATACGATAAGCCTCGTATCTTGGTTTCAAGTTAAAAAAGAAAACAAGTGCGAGTAGCACTCGCACCCGGAGGGTTCCGCATGTACTTAATTATGAGCTTAATAAACGAAAAGATAAGTCGGAATGAAGGACAAACTTATTGTGCAGTGGAATGGAAAAAATGTTCCCCCATACATCGATCTACAACACGGTTGATGCTCTAACTGCAAATGTAAGTTTGTAATCGCAAAACAATATTCTTTATGTAGGTACAATATTACTTGTGGCAAATTTTATGATTCTACGTCAACGGGAAGTCAACTACGCGTTTTGATGAGTGAATTTACGAGTATCAAAATATGACGGCTCCGTGGCGCAGTGGCTTAGCAATCAGTTGTTGCGCTGGGGGCCGCGGGTTCGAATCCCGCACGGAACAAGTATTTGTATGGCCTACAAATAATTGTTCCGGGTCTGGATGTTTGTCCTTGTGCAATTTATGTTTGTAACATTGGTAACATTTAAAAAAAAATGTGACAAATGGCCGTACACTTTTGATTGCGGCGTCTTAGAAACTTGATTTTTTTACACCTTTACAAAGTGAATTCGTTTATTCTTTCTTCTTTTGAAAAAGAGACCCCTAAAAAGTAAAATGAAGTACATTGGCACTCTAACTAAGAATTACGATTTTTTTCTTTCAAACATATTTTCATAGTACATATATATAGGTTCACATATATAAATATATCCTCATTACTAAGTCTATTACGCAGTCTCTTATAACTCCAAGCATAGCCTTTGAGCTATTCATCATACGGCCAGGAGTGAAGTAGCACATTTCAGATTCCTATCTCATTACTGAGCATGGATGTAAACTTCACCTACCTTATTTACTACCTTTCACCTTAAAACTTTAAAACAAGAGTGTACAACACGATTGTACACTTTTTTTTAATGAAAACATCTGTCGTCAACATCTGAAAGTTACCTGGCCAAGTTGGATCTGCAGATCATTTACTTATTTTTATTTAAATACTAACCCGCGATTTCGTCCGCGTTGCTTACACACATCACTGAACACGTAGTGCTTATAAAAATCGTTGTTTCTTAAAACTTTAATAACTTTATATTAAATGAAGATATCGCAATATTTTTTTTAGATAAATGCCAAGTCTCAAAGAAATAAAACTTAGAAAAGCTAATTGAAATCTATCCAGTAGTTTTTCCGTGATGCACGCAGAACTGCAAATCTCTATCATCTTATTAATATAGATAGCTATACTGGTTTATAAAACATGTCCTTCGCCCTTTCACGGCGTCCTTATTGATCGAAAAAGAAAGGCGACAGTTAATACAATTATCATGAAACACCAATTTGGATAACCGGATCGGTCCCGAACCAATGTGTAAGAAATCACCTCAACCAAGTTAACCCACAAAGATACGTCAATTTACACAAAAAAGGTTTTACCTTGGTCTCGTTCAAAATATTTACCTTGCTTGCAATGATATTTCATTTCGTTACAAGATTATGTGGATCACTTCGAGCAATTGTCTTTAAAAAGTATATTTATATGTCACATCAGCTGCCGATTTCAGCAGTGGACTTTGGATAGGCTTTAACGATGATGATGAACAAACCGAGTTTGATTGTTAATGCGTGTTGGTGAACCATTTGCTGTTACAAAAATCCTTTCAGGAATCGTCCTGTGCACAGGTAAGAACTACTCGTATATATAGAAATAATAATAATAACTTTTAACAAAAAGTAAAAACCGACTTTCCTAAGGTGTGAAATTTTTTCTCCAAATGTATATAAGACCAGCGTTGAATATAACCTATTTAATAAAAAAAGAATCGTCAAAATTAGTTTACAATCTGCGACGATATCGCATAACATACATACAAAAAAAACATACACTCAATTTGAAGTCGTCCTTTAAAAAGTAAAGTTACAGACTTTACTATAGATTTTTCTTAGTAAGCAGACATCACTCTGGTGTATCGTAATTACATGAAAAAATTCTATCGTGTAAAACTAGTACCTACCTACATGCATCATCATCATCATTACCTTGGTTCAAGGCGCTATCGCTGCAAAACGCGTTACTGAATTATCGCGAACAGAATACGAGGGCAAATACGAAAAATCGTAATTACAAACGGATGCTTCGTCAAACGTTGTAAGTAAGCCTCTATATCTATACATTTAATTAATAAAATTGAAGTGCGTGTTTGTAATGTCAAAATAACAGCTTTTTACTAAATTAATTTGAAAGTATATACGGTACTGAAAGTATATACGGCTAATCTTTGAAACTGTAACACCTATTTTGACAGAACTTTCATTGGCAGATTGATAGATTCATTTTCAGGAGCTGATGTTGTAAGGTGTAACTTGACTACTTTTATTTTGAAAAAGAATTAGGGATCGGTGCAAAAAAAAGTTCAAACCCAATTGTGATCAAAATCCGAATCAAATAAGGAAGTATAATAATAAATTACGAAAAATTATTATATGCGAACGAAATCGCGGGCACATCTAATCTTTTTAGGATTCCGTACCTCAAAAGGAAAAAAGGGAACCCTTATAGGATCACTTTGTTGTCCGTCTGTCTGTCTGTCTCTTTGTCAAGACCCTTTTTCTCACCTTTGTATCAAGCTGAAATTCATATCAAATACTCAAGTCTACTGTCCCTTAGAGCTGTGAAAAAATCAAACTTCTAAGCCAACGCAATCAAAAGATACAGCCGTTTATGCCGCAAATTTTCGACATTCGCAAGGGAATCAAAACCTACAGGGTACTTCCCATGAACTCAATCTTGAAATTTGGTACGAAGCAACGTTTTATAGAACAGATAAAGGCAAAATTGCGAAAAGTATACATTTTTAGTTACATCATATAATAAAAATAATTTTAAACTTATATACCTACGGATTTGTTCGGAACCCTCGGTGCGCGAGTCCGACTCGCACTTGGCCGGTTTTTTTATAACTCTTGAAGGTTTTATAGATATGTTGATCCTTGATGAAGAAGCAAAACGTAAAAGCGTTGTCAACCATGAGGACCAAGATATGCCTCGATACTACGACACCACTATTGTGTTTCCGGTCGGCTTCACTTACTGCATGAAGCCAATCCCACATTACCCTTTTGACATAAAAGTCAAGTCTGGTATTCTGTAAGAACGTTTATTAGGTACCTCTCAATGTAGTGGCGGTGTAAGAATATCCACTACCCCCATACGGTCCCGTGGATGTCGTACAGAGGCGACAGCGGAAAATGAACCAGAACCAGTCTTCTTAATAATAACTAGAAAATAAAAAACTGCCATTACCAACCCGCTTGCCAAGCGTGGCAACTATGGGTAACATACTCCTTATGAGACAATGGGGGAAGGCCTATGTTCAGCAGTTTTTCTTTTTTTTGTTATATAACAACGTAACGTTTTATTTACTAAATGGAAGAACGCAACGCGTTTAGCAGTAGCTACTACGGGCTACTAAAAAGAAAAAATAAAGATAGTAAAAATATCACATTTAATTTTTATAATATTAAAAATAAAATAAAATTTATAGATTTAAAATTAAATCAATTTCCACGTGGTAGAGCCATGCTGCAGCTATATTAATAGTATAGTAGCACAAATGGGTCGGCTCGACCGGGGAAGGACCACGCTCTCACAGAATACCAGCGTAAAATAGCAGCTTTTTTTTTGTTAATTTTAAAAAACGTTACCCCCACACTAGGATTTTCTCCTGTATCGTGGAGGCAGTTTACAAACATAAATTGTACGAGGATAAACATCCAGACCCAGAACAATTATTTGTAGGCCATATAAATATCTTGTTCCGTGCGGGATTCGAACCCGCGGCCCCAGCGCAACAACTCGTTGCTAAGCCACTGCGCCACGGAGCCATCAAATGAATGCAGCTGTGTTTCGTATGGCGAGTGTAGAGAACCGGAGACCCTTTTTACTGGAAAAGAGGCATTCTATCTTAGTCCTCACGGCTGACAACGCATCTGCATTTTAATTCGCAAACGAAGATAGATGTAGACGTCTATGGGCCACAGCAACCACTTACCATCAGGTGGACTGTGTGCCCGTTTGTCACCCTTATTCTATAAAAAAAATATATTAAAAATATACCAAGAAGACAACAAATAAATAAATGATGCGTTTATTTCGGTGATCTTGTTTACAACATAACAACAACAAGAAGATACATACTATCTTTATATCATGAGCACAACAAATATATTTTCGTCTTATCAAAGATAACAGTAATTCGAAACTCGCAATATGTCTGACAAAAACAAATTTACTATTGAACAACATACTATACTCTGCCGTGCCCTGGTCGCATTTTGATTATTGAATGATTGGATGATTGTAGTTGGTGGAAGTCCCCTCGATGATCGAGACTAACTCTCACACCATACAAAACATTATTAATCGGTAAATGCATTTTATGTTTATGTTTCTCTGCATGACAGACTTAAAAACGAGGATATCCGCAGTAGAACCAGAATATCCAACATAGCCCAACGGATTAGTAAACTTAAATGGCAATGGGCCGGCCATATAGCTCGAAGAACCGACAACCGATGTGGAGGAAAGGTTGTCGAGTGGCAGCCTCGTACCAGCGGGCGAAATGTAAGGCGTCCCCCACTAGATGGAGTGGCAACCTGGTAAGACATGCAGGAAGTCAATGGATGCAGGTGGCCGGGAACCGTGCTTTGTGGCGTTCCTTGGGGGAGGCCTATGTTCAGCAGTGGACTTGAAATGAGTTTTATTAAACTTTATTAAAATACACAGTCTAATAATGATAAACGCTTTAATCATTTTCCGACACAGCATAATATTATGTGCGGTGTTAATAAAATAAATTAGTACAAAAAGTGCCATAAATTTACTCGTAAACAGATGTATTAGGTCTGCGATAAGATCCGAGGTAAGCTAGAATAAAACGTCAGTGATATGGAGACGTTCACAATCACAAAACAAACAAAAACGAAAACAAAATTTCTGTTTTTGTACAAATTCTACCTCCGGCAAGAGCACCACAAAAAAGTTGGCTTGGAATTATAACCGTTCAGATTAATGAATAAGTGCTCTTAATTGCTCACATATTGCTCAATTCAAATCCGCAATTGCACACACTATTCATTCCTTATTTAATTAGTTATTAATAATTAAAAGTACAAAATTGTTTTTACCTCAACCGCACAGATTAAAGAATAAGTGCTCCTTATTGCTCACAAAATTCTCAATTCAAATCCGCAATAGCTCACACTATTAATTAATTATTTAATCAGTTATTATAAATTAAAAGTACAAAATAGTTTTTGTCTATTATACTTAAAACCAATGAACTTTTTTAAAATGAATAAGTGCTCTTCATTGCTCACAACAACATAAAGCAGCTGTTTTCACACATTCAGCCAAAAATCGAAATATAGTACCGAACCGAGGTATAGTGGTAAGGTACAAATTTAACGATTTTCATCGAAATCTCACTCATTTCCAATACCAAACCCACCGTAATAATTTTAAATTGTTGTTTTTATGGTTCTCTAATTACATATTTGTTATAATAAATAGATAATTTTAGGCAGTCGTCTAGTTTTAAGTGATGTTACTAAAATTATTTTTAAGAAATACCGATATTAATTTTCCATTTTATTTAGTATTTTTGACACATTTCAAACAAAAAATGTAAAGTTAAAGTTTAAGTTAAGCAGTTAATTTTTTTTCCAAAACTATTTAAAATTGATTAAACTTTCATACTTTTTGTAACTGTTACATTAATAGCTACTTCATTAGGATCTCCCTAAGTAAGCTAAGCTCATTAAACAACAAAAGCATCCAAAAGGATTTCCCAATCAATGCTAAACGCCCATAAGAGATAGTATTGAAAATAATTTAAAGGATTTGAAAGTACTCTAATTAAATAAAAATCAAATCATTTCTAATAATTTAGTTTAATAAGTATTTATTTAATAAATTGGTGCTCATGCTCTTAACCACGTGTAAACAATATTATTTCGTGTAGCTATGTATATGTATATGTTTACAACCAACAAATTATTGAATTTATTATATTATGACTGAATTATCTTTACATTTCAGTAATTACTGATATCAATTAGATTGACATGTCTAATTCATACGTAAAAAAGTCCTGAAAAACCCACGCCGCGTGAATGTAAAGGGCCTTAAATATAAGCTGCTTGAATATAAAGTGCCTTATATTCACGCGGCGTGGATTTATCAGGATTTTTTTACGTGTGAGGTCAATTCTCAATTAGATTTGATTATATTATAAGTATATAAAAACACATACTCAATGTTCTCGATATAAAAAGGAAACAATTTTGAAGCTAAAATAATTCATGTTAATCATTTAAATATTATAAAAATTAATTTCGGAGTTTTATGTAATTTACTATAAATTAGTTAACGAAGTCTAAATTAAAATTAATAAGTTCAAACAGCTAATCATTGATAATTTATGATTAAATTTCATGCAATACAATTAAAAAAATAACAAACAATGATTTAGACGTCATCGAAGATAATCATTGTTGATCGAAGGACGTTTATAACGTCCTTCAAAAAAATGTACTTTTGCCACTTGCACATGCGTAATGAGTTGATTCAATCACATGCACACAAGTAACATACTTCTTGCCGCACATGACGTCATCATTTGGGAATAATAATAATTTTTAATTAATTAACGATAAATAAAAGATATTTCATAAACAAATTAAAGCAGGATAATGTGAGCAATTATTTTTTTAAGAAAGTCCATTTGTTTACGTACAATAGGGAAAAATAATTTTGTACATTTAATTATTAATAACTAATGAAATAATTAATTATTAGTGTAAACAATTGCAGATTTGAATTGAACATTTTATGAACAATTAAGAGCACTTAGTCATTAATCTGAATGGTTTGGGCAAATACACTTTGGTACTTTTAATTTTTAATAACTGATTAAATAATTAATTAATAGTGTTAGTAATTGCGGATTTAAATTGAGCATTTTGTGAGCAATTAAGAGCACTTATTCATTATTAGAAAAGTTCACTGGTTTTAAGTATAATAGGCAAAAACAACTATGTACTTTTAATTACTAATAACTGATTAAATAATTAGTCAAGAGTGTGAGCAATTGCGGATTTGAATTGAGCATTTCGTGAGCAACACGCACTTATTCATTAATCTGAGTGGTTATAATACCAAGCAAACTTTTTTGTGGTGCTAAGACCGTGGCACGGAAATCACACGAGCATTAACAACTGACGACAATATAGCAATTGTATCACAATGCCCTAATATTTCCACCAGGATCACCACAGGTCATGATCAATGCGTGTTGTTTTTTTTTAAATATAGATAATATTTAATATATTATAAGGTATTTTGCATATATATATATATATATATATATATATATATATATATATATATATATATATATATATATAGATTTAAACGAATCTTTCACAATAAAATATATTAATTTACAATGACAAATGGATTTAAATTTTTAGGCGTATTTTAGCCTCTTAAATTTGTTTATATACCTAGATGTTATAAAGTTTCGTGATGTTTACAAGTTCACATAAAATCTACTTAACTTAACAAACATCATCGGAAGACGTATCTAGTCTTCCGATGATGTTTGTTAAGTCTTCTTATTTAATCTCAAACATAAATATTATATGACACTAAAACTAGACCCGAAATCTGATAAATGCTGTTATACGAGTACCTAATCACCTAACTTCAAAACGCAATAAAATTGTTTGCATTTCAATATTTAATATTAAAATGCATACAATTTTATTTTTAATAATTTGTTTCCGCTTTAAGACTTTGTATATATTGTACCTAGTCAGGTCATAAATTCTGTCACATGTTCAATATAAAATAATTGAAACAAGTTTATTCATTATGTAACCATTTACGAGTATATAAGGATGTCTTGAGTGACTCCAAATTGGGATGAGGCTTTGAGCACGCCTTTTCCTCCAAATGTTGCCATATCTTGTAATCTAACGGATTCAAATCTGGACTGGAGGAGGGCCAGTCTTCGTGCCGGATGAAGTCGATTTCACGCGCCGCCAGCCTGTCTTGTGTTCTCATCGCTCTATGAGCTGGCGCCGAATCTTGTTGGAATACCCAGTGCCTGTTATTGAACATGGTATGAGAAACAGGTTCCACAAGGTTCGTTAGGACTGTATTTTGATACACAACTGCATTCGTTTTTACACCTTTCTCACAAAAATGTACCTCTGTTAAGCCCCAATAAGAAACTCCCAACCATACCATGAGCGAGGATGGAAAATGAGCTCGTTGGACACGCGGAATACGGCTGCTCGCTTCTTCACTACTGTGTGCGTACACATGCGTAAAAACTTTTTCATCCGAAAAAAGAATTTCCCGATATTTTTTTCCCGCGTACCGCTTCAAAAAAGCGCGGCATCTCTTCAGTCTCATGTCCATTAGACGAGCATTCAAACGATGTCCTGTTTTTCTTCGATATGCCCGAAGCCCTAAGTCTTCATTTAACACCCTTTTCACCGTGGTTCTGCTTAACCCCATCTGAAGGGCCAACAGTTTCTGGTTACGTGTGGGATTTCTTTGAATTCGCGCCTTCACAGCTTTTATCACTGCTGGAGTCCTAACAGACCGAGGGCGACCACTTCTTGACCTGTCATTTACACTAGAGTCTTCATTGTATCGTTTGATGGTACGATAAGCGAATCTTTTGGTTATATTCAAATTTTTCAGTATGTCAAAAATTTGAATTGGCGCGTAACCGCAACGATGCAACGCAATAACTGCAACACGGTCTTCTTTAAGCGTCCACTCCATATTTAAAAATGAATAAAATTCTAAAAAGTATACAGTTTTATTTTCATGAACAATTCGAAATTCGAATTCAATAAACTTTTTTGTGGCCAGCATTCTAAAAGAAAAGTTTTTACTGTGTGACAATACTTATGACCTGACTAGGTATACTTCCATAATTTATTGATTATAAATGACAGAGTTCCGCCAAGAGACAAGTCATTAAAAGTATTATCTATAAAAATAAATTAAGTTATAATTTTCATTCATTTTAAACAAATTCTGCGTAGATCTTAAGTAAGTTTTCGTAAAAACAAAGTTATATAATTATCGAACAACAAATCAATTTATGGTCACGTTCCAATTAATCAGGTTGTTTTCGAACCTCATATAGCGCTAACCGCAAACTAGAATATTTTAGTATAATTTTATACACGAAAATCGTAAATATTGTGAAAAAGGGGCCAAGAGCGCACAAACGACGTTCGGCGCTGTCGCGTCGGCTTCGTCAATACGAGTTTGATATAAACATCTGCCAAGTTCCCTATCAGTTCCTTAAATATACAATAACAGGTTTTACTGAATAAAAAGAACTCTCACGCCTGTTATCCAGAGGAGTAAGAAGAGACTAGACTACAAATTCCTAAACTATGTTCCGTGAAAAAGATTTCAGGGTTCCGCAAAATTAATAATTTTTGTTTGTTAAATATTTTCCATAAGTAGATACAAATATTTTGAAATAACGCAAAATATGTGTCATGTAGGTAGGTACGTAGGTAATTAGCGAGAATTATAACATTTCAATTGCACTTTCTATGATATTAAATCATTTGAATTGATATGGTGTGTTCCATTACCTTAAAAGTATGGGAATCCCTGCTTTAAACATTAAACTTCCGTTTGGCAGGATCCTGACTCACCACTCTCGCTTCTTTATGTTTTTTTTATAGGTTGAGGGGCAAACGACCATGCGGCTCACCTGATGGTAAGTGACTACCGCCGCCCATGAACAACCGCAATACCAGGGGAATCGCAGATGCGTTGCCGGCCTTTTAAAAAGGAGTAGGCTCTTTTCGTATCGGTCCGGAAAAATCGCTGATGGTAATCGATTCCACAAGGAAGTCGTGCGAGGAATAAAACATCTTCTAAATCGCACAGTGGTGGACCGCCAATCATCCAGATGGTGTGGATGGTATCGGGAGTTCTGCCGCGATGTGCGTTCGTGAAATTTGGTGGCTGGGATTAATCCGAACAATTCCTCAGAGCACTTCCCGTGGTAGATGCGAAAGAAAATGCAAAGTGATGCAACATCCCTTCGCAGTGCCAATGAATCGAGCCGATCGGACAGGACTCGGTCGTCGACGATTCGAGCCGCTCTGCGCTGGATGCGGTCAAGTGGAAGGAGCTGGCACTGGGGAGCCCCTGCCCAGATATGGGAACAGTATTCCATGTGAGGCCGAACCTGCGCCTTGTAAAGTTGCAGGCGGTGTGCCGGCATGAAATACTGTCCCGCTCTGCTGAGCACGCCAAGCTTTTTAGAGGCCAATTTAGCCTTCTCTTCCAAGTGACCACGAAACTGCACGTCACTCGATATGTCGACTCCGAGGATTCCGATACTGACTGAGGCAAGAAGGGGAGTGCCTTGAAACTGAGGAGATACGACAAAGGGGTTCTTTTTAGCGGTAAACGCGCAAACTTGTGTCTTCTGAGGATTAAACTGGACTAAATTTAGTCGCCCCCAATCCGAGACTTTGTTCAGCAAAGACTCGACATCAGACACAAGTTTGTTCCGGTACTCAGCGAAGTTTTCCCGAGAAATATTGGCACGGCCGGTGTATAAAGCATCATCAGTGCTGTCATCCGCATAGCAATGAATGTTACCAGTTAGCAACATAATATCATTGATATGCAGAAGAAACAGCGTTGGTGATAGCACACAGCCTTATGGAACACCAGCGTTAATAGGCTTGTAGTCGAAGCATGCACCGTCTACAACGACCTTGATGCTCCGATCTGCAAGGAAGCTGGTGATCCAATTGCACAATTTCTCGGGAAGTCCATAGGAAGGGAGCTTCGAAAGAAGCGCTTTGTGCCAAACCCGATCGAAGGCCTTCGCAATGTCCAAACTAACGGCCAACGCCTCCCCCTTGGACTCTACTGCCACCGCCCATCTATGGGTCAGGTAGACCAGAAGGTACAGCATGAGCTGGCAGTTAATAATAGATTCCATTATTTTGGAGAATAAGGAGGTGATGGCGATATGCCTATAGTTGGACGGGTCTGAGCGGTCGCCTTTTTTAGGGATCGGGTGGACAAAAGCTGTCTTCCATGAATTCGGGACTACGCCTTGGGAGTAGGAGTACCGGAAAAGACGCGTTAGGACCGGTGCCAACTCTGGAGCACACGTCCTCAGCACAATTGGGGGGATTCCGTCAAGCCCACTCGACTTCTGGATGTCAAGGGAGAGGAGTGCTTTGCGAACCGAGCGCTCACACCGCGGGATGGTCGGCGGTGTTTTCCCCCCGTCATCAAGAGTCGAGTTGGACGCGAAAAGGGAGCCTAAAAGGTCGGCTTAGTCTTTTGCGGCTTGGGCCAGTGAGTCGTCCTCCCTGTGCAGAGATGGTAGTGATGGCTTACAGAAATTCCCTTGGACAGCCTTGGCGAGAGACCAGAATGCACGGGTTCCCGAAGGAAGGCGAACTAGTTTCTCGCCAATTTTGCCTATGTGCTCTGACTTTGCCTTGGCAATAACTCTTTTGAAGGACCTGGAGGCGAAGTTAAACTTCTTTTAAGCGTGCTGGTGTTTACATCCCGAGTCGCCGAAGCCGCAGCCCAGGCTTGATAACACTCCTGCTTACTGCGTAAACTTATGTGAAAAGGGAGCAAAGTTTCACAGCAGTTTCTTTATATTGATTTAGAATACAATTCACTGCGTTCGTTCGTTTAATTACGTTTAAAAAAAAATTATACTACAAACAATTTAGCTGAAAGCAGTACGTGGCCTTCTTTAGGATTCCGTACCCGAAGGGTAACCAACGGGACTTTATTACTAAACCTCCGCTGTCCGTCCGTCCGTTTTTATTTTTATACATATGTATAAAACAGGGATTAATGAACACACGACCTCCATGATCTTCTTCCAGAAAGTACCTTTTATAGCGTCAAAGAATTTCTAGATTATAAATTTAACAAATGAACCACTGTAATTTCGCTAATCATTGACATTTTTATTCTATTTAATAATTATTATCTAATAAGTAATTACAATTATTTGTACAGATTCTCCTTTCACTGTATCTTTCTACCGGGGAAGGACCACGCTCTCACAGAATACCGTTCCGGATGGTGAGTGTAGAGAACAGGAGACCCTTTTTACTGGAAACGAGGCATTCCATCTCAATCCTCAGGGGTGGCGACACATCTGCATTTTGATTCTTATTCGAAATGTCTATGGGCAATAGCATCCACTTACCATCAGGTGGACTGTGTGCTCGTTTGTCACCCATATTCTATAAAAAGAAAAGTCTGGTACTGTGGTTGCCAATCCGTCGGCCAAGTGTGACGATGACGTAAAATTTTCCTACAGTGAGGCCCGTGCCCAGTATACGGAAGGTACCACCACTCCCCACACAAGTGGCACAAGTGTATTTATTTATAACTTGAGAAATTGATATCGCTTAGGCATAACCTTGGTTTATAATTTACCACGCAAAAGGAAACAAGTAGAAATGGCGCATTTACGCGCTATTTTTGAAGGTTGACAAACGAGATAAATTTTATAAATTATTTAAAAGCAACATTAAAAAGCAGTAAAATATTCATGCATAATGCATATATGTTAAGTTTATGATAAGTTTTCATGGAACAAATAAGTACAATAGGGGTTGTTTCTGCCTTTTTTAAATTCTAATGTTAAGTTTAAATGCGATGTTGGATATGTCAAAGTTTACCATTACATTTTTATTTATTTAAGTATTTGTTATGTAAACTGCAATGTTTGGCTGCGGCGCTCCGGGGCCTAGAATTTCTCCGAGTGTTATAGTACGAGATCCCACAGTGTGATGTTTACGCCTATGTGTTTTTAATGGAATTACATGTTTTCCATTAAAAACCGATAGGCGTAATCATGACGTGGAAATAAAGGATTACGTTTTTACCTGCTCCAAGACACAGGCAAAACTCTTCTTCAAAGCACCAAATCTATCTGACCCCTTTAAACCAATTCTTTGTCAATTTCTTAGTAGAACCTAGGTATCAAAAGGAACCCTTTATTATATATATTTTTAATATAGTATTTAAAAAAAAGAAATATTGTCACAGTAATCGTATGAGTGACTTCATCAGTCAATAAAAGACGAGGATTGTCATCATGCGGCGGTCTACTGCTTGACATAGGTCTATCCAATATGATGAACAAAATCCTAGACTGGTGATATGGAACAACATCACCAGCGCGTGGGTATCGCCAAAGTGTACATCAACCCGCCTACCCTGCTTGGTTAGTATGAGCAAATCTTTCAAGATACCATACCGTAAGCCGTAACATAGTTTTTTTTTAATGATTTTGAGTAGTTATCAGGAAGATGCTGCTGCCATCTCCTGTTTGATCTCCCTTTGTCGCCTCTTACGACACGCACGGTATGATATGGGGTAGTAGGTTCTTTTACGCCGCAACTACACGGTGAGCCTCATATTATGAAGCTTGGATAGTTTTTTTTTTTTAATTGACACAGACGCTTGTATTGAAATCACTCGTAATTATTTTACTGTCTATACAACATAATAGCAAAAGTTTCAGATCAAGGTCAGTTCTAGACGCCGAATTTAGAACTGCAGACGAAGATAGTGACGTCAAACATGTAAGAACTAAGTGGCCAATGGCTATACAGCAATGAACGTGTTATTAAAAAATAAAAATAAACATTGAAGAATGCAAGTAATGCAACTTTAGATCGTATTTTTTTTTTTAGTGACAAGCGAGCACACATTTCACCTGATAGCACCTGATAGTCTACTCACCATACGAAACAATAGTGTCGTGTTATTTCATACAGGGATTCTATACGAGCGTGCTGTTTCCCTGGTTGAGTCGACCCATTGTCGACGCATATTTTTTTTTGTAGGCAATTTAAGAAATAATATTGCTCATTTAGGTTCCATTAAATATCTTTAAGGTTTTTATGAAATCATCTGCCAAAATAGAAATCTTTTAAAAATTTAAACATCCACTTCCCGTCACGAAATGGTGAAGTAAATTTGTAATTATTCAATTTTATACAATCGTAGTGCAAAAAAATTCTAGCGCACTGCCAGAACCTACTGTGTAATAGGCACAATGCACACCTGATCTCACTCCCTGCTCTAAAATTTCTTTAAAATGTAGCACAAACAATGTCCAATTTAGCACTAAACAAGCGGATATTTATATATTCGAATTTCGAATATTTAAACTTTCTAATATTCAAGCGAACCGATAAAACGTGGCGTTCGAACGCACGCGTCGCGCCGCTCCCACTGTTTTGTGTATTTGTAACATACAGTGCCAAAACCGTGTTTACAGTAAACTTACACTATTGACACATCGAAGATAACGAAATACATTATGACAGACGTATAAGGTACATTATCCAATGTTTTTTTTTTTCACTGCTACTCGTTATACGAAACGATGCAATGTTTACGATGCACCGACAATTACGCGTAGCGGATATGTTAACACTTGTAAAACAAACAAAATGAAACTAAAGTCGTAGAGTATTGCCAAATCTTTTTACGTCAGTAACCAATTTAAAAACGCGTCTTGAGTCTTGACTGTGGGGTTAGTGGCAATACGCATAACAGACTTATATAAAAAATGGCGATTTTTAGAAAAAAAAAATTGTTGTCCACCTTAGAGTTGCACTCTTTGTTATAATTATAATACCAAAATCCCTGACCAACAATAAAGAAAGACGGCGGCACTGCATACATTTCAAGTTACTTTGAGTTATTTTGATTTTACATGAAGTTTCTGCTGCCCATCTTCTGTTTCAAATGTGCTTCGGGATGATATGGGCTAGTGGACTCTATTACTTCACTGCTATAAGGGTCAATTTTGAACTGATTTTAATCATTACCGTTACAGCCTATTAAAGTCCACTGCTGAACATAGGCTTCCCCCTTAGATTGCCTCATAGCCATAGATTTTTTGGCAGGCAGGTTGGCAACTGCAGTTTTTATTTTTATTTTTTATCATTATAAGGTAGATGCTGCTGCCCATCTCTTGATTTGTTTCCCTCTGTTATCTCTTACGACTACCACGGTACTATATGGGGTGGTGGACATAGTTATACCGCCACTACGTGGATTTTAATTATTATTTCTTATAAAACAGCATATATTTCAGGAGTGGTCTCATATAAAGTTGATGAAATAACTCCACCTGTAAGGGTGGAAAAATAGGGGATGAAGTTTTAATGCAACTATTTAGATTACAGTTGTTAGGTACCTCTTGTAGTTATGTGATATTCCTTATTCTACACAAAAGGGTTAAACAAAAAGGGCAAAAAAATTATACTTTTAATAACAAATAAAAGACTACAAGTAACAAATAAGAATATTATAGTAATTTCCACATACCATTACCGTTACAGTCTATTAAAGTCCACTGCTGAACATAGGCCTCCCCAAAGATTGCCTCATAGGAGGGATATTTGCCATAGTTGCCATGCTTAACAACGCGGACACTATTTTTTTTTTTTAGTTATTAGGAAGACGCTGATGCCTATCTCATGATTTGTTTCCCTCTGTCGTCTTTTACGACACCCACGGGATGGTATGGGATAGTGGATAGTAAGATAATTGTGAATGAGTAAAGTAATGTTCGATGCCCGACATTATTGAGCGGGTCTCACAGATCACAAGAGTACTGGAATTGGAAATGATCCACTTGAATGATCGACTCGCATTTTTTTTCATAGAATAAGGGTGGCAAACAAGCACACAGTCCACCTGATGGTAAGTGGTTGTTGTGGCCCATAGACATCTACATCTGTCTTCGTTTGCAAATTAAAATGCAGATGCGTTGTCAGCGGTGAGGACTAAGATAGAATGCTTCTTTTCCAGTAAAATGGGTCTCCAGTTCTCTACACTCACCATACGAAACACAGCAGCATTAAGCTGCTATTTTACGCTGGTATTCTATGAGAGCGTGGTCCTTCCCCGGTCGAGCTGACCCATTCGTGCTACAACTATACTACCAATATAGCTGCAGCATAGCTCTACCACGTATAATGCAGCATGGCTTTACCACATATAAAACTCGGTTCGTGAGACGAATCAATACTTGAATGATTGGACTAGAAATTAATGTAGTCTAACTACCATGTAGTGGCAGTGTAAGAAAATTCCCACATAAGATCTTCTAAAATCATAGCTTTAATTCTATACACTATGTCTCAGCACCAACTTTAAAAGCTATTACGTGGAAATTATTTTATTGTTTTTAGTTCTTTGATATTGGACATTTGTTACTTTTCGAGGCTATTGAAATCAAAAAACATCCTAATTTCAATAGAGAAGATGGCTGGGTGCTACCGTCTGCTTGGGGTCCCATAATTAATAAAATTAAATCCCAATCCTAGCATACAACTGTAAGACTTCAAGATACTGTAAGTTCATACTGCATAGATCGGAACAAAAATTAATAATTTTTAATCTGGAGGTAGCCATGGTTAACTATGACATTGGGACGTCAGACACCTCAGTGCCCCCCTTGACCATGGGTGCTGGAAAGTGCTCGAAACGTCGGGAATATAAAATAAGTTAATATACGCGATAAAATCCGTAAAATTAGTTTTATTTAAATGTGTAGTGTTCGCGTAAATATAAGAAATCATTACATTTGTTACTTTTTATTTTAAATTTAATTTATACTACAAAGGTTACCAGTTACCTGCAAGCACACAGTCAACCCGATTGTAATGGGATGTTATGGCTCATATATACCTACATCGTAACAGTGGTAGAGCCACGCGCAGCTTTCGCTGTTGCACGGATGGGCCGGCTCGATCCGGAGTGGTACCACGACCTCACAGAATACCAGCGTGAAGTAGAGATTTACCTCTGCGTTTCGCTTGGTGAGTGCAGGTGGCCGGAGGCCCTTTTTACTGGAAATGAGGCATTCCATCTTAGTCCTCACGGGTGACAACGCATCTGCATTTTGATTCGCAAGCGAGGATAGATGTAGATGTCTATGGGCCGCAGCAACCACTTACCATCAGGTGGACTGTGTGCTCGTTTGTCACCCTTATCTTATAAAAAAAAAAAAAAAAAAAAAAAAAAAACATCTATTTTTCAAATATCACTTTCCCTTTTTTAGTACCACATACATCTAGTTGATCCTGGGCTTAAGAATTACTAATTTAGCCTAGGAGAAACTAGTTTGTCCTAAAATCTATTACCTATAAACATTTGGTAAAATACACATTTTTACTAAATACTTCTTTACTCTATCCTTTGTCAATAGTTATCAACCGGCTTCAAAAAGGAGGAGGTTCTCAATTCGTCGGCATCTCTTTTTTATGTATATTCACCTTTTTGATTAAGGCCTGACCAGTAGTATTTGAGTTATCCCTAATAATTTATATTGAAGTTGGTTGTACAAAGTTATTAATTTTACCACTTGTTTTGACAACCAGTATTGTGGTCCACAAAACTAATTTTAACTGATATTTTTCAATCTAAACCTCTGATCTGGTTTTTCTTTTTCTAACTCTTTTCTCTTAGGCTGATAAAAAATACTTTGACCGTTTTCAAGGTCAAATTATTTTCAACTGGGAAAGAGTGTTGGCTGTAACTAAACATCATACTAACTTTCAGGATATTTATAAAAATATTATATTTATACTTTTTGCAATTATTCCTGAAATTTCTGGGATGATTATTGGGACACATTATTAATTTAAAATTAGATGTCTATTGATAGCATGACAATCAGGGCTTTTAAAACAATAGAGACAAATCAATCACATCATGTTGTTAATAGGTTTCATGTAACATCCTACATCAATTAAAAAAGAAAACAAAATGACAAATTAAAAAGCTAAATTATATTTGATTGAAGAAAAATAATATAAAAATTTGAATTGGGCAGTTGGTTGAGCAAACAGATGGGTTTGTGTATTTAGCAGGAATAGTAGACATAACAGAGATATAGAATGAAGAGTATATGCAGATGTAGGACACAGAGCGCATGAGCATCATCACTCTACTATGGGAAGTAAGACCAAAATGTTCTGTCAAAATGCTGGGTTCGTAATTTAGTGTATGGTTGTGAAAGTTGGATGTAGCAGAAAAAGCATGAGAATAAAATTAATGCTATAGAAATGTCATTAAGATGAATATTGGGTGTGACTTTGAATGATAGGGTTAAAAATTGTGTGATAAAGAAACATGTGGCATGCAAGTTGTTGCGACCAGAAGATAGCAATGCTTCTGTGGTTTGGACACACTGGAATAATGAATCAGGAAATGGTGATAAAGCAAATTTATGCTGCAGAAGTGATTTGTAGAGATGGCAAGGTACGTCCTGTACAGAATCAACCAAACTGATCTTAGGAGGTTAGTTATAAGTAACTTCATATTATGTAACTAGCGACTCGCCCCTGCTTTGCCTGTGTAGAATCTAATCATCGGACATTACTTAGGTTTAAAATGATCAAAAAGCAATTATTTTATCAACTTCCCATTTTTCAAAAAAAAAAATCTAAGTCTTTTCAAGTAAAATATAGCTTAGGACCCTCCTGACATTGCTCTCTATCTGTTCGTTAAGTTTCATCACAATTGGCCAAAGAATACTCTTAACCAACAAGCATGCATGAATAGGTATATGAATGTGGAAAAAGTAAGAGAGCTGTTTCAAGATTGTACCAAATGAAAGGCCATAGTCTCTACCTAACTCTCTGTGTGACAGGTTTGAGAGTTTGTTTTGACTGCAAAAATCAGGTAAAATAGTTTTGACTGATGTCCCTAGTCAAAAACAGTTTTAACTACTCAAGCGTCCAGCCCGCGCGATTAATGTATCCTTGTACGTCCGTCGCACGTACGTCGCATGTTGTAACAAAAAACCTACATAGCTACTTAACTATAATAGCTAGAATAAAGAAAAAAAACTACGAAAAATTGATAGAAGAATATGAATTAAACCTATGTATGTTTTAAGATCTAAAAATTTAATGTAAAATATTAAAAATGGGTGTGAACATGGAATTCGGAGAAAAATTAACATATAAATTTTATTAATTTACATCACAATGAAGATATATTGTATTTTGTACAAATAATTCAATATCACAACAATTATTTTAAAATTAGAACTGTGATATGTATAAGTAATTATAAGGCACAAATCATCTGTAGTTTACTTTGACATATAATAATAATAAATAAGAAATATTAAATAAAAGTAAAGAACTTACGACATATTCGCTGGCATTCCAAAAAGAATGTAGCACTGAAGTTAGATAATTAAGGTTCATTCGTCAAGGCTTGTTAAACTGCCATCTCGTATTTAATATGTAAAGTAGTTTGTCAGCTATCGATTCCATAAACAAAACTCACAAAATGAATCGCAAATGTCCCCTAGATGTCAATTTTATAAAACTTGACGCTCTGCATACTATAGTGTCCAGGACGTACAACGCTACTTTTATTTTGGATACCATAGTATCCATGGACGTTTCAGTGGCTAGCTGATTTTTGTAGTCAAAAGTGGTTTTTACCAAAATTCTTATTCAAGAGTGGTGTTGTCTGATTTAAACTTCAACACTATGGATCAAAACTTGCAATATCAGTAACAGTATGTTAAGATGCGGATGGGGAGACCCTTGGGCTACCCTAAAGCTGCATACATTATAATGATATATTATATAATATTGAAGAAATTGAACTTTTTAATTTGAGAAATTCAAAAAGTATAAGTCTAAAGAAGTTTTGACTAACGTTGTTGGTCAAAACCACTTTTAATCGATGTAATTTGGTCAAAATCACTATTACCCAGTCAAAACTACTTTTGACTGCAAAAATGAGTTATGTGGTATTGACAAACATCTTTAGTCAAAACTACTTTTAGCTGATTTTTTAAGTCTAAAGTGGTGTTTACCAGTTATGAGTTTGACTGTATCATGTATATTATTTAGAATAACACCATCTAAAAAAAATTACCTCTATCTGGCACAAAATCCAGCATATTTAAACAAATCTTACATAATATAATATATAATTGTAGCTAAAAAATGAAAACAACATAACCTTAATTACAACATACAGCACTATATCAAAAGCAACACAATTATTTTGTACAAAATTCTATCATGGGCAATTAGCTACTTAGCTATATAACATTATAAATATATGTTAGTACTTACTGCAAGTTGATTTAGATGATAGAGAAAACTTTTAAACAGTATGACAACCACGGTACTTACTAACTTACTATATGGGATAGTGGATATTCTTACACTGCCACTACATGGATCTTATTATTTCTTATAAAACAGTGTATATTTCAGGAGTGGTCTCATATAAAGTTGATGAATATTCATCATCAAGGAAAGTATAAAATTCAACAATTAAAAATGTGATTGCTTTACTATTTTGAGAAGAATCTAGTTAATTGAGCGATTAAATATCAGAGTAATATATATTCAAAATCATCAGCCTTTGCTGAACTAAGTTAAAATTTTAAAAGCGTTCTTAAAAAATCTAGGTACATTCGATTATAACACGATGCGGTAAAATTGAATAAGATGCTAAGCAGAAAAAAATATTACAACTAATATGTACAATTGAAATATAAACAACTCACCTCTGTGTCGCTATCTCCGTTTTTGTTTTTATCTATTTTAGTCTTCATCGTCTCCTGTGAAAAGCAGTTCTCACTAAAACTTTCACACCACTAGCTAATATTTGGCGATATTCACAATTTAACAACTTTTTTATGCGTAAATTATGCAGAAACACAACAAAATAACCGAACTGACATGGCATACCATAGTTTAAGTTTACCGAGTGATGCGGACGGGTGCCGAACACTAAATTTTTGATGATTTTGCACCGGCTGTATCTTTTTTGAATTTGTTATTGAATTCAAAAAAGTTCACCAAGTTTTCAAACTCACCTTTTCTTTCTCAGGCATAATAATACTGGTAAATAAACCCTAAATTAAACTTAATGTCAATTCCATGAAGTTAGTTTTCGTTAGGGATATTCATTCAACATCGGTATATCGAATTTATTCGATGTTTTTCTTACAATATATTGGATTGATTCGATGTTTTGACAAATATTTATCGTGTTCGATATATCGATATATTTATTAATAGATACATCGAAGAATTGCTTTTTAATTTTTTTGTTGAATATATTAAAAAACTAAATAATTTTAACACTAATTGATGACTTCAATTTTAAGTAAAGTTCATAAAGATCTGTGAGTGACCAGCTTAATTACCTAATCTATGCTGACAGATCGATCGACCATTCACTCTCAATGTATGTACTCTGTGGATTCTATAGGTTTATTTTTATTTACTTTTATTCACTCACTTTCTCTCTTCTTGTGTCGTCTTCTGCTATTTGGTGGTAACGCAATTAAATCATTGTTTTGATTGTTTATTTAAGACAAGTTTATGTAAGACTTTTACTTGCTACTCTGGTCTCTGATTCTACATTCACACATACAAAATCAAGGACCACAAACTTTGCGCGTTTCTCTGGAAAAAGTTAATACTAAACTTTTGCGGAAAGTATTCGATAAGGAAAAAATATCGATGTTTTCTAACGATATATCGATAAACGTCGATGGGATCCGATGTTTTGCATCGAATATAAATATCGATATATTTTTAAGTGGACCCCTAGTTTTCGTTCCAATTAATTCCATTGGGTTTAGCAGTGCTACCAACTCCAAAAAATATTTACCCCTAAAGATCACTACTACTTGGAAATCCCCTAAAAATAAGTACAATGCTTTGTAATGTTCTTTATATATATATTATTCAGTATTTCAAATATTATTTCGTTTTATTTTCATGGTTCCGACATATTATGGTAGAGCCATTCTGCAGCTATATTAGTAGTATAGTTGTAGCACGAATGGGCCGGCTCGACCGGGGAAGGACCACGCTCTCACAGATTACCAGCGTCAAATAGCAGCGTCATGCTGCTGTGTTTTGTATGGTGAGTGTAGAGAACCGGAGACCCTTTTTACTGGAAAAGGGGCATTCTATCTTAGTCCTCACGGGTGACAAAGCATCTGCATTTTGATTTGCAAACGAGGATAAATGTAGATGTCTATGGGCCGCAGCAACCACTTACCATCAGGTGGACTGTGTGCTCGTTTGTCACCCTATCCTATAAAAAAAATATTAAAATCATACACTTGGCTAATAAATAAAAATACATTTTAGTTATTAGATTAAATATAAATAAATGATGTGCTATTTCGTCACAATGTAAATCAGATCATCATCACACTTGGTAGCACTTTAATAGGTAACAAGAAATTGCAACCGTAATAAATAATGCAAAACATAGAACCAAAATTTTGCGACATTTTGAAAAGGTTTACAGCCAGCTGCGCAGCAATCATCGTAAACTTCTAAACAAAATTAGCTAAAGTGGAAATATATAAAAGTCCCTTAAAAAATAAAAAAGCCTCTTAAAAAATCCTATACCACACTTATTTACTCCTTAAATTCAGGGGTAAACCCCTAAGTTGGGAACCCTGGGTTTCAGATAGACAAGATGGGCGAGAAGAGTGATTTATCAAAATGATCATTCGAAAAGTTTACCATTTGAACTGGTTGTGGAAATTGAATATTTGAACAGTGTGTATGAAAATTTTTACGTATCGGTTATTACTAAGTAATAGGTTAAGAGACTTTACACTACCTGTGTATGATAAAAATAAAATAATACTGAATGAATGACATGTTTAGCAAACAAAAAGTCCTATGCGAAGAAAATCACTTATAATATAAAGGCAATCCCACAAACTTATTCGATGGAATATTTTCATTCGAATGACAAATGTCATCATTTGTTAACTGATTAGCAAATCATTCGAACAATTAGGTTTTTTTATAGGATAGGATGACAAACGAGCACACAGTCCACCTGATGGTAAATGGTTACTGTGGCCCATAGACATCTACATCTATCCTCGATTAAGAATTAAATGCAGATGCGTTGTCACCCGTGAGGACTAAGATGGAATGCCTCTTTTCCAGTAAAAAGGGTCTCCGGTTCTCTACACTCACCATACGAAACACAGCAGTGTTAGGCTGCTATTTTACGCTGGTATTCTGTGAGAGCGTGGTCCTTCCCAGGTCGGGCCGACCCATTCGTGCTATAACTATATTACTAATATAGCTGCAGCATGGCTCTAACTAATACGTTAAGAGGTTTTTGAAACAATTGCCCATCTTTAGTTTTAGATTATTTTGGGTGCATTGTAGACAAAGATATTAAGTTATCTATATAACTTTTATTTATAATTTTATGATATCTTTGCATGCCTTAAAGAACAAGCATCCAAGCCAAAAATCTTTCCGTAAGCCTAGAACTAGAACGTATGTAACTTATATCCAAGCCAATGCCAAGAACTGCGCTAACCAGCGCAATAATAAGCTTACATTTAGTATTCTCATTCTCACCACTCCATAGAAGGTCATCTTCGATGACAAACTGACTTCTTACTAACTTTGTTATCAGGCAAGAATTTGACGACATCATTGGACAAACAACGTGTCACACAACAACAACATGTCCATCCCACCATACCTTTCTGCATTACTGAATTTTTATATTTTGTGCCATTAAATTGTAATACGCGTCCAGCAAAGTGGGGTTCTTCAAATTTCAAAATATAATAGTTTAACTGTTTTTCTACATTTTGCACAATTTCTTTAAGAACTTTTTCTGTGATTTTCACCAGACATCCACCATTTCGGACTTCGGATTTCTTGACAAACACCTCATTTTCTGCTTCAGGAACTAACATATTGTCTACATTGTGTTGTTCAATGAGGTCCGCATTATCTTGCGTAATTAATGCTTGCTTCTTTGTCCATGTCGTCTTCAAGTATTCGATCATTTTAGGTGATTGAGATGGTTCATGCACAGTGGCAGTTGTAGTTATGGTAAGTATATATGTGGGGATCTGATAGATCGGGCGTTGATGATCTGCTCAAACCAGCTATATTAGTATGTGCCATACTAATATAGCTCCAACTTATATATAACTTCCAGCCTCCCGAACAAGCCGGTTTCCGAAAAGGCTTTGGCACCATAGACCACATACATACCCTTCGGCAAATTGTACAGAAGACCGAAGAGTACAATCTGCCACTTTGTCTTGCGTATGTGCACTATGAGAAAGCCTTTGATTCCGTCGAAATTTGGGCGGTGCTGCAGTCCATTCAACGGTGCCAAGTGGACTGTCGGTATACCGAAGTGCTGAAGTGTTTGTACAGTAGGCCTACGATGGCTATCCGTGTACGGAACCAGAGTACGAAACATATCCAACTGCAGAGAGGTGTAAGACAGGGTGACGTTATATCCCCGAAACTCTTATGCAGCGGGCATTCGAAGACGTTTTCAAGCTGCTGGACTGGAAAGGATACGGTATTAACGTCAATGGCGAGTACATCACTCACCTTCGATTTGCCGATGATATAGTCCTTATGGCAGAATCGTTGAAGGACCTAAGCACTATGTTTAATAACCTCAATATTGTCTCCCAACGGATAGGTCTTAAGATGAACATGGACAAAACAAAAATCATGTTTAACGTCCATGTCACACCTATGCCGGTAGTTGTTGGGAGCACTAAAGCTCGAAGTTGTTGACGAATATGTTTACCTGGGACAAATAGTCTGACTTACCCAAGTCTAACTTCAGTCGAGAGGTCAATCGACGGATTCAACTCGACTGGGCAGTGTATAGGGAGCCCCTGCCCAGAGATAGGAACAGTATTCCATGTAGGGCCAATCCTGCGCCTTGTGTGTTTAAATGTAGTGGTTAATATACTCTTTGGTGATTATATTATCTTTGGTGGATAATATTAAATATTTTTTTTTGCATTTATAAGCAAGGAGTATATCACTTCGTTTTACAAGGAATATTTATTTGACATTTCAATAAACCTTGCTATAGATTGTGTATCTATATTTATTTTGAATTTAGCATTTGCTAAGCTACGTTACACCAAGATTACGGCAGTTATGAAAAATGTTTCCAAGTCACAGGATTTCATACGATGAAAAAGAGATGGAACATATTGACGGTGCTAAAAGAATGAGCACATCTCAACTGAATATTCAAAATGATAAAATAACCGAAGAGGTTAATATTGAAATATTTTCTTATACTTACATTAACTTCCTTATTCGTCATCATTGTTCTCCAGTGAATTCGACCATGCTGACAGGCTGCTCAAGTAATCCTCGAAATGTATTTCGAGCTGGATCTGAGTTGAGGAGCGGCGATGACAGAGGGATGGGGCGATAAATAATCCTTTTACGACTACGCGCGGCAATGTATAGTTTTTTAACTTATGTTTTGTTCTAAAATTATCACCTCAATTTTTGTGCCTGTATTTTACTGTTTGACACTTGTAGGGAGTAGAGGGGGAATGGGGGTGGAAAATTCACCCTAACCACTAACCCTTTCTTTGTTACCCTGGCACGTGTTCGTCAAGATTTTTTAATTAACTCTGTATAACCACAGCACACTTATACACAATACACACTTATAGGAGATAGGAGGTACCCTCGGTCCCGATCTGTGAATTTAATTAGCCTAGAACCAAGCCTATGATCTAATACTACTGCCTATTTTATTGCGTCTTTATCTGTATTGACTCATTAAAGTTATTGTGTTTTAGAATGATATAAACGATGAAGTTGATGTAAGAAGAACCGTAGAACCGTAAGTTTAATTTCTATTATTTTATAATTATCATTTAAATATTTGATTAATACGTAACACCACGAATAATAAAAAGAAGAGCCGTGTCAGCTCAGGGGCTCAGCGCTTTCTGTTTTACACAGTACGTGAGCAACCCAAGAGGTTTGATCCTCGCCGGCAACAATGAAATTGTTAGTTGCAATTTTAAGTGCTAATTTTCTACGTGCTCGGCGATAAAGGAAAACATCGTGAGGGTACTTGCATGACTGAGAAATTAAAAAATGTTTCGAAGACATGTGAAGTCCGCTAACCCGCTAATATATTGGAACAGCGCCTCGGATATTTCCTTGCCCTTAAACTCTCACAGAAATGAGAGGAGGTCTGTGCCCAACAGTTGAACGTATATAGACTGTAACTTTACTTTCCTACGAATAATGATGATCGTGTTGTGGAAAGGTGTAACTTCTTATGAACATGTACGTGGTAGAGCAATGTAGCTTATATTAAGGTTAACCGGGGAAGGATTACGCTCTTATGCCGGGGCCACACTAACGAGAAATGCCGTTAATTATCGCGTTGATGGACGTTGAATGTAGGTGTGGCCACGACTTAACGCGTTAATTTGACAACGGCATTAACAATACCGTTTACCGTTTGGCGATAACTCGAGTAGCGGTACATCAAATAGATTAACGCACGAAATAACGCGTTGA
Source organism: Parnassius mnemosyne (assembly GCA_963668995.1). Lineage (NCBI taxonomy): Eukaryota > Metazoa > Arthropoda > Insecta > Lepidoptera > Papilionidae > Parnassius > Parnassius mnemosyne. The sequence continues at coordinate 13,544,024 of CAVLGL010000057.1, forward strand.
AGCGGCCACACTTTGTCTCACCTGAGCGCAACGGAGTCGCGCGTATGGCTATGGTGAAGTGGAATAATGAAAAAGTTATTACGTTTCTTGAGATTCTGCAAACAGAGCCATGTTTGTGGGACCCGAGACTCAAAAGTTTTAAAAATCGTACATCGCAAAATGACACTTGGCGACGAATTACGCAATTATTACCTTTTAAAACGACAATCGAAAAAATTAAAAAGAAGAAGGAAAGCCTAATGGGTTGTTATAGAAATAAAAAATATTTACTCATCAAATATAGAGTGGTACCGTCAACGTCCATCTTGCTTGAAATTCAAGGAACATTAACGCCAACTTTAACGCCGTTCAATGGCATTGAAATTGAAATGACGTCGGCCGTTCAAGTATAGCCACTCACTTTATCAGGTTGAAATTAAACCAATAATTGTTGCGTTTATGGGCATTGACGTTTCCCGTTACTGTGGCCCCAGCATTACAGAACATTAATGTAAAATAGCGGCTTAATGCTGCTGTGTTTCGTATGGCGTGGAAGAGAACCGGAGACCCCTTTTACTATATAACGAAGTATTCCATCTTAGTCCTCAGGGGTGACAGCGCATCTGCATTTTGATTCTTTGTATAGCATAGATATAGATGTCGATGGGCCACAGCATCCACTTACCATCAGGTGCTCTGTGTGCTCGTTTGTCACCTTTATTCTATAGAAAATCCTTACGAGAAACTTTTGAAATTCACGTGAACACGGTTCCGCTCTTAATAGCAATACACTCAAATTTCAAGTGTTATTGCAAATATTCAAATAAACCTTATATTATTTTTTTCATCATCGTTACAGCTTTTAACCAACGCCACAACACACGTTTGAGCGACGCCATCCTTCAGATCTAACCACGTCGCCACTCCATCTAGTGCGGATCTCTACACTTTTCTTCCCCGTTCGTAGTCGATGTTTTGAACTACTTGGCCGGCTCATTGCCACTTCAGATTAATGATTCGCTGGGCTACGTCGGGTACTATGATTCTATTGCGGATATCATCATATAATATAAAGAACTTAGGAGAACACATAATGTTTCGTATCATGAATGATGAGATCCCGAAACCCTTTTACTAGTAACTAGACATTAATCTTAATCCTAAGGCCCGATTTACATTGCCCGGAACGGAATAGAAGCGAATTTATGTAACGAAATTGTACATAGTAAAATGAATTTTATGTTAATTGTTTAACGTGCAAAGTAGATAAGAGCCAAAAAAGAAGTCGCGCGTCTTCCGGGGAATTCTAGCGCATTCTCGAGGATTACCGTAGCTACTGTCGACGCAGTCTGTGGAATCCGCGGGAAGTGACGCGAAGGGTGACGTTTTCATTTCTTCCATAAGTCATGAACCCAAATATTTATTTTCCTTTTTTGAACCCTTGCTGTTCCGCCTGAAGTTATACGCGCGGGCGGACGCTTCTTAGCAACAATCTTTCGAACAATTTAGCTGCGTGCGGTAGCAGCGTGATCGGCCTATAACTGGCTGCTCTACGTCTGTCCTTCTCGGGTTTCGGCAGATCGATCGGCAGGTTTCGATCACTTTGCCGATTTTCCAGTCCTCCGGGAAGTGGGATGTCCAGCAGTATACCATTGTAGAGTCAACTAACCTCTACAAGTACTCTGTTGGGCAGCTGTCCGAGTGCTGCGTTGGTTATCCCGTCGTGCCCCGGCGCCTTCCTCGGTTGCCGGCGGGTTACTGTCCTCCGCAATTCGGTGGGGGAGATGAACCACTCTCCTGCAAGCGGTGGCGCGGGCGACAACAGGAACTCCTGTACGCGGCTCTCCTTCCGGGCTTGAACCTCCATGACCTTCGCCCTTGCTGGGTTCGGTATAAATTGCTCCTTGAAGTGCTCTACTAGGATATCCGCTCTACCTTTGGCCTCGTAACAATGTTCGCCTGTCGGTTCAGTTTGTAGAGCGACGCATCTTGCTTTTCCGCTTTCGATATGCGCCACTCCCAGGCCCCTCCTCTGTGGGCCTGGACTGCAACCGACATTTCATCCGACAGTGTGTACAGTTACGTTTTTTGTCTGAGGCAGTGAGTGCACGCCCAAAGCTTTCTCATTGCTCTTTTCTGTAAGAAATTTCCAAATTACCAGTTTACTATCCTAGTCGCGAGTTATACGCGAAAGAGAACCGCGCACCGCGCCCCATTTCGACACATCTTAACATTGATTTTCATCATTGCGCCCTTGTATTTTACCCCATATCTATATTTCTATAAGACATTTAGTTACACAATTTAATTTATAAGAAAAACAATAAAGTATTATCATTATGATATACATTTCATCGTTATTACATAAAAACATATTAAGATATTGAAAAAAATACTAGGTGTATTTTGTTGAAAAGGGTTTCCGGTTCTCTCGCTCACCATACGAAACACAACAGCATTAAGCTCCTATTTTACGCTGGTTTTCTGTGAGAGGGTGGTCGCTATAATATAGCTGCAGCATGGCTCTACTACATAAGAAATGTGTATGCGCACATCCTTGTGCACTATAATCCTGTCCTGTGGAGATGGCTAGTTTTTGTTGCGAATAGCCGCTGTTATCGTTTGGTCTAGCAGACATGATTATTTTAGTATGTAGGTATGTACACGACAAATACATTTTCAGGTTGCCTTACGTGATGGCGTGTTTGTTTGCTACTGTCTTGGAAGATGCAATTACCTCGATGCGCATTCTGGGTGAGCGTTTGTTTTCTTTACGTATTTAAATTTGGGGATATAAGGTTGGTTAATCCCTAATATAAAGTTTTAACGTGTTGTGTGTTGTGATAGGGGTTTGGGTAGAAGTTAAAGATTTAAATACGTATTCTTGGGGAGCGATTGTTTTTTTTTCACATATTTAAATTTGGGGACATATAGTAAAATCAAGGTTAACCCTATTGTAAGATTGTAACGTTCAGGGTACGGTATAGGGGGTAAGGGTAGAGGTTATAGATTTAAAGCTATCTTGTACATAGATGAGGCTTATCGTTACGTCTTGTAGTACTGTGTGTAGGTATAAAAACGTAGGATCTAGCCAAAAGCAACTCGGGTAGATTCGTTTTGTAAAGGATAAATTAAAATAAAAGCAATTTTATAAAATGTTTAGATTGACATGACCTAGGTTATTTAACCTTAATTAACGATTTAGTGTCATCTTTATGATTTTTTTGTGATGTTTGCGCCTCTTACGACACGTACGGGACGATATGCGGTAGTGGATATTCTTATGCCGCCGCTACACGGTATATTGTGTTGGATCCAATTTTTATGGAAGAGAAGAGAACGACCATGCAGCTCACTTGGTAGCAACTGACTACCACTGATGATGAACAAGTGGAACACCATGGCAATCGCGGATACGTTGCCGGCCTTTTAAAAGAGAGTAGCATCTTTTTTTGTAGGCATTCTTACTTCTCATTACAAGTAGCAATACGACTCGAATTTTGTCACAAGATAATATCAATGATAAAGGGGACTGTTTAATACACACGTAATTTCACCATAATCACCTCAAAACGTGTGGTCCTAACACCTAAACGATTACGGCTATCTCGACGATCGATTGCCTCATTGATCTAGTGGTTGTAGGCACGACTTGTGACCATGAGCCACGACCCGGGTTCGAATCCCAGATCGGGTCATAATCAGTTATTAGGTTTTTCTGTCAAAAAAGCTCAGTAGCAGTCAGGGTCAGGCAGTGTCACAGTATCATACGGTGTTTTACCCCAGTGCCTCGATCGAAAAGCACGTAAACCCTCTCTTTCCGGTCGGGTCGTATTGTCGACCTATGGGATCAAGAGGGTGAGGGAATAGAGACGCTCACACTCGAACAATATAATCTGAACGAACTTATATAGGACATTAATTTCAACTACACGAGTTCATTTACGAACATTGAGGCTAGCCTGACAATAATTTTATTTCAAAGTTATATGTTTATAAAAATATTTCTTTACAGGAGAATGTAACAACACGCTTCGCGTCACAAAAACAATGGCGGCTATGGACGAACTGCTTGCGCTGAAGTTTTCTGTCGCCCCAGCACCCATTAGTGATCCTCTGCAGAAGATTGATCCTTCAGACCTGGAACGCGGAGAGTATAAACTGAATAAATTGGAGTCGGATCGGTCAGTTTTATTATTTTGTTTCTAAGAACAACCCGGTGTAAGGTTAATATTAGAAGACTACGCCAGCCTCTTCCTCTGTTTCATACTAATGTTGCGCGCCACTATTAATGTCTTGTATATGGCAACACTAGTTAACACTAGCGCCCTCTAATGTCGTGTAGCAGAACTAGGACAGTCAAGATCTCTATCTCTCAAGAACTAGGATCAGTACTCGAACATTCTAGATGTTTCTATAGTAGAAGGTTCTGGAAACTACCTGAGGCCCTATATAAGGCCAGTTCTGTACTGGCCTTATATAGGGACCGCGTGAGTATTGAATTGGCAATATAAGCGAATACTTCGAAGCGAAATAACTGCGAACTAAAGTGATCAGTAGTACAATTGTGTTTTATTATTAGTGTGGTTTTAAATTGTGATTAGTGTTCTGTAATTAAAGTGTCAGTTTTAGTAATTTAATCGGCAGTTTTTAATTGTCTCGAACCCCAAGGACGTAACAATTGGTGTCAGAAGTGGGATCAAATCATGCCCATTTTATCAAAGGATGGCACGGACGGTATCCGTACCCGAAGTCAACGCCAGCAGAAGACGGACCAGAGACAATTTGGTGGTGCAACGCCACAGACGTCGGAGGGCCAGCTGCTGACCACGGAGGCCGGCCCGTCAGCAGCTCCTGCATCTGCAGTACCTGACTTAGGTGCTCTGATTATGATGCTGCATGAACAGGCCCGCTGACAGGAGGAACAGGCCCGTCGGTTGGAAGAGCAGCTGCAGCGGGGACAGGAGGAACAGACCCGTTAGTTGGAAGAGCAGTTGCAGCGGGGACAGGAGGAACAGGCCCGTCGTTTGGAAGAGCAGCTCAAACGCGATAAGGAAGAGCAGATGCTCCTCATGAAGGACCTTCACGCTACCTTCGGGAAAGAGAGAAGGGAGTTGAAGGATAGGGTTGCTCAACATGACAACCGCCTGTTGGAAGCTAAAACCCGAATCGACCAAGTGAACAATCGGGTTGACAACGTGATGGCTGACGTGAAGAAAACGCTGGACGACTTCAAACTGGGAGATGGAAATACAGCTCCCGTGGTAGCTACAACACCTTCGCTATGTGTATTATTCAAAGTGTCGCCATTCGACGGGACTTCTTCCTGTTCGGCCTACAAAATCCAGTTCGAGGCTGTTATGAAGGCGAACGGCTGGAATAAAAGTCAGGCTATAACTGCTCTCACCCTAAGCCTACGCGACCAGGCCTTAACTATTCTGGAAGCTCTCGGTACAGAAGTGACTTACGAGCAGCTCCTTGAGGCATTGGAGGAGAGATATGGCGACGCTCACTTGGAACATGTCTTTCGTGCGCAGCTCAAAGATAGCGTGCAACGCAGCAATGAAAACCTCCAGCAGTGGCCCTTGAGGTGGAGAAGCTGGTTCGGAAAGCAGTGCAGACATCCATCGACGGCATCCGCGACCTTGAAGTCAGAGCTGCTGTGAGGCTCGGGCAACACGAGACGCTTAAGGACGCGTTGGCCCATGCACTGGAGGTGGAAGCCGTGCGGCAGGATCATCGTTCCTATCGCGTCAGGGAGGGTGCAGTCGCTACAGTTCGCGACCGCAATAAAGAATACAGCCCTAGGTGCTACGGCTGTGGGGAAAGGGGCCATCTTCGATCCAGTTGCCCTAAACGAAATGTAGAAAGGGAAGGTGATCGATCTCGAGAGGGTAGTGTGGCTAACAGCACCGCCCAGCAACAGCAGGGAAACTGGCGGGTGCTGACTGATGTTAGAAGAGGTACTCCTAAGATTGTCCATGTGGATTGACTGGCGCGTTATTATGGGGCCAATAATGCTCGGGACGAGCATGTCTTAGGAGGGGACAGTGTTGCGCGCCACTATTAATGTCTTGTACATGGTAACACTAGTTACCACTAGCGCCCTCTAGTGTCCAGTAGCAGAACTAGGACAGTCAAGATCCTTCTAGAAATATCGGGACTGATATGTACTTGAACATTCTAGATGTTTCTATAGTAGAAGGTTCTGTAAACTGCTTACTGCGTTAATTGGGATTCGAAAATTGATTTTGATGTAATTAATCGCTAGCTTAGATCTAAACGAGTGTCGAACTTCCATAGGTATAGGAATGTGCAACGTTCTTCAATTGTTTTAAAAGGTGATTCTGGGACTGTTATCTTTTTTTTTAAACTAAAGTGACAGACAAACTTACAGTCTAGTGATCTTCTAATACTGAAGCCATGAACAAATGCAGCCTACTTCAAGCAAAGACTACATATGCGGCGTCACCTCTGAGGACTAAGATCGAATGCCTCACAGCCTGTAGTTAATAATTATACTGGCTCTTTTACACCTTTCGGACCGGAAAACAGCAGCGCAAGCACTGCTACTTGGCGGCTAAAATTACATGTTAGGGTACATCACACACACACACGCACACAGGAAAAATTCTAGGTTTCTGATGAGTGATACAAATGGCATTTTTTGAGCTTTAATAATTTAAGAACTATTAATTATTGTTGTTGTGTGAAAAGTTGTAAGTAATCATCATCATTTTTCAGTACAGCCCATGAAATGTCATGCCATAGTTGCCATACTTGGCGGACGAGTTGGCAACTGCAGACTTTTATTATTATTATCAAGTTGTAATCAGGAAGATGCTGCTGCTCTTCTCTTGTTTCAGTGTTCCTGAGTCGCCTCTTACGACACCCAAGGATTTTTTTTTATAGGATAAGGGTGGCAAACGAGCACACAGTCCACCTGATGGTAAGTGGTTGCTGCGGCCCATAGACATCTACATCTATCTTCGACTAAGAATCAAAATGCAGATGCGTTGTCACCCGTGAGGACTAAGATGGAATGCCTCGTTTCCAGTAAAAAGGGTCTCCGGTTCTCTACACTCACCATACCAAACACAACAGTGTTAAGCTGCTATTTTACGCTGGTATTCTGTGAGAGCGTGGTGCTTCCCCGGTCGAGTCGACCCATTCGCGCTGCAACTATACTACTAATATAGCTGCAGCATGGCTCTACCACGTGTAAACGCTGCTGCTCATCTCTTGTTTCAGTTTCCCTGAGTCGCCTCATACGTCACCCAAGGGATGATGGGAAGTGGTGGTTTCTCTAAAGCCGCTACTAGATGGAAAAATTACAAATATGTCGGTATAATAGCTTTTAGGTTAGGAGGGTAGGGGATGGTCGAAGTAGCTCGATGGTTGGTTCGTGTAAGTACATATATACACACAGGTACGTCGTCTTTTTCTTTTTATGAGCTTTCCTGGCACATTGCTGGGTGTTTAGATCTCTTGTTTTTTTTAGGAACTTCTTGCTCAACGTGCTCACGTCTACCTATTTTGATTTGTCGCTGAAACGGCGCTACCAAGCTATAAATGACTACGCGAACCAAATGATTGATCGCGAAAATTATTTCTTTTCTCTGTTGGAAGTTGAAGCCAGGAATCGAACGTAAGTTAATCAATTTATTTATTCATTCATTACAGTCTATCAAAAGTCCGCCTCCTCTTCTTGAGGGTTCTATGTATATTTGTCGTCACATAGGGTTGGCAACGATAGCCGAGACGCCTTACCGGCGCGTGAACTTTTGGTGTAATCATTGCGGTGCGATGCAACATCTCACTGGCGCTGCAACGACTTGTGTGATGTCTTTCTAATGTCCCTATCATAAATTCAGGATCAAGAAGTGGTCAGTTGCTTTGCGTTTAGTTACGTAAATCGCTTCTATAACAAACTACTCGTCCGACAACAACTTACGACGTTCTAAAATAATAAAACTTCCTTATAAGACGTCGTTTATCTGAACGGGGAGCAGCGTCGGAGATGCGTCTGGTACTGTGATGTGTTAGTGTGTCTCGCCATGCCCCTTTTTATAGACATTTTTTTATGTGTAAATAGAAAGTTATATATCATTCCACATCGGATTTTTATGTGTAATAAGAAAGTTATATAATATATAAAGGTTATGATTTGACTGTCTATAATATTATACAAAAAATCACTTTAACATAGATACATACTTTGTTGACTTTGGATTTTAACAGATCATTAATCCGACTGCCAATCGTGATGATTAAGGCATATACTCGACATTCTTAAGACTTTTAAGGCCTGTTGAAGAAAAAGAAGCCGTCGTAAGTTGGTGAACCGGTATTTAGTTTTATAAATTGTTTTTTCATGTAACCTAGAGCGAGTTGTACGGGATAATTTTTTTTTAAATTTAGAATATAGGCATAAGCCACGCGTTTGAAGTACGTGTGCTAAAGAAATATAATATGCCATTTGAATCACTGCACTGTTCGGAATCATCTCATTTTTAGAGCTCGCCGTGAATTGAACAGACAAATCCGTCAGCAGCGTGTTCACGTAAAGTCCGTCACATATGACACCGATATGGCCATAGAGAAGCTGAAAACGCAAGTGGAAGTAAGTGTTAACAAAGTTTAAATTTTTGTGAACGATGTGACTGCCAGGTATTTGCATTCTAGTATTACAATCGATTTTTATTACTTATGTGAGGAATCCTCGTCAATCCGTAAACAGTCCACAGTTGGACGTGGCCATTCCTATCACTGTCATTATTACAGTCTTACACAGTCAATTGCTAAACATAAGACTCCCATAAGGAATGCCAAAAAGACACGGCCTCGAGCCACGTGCTTCGATTGACTTCGTGCATGCGTTACCAGGTTGTACTTCGTTTACCGGGCTTTTCTTTAGTATGGATCATTTACTGTAACACGCAGTACCAGAAGTCTCACACCTTTGCTCGAACTGCTTCCTGTCGCTGGTCTAGGTTACTCATATTCGATTATAACGATATTCTATGTTTTTCAGAAATACACACTGGTTGATTTATAGTAACTATATATTGCCTTTTGATTTATCACGTGCACAGCACTGAATAAATACACTGTGAACCTGGAAGCGACTGGAAATACAATTCATAAAATATAAAAAAATGTGGACATTTGTATTTAAAATTAATACTCGTTGGAGCAACCATTTTTTTCTTGTTTAAATACCCTCACAATAATGAGAAGAGAATATTGGGCGCGTATTTAATTTTTTCGCTTCAGATAATTTTGTTTTATTTTTAATTTAAGGATGCAGCCTTAAACGCGGAGATTCAAACCCGCTACGTAGAGAACTGGGAGCGTTCTCGCACGGAGCAGCACCAGCAGAACATAGCCGACAAGGAGTCGCCGCCCTCTAACACCATCGAGTCCTACAAAATGCGTATCGATCACGAGCAGAGAGTACACAGCGAGTTTGAGCTGCTGACTAATATTATTATTAACGTAAGAATATAAATAATTTTTCTTTAAGTTTTTATTTTTATCGGTTTATGTTCTCTTGTTGTATTTAAACGACAACGACAATTTTTTATTGACGTCGAAGGGTGTTATTTTTTTTTCTTCTGCCGACTTCAAAACGGAGACGGTACTCAATTCGACTGTATGTATTTTTTTATGTGTGTTACCTCATAACTTTTTTACTTGGTTAACCGATTTCGATGATTCTTTTTATATTTGAAAGCTGGTACTTCACATGTGGTCCCATATGAATTTGATCAAGGCCAGACCAATAGTTTTTGAGTTATTTTTAATAATTTATATGAAGTCGGCTGTACAAAATTTTTAATTTTTAATTATTTAAAAAACCGTTACCTTACACTAGGATTTTCTCCTGTACCGTGGAGGCAGTTTACTTACTTAAATCGCACAAAGAGAAACATCCAGACCCATACATATACGTGGTAGAGCCATGCTGCAGCTATATTTCTGGTATAGTTGTAACACGAATGGGTCGGCTCGACCCATTCGTGTAAAATAACAGCTTAATGCTGCTGTGTTCCGTATGGTGAGTGTAGAGAACCGGAGAACCTTTCTACTCGAAACGAGGCATGCCATCTTAGTCCTCACGGGTGACAACGCATCTGCATTTTGATTCCTCATCGAGGATAAATGTAGATGTCTATGGGCCACAGCAACCACTTACCACCAGGTGGACTGTGTGCTCGTTTGTCACCCTTATCCTATAAAAAAATATATACATATATGTTTGTGCGGGGTTCGAACCCGCGGCCTCAGCGCCGTAACTCATTCCTGAGCCACTGCGCCAGGGAGCCGTCGATCAATAAGGCAGGGTATTATTTAAAAGTCCCACAACTTTACACGAGGCACTCGCACGTGCTGAACCTAGCCGTATCCGATAGAACTGTATCGCAAAGATTATAATATAATCACTACGTTTTGACGTGCCTGTGCACTGTACACAGAAATAAACTTCTTGTCGTGTTCCGTGGGTGTAACGCTTATGTAATATATCGGAGCGGTGATAGACCGCAGTCGGATCCTTCCTCGATCAAATGATACATTGCGAACGTTACAGCCTTCAAGATATGGGAACAAGCAAAGCACACATACAATAACAAAACATTGTTTTGTAGAATAAGGGTGACAAAATATGACACACAGTCAACCTGATGGAATGTCTCCTATCCAAAAGAGGGTCTCCGGTTCTCTACACTCTTAATACGAATCAGCAGCATTAAATAAGTCCTTATTCTTTATAAACTGCTCACTGATAAGATCTCTCTTTTTTTTTTCTACCGACTTCAAAAAGGAGATGCTACTCAATTCGACTGTATGTTTTTTTTGTGTGTTACCTCATAACTTTTTACTGGGTGAACCGATTTCGATGATTCTTTTTTTTATTTGAAAGCTGGTACTTCACATGTGGTTCCATATGAATTTGATCAAGGTTAGACCAATAGTTTTTGAGTATTCTTAATAATTTATATTGAAGTCGGCTGTACAAAATTTTTAATTTTTAATTATTATAGAATAAGGTTGATAAGCGAGCACGCAGCGTATCTGATGGTAAGTGGATACTGTGGCTCATAAACATCTACACCTATCGTCGATTAAGAGTCCAAATGCAGATCCGTTGTCACCCCCGAGGACAAGACGGAATGCCTCTTTTATCCAGTTTATACAATATTAAAAACTATAATAATAAAAAAAAACTAAAACTAGAAACTTAATTATCAAATTAAAATTTTATACAGCCGACTTCAATATAAATTATTAAGAATACTCAAAAACTATTGGTCTGACCTTGATCAAATTTATATGGGACCACACAAGAAGTACCAGCTCTCAAATAAAAAAGAATCGTCGAAATCGGTTCACCCAGTAAAAATTTATGAGGTAATACATAAAAAAACATACAGTCGAATTACAGAAATTACGAAACAGCAGTATTAAGCGGCTATTTTACGCCTGTATTCTGTGAGAGCGTGGCCCTGCCCCGGTGAGAAAAGATCCATTCGGGCTACAACCATAATATAGCTGCAGCGTTGCTCTACCACGTATGGATCAGAATCACGGCAATGTATATTTTTACACAAATCTTAGCATTTGGAAAGGAGCTCGATGTTTCTCCTCCGATGTAGTCATTCAAACCACAAAGACCACGCGGTTGTTCAGCAAGTTATATTTACTGTAGAATTGGTTAATGCAGGAAACTCTGGAGAAGGTAGAGAATTGGATGAACAAATACGATAAAGATATGGAAGCGATGGACTTGAAAATACAAATAATGAGAGCCGATTATGAAAACACTTTGGAAGAGAGGTTGAAGCTCGAGGAGACGGTATGACTTTAGACTTGCTGTAGAGTAGAGCGTATCGTTCGAGTAATCATACTATGAGTGTTTAAAAAACTTGGCAGCAAATTTAACTAGTCTATCCTGAAAAAAAAATAGTTTATCCCAGTTTCGTCAAATTCTCATTTTGTCAATGTAAAATATACATTCACATCTATAAAATATCAATTGACATTTCCCCAAGAGTAAGTAAATTAGTAATTAGCCGGTCATACAGAACGTAGAACTGACAAGCAATCGGAATTTCGCAACGACTTTTTAAAACATTTTTAAATATCTTATGTTCACGCTTTTTTCGACCGAACTGACGTAAATACTTTTTTAGTTTACATTAATTGTATGGCTAATTATCCCAAAAATTAGGTAATTTTTTTTAGTTTTTTATAGTTATCAGTATACAAAAACGATGTTCAATTTATATTTATTTATTTATTTATTCTTTTTTACATCTACCTTATAATAAGGGATATAAAGGGCGGACTTAATGCCTTGTGGCATTCTCTACCAGTCAACCCTGGATGATTTGAGAAGCTGTGGTAGGTGCAACACCACTCATTAATTAATAAATAAGTAAAAACATTATATCTTATAACAAAAAGCAAATAAATAAAATATTTTTAAACTATACAAACTTAATATTATCTACTTAGTAATAAACAGAAAAAAAATTAATAGTAAATATATAAACGGATAAAATATACTTATATATACAAAATATAAACGGATATAATATACTTATATATATAAACAAAATATATAAACGGATATAATATACATATATATACAAAATCTCTAAATAAATATAAAATAATATAACACAAATAAAATAACATGATGCATATTAAAATACATATTATACAAAATATCAATTACAAAGCGAAAGAGTGAGAAAAACAAAAATCGGATAAATCAGGTGGTATTATTCTTGTTAAAGAATTCTCGAACAAGTCTTTTAAAATATTGTTTGTTATTATATCAATTATTCAAGCAAAAATCGATCCTATTATTTTGTTATACAAATGTTTTTAAGATAAGTAATATCAAATGGAGAGTTTAAGGTAGTTCAACCTCACGAACATGTTCGTGAGAGTAAGTTCGTTGAAAAATCAAAATGTGTTCACGTCGTTTAGTTATTGATTAACTAGAATAGGGGTTCTTTTTGTTTAGGTGTCAGACCAGTCCGTCCAGCTGTTGTTACACTCCTCTTATTTATTTTTGCCATTAAGCAGCAGTACTCACTGTTGTGTTACGTTTTGAACGGTAAGTACAGGGATGCATCACACAATGCATTCCATTTTATAAGTGATAAGTTGGTTACATTTGTGCATGAACTGCGGTCGACACTTAGCATCAGGTGGACCATTAGCTCGTTTGTCACTCCAATATTATAAAAATATAACATTAAATTATCGTTTGGTTGAGACGAAAAAGAATCTATCATTCCAAGGATGGATTGTGGGAAATATTCGCAAGAAATCGAAGATGTTTATTTTCATTAAAAACATAACGTTAAACGTTATGTTTTTAATAAAATATATTAAAGGTCATATAGACCTTTTTAAATATGACCTTTAATAGACCTTTTGTAACGGTTGTATTAGTGCGACTGCTGCTCATGAGGTCCCGGATTCGAATCCCGAGGAACATATAGTATAATATACATACTATACGCAGACGATTGCCTCGTAGGTCTAGTGGTTGTAGTAGTGCGACTGCTGATCATGAGGTCCCGGGTTCGAATCCCGGGCCGGGCCAAAAAAATCAGTCATCGAGCTTTTCCATCCAGAAATTCTTAGCAGCTGACTGGAGTCAGGAACTTCGCGGTGTCTCACCGCCGTGCCTCAGAAAGCACGTAAAGCCGTTGGTCCTGCGCCTGATCTCTCTCCGGTAGTGTCGGTTTACCGCCCTATCTTATCGGACTAAGAGAGTGCACCTGTGCTTGCGCATACACTTGGGTAATATAATCCTGTGCTGCGCCGATGGCTCGTCTCCGTTGATGCTGGCCGTCGTGACCAAAATTCGGTCTGGAGGACATTAATATAACATCAAATAGGTTGGGACTACCTAGTAAGTATTTCATTGTCAGGCAGCCCTTTGGTTTCGTAACACTTGCATACTTATATACTCATTTATATGCAATATGGTAATACATATGGTCTCGTGTTATCTGTATATCAGATCGGCGACTGGTACTGCAACTGCCAATCTTCCAACAAAACGTAGTGATTAGGTTTTTTTTTATAGGAGAGGGGTAAACGAGCATGCGGCTCACCTGATGGTAAGTAACTACCGCCGCCCATGAATAACTGCAACACCAGGGAGGGAATTGCAGATGCGTTGCCGACCTTTTAAAAAGGAGTACGCTTAAATCAGGTAAAATAATGTTCTTTCTTTCTTTCTTAGGTTAAATCCTACCCAAGATTTAAAAGGTGGTTAAAAACTCTTTAATATTTTTTTTTATTTTTTTTCAGTTTTAGTTGAGATCGTACATTAGACAAAACTGGAGCTTGATGAAATGGGAACCTGACGAAGCGGAAATTTGACTAAAAGAAAATAAACCAAAATCTCTTTGTTTTACAGATGAAGAAACACGCCACGCTAATGAAAGAATGGCTGCAGTTCAAAGAGGATCGCGAAAAAGCGCGACTATATCGCGAACGAATGTTTAACGCCGCAGTGGTCGTGCAGGCCTGGTGGAGAGGCCTGCTGGTGAGGCAGAAGCTCGGTCCATACAAGGAGGTGAAGAAAAAGAAAACAGCCAAGAAGTAAACGAGTGTTTTAAAATTAGAGTTAACGTGAAGGAGAAGGACATTCAAATTGTAAGTCTCTTCCATCCAATATACCGGCTGACTTTTTGCCGTGTTCCGAAAGAAGTAGAATTCTATGGCATAGATATTGTTCAAATTTATTTTTATATCATTGTTACACTATTTTATTGAGTTACCTAGCGGCTGATTCAAAGTCAAGAGCGTTACAAACTTACAAATTGATTGTTACTTGCCTCGTGTAAAGTAGGGTGCACATGATTTGAATTTCGATATTTTATTAATAGCTTTCTTTTTTTTTCTAAAGTTTACTTTAATAATATTCATATTATTAAAGTAAGTAAAGGCTTCTAAATAAAAAATGTCAGCCAGTATAAGGACGGAGTTACAATCGTTTCAAACATTATTTTATCTGTCACCGCTAGAGACGTCACTAGCACATTATTTTTTTGACAAGTACCTGAAAGATTTCAGTGTTTGTAATTGTTTTTGACGTGAAAACTTCTTTAGTCGCGTTTAGCGATTTTTGGTAGGTAAAAAACTTATGGGTTCGCGTCACCGATGATCTCGATTATGCTTGTGACGTATTGCGCGCACGTCACAAGTATGACTTGAATTCCTCCTACGCTGACTTCGGTCGCGCGTACTAATGTACATTGTGTTCTATAAAGCCCCACACTACGACGCTGACGACAGCGACGCGTAGTTTGCTGCGTACCTCGCGCGTCGGTCTCGCTCGTCAGCGCCGCGTGGCCGCGTACGTCGATCGACGGACGAACGTGGAATAGTGCGAGCGCCCTCACTATATTACCGACGATCCACGCGTGCACGTACAGTTGCAATGAATATCGATACAGAACGTCTTATTTACCTAATGATTTGTACAAAGATGGGAGAGCTAAATACTGGGTAGAAGTTTTCGAGGCTTTATTTCCGGATTACAATAATGAGGACGACAGTAAAAAAAGGAGATCGGTAAGTAAAAGACAATGTTAAGAATAATAATTATTAACATTGTATTTTACTGACCGATCTCCTTTCCGAAATCAAATTAGCAGACGACTGTACCGTATAGAGCTCGGTATCGTACTATGGTATTTTATTACTCGCTGACGTACGCAACCGACCGTACGCAACCGACGTCAGCGTAGGAGGAATTCAGGCCTGTAGCGGCCTGTGTACACGTATACGCATAAAATATTATTGAGTTTTCACTTCTGTCGGCAGTGCTTATGACTGCCTCTGTTTTTTTTTGTTGTTTTCAAATAACAGATAGTTTTTTAAAGTGCTACTCAATTTTTTAAAGACCTTTGTTAAGTTACATGTTTTGTGATTTTATAGTAAAATAATTTTTAACGCCTATTTGCCTATTTACTACGGGGATATGGAACATAAAAAATACAATAATACATATATCATTAAAATTTTATTATCAGTCGTCAGCACATGACAATTTACTACCGAGTAACATCAGTCGGTTGGCATCCTTAATGTCCACGCACTAAAACACACAATAGTTAGCGTTATGACTCAGTTTCCTTGGGTATAGTGTTGTCGAAAAAGAAAATAGGAAAATTTTGCCTTAATCAATGGATGAAATTTCCGGTGACCATCGGTTTTATTTCCACTTTTCAATACAAGATACACACAGTTGGTGTGGCCAAGAGTTTAATAAAATAAATATTTAAAAAGTTTGTCACAGCCAAAGCAAATAAATAATCTATATCAGATATCAGTAGTGTTGAAATGGTTCAAGACACTAATGGTGTGCTAAAAACTAAAATGTCGTATTGGACACTAAAAGATTCATCGAACATTTTATTAAGATTTTATTAAGTTTGTATCACTTATATTTTAAAATAAATTCGCAACATGCGTACGCCATACGCAACATGTATGTTACTTGATACCAACACAATTCATTAAAGGCGATATTACACAGTTTATTTTTTCCTTCCCTTTTCAATGAATCATTCCGAATGAGAGCTGAATGAACAGTACGTCGTTCGGCCATCGGTCAATCAAAGTATTAATCCATTATTTTATACTATTTATTTTGATTGTTTTACTATTTAAAAATTTAATAAATTATTTAATTAGCTAATATGTATTTGATTTGCTGCTTCCAAATGAAACTTTATTTGTCGTGTATGTGTAATATCTAAATGGATGTAATGAATCTAATATTTTGAAAGTATAAACGTCGGCGGTTAATTAAAGATTACATAATACACATATTATGTATTAATTAAAGATTACATAATACACATATTATGTATTAATTAAAGATTACATAATACACATATTATGTATTAATTAAAGATTACATAATACACATATTATGTATAAATTAAAGATTACATAATACACATATTATGTATTAATTAAAGATTACATAATACACATATTATGTATTAATTAAAGATTACATAATACACATATTATGTATTAATTAAAGATTACATAATACACATATTATGTATTAATTAAAGATTACATAATACACATATTATGTATTAATTAAAGATTACATAATACACATATTATGTATTAATTAAAGATTACATAATACACATATTATGTATTAATTAAAGATTACATAATACACATATTATGTATAAATTAAAGATTACATAATACACATATTATGTATTAATTAAAGATTACATAATACACATATTATGTATAAATTAAAGATTACATAATACACATATTATGTATTAATTAAAGATTACATAATACACATATTATGTATTAATTAAAGATTACATAATACACATATTATGTAATCTTTAATTAACCCCGACGAAAACAGAGGGGTGTTATAAGTTTGCAGTACGTATCTGTGTGAATTGTGTGTCTATATGCGGCATCATAGCTGATGAGCTCATCAACGGATGAACCCATATTGATTAAGTATTTTTTCGTTTGAAAGGTGTTTTAATCGAGTGTTCTTAGTTATGTTTCATGGAAATCTGTTCATCCGTTTGAAGATCATCTGTTCTCTTTGTTTCGGGAGTTTTTTTTTAATTATTAATTTAAGTTATCGGTTAACCGTGAATGAATATTCACTAGAAATTATTCATTAATGAACCGTCTAATATCACCTTAGATCGCTTTACCACGCATGTTTACAAACTAGGTTTACAATAGGAAAAGAGATAGAACTATCTAATCTTGTATAAAATTCAATACTATTCCTTACACAATGTTGTCAGTAAATAACTTCTAATGTATGTTATATTTTCGTCGCGTATCTTAACATGATATTTTTGTAATATTTACAACAGTTTATATAGTTAACTATACACATTTTAAAATGAGGTAAAGCAAAGTTTGGAAGTTCTAAATAACGATTTTTCTTTGACTCTTTAAATCATGGGCTAGAATAAGAAAGAACAACGGAAGTGAATTCTGTTGAACATTGAAAATATTTTATATACACCATTTTGTCGCTTCATTCCTTTTAAGTATCAGAAAATTTTACCTTTACTATACAAACAGAGTATTGTCAATATTAACATATGTCTATTCCAATCATCGATAAATATGTACTACGTACTAGATTGCGCATTCCGAACATACACTATGTTCAACTGAACTGTACGGCAATCCGTACAGTGTGTCATTTAGTGTGGTTTCAATTTACTAGTTAGTCTGTGGTTTCAATATTCATGCAGTGTGGAGCGGCGCTAATAATACAAGATTTCAAATTAAAGTTTAAACCTGGACGTAAATATCAATTCAGTAGTCAAGTAAGTAAAATTATTTCTTGTTGAAGTGAATAAATAGGTAATAATATCGTAATATTACAAAAGAAAAAAATATGAAAAAATATATTTCTTTATAAACTGCGCAGGGGCAACGCGCTTAAACCAACTGCGCATGCGCGACTTTACTATCTACCGCGCATGCGCGAAGACATAGAGTAGTACATATTTTTTTGTTTTGAAAGGCTTCTCTAGTACGTAGTACATATAACTCAATGATTCCGATAAAATAAATTAAGATAAAATTAAATAATACATGTTTTAATACAATAATTGAAACGTATGAATATATGAATATTATTCGGTAAAATATTATAATCAATTTTACAAAATTATGGATCCGCTGCTATGTATGTTTATCCATTTAATGATTCATAGAACTTCCAAAATTAATATGCATATCTCTATTTATGTACAAGAAAACTTCACGAATGATTAAAAACAACAATAAATAGAACTATACACATCGACAATCTCAACTATGCGCTCGAATTTAATTCAGTCTTAAACTCCGTATTCGCTTACGCCTTGGGAAATTTTAAGCATTAAACAAAATATAAACATAAGCAGGAGAGACGAATATAATAAAACAATAGAATAATATTATAATGATATTATAATCAATAACAAAGTTCATAACTTTTTAGCTACAATAATGTTGCAGCCGTTTTCTTTGTTTTATTGTTTCAATCGCTATTTATCGCTTCTGTTTAGATAACTTTTAAGTAGTCTGTGGTAACATCCATATTATGATCGTTTTTATCATAACGCTAATTTGCAATTTATTTATTGCAGATGTAAGCGACCAAAAAATTAATACATTACTAAAGCGTATTTATAAATATACAAACGGCAACATATTTTATCACTACTGATAAAATGTTAACAATTTTTGTTAACATGCTCGTGTGTTAAAATTAGTCAATAATAATAATAATAATAATAAAATATTTAAATGTGGTATTGTCAAACGGTGGAGCTTGCGCGACTCTAAATATATTTAGTTTTCCTTATAAAACATATATACAAATATATAAGCATCAGCAAACATGCTCAATCCGATTTAAAATTCACAAAATTAACATGGTGGATTTGAACGTGTAATACTTTCAGTTGCGTTCGTAAACGCGTCCATATAAAAAGTAATAATTACTTAAACCTAACGCTTGATCATAATCACTTTACAAACTACTTGCCGCATCGAAAGCAACGCAAGCGGTGGTGAGTGAGTTTGTTGAATATCTTTTGTGGTATATTTAGTTAAGAATTTGACTTATAGAAATGGCAACATTGTCTTCGCTTAACAGTTTCCCTATCCGCGATATAGATACAATAGTTAAACAATTTAAATGTTCATACAATGATTCGTGGGACAGGGAAAGTGTTAATTCTTATGTAAAACGTCATCAAAACCGTTAGTATAAAAACAAACCGGAAGTGATAATTGTACCGTTAAATTGATTTATTGGAAATTTAAAAAAAAATTGTTAGAAATACAAACTCCTTGCTTAGATGACTTCTGCTCCCTTACGATGCCTGGACCACAAGTGACTAGGCCCGTCATATACTAAAATTGCAAATTTCGTAAAGTTTATAAACGCTGTAAATTCTCCACGAATAATACGTTTAGGAAATGGCTCGAGAGTTGGTTATAATAGAAATATGTGAAAATGCCGAAAACGACGGAGCATTAAAAGCAAAAGGATCGCTCCAAGAAAGAGGTCAAAAGTAAAGATGAGAAACGCCCATTTCATTCCAAGTTGCGGCATTTTTCATAATTCCTCGAGAATTTACAGCGCTGCATATAATATATTTACGCCGGGTGTGGCCCGTACGTTTATTGCAAGATATTAAAAATACTCTATAGTTACAACATAATGTTTAATGTTATGAGTTTTCGACGCGGACACTCCGCGGCCGCCGTCACTTACTGGAGGATGACTGACCGCGTTCCTCTGCAAAAACACATGCGTTTTTTTTATTAGAAACTCTGTATATACGTGTGAATTTTAAGATTATCAGTTGATGTTACACTGACTTGACTAATATCTTAAACTTTCACTGTTATTAAAGATCTTATAACCTAATGATGCTGTGAGGCAAAACCGATCGATTTTTATAGTTAATAATTAACAAATTTAAATAAAATTTGTTCAACAGAGGACTTTTGTTGTCTTCGTGCTACAACCATAATATAGCTGCAGCATGGCTCTACCACGTACAAAATAAAAGTGACGAATAAAGTTTATATATCATACACGTTAACATAATTTATTTTGAGAGGATTTTTGGGGCAGGTAGGATATCGCTCGTTGGCGCACTTTACTTGTCTTCTAAATATTATTATTGATGTCTCCGATATACAGGTTTCCTAACAATGTGTTACAACAACTACAACGTAAGTACATGAAGTCTTAAACAACATAAACAGGCACTCATATATTCGCGCCATTTGTGTTAACACTATGCAAGTGCCGTCCGACAGTGAAAAGCTTTGTCGGGTCACGCATAGTATAGCGGTCCGTAGCCAAATGAAGCTATATAAATAACAAAATCTTCTTGTTTTTGTTGACGCCATATAAATAATAAAATAATTATTTTTCTTAATATAATTTACGGAACTTATATAACTTATTATCCCTTAACAACAGTATAGTCACGCTGAAGATATATATTATAGTTGTAGCACAAATGGGTCAGCTCGACCAGAGAAGGACTACGCTCTCACAGAATACTATAAAATAGTTGCTGTGTTTTGTATGGTGAGTATACCGTGAGTATACCGGAGATCCTTTTTACTGGAGACGAGGTAATCCATTTTAGTCCTAGATGTGACAACGCATCTGCATTTTTTTATAGGATAGGGTGACAAACGAGCACACACTGATGGTAAGTGGTTGCTGTGGCCCATAGACAATCTACATTTATCCTCGTTTGCGAATCAAAATGCAGATGCGTTGTCAGCCGTGAGGACTAAGATAGAATGCCTCGTTTCCAGTAAAAAGGGTCTCCGGTTCTCTACACTCCCCATACGAAACACAGCAGTGTTAAGCTGCTATTTGACGCTGGTGTTCTGTGAAAGCGTGGTCCTTCCCCGGCAAACCACGACCGTAACAAACACGTCCGAGATATAGTACATACGAACATGACATTACTGCAGTCTCTTCTGACGTTAAACTATTTGTATTTTGAAATATCTGTTTTGTTTATATTTTTATACTTACTATAATGTCGGAGCGCCTCCTCCCGTTCTTGTGCGTCGAAGTACCATAGCGTAATGGCATATCTGGAACAAGGACAAAAAATTAAGTAATTTTAGAAGCAAAGCTTCTGTAGGTGCGGTAGGGCACATTTGCAGAAGAAAATTGATTTGCACCCCCTTCTCCTACTTCAAAAGGTAACAGTGGGAGTATATGTAAAAGATAAAAAGGACAGACTGTTTGATATTTTTTTAATTAATTTTTCTTTACCATTTGCTTATATTAATTATTCTGTACCATTTCTACAAATTTGGCCGGTAATTGCAAAAAAACCCATACATTATTTAAAAAATTTAAATTTTATTAATACACTAAATCTTAGAATGAATCATGCAAACAAGCTTTATACGAGTAAAGGGAACTTACCAGCTAGATTCTCTTCGATAGTGAATAATTATGAGTTAATTAAACATGAATATTATAATTTTTAATTATAGACTATCTAATTTTTCTCTATTTTTGGAATTCAGAAAAGACAAGATTTTCAGCTTACGCTTTTTATATCTATAATGCAACAAAACAACATAAATGTCAAACTAGTAGTTTGTTTGTTAATTGCCTCCGTGATTATAGAATTGAATTCTTGGACAAAGTATCACACTCAATCGAATTCTTGTTTTATTTTTTTTAATTTGTTTTGTTTGAAAAATTGCGATGTATTACAGTAGCGAAGAAGAATATGCTAATTTTTAATGCTGCTCTGTTTTGCATGGTGAGTGCAGAGAACCAGAGACCCTACTTACTGGAAACGAGGCATTTCATCTTAGTCCTCAGGGGTGAAAAGGCATCGGTATTCTGATCAAGGGTTGATGCTGTGGTCCATGCACATTTATTATTTCTAATTTGTTTTGTTTGAAAAATTGCGATGTATTACAGTAGCGAAGAAGATTATGCTAATTCTTAATGCTGCTCTGTTTTGCATGGTGAGTGCAGAGAACCGGAGACCCTACTCGTACTTACTGGAAACGAGGCATTTCATCTTAGTCCTCAGGTGTGAAAAAGCATCTGTATTCTGATCAAGGGTGGATGCTGTGGCCCATGCACATCTACGGCCATGGGCTACAGCATCCACTTACCATCAGGTGGACTGTGTGCTCGTTTGTCACCCTTATTCTATAACAAGTAAATAAAAAAAAGATGTATGTATTAAACATTGTAATATATATGAATCAGAATGACATAGTGAGAAATTGTTTAATAAGAGAAGAGTATGGTTTGCAAGATGATGTTGTGACTAGGATTAAGAAAGGAAGTAGAAAGAATGAATGAGGAAAGAGCGACAAAGCAAATTTAAGTTGCAGAGGTGAACGGCATAGTCAGGAAGGGTCGCCCTAGGCGAAAGTTTATCGACCAAATTGGCGATATATTAAAAATGGGCCAAATCAAGAGTACCTTTAACCGACGAGCGTGTATGCGTAGGTATATGGATGTGGAGGAAGCGAGAGAGGTGTGTCAGGATCGTGCCAAATGGAAGTCCATAATCTCTGCCTACCCCTCTGGGTAACAGGCGTGAGTGTTTATGTTTTTATATATATTACGTTTTTTTTTCATATTCTTATGTCATCCGATTCTGAGCTCTAAATGTCTAAGCTCATCGGGAAATTACTTTAACATCATTTGCTAAATTCGGCCCGATGAAACATACACGAAAGCGGGTACATAAAAACGAGGTAAAACAAAGAAACTGGCCAAGTGCGTGTCGTGCCACGCACAATGTAGAGGTAGGGTTCCGTAGTTGCCGGTCACAATACGTGGGCTTTGTTGATAATGAACACAATAAGTGAGTTCGCGGTTTGGTAAAAATGGGCCCAAATAGGAAGATGGTAACTGAAGAACTTGTTTTCAAATCAGCCTTATAGGGAGTGCTATTCAAAAAATATTAAATAATTTCTTTTTGATTTAAAAATAAAATAATACAATTTACATCAAATCATTCACATGCCAAGGTACAAAGATGATCATAGTTGGCTATCTATCTATATATTACTAGCAGTGCGACCCTAAGATATACATATATGATCGTAACGAAACTTCACATAACCCACCACTGCCCTAAATTATCCTGAGGTCACCCACTTGAACCAAGAGTGTGACGAATGAAACTGTATGAGGCTATATGATTGTATGAATACTTTGAATGAGGCCTACAATAACAACAAACTAAAAAAATAAGTGACAGTAAAGCTATATTAGGAATGCAAATAAGTCGTTTTCTACATAAAATGTTTAGTTTTCAGTTTACAATAAGATTAAAAAGTTACAATGCAACTACATTAAGGTCATTTTCTATGGAGTTGTAATGAAATTTTTACTAATCTTCTTAATTCTACTTAGCTGTGATAGCTTTTTTGAACTTCATTATATATATTACTATAGTGTATACTTTTCACATTTCCAAAAACAGCGGCTTAGTTGGTTGGGGGGACATGCCTCTAATGAAAAATACCACTTTATTTACTTACTAATATTAAAGCTAAAGGACCCCTGAATCGAAAAGATGTTGTTCCACACCTCCAGTGTTTTGAAAGACCTATCCAACGATATCCAACACGATATAGACGGGTAAAAAAAAATCATCCTTCATTTACTTGTATGGGAAATACCCAAAATAAAAATGTTTTTCAAGATTTTATTTCACAGTTTTGTAGGCGTGATTGATATCTATAACTGTGCCAAATTACAGATTTGTAGCACGTAGGGTCTCTGAGTAAAACCGCGGAAGGACAGACATAGCGAAACCATAAGGGTTCCTTGTTGTGTAACTACGGAACCCTAAAAAGATAATATTTTACCTTGTACCATAAGCCGGCTGCACTTCGTGCGGGTTCCTTCGATCGGACCAGAAGAACAGCATGCGGTCGAATATAGGCGCGATGTCCGCTACCTGATTCGTACCTTCGGGGAACACCCTGCAAATACAGGAAACAATAATGAATTTAATAAACGGAATGTTTTCGAGAAACATTTTAAATAAATACACAATTTTTACAGACTTTTTGCTTGATACAAGAACGTGTTGTTCTTTGGTTCCCAGTAAGTATCTCTATCTCTCTCTCTCACTCTTGTATAATTAATTAAACATGTAAACATTAACACTCATGTCTGCCAGCCAGGGTACGCACTAACGTAGTCTCCATTTAAGAGTACCCTTAACCGACGAGCATGTATACGTAGGTATAAGGATGTAAAGGAGACGAGAGAGGTGTGTCAGGATCGTGCCAAATGGAAGTCTGTTACAAAAATAGAAAATGTCTACACATAGGCTTCTGTTTCGTTAACCTGTAACAACCCAATTTTTTTCAGACGACAATAAAGTCAGCTGCCATAATGTTACGATAGCTCCGGGAATAAGCAAACACTTCGATCGCTGCCGCCTCACTTTCACAGCACTGAAATTCTCAATTGCAATTTTATATTTACCATGTGGAGTTTGTTCGAAGAGAGTTAATAAAAAAGCAGGAGTCATTACAAATGCAAATCATTGCAAATTATTTTTCCTGACAGACCATTGAGTTATAGAAGACATATAAATCAATGTGACAGACAGTATAAAAGCCGCCGCGCGTCCGGCTTCGCACTTGACATCAAACAATTTCGCCGCATGCACAGAAATTGACAACAAATTTTGTGCATGCGGCGATAAGCGACTTGTCACATAGAATGCGATAGTTAAGCGACAGTCTCTATTGTGAGACATTTTTATATTTATAATTATGAACTCTCACCGAACCGATTTCGGCGGCGTAGAAAAATATCGTGAAGAAAACGGCATGTCCATTTAAAAACTTTTTCGTGTGTGGCCTGACAACACGTATTGGCCCTTAAACTAATGATACGAGACGTAGCTGCTGTGGCTCGTATTCACTGACTGTTACTTTAGTTCTTTTTTTTCAACTGTACTTTATCAATAACTTATGATACTACTGTTTAAAAAGTTCTTTGTGAAGGTCAATTTTTTTTTAAAAATAATTCTTCTGTACGTGTAACCACTCCTAAGCGGCTGAACCGATTTAAGAAACTTTTTGTGTGTGTTTGAGCGGGTGCCTGGATGGTTTATATTCACAATTAGACCCGGTATGTAGCGCTTTTATCGAGATGCAGAAATCACCCGTGCGAAGCCGGGGCGGATCGCTAGTTATGAATAAAAATATTTTGACTTTAACTAAAAATAAGTTTTAATTCTCACCTTAACAGCCCCCCGCAACGTTTAACATCCCAGTCGAGATTAAGGTAGTAGATGGCAGTGATGCAGCGGCCGTCCTTGTTAGGATTGTCCACGTGCTTCACGTAATGACTGCCCGAACCAGGGTAGCAAGCCACCATTGCCTGGAAAGAAAATATTTTGTTGGTAATTATGATACAAGTATATACTTCGCCCAGTGTCATCGTGGAATATTATTACATACATATACTCTCACGCCTGTCATGCAGAGTAATCTCTGTCACCGAGCAGGTAAAAATACAGGGCCACAATTTGGCACGATCCTGACACACCATTCTCGTTTCTTTTACATCCATATATTAACGTATGCTCATCAGAGTTCTAAACCATTTTCAATATTTGGTCAATAAACTTCCATCTGGGCGTACCTACATCAACGCCAACTATAAACATAAAACACTACAGAAGCGTTGTCACCTCTGAGGATGATAAGATGGAATGCCTCACTGGATGTAATTAATTATACTGGCTTTCGATACCTTACTACTGCTTACAGTCATATTTAAGAGGACATTACCTACCTAGCTGGTACATGCCGTGTAGTGGGGTTAAGAATATCCACTACTCCATATTCCCGTGGGTTTCGTAAAAGGCGACAAAGGGAAACAGGCAGGAGATGGGCTACAGCATCTTCCTGATAACATCAAAATTACAATAAAAAAACTTCCTGGCTACGGTGGCGACCATGGTAACGGCGGGGCAGGGAGTGCTAAGAATCTCCGGTGGAGGTTCGGTTGCCACCTAAAACGACTCGACCTGGCAACATACAACGCACGCACCCTGAGGACTGACGAGAAGATCGTGGAGCTGGAAGAAGAGAAAGACAAGTTACGCTGGCATATTATAGGATTATTCGAGGTCCGAAGAGAGGGGGAGGACACGGTAATCCTCGAATCCGGCAACTTGCTCTATCACCGGTAGGGCGACCATCTGTCCCAAGGAAGTGTCGGATTTATCGTTCACAAGTCTCTCGTTAACAACGTTGTAAAGATTGAGAGTATGTCGACGAGGGTTGGGTACCTTATACTCAGAATCACCAAACGGTATTCGCTGAAGGTCATACAGGTTTACGCACCAACCTCGGCACATCCCGATGAGGAGGTGGAGGAAATGTATAAGGATATCTCTAGAGCCATGCAGTCCTCCAAAACCCACTATACGGTGTTAATGGGAGACTTAAATGCAAAACTAGGCACAAGAGAGACCGGCGAGCTGAAAGTAAAATTTGGAATAGGGCAACGGAACTCAAGGGGCCAACAGCTGGCCGACTTCATGGAGAAAGAGGGACTCTTTCTTCCAGAAGCGACCCACAGGAAGTGGAGCGTCGGGGCTTGACCCACTGGTCAAGCCCCGACGGTTCGACAAAAAATGAGATTGACTTCATTATGACGACCAGACGACAACTGTTCAGTGATGTCTCCGTGATCGCGAGGGTGAAAACTGGTAGCGATCACCGAATGGTTAAAGGCACACTGAACCTAAACGTTAAGTTGGAGAGGTCTCGTCTGATGAAGTCAACGCTTCGTCCCCATCGTGCTCTAATCCAAAGTCCCGAAATCTTTCAGCTCGAGTTATAAAACCGTTTTCAGTGCCTAGAAGACTGCAATGAAGTGGACGATATGAATGACAAGCTCGTGGAAACTGTCCATGCGGTCGGAGCTAAGTTCTGCAAGACCCGCCGCAGAAGAACACAAAAACTCTCCGATCACACTCTTAATCTCATGGCTGTTAGACGGGAGATGAAGCTACATTCTTCAACAGATTTGACAGCATACAGGCATCTGAACAGACAGATCTCCAAATGCATGCGTCGGGACTTACGCAACTTCAATACAGCTTGTATTGAAGAAGCGATCGAGCGGAGCCAAGGCTCCAAAGTCTTTGCCAGAGATCTGTCTGCCAGAAAGAGCCAACTGTCAAAGCCGAAGACCGAGTGTGGCAGCATCGTTTCCAGGACATCTTAGATTTTGAGTGAGATTGAGAGGTTCTATGGGCAGCTGTACACATCATCGTTGGAGCGACACGCAAGTGTGAGTAACGATCCAAGAGCGAGTCTTATCCGACACTATTCCGAAGATATCCCGGACGTCAGTCTGAGCGAGATTAGAATGGCTCTCCAGCACCTTCTTCAAGAAAGGCGACAACGCTCTCTTGAAGAACTACAGACCGATTTCCCTTCTGAGCCGCGTCTACGTGCTGTTTTCGAGAGTCATTACGAATCGTCTCGCGCGCAGACTTGACGACTTCCAGCCTCCCGAACAAGCCGCTTTCCGAAAAGGCTTTAGTACCATAGACCACATACATACCCTGCGGCAGATTGTACAGAAGACAGAGAAGTATAATCTGCCACTTTGCCTTGCGTATGTGGACTATGAGAAAGCCTTTGATTCCGTCGAAATTTGGGCGGTGCTACAGTCCCTTCAGCAGTGCCAAGTTGACTGTCGGTATATCGAAGTGTTGAAGTGTTTGTACAGTAGAGCTACGATGGCTATCCGAGTACAGAATCAGAGTACGAAACCTATGCAACTGCAGAGAGGTGTAAGACAGGGTGTCGTTATATCCGCGAAACTCTTCACCGCTGCATTGGAAGACGTTTTCAAGCTACTGGACTGGAAAGGATGCGGTATTAACATCAATGGCGAGTACATCACTCACCTTCGATTTACCGACGATATAGTCCTTATGGCAGAATCGCTGGAGGACCTAAGCACTATGCTCAATGACCTCAATACTCAATAGTGTCTCCCAACGGATAGGTCTTAAGATGAACATGGACAAAACAAAGATCATGTTTAACGTCCACGTCACACCTATGCCGGTAGTTGTTGGGAGAACTAAGCTCGAAGTTGTTGACGAGTATGTTTACCTAGGACAAATAGTCCAACTAGGTAAGTCCAACTTCGACCGAGAGGTCAATCGACGGATTCAACTCGGCTGGGCAGCGTTCGGGAAACTACGACACATCTTCTCGTTGGACATACCTCGAAACCTGAAAACGAAATTGTACAACCAGTGCGTGTTGCCAGTGATGACTTACGGATCTGAGACGTGGTCCTTCACTGCTGGCCGTATGAGGGAGCCCAAGGTCGCTCAGCGAGCTATGAAGAGGGCTATGCTCGGGCTTACTCTGCGTGATAAACTTAGAAATTAGTATATCCGCAGAAGAACCAAAGTAACCGACATAGCCCAACGGATTAGTAAGCTTAAGTGGCAGTGGGCCGGCAATATAGGTCGAAGAACCGACAACCGATGGGAAGAAAGGTTCTCGAGTTGCAGCCTCGTACCGGTAGGCGAAGTGTAGGGCGACCCCCCACTAGATGGAGTGACGACCTGGTAAGACATTCAGGAAGTCGATGGATGCAGGTGGCTCAGGACCGTGCTTTGTGGCATTCCTTGGGGGAGGCCTATCTTCAGCAGTGGACTTGTGAAAGGCTGTAATGTTGATGATGATGATGATGATGATAGTTTTATTTTTTCCAGTATTATTCATACACACAGTACAATAAACAACCATTATTAATAATACCACGTTTTTACATTAAAATATTCAAACTTGCAACTAACAAAACAAACGTTCGTTGCACTGACCCTGAGGTTGTTGTCCACTGGCTGTGCTAGCGTAACCGGTTTTTTCCAGTCTCAACGTGGTACTTGTAGGAGTGCAACCGATTCGCGCGGTTGTATGAAGCTTTATCTCTGTTCCGTTTATTTACGCATGTGGGTACGCGATAAGCGGCCAGTGGTCACGCACACATGCCCCGCGTTCTTGTAGCAGTGCAACCGATTCGCTAGGTTGTATGAAGCTTTATCTCTGTTCCGTTTATTTACTCATGTGCCTACCTACAACCCACAAATGAGGGTTTATGAGTGTTCTTAATCGTACCAGTTGTGTAAGTAAATCTTTGTTAGTTTTACTGGGCATGTAGCGTCGCTGTCCTTTTTAATTAATTTCAGTTGCTATTATTTCCCTAAATAGAAGTGGATCATGTTCAGAAGTCGACTATTACAGAAAAAAGTTAAAGGAGAACGTTCGTTTACAGCTTGTGTATAAAAAACGTTGTACATAGGTTACATAGCATTCGGTCAATGACAGCAAGAACTAAATACCTCCCTTTCCTTTTATGTTATGACGGCTACAACAGTTTCAAATAGATATTATTAAAATGAACTACATTTTTATTAATTACTCCAACCAGTGTAATTTCCTTAACACGTGATTCGCAAATTCGTTAAAATACGTATGTGTTTATTAATTCATTATTAGCAGATAAACAGCCAACTCTTCACTGACAGGACGATACAACATGCATTATCTAGCGTAGGACTAGAAACATATATGTTTGATTTACGCTTGTGTTATTGAGGAAAACGTTCAATAATATGTAGGTACCTACTAGAGATTTTATTATACCGTAATACTTGAATAAACTAGTGGCATAACTTTAGTCACGATTTCCGAACGAAATGCATTAATTAGTTTCGCTGTAAAGATTTATGTAACGGCAGCATCTATATCTTATAAAGTTGGAGTTGTAGGTACACAAGACGGTTTTCTTTGTTAAGCTTTTTCAATTCATGCACTTATTAACGTTTAAGCACGTAACGCATCTAGCGTTGTTAATGTACCTACCTATAGAGAAAATTAAGTAGATAAAGCTAATACAATATAAGATAATACATTAAAATATTTATCCAAATGTATGTCTAGACGCCGGCAACGCATCTGCGATTCCCTCACTGGTGTTGCAGCTGTTCATGGGCGGCGGTAGTCACTTACCATCAGGTGAGCCGCATGCTCGTTTGCCCCCTCTCCTATAAAAAAAAACAAAGTTCGGTTACCTCTGAACTTAATCGTAGTAGTAAGATAAAATAAGAAAATACCTATATCGTATACACATTCAAAAAATAAAGTCGAACTGCATAAAATGAGGATAAAAGTTGAACTACAAAAAGGGATTCCCCGACGGCATACGACCGGTTTCAGACAGATTATGGCAAATATGTGCAAGGTTGGCGCAACATAACTGGTCCGCGTGCGCCAGATAATCGTCTTTCCTACTCCGTTTATTTATTAATAGACTTATATACTGCTGAGTGTGGTAGTTATAGTGTAGCTATAAGACCTACGTACGCTATTATATGACATTGAATTTAGGAACCGAATTAGGATTCAGGAAAAGACAAGTAAAGTTTTATTATGACTCGGACGGTGAGGATCTTAATTAGTCCGTTAGAAAGAAAAGAAGGTCCCTGTCGATATATTATGCAGAGTCTACAATATATATGGTACTAGTACCAAAAATGCAAAGAACTCTTCGCTTCATAGTATGAAGCGAAGAGTTCTTTGCCTAGCATTGGCACTAACAGTCAGACTAGGTACCTATTTCGTAACTTAATTTACCTCCCTTTTTAAATTCTGTTACACACATGACACACCCCAACATACAAAGAGCCGTGGTAGCTCAGATGATGTTGACGCTCGCTGTAAATTTCACAGTACACGAGCAAACCGGGTTCGATCCCCGCCGGCATCAATGAAATTGTTAATTGCAATTATAAGTGCTGATTTACCACGTTTACCACATCGTGAGGAAACCTGCATGTCTGAGCAAAAAGAAAAAGAAATTTTTTTTGAACACGTTAAGTTCGCCAGCCATCACGCATTAGGGCTGCGCGGTGAACACTTACTTTCCCTAAAACCCTTTCAAAATTGAGAGGAAGCCTGTGCCTAGCAGTGGGACGTATGTATGGTATAACTTTAACGTTTAACTTCAAACATACATAATACAAATGTCCATATTTATAGTAGTTTGCCAAGTTATTGCAATTTTGTGTGCTGATTTTTGGGAGTATGTGGATCAGTGGGACTATTTTTATAGAACAAAGGTAACAAACAACGACAAAGTACACTGATGGTAAGTGAATGCTGTTCTCCATATTATACATCTACATCTATCCTGAGAACTACGATAGAATACTTCACTACCAGTAAAAGCGGTCTCCATTTTTCTACACTTACCATAAAATACACAGCAGCTTTAAGGTCTTACTTTGGGATGGTATTCTGTGAGAGCGTGGATTCGGGCCGACCCATTCTTGCTGCAACATTAATATACATATAGCTGCAGCGTGGCTCTACCACGTTAATAATATAAATGATAAAAACAGTCGCTAACTGTAGTTACTTTATTTATCAATAATAATTGACCACATTCTCTTTTAAGTAGACCATACGCAGTCGTTTCAAAGGCATTTCCGGTACTCGTGAGATCGTGACACGTGCGCTTTCATTTAATATTTCGTTGAATGTGTATTTATAACGGCGTATATTTATTTATTTTAGCATTGTTGACATCTTACGCAATATTTGTTGTGTTCGTTCGGTCTTTGAGCTGACAAGCGTTATACAATATTAATTAACATCATTACAACACATCATAAGTCCACGCTGAACATAGACCCTCCTCAAGGTATGCCAAAAAGCACGGATCTAAATTCTAAACCACTTGCATCCATCGACTTCAACAACAATATTACACATGTAAACAAGTCCAAAGGTCATTAAAACAGTAATAAAAGCCGATTGCGTAAAAAATAGTTTACTGAAAACAGAAAAACTTTATATCCTGTGTCACTTCTGCAACTAAGACGAATGTAACGACCCTCCAGTAGCGGCGTAAAGGGGGGGGGGGAGCGGTCCGCACCGGATGCCAAGCACCAAGGGGTGACAAAGACACGGTGTGTCTAAGTTTTTTTTTAACCATTTGTGTTTCGGTAGCTTCATGTGAAAGAAAGAAAGTGTGAGAGCTTTTCAAAACTCAAGTTAATAGAATCTTACTTAAGGTCCACAATGAGCCAAGTGCGACTAACCAATCTTTCCATTTTACCTATCCAAAATGACAAGAAAGTAATTTTTGATAATGTAATAGATTATTTTACCTTAAATTTTACCCCCGTGTAACCCAACCGCCTTCCCGCGGGTGTCGTAATAGGCGACTGAGGGAAACTGAAGCAGAAGATGGGCAGCAGCGTCTTTCTTATAACAGCTAAATAACGCAGCATTACCAACTCTACGGATTTTTCCGTAGATCTACGGAATTTTGTCATCATCTACAGAACTACGGAATTTGAGGTCGCAATCTACGGATTTTTTATAAACTTAACAAGATTTTTTTTATCATAAGTGTGAACTTGCCGACAAAGCCATTCCCTCTCTTTTCTTCTATGTTGTCTGTATTAAATTATATTTAATAATTAATTCTATGCTATCTGTATTAAAATAAAACCATTTATGCTCACAAATATCAACTTTTTGTGAGGTTAATCGATTTCAAATTTTAATAGCTCAGTAAAGACTAAAGTCGTAAAAAGTAAAAAAAGTAAAAAATATATCGAGAAAAAGCGAAGACTAGTCTTCGCTTTTCCTCGATATTTCTTTTCGAATTGCTCAAAGTTTTTAGTTGTATAGTTTTCCATTGTTAAATAAATGACCCGGGTCTGAAACACCGTAATATATCAAATAAACTAACAAAAACCAGAAAATAAAGTCTATGTTAATAAGTCGTTATAATCAAGCTTGTAACGTATCTTTTTAGTATAATTATCCACAAATATTAAAATGTGTATTTAATAGATATTTTATTTATTTTTTACTAAAAATTATTTAATTAAAAAAAAAACAACACAAAAACAAAAATTGTCGATCCTCAACGGAACGGATATTTTGAAATAGCATCTACGGAATTCTACGGAATTTTTTATACCGAATCTCGGATTTGGAGAAATTTGATTAAAGGTTCTCATAACCGGTATTTAGAACAGGTACATCGGAACCCAAACCGGAACCGATACCGGATTTGGAACCGTACCGAAATGAGGAACCTTTATAAGAACCCTTTATAAAATCCCTGATAAAAAGACGGCCCTCGGGCCCCGGCAGCCCCGCTATTCCTGACTACGGTGGCGAACCTTTTTACTGGAAATGAGGCATTCCATCTTAGTCCTCACGGGTGACAACGCATCTGCATTTTGATTCGCAAGCGAGGATAGACGTAGATGTCTATGGGCCGCAGCAACCACTTACCATCAGGTGGACTGTGTGCTCGTTTGTCACCCTTATCCTAAAAAAAAAGAACACGGTAACGGCGGGCAGGGGGTGGGTGCTAAGATTCTCCGGTGGAGGTTCGGTCGCCACCTAAGACAACTCGATCTGGTAACATATCAAGTCAAGACAATGACAAGTCGCGCTAGGATATTATAAGTTATCTGAGGTCCGAAGAGAGAGGGAGGACACGGTAATTCTCTAATCCAGCAACTTGTTCTATCACCGGGAGGGCGACCATCTGTCCCAAGGAGGTGTCAGATTAATCCTCCACAAGTCTCTCGTTAACAACGTTGTAAAGATTAGGAGTGTGCCGACGAGGGTTGTGTACCTTATATTCAGAATCACCAAACGGTATTCGCTCAAGGTCATAGGTATACGTAGCAACCTCAGCCCATCCCGATGAAGAGGTGGAGGAAATTAATGAAAATATCTCTAGAGCCATGCGTTCCTCCAAAACCCACTTTAGGGTGTTAATGGGGAGACTTCAACGAAAAACTAGGCACAAAAGATAACGATGAGCTGAAGGTAGGAAAATTCGGGATAGGGCAACGGAACCGAGGTAGCCAGCAGCTGGCAGACTTCACGGAGAAAGAGGGACTCTTTATGATAAACTCTTTTTTTCAGAGGCGGCCTCATAGAAAGTGCACCTGATCAAGCCCCGACAGTTCAAAAGAAAAATTAAATTCACTTCATTACGACGACTAGACGGCAACTATTCAGTGATGACTCAGTGATTGCGAGGGTGAAAACTGGAAGCGATCACCGAATGGTGAGAGGCACCCTGAACCTAAACAGTAAGCTTAAGAAGTCATGTCTAATGAAGTCAACGCTCCGTCCCTCTCGTGCTCTAATCCAAATCCCTGAAAACTTTCAGCTTGAGTTACAAACTCGTTTTCAGTGCCTAGAAGACTATAATACAGTGGATCATTTGAATGACAAGCTCGTGGAAGCTGACCATGCGGTCGGAACTAAGTTTTGCAAGACTCGTCGCAGAAGAACACAAAAACTCTTCGATCACACTCTTAGAATCTCATGGCTGTTAGACGGGTAATAAAGATGTAGTCTTCAGTAGATTTGACAGCATACAGGCAACTGGATAGACAGATCTGCAAATGCATGCGACACGGCGGGACTTACGCAACTTCAATACAGCTCGTATTGAGAAGCGATCGAGCGGAACCAGGCCGCAAAAGGTTTTACCAGAGATTTGCCTGCCAGAAAGAGCCAACTGTCGATGCTGAAGACCGAATGTGACTGCATCGTTTCCGGGACAACTGAGATTTTAAATGAGATCGAGAGGTTCTACGGGCAGCTATACACGTCACAATGGAAGAATTCAAGGATAAAAAGTTAGACATATGTACATGTGTTATGCTCGAGTGAAACGTTTATTCAAAGCGGCGACGAAGTAAATCTTAAAATACCGAATTACAAATTAGCTGCTTACTATTCACGAAATTGCGAAAAAAGGGGTGGTTAATTCATCTTGGTCAAAATCCACTGACTCAAGAATACTCAACATTTGCAAGGAATTATCATTATCTAAAAGTTTTGAGTGCTGCGGTGCAGAAATACATATGTACAAATTGGTGGTTGTTAACATTTATCGGACACCGGACTCTGACGTAAATCTGTTCTTTATCAAACTCTAAGAACTTTTGCATAACTTACTTAAAAGTAAACCTAAACATAAAATAGTTATGACTGGCGATTGGAATATAGACATATTAAAGCCAACACGACAAAAACAACAAAACTCTTAAATGATATTCTAAAAAATTTAACTTATAAATGCACATAAATACTGCAACTCGTGGAAAGGCATGTCTTGACAAGATCGCCAGTAACGTGTACTATAAGGTCAAATCAGGCACACATCTTGGTTGCCTATCTGACCATGAAACAGCCCCAAACTATATCATTTGATATGAAGTTGATTAAAAAGGAGTATACTATACAGACAATTCATTACAGTGAAGAAAACTTGATCAAGTTTAGAAACTGTGTGTCTGCCCTATCTTTTTCAGAAGTATATAATAATAAAAATGCTAATGAAGCTTTCAACGAATTGTATAACGTGATTGATCTATTTAATAAACTCTGTTTTCCAATAAAGTTTGTTAAGATCTGTAATAAATTCAGATACCAGAAATGGCTTAGTAAAGGCATTAGACTTGCGGGCAAAAATAAGCGGCGTCTGTATATCCAATATACAAGAAGAAATAAAATTTCTAGATTATACCTATATATATATATATAAAATAAGCATACAAAAATACAATAAAATACTCAAAAAGTGCTTTTATAGGACTCAAAAATTACAAAACTAAAGAGTTTAAATAAAAAGCGACATGAAATATTATCAATGATAAAAAATTTAATGATATTGATATGATACGTATAAATGACATAAAATATAGTGATCCTAACGTAAGTATGCGTACAGATCAAGAACATGTTGTATAACTTTTGTTTTATAACACGTTCACATTATGTAACATTGTTTTTCATCATTGCAACATATAACAATACTGTACACATTAGAATAAGAATGCAATATAACAATGTTATATGACATTGTCGTATGACATTGTCGTTTGTCGTTCTGCCGTTCGAGTTATATACATATACATGTTATGTTATATAATGTGTACGCACCGTAATATGTGAATTGTTTGATAAATATGTTTATAGACATAACGTACTTAGAAAAGGACAATTTAAATTCTGACAAAATTAACATTCCATTCAATAAAAATTCAATATTCCTAACCCCAACCAATGAAAATGAAATAGCTTCTTTTATTTTATCGCTTAAAACAGCAATGCAGTTGGACATGATGGCATAAACAAACGTATACTAAAGGCATATGCGAGTGATTTAAGCCGACCTCTTGCCTATGTAATTAATTTGTCAATGGAACAGGGATCATTTCCCGATGTCCTTAAGTTATGTATAGTCAAGCCAATATACAAGAAGGCGATAAATGTGATATGAATAACTATAGACCGATAACTCTTACTTCAATACAATCTAAAAATCTATGAAAAAGTCATCTTCAAGCGCATTGATAGCTATATTACCTACTTCAAATAATATACTGACAGAAGAACAGTACGGTTTTTGCAAAGGTCACTCTACTACGTTAGCCTGCTACAATCTGGTACATTATGTCACAAAATGTATTAATCAAAAGATACCACTTATTGCTTTATTTCTAGACATGACCAAAGCTTTAGACTTTGTTCCACATAAAATATTACTGAATGAACCATATAGATATGGTATTAGAGGTAACGCTTATGACTGGTTAGACAGTTATCTGTATAATAGACAGCAATGTATTGAGCTAGCAACAATCGTTGAATCAAGACGGTGTACTTTCCGGTCAAAATATCGTGTCAACTCATGGGGAGTTCCATAGGATAGTATCTTGGGGCCCATGTTGTTTTTGATATTTATTAACGACTTACCAAATGCAACTCAACATTAATGTTGCATGTTCGCAGACACGACAGTGTAATAAAATGTGACGAAACAGAAAAATCCAATGTCATCATTAATGAGACTTTAAACAACCTAATCAATTGGCTACATTCAAAAAATCTCAAAATAAACATACAAAAAACAAAGGGCATCTAGTTTACTACTTACAAGCAAGGTCAATGGATGTGCTAGTAGATTATTGCAATAATACTGTTGAAATTGTTAATGAAGCTAAATTACTTGAATTTACTTTAGATAAACACTGTCACATAAATACATTTGTATATGCGCTACGACGACTCAGTAATGTATCATTCATTTAAACTACTCTCTCGGCCTACCATGGCTATGTATCATCACTATTAAGTTACGGCACTATATTGTGGGGAGGTTCAGTGGATGTAAACCGGGCTTTCACAGCCCAAAAGAAATGTATTGGGGCTATTTGCAGAGTACATTTTCTTGAAAGCTATTAACCCCTTTTCAAGAAACTTGGAATTCTTCCGCTACCGTGCCTGTATATAAAACGAATGTGTATTATTGTACGACAACACTCTCATTATTTTGTCACTAGAGAGCAATACAAAAATAAACCTACCAGACATCGAGTAAGGATCATGCAACCTAGAATAAGACTTCAACTATACATACGAAGCTGTTATTGTACGGCTATCAAAATTTAAATAAGCTTCATCCAAGCCTCAAAGCTCTGCCATTACCATTGTTTAAAAAGTTACATTCCTGGCTTGTGACTCATATTATTAATAATATGAGTCACAAGCCAGGAATGTGACCATAAAACTGACTTCAATAATACAATAGATACTTTAATTAATTGGGTTGACATACATAATTTAAAAATTAATTTAGACAAATATTTATATATACAATACAATTTAATAAATGCACTAATAATCAACATAATCTTAAACTAAATATACCAAAAATATAAGCAGCCAGACATACGAAATTTTTAGGTTTAATTATAGATGACGATATAAATTGGAAACCACGTGTAAACGATGTCTCTATCAAAATAAATAAATTCGTGTAATTTTTTTTATAGAATAAGGGTTACAAACGAGCACACAGTCCACCTGATGGTAAGTGGTTGCTGTGGCCCATAGGCATCTACATCTATCCTCGTTTGCGAATCAAAATGCAGATGCCTTGTCACCTGTGAGGACTAAGATGGAATGCCTCTTTTCCAGTAAAAAGGGTATCCGGTTCTCTACACTCACCATACGAAACACTGCAGTATTAAGCTGCTATTTTACGCTGGTATTCTGTGAGAGCGTGGTCCATCCCCGGTCGAGCCGACCCATTCGTGCTACAACTATACTATTAATATGCAGCATGCCTCTACCACGTATAAAGATGCACTTAAACAAATAAAAAACATAACAAACATAAACCGCTGTCATGTCCTACCATGCATACGTAGAATTATTCCTGCGGTATGGTCTTAAAAATAATGTGGGGCAACAGCACTGATCAAAATAAAGCATTTGTCGCGCAAAAAAAAATGCATTAGAGCGATATGTGGGCTAAAACCGAATGAATCGTGTCAACCGGTGTTTTAAAACTTGGCTTATTACCACCATCATCACTTATTACACACTAGTATATAAGTGTATACATGTTTGTGCAGAAGCACAAAACGTTGTTAACAACGGTATATGATGAAAATCCCCGTAGTCGCCGAGATATATATAGGCTTGTACTAAACGATAATCCTAGAATAAGAAAATATAATAAAAGTTGTTTATTTATGTCTAGACCTATTACCAAAAGCAGCTATAACGCAAAGACTCGAATTAAATATTTTACCAATTTACACGGAACTCTTGACAAAATTCAAAACCTTTGTTATGATAAATTTAGAGAGTATTTCGATGAAAGAAGCAGGGAAAAGGGAATATGGTATAAAACAAATCAAAGTCAGCCTCTTCGGATATATCCCGTGGTATAATAATATTGAAATGAATAGAAACCATATAATTGCTCTTCATAGGTTCGTTCTGGGCACTATCCCAATAAAAATTTGTATTTTTGATGAAAAAAGCAGACTCGCCCAATTGCGATATTTGTCATATTATAGAAGATGTCCAACATATGCTAACAGAATGTGTCAAATATTTGATATTGGAAAGGGAGAATCTGGTGCAAAAATTTAATATCAATTTGGATGAAACGGGTTGGTTTTTGAGTATACTTGCGGAGCCACACTCAGCGATAGCAAAATCATTCATTTCCATATTCTTACCACATTGATTCCCCCTTTCTAAATAGCATTTGTGTAACAGGAACAAGTTAGGTTACGATAAGGCTGACATATCCTTGTAGGATAAAAGCCTTATTAAATAAAGAAAGATAATAAAAAAAAATAAAAAAATTATGTGTGTTCACTTATATAATAAGATACCTAATTACTTAAAAATAATTAAAATTAAAATTGTATCAGTGGCTAAATAATTGTAATTTCTATAGTATTAAGGATTTTTGTAGCCAAAAATATTAATGTTAAAAAAATTGCATGCTGTGTATAACCGTAGGAAAATATGCTGATCTGAAACGTTCTGTCTTCTTTATATACCATGTTTTATATATATATATATAAATCTTTTATATACCATGTTTTATGAAAATAATATATTATTATTATTTTGGGGTATTTATAGAGTATTCTCATCTGGTTGGGATGAATAAATATAAATATATTAAAGGAAATAATAAATATAAATATATTAAAGGAAATAATAAATAAACATAAATATATATTTAATATATTAACATAAATAAATAAAATCCCAACCAGATGGAAGCCCTCGGCAGGGGAGATCAAACGACCGAGGGTTAGGGAGAAAGGGAAAGAAACTGGCGGACGATGCGGGCGGTATCGAGGAACACCGCCTTCTACATTTGAGCCCGGAGCGGTCCGTCACGGAGTCCCAGTCGCCTCAGATGACCCGAAAGACTGACCGTGATTAACCTGTTTGCAGAGACGACTACAGGAATAATTTCGGTCGGCAGACCACCCAACATGTAGGTCACCTTGTGATCCAGGTCCAGATATTTTGTTTTCAATATCTGTTTCGGCTTCCACGAGGTTCTCCTCATATGGAATGGTAATGTCGACCAAAAATATCCTTGACTGTGTCCGGCCCACCAGCATAATAACAGGCTTATTCGCAAGAATAGTTCTGTCTGTGATGATGGCCCGGTCCCAGTACAGCCTGGGGCGGTCATTTTCGAGCACGGCTTCCGGCAAGTACATATAATAAGGCAGTTTTCGAACCACGAGACAGTATTTCAGAGCGAGCTCCTGGTGTAGAATTCTGGCTACTAGGTTGTACCTGTGCAAGTACTCAGAGTTAGAAAGCGCCGAACAACCAGAGATGACATGAATAAGTGAGTCACCGGGATGGCGACAAGCTCGACAGATGTCGACGGTGCCATCCTTTAGGACGTATCTCCGATAGTTGTTGGTCTTAATAACCTGATCCTGTATTGTATAGACAAAACCCTCAGTTTCAGTGGAGGAAGGCAACTGTGTCCACGAAAGGCTCATGAAGAGCTTTATAGAACCTTCCATGGAGCTCCTTCTCCTTCCATACGGTTTCCCGGTCGGAAATGCACTGTACCACGGGGTCTTGCCATTGCTCGTTGGCTAAGGATAGAGGGGTTAACCCTTGACCACACGAAATAACGTCTCTGTAGAATGGATCATCCGATTTCGCCAGGAAGTAATTACGGAGGCTGCAAACTTCGAGGGCGCTTTTAAAGTCGCGCCCACCGTGTTTCCACGGCAAGTACAGCCTCATTACTGACGATCTCGTTCAGTTCGGTCTGAGTCCAACTGAGTATGCCAAAGGTATACATGAGAACAGGCATGACCCAACCGTTATATGCGTGTGTCTTATTAACGCCCGACAAAAGACTGTGAAGCACTTTTGTCAAGCGTACATAAAACACATCGCAAATTGACTGTTTCATGTCCGCCTCACCGATACCTATGTTCTGTGACATACCCAGGTATCGGTATGTTTCAGCCTCGGAAAGGGTCCTTATGTCGATGGGTATAGGTGAGTCTATGTTTTCAGAGTTAGCAACCCTACCCCTTTTGACATGGAGGATCGCACACTTATCCGTCCCCAGCTTCATTCTGATTGAATTGATTAACTCACAAGTAATGTTCAATTCCATAAGATGGGAGCGACTGGAGGCGAATAACTTGTGATCAATCACATATAATAGAAAAAGTTGGTCACTTTTGTCCCTCCTTTCAGAAGCTGCAATCCTCTCCCGGAGGCCTCCAGTAAGGTACAAAGCGGGTTCAGAGAGAGGCAGAACCAGATTGGACTCAGACAATCCCCTGGAAGATACCCCTTCTTATCTCTATGCGGTTCTCCGCAGTCGTCATCCGCTCGCCCAGATGACAAAGAATCGTACTCTACTGCCCCTTACACTGTCCGAGGAAGTCTCTAACTGTACAGTCAACCTTGTACAGCTCGAGGAACCTCTTTAGTCATGCATAGGGCACCGAGTCGAATGCCTTTCTGTAGTCTATCCAGGCGGCGGAGAAGTTACGACGGTGGCGCTGAACCACTTTGCCAATGGCCGTGTCAATGAGGAGTGGTTCCTTGGTTCCACGACCACCGCCCCGACGTCCATTTTGAGCGCGTGACATCACCTGATTTAGCTCTAGGTGACAAGTGATTCATTTGAGCGCGAGCGCTCAAAATGGATGTCAGTGTCTTATATATGGCGGATAGACACGTGATGGGGCGGTAATTGCTCGGGTCTGTGATATCCTGATCTTTTGGAACCAAGTGAGTGATCCCAGTAGTGAAGAGGCTTGGGAACGACTTTTGGTCGAGAGCTCTTGAAACTGTTGGGCGAGCAAGCGTGACATACCACGAGCCCCTTCAGCCAGTAGTGATGCAGCCCGTCCAGTCCCGGACTTTTCCAGTTTGGGGCCCTGCGGACTGCACCAGTTACGTCATCCGGCGTTATGATGACGGGCTCCATGGGCGTAACACTCGCACACTGCCTCGCCACAACTTCCGTCCAAGGGCCCTCGTTGTGGTTTATGGGCTCTGACCACAGGCCACGCCAGAATGCGACAGTGTCGGCCTGGTTCGGTGCTTTGCCCGTTCCACATACCATTGGTCGCTCCAATGATTCATAGAGCCTCTTCTGATCACTCTGGAAGAGACGATTCTGGTTGAAACGCCTTGACCTCTTGGTTTATCGCCGATTCCGCTTCCCTCAAACAACGATACTTTGTTTCAGGAATTGATTGAATTGATCAGAGATTGAAACGAATTGATTTATTCGGATGTTCTCTGAACGAGTTCACAAAGACTACCTTGTCATTTCTATGTTTTAGTTTATAAACTTATTATACCTAACATAACTAAAGTATGACTTATCTATCGTATTAGTAAAATCATGTAATGATATCTAGTAATAAGTGGATATGTAATAAATAAATTACCTGACCTGAAGCTTGTCAGTCTGCCGATGAGGGCCCTTGCCTTTGCGATACGGTCCTCAATTCTTTGTCTCTAGGCAGGATAGAATAGAATAGAATAGAATGATTTTTATTCAATATGGATTATTACATAATACTTATTGAAAGTCATTATTTTATTTACCACTGGTTCGGAAAATACCTCCTGTCCTG
Organism: Parnassius mnemosyne; assembly: GCA_963668995.1. NCBI lineage: Eukaryota > Metazoa > Arthropoda > Insecta > Lepidoptera > Papilionidae > Parnassius > Parnassius mnemosyne. The sequence continues at coordinate 13,587,169 of CAVLGL010000057.1, forward strand.
GGAAGAACCAGCAAGAAACCCAGCGGGACTTTTTTTTTTAAACATAATTTCACTTAACAATAATTTTGATTATACAATTTTAAATGAATTTTCATAGAACCAGCATGGTGGCGATCACCTTATTCCCAGGGGTTATTTTCACTCATGTATTCCTTGATATTATAATAACCCTTTTTGTACAGTTTTTCTTTAATAAAACTTTTAAACTTGTTTATTGACAAACTTTGAACATGTTCTGGGATTCTGTTGTAAAAGCGTATACATTGCCCCATAAATGAATTACTAATTCTGTGGAGTCTTGTAAGTGGCATTACAAGCTTATGTTTGTTCCTAGTGTTTAAGGTATGAACATCCTTATTCTTATTAAAGCTATTTATGTTTTTATGTACATACATTACATTTTCATAAATATATTGCGATGCCAAAGTTAATATGTTTATTTCTTTAAATTTTTCTCTAAGGGACTCTTTACAATTTAGATTATAAATCGCCCGTACGGCTCTCTTTTGCAAAACAAATATAGCTTCAATATCAGTCGCATTACCCCATAGCAAAATTCCATAAGACATTACGCTATGAAAGTAACTAAAATACACTAACCTAGCTGTCTCAACATCTGTGAGACTTCTAATCTTTCTTACAGCATATGCTGCTAGGAATGGCGCTACTTTGTCTAGTAGCGCATCCAGCCGTGGGAAGTTTGGCGACAAAAAGAATTGAGTCCGTCTCGCAAAGGTCCCAGCTGGCTTCCAAATAGGTCACCAGCATTGGGTTAAGAGCCTGCACGACAGCCCGATTCCGCTTACTAAGGGGTATGCGGGATTTTCTAGAGGCGTACAGCGCGCTTCCGAAATCGCCTCTTCCAATCTGCTTATTATTATTATTATTATTATAACAACCGTCGGTAAAACTAAAGAGTCATCATATCATTTACCTCAGGTATAGTGAACTAACTGAAAAAAAAAAACATGAAGCTTATTAAAAAACCGTAAGTCTCCCGCTCACTGGCTCTCACACTAAAGGGCAAGGGACAGTAGGTAGCGATTAGAACGAAAGAACAGTTTTAGTTTAGCGGACGGTGTACGTGACGCGGCGTTCGTAGGGTCGTGTGATTCATGCATAAACACAGCGAAGGGCTTCATTCATACTCGTAAATGTAGGGCATGGAGACAGGGTAACGGCACACCCGTATTTGTACGATATATTTCGTAACCGAGTGACGTAACTAAAGATACTAAAGATGAGAGTATTCTGTCACTTGCAACGGCCTTGCATTTATTTATGTTAGTGTAATTAATAATGTAAATTTGTTTTAGAGACAGAACAATTCGTTACAGAAACAAATAAATTCTTTATCTATCTAGCTATACATATATATCTAGCACACTTCTTTTGATTCTAAATACATTATATAAAAAATACGTAAAATATATCACGACGTGCATATTTTTGCAGAACATTGCAATATATCTTTTTTTTATACTTAAAAAAAATTTAATTGATTGTGCATTTTTGTTTGAGTGAATATTAAAATTATTACTATAATCACATAATTGTATATTATTAGAAGAAACATGATGAACAAAAGTCATGGATTTCAAATTTATTTTTAATAGTTTAAATAGGTACCGTTTTCTATCGACTTCGAACCGGAGGAGATACTCAATCCGACTGTATGTTTTTTCCTCATAACTTTTTTCTGGGTGTACCATTTCGATGATTCTTTTTTATTTGAAAGCTGGTGCTTCTCATGTGAGCCCATATAAAGTTGATCAAGGTCTGACCAATAGTTTTTGAGTTATTCCTAATAATTTATATTGCAGTCGGTTGCACAAAATTTTTAATTTTTAATTATTGTTTGTAACCTTTAGTTCCACTTAGGAAAATTATCATCATGGACAATGTAAAGAGAACCGTGGAATAGAATCTATAAGAGAAATATAAAAGAAAATCACTAGCAATCCTATTTACATTGTTAATATTCGTATTTCCATTAATCATTAAAGGGAAGATAAAATGCTTGTGTTAGAACTCGTATCCAACAGCTATCGAATGGCGGATTCGAACTCACGATTTCGTCCGTACACTTCACGAGTAATGCAAGAAAATTCTCTGGTCTAAATTTCAACAATTATTTTGGGAGATCTTGGGAAAGTCAAATGGAAGTTTTGAAAATATTTGGATAAATTGGGAAGAAAAAACAGCATTAGGATATAGTGATGTGCTTGTAATATATGTATAAGTTAATACACCAAGTTAAAAGGGTCCCTAGAGAGCCCTCTTACCAATAAGGAAGATTGACGGAGCGCTGCGACCACTTTTTTTTATAGAATAAGGGTGATAAGCGAGCACACAGTCCACCTGATGGTAAGTGATTGCTGTGACCCATAGACATCTACATCTATCCTCGATTGCGAATCAAAATGCAGATGCGTCCCAATGGAAATGTCACCCGTGAGGCCTAAGATGGAATGCCTCGTTTCCAGTAAAAAGGGTCTCCGGTTCTCTACACTCACCATACGAAACATAGCAGCATTAGCGGTATTCTGTAAGAGCGTGGTCCTTCCCCGGTCGAGCCGACTCATTCGTGCTACAACTATACCAGTAATATAGCTGTAGCATGACTCTACCACGTAAAACAAACCATTTCAAGTGACGCCGACTCCGCTTAACTACTTTACAGTCACTCTCCTTAACAGCCTGTAAAAGTTGCAAATAATTTTAGATACATAATGTGTGCGTGAGTGCATGGATCAATTATCATCATTACAGCCCTTCACATTCCACTGCCTGCACATTGGCCGCTCCCAGCCGGCTCCCAAGTAACGCCACAAAGCACGGTTCTAAACAACCTGAATCCATCGACTTCCTGTATGTTCTATAGGTGGTCACTTCATGCAAACATTGCTTTAAAATCGCGCAGTTACGTTAAGTAGACAACGTTGCTAAAAATAACTCTTTCTTATCATGGGGTGGTTTTATTAACTATTATTCTGGACAATACTTAATTTACTTGACTGCTTTGTAGGTCTAGTGGCCGTAAAGCCGATTTCTGATCATGAGGTCCCCGGTTGGAATCCCGGGTCGGCCCAAAAAATCAGTGATTGAGTTTTTCTGTCCAGAAATTCTCAGTTGCAGCCCTGAGTCAAGAAGCTGGCGGTGTTTGCTTGGCACTGCGCCTGATCTCTCTCCAGTCGTGTCGGATTACCGTCCCATCGGACTATGAGAGTGACAGAATAGAGAGTGCACCTGTGTTTGCTTGCGCATACACTTGGGTACTATAATCCAGTCCTGCCCCGATGGCTAGTCTCCGTTGAGGCTGACTACCGTGATCGAAATTTTGTTCTAGCGAACATGATTATTTTAGTATAAACATGACAAATATATTTTTAATTTGCCTTACGTGACGCCATGTTTGTCTCTGTTGAGACTGGCTGCCATGACCGAAATTCGGTCTGGGTGACATTGTTACTTTATGTAGACATAAATACATAAAATATGCTCTCTTTAATTTTTGAGCAAAATAAGAACTAGATCTAGATATAGAGAAACCTAGTAGGATAAAATACTCTTGAGCTCTCATTAATTATTAAAGGTATACCAGTTGTATGAAAATCACCGATTTTTTTCTGTATTAGTTACTATAAACAAATATAGGTACTTTTGATATGCACCTTATGCCAATTCCAACCATACACAGTGAGAGTGAAAGGTATAACAATATATATAATACATATGGTTATAACTTTTTTACATCCAGCCTTTATTTTAATAAAAAGATAAATTGCCTTTATTTATTTAATATATTTGTAGTCTCTTCCTTTGACCTAGGTCAAAACAAAGTTGATTACCCCTTTCTCTACATCATTCAAAACACGACGTCTTACATAATGCACTTCACGTTTTAATAAACTATTGTTTAATGTTTTTCTCATAGAGGTGCCACTTTTAAAACGTAATGATTATATAGGTACTCTTTGGCTACTTTATATTATTATAACGGAGTTCAAAAAGGTCCTTTAATCGACGCGTATGTTTTATATGCATATTCACCAATTTCTCGGAAACGGCCGAGCTGATTTAATGATTTTTTTTTATGCAAAAAGTTATACCTCAGAGGTGGTCTCAAATTTTTTAAGATATATTTATTAATGAAAAAATTTTTCTTCTAATAATAAATATAATTTGAAGAAAAACTTTCATCCCTAAGGATGGAAGAGCAACGGATACATTTTTTTTTATTTGAATTTGTGATACTTAAGACAAAAAATAATGAAACAATAACCCACTTCAAAAACTGACAAGAATAAAATTAACTTCTACATTAATTTAAAGCCGGTTTTTACTTTATGTTAAAAGTTAAATGTTTCTATTTATAATTTAACTCACCTTATGTTGAAAACAAAAGCATTTTATGCACTTGTTTTAAAAAGAAGAAAAAAGCAAGTAAATTGCAAACAATTCGTTATGTTAAGAAAATTATAAACCATGTTGATTTTGAAAACGTTTCGAATTTTTTATGTACTGACCTTACCTTGCTATGTGGTATTAAAAATAAGAGATGTGTGTGTAGTGTTTATTTTTATGAAGCATCCATGAAATTAATTGACGTTTATATTTGACCTCCACATGACGTCATAAAGTAGGCTGAATGAAGTGAGGTCAGTATCCAGTAATTTAAAAACCATATTATCTTGCTTGTCACGTTATCAAAGTCTATATAAATAGGGCTAAATCTTTGCTGGATTTCTAATTTAATGGGTTAACATTCACAATACCCCTTGCGATGCCCATTGCTTTTCTGCGGGGGACTGTCTTTCAAAACTTTACTATTTATTTTGAATATTAAACATTTTATGCAAGGTAGACGCTGCAGCTATAATATGGTTGCAGCACGTATGAGTTCTTTCGTCCGGGAAAGAACCATGCTCTCTCAGAATACTACTTAGTAATAGCAGCTTAATGCTACTGTTACGAATGGTGAGTGCAGAGAACTGGGAGTATTTTATCGGTAACGAAGCCTATTATCTTAGTCCTCAGGGATGACAACGCATCTACATGTTAATTATTAATCTGTGTCTATGGACCACATCATCTGTTACGGTAGACTGTTTGCTCGTTTGTCACTCTTATTCCATATAAAAAGGTTAGCTCGCCAATTAATTTACAAAATATCAGCACACAATATCATCATATTTTTATACGTGGTAGAGCCATGCTGCAGCTATATTAGTAGTATAGTTGCAGCTCGAATGGGTCGGCTCGACCGGGGAAGGACCACGCTCTCACAGAATACCAGCGTAAAGTAGCAGCTTAACGCTGCTATGTTTCGTGTGGTGAGTGTGAAGAACCGGAGACCCATTTTTACTGGAATAGAGGCGTTCCATCGTAGTCCTCACGGGTGACAACGCATCTGAATTTTGATTCGCAAACGAGGATAAATGTAGATGTCTATGGGCCACAGCAACCACTTACCATCAGGTGGACTGTGTGCTCGTTTGTGACCCTATCCTATAAAAAAAAACACAACATAAGGAATCTATTTCTGTTCTAACTTGGTAGAGCCTCACTGCAGCTATATTATGGTTGTAGCACGAATGGGTCGCCTTAACCGGGGTAGGACCACGTTCTCACAGAATACTAGCGTAAAATAGCAGTTTAACCTCTCAGATCCCGACATTGTATCTGACCAACTCCGTCAGACCTGTGGTCATCCCAAGGTCAATAATATTTTTTTTAATTCTCAAAACCAGGCCCTGTCAACTAATGTATGGAACCTATGCGGCATAAATAACAGCGCAATTAAATAAACTACGTCGGCTTCCTAGGTCGATGTAGTACTTGACAAACCGTGTAGATGGCGATGTTACTGAATTAATTAATTAGTAAAAAATAAACAATATTTAAAAACAAATTAAGAAGAACAATATTAAAAAAAAAAACAAGATTTTAAAATCAATAGGTCAATAAAACTCCCATTTTAGGGGTTTTCAAATAACTTGAAATCTGGTAAAACGAATTTTACAAATGAAGTAATTCTGCAACAGCACCTGCAGACCAGACCTGGGAAGCCAACGTAGTTCTCTCCGAATTTATTCAATGGCACTGGCGGAAGGTCGTCATTTGAAGTAAATTCTCTTAAGGGGCTACTCCATGCGAACGACCTTGAGCATTTGGTGTGCCGCGGCTGCCGCGCCGACTCGCTACAATATAATATCGCGTAACAAATATATAAGACGCCACCTACTGTAAGAACGTAGTATTTTTTCAACTATTTTATGGAAATACATACAGCGTACAGCGATAAATGTATTTAAATTTTTTTATTCGGTATATTAGTTGCATTATATTAGAATTATGTATTCTCATATATTATCTAATTATGAAATTTTATAATTAATTATATATTAAAAATGAAGCATTGAAAATTGTGAGTTTAAAAGATACCTACTCACTATAGGTAAATAGATAGATAGCTCGCCTTTTGTACAAATATTTGGTGCATTAAAGAATTAAAGAATAAATAAATAAATAGGATGTTTCGTAGATGTGTTTTTGATTATTGTTAATTTTTACGTGTCACGTATTGAAAAGTAACATACCTACCTACAAATTTTTGAACTGAGCACCTTTAAATTAGCCTGCTTATTACTTATGCTGGCAGCCATTATGACTTTAAAATAAACCTGTGCGACTTTAAAACAAAAGTAGATTTAATTATTCTTACTGAATACTGAACTGACAAGCATATTCCGCAAATTAATTCATTTATTTCATTTAATACAACTAAACACTTAAATCATGCTGATGGAGTGGTTGCTTTTATTAGAGATACAATCGCGGCTTCAATAACTGAAATAAAACTTACCCATGCGTCATGCTTACAAATTACCACGTCTGAACTAATTATTATTGGCATTTATCGTTCCCCATCAATTAAAAACGCTGACGATTTTATAAACTCTTTGAATTCACTTCAATATAATTATTACAGGTGACATAAATATTAACTTAATATTTAAAACGGATGAAACAACACAAGAACGCAATAATAGAACAAATTATCTTAATATGCTTGCCATGCACGGAATGCTACCAGGACATCTCCTACCAACAAGAGGAGAAAATTGTCTTGATCATTTCATAATAAAATTTAGTAAAGGTTATAAAACAGCGTCCATTGCAGTTATTGACTCTAGTATCACAGACCACTTTACAATTTTGGTTAAAATATCAAATATAAATATCAATATTAAAAAGAAAACTAAATTAACTACAAACTTCGAAGAAGCACTTAAAACTCTAAAAACCACAGATTTATCTAACTTATTAACAGTTAACGACCCGAATTTCATAGTAGAGCAGCTCACATTAACTATGCAGAAGTGCCTTCAATCCAACATGAAACAAATTTCGATTCCTAGAAAAAATAGAATAATCAAACCTTGGATTACCCTGGGAGTTCTCCGCTGCATTAAAAATAGGAACGATATGCAACGTAAGGTAAAATTAAATCCAGAAAACGAGATTTTCAAAATCACATATAAACGTTACCGTAATTTTTGTAATTGCTTGATTAAAAAATTAAAACGTAACTATGACAAAAATCAACTAAAACTAGCTATCAGAAACCCAAAAAAACTATGGCAGACGATCGATAGTCTTACTCAACGCAAACCTGCCAAAGTTCAAAGCCTGGATCTTCTGAAACTAACTTTATCCCCCCAGGAATCTGTTGACACTGTTAACAGCTACTTTGCTACGGTAGGGCAACAGTTAGCAGAAGGAAATATTAAAAACACAACACAACAAGCTACTAATACTAATATCATAACAAATACTCAAGTTACATCTTTTGTTATTTTTGACACCGAACGTGAAGAGATATATAGTCTGCTCATGTCCATGAAATCAGACAGTGCCCCTGGTTACGACAATATACCAGCTCATTTTCTAAAAAGTGCCCATAAAGAGATTATACCAATTCTTGTTCACCTAGCTAACCTTTGTTTTGAACAAGGCGTCTTCCCGTTAGCTCTTAAACAGACTATTATCACACCTGTATATAAAAGTCGTGACAAGTTTAATCCTTCAAACTATAGGCCGATATCGGTGATATCTGTAATAGCAAAGATACTTGAGAAATTAATAAACATTAGATTAATAAAGTTTTTTTCAAAATTTAATATACTTTCAACATCACAATTCGGCTTCCGTCAGAATCTATCTACGGAAGACGCAATTATAGCACTGACTTCCCGTACGGTAAACCATGTTGATTACGGAAGAAAATGTCTAGCTGTCTTCTTAGATTTAAAAAAGGCCTTCGACACAGTTTCCGTCCCTATTCTACTACAAAACCTTTACAATCATGGTGTTAGAGGTATTCCGCTAAAACTTCTTGGTGACTATCTCAGCAATCGTAAAACTCGTGTCAAAATCGGCTCAATAACTAGTTCTGAGGCTACTGTCACATATGGTGTCCCGCAGGGCAGTGTGTTGGGGCCCACTTTGTTCTTGGTCTACATCAATAGTTTGTGTAATATGCAGATAGAGGGTGGTGACATCTTCTCATATGCGGACCATACAGCTATTGTTTTCTCTGCTAATGATTGGCAGCAACTTAAAAATCGTGTGGAGACTGGCTTAGTAAAATTAGGATCCTGGTTAAACAAAAACCTACTCACTTTAAATTTACTTAAAACTAACTATATATGTTTTACCAAATACACAACGCGCAGCCCCCAGATTACTTTAATATTAAGCTACATTATTGCAATAATCACTCGGTCTCGGATTGCTCTTGTCCTGAGTTAAAAATCATCATATATCAGTTAGGCATCAGCATATAGAGCAACTCACAAGCAGAGTTAGGAAATTAATCTGGTCATTTAAGACTCTGCGACACGTGGCTCGACTGGACCTTCTACGTAAAATCTACCGCGCACTTGCCGAATCAGTTATTACCTACTGCATATCAGTTTGGGGAGGTGCGATAAAAACGAGTTTCTTAAATCTGGAAAGAGCACAAAGAGCTCTTCTGAAAGTAATGTTTTTATTACCATATAGATCCCCAACTGATAACTTATATCTGAATAGTGGTCTCTTATCTGTAAGAAAGTTGTACCTACTACGCATTGTCATTAGAAAGCACAAGTCGATTTCCTATGACCCAAAAAAAAGCAATCGTAGGACGATCGTTAATGTTGTTCCACAGCCTCGGGTTAGATCGGTATTTGCAAAGAGGCAATATAACAGTCAGTCTGCTTACATATATAATAAACTTAATAAAAAACTCAATATTTACCCTCTATCACATATTGAATGTAAAAAGACACTAGAGAAATGGTTAATGACAAAAAACTATGAAGAAATTGAGTGTCATTCATCACCCATAAGCGCAACTGAGTGCTATGCAACTTTTGGTGACAGTTAGAGAAAGTTATTCATTGAACAATGATAACTTCTGATCCCAAGACACAGTCGTAGGGCTAACAAACCAACAAACGAATATGTGTAATATTCCACACTATAATATATAATTCACAAAGATACATATTCTATACATACATGCACCATGCACTATACATGCACCCACATGCACACATATAACATACACAAACACACACACAAACACACAAACACACAAACACACAAACACACAAACACACACAAACACACACAAACACACACAAACACACACAAACACACACAAACACACGCACAAACACACGCACACGCACACGCACACGCGCACGCGCACGCGCGCACGCGCACGCGCACGCGCACGCGCACGCGCACGCGCACGCGCACGCACACGCACACGCACACGCACACGCACACGCACACGCACACGCACACGCACACGCACACGCACACGCACACGCACACGCACACGCACACGCACACGCACACGCACACGCACACGCACACGCACACGCACACGCACACGCACACGCACACGCACACGCACACGCACACGCACACGCACACGCACACGCACACGCACACGCACACGCACACGCACACGCACACACACACACACACACACACACACACACACACACACACACACACACACACACACACACACACACACACACACACACACACACACACACACACACACACACACACACACACACACACACACACACACACACACACACACTGGTGCGCACGCAAGCACCATATTTATAACCCTAAATTCATTGTTGGTATTTTTTTTATACTTTTATAATTTAATAACTAACTTTCTATTAGTCTTTGCCTTAACTTAGTGTTGTATACCCACTGTTTGGAAGAGTGGTGCTTCCTAGTACAAGCAAATCCTTTGCTTAAAAGGAAGCTCCAACCACAATTTGATGTAATAGATTAAGTTATGGAATAAAGAATTTGAATTATCCTCGCCCCAATGATTGATGAGGATGAAAATCAATTTTATTTCTACATACGTAATTATATTTATTTATACATAAGGGTAACTTTAATAAAGGTAATACAAAAATCAACAAGAAGTATAAGGGTTCAATCTTTCAATTTCAATTGTAATAAAACGTTACCTCCACACTAGGATTTTCTCCTGTGTCGTGGAGGCAGTTTACAAATATAAATTGCACAATTATTTGTAGGCCATACAAATACTTGTTCCGTGCGAGATTCGAACCCGCGGCCCCCAGCGCAACAACTGATTGCTAAGCCACTGCGCCACGGAGCCGTCGCCGGGTTATAGCTAAAGTGACCATACGTCCCGTTTTGAACGGGACTGTCCCTTTTCTCGGTCACCTGTCCCATTGTCCCCAAACAAAGCTCCGGGACACAACATTGTCCCGTAACTCGTTGGATGGAAGTATTCAAAGTCAACAATCTTCAACATAATTTTTTTTAATCGAATATATTTTATGTCTACCTGGTACGAATGCTCCGGTAGAAAGAGTATTTTTTTATTTTGAATAAATTGTGGACGTCTGAAAGAAACACTTACGGTTCCAGAGTTCTAAAGGCGATGTTGTTAACAAAGATAACAATAAAAAAACTTGAGCAGAATTTTATTCTTATTTAAAATCATCACCAACTTTATTAAAGCAAATTTAATCCACTGACAAATGTAATTAATAATTAAAAAAAATATGTTGCATTTAATAAATACCGTCTATACCGAATATAATTTTATAGTGAACACTAATTGTATAAAGTTATAGTTTTTAGAGTATAAATAAACCCATGTCCTGTTTTGAGTTAAAAAATAAATGGTCAGTTTAGTCTTTTTAGTTAAAATTAGTTTTAAAAATTTTTAGATAGTAAAAAGTAGGTATATTAGTACCTATTTAGATACTTTTTACCGAATTATAAGTATAGAACACCTTATGTACTCAATTATTTTTTGAAAATGAAGAAAATACAAGCAATAAATAATTAAATTTAATAAAATTAATTAAATTAGCAAAAAACTATAACTTAGTAATACTAATTATAACTTAGAACATAAATGAAAAACTCATAACTGACTTTTGGTCCGACCCAGGATTCGAACCCGGGACCTCATGATCAGCAGTCGCACTACTACAACCACTAGACCAACGAGGTGGTACTATACCTAATAAGATATTGTGGTTGGGTGATAATATTGAATTAGCCTTTTATAGTGTAAATTATAATATTTGTCGAAATTTTAATTATGAATTCGAATCTTACATGCTAATGGTGCTTAATTTTTTATTTGCATTTACTTCAAAGAAAATACACGCAAAAAGCTTCATCGCGCAGTAAAAAACACAACAAATATATGTATAAGTAATACGAAAAATTATACCCCAAAACAAACAAATAATATTACCTATAAATAACCTAATAAGTAATAATATTATCGACTGATAAGATGACGTGATCGTGTGCGCTGGCAGACGCTCTAACGACACGGGTTCCACGTGTAAGAGCTCAGGGCTCACTGACTCCAGCAAGCCCGTGGGCAGTAAATACGCCCAGATTTTAAAATAATTTCTTAATAAAATCAAATTTTGGCCTTTTGAAAAAAAATTTACTATAGAAATGTTAATTAATAAATTGCCTATCCATTGGTGTAAATCGCAAAATAAAATAATACTTACTTTACGAGGAGATGCATGTTATCAATAATAATTTCACATTTATGTGATTTCGTTGTAAGGAGATTATATTAATATTTATTCCTTTAAAAAAAAAATTGGATATAGCTTTTATGGAATCAAGATTTTGTAGAAATATAATGTGTTTTTTATTTGTTGATATATCTTTTAAATAAAAAGTAGATAGCTCCTAAAAACCGCACAAATAACGATTAGCGCGACATTTTGCTCAACCTGCGCCTTAATTTATAGAAGCTTAATTTAGTAACGAGGCTAATTCTTATAAAATTTTTAGGATTTTAGTTGTTTAACTACACATTTAAAAAATAATTGTTCTGAAGGGTCTATAAATCTGGTACCAAAGTGGACCACTAGGGCTACACAGATTAATGCTGTTTCGTATGGTGAGCGTAGAGAACCGACAACCCTTTTCCTGAAAACGAGGCATTCCATTTTAATCCTCAGGGATGACAACGCATCTGCATTTTGATTCTTAATCGATAATTGTACATAGATGTTTATGGGCTACAGTATCCACTTACCATCAGGTGGACTGTGTGCTCGTTTGTTACCCTTATTCTAAAAAAAAATAATGTGTAGATTTCTTAGTGCGAATAAAAACATTTTTTTTTTGTACATAAAAGCTTGAAAATCACTAAAGCAATACATTGTTCAGCGTTTATGCATATAAGAACGTACATAATATAATCGCAGTGAAACACCGCACTATTGATTCACACAACTGGTTCGATATGCAATGTTTACATTCGCTAATGGACGTATATACCTAGTAAGGTAAAATCCACTTGACAATTACGCGTCTTTATTGGATGCATTAATTACTCGTGTACCTAATAATTAACTAATTGAAGATTGGATAATGTCAGGGTTTTAATGATGACCGACTATCATTTATTTGTTTTAATACTATGCAGTTACGTAACATTTCGGTATGAAAACTTTTAAGGTAGGTATAGTTATTGCATTTTTGCTAAAGGTGATAGAAAATGCAAAGGGTACAAATATCTTCGCAGCAACAGTGAGACGTGCCGATCAGAAAGAACTTTGTCGTCTACGATATATGGGTGCCGTCAAATTAAAGGAACTGGCACTGGGGTCCTCGTCCTGAGATGAGATCAGTTTTCTACGTGAGGCCGAACTAGAGCCTTGTAAACTTTAAAGCAGTGTGCAGGGATGAAGCTGTACTGTCCCGCTCTACTGAGCCAATTTGTCAAATATTAATTAATTTGTACGTGGTAGAACCATGGTGCAGCTATACCAGTAATATAGGTAGTTGTAGCACGAATGGGTCGGCTCGACCGGGGAAGGACCACGCTCTCACAGAATACCAGCGTAAAATAGCAGCTTAACACTGCTGAGTTTCGTATAGTGAGAGTAGATGTAGAGAACCGGAGATCCTTTTTACAGGAAACGGGGCATTCTGTCTTAATCCTCACGGATGACAACGCATCTGCATTTTGATACGTAGTTGAGGATGCATGTAGATATCTATGGACCACAGGAACTACTTACTATCAGGTGGACTGTGTGCTCGATTGTCACCCTTATCCTATAAAAAATATAAGACCATGGATCGCACCACCTTCAAGTATAGGTGGCAGCATATATTTAGGCTACCTAGTCTAACTAGACGACTTATTGATTTTTAACCGACTTCAAAAACAGAGGAGGTAATAAATTCGACCGTTTTTTTATATATGTATCTGTATCTCAGAATTTTTCTAGGTGAAACGATTGATGATTCGCTTTTCATATAAATTTGATCAAGATTTAACCACTCGTTTTTGAGTTATCCTTAATAATGTGTATTTAATTGATTTCGACAACATTGATGATGTTCTCATTTTATTTATATTGAAGTCGGTTCTACAAAATTTTAATTTTACCGCTTGTTACATTTCAATCATAATAGTACTCTATTTATAATTTATAGAACTAAACATTTCGTCGTCGTCATGTGCCTTATAAGTCAGTTGAATGGATACCTAGATGATGAATATGATACCCAAAGTGCTAAGCACAGAACTGACCGAATTAGGATGTTTTATGTAAGTCGGAATAAGCAATGGGCCGGCCATATAGCTCGAAGAACCGACAACCGTTGGGGAAGAAAGGTTCTCCAGTTGCAACCGGTAAGCGAAGTGTACGGCGGCCCATCACTAGATGGAGTAACGACCTGGTAAGATAAGGTACGTTGGGGTAAGGTCGGTGATGGGGCAAGACCGTAGGATTCAAATTCCCGGCGAATTATGCTATATTTTGAAAAGCTGTTGTTACAACAATATGCTACACGACGCCATTTCATCCTGCCCCGACCCTCAGTTCGCGCCAGTCACTCCGGCAAGTGGGACCTGTGCTGCGTGGCATTTTATAAAACAATGTAATTTTTGTATTATTTTTGTCCATCCGATCTTTTCCTATCACTTTTATTTACGATTTTTAGCGAGAATATGGCTTCTTTTGTTATTATTTTGTGTGGATACTAATTTTTATGAAGTTATAGCTAATTAAAGCTGGTCCATGCAGGGCTAAGATCGCTGTAGGCCGAGATCCGATGTTTCCCCTCGTGAGTGAAGATCGGATGAATATTATCCGATCTTTGCCTGTTACAAATATGGCAGTGGTTGTTAAACTTTCATTGGTCGTGTATATTTTTTCGTTGATTACTCAAGTGACTATGGGACTCAGTCTCGTTAGCAAGTCTGTATATTTAAAAGTAATAAAATAATACGATGGTTTTATTACTTTTAAGTACACATTAAAATACATTTTTTTTATAGGATAAGGGTGACAAAGGAGCACACAGTCCACCTGATGTTAGGTGATTGCTGCGGCCCATAGACATCTATATCTATCCTCTATTACAAATCAAAATGTAATTTATAATAATTATTTAAAAAATAATTTATAATAATAAATGCCGCTTTGTTAAAATATTTATATCTTCCTTAACTCCTTCATTATCCCAGGGCATTTCGCCAGTCCTTACTGTTATTTTTTTTCCATATAAAATCAAATGCATCCGATCTTTCTCTTATATTGAATAATTCCATCTTATGTCATAACAAAGTTTGAGAAACATAAAATTACAATTTCTTTATATCAGGGATAAGATCGGATGGCAAGAAACAAAAAAAGAGAAAATCGTTTGGAACATTTATGTTTCTAGTAATTTATAGATCATATTGAAATATGTTTTTGAGCGTTAAAGATAGGACAAATCTCTTTTATAAACTTTTTTCTCTAATCAGTAGAAGTGGTTTTAAATTTAAGTCCGGTCTTACCCCTTAATGGCCAATTTTTCATTATGCATATAAAAAAGTGTGTCTAGTTTTTGCACACCTTTAAAGCAGAAACCGTTGAGTTTACACAAGCAAAAGATTCTCAGAGCTAAACTACGTTTAACGATTAACGGTTTGCTCCATGTTCCATAAATCTGACGTATACGAATGTCGAGAAATTAAAGGTTTTGGCAGACTCTTCCAACTATTCGAAAATCCGTCCGATATTACCCCAACGTACCTTATGCAGTCGATGCAGGTGTAATTTAATGATGATGTAAGTAGATTTTTTAAGTATCAAATGTGTATGCAAGCAAAGAGAAAAGTATAGTGACGTAGATTGTAAACAGAAGGACGTCCAACTGCGTAGGACTTGACATACGTTTCTTACTAATGTTTACAGTGCCCCCGCCCCTCGCACGTCTCTCGCCGCCATGCCGAAAGTCACGTACGCAAAGTCGCCTTCGCGCATGCGTGTTCCCGTATTATTTGGCGCTTTATCACAGACGCGCGATTTTTAGTGCGATAGTGGTGGTTGACAGATAACGCGTTTTGTTACGTTCGGAAACAATACGAACAATTTTTTCGGCAACGCAATCGATTGAAGTAGCGTTCTAAACTCTCAACATTAGTAGATGGCGCCTCTGACGTATCTGTGGCGTATCTGTCAATTGTGTGTTATCTATGTATGAACGACATCATGACGTATAATTTTATAATAGCTCTATGATGTTATGTATACAATATTTCAATATAAGTACTCAATTTCAAAAGAAACGAAACGTTGTCAATCTTTAAATAAAAAACAGTCTTCTTTTGCAGTTCATTTTCTATATTTTAAAAATGGAATATAGGTAGGGTATCAGTGTGAAGACAAACCATAGTGCACTAATAGACTTCTGTTTAGTTAAATAAGTAGGTACTGTGCTAATTTTGTCAAAAATGTAAGTTTAAGAGATGTGTGGTTAACATCACGCATTAAGTAATACCTATATTGTGTGACGGAAAAAAGAACAAGCAAATTCTCCGAACAGACCGACCGACTAGTTTTAAATCATTAATAATCAAAGAAATAGAAATAAACAACTAATTATTCCCAATATTTGTACATTATCATCATCATAACAGCCCATCAAAGTTTACTGCTAAACATAGACCTCATAGATTTTTGTTGTTCTGTGTTGTCCATTAGGACATCCACGGGATGAGGGACAGTGGATTTTACGATGGGGTCAAACCGTCACTACATCGCGATTCTTTTACTTTTCTAAAAAAAAAAAATATCAATACTGAAGTGGCAAATTTAAACTGACTTACAGGATTTTCAGATGGTTAGCGCTGGCTGTAAGCTTCACAGTACTCGAGCAACCCGGGTTCGATCCCCGTCGGCACCAATGAAATTATTAATTGCAATTTTAAGTGCTGATTTACCACGTGCTCGGCGGTGAAGGAAAACATCACGAGGAAACCTGCATGTCTGAGAAATAAGAAGAAAATATTTCGAAGACATGTGAAGTTCGCCAAGACGCATTAGGGCAGCGCGGTGGACAATTTCTTGCCCTAAAACCCTCTCAGAAATGAGTGGAGGCCTGTGCCCAGCAGTGGGACGTAAATAGGCTGCAACTTTACTTTACAGGACTTGATCGTAGGTAGCTACTGCAGTCCATGGGCATATGCAGCCGACTTCAAACAAACAAAGCTACAGATTCGTTGTCATGTCTGAGGACTAAGATGTAATGCCTCGCGAACTCGCGATAGGCTTGGGAAAAAATATCGATATATCGAAATAAAGATATCTACTCATAAAAATATCGATATATATCGTCGATATTTTAAATCGCGATATATCGATATTTATTTTAGAGTACAGAATACGTATCAATTTTTTTTCGTCGTTCAACTATCGGTAATATTAAATTTTGGGCCTTATCCTTACATCATGCAAATGATGACGATATATCGATACTGTTTAAAAATATCGACTCGATATATATCGATATATTGTTTTCCCTAGCTCATCCGTACCTCACGAATGGCTCTCTTATATCTACATCTTTCAGGATGGAACACGTCAGTGCAGGCGGCATCTACCCAGAGGAACTTCAAGGCAAAAAATAAGTGCTACAACTTTGGAAACATTTAAAGCAAACATCACTTAGGGTTCCACACAGGCGTAAAACTACAGTTACAAATAGAGCTAATAATAGTGTAGTGTTTGTAGTATTTTTTTCTTAATAAATTAATTTTTACTTACCTTTTGTATAATAGTCTCAATATTGTTAATAATTAAGGGAAAGATAGCCCCAACACAAGTATTATCAATTACTTACTGGGGATGTCTCATTTGTAATCCATGTAACTGTTTTGAGACAAATAAACATTTTCATTTTTCATTTTCAAACATTATAGGTTAGAAACAATTGGACCATCACACAATGAAGTGTGCGTATAAAATTGGATAGTCTGTTTCCGTATAGAATTAAAAAAATTAGGTATAAGGTACAGTTTTTACAAATATAGATTAACCTTCAAAACATTTTTTAGGCATTAGATACTTTAATATAAACTTCCCGACCGAGTTTAATATAAATTTAATATAAACTATTGGTCAGACTTTGATAAAATGTATATGGGACCACATGAAAAGCACTAGCATTCACATAAAAAAGAATCATCGAAATCGGTTTACCCATAAAAAAGTTATGAGGTAACACACATAAAAAAAAAAGAAAAAAAACAGTCGAATTGAGTACCGTCTCCTTTTTGAAGTCGGTAGAAAATGGTACGGTTTTGTGTATTAAATGTGTTCGCGTGTAAAATATTAGAAGAAATGATGAAACATAAGTGTTTCGATGGTGATAGAAACCTTATGATAATATTATAATGCGATTAAGTACCTTGAGAAGTTGGCATATTATCGTCATCGACTACTGGCTTTAAGCTGTCGTCAAAATCTCCTAGAAATTCCGCAATGTAACAAATTATTATAAAGGATGATTTATACGTACGTAGTACTTGAAACTGGCAAAAGGACAACCGTTCGAGTCCATAGCAAAGAAAGGAAAATCAAAGATCAAAATAGCTCTGGATGCTTTAGGTACCCACCTTCCAAAACAATCTCAGGTTTATAAAAGTGGGTTTGTATTTTAATTACGGTATTAAGTAAGTAAAGTAAATATGGATAAATTATCGATTTACCTTCGTTCTTCCGTTAATGGTGTAGTCGCCCAACTTCCCATTGTTCGCCATTTTGTTTGCTTTCAATATTATGTTGTCAACCTGGAAAAAAGTTATACGGTAAACTTAAGACATACTCGTAGATAAATCGTAGGCGTAAATGTAAAAATGATTACAGTACCGCTTGTAATATGTAGTTATATATTAACATGTAAATTTATTAGATCTTATTAATCATTAAACCATCTAAATGTTAACGTTTCGTACCCTGGAATCGATGACGATTAAGTATGTTGATGTGCATGGCTCTACCTGGCCTGGCCTGGCATACGATATACGAGATGATGATTCACAAATCTATCAAACGTAGCTTGCTTATTTATATTCTAAGATCAAATGCAAGCTATTTTCAAAATGTCCGGTTTATATGAGGCTCGTTTAGTAAAAATAAGATCGTTTAACAAAGATAAGATACCCAGCGTATGTTAGAAAGCTAGAAAACTACGTAGCTCTAGATTTTGTATTTTCGTAGTTAATACGATTTTCCGCAAAGTTACTGAAACTGGGTACGAGTTTGATTGAAATTTGTACAATGCGTTCACACATTGAAACTGATATTATCTAATCAGTCCGTTTTGTCGTAGGACGGCGCATTACATCTGAGTACCCGAAAACTTATTTTATTCTTTGGAACATGTACTCTGTGGCGGCAATCAAACAGTGTCAAATGTAGTGCGTGCGGCGCGGCGGCGACGATTGTATGCGATATCAATAGTAGCCACCGGCACGTGTATCTTGAACTTGTAATTTCGAATAGCTGCACAATTTCTTTGACAGATTAGTATCCGACCTTTAATGACGCCGACAACAAAACGCCGTTAGTCAAAACTAGAGATGCACTCTTTTTTTCTTTCACTGGATATTTTCATTCGCTATGTATGTTTATGGTATTGTTCGTAATGCGCATAAGTCCAATTTTCCATTTTTTTATTATATTTTTTTGCGTCTCATAGAGTCCCTAAGCGTATACCCGAACTCTTATACTCCCTGAAACGATACTCAGTAACTGCAAGACGCAAGAGTCTCGCAAGCTTAGTCTTGTTCTTGCGCAAATCATGCACGGTCAGTCTTGGTCTTGGTCTTGCTAAAAATAGGCGGTCTTGTTCTTGGTCTTGGCCTTGCAAAAATGCAAGAACAAGACCAAGGCTGCAAGACCAAGACCGATTTTGGGCAACACTAAAACTAGCCCCTCTTGTAACTCAATCATAAATGTACGGTAGCGCCTCACCTGCATACAAGCGATCACGCACGTACCTGATTACAACAATTGGAGCCAAGCTATCAATGCAAAACATTATCACCATCCACAATAACACTCGATTAACGATAGCGTATCTGATATTTTAAACCCTATATATAAATGATTTCTTCAAAGGAGTAATGATTTTGTATATCCAGAATTGTGTCATTTCTCTTATACATTCCTATCACATTAGCACATAGGAGTATATAGAAAGCTTCGCTGATAAATGCTTAGTTATGGGACGAAAAAAAAACAGTGTAATCTAGCCATAGTATGTAAAGATGCTGTTGAGGTGTCCACCAATCACAAATGTTTGTAAGACCAACAAAAACTATATTGTAGAGGAGAGTCACATACAGTCTATAACCTAGATCCGAGGGAGTGCCTTATAAGAAAATTATAAAGATATAAATATATCAACTCAGGCCTCTCAGTATATTTCAGCTATGCTGCAGCTATATTAGTGGTATAGTTGTAGTACAAATGGGTTGGCTCCACCGGGGAGGACCACGCACTCACAGGGTAAAATAGTAGCGTAACGTCACTGTGTTTCGTATGGTGAGCGTAGGAACCGGAGACCCTTTTTACTGGATACGAGGCATTCCATCTTAGTCCTCACGAGTGACTACGCATCTGCATTTTGATTCGTAATCAAGAATAGAGGTAGATGTCTATGGGGCACAGCAACTACTTACCAGCAGGTGGACTGTGTGCTCGTTTGTCACCCATATCCTATTTAAAAAAAATCTATTCAACGAATGTATAGATTCTGTTGAGGTGTTCACCAATAACAAGTGTTTGTTAGATGTTAAAAGCAATAAAAACTATATTGCAATAAGAGCTATAAGAGCAATCTATAACCTAGGTCCAAAGGAGTCTTTTAGAGAAAAAATTAAAGAAATAACTACATATATTAACTTTGGCGTCTCAGTATATTTACGAAAATTTAATGTAAGTACAGAAGAACAAAAACAGTTTTATTGAACTTAGTGATAAACATTCCATAAATATTAGAAACAAGCACATGCTAGTTACTCCTCGACATTAAAAAGACAGTAATTCTTTCAAGCGACCGTGTATAAGCAAAAAAGTGCTTGAAAAAATCAAAAAGTAAAAAAAAATAATATTATTAAGCAAAAATTGTTTAAAAATCGTTATTGGACTACTAAAGAGTACATGATTAATAAGCCCTGGGCATGGGGTGATCGCTACCATGTTTGATATTAAATCGTCGTTGACGCCGAAAAGGTAATTCAAAAAATTACAGAAGAGCAAGAAAACATTTGTTATTCCCCGATCACTAGCTTTTTTCATCAGAAAATTAATCTTACAAATAAGATTAATTTTCCATTAAGTCTAATATACTCGTATTTAAAATGTATATCATTAAAAACTTTAAGCCTTCTAACGACTACTTACTACTTACTGATTACGACTACGATAACTTTCCCAACAAACAATTGGTGAAACTCACTTGAGCGATCAACTGTCTAATATAGAAACAATGTGGTTCCCTGCCGTCGATCCACGTGATGCGGTCGCTCCTTATGGTCTGTGCTTCCGTGCTGCCGGGATTTGACACCAGCTGGCCTGCCTGCGAAAAATTACAATTTAATGCTTATGCAATAGCAACTTCACAAGAAGAAGTTAGTTGTATGATTATTACTACTGAATACAATACCACCATAGTAAGTACTTTTTTTTATTGAATTAGGGTGACAAACGAGCACACAGTCCACCTGATGGTAAGTGGTTGCTGTGGCCCATAGACATCTACATCTATCCTCGTTTACGAATCAAAATGCAGATGCGTTGTCACCCGTGAGGACCAAGATGGAATGCCTCGTTTCCAGTAAAAAAGGGTCTCCGGTTCTCTACACTCACCATACGAAACACAGCAGCGTTATGCTGCTATTTTACGCTGGTATTCTGTGAGAGCGTGGTCCTTCCCCGGTCGAGCCGACCCATTCGTGCTACAACTATACCAGTAATATAGCTACAGCATGGCTCTACCACGTAAATACTTTTTATGAGTAAAATATTTTTTTTTATAGGATAAGTGTGACAAACGAACACACAGTCCACCTGATGGTAAGTGGTTGCTGCGGCCCATAGACATCTACATCTATCCTCTATTACAAATCAAAATGTAGATGCGTTGTCACCCGTGAGGACTAAGATGGAATGCCTCATTTCCAGTAAAAAGGGCCTCCGGTCACCTGCACTCACCAAGCGAAACGCAGAGGTAAACCTCTACTTCACGCTGGTTTTCTGTGAGGTCGTGGTACCAACCCGGTTCGAGCCGGCCCATTCGTGCGACAGCAAAAGCTGCCGCGTAGCTCTACCACTGTTAAAAAATATAAAAATAGTTTGGAAAATCCAAAAGTGCACGCCTCATGAGCGTTTTATTTAATTTTGATGAAAAAAAATTACCAAAATAAATCTATAACACAAAAGTATAAAATCGATATAGGCTTTATAGTACATTTGTCCTTTGTCTATCAAGGGCTAAAAGAATATGAAAGCGCCTTTAAATTTTTAATAGCAACAAAATATAAAATTTATAAAAATTGATATAATTTTATTAACAAACTACGCGTACTAGACTATCGATAAGAAATAGGGAACCACTTGATGTAATTCTGAAGCTAATAAAAACAAACCCGGTCAATATACGTCGATATTTTCGGGAGTTATCGTGACCACATACAAAATCAATATCCGGACGTAAATTTTATCAAAGCAGCATTATAAAATTATTTTTTTTAGAGAATATAAGATGGATTAATTAAAGTGTTTTCTTGGTATACGGCTACTCATATTATCGTATAAGTGCAATATGGTTATGATAGTGGCATGTTCAGAACACAAAATTGCTTGACTTTGACGTGTCGAGAGTAAAGCACTATCTAATAAGGCTTTGGGCTATAAGGCGTGCAAAAAAGAATTTCTAACCAGAAATTTTTATAGTTAAAAGTTTTAATTACTCGACTGCTGCGGAGCCACAGTAATGTCATGGTTATATAACTCGTATATGCATGTATAGGTTTGTATCCGTTGCTATTTTCGCTCGTAAATCCTATACGGTATATTTGTGATGATTGCGCGGTTATAACAAACTGTTATAAATCAGTAAGAAAATAAAATATGGTGGATATTATGATATGTCAAAAACTTTCGACCGTGTATTTTACTAAGTACATATATATAAATTTTGTATATACAGCCAGTGCGTGTTACTAATGATGACATAAAGAACTGAGTCGTAAGTCCTTCACTGCTAGCC
Source organism: Parnassius mnemosyne (assembly GCA_963668995.1). NCBI lineage: Eukaryota > Metazoa > Arthropoda > Insecta > Lepidoptera > Papilionidae > Parnassius > Parnassius mnemosyne. The sequence continues at coordinate 13,610,341 of CAVLGL010000057.1, forward strand.
GTATGAGGGAACTTAAAGTAGTAAAAGTAAGATCGCAGTTTCTCTGCGTGATAGAATTCAAAAGCCAACAACAACTTAAAGAACTGACAACCGATCGGGAAAAAAGATTTTCTAGTGACAGCTTCATACCGTTACGCGGAGTGCAGAGCGGCACTCATTAGGAGTGGCGACCTGGTACGACATGCAGAAAGTCGATGGATGCTTTTACCACATGGTAGAGCCATGTTGCAGCTGTATTATGGTTGTAGCACGAATGAGTCGGCTCGACCGGGGAAGGACAACGCTCTCACAGAATACCAGCGTAAAAGAGCAGCTTAATGCTGCTGTGTTTCGTATGGTGAGTGTAGAGAACCGGAGACCCTCTTTACTGGATACGTAGCATTCCATCTTAGTCGTCAGGGGTGGCGACACATATGCATTTTGATTCTTATTTGAGGATAGATGTAGATGTCTATGGGCCACAGCATACACTTAGCATCAGGTGGTCTGTGTGCTCGATTGTCACCCTTATTCTATAAAAAAAAATGCAGGTGACTCAGAACCGTGTTTTGTGACATGCCTTAGGAGAGGCCTATAGTCGGAAGTGAATTTGTGGGATCTGATGATGATGATGATGATGATGATGATGATGATGTGAAATATATTTTTATTCTTATTTAAAAATACTTCTACATATTATAAAGTAAGTATTTAACAATTTCGTTACTTTCTTTTTCTGTTTACGAATCTTGTTATTACGAAATACGAACTCAACCGTTCGTAGAAGTTAGAATATAAACATGGTAGAGTCACACTAAGTAGTCTGTGAGTGTTAGGTGTAAATAAGTGATGGATGCAAGTGGCTTCCTGGATGGATGAAGGGACCCCTTAGAATAATGGATAAGAGTGTTCAGAACTTAGAGTACAAATAAGCAAGGTATAAAGCGCGCTCTATACCTTTGCTGCCCATCGCCTGTTTCGACTTCCTACTGTCGCTTCTTACGACACCCACGGGGTGATATAGGGTAGTGGATAGTCTTAAACCGCCACTACACTACACGAAACAGGTAATACGCAGCAGCATTTTCGTAATAACAACTTAAAATAATAAGAAACTGAGTTTGTCAATCCGCCTGCCAGCGTGGCAACGAAACCAAAACCCTCCACAGTTATATTTACCTTCATTTTAAAAAAATTGTCTTTGGTCTGACCTACTATACTCTTTGGCTTGACCATAGATCTGACTAAGTTGGTGGTGGTTAATGTGTAATACAATTAACCTGGGCTACTTTTACACAGCTAACGTGAAAAAGTCTTCATCCCGTGGGGTCGTAAAAGTCTACAGACGGAAATGAAACAGGAGATTGCTACAGAATCCTCCTGATAACAACTCTATAAAAACACTGGGATTGACTACCCACGAGCAAAGTATGGCAACTATTTAGTTCAGCAGTGAACTTTAGATAAACTGTAATGAACGATTGATGAACGATTGTAGCACGAATAGCTCACCTCGAATCATCAATATCTCAGCTAGAATCAGCTTGACGCGGAAGGACCACGCTCTCACAGAATACCAGCGTAAAAGAGCAGCTTAATGCTGCCGTGTTTCGTATGGTGAGTGTAGAGAACCGGAGACACTTTTTACTGGATACGTGGCATTCCATCTCAGTCCTCAGGGGTGACGACACATTTGCATTTTGATTTTTAATTGAGGATAAATGTAGATGGACCACAGCATCCACTTACCATCAGGTGGACTGTGTGCTCGCTTGTCACCCTTATTCTATTTAAAAAAAACGAATGAATGAATATATTGCGCACACCGCATTTCTGCAAAAATAATTAATTAACATAAAGACGCCGTTGACGGGCGAGTCATATCCTTGCGGTAAAGGTTACCGCGGCATTACGCGCGGCTCTTCGACCCTGATACACGGGCGAGACAAATAGTTTTGTTGAAGCAACGTGCCAAATTTGATACAACGCAGGTAAGCCGCGAGTCTGGCTCGTTATCTCCCAAGCCACGGTTTTGCGGTGATCCACCACCAAGTTTTACCGGTAAGCCACCAAGACCGCGCTAAAGATCGCCTGGCAATCAGCGCCTTAATAGAGCCGAAATAAGTAGTAAGTACTAAGTAGTAAGGAGTGTTAATATTATCACTAGTATTCTTTAAAAATATAACATCGCGGTAGGTTTTAGTCATGGCAGAGCCACGCACCAGCTATGTTATGGTTGTATCACGAAAGGGTCGGCTCGAACTGCGTAGTACAACGCTCTTACAGAATATCATCATGAATCATCTTAACGCTACTGTTTCGTATGGTGAGTGTAGAGCACCGGAAACCCTTTTTACTAGAAACGAGGCAATCCGTCATAGTCCCCAGAGGTGACAACTGACAACGCATCTGCAGTTTTTAAATATAGACGTCTATGGGCCACAGCATCCACTTTACCATCAGGTGGACAAAACCTATGTAGTAATGCGTAAAATATGCGCTATGGTAACCATATAGTACAATGTTATGGTTATTTTTTATTGCGGCTGACTCAAACAAAAATTACATACAAACCGCACGATTAGTACAAACTATTTGGGACATCTGCGGTTATGTAAATTACCTTGTAAACACAGAGCAGAACGTGAGCGAAAGGTTATTCGAATCCAATACGTGATGGGAATTAACAAAATAGTTATAAATTGATTATCAGACTGTTGACAATTATAAATGAAATGCCTCGTTACCAGTAAAAAGATTCAAATTTTCTCGCCATAAGAGCGTGGTCCTTACCCGGTCTAGCCATTCGTGCTGCAGTCATACAACAAATACGGAGTGATTCTAACACAAAAAAAAATCTTAAAATAGTTAACGACTAAAAGAAAAAGTTAGTTAACGACTAAAAAATATCGACATTTCATTATATTAATAGTATAGATTTTATCAAGAATGGGTCGGCTCGACCGGGGAAGGACCACGCTCTCACAGAATAGCAGCGTAAAATAGCAGCTTAATGCTGCTGTGTTTCGTATGGTGAGTGTAGAGAACCGGAGACCCCTTTTTACTGGAAACGAGGCATTCTATCTTAGTCCTCAGGTGTGACGCATCTGCAATTTGATTCGTAATCGAGGATAAATGTAGATGTCTATGAGCCACAACAACTACTTGCCATCAGGTGGACTGTGTGCTCGTTTGTCACTCCCAATTCTATAAAAAAAAATCGCGATATATCGATATTTATTTTAGAGTATCGAATTCGAATCAATTTCAATGTATTTTAAAATGTTGTATTAATTGTCAAAACATGAAACAACAAAAGGAGCTACAAAAGCATTCATGTGTGATTGTCGGTTTTTTTTCGTCGTCCAACCACCAGTATATCGATATTTATCACGCGATATATATCGATTCTATTTAAAAATATACATTCGATATACATCGATATATTTTTTTCCTTTGCCCATCCTTATGCACAGCCTCGTACCGCCAAGCGCAGTGTAGGGCGATCCCTGCTAGATAGAGCAGCGAATTGGTGAGACATGAAATAATTTATATACTAATAAAAATATATCCTACATATAGCCTATACCCTATATACGTCCCACTCCCGGGCACAGGCCTCTCATATCTGAGAGGATTATGGAGCAATTTTCTTTTAATTTATTAGAAAGACAGGTTTCCTCACAATGTTTTCCTTCACCGCAAAGCATGTGGTAAATCAGCACTTGCCGTCGGGGATGGAACCCGGGTTGCTCGCGTACTGTGAAATTTACAGTGAGCGCTAATCCACTGAGCTATCACGTCTTAACTTTTACTATTGCATAATTTGTTCAATCAACATATCTCTCTAATGAAACTAACCCTTGCAGTTCGCGATCAATTTGTTCCTATGATATGGTAGACGTGGTAAAAAAAATCAGCACGTAAATTTCCAATTAACAATTTCATTGGTGCAGGGATCCTGGTTTGCTCGCGTATTGTGAAATTTACAACGAGCCACCACGGCCACAGATAAAACATATCACGTGAATACGAAGTTCTCTGAATTACTAATTAATTATTATTTTAGCGTTAATTATTTTAGTAGCTAACTATTTTTTTTATGGGATAGGGTGACAAACGAGCACACAATCCATCTGATGGTAAGTGGTTGCTGTGGCCCATAGACATCTACATTTATCCTCGTTTGCGAATCAAAATGCAGATGCGTTGTCACCCGTGAGGACTAAGATAGAATGCCTCTTTTCCAGTAAAAAGGGTCTCCGGTTCTCTACACACACCATACGAAACACAGCAGCATGAAGCCGCTATTTGACGCTGGTATTCTGTGAGAGCATGATCCTTCCCCGGTCGAGCAGACCCATTCGTGCTACAACTATACTACTAATATAGCTCCAGCATGGTTCTACCACGTATAAAAATTATTATATATATTTAGACGATATTCTAGGTGTGATTTTTTACATAGAATAAGGGGGATAAATGAGCACACAGTCCACATGGTAAGTGGATGTTGTAAACTAAAGACATTTATCCTCGATTAAAAATCAAAATACAGATACGTTGTCTTCCCGGATTAAGATGGAATGCCTCAGTTTCAGTAAAAGACCCGGTTCTCTACACTCATCATAAGAAACACAGCAGCATCAACCTGCTTTTTTTTACGCTGATGTTTTGTGAGAGCGTGGTAAAGTTACGTTAGTTTAGATCGAGACTAAATACTATCAATAATATATATACACTTTTATAAAAATATTACAAACCATTTATGACGACTCGGTTACGCAGTACGGAAAACGATTGGCTACGGCCCTGCTTGGCCGCGAATTCGCAGCACACACGTAACAAATATGATTGTGTTAGGTCACAGAATAAATAATAGTACTACGTACATAAGTAGTTATGCCTACAAGCAATTGATCCGGGTCTGAATGTTTGTGCATGTGTTATACTAATAATATGTATAAAAAACGCCCCCGCGATACAGGGGAGCATCTTTGTTTTTAAAGAAGACAAAAAAAATTGGACATGAAATCTTAGCGTAAAAGTTGCGTTGATGAGTCAAATCTATACTCTATACAAATAAATAAAATTGAAGTGTCTGTTTGTAATGTCAAAATAAAAGCTTTTTACTAAATGACGGCTCCGTGGCGTAGTGGCTTAACAATCAGTTGTTGCGCTAGGGGCCGCGGGTTCGAATCCCGCACGGAACAAGTATTTGTATGGCCTACAAATAATTGTTCCGGGTCTGGATGTTTGTCCTTGTGCAATTTATGTTTGTAAACTGCCTCCACGACACAGGAGAAAATCCTAGTGTGGGGGTAACGTTTTTTTTAAAAAAGACAAAAAAAATACATATTAAAGTAAATACGGTACTTAGAACTAAAATACAATTTTTAAAATGTTCGTATGTCTGTCTGTCTGTCTGTCTGTCTGTCTGTTTGTTCCGGCTAATCTCCGAAACGGCTGGACCGATTTTGACGGGACTTTCACTGGCAGATAGCTGATGTTATAAGTAGTAACTTAGGCTACTTTTATTTTAGAAAAATAATTAGGGTTCCGCGCAAAAAAAAAACCCTAACACGCGAGCGAAGTCGCGGGGAACAGCTAGTACTAAATAAGGGCGTTGCGAGCATAGTAATAAATGTGAATGAGAATGCATTTACCCTTTGGAAAATCCCACCAGCAACAACAGGCGGAAATGAGATGTCAGTAAACAGTACATTAAAGAGCATAATTTCTCTCACGAGATTCCAAAGTATGACAAACATTAGTAGTACCTAGTAGTAAAATACGTGGGTGGATTAAAAAGTTCACATCATGTAGTCAAGAATATAACTTAAATTAAAAATGTAATGAAACCCCTGAAACAAAGAGCTGTTGCTCGTTGCTCTTTTTGTTTCAAAGAGCTGATGCTCTTCAAACGGCTGCAGCGATTTTCATAAAGCATGTCTAGGAACCACCGCTAGAAAGTCTGCTTTTAAATAAAAAAAAACGCACCCAAATCGGTTCACCCGTTTAAGCTACGGCGCCATAGACGGACACATACAGATACACATCACTGAATAAACTTCTTCTGTGTCTTGCTATGTAGTGGCAGCGTTAAAGAATCCACTACTCTATATCATCCCGTTGTTAAAAAGGCGACAGCGGAAACTGGAGCCAGAGACGAGCAGCAGCATTGTCTTAATTAACTATGGCATATATCCCTCCTATGAGACAAACTATGGGAGAGGTCTATGTTCAGTAGTGAATTTTTGATAGTCTCTGTGTAACGTTACGATTAATGAATTTCTTCGCACTGCTGTCCAAAGCGTCCCTGTCAGTTTTAAGAAAATTTTTACAGTCAAAACTCATAACCGGTCAGAACCACTTTTGGCTGCAAAAATCAGGCATAAGTAGTTTTAGACTAACGACGTTGGTCAATATCACTTTTAACTGATTTTTGCTGTCAAGAGTAGTTTTGACTAAGGACGTTGGTCAAAACCACTTTTAAATGCAAAAATATCAAATTATATCGGCTAAGAAGTGGAAGTGGTTATGCCCAAGAATGTTAGTCAAAACTACTATAGATTTATAAGTACTTTTTGAATTTATAAACTTAAAAAGTACAATTCTTTCAATATTATAACATACCGTCGCTGATACTGCGAGTTTTGACCGATATGCGGAACTTTAAATCAGTCAAAATCACTTCTGCCCGGATAGGAGTTTTGACTGTAACATATATATATATATATATTGATGTTAAGAAAACTGCGGATCTGTGGGGGATTTCCGTTAAAGTTATTGCGTCTATAATAGATACAATCGCGCCTCATTTAGCTATTATTTTTAATACTAGTATCGAATCTGGTGTTTCCTGATTTAATGAAGCATAGTAAAGTAATACCTTTGTTTAAATCTGGTAGTACATTAGACCCCGCTAATTTTAGACCTATTTCTGTACTACCAACACTTAGTAAGATTTTTGAAAAAATTGTTCTTGATCAAATGTTAAATTTTTTTAATATAGATAATTTACTTCATAAAAATCAATTTGGTTTCACAAGGGGTCGCTCGACTACTGATGCCGGTGTTGAGCTGATTAAATATATCTTTAATGCATGGGAGAATTCACAGGATGCTTTGGGTATATTTTGTGACCTATCCAAAGCCTTCGATTGTGTTCACCATGAAACATTAATCAGGAAACTTCAACACTACGGTGTAAGAAGTGATGCTGTTAAATTAATTATTTCATATTTAAGTAAGAGAACGCAAAAAGTTGTCATTAATAATATGAGCTCTTCCGGATCGATGGCACAAATGGGCGTGCCTCAAGGCTCAATTCTCGGCCCCTTTCCGTTTCTTGTATACATTAATGACTTACCTTACATAGTAGGGGATAACCATGATATAGTATTATTTGCAGATGATACTTCTTTAATTTTCAAATTAAGTCGACAATTACTAAAATATGACGAAGTAAATAATGCTATATCTAAATTAGCAAATTGGTTCAATGTTAATAATTTGCATTTAAATGGCACTAAAACAATGTCCCGTGTAGTGGCGGTTAAGAATATCCACTACCCCATATCTTCCCGTGGGTGTCGTAAAAGGCGACAAAGGGAAACAGGCAGGAGATGGGCAGCAGCATCTTCCTGATAATAGCCAAAATAACAATAAAAAAAAACTGCGGTTGCCAACCCGCTCGCCAAGCGTGGCAACTATGGCAATATACCCCCCATGAGCAATGACAATAATAAACGGCCCCCAGTCCCCGGCGGCCCCGCTATTCCTGGCTACGGTGGCGACCATGGTAACGGCGGGGCAGGGGGTGCTAAGAATCTCCGGTGGAGGTTCGGTTGCCACCTACGACGACTCGACCTGGCAACATACAACGCACGCACCCTGAGGACTGACGAGAAGATTGTGGAGCTGGAAGAAGAGATAGACAAGTTACGCTGGCATATTATAGGATTATCCGAAGTCCGAAGAGAGGGGGAGGACACGGTAATCCTCGAATCCGGCAACTTGCTCTATTACCGGGAGGGCGACCATCTGTCCCAAGGAGGTGTCGGATTTATCGTCCACAAGTCTCTCGTTAACAACGTTGTAAAGATTGAGAGTGTGTCGACGAGGGTTGCGTACCTTATACTCAGAATCACCAAACGGTATTCGCTGAAGGTCATACAGGTTTACGCACCAACCTCGGCACACCCCGATCAGGAGGTGGAGGAAATGTATGAGGATATCTCTAGAGCCATGCATTCCTCCAAAACCCAATATACGGTGTTAATGGGAGACTTCAATGCAAAACTAGGCACAAGAGAGAACGGTGAGCTGAAAGTAGGGAAATTTGGAATAGGGCAACGGAACCCAAGGGGCCAGCAGCTGGCCGACTTCATGGAGAAAGAGGGACTCTTTATGATGAACTCTTTCTTCCAGAAGCGGCCCCACAGGAAGTGGACCTGGTCGAGCCCCGACGGTTCGACAAAAAATGAGATTGACTTCATTATGACGACCAGACGACAACTGTTCAGTGATGTCTCAGTGATCGCGAGGGTGAAAACCGGCAGCGATCACCGAATGGTTAGAGGCACACTGAACCTAAACGTTAAGTTGGAGAGGTCTCGTCTAATGAAGTCAACGCTCCGTCCCCCTCCTGCTCTAATCCAAAGTCCCGAAACCTTTCAGCTCGAGTTACAAAACCGTTTTCAGTGCCTAGAAGACTGAAATGAAGTGGACGATTTGAATGACAAGCTCGTGGAAACTGTCCATGCGGTCGGAGCTAAGTTCTGCAAGACCCGCCGCAGAAGAACACAAAAACTCTCCGATCACACTCTTAATCTCATGGCTGTTAGACGGGAGATGAAGCTACATTCTTCAACAGATTTAACAGCATACAGGCAACTGAACAGACAGATCTCCAAATGCATGCGGCGGGACCTACGCAAATTCAATACAGCTCGTATTGAAGAAGCGATCAAGCGGAACCAAGGCTCCAAAGTCTTTGCCAGAGATCTGTCTGCCAGAAAGCGCCAACTGTCAAAGCTGAAGACAGAATGTGGCAGCATCGTTTCCGGGGCACCTGAGATTTTGAGTGAGATTGAGAGGTTCTATGGGCAGCTGTACACGTCATCGTTGGAGCCGCACGCAAGTGTGAGTAACGATCCAAGAGCGAGTCTTATCCGACATTATTCCGATGATATCCCGGACGTCAGTCTGAGCGAGATTAGAATGGCTCTCCAGCACCTTAAAAACGGCAAGGCCCCAGGCGAGGATGGAATTACAGCGGAGCTTCTGAAAGCGGGTGGAAAACCGGTACTTGAAGTCCTTCAGAAGCTCTTTAATTCCGTCCTCCATGGTGGCATCACACCGGAGGCGTGGAGCAGAAGTGCGGTGGTCTTGTTCTTCAAGAAAGGCGACAACGCTCTCTTGAAGAACTACAGACCGATTTCCCTTCTGAGCCGCGTCTACGTGCTGTTTTCGAGAGTCATTACGAATCGTCTCGCGCGCAGACTTGACGACTTCCAGCCTCCCGAACAAGCCGGTTTCCGAAAAGGCTTTAGCACCATAGACCACATACATACCCTTCGGCAAATTGTACAGAAGTCCGAGGAGTACAATTTGCCACTATGTCTGGCGTATGTGGACTATGAGAAAGCCTTTGATTCCGTCGAAATTTGGGCGGCGCTGCAGTCCCTTCAGCGATGCCAAGTTGACTGTCGGTATATCGAAGTGTTGAAGTGCTTGTACAGTAGGGCTACGATGGCTATCCGAGTACAGAACCAGAGTACGAAACCTATCCAATTGCAGAGAGGTGTAAGACAGGGTGACGTCATATCCCCGAAACTCTTTACCGCTGCATTGGAAGATGTTTTCAAGCTTCTGGACTGGAAAGGATACGGTATCAACATCAATGGCGAGTACATCACTCACCTTCGATTTGCCGACGATATAGTCCTTATGGCAGAATCGCTGGAGGACCTAAGCACTATGCTCAATGACCTCAATAGTGTTTCCCAACGGATAGGTCTTAAGATGAACATGGACAAAACAAAGATCATGTTTAATGTCCATGTCACACCTATGCCGGTAGTTGTTGGGAACACTAAGCTCGAAGTTGTTGACGAGTATGTTTACCTGGGACAAATAGTCCGACTAGGTAAGTCCAACTTCGACCGAGAGGTCAATCGACGGATTCAACTCGGTTGGGCAGCGTTCGGGAAATTACGGCACATCTTCTCGTCAGGTATACCTCAAAACTTCAAAACGAGACTGTACACCCAGTGCGTGTTGCCAGTGATGACATACGGAACTGAGACGTGGTCCTTCACTGCTGGCCGGATGAGGAAGCTCAAGGTCGCTCAGCGAGCTATGGAGAGGGCTATGCTCGGAGTTTCTCTGCGTGATAAACTCAGAAATGAGGATATCCGCAGTAGAACTAGAGTGACCGACATAGCCCAACGGATTAGTAAGCTGAAGTGGCAATGGGCCGGCCATATAGCTCGAAGAACCGACAACCGATGGGGAAGAAAGGTTCTCGAGTGGCAGCCTCGTACCGGCAGGCGAAGTGTAGGGCGTCCCCCCACTAGATGGAGTGACGACCTGGTAAGATATGCAGGAAGTCGATGGATGCAGGTGGCTCAGGACCGTGCTTTGTGGCATTCTTTGGGGGAGGCCTATGTTCAGCAGTGGACTTGTGAAGGGCTGTAATGAAAACAATGTCTGTCTCCTCCATGAATAACTCCAAATGTCAAACAATTAAATACTAATGTAATTTTAAATGGGGAAAAACTGAGTCTTGTATATACCACCATTTTTCTTGGAATCACACTAGACGCGAAGCTTTAATGGAGCCCCCATATATCAAAACTAGCAAGCAGACTTAGTTCTGCAGCATATGCTGTAAAAAAGATTAGAAGTCTAACCAGTGTTGAAACAGCTAGACTAGTTTACTTTAGCTATTTCCATAGCATAATGTCGTATGGTATTTTGCTATGGGGACAGGCAGCTGACACTGAAATTATATTTGTTTTACAGAAGAGGGCCATAAGAGCAATTTATGATTTAAAGCCTAAAGAGTTGCTGCGACAAAAATTTAAGGAAATTAATATATTAACTTTGGCCTCTCAATACATTTATGAGAATGTAATGTACGTACACAAAAATAAAAGTAGTTTTACAAAAATAAGTGATATTAATTCTGTAAATACTAGGAACAAACACAAGCTAGTAGTACCAGTTACTCGACTCCATCGAGTCAGTAATTCATTCTTGGGGCGATGTATACGCTTTTACAACAAAATTCCAGAAAATATACAAAGTTTGACCTGCTCAAAGTTCAAAAACTTTATTAAACTAAGTTTGTATAAAAAGGTTTATTATAATATTAAGGAATTTATGGATAATAATAACCCCTGGAAATGAGGTGATCGCTACCAAGCTATTTCTAATTTGTTGTGTTGTTAATTTGTGTAACATCATGATTGTAAGCTGTTATTTTAAAAAAAAGTCCCGCTGGGTTTCTTGCTGGTTCTTCCCAGGACAGAGGTTTTTTCCGAACCAGTGGTAATCAAACAAAAGAGTGACTTTCAATAAGTATTATTTATAATCTATATTGAATAAAAAAGTTTCTGTTTCTGTTTCTGTTTCAAATTGGTTCAGTTAACGATACCCCTAAATGAGACATAACTGAAATGGCGTTGAGAAAATGATTTATTAATGACACGACTTACTAATACAAATAGAGTAATATTGGATACTATTATAATTGATATTTATATAGGTATAGCGAGTGGCCAGTTAAAACTATAGATATTTATACATATACCATATCTGTAATTGGCCACGCTTTCCAGTACATTATTTGAATGCACGTTGTGTCACAGAATAAATAATAGTACCGCGTACAGAAGTTGCACACCTTTGATGTTGACTGCTTGCCGACGTTTTGATAGCCTACATAATTATTATTAATCAGAAAAATAGCGCACGCAAGCTAAATATAACTTTATCGCTGCGCGCGAGTGTCCATATAACTTTGCATCTTTTGCCCTTCCTACGTCACGGCGGACTTTCCGTGATTACTAAAGGTTGTCAATAAAGAGTAAAAAAATATATTCCGAAATGGTAAGTTACTTAGGTAAAGTACCCATTCTGACTATGATCGACTGACCATATTTTCACTACTATGTGAGTTCTGTGATGCCCAACGCATGTAACTTGCAAGGCCATTCATCGGTAATCGCGACGCTTGGCTCGGAAGAAATAGGTAGATAGTGTAAACAACAAATAAACCCGAAATACGAATCCTAACAGAAATGTGACCATATTCTACTTAGTTAAAAATCTTGTAGACCAAGTTTTAATTTCAGCATTTTGTATTATTATAACTTACTAGCTGTGCCCCGCGACTTCGCCCGCGTGGAATTTACTACGATTTCATGGATAACAATTTTTTTGCGCGGAACCCTAATTTTGTTTTTGAGTAATGTTAACATCTTATAAATATTGACATTAATATTTATACGACACTAACGTCACTCAATTCTTTTGCCTTTCCGGAACCCTTCCACTAACACTTATGGTATGGTATTAAAGTTCAAATTGACTTTTAAGTATTATTACGAATCTTTTGTATGGGAATATAGAAAAGCGTTGTTTTTAGACTTTTTCAGGCAATTTTTTAAATTTTTCTCTCCGTAAGAACCATCTTCGTACTTCAAGGAATATTATAAAAAAAGAATTAGCGAAATCGGTTCAGCTGCTCACGAGATTTGCGCTTAGCAACACATTCAGCGATTCATTTTTATATTATAGATAATATTTTAATTACAAAAGACAAGTATAGGTATGTAAGTAGTACGTAAATAGTGAAGTAAATTTCAGCAAGTTTTGTAATAAAGTACTTATTGGGTTTTATTATTATTTATTAGGTATTACATACTTATTTAGTTATATTATTACTTAATTTTTTTTTGCTATAAATACCTATCTAACAACCTTTCATTATCCTTCGGTAACTTAAAAAGCTGTGTCACGCCAGCAACGCAAATTCAGGGATTTGCATTTAGAAAAACCTTAGGGACTTTTTAGTTGCTAATTAGGTGACAAGTTTAAAAATTAGGTGCTCCAAAATGTTCACAGCAACGAACTGTTGAAATTTGCGTTGCTGACAAAACGTATCGCTAGCAACGCAGTGACGATAATAGATATACGATAAATATTAATAGCAAGGAATTAAGTGCTAATTAAGTGTTGAAAGTTTATTGAGGTCGGATGTAGATGACGGTAATATTCTGGGAATTATAGGGTCCAGGACCACCATTACCTTATTATAAGGTATGAATGGCATTCTTTGTTCCTCATATTATAGATAAGATAGGAATCTGTGCTAAAACCGAATCAGAACGCCCCGACTCCACGTAATCGTATCTGCCCTACCCTTAGTGTTTTTGTAAAGCCGTAGGCGCGGAGAGAGAGCAGCCCTCGCCCGCTGTGGCAAATCGCAGGCATCTGTTCGAGCTGTAGAGGCTGAGGCTGGTCGCCGAAGGCGACAAATAAGCCGAAGCTGCAGAGGTGAGCATGGGTGCCTGTGATTTGCTAAGTAAGGGCGAAGGTGCTGTACTCCCGGCAGCGCCGAAGCTGTTGCAGAAGTAACTATGTCAATATTCCTGTGTAAAAAGTGAGGTTATGATTTTACAAAAACATTATTACTCATAAGCTGTACATTTCCGCAAGAGAGGAAGGGTAAGGGGGCTTCCCCAGTTTAAACACTGGTAGAGCCACGCGGCAGCTTTTGCTTACTTATCTTCACGCACAATCCCTGACGGGGTAGCCAGAGAGAACAGATCGCCAAGTGTCACGATCCTTACATACCTCTTTCGCTTCTTTCAGATTCATTATCTTCTTCATACATGCACGTCTAGGTATCCGAGTACTCTTGACCCTACCCTCTTCGAGCAATTTGCTCACATGGTCTTCGAAAGTTAGTCTCGGTCTACCTCGACACCTTTTAATATTAACTTTCGCGCTATATATTTTCTTCACCATTCGGTCTTCACTCATTCGCTCAACGTGCCCAAACCACCGAAGCACGCCCTTATCAATTTTTGTGATAAGGTCATCTTTCAAACCTTCCATATTGCGAATCTCTTCGTTTCGCTTTCGGTCGGCCATGGTAACGCCGCACATTTTACGAAGAGATCGCATCTCCACTGCATTCAACTTGCTTTTATGCTTCTTCTGGCATACCCAGGTTTCGCTGCCATATAACAAAGTCGGTACCAACACTGCGTTATGTATTGCAAGGCGTGCACTCTTCACTACGCCTTGCCTTTTGACTAACGCAGTCAGGGCACCATTGACTTTGTTCCCGGCAGCGACACGCCTGTCCACATCTAAATCACATCTTCCATCCCGGCTAAAAGCACTCCCCAAGTATACAATTTCATTTACTTGTTCAAGACATTCCTGATTTACCCATATTTCACACTTCGTTCTCTCTTCGTCCCTTTCAAATACCAGAACCTTAGTTTTATTAGCGTTCAAACGGAGACCTTTAATTTCACATTCCTCTTTCATACACGTGACTAATGCCTGCAGTTCTGCCTCTGATGGTGCAATAAGCACTGCATCATCAGCATACAGCAGACAATTTACTTTTATGTCACCCAATTTCACACCCAAACAGCTATCTTTCAGCTTTTGTAAACAGCTGTCGAGATACTGTATGAACAGCCAGGAAGACATGACACAACCCTGTTTCACGCCCGTTTGGACGCTAAACATGGGTGACAGGTCATGCCCTACCCGCACACAGGCTTTACAGTCACAGTAAAGAGACTGCACAGCCCTTAGCAATCGGCCATCCATACCATACCCCGGCAACAGTTCCCACATTTTCTTCCTTACAACCTTATCAAATGCTTTCTCAAGATCCACAAAAGCACAGAAAACCCTCTGGTTAGCAGCCAGAAGCTTTTCCGTGATCATGCGGAGAGAAAACATTTGATCCGTGCATCCTCTTCCAGCTTTTGCTGTCGCACGAATGGGCCGGCTTAAACCGGGGTGGTACCACGACCTCACAGAAAACCAGCGTTAGTCCTCACGGGTGACAACGCATCTACATTTTGATTTGTAACAGAGGATAGATGTAGATGTCTATGGGCTTTAACTTTAACATTCAATCGCCTCGCAAACGCGCTAGCCCCGACTGCGTATGCAGTCCGGGGCGCCTCGCGGTTGTAGGTAATTATTT
Source organism: Parnassius mnemosyne (assembly GCA_963668995.1). NCBI lineage: Eukaryota > Metazoa > Arthropoda > Insecta > Lepidoptera > Papilionidae > Parnassius > Parnassius mnemosyne. The sequence goes on from CAVLGL010000057.1 coordinate 13,625,570, forward strand.
CACGCAGGTAGTAAGTAGTAAGAGTGACAGAAGCCTGGTTGTGTCAACATTTCAAAGCAATCAGTGAAGAACTTTCGAAGAAATAAAATTTATTACGATTGGATTTCAAGGATTTTTGTGCGGAACACTAATTGTTTTTCTAGAATAAAAGTAGCCTTAGTTACTCCTTATAACATTAGCTATTTGCCAGTGTAAGTTTTGTCAAAATCAGTCCGGCCATTGCGGAGATTAGCCGGAATAAACAGACAAAAATTTAAACAAATTATTTTTGTTATACATAGGCTGCACTAAAAGTATCGGGAATGGAATATTTCCACTGTTCCTGTCATATTAAAATCTTTTTAATTGAAAACTCCTATGGTTTTAAAAATCGAATACCATTTATTTATTTAAAAAAAGATTCTCGGTCTTGTCACAAGGTTTTGTCATACTTGTTTAGTCGTTGAGAAAATGGAATTGACTCGAAAAAATTCAAGAGCGATGATTTATTATGACTTTCGAAGTGGTTTAACAAAAACAGTGTGTTGACCGGATGATTTCTGCATTTGATGATGAAGCCCATCCAAAACCACAATTTATCGCTGGTTTGCTGAATTTCAACGTGGACGTGTCAAGCTCAGTGATGATCCCCATCAAGGTTGTCCAAAAACTGCAGTCACCCAAGAAAACGTTGATGCTGTGCGTAAGCTGATTGAGGAAGATTGACATGTGACATACCGCGAAATTCAGACAACTTTAGACATTGGCATGAGTCAAATACAAATAATCTTGCATGAACAATTAGGAGTAAAAAAGTTGTTTTCCCGATGGATACCGCATTCGCTCTGTGAAGAGCAAAAAGCGGCTCGCGTTACTTGGTGCGTCAGAACTCTCGAAAGATTCTACGCAGGATCCTCAAATGCTGTATACAACATCGTATCAGGTAACGAATCCTGGATATACGCGTACGAACCCGAAACAAAAAACCAGTCACGAGTTTGGGTGTTCGAAAATGAGTTAAAGCCAACAAAAATTGTTCGATCACGGTGTTGCAAAAAAAATTGTGGCCACGTTTGTCTCCAAAACCGGCCATGTTACGACTATTCCTCTTGAGGGACAAAGAACGGTTAATGCAGAATGGTATGCTAGCATTTGTTTGCCACAGGTCGTTTCTAAACTCCGTAAAAAGAACTACAACCGCCGCATCATCCTCCATCACGACAATGCGAGTTCTCACACCGCACACAGAACAAAAGAGTTTTTAGAGCAAGAAAACATAGAATTAATCGACCATCCGCCGTACAGCCCCGACCTAAGCCCTAATGATTTCTATACTTTCCCTAAAATAAAGAATAAATTGCGTGGACAGAGATTTTCATCACATGAAGAAGCTGTGGACGCCTACTAAACGGCCATTTTGGAGACCCCAACTTCCGAATGGAATGGTTGCTTCAATGATTGGTTCCATCGTATGGAAAAATGTGTCAAATTTCGCGGAGAATACTTCGAAAAGCAATAAATACATTTTTAAATAGTAATGTTGTGTCACTTCCTTGATTCCCGAAATTTTCAGTGCCGCCCTCGTAAGTACGGTGTAAATTTCATAATATGTATTTAGTAAAAATCTGTTATTATGATATTACAAACAGACACTTCAATTTTATTTATATAGACAGATGTAACGGTCGAACCTAGGTTTAGCCGGCTACAACTAGGTACCTACAGTTGATTGCAGGAAACGATATGTAGGTGTATCCGATTTATTCATGACTAAAACTAGGTGTAGCCGAATGTCTTCAGTTAGTGTAAGAACGATACTATGTCTTCCGTTAACTATGTCGAAAACACGAAAGCACTTATCAAGTGTAATCCAGCGTAAAACCAGCGACAGTAGGTTTAGGTGTTGCTGTCCGTTAGTCTTTATTGTTATTTATAGTTATATTTGTTTATTGTTATTCATAATTAATACTTTGCCAGTTTTAAATGACTGTACTGAAAAAAGTGTACTACACGAGTTTGGCAAGTAACTTTAAAAGTGGCGCATTTAATAAGGATTCCAAAATAGTATAACACTTGCAAGATTATTTGTTAAAAAAATTTTTTTAAAGAAACCCAGCTGTAAATTAATTCTCCTTACCTGTCTAAAATGATTTTGTGTACCCCAAGGCTTTCCTCAAGTCTGTTACTTGTTAAGTTAAGATTCTAGTTTGAGTTAAACGGAGGGAACCAGTTGACGAAGTGTGAGAAGACAGAATTCCTCTTTTCAGGTGGTCCAAAATCACTACTAGCCAAGTAATGTTGACTCAGTGTATTTGCTTTAAAATTAGAATTATCATTCTTTTTTAGAAAAGTTTTAAATTAATAAATTAAACATCGATTATTTGATATTTTTTTATAGGATAGGGTGACAAACGAGCACACAGTCCACCTGATGGTAAGTGGCTGCTGTGGCCCATAAACATCTACATCTATCCTCGTTTGCGAATCAAAATGCAGATGCGTTATCGTATCGATAGCGTAAGGACTAAGATGGAATGCCTCTTTTCCAGTAAAAAGGGTCTCCGGTTCTCTACACTCACCATACGAAACATAGCAGTGTTAAGCTGCTATTTTACGCTGGTCTTCTGTAAGGGCGTGGTCATTCCCCAGTCAAGCAGACCCATTTGTGCTACAACTATACTACTAATATAGCTGCAGCATGGCTCTACCACGTTTAAATGAATGCTAAAAGGGGAATGCCCAATTCTGGCCATGAAACGCCCAACAATTTGCATTTGTTAAAAAAATATATCTTTTTTTATGGTAATTAATCGCAGTATTTATGTATCCAAAAAAGATTGCAATATTTTTCCACAAAAAAAAGTACCGAAAAGATAAAAATGAAATTAGGTAAATCCGCAAGTCATTAGTTTGTGGGTAAAATAAAAAGTGTTGCCAATCACAAATCTCGTAAAAAAAAGTCGATTATGGTTTTTCAATCGATTTTTATGTTGTCATTATTATAATGGTAATATTATTTTCGATAATTATTATGATGTTATGATAATTAAACAAGCGAATTGCTAGTTGATTTACCATGAACTCTTTATAACATAACAAAAACGCTACTGCACAATTTAACTGTTATTTTTATCTGTTCTTAAAAATACATTTAAAATGGAATTTAAATAAATAAAACAAAACATATTTTAAAAGGCGTGCAGAACTTAATGCGAATCAAAGATTATTCTTTTTATGAAATTATAAATCGATTAAAAAAATCACTATCTATTTATCGATTTTATGTCTGTTAATTGGCAACATCGAATCTGACAGCTAGGCCCATTTCATAATTATCGAAACTAAATAGTCACAAGTCGAATGACTTTGCATTTGTGTTATTTTGTTTGTTTTCTCGCGGATTTGTTGTCTAAGTAACGAATAAGCTTTCTAAATGGATTCCGATAATTCTTCTCGCCATATTGACCACGGCCTGAAAATGGATCCCGCTCCCACTTCTTACGATAACCTCTGCACAAACTTGGACTCGATATCCACTGTTAACGATGACCCCAGCTTTCCGTCACCCAGAGTTCTTCCTAGCTCTCAGTAACTCACTCAAGAACACATTAACGCTGTGTCAATTGTGGTTTAAATGTCACGAAAATACGAAGTCATTTGTTGTTAAAAACTGTTCTTGTGAAAATAAAAAACCTTTATATTTTAAAAATCCGGACTTTTTTTAAACCAATTCCTTAACCATTTCATTATTTTAATTGCATATTATCATTTCCACATGCTTTTATATGTGGGCACCTATGGCCGAAGTGTCTATGAACGGTGGGCATTCCCCTTTATTATACTCACAAAATTCTTAAATTAAACAAAAAAAAATCCTTAATTAAACATCAAGGATGGAACATTTAATGCTCAAACTGCCTTACTTCACTCGCAATGCACGCTCGGCATCTTCTTAAAAAGGATCGGGTTATCAGACGAGCGAATCTACCATTATTTACGAATTCAGCCGCTTCAATTAGTCTTTTCCGTAGCTCAGATACATTTTCAATCGGTTTTAAATAAACTTTTTCTTTGACGGCTCCCCAGTAAAAAAAAGTCTAATGGATTCAAATCAGGTGAACGGGCTGGCCACGAGATTGTACCAGACAACCCTATCCATCTGTTTAGTATTCTTCATCGAGCATTATTCAGGATTACATAATAAAAAGAAAATTAAAAAATGTTAAAATTTGTAGCAACAGAAATTAAAAGACCGTCACAGGCTGTAGATTTTTTCGATTTTTTTATAAATGCCTGTAATTTTTAAAATACATAGCAGACTTTTTTTATATTTTTCTTTTACTATTATGACTTGACCTATCACCCGTATATATATAAAATATATACGGGTGATAGGCCGTATATATAATAAAAAGAAAATTAAAAAAATGTTAAAATTTGTAGCAACAGAAATTAAAAGACCGTCACAGGCTGTAGATTTTTTCGATTTTTTATAAATGCCTGTAATTTTAAAATACATAGCAGACTTTTTTTTATATTTTTCTTTTACTATTATAACTTGACCTATCACCCGTATATATATAAAATATATACGGGTGATAGGCCGTATATATAAAAAAAAGAAAATTAAAAAATGTTAAAATTTGTAGCAACAGAAATTAAAAGACCGTCACAGGCTGTAGATTTTCTCGATTTTTTTTTTATAAATACCTGTAATTTTTAAAATACATAGCAGACTTTTTTATATTTTTCTTTTACTATTATGACTTGACCTATCACCCGATTCCGGCTTGACGTCGACTACTGGGACAGCCTGTATAATACAAAAATGATGCGGACTTTACATCCTGACGTTTATTTTAAACGAGTTTACGTCAATTTTAAATGAGCTACTATGATTTCATTTTTATTCATTTAGTCATCAACACTATGGTTGTGTCATTAACAAATCATTTTGTTAACGATAACGACGGATGTCGTAATGAGCGCCGTTAAAAAGGAATACTTTTACCGCTAGTCTATTAGATTCCACAGCTGAACATAAGCCTCCCCCATACATTTCCTCATCGGCTGATATTTAGCATAGTTGCTAAGCTTTGGCAAGCGGGTTGGCAACCGCAGTTTTTTTATTTTTAGTCGTCACTAGGACGACACGGCTGTCTGTTTCCAGATTTGTTTCCCTGTCGCCTTTACGACACCCACAGCATGATACGGAGTAGTGGATATTCTTACACCGCCACTACATGACGCCAGTGCTTTATTTAATGTGCATGAAAATATATTTTATATCAATTTAGAAAAATAATTTGTTAAAGTAAAGTACTCGTACAGTAATGAGTTTGGCAAAGTTTTCTTGAATGAAACTAATTTTACAGATTAATTTTACGCAAATTTTCTTGTCTGGGGTGAAAGAAGAGATATTGATGCGTCTGCATGATAATGCTGAACCCAAATTTTACAGACTAGTGTTAGAGATCGGCAGTTACAGGGTGCCTATCCAACTGGTGAGAATGGATAAATCTTGAAAGGAAACTTGCTTACACGATGCCATTAAAATGAATGATTGCATGACAGAGAAGAATGGGCTCTTCATCTCCAGACTCTATTGTGGAAAGTTAGAATGTGGCAAGTAGGTGTTGTGGCCCGCAGACCTGATGGTAAGTAAATATCGTGGTCCATACACATCTACATCTATCATCAATTAAGAATCAAAATGCAGGCGTGTTGTCACCTCCGAGAACTAAGATCAAATATCTCATTTCCAGTAAAAAGGGTTTTTTTTCATAGAAATAGGGTGCCAAACGAGCACACAGTCCACCTGATGGTAAGTGGTTTTTTTTTTAATTTATTCTATGAAAGAGTGTTACATAATTTACATTTCAAAACTTTGCCAAACTGTATGCCAGTTTGTCGGCAACAAAAACAGTTTGTTGCTGTGGCCCATAGACATCTACATCTATCCTCGTTTACGAATCAAAATGCAGATGCGTTGTCAGCCTTGAGGACTAAAATGGAATGCTTCTTTTCCAGTAAAAAGGGTCTCCGGTTCTCTACACTCACCATACCAAACACAACAGCATTAAGCTGCTATTTTACGCTGGTATTCTGTGAGAGCGTGGTCGTACCCCGGTTGAGGCGACCCATTCGTGCTACAACTATATTATAAATATAGCTGCAGCTTGACTCTACCACGTGTATAACGTTTCTGGTTCTTTACACTCACCATACAAAATACAGCCACATTAAGCTTCTATTTTACTCTGATATTCTCATGTGCTCATTTCCCATACGAGCAGATCTATTTGTGCTATAACTATTAAAAAGGTAGCTGCAGCACGGCTATATCATATATAAAACATATAGTATAGTGTGACCCTGAATGATTAGGTGAGAATTTGTGTGATATGAGAAAAGTGTGGTTTGCAATTAGATGTTAATATGGCCAGAATTAGGAAAGGATTTTTTTTGTTTTGTTGGATATGTAAAATGACTGAGGAAAGTGACAGAATCAACAAAGGACACCCCAGATGGAAGTTAATTTGCCAAATTGGCGATATTTAAAAGATTCGCCAAATTAAGAGTACCCTTTAATGAGCATGTATGCTTAAATTGTTGTTAATATATGGATGTGAAGGAGGCGAAAGAGGTGTTTCAGGATCATGCTAAAGAGAAATCTGTAATGTTTATCTACCCCACTGGGTGACAGGCATGCGAGTTAATATTTATGTTATGCCTTTATAAAATAATATGTTTAAAAAAGCTTAAAAAAAGATTTAAAAAAATCAAATATTTTCTAATCCAAATATAATGAAAAAGGAATTAAATTCATACATTTTTATAACTATAACAGATCCTCATTAGCAATAAACAAGTTGAATAAAAATGGCACAAATTTAAGGGGAGCATGATAATTTTTAAGAATAAGACAAAACTTTCTTCAAACTTTAAAAATGCAGAACTAGATCCTAGAAACTAAAAAGCAGTATTTTCAATGGAAATGATATTCAAAGAAAATACCACACTATTGTATTTTCTTGTATATCATCTAATGTCACATGCTCTTATCCCAATTAAGGGCCATGATAGCCTAGCACTCGCATGAAAGTTCTTCAGCAACTCAAGTCTCCTCCAGCACCACAACTGAAATTGCTAATTGCACTTTTATGTAATGTTTAACCACATTCTTGGAGTCCTGCATGTATCACGAGAAATAGGCGCCCACATTCCGCTTGATTGCCCAGCAGTTTCCAACAATAGAGTTAAGTACCTCAGATCACTTAGGTTTCACACCATGGTCATTATTAATATTCAAAATTGAGAGCTCAAATAATATTTAATTTCCGACCATGTTAAAATGACAAGTTGCAGATACTAGGCCTGTTTAATCAAAGATCAATTACACAGAAGTGTATGTATAAACACTCACTCTTAATAATGAGGGCCAACATTGATAAGTTTAAAATACTATTGAAGCAATTTCTTGTTAAGGCGCAGGTTGAGCAAAATGTCGCGCTAGTCGTTATTTGTGCGGTTTTTAGGAGCTATCTACTTTTTATTTAAAAGATATATCAACAAATAAAAAAAACATTATATTTCTACATAATCTTGATTTCATAAGAGCTATAGCCAATTTTTTTTAAAGGAATAAATATTAATATAATCTCCTTACAACGAAACCACATAAATGTGAAATTATTATTGATAACATGCATCTCCTCGTAAAGTAAGTATTATTTTATTTTGCGATTTACACCAATGGATAGGCAATTTATTAATGAACATTTATATTATAAATTTTTTTTCAAAAGACCAAAATTTGATTTTATTAAGAAATTATTTTAAAATATGGGCGTATTTACTGCCCACAGGCTTGCTGGAGTCAGTGAGCCCTGAGCTCTTCGACGTGAAGCCCGTGTCGTGAGCATCGGTCAGCGCATACGCTCACGTCATATCAGTCGATAATATTATTACTTATTAGGTTATTTATAGGTAGTATTATTTGTTTGTTTTGGGTATAATTTTTCGTATTAGTTATACATATATTTGCTGTGGTTTTTACTGCGCGATGAAACTTTTTCCGTGTATTTTCTTTGAATTAAATGCAAATAAAAAAATGAAGCACCATTAGCATGTAAGGTTCGAATCCATAATTAACATTTCGACAAATATTATAATTTACACTATAAAAGTCTAATTCAATATTATCAGTATAGTATACAGTTAAAAATAATCCTAATACCCAACCACAATATCTTATTATGTATAGCGGCTCCGTGGCGTAGTGGCTTAGCAATAGGTTGCTTGCGCTGGGGGGCGCGGGTTCGAATCCCGCACGGAACAAGTATTTGTATGGCCTACAAATAATTGTTCCGGGTCTGGATGTCTGTCCTTGTGCAATTTGTGTTTGTAAACTGCCTCCACGATACAGGAGAAAATCCTAGTGTGGGGTAACGTTTTTATAAGAAAAAAATAAAAAAAAAAATAAAAATAGTATTGCCTCGTTGGTCTAGTGGTTGTAGTAGTGAGACTGCTGATTATGAGGTCTTGGGTTTCCTGGGTCGGGCCAAAAAGTCAGTTATGAGTTTTTCAATTATGTTCTAAGTTATAATTAGTATTACTAAGCTATAGTTTTTTGCTAAAATATAGTATATTATTTATTGCTTGTTTTTTCTTCTTTTTCAAAAAATAATTGAGTACATAAGGTGTTCTATACTTATAATTCGGTAAAAAGTATCTAAGTAGGTACTAATATACCTACTTTTTACTATAAACTAAAAAAAATTAAAACTAAATTTACCTAAAAAGACTAAACTGACCATGTATTTTTTAACTCAAAACAGGACATGGGTTTATTTATACTCTAAAAACTATAACTTTATACAATTAGTGTTCAATATAAAATTATATTCGGTATAGACGGTAATTATTAATTGCAACATATTTTTTTAAATTATTAATTACATTTGTCAGTGGATTAAATTTGCTTTAATAAAGTTGGTGATGATTTTAAATAAGAATAAAATTCTGCTCAAGTTTTTTTATTGTTATCTTTGTTAACAACATCGCCTTTAGAACTGGAACCGTAAGTGTTTCTTTCAGACGTCCACAATTTATTCAAAATAAAAAAATACTCTTTCTACCGGAGCATTTGTACCAGGTAGACATAAAATATATTCCATTAAAAAAAATTATGTTGAAGATTGTTGACTTTGAATACTTCCATCCAACGAGTTACGGGACAATTTTGGGTCCTGGAGTTTTGTTTGGGGACAATGGGACAGTTGACCGAGAAAAGGGACAGTCCCGTTCAAAACGGGACGTATGGTCACTTTAGCTATAACCCGGCGACGGCTCCGTGGTGCAGTGGCTTAGCAATCAGTTGTTGCGCTGGGGGCCGCGGGTTTGAATCCCGCACGGAACAAGTATTTGTATGGCCTACAAATAATTGTTCCGGGTCTGGATGTTTGTCTTTGTGCAATTTATGTTTGTAAACTGCCTCCATGACACAGGAGAAAATCCTAGTGTGGGGGTAACGTTTTATTACAATTGAAATTGAAAGATTGAACCCTTATACTTCTTGTTGATTTTTGTATTACCTTTATTAAAGTTACCCTTATGTATAAATAAATATAATTACGTATATAGAAATAAAATTGATTTTTAACCTCATCAATCATTGGGGTGAGGATAATGTCTGCCAGCATAAGTAATAAGCAGGCTAAGTAACAAGGTGCTCAGTTCAAAAGTTAGTAGGTAGATATGTTACTTTTCAATACGTGACACGAAAAATTAACAATAATCAAAAACACATCTGCGAAACATCCTATTTATTTATTTATTGTTTATTGCACCAAATATTTGTACAAAAGGCGAGCTATCTATTTATTTACCTATAGTGAATAGGTATCTTTTAAACTCACAATTTTCAATGCTTCATTTTTAATATATAATTAATTATAAAATTTCATAATTAGATAATATATGAAAATACATAATTCTAATATAATGCAACTAATATACCGAATAAAAAAATTAAAATACATTTATCGTTGTATGCTGTGTGTATTTCCATAAATTAGTTTATTGATGTTGAAAAAATAATACTACAAAAATAATAATACTTACTAAACTAATTTCATAACTGACTTTTTGGCCCGACCCGGGATTGGAACCCGAGACCTCATGATCAGCAGTCGCACTACTACAGCCACTAGACCAACGAGGTGGTACTATACCTAATAAGATATTGTGGTTGAGTATTAGGATTATTTTTAACTGTATATTATACTGATAATATTGAATTAGCCTTTTATAGTGTAAATTATAATATTTGTCGAAATGTTAATCATGGATTCGAACCTTACATGCTAATGGTGCTTCATTTTTTTATTTGCATTTACTTCAAAGAAAATACACGCAAAAAGCTTCATCGCGCAGTAAAAAGCACAACAAATATATGTATAACTAATACGAAAAATTATACCCAAAACAAACAAATAATACTACCTATAAATAACCTAATAAGTAATAATATTATAATATTATCGACTGATAAGATGACATGAGCGTGTGCGCTGGCTGACGTTCTAACGACACGGGTTCCACGTGTAAGAGCTCATCGCTTACTAACTCCAGCAAGCCCGTGGGCAGTGAATACGCCCAGATTTTAAAATAATTTCTTAATAAAATCAAATTTTGGTCGTTTGAAAAAAAAATTACTATAGAAATGTTCATTAATAAATTGCCTATCCATTGGTGTAAATCGCAAAATAAAATAATACTTACTTTACGAGGAGATGCATGTTATCAATAATAATTTCACATTTATGTGGTTTCGTTGTAAGGAGATTATATTAATATTTATTCCTTTAAAAAAAAATTGGATTTAGCTTTTATGGAATCAAGATTATGTAGAAATATGTGTTTTTTATTTGTTAATATATCTTTTAAATAAAAAGTAGATAGCTCTTAAAAACCACACAAATAACGACTAGCGCAACATTTTGCTCAACCTGCGCCTTAATAGGGCATACTACAGTGTGAAAGAACATCTCGAAGACAAATATGAAATTGAATAATTGACTGTTACATGACTCAGAATAACTAAATTGACTTGACTTATATAAGACTATCTAAATTGACTTATCGCTATTATTTTTGATTATGTATCATGTGAACTCCAATTATAACTAGAGCATGTTTAAGTAATTTTATTTAAAATAATAAATTGTGATGAATATTGCATGCCAAATGGTGGAATATAGCTGTACTAAATGTTTGTACTATAAGTGATAAACTATGTAAACACCAACTGTATCAACCTATATTCCTAGTAAACGTTTTGAATTTGAATTTAATAATCTTCTCCTCACCTGATGTCGATGTTGACACTAAGATGAAGCTTTTTGTTACACAATGTCATTTAAATGTTAGTTAGTTTTAAATAATAGTTTATCAGTTTCTAGAGTATTATATTAATACACAAAACAAAGCCTCAGTGGTTTGCTCATTAATTTTTTTTAGACATTTTTAACTCTTTTTTTTTTAATTTTTCTACTTTTATAAATATCTGTGGTTTAGTTTACTTATTTTTAATCTAATTAATACAAAATACAACTAATAGTACAGAAAGAAACATTAATCTTTACATTTTTTTAACAAATTAATTTCTCTACTATGAAATCTGTCAAATATTACGCCTAATTTTTAAATAGTGCCACCCTGGTGGCAGAAAAAGTTGTGGATGCCTTCATTTGCCCATGTACTAAATAAAGTCTAAAATAAGATTGGTGGTTAAATAAGATTTAAATTAGGAATAAGTGTAATTACAATAAAAATTTGGTTTAACTCCAGGACATGTAGCAAAGTAGCCAGATATTTTAATCACTGTGATATTTGTTTCTCATAGTCGTCTTTTACAACACTTGAGGGATGAAATGGGCTGAATGATTCTTTTACTATGTGCCAACATATTCTGTTTGCTGAATCTGAATGACAGGTTGAGAAATTGTGTAATTAGAGAAAAGTGTGGTTTGCATGATATATTGTGACCAGATTAAGAACAGAATGTGTCGGTGGTTTGATCATGTAGTAAGAATGAGTGAGAAAAGAGTGACAAAGCAAATTTATGTTGCAGAAGTAAACGGCAGAAGGGAAGGGATGCCCTGGACGAAAGTTTATTGACCAAATTGGCAATATATTGAAGATGGGCCAGATTAAGAGTACTCTTAACCAATGAGCATATATGTGTAAGTATATGGATGTAAAGGAGGGGAGAGAGGTGTGTCAAGAAAGTGCCAAATGGAAGTCCGTAGTCTCTGCCTACCCCTTTGGGTGACAGGCATGAGTGTTTATGTTATGTTATATTCTGTTTGCCATGTTTTAGACTGTAATAATTATATTTTGTCTTTATCTTTATATATAAAAATTACGTGTTACATTGTTTGTCCGCGATGGATTCCTAAACTACTGAACTGATTTCAATGAAATTTTGCACACTGTGTGTATTTTGGTCCAACTTGAGAGATAGGATAGTTTTTATCCCGATAAATGACAAAAATTTTTATTGCGAATTTAAAGATTTTTATAGGAAGGGTCATTGGAAAGGGCAGAACAATGTCTGCCTGGCGAGCTAGTATTATAATATATTATAGTTCATTATATGTGATATAGTCACACTGCATCTATATATAAATAGTATAGTGGTATTTATATAAAACAAATTTTAAGGATTTTATCACTTATAGTAATATACACGATAAAATCCATAAAATTAGTTTTATTTAAATGTGTAGTGTTTGCATAAATATAAGAAATCATTAGTATAGTGGTAGCACAAATGGGTCGGCTCAACCGGAAAAAGACCATGCTCTTACAGAATACCAATATAAAATAGCAACTTAATGCTGCTGTGTTTTGTATGGTGACAGTAGAGAACCGGAGACACTTTTTAATGGAAAAGAGGTATATATGTAGATGTCTATGGGCCACAGCAACCACTTACCATTAGGTATACTGTGTGCTCACTTGTCACCCTTATCCAAAAACAAAAATTAATTTGTTTAGCCTATTATCTATCAGCTTATTTTATTCATATGTACCTACATTTATTTTTCAATTAGGTAGGTATTCAGTTTTAAAAATCATTATTATTATTATAATGCTGTGACAAATCTACAGGTGGGTTACCTCTTACTGCTGCTGCAAAATAGAAGTGCTTGCACTGCTGTGTTCCTGTGTATAGTTAGCCAGTTTTGCAACAGGCTGTGAGACATTCCATTAAAGTCCTCAGAGGCGACAACACATCTGTAGTCTTCTGTCTATTTGTTTGAAATTGGACTGTCGTAGCCACTTACCATCAGGTATACTGTAAGTTCATTTGTCACTTCAGTTTTATTTAAATAAAACATATTGTTAATATTAAGAGAAAAAAAAATTAAACTCACAGTAAATATGCCAGATCTGTACATTTCAAGTACTTCATTGAGCACTAAAAGTCCTCTTTCTTTACCAAGGAAATTGTCCAAAACACACACACCATATTGAGTCATATCCCTGATTACCCTCTGACAAATTTCATAGCTAGGGTCACTAGAGTCCATGTAGTATTTATTCACCATAAATGATTCACTCCCCTTTAGTGATGCCTCAGGGTATTCCTTCATTTTTAAATGGTGTTCCGGCACATACACAGGAATTGGTGGCATTTTCACATTGGTTCTATTTACAGCTTTTAGGACATTTGTAGTTGCTGTAGCAAAATCCACTGTACTTAGCTGCTGAGCAGACTCGTTCAGAATCTCTTGTTCCGACGAACCTTGATGTATAATCGCACTTTGTTTTGTCAAGTCCTCATTTGTATACACTACACTAGAAATGACACCGTCTTTTAAAGTTGATGGTCCATCTTTTAAATTACTGTCTACACTTTGAACATCTGACTTAGAAATTTGCAAACTTTCGCTTTCTTGCGTATTACCCTCTTTTTTCACGTTTTTCTTATTAGATTTTTTTATTCGTCTAATTTCACTACCCTCCTGTTTGGACGGTTTTATAGATTTGATTTCTTGCTCTTCACTTGCTATAATCTCTTTTTTTCCTACATTGTTTAGTTCTTCCTTCGTGGGAGATGAACGTCCAGTATCTTTATGCGATCCCTGTTTTGGGAATTTGGGAACACACTCACTTTTGTGTCTTCGCCAATCTTGTCGTTGGTGTTCCGTATTGCAATAATAAATATTCAGACAACGGGCACACCGTCGATGAGTTTTCTGATTGCATACGGCGCAACAAACAAGTACGCCTTCTTGATTCATTCTGAAATAATTTTTTACCTCTGGCCGGTCCGAACGACTGTCACAAAACTGTCAAAAGGAAAATGACATTTTAAGCCTTTTTTTATTTCTGTGTAGCAGATACGAGGCTTTGTGTTCTTAGGTATTTTTTATTTCAACTTTATTCGGATACATTCGACTCGATTTATAATGCATAATATACTCATTGCATTCGATAAAAAATCAATCACAATAAGATATCTGTGGAACTGATATTATATATGGTTCTAAAAGCTCGTCTAAAGTTGTTTTTTATACTTTTATTAAATTATATTTATTATATTTGTGTTTGGTTTCTAAGGTTTTAAAGAAAATTTAAAAAAAAAATAATTACTAAAAATGTGATTTTACACTTTTTCATCAAATAGGATGGATCTTTCGGAACAGACTTTTGTGCTTCATTACGAAACTCCTACCCATAGATATAGTCTATGCTCCTACCGCACGTAATATTAAGGTGGCACAAGTCGCGGGCTCGAACTCGCTGGTGGGCGCGGCGAAAAAGCACGCTGTCTCACCTGGCATCGTGCCCGACAGAGATAGTATCAGTGATGAGCATATCGACACTAGTATTCACGCATGTCTTGTTCGTACGGCATTCAGAACCGTTTGAACAAAAACGAAGTTACACGAACACGATGCAACATCTATACTAATATAATAAAGCAGAAAATATAGATCTTTACTCCGTCTAAAAAAAGTCCGCGATACCATATGTCTATTTTTTATATATAAGCCACAATTAGGCATTTTGATTTTGACAAAAAAAAATGAAATTTTAATTATTAGGCATGACATATTTATCCTTACGAACGAAAGTTACTTCATTATCAAGACAATTTTTTGAAGATAAAGTTCGTTCTTTATACCATGTTTATATAGTACATAGGTTAAGAGATAATGTAAAATTAAAATAATTCAATACTTCGCCTTGACGCGCAAACAACGCATAACCCCTAGCCTAGCCCGGTGCGAACTGAGAAGCCAGTATTGAAAGCTTCTATGAGCGAGGTTAGGTTAGCCGTTAATTCAATCATTATCTATATCTACACAAATAAATAAAATTGAAGTGTCTGTTTGTAATGTCAAAATAACAGCTTTTTACTAATTGCATATGAAATTATATACGCTACTTATAACATTACCATAATTTTTAACATTTTTGTATGTCTGTCAGTCTGTTTGTTCCGGTTAATTTCCAAAACGGCTGGACCGATTTTGACGGGACTTTCACTAGTAGATAGCTCATGTTATAAGAAGTAACTTAGACTGCTTAAATTTTAGAAAAATTATTAGGTGTCCGTGCAACAAAATTAACACCCTAAACTAAATGCGGACGAAGTCGCGGGGAACAGCTGGTAGCTAAAATAAATTCAAAATTAACTGAGTGCTTTTATCTATCTCCCAGGTGATTGTAACAATGATTAGTTACATCTTTATTTCTGAACTCTTTCATTTCACGTTGCTATGGTATTTTGAAAGTTTAATTGATTAATAAGTATAAGAGGTTGATAGCAAATTTATCAAGAATCATTTCTTGCCTACACACTTTCATGTATCGTGTACGTTTTTCTTTAAAACTGGATAAAACCGCGCATAGTATGCCGACAGATAAAATAAAAGTACTCCATTAATTATGACAATTTTTCCATACATTATTATCAAATAATATATTTGATTGCAATTATAAAATGCTTGAACTAGGTGTCATGTCATGCCACGCATCTCGGACACGTGATGACGCGGGTGAAACCGCGAAATTATTAGGCGCTGCTTTATCGCTTCATATTATACCTCTGTGGCTCTATATACCTAATATAGATTGCTTACTTTATTATGTTTAGTTTTTCCCGAGTGGTCATGCAGCGATCACTCAAGAGTTCGGCTTCGAACGTGTATAACTGCAAAAATTATCCAACGGGAACGAAATACCTGAATAAACGGTATCATATATGTTATTTACAGCTCCGTGGCGCAGTTGCTTAGCAATGAATTGTTGCACTGGCAGCCGCGGGTTCGAATCCCGCACGGAACAAGTATTTGTATGGCCTGCAAATAGTTGTTCCGGGTCTGGATGTTTGTAAACTGCCTCCACGATACAGGAGAAAATCCTAGTGTGGAATATCCTCATACATTTCCTCCAACTCCTCATCGGGGTGTGCCGAGGTTGGTGCGTATGACCTTCGGCGAATACCGTTTGGTGATTCTGAGTATAAGGTACGCAACCCTCGTCGACACACTCCCAATCTTTACAACTTTTTTAAAAAATAAAAAAATAATAAAATTCAGACTATAACCTATCTCTGAGCAAAATATCATCCAGGTCCCTTCAGCGGTTCTGGTGTGATTGAGTAACATACATCCATTCATCCGTCCATCCAAATATCCAAACTTTCGCATTTATAATATTTAGATAATAGGTAATTGTAATTAGTTCTGCCTACCTATAAATTGTTTTCAAAAATACTTCCCTGTCTTCTTACTTTTTTATATATACTCAATATCACTAAATGTAAACACAGGTTTTTATCAAGACAAGTGACCCATCAAGATTGTTTTCTTAGTACTGACGTACCTACCTAAAGTTTACAATTTTGTGGCCACGACGCGGTGACGTTTTGTGACATTTTGTTGTATTGTAGGTTGTAGGTATCTAGGTAATAACAGTAGGTACCTATGAAAATCCCACATAATGTACCTTGTTTGTCCGCCGCAAGAGTCGTCTAATAAATAATTAAACTGTTTTGTAATTCTTTATTTATTTATAACACTTGCATTGTGAGCCGTAGTAGCTCAGATGGTTAGCGCTCGCCGTAAGTATCACATTACGCGAGCAACCCGGGTTCGATCCCCGTCGGCACCAATGAAATTGTTGCAATTTTATATAGTAATCGTATATAGACTTTACTTTTTTTACTTTTATAATTATATTATATTACAATATTGTCTGTCGTCCAAAACGCATCATTCATCTCTTTCAATTATATCAATTTCCATGCTGTCTTTTGTCTTTGGCGTCCAAATTACAAAATAGCAAAACTTTTCGTTTCGAATAAAACTCGAATAAACGCGCGTCACCGCCCGTGCATGTGTGTGTAAGCGTCGTCCTCCCGCACCGCACCGGGGGAAACATTATTCAGTGAGATGCACGATAATTCATAGTAACATACGCGCGTAAAAAAATACGAAAAGGCCTTTGGAAGAAGGGGTTTTATGAAAAAACCACTGCATAAATCAATTACGAATAAAATTTATTGAATTCTTCGATAATTGAGCTGTGTCGGTACCGACTTCGTTTTGGAAATTTTACACTTATTTTATTACTAATTTACGCCCAAAGTTGTGTTAAAATTGGCAATAAAAACGAATCTTTGGTAGCCCGTAACTTTTTAATAACATTTTATTTTACTATTCTGTTTCCGTACAGACAAATTTAATAATGAGACAAAACGATATCATGTTTAACTTTGGATGTACACTGTCAAACAGCGTAGTAAAACCCCTCCGAATTTTGTATGGAAATATTGTCGACTAGTGTCACCTTAAGTGGCAATGTAGTCTATGATTACAGAGTACTTCTGTATAATATATAATCTGTGTATAAAATGTGTTTACATGGGGAAATAATAAGGACTTTCAAAAACCCTACTATGCAACACTATTAAAAATGTATACAACCACTGACAAATCTAGATACTTGATCTAAAGATCTATTAGATTTTTTTATTTATAATTTTTTTATCTTCAATATTTAGAAATCATGCTACGAACTGGGAACGATCAAGAAGATTATGTGATTTTAGGTGCCATCAGTTTAAGAAAAAAGAAGATAAAAGTCAAAGACATATTTATCACGAGTCATAGTCAAAATCACTTTTTAAATATTCAACACCTAACATTGTATCCCTATACGAAATGATGCTTACACTAGAGTCATCACTACTGTCCCTACTACTCTTTTCAACTTGTATAACCAATTTGAATGAATTGAAAACTCTCCTGGAGATGTCTTGTATTTGCTCTCTCAGTAATTTACGTAATGTTAAAAACCTAATTTTTTAGGACGGCCAGTTTTAGACCCTTTTCCTTTGTGTGGCGTCTGCCATATGCCTTGATTCATCTGTCTTTCCTTTTTAATCTTGGTTATGGCTACACGAGACATACCTAGAAAGATATTAATATTAAATAAACATTAACATAAACACTCACCTCTGTCACCCAGAGGGGTAGGCAGAGAATGCGGACTTCCATTTGGCACGATCCTGACAAACCTCTCTTGCTACCTCCGCATCCGTATGCATACATGTTTTTGAAGTGAAAACTTCTTTAGGTACGTTGGGCACTTTTGGGATAGGGAAAAAAGCACCGAACTCGCGTGATCATCACACTCAGATACATAAAATTAATGAAAGTAATGTTCAAAAACCAATTAATTACATTTTTTAAAATAGATATGTATTTATTTGTACTATATAGATAATAATAATTGATAGTTTTATTCAATAATTGATTCGTTGATAAAAGTAATTTCTAATAAAAAATAATTTGTAATAAATATTTCTTAACAAACCCAAAAATAATGTTACAAGTTTCTGAAAGGAAGACGTTTTCACTTCTGACGTGCAGTCCTATGAATGCCAGTTTTTTTTATTAATTTTTCATTACAGGATTATAAAATTCACTTCCCAACATAGACCTTCCCATAGATTACATCAAAAGGAGGATATTCCTCATAGCTGCGAGGCAAGCCTCGCAACCAAGGTTAGCACTCGCAGTTTTTTTTAGTTATTGTTAAGAAGACACTACTGCCCATCTCTTCGTTTGTTTCACTTTTTCGTCACATAAGACATCTACAGGATGATATGGCGTAGTAAATATTCAGACACCACCACTACACGGTAAATATTAGGGGTTAGTTCAATAAAATGTAGAAGTATACGTATATCTTATAATAACAGTTTTACAACTAGTTTTTTATAGATAAAGGTGAAAAACGAGTACACAGTTCACGTATTGGTAAGAGGATGCTGTGGACATCTACATCTATCCTCGATTAGGAAACAAAATGCAGATGCGTTGTCATCTCTAAGGACTAAGATGGAATGCCTCGTTTCTAGTAAAATAAAACACTTATTACACTAAACACAGCAGCATTATGCAGCTACTTTAGAAAAAGATGGCATGACATTTCATCGGTAAGTAAATTCTATTCTTATCACGTTAACCTATTGCAAATGCACCGGAGATCAACTTATACTGGTTAGTTAATGGTGCACAGTGATAACAATTAAGCACCCGTTGATGTCTTTTTGAAATGTCCCTTTCACTCATTACGTAAATTACAATAGTTTTCTTTGTCTAACAATAGCACGTGTATCGATAGTGTTGTGATTTTTAAGTCGATATTTGTTTGGTCATCGTTTAATTATTTTTTTAAGATATATTATTTTATAAAAATAGTGGCGTGTTATTGTGGTACCTATTTGTTATAGGTTTCGTAAATGCTCCGAAAGGAAAAAGATGTGGATATGAAGAAACGGTACAGCGGAATCCAACAGCCTACTACGATTTTTCATAATATGAAGATTGTCTTCTGTTAAGTGTCTTGAGCATAGCACACTATTTTTGGTGGGAAACCATTCGTCCCCTCGACAAGTTGCGTCAAACTTAACAGAAGACAATCTTCATATTATGAAAAATCGTAGTAGGCTGTTGGATTCCGCTGTACCGTTTCTATACTTGCTAGTTTGCCAAAGACAAATTCCGTTTTGTAACACAAACATTAAGCAGTTTCGTTAATGAGGATATTTTTCCTGAAATAAAACATCACCAATTCGATCATGAAATTTATAATCATGTCATTAATTTAGCTAAGAGTGTCATGGAAAAATACATCAACATAAGATTACTCTACTTATCCAGGAAGACGGATCCTAAGAATTCTGTAAGATAATTTTATACTAAGCTCATCCATTTTAAAAATCAGTGAAATATATATTTATAAATTAAATGTACAAATATATGTATACATTGTTTTATTTTTTAAAAAACATCAAATAATAATTAATCAATATATTTATTTATCAACAATCAACAAATCCCAAATTTATCGATCAACGTCCCAACCCAGTTCATCGCTATGGTTTGGTGCATTCTAAGTTTGACCTTTAAATGTCCAATCACATATGACACATTTAACACGTCCCCTGCAACCCTTGCATACCGACAAATTTGGTGAACTCTAAACAAAACAAATATTCAATGATGCGTCTGTATTAGGGGGTAATCTGTTGTATTTTTACACGTCTGCGCAAAATTGACTCCATACGGCGAATGAAAATGAAATTAAAATAATGTATTTATTACCTACCTTGTGATTTCATTTTAAATAATTTGGTTAATTCTAAGGATTTTTTTCATTAAAAATATCCCAAAATCAGGGGCAATTTCAGACCATAACTAGTGATGAATCATAATTTTTTTTGCAAGGTAGCAACACTGGTCCCGTGCACTACATATAGGTAATTGCTATTGTCTTGGTATTGTGTCTGAAAACCGGACAGTGAAAGTGTTAAATTCTTTAGCTTGGACTAAATGTGTAGGTCTATGAATGAGAACCAAAACGCTTCGTCTGAATGCTCGATACATAAACAATGAAAGAATAGACATAAGTTTCTTGATGTGATCTGATCCTATTTTACACTTTTCTGCAGAATTCGAATTTGTCAGAATTCGTATTGAGCTAGACTTTTATACAAATCCTTTATCATCTCGATAAAAAGACTGACATGGTGGCGCACCGCTGTGTACTCCTTTCACATTTCCTGCCATTTATTTTATAAAAGTAGACATTAGGGTCTCAGCGACGAGTCATGGCCGTCGAAAAACACAATCACAAACAATAGCCATATGACATCACTGATATCGTAAAAAAATATAGTAGTGACGTGCTCAGTGATCGGCCTAGTTTTAGTAAGGAGCCAGCCCAACTTATTCTTTAAATTTTTTAAAATTTCTTTTTCACCCTTTATAATAATCTACTAATGTGGATAGACCTACACACTCACACACACCGAAGCTGAAGCCGCACGCACAGGTTCTAGATTAATTTTAGGTAAATGGTCATTATTATAATGAGACCTTAATCCTGAAGTAAAACAACTTTTTATATAAAATTATATATATTAAGTAAGTAAACATAATATAATAGTAAATTCTTTCTATATTATTACTATACAGTTTCATTTCTTAACACAAATAGCTATCGGGCAGAAGAGAAATGATGGAGCAGTTAATTAAAATTATACAGATAAAAAACAAACATTGAGACAAAAAAAATTAAAACAAAGTAGGCATCATATTTACATAGTAATTAAAATATAGTTGTAATAATATGTAATAACATTAAGAAGCAACCATCGGTAATGACGGATTAGAATAGACTAGATTAGTTTTACGTCGAGCCAAACCATTTATATATTGTAACTTTGTAACATATTAAATTGATAACGAACAATTCTTGTTACAAAAATAAAAGATCTAGGCTTGCCGTAAGGAACTAAAAGAAGCGTAAAGACGTTCGTCGTGTATAATCGACACACGTCTCAGCGCTGTCTTAAAAATAGATCTACTAGATAATACTCCGACTTTGAATTCCATTCATTAAAATGAGTTGTATCATTTTTCACTTATACTCAAAAGTAGTAAACTATGAAATGTTATTTTACTGAATGAAAATATACGACTGAATATAATGCCAGCTACAAACAAATAAATCAACCCTCCAACGAACCCAATACTCAATGTTAGAAGGGTGGTTTGTGCGTTAGCTCGGCGACTAACGATGGCGGCGATTAATCGACGCTATATCAAAGAGGGTGATAGAATTGGTCAACACACACAAACCGGTCCTCTACAGATAAAAATATTTTGTTCGTTGTGTTTTTAGTTATTCGCAGTCTTTCGATTCAGATTTATGATTCGAACGAGCTTTGGACGAACGCTTTGAGCTGAATTGCATGATCAAGTATTGCCAGCATTAAATTTACATCAATTGATATATCTACACACTATATGTCAAATGCCCAATACGGATATTGACATTGTAATTACAGATAAACATTAAACTATCGAAGATTAACAGTAAATACAAAAGATGTATAGCATCACACTTTATTCAAGGCAAATTATGTATACCTATCCAGTTTTTGGAGAAACAATTTCAAGATATTAGACTCTGTGCGAAAGAGAACCGTCGTAGCGATAAAGTGAATTAACATATTAAATCTATCTAGATTTCATATTAAAATATTGTACAATAATAAAAGAGTTTTTTATTCGTTTTGTTATTTCTTAGTTATCTAAGTATAGAGCAAAGATAAAAACGTTTTTTTAATTATATTACGATCTTCGGCTACTTAACTTTCCACTTACTTATTAGATGATTAGAAATAAAAAATATTTTATTATAACAAGATATTACACTCACAGAATTTACACTTGATTAATACACAACAAAGCTTAGTTCCACGTACTCAATTCTATGTTGGTTCTCTTTTAACAGTTTTATTTTTATTTTTATGTGCGGATGAAGATCTGAAACATGGAAGACGAAAACGAGGGACATTCGTCGATATTTTGACTTACGATTAGATTTTTACTAAACGAAACTTAACAAGTTGAAATTCTAACAATGACAAATCGAAGTTTTTAAATACATTTCAATTGCCATCGCCAGATTTGGATTGAGCCATTCAGAGACACCGAGTCTCGCGCACTCTCTTTTTTTCCATCTTCATATTTTTACGTGTCTATGAAGTTGTATTTTAATCCGGCTCCGGCCATAGCTGAAACTTAAAGTTAATAATAACATTCATTGACTACATTACACGTAACTCAAAACTCCAGTAGTTATTTGGACCCTATAATTATTTATAACCTGTACTAACTTTAGAAGGCGCGTTTCCGAACGTGTTTTTGAGTAGAGTAACGTAAATGTCAACTTTGATATTTTTATACAGATTAAACTTTCGAATCATCGTTCGAAGGATTATTTTGAACGTGTAAAGCCCTTGCCAGTTCCGCTTTTTCGTCTGCTGAGAGGACGTACACTGGAGGAGCCGGTGGGAGGAAACGTTCTGCTTTTTGAGGCTCTCTTTGCAGTCTAGCTCGATAGAGCATCACCAACACGCAAAGTACACTAATGATAAATGCAGACGTGGCAGCTAAAACAATGAGAGCCGTGTGGTAGGATGTAGCTGCTGATACCTGGAATTAATACACAATTTAATGAACATATTCAAAAACTATAAAGAAATGTTAAAAGTTTTATTACTATCTTAAGATGTTTATAGTATATTGGTCATAAGATGGTCATTGTCAAAGTAAAATTATTCTGAAGTACTATAAAACAAATTTCGGAACGCTATTATCGTCGCCAGCTATGAAGGAAATGAATGAATGAAATAGATAGTTCCTTCAACACACGACTGCTCGACGACAAAGGTTTGCTACTAGTGCTGCCAGCCCTGTTGCAAAGGAGATGACGAAGGAAAAGATCGTGAGAAAACCTGCATGTCTGAGGAATAAATATTTCTTGAGCCAACACGCACTGGAAAAGGCTGCAACTTTTTATCATTCTGCCAATCTATTTGCAAAATTAAAAAAAAAACTGCCAATGTAATGCATAAACAAATCACCGTCAAACAACTATCACTTTCATGATATTTCCTTTCTGGAAACATTATATTACATCCAAAATAATGAACAACAAGTGCCTAAAGAACACTCTGTTACAGCCTATTAAATGTCCACAGCTGAACATAGGCCTCTTCCACAGATTGCCAAAGGGGGGACTATGGCAAATACTGATTTGCTATAGTTGCCACACTTGGCAAGTGAGTTGGCAAACGCAATTTTTGCTTAGTTATTAGGAAGACGCTGCTCCGTATCTCCTGTTTCAGTTTCTCTCTATCGCCTTTTACAACAATTTTTTACAACCTATGAGACTATACGGGGTACTGGATATTCTAACAGTGCCACTACACGGTTATAAGTCCCAGGGAACATGGAAAATCCTAGAGAGTTAATTGAAGAATCACGAATAACTAAGTCAAGAAATTTAAAGCTTACGGTAGACTCAGTGACGATTTCCCGCTGTTGTGATATCGGCGCCGGTACTGCTAAGCGGTATTCGCTGCGGATCACATCGGCTCCAATGACACCAGCTTCCGATTTGCGAGCGCCCGCCAATTTTTCTTTTTTAACCTGTATTCAACAAAGATATAGGTACTTCAACTTGATATCATGATTAAAATTAAAATGTAATATTAGTTAAGTCACGTGGCGACGATTTATCGACGTCAACAATTTGGATAAGTAGTCACTAAGGAAATGTGTAACTACTTGGGGGTCTGGCAACAGAGTCATAGGGTGACAAGCGAGCACACAGTCCACCTGATGGTAAGTAGTTGCTGTGGCCCATAGACATCTACATCTATCCTTGTTTGCGAATCAAAATGCAGATGCGTTGTCACTCGTGAGGATTAAGATGGAATGCCTCTTTTCCAGTAAAAAGGGTTTTAGGCTTATATTACTAAATGTAATTGCAAACATGTTTGCTTTAAATTACCTATTTTTGATAAACAATAAAATTCAATAGGGTTGATGAGTTCCTTGTCGATAATACTGAAGCTGAGAACAAACTATCGGACGCGTCCGTCAGCCGCGACTGACAGACGCGGCTTAGTGGTGTGCACGTTAGTCGAGACGGCGTCGAGCTAGATTCTGTTTGGACGTCTGAACGCTCAAGAGCGATCCAAGGACACGTCCGCGTCTTACGACCGATAGTTTGCATAGTGTAGTATTAAATGTACTGGCTAGATTGAAATAAGCCGCATCTGTCAGCCGCGGCTGACGGACGCGTCCGATAGTTTGTTCTCAGCTTTACCAATTTTTTTCGACCTATATCTGTTTTCAACAATGAAACCCGCTGTCAACAGATAATTGTCAAATATTTATTAATTTACAGGTTTTCAACTGTCTCTATAATAAAACTGTGACTAAAACGGATTAAAAATTGTGAATTGGCGTCTGAAGCAAACTGATTATGATGTCAATGATTTGTGGTATGGTATTTTAATTGCAATTTAGAGTTTTTAAAATTTTAATATAGATATTGTTCAAATAGGCATAATATTTTGGCAGCTTATTGATTTTCTCTATTACGAGGACTAAATAAATGGTTTTTTATTTTCAATTTTACAATTACAATTATTTTCAAAATTATATTTTTTTAATTTTGTAGCTACCTACTCCAGTTTTTTCTACTCATTGGACCTTTTAAATCTCTCAAATGAATCATACATACCTAATGGTACCCGGAATAAAACTATATTTCCTCTAAGTTCTATAATTACGAAAAAAAACGTAGATAGACTAACTCGGCGTTCATTTTTGTTTTATATGAGATATAAAGCTTGTGTCTAAGACATAAGTATTAATTGATACATATTATATTGATTGTATGACATTATATTAAAATGATACATAAATAAAATGGTAGGCTTGGGAATTGAATTTTATCGATATAGTTTGTCACACTGTCCTATCTCTATTATTAGTTTCGTGGACGCCCATTTCTGCTGTCATCGATAAAATGGCGAAAATTAAATCGCCTCATTATGTCACGGTGTAGTCTGTCCAGCGCACTTGTATAATAGAGGTCAGTGGATGCAACCCACAGACACCTACATCTTGGATTAAATGCTATTTTGATGTAAGATCTACATCTAAGAATTAAAATTGAGATGTACTTAGAGGCAAAGCCACCCTAAGACTAAGATGGAATGCCTCGTTCGTTCACTTGCAGTAAAAATGGTATTATACAACCATAATACAATTATTTATTTGAAAAGTAATTAGAATAAAAAATTGTAACATGGTTACCATGTTTTCCAGATGAAAAGCCATATCAGCTGCTCGTGGACCGGTTAGTAGAGCGCGCAGCCTTATCACGCCCTGTTCTCTGACCATTGCCACTGGAACATTTGCTCCGAACGCTGTTAATCTCGCTGATAAAGCACCTCGGGCCTTTTCACCGTCTTCGCTGCTAGCACCGACCAGCTCCAGCTCCAATAAGGCTGATTCGATTTGGGTCTCCTCTGTTTAAAAACGATGATATAGGTTTTAAAACGAGCATTTATAAAACTGATGTCGATTTTTGAGTAACACAGCTTTTATCTATATAAATAAACTAAATTGGACGTGTGCGTGTGTAACGTACAGTACAACTTACCGCAGGTGTCGGGCGCGGGCGCGTCTGCGACATGTGCAGGCGCGCGGCGCTGTCCGGCCGCGTCCACGCACCAGCAGCGGCCGCGCGCGCACTGGCGCGCCGCGAACGCGCCGTCCGCCTGGCAGCGCGGCCGCACACCTTCCTCACCTGCTGTTGAAAAAAAAACAACTGTCATTTTCAACTACAGCAAAGGTGTGGAATAAGTTGCCAGCATCTGTCTATATAACCAATTACAATGTGGGTGTCTTCAAGGCAAGCTCGTATGAATAGACTTTTTTCAAGTCAACAGAATAAAATCCATCCATCCATCACAGTCAGCCTATAAAAGTCTACTACTGAACATGAGTCTCACCTCAAGTAGAATAGAATAAAATAATATTTATCCCATATAAATTACAAATTATTCTTCTTAAAAATCATTTTAAATACTCTTTACCAGGCTGGTGCCACTTCCATAGTAAAATTATATGTACGTTGTACGAAACGGGAGCAATCAAATAGGTTCAAATGTCAAATCTCAAATCAAACGTTTACATTTATATAAATGTTTTAATTATTTAGACTCCTTTTAATTTTGCTAAAAAGCCGTTGTTCTTTTATAGAATTGTTAAAAAATCAAATATGTATTATAAAACTTGCCGATTAGATGGTGTGAGAAACGAAAAAAAAAATAATAAGAAAAGGCTATTCATGGCAATATTTCCCTTAGAAGATGAAAGATATGTTGGGATTTCAACTTTAATTATAATATGTTTATCGTGAATACATTTTTGGACCTTTATTTGAAGTAATCATCTTAAACTTCGATCAAAGACGTTGGTAACACCGGAGACTAGCCATCTACGTAAAAAAAGTTTTTATGGTGTACGATTGTGTGCACAAATACACTCCAACATTCTATTTCATAACTCTGATAGTTCGATGGGATGGCAATCCGAAACAAACTATACTTAAGCCTTGGATACACTTGGGGACAATAGGAGCGGCATGTTGCGCAACATGTCGCTCAACAACTACCTGGAATGTCCATATGTCGCGGAACATTTTGCATGCCACACTAGTCATTGCTTATAGAAATGTCGCACGAGGAGGTTGTGGCGATCAATGCTGCATACATAGTACTTATTTCGGGAGTGAAACGTAAGCGAAAGAGAAGGTGACAAGTTCAGTTTTTGAGAAATAACGATATGGGGTTATATGTAAGGATGCAATGATAAAAATTAGTGTCAGATTATGTCGAAATGGCGTGCGGCGCGCGGTTTTCTTTCACGTATAACTAACGTACTAGGATAGGAGGTTGGTATTTTGTAAATTCATTCGGGACAGTTCGAAACCAGCTACCAGTTTTCCAGTTTAAATCAAGATATAAGATAGTAGGGAAAGTGATAGGAAAAAGTAGTGAAAGTTTTCAATGTTGCACTCTTAAGGGGAAATTACGAAGATAAATCGATGTTTTATTTCTAACTCCACTTCAAAGGAAAATACAATCCACTGATGATGGCCGTCAAGACCGTGACCATTCCATAGGGTCCCGTAATCTTAGTCATCTAACCTTTATTTTGAGAGAGGACAGACGTGCTTTGAGTGGCACACTTCGGGGGCACGCCCACCTCGTTGTTCCCGAACCCAATGTGGTGTGGTATTAGGTTATGAGGATAGAAGGTCACTAATCGTTTGATCTCCACTGCAGGGCGGGTCACTGGAGCCACTGTTACCCTTTCAATAGTATTCAATACACTTAAAAGCAAATTAATCCAATCAGTCTTAAAAAAATATTTTTAGTCTTTAAAAAAAAAACTAACGTTAAAAACAAGCATCCACAGGCAGACTATTTATTTTACAGCATAGCAATACTTGTTCAGTGCGGGAACGAAGTCTCGTACCTGCAATGCTGCAGCCAAACGTTTAGCCACTGCGCTACGGAGTCGTCATTTATTTTTTACTAAATTAATTATTAGTATAATTGTACGTTGTCAATTTTATGTTTTTTTTATACAAATTTTTGTACTTAATAATTGTAGAGATATAATTACAAATTGCTGTGTGTAAATACATTGATTTTTTATCCTCGTCGATATTATACCGACATTTTTATGTACTCAATACATTCAGTATCAAAGACATTTAAGTAGTAGTAGTAGTAGTAATAGACCGGACATCAGTAGCAAAATTGTCGTCTGTAACTTATGTCCTATAGGATATATCTCCGATTTTTGTCATTTAGTCTTAGTAACATCGTCAAAAAGTCAAGACGCATTCGTTTCATATATTTAAAAAATATTTTTAAAGAAAATATGCCCGGTTGTGTATTAAGATATTGTAAGTCACGATATGGAGCAAAAAATGAACGTGATTTCGGTTTAGTATCGTAAATATAACATATGTTTACCGAATAATCATTTAATTTTATTATTTCTAGTAGATTGTTCTAGAACATTTATTTTTATTGTAATAAGGGCCCTTGTTATTCAGTAAACGTCACTATTTAGATACTATGTTACAATATACAATGTTAAAGTTAGTGATTGACGACGTTTATCGATTGGGATTATCGATAAAAAAATATACAAGATGCCGATTTAATCCTTTACAATATTTAAGGAGGTAAACCAGTCAACGATTCTGTACCCATACCAACATAAATGAGTAGCACATACCAACTATGCTAAGTAGCCTACTTTATGTGGAGCAAAGGTGGGAATTTTTTTTTAGGCATGCTGATGAGATTTTCTGTGTTGCTTATGAGCATGCTGAGGATACTTGCTGTGTTGAAGTTTAGCAATACAGCAAGTCTTCTCTTTTACATACCAGGCTTCATTGTTTGTTGGTTTTCAAGGACAAAGCCATTACAGATCCTCGCTTACAGTGATAGGAGAGGGCTATAGGTTTTTTACATTAAAAACAATTTGTACTGTTAAAGATATTAGATGCAAGAAGTTGTAGGTTAAACTCGAGTTAGAAAATAAGGTGAAAACTTAAAATAACAGTTTTTATTGATGTGGGTATTGTCTTTAAGTACTGCAGTTGATGAAACGTGAAAAATCGTGAAACGGCTTTTAAGTTCAGTGTTTTCCTAAAATATTTTAGATTTGAACTACGTTTTTGTAATAGAAACGAATTTAAAAACATAGAGGCGCTCTCTTATTGGATTTGGCGTTTCTCGATGTGTCTTTAACGCCGACCGATCAATCATACGCTATTATTATAGCAACTAATAGACCGAGTGAAGACATACAAGATGCCAACAAGGTGGCAACCAAAGTGACTGCTGTTTGAATTGATTCTTAGTTATTGGAAATTAAATATTTTATTTCATGACACTAAAGGGACGTAAAAAGTTTATATGATTTTTTTCGTGTGATGGAAGTCATGATAAATAGATTTATACAATTAAACAATCATTTATATTCCCAATTGTTATATCGATAAGCATTTCAAACTTAGTAATCATAAACAACATTATCGATACTTTGATATCGAAACGGTAATATTCCTAAAACGAAGTTATATTTATTAGCGTCACCTACTGGGGAACAGCTATATATATAGCTATATATATAGCTATATATATATATATATATATATATATATATATATATATATATATATATATAATGTTGTTTTAAATGCTTAGCTTTGTTTTGCTATTTTTAGCTATAAATGTTCTGTTTTTGTATATAAATGTTCCCAATGCCCAATCTATAGTATACCTATATATTTAAATCCCTTTGTTCAGTATAGACATCTAACTTTTATTATATTAAAATATCGTTTAATAAATTGTCAAAATTTAACTTTCAAAACTTGAGATAAATATAGATGGAGGTTGAAATTTAGCTTCATTTGGCAGGAGGGGAGGGGGGGGGGGGGGGGTGAGCGTCCCCTTACTTCCGACACCACTCCCATTAAAAGGTAATACACTGTTCTTGAGAAAAATCAAAAAGGAAATCCCATAGACCTAACCTCAAAATGATAACATTTATCGTCTCCGGCACGAGGGGGGAAGAGGAAGCAGGAGTGTGCCCTATCAGGGAAAGCCCCTCTATCCTTTCCTCCGTGCGAAAAAGTATATTTTTGTAACACCATAACCTCACTTTTTTTACACAGGAATATTGACCCAAAGTTACTTCTACAACGGCTTCGGCGCAGTAGGGAGGACAGCTCCTTCGCCCTTGCGTAGTGTAACCTTTCGTTCCGCGCCTATGGCTTTACAAAAACACTAGGAGTAGGGCAGACAAGACTACGTGGAGTCGGGGCGTGCTAATTCAATTTTAGTACAGATTCGATCAGATCAGATGTCTTATCTATAAAGCCAGGTTGCTTTCGCTCCCGCCACATACTTCTGACCTATTACAACTGAAAGTATATCTGGGTGTTCAAGTATTTCTGGGCAGTTTTAAGCAATTCAGAAATAAAACAGTATAATATTATAATAATTTCTTATTTGACACTTGACAGAGTATAGACAGTAGAATAATGTGACACTAGTCTTACGTCCTTGTCGCACTTACATAAAATTCTGTACGCTATCCAGCTTTCACAGTAATATTGCATACGTTTTCCATATTTTACGCGTTTTAGGTTATAATAGTTTTTATTTATTTATTCGATAACGGTGCATTACCTTTTAATGTGAGTGGTATTATTATAATCGGGGACCAAACCTCTACCAAATAAAACACCTTAATCCCTCAAATTCCTGCCAAACGATTCTAAATCCAACTCTAGATAAATATACAGACAGATTTTCATACAACATAAAACTGTAGTACAATAAAAACAAAAAAAATCTTGAGATTATCCTCCTTTAGCCATTATGAACCCAACTAAGTATCTATTTATCAACCAAAATAAATGTATAACCTTACTTAATCAACGGCACAGCCTCACGGTCATACTAGTACAATATTCATAGCATCACGCTATTTTCCCCAAGGGATTGAGCGGAGCTTCGGAACTTCGGATTATATTCCTGTTGCGCGCCACTATTAATGTCTTGTACATGGCAACACTAAATACCACTAGCACCCTCTAGTATCGAGTAGCAGAACTAGGAGAGTCAAGATCCTACTAGAAATTTCGGGACCAATATGTACTCGAACATTCTAGATGTTTCTACAGTAGAATGTTCTGGAAACTATCTGAGGCCCTATATAAGGCCGGTATAGACCACGACCGAGTCAGTATTGAATTGGCGATACAAGCGAATACTTCTAAGCGATACAACTGCGAACTAAAGTGATCTGTAGTACAATTGTGTTTTGTAATTAGTGTAGTCTTAAGTTGTAATTAGTGTTCTTCAATTAAAGTGTCAATTTTGGTAATTCACTCTGCAGTTTTTAATTGTCTCGAACCCCAAGCTCGTAACATTCCCAAGTCACAATGATAAAACTTGCTCCTGAAGACTAGACGACCGCGCATGAGACACGATATTCATGGAAGACAGCTTTTGTCCACCCGATCCCTAAAAAAGGCGACCGCTCAGACCCGTCCAACTATAGGCCTATCGCGATCACCTCCTTATTCTCCAAAATAATGGAATCCATTATTAACTGCCAGCTCATCCGGTACCTTGAGGATCACCAGCTGATTAGTGACCGCCAATACGGTTTTCGTCGGTGTCGATCAGCTGGTGATCTTCTGGTCTACCTGACCCATAGATGGGCGGAGGCAGTAGAGTCCAAGGGGGAGGCGTTGGCCGTTAGTCTGGACATTGCGAAGGCCTTTGATCGGGTTTGGCACAAAGCGCTTCTTTCAAAGCTGCCTTCCTATGGGCTTCCCGAGAAATTGTGCAATTGGATCACCAGCTTTCTTGCAGATCGGAGCATCAAGGTCGTTGTAGACGGTGCATGTTCTGACTACAAGCCTATTAACGCTGGTGTTCCACAAGGCTGTGTGCTATCACCAACGCTGTTTCTTCTGCATATCAATGATATGTTGCTAACTGGTAACATTCATTGCTATGCGGATGACAGCACTGGTGATGCTCTATACACCGGCCGGGCCAATATTTCTCGGGAAAACGTCGCCGAGTACCGGAACAAACTTGTGTCTGAAGTCGAGTCTTTGCTGGACAAAGTCTCGGATTAGGAGCGACTAAATCTAGTCCAGTTTAATCCTCAGAAGACACAAGTTTGCGCGTTTACCGCTAAAAAGAACCCCTTTGTCGTATCTCCTCAGTTTCAAGGCACTCCCCTTCTTGCCTCAGCCAGTATCGGTATCCTCGGAGTCGACATATCGAGTGACGTGCAGTTTCGTGGTCACTTGGAAGAGAAGGCCAAATTGGCCTCTAGAAAGCTTGGCGTGCACAGCAGAGCGGGACAGTATTTCATGCCGGCACACCGCCTGCAACTTTACAAGGCGCAGGTTCGGCCTCACATGGAATACTGTTCCCATCTCTGGGCAGGGGCTCCCCAGTGCCAGCTCCTTCCACTTGACCGCATCCAGCGCAGAGCGGCTCGAATCGTCGACGACCGAGCCCTTTCCGATCGGCTCGATTCATTGGCACTGCGAAGAGATGTTGCATCTCTTTGCATTTTCTTTCGCATCTACCATGGGGAGTGCTCTGAGGAATTGTTCGGATTAATCCCAGCCGCCAAATTTCACGAACGCACATCGCGGCAGAACTCCCGATACCATCCACACCATCTGGATGATTGGCGGTCCACCACTGTGCGATTTAGAAGATGTTTTCTTCCTCGCACAACTTCCTTGTGGAATAGTTTACCACCAGGGATTTTTCCGGACCGATACGACTTAGGGACCTTCAAGAAAAGAGCCTACTCCTTTTTAAAAGGCCGGCAACGCATCTGCAATTCCCCTGGTGTTGCGGTTGTTCATGGGCGGCGGTAGTCACTTACCATCAGGTGAGCCGCATGCTCGTTTGCCCCCTCTCCTATATAAAAAAAAAAAAAAACGATAGTATAAATTCCATAGTATTTGATAGTCACAACGGTCGATGCCCGATTCATGGTTGATGGCCGACGACATTGTGCCGAGAGCTTAAATAGCTTGGTTCATCGCCTACAGCGATAGTCGTAGAGAAGAGGAACTCATGGTTAAGTAATAGCTGCGCAGATCAATAGATCTGCAAGATTAAGTTGCACTTGCCGCGGTCAGTCCATGAATGAGTGACCATTTTCTTAACATACCGAGATTGAGAGAATAGAGAGTGCATCTGTATCCTCAAATACTTAGTGCACTTTACTGTGTTAAGATCATTATGTTTTTAAAATTCATGCAGCTAAAATGATAACACGTTTATTATTACTTTATACTTTTCAGGGACAAATGAAAGAATATAAACATGAAGCATGATGAAACCTCATAAACATATTCTTACACTGCTACTAGACGATACTTATTAACCGATCCATACAAGACATCAGCCTCTCCTGTCGTAAGGAGAATTTACCTTAATCGTTACGCTTAGTAGGTGGATTGTCTATTGCAGCACCAAATGACTCGCACGATTGACGTTGTTGCTTGTCGCCGGTTTAGATAATTTACATATGGTATAAATGAAATGATTATACCATACTCTATACGACACAATAAGAGGTTTTCTGTCATAGAACTCATAGGTGACTATCACAGGACTGACGACATGTCTAATGATGGATTCTTTCGGCGCCCCCACAAGGCAACTTTTATTGATAGTTACTATAAAAAGTATCCTACGTCTTATTCTATCATAAGAACGTCGATCAATCTTCGATCACGATCATATTCTACCACATGGAATCGATCTAAATTTCATTAGAATCTTTCCAGTTCTTTCAGGCATGATTGAGGAACAAGCATGTTTGTTCTTTGCTTCATCGTCATCATCATTACAGCCCTTCACAAGTCCACTGCAGAACATAGGCCTCCCCCAAGGAATGCCACAAAGCACGGTCCCGAGCCACCTGCTTCTATTGACCTCCTGCATGCCTTACCAGGTCGTCACTCCATCTAGTGGGGGGTCACCCTACACATAACCGGTACTAGGCTGCCACTCGACCTTTTCTCCCCATCGGTTGTCGGTTCGTCGAGCTATATGGCCGGCCCATTGCCACTTACTAATCCGTTGGGCTATGTCGGTCATTCTGGTTCTACTGCGGATATCCTTATTTCTAAGTTTATTACGCAGAGAAACCCCGAGCATAGCCCTCTCCATAGCTCGCTGAGCGATCTTGAGCTTCCCCATATGACCATTCTTTGCTACAATAAAATATAATGAAAATAATGCATTTGAAAAATAGACTTCAAACTTAGTGTTGGAAAATTTACCTTTCTCCGCTTCCTCTAATAAAACTTGACATTTCGTTTTGAAAACAATTTTATCTATGGCAACTTCTAGCTGCTTGTCATTCGCTCTCGTAGTCTGTGATACTCTGGGTTCAATGACCTCCGACACCAACACGGCGCCTTCTGAAACGTCCGTCGCTGACTCTCTGCTTTGTGGCTCTATGTGAATATCTTCAGCGTCTTCCTCGTCTTCCTCCTCGAATTCGTCTACTCGGTATGATGTCATTTGTCTGATGAGCTCTTCCAACACTGTAATTGAATTATATAGTTATTTATAAAATTTTAAGTTACAGTGTAAACTCTATATAACAACACTCAGGGGAGTGTGCATATTTTGACGTTATAGAGAGTTGTCGTTATATGGAACGAAGAAAAATCTGTATTAGAAAAAGAAAAGCTTATTTCAGACACTTTTTCGTCAATACACAGTGATTTTCTCTTACTTGCCATGTTTACAGTTTGAAAGTCTGTGAGCAACTAAGAATAACAACTAATATATATATACATATATAACTATTTAGGTAATTGCTTCAAAAGCAGCGATGTCGTTTAACAATCGAGTATCAATATGTATTAAAGTATTGATGTCAACCTCGATCATTCTTACTGCGTGTACATGCTGCTACGAATTAATATGGCAGTTGTACCTTCTGGCGGAAACATTTATTTTTTATTATTTAAAAAACGTTACCCCCACACTAGGATTTTCTCCTGTGTCGTGGAGGCAGTTTACAAACATAAATTGCACAAGGACAAACATCCAGACCCGGAACAATTATTTGTAGGCCATACAAATACTTGTTCCGTGCGGGATTCGAACGAACTAATATATATATATATATATATATATATATATATATATATATATAACTATTTAGGTAATTGCTTCAAAAGCAGCGATGTCGTTTAACAATCGAGTATCAATATGTATTAAAGTATTGATGTCAACCTCGATCATTCTTACTGCGTGTACATGCTGCTACGAATTAATATGGCAGTTGTACCTTCTGGCGGAAACATTTATTTTTTATTATTTAAAAAACGTTACCCCCACACTAGGGTTTTCTCCTGTGTCGTGGAGGCAGTTTACAAACATAAATTGCACAAGGACAAACATCCAGACCCGGAACAATTATTTGTAGGCCATACAAATACTTGTTCCGTGCGGGATTCGAACCCGCGGCCCCCAGCGCAACAACTGATTGCTAAGCCACTGCGCCACGGAGCCGTCAAGGGATAGAGTAACAGCCCACCTGATAGTAAGTGGTTACTGTGACCCATAGACATCTATATCTATCCTCCATAAAGAACTGCACTTACCATACGAAACACAGCAGTGTTAAACTGCTATTTTACGTTGGTATTCTATGACTTCCCCGGACGAGCCGCCTCATTCGTGTTACAACTTATACTACTAATATAGCTGCAGTATCACGTAAAGCATGATCGTCGTCGGGTTGTTGCTATTGTTTTATTGTGTTATGGATTTTGATACGTAACAGTGATGTGATTTTGTGTATTAAATGTCTGCTCATGTGAACTATTGGTGGGGACGATGAAATAAATGTTATAAAGCTCAAATTATTTTGTACGCTTAGGCGTTCATAATTTGAGATACTGTCGTCATCGAATATCTGTTGGGTTAAGCTATGTACATATATAAAAACTTCTCAATGTGACGCATCCACATATATGAAGAAGTTTTTAAATAAATTATCATAAAGGACAATTTTGTAATCCATGACAGTGACAAAAGTACAACGGGTCGAGTCCATAACCAAGGAAAGAGAGTGTGGTACCTTCGTCGGCTTTGGCACGTTCGTCGTCGGGGTCCCGTGCGCGCCAGCGTCGCGCCTGGCGGAAGTTGCAGGCGGGCCGCGCGCCGCGCACCAGCGACCCCTTCTGCGGCTCGCCGCGCGCGCTCACGCACCAGCACACGTCTGCACACACCACATCACCCTGAATAGCTATGTCTATACCACTGCGCTTTCAATTTCGCTTTCATGTTCAACCTTCAGTACGTCTTGCGTCAAGCGCTGTGCCATAAGACGCATGCAGCTTATCTCCTATACTCGTACGCTTGTCGCATGCAACTCGTCTATACCTCACGCGCCTCGGTTAGGATTGGTTAGAGATTGACGCGGCACTAGTCGCAAGAAAAGGAAAATCTGGATGAAAGATTATTTGAAGAAATGGAACAACACAATATTGAAAGATTTAGAGATAAACAATGACATTATTTTTAATGCCCTCCTCAATGAGAAGAAGACGCAAGATGAACAGGAAAGCGCACTGGTGTGGTCATAGCTAATAACATCTGGTTTAGACGTGGCCTGTTTCTTTAAAATAACAGTTCCTGTAGCCTGTTCCAAAAATAATAGGCAGTTATCTTGGAACAAGTGCCACTATAACGCTCTTTAAACTGTAAAAAATATATATATATATATATATATATATATATATATATACATATATATATATTTATAAAAATGTATTTTTTGTATTTGATTTTTGCACGTCTAAAAGTCCGTTCGATTATCATCATTACTGAGTTATTCTTATTGTAAACATATAAGTGTTTCATAAGTATGAAACACCAAAGAATATATTTGTACACTACACTAAATACTAAAGTATAGCTTGTAGTCTATTAATATAAACTTAGTTGATTTTTGCAATGCCAAAAAGACAAAATGAGGTGACTGATTCACTTACGAAGATATTTGCCGTGTAGTGGACACGGCAAATATCTAAAATTCACGGCGCCATCGTCACACAATTAGGATTTAATTGGAGTAAACATACATTGCGTTTCATCACGTTAGGTCGCGTTACAAAAAAATGTTTTCTATTTACTTCACTCCACGCAGTCATTAATCTATTTATTGGACAATTTCATAAAATACGATACAATACCAATTATAAGATATTTTGTTTACTAGACACGTTGCCAAGTTTAACTGTTTTCTACCGACTTCAAAAAGGAGACGGTACTCAATTCGACTGCATGTTTTTTTGTGTGTGTGTTACCTCATAACTTTTTACTGGGTGAACCCATTTCGATGATTCTTAATAAATAATAAATAAAGCTGGTACTTCACATGTGGTCCCATATGAATTTGATCAAGGTCAGGCCAATAGTTTTTAAGCATAGAATTATTTTTTTGTCGGCTGTACAAAATTTTTAATTTTAAATTATACTAGCACTAGACAACTCCTGATACTCCCTGCCAAACAGTTTCCACGATGATCTCTAAGTCAATTTATTTCATTCCCGCTGTGTTTGCAGCTGGTTCTTCCAAGGACAAAGGTTTGGTTTAACTATCGATACAAAAAAAATTATATAAAAAATATCGATCACTAATAAAAAACGTTCTTTATTAGTGATCGATGATAAAAAATTACGTAATAAATATTTACATGTTTATGTTTAATAGAAATTGTAGAAAATATATATTTAGTAATAAATATAAAGTAAATAAATAGCTACCGATATGTGACATGCACTGCACGGACTCCCAAGCTCCGCTGGCGTCGCAACTCGGTATGAACGTGCCCTTGCCGTACTTCTGCGCTGCTGCTTCGTTCCTTTCCCGGAGACGTTCACACGGGGTCAGCACTGAAGGAAACATAATATATTGTGAAATTGTATGTTGCTATACAATACACAAAATACACGTTTAATTTAAATGAAAGAAATAAAAAATAGTGTTCTTTCATAAATTGTAATAGGTTAACTACAATACCTCTGGACTTAAAGCATGATGCTAACTGTTATGTTCAAATATTGGTTTGAAATATTGGACTGATATTCGAACTAAGGCCGTCGACTGAACTTTTTAATGTCTTTAGTATTTCGCTTAACTTGCACTGCATCCGTGTCTTAGTCTCGTATATTTTTTATAGAAGAATGTTGACAAACGAGCGCACAGTCAACATGATGGTAAGTGGATGCTGCGGCCCATAGACATCTACATCTATCTTCGAATAAGAATCAAAATGTCACCTCCGAGTACTTTAGATGGAAAAATCTCGTTTCCAGTAAAAAGGGTCTCCGGTTCCTTACACTCACCATACAAAACACAGCATTTATTAACTGCTATTTTACTCTAGTATTCTGTGAGAGCGTGGTACTTCTCAAACCGTGCAAAAAATAAAAATAAAGCAGACAGTATAAAAAGAGAAGTTTAACATGATCTAAAACCTCAAACTACAGTATTCCTTAATTTTTCTGCGCAGTTATCATTTTACTTTAAATTATTATTAGTGATATAAGCAACGTGCATAAACGGCTAACTATAGTACTTACTTTTTAAAATTTTGTGATTGATGACGCTATTATGCGTGTTGCATTAAAATGTAATGTGCACAAATAGATTTTAGTCAAAGTAGCATTTTGTTAGTGAAATATTCTGGTGCTTAATTAGAAGCGATTTTAATGAAATTTTTTATATCGATTATTTCCCAATGATAAGCGGGTTATTTTGCTACGACCGGCCAAATTAGCAGAGGAGGTTCAGAATAAGTAATATAGGTAGGCAATAGGTGAAGAAAAATTAATTTAAAAAATCTCAAACATTTTGTCCTTTTTATCTTTTAAATTCAAACCGCGGTGTAATGCATTATTTTAACTGAATTTACTACGTACGCACACATTCGTAAGGGTCGATTGGTAGGCAAAAACGTTGTTGCCCATAAATCACATTCAATTTGTAAAGTAGAAGCCTTATTTACTCGTATTTTCAAAAACTGGAATATCATTATTTATATACTTGAACTTAAGTTTAAAATTTGTCTACTCTTTGTAACCCTGTATATTTGCTATGCTATGCTAATTCTCCATGTAGTCGCGATGCAAGAATAACCACTAATAAATATGATTTGATGCCTTTTTTAAAATTAAAAATTAATTAAATGCTTTTATTAGTAACATGTTAGACGTAAGATATAATGTGTTATTATTTATAAACAATTTCTGTTATTTTACACGTGCTCATTTTGTGAAATATCGTACGAGCCATTTGCATGTGAACGTGTAAAATTAAAAAAAAATTAAGGACATGCCTTCAGTTTCGTTAATATTTTCTCGGGTCTTCTTTTCGGTTAATTTCGCTGTTATCTCGTCCACTGTTTCAAAATCAACATATTATTACAATTAATAAAATAAAATATTTATTCGTATGTATTTTAAAACTATTAGGGTTAAAGATATAAATAGTATTTATTTCATTATAATAATTAATTTTGAGTATTTACATTTCTTTTGTTTCGAATATGTAGGGACTTATATACAGTAGGAGCAGAGTGATACAAGAAATAAAAATCTACAAAAGCACTTCGTTTTTCATTATCATTCCAGGATTCATTTCATCGTATCCTCTAATTATTTACATGCCTGTTAAGGATTCTGTAAAATAAATAAACGCACCGATTTTACGTAACGAAATCTGATTAAATTATTTTTTAAACTATAAATGGAGAAGAAGGAACTTTGCTTATGGTTATTTTTTTTACAATTTATCTGAAATCTGAATTAGAAATTCTCTGAATTAGAAAATGTAACGATGGCTTTGTTACCAGTCTGTAGACATCCACTAATATGGACAAAGGTCTTTTTGAGCTGAAAAGATTTGCTATCTTAAAAGAAATTTAACGCAATAAGCTGGGATCGGAGACTGATACTTTCACACTGGTAATCCTACTTCCGGACGACATTCTTTATGATTTAGGTTAGGCGTTTTCGGGATATGTTGCAGTGCAATAGTTCACTCAGCCATTCTATCGGACTGTCTCGTCATATAATCAAATCTCTCAATAAAGCGTAGCCTGGCCAATGTTTAGGAATAACAAGTGGTTAAAAGATAATGTTACAATTTGCGAGAGTAATCATGAGTTTTAAGCTCATAGTAAGTAGTCTTTGAGATCTGTAGGTAAAGAGAGATGACTTATAGGCAAATGAGATAATTTATAGACAAATATTTGCTTTCAAACATCGATCACTAGTAAAAAAACTAGATACACAATTCCATGCAAAAGTTCTCTAAAAACTGTCGCCAATTGTTTTGACCAAAGTGATTTAAATATATAAGTATACTACTTAAATGTCTTTGGTTTTGATGTAATTCTAGTTGAAATAAAAATACATTAATGTAATTTTAATGTAATGTATTTCAATGTATTGTATTCACAAAACTACGTACAAATTAAAAGCGCACCCAAATGTTCGAGTGGGCGTTCATTCGGTAAGGACATTTTTGTCACTGATTGTGTATCTAGCTTTTTATTAGTTATTGATGCCTTCAAATGATCTCAAATTAACTATGGCAAACTTGCCTCACACATCAGTAAAACTACACCAGATCTTGACATCATCTTTTGAAATAACTGTTAGAGCAACAGAGGCAGTAAAAGTAGCTGAATTAAACTTGGCGCCTGTAGATTCAGCTGTATTGAAAAGGCCAGGCATTTTGTTGAATGCCGGCGTTTAACCACTGGGCGTTATAACCTTGATGTTTACAGTGAATGTAGTCGCTGGTTACTCGCTTTACCATCAAATAATCTCGGCACATTGCTTGATAGGGAAAGCTTTGAATGCCGGCGTTTAACCACTGGGCGTCATAACCTTGATGTTGACAGTGAATTTAGTCACTGGTTACACGCTTTACTATCAAATAATCTCGGCACATTGCTTGATAGGGAAAGCTTTGAATGCCGGCGTTTAACCACTGGGCGTCATAACCTTGATGTTGACAGTGAATTTAGTCACTAGTTACACGCTTTACCATCAAATAATCTCGGCACATTGCTTGATGGGGAAAGCTTTGAATGCCGGCGTTTAACCACTGGGCGTCATAACCTTGATGTTGACAGTGAATTTAGTCACTAGTTACACGCTTTACCATCAAATAATCTCGGCACATTGCTTGATGGGGAAAGCTTTGAATGCCGGCGTTTAACCACTGGGCGTCATAACCTTGATGTTGACAGTGAATTTAGTCACTGGTTACACGCTTTACCATCAAATAATCTCGGCACATTGCTTGATGGGGAAAGCTTTGAATGCCGGCGTTTAACCACTGGGCGTCATAACCTTGATGTTGACAGTGAATTTAGTCACTAGTTACACGCTTTACCATCAAATAATCTCGGCACATTGCTTGATGGGGAAAGCTTTGAATGCCGGCGTTTAACCACTGGGCGTCATAACCTTGATGTTGACAGTGAATTTAGTCACTAGTTACACGCTTTACCATCAAATAATCTCGGCACATTGCTTGATGGGGAAAGCTTTGAATGCCGGCGTTTAACCACTGGGCGTCATAACCTTGACGTTGACAGTGAATTTAGTCACTGGTTACACGCTTTACCATCAAATAATCTCGGCACATTGCTTGATAGGGA
Organism: Parnassius mnemosyne; assembly: GCA_963668995.1. NCBI lineage: Eukaryota > Metazoa > Arthropoda > Insecta > Lepidoptera > Papilionidae > Parnassius > Parnassius mnemosyne. The sequence goes on from CAVLGL010000057.1 coordinate 13,667,867, forward strand.
AAGCTTTGAATGCCGGCGTTTAACCACTGGGCGTCATAACCTTGATGTTGACAGTGAATTTAGTCACTGGTTACACGCTTTACCATCAAATAATCTCGGCACATTGCTTGATGGGGAAAGCTTTGAACGCCGGCGTTTAACCACTGGGCGTCATAACCTTGACGTTGGCAGTGAATTTAGTCACTGGTTACACGCTTTACCATCAAATAATCTCGGCACATTGCTTGATGGGGAAAGTTTTGAATGCCGGCGTTTAACCACTGGGCGTCATAACCTTGATGTTGACAGTGAATTTAGTCGCTGGTTACTCGCTTTACCATCAAATAATCTCGGCACATTGCTTGATGGGGAAAGCTAGCGCATCGCCGTAGGAATTCATCTAGTAGCGGCAATTTGTTAACCTCATCAGTGCCCCACGGACTTTCGTGTAAGAAAAGTGCAGGTTGGTTTTCTCATTATGTAGGCAGGTTTTCCCGTAACGGTTCTTTGAACGGTGTCAACCGATAAAATCATCGGGCTGCAACAAATATACCGTCCTTTGGTCTGTGTGTTTTAACGCTAAGGAAGTATGATATGACTGACGGCTAGGTAGCGCAGTATGCGGGTCGTGGGTTCGATAGGTGTAAGAACGGATAAAGTATTTACAGTACACGGTCTACAATGAATTCTGCTGTGTCTGAGTGTTTGCCTATGTAACATTTATGCATGATAAACGTCTTCACTTCAGAGTAGAAATTTTTAAAAAGTCGGAGTGTTGTAAACACGGGCATGTGTTGTAAGTGGATACGTGCACGTAACGAAATGACCTAAAAATGGCGGCGCTCTCTCTCCGGCGCGCGCGTCATTGTCTTCACTCAATGTAAGAATCTCTTAGCTATCGAGTTTTATAATTAAATTTTGTATGTAGATGATAGTAATGTAGCTGCAACACTAAACTGTATCCCACGATTTTGTTATCATAATTCATCAGTTTTCTGAAATGCCTCCCACTATGGGAAGCAAATTTAAAGACATATATTCACGTTAAAAAGAAGCTGTAATCTGCCTAAAATACTGCTTTTTTTGACGTGAATATCTGTAAAATATACTTCTGTTTGCCAGTTAGTAATTACAATAATATATATCACCAAAAAGGTTGTCACTTATGGAGCAAATAATCTCTCTGAATCTGACTGTATATCTATGAAGTCACACATGCACTATTGGACAATTAATCTTAAAGTGGAGAACAGTACATGCATATGACTATGCACAGTTTTAACAAACATTTGCCATATCATGCCAATCTGTGTGGGTACGTGAGTATCTTTCCTACAACCATAGTATAATCTCCAAATATGTTTTCTTCTTCGCAACTCAGTCTGCTTTATGTAGCATATTGTTGTGCGCTACCATTAATGCCTGGTACATGGCAACACTAGTTACCACTAGCGCCCGCTAGTATATAGTAGCAGAACTAGGAGAGTCTAGATCCTTCTAGAATTTTCCATGGAAGAACTTTCTAGAACTATCGGCATCTAGCTAGTCGGGACCGGTTAGTACTCGAACTTTCTAGATGTTTCTACAGTAGAAGGTTTTGGAAATTATCTTAGGCCCTATATAAGGCCGGTAAAGACCGCGATCCGGTCAGTGTTGAATTGGCGATACAAGCGAATACTTCGAAGCGATAAAACTGGGTACTAAAGTGATCAGTAGTACAATTGTGTTTTGTTATTACTGTGGTTTTAAGTTGTAATTAGTGTTCTGTAATTAAAGTATCAATTTTGGTAATTAACTCGGCAGTTTTTAATTTTCCCGAAGCCCAAACTCGTAACAATATTATTCCGATGTAAGATTACCTATAGCCTTACGTACATACCCGGGCAGACGGCGTTGCACTCGTCCTTGGTGCGGAAGTTGTTGTGGTTGCCCGAGCAGCCGTGGTACACGAAGCGCTCGCAGCGGTTGCGCGCCGCGTTGAAGTGCCAGCGGCTCGCGTTCAGGCTGGAGCCCGCGCCCGCCTCGCAAATACCCTCGTCCTTGCTCTCGAAACAAACCGTTCCTACGAACAAAGGGTATTATAACAATCACTACGTGTTATTTATGGAGTTTTCGTGGATTGAGGCTGTTAAAATATTATAGATTGCAAAAAATAAATAAAAATAATATTGTACTAAGTTTCAAATTAATATTTTATTTAAAGATATAAACATTTCTTCTTCAAGCTTTATTTACAGCTTCACGCCATAGCCAGGCTTCGAACTTCTATTCACGGAGCGTGCTTCTAATGTAGTAGGTTGATATTATTTTTTTTAAATCATCATAAAGCATATAGCCTTCTATATTAGAAGTTCGAATACTATAAGTTTAATAAATAAGCCAAAGAATACTGTACTATATAGTGAGGTTGACAACTCTAATTAAGCCAAACACAGGCTTAGAGTATATTGGTGCATATCATATTAAATCTCACGGCCTCACAGAATACCAGCGTAAAATAGCAGCTTAACTCTGCCGTGTTTCGTATGCTGAGTGTAGAGGACCGAAAACTCTCTTTACTGGAAACGAGGTATTCCATATTAGTTCTCAGGGGTGACAACGCATCTGCATCCTTACTCGAGGAGAGATGTAGATGGCTATAGGTTACAGCAACCACTTACCACCAAGTGGACTGTGTGCTTGTTTGTCACCTATCCTATAAAAAAATAGGTAAATTTCAAGAATCGTGTCATCGCCCATTTCTCTTTTCTATGCTATCCGACAGCATAAGAGTACAACGATAGCTTAAGTCAACGGACAGTCGATGATGATAGTATCTCTCGGCGCCTAAACGAAAACAATAACTTGGGGTTCACATCACTATCGGAGCACTTATTTCATCACTTTCACTAATTGTTCACATGTGCTGATACACAAAATCGTACAACCCCGATAGATTGCCTCATAGGGGGATATTTGCTATAGTTGCCACGTTTTGTAACAGCAGTTATTTTATTTTTTATTTTTACTAACGATCCGCACCGACCTCGCACGGGTGATTTCTGAATTTCGACAACAGCGCCACCTACCGGGTCTAAATGTGAATCGTTTAGATCATCCAGGGACCTACTCAAACCCACCAAAAATTCATCAAAATCAGTTGGATCATTTTCGAGTTTTAGTGAGACTACCGCAATGAATAAAATGATTTTTATATACTTATAGAGATTAGGGAGACGTTGCTACTCATCTTGTGATTTGTCTGCCGCTTCTTATGATACCCACGGGATATGGAGTAGAGGATATTCTTACACCTCCTAAGTCTTCCTAAAAAAAGTCGTGTTAAATAAAAACGAAAAACTGACTGGGCTTGGGGCAGCAGACGGCGGGTCGTGGGTCGTGCGGCGCGTAGCGGCAGGCGTGCGTGGCGGGGCAGGCGGCGGCGCTCGGGCCGCACGCGAGCGGCGTCGCGTCACCCGGCGCGCGCAGCGCCTCGCCGCCGCCCGGGCACTGCGGCGCCGGCGCGCACCGCCCCAGCGCCGTGCACGTTGAACCCTGTTACACAAAACAACATTTCACTGTTTTAAATGTGCTTCCATAGTTTTTTTTTTATATAGAATAAGGGTGACAAACGAGCACACAGTCCACCTGATGGTAAATGATTGCTGTGGCCTATAAACATCCACATCTATCTTCGTTTGCGAATTAAAATGCAGATGCGTTGTCACCTGTGAGAACTAAGATAGAATGCCTCGTTTCCAGTAAAAAGGGTCTCCGGTTCTCTACACTCACCACACGAAACACAGCAGCATTAAGCTGCTATTTTACGCTAGTATTCTGTGAGAGCGTGGTCCTTCCCGGTCGAGTCGACCCATTCGTGCTACAGCTATACTATTAATATAGCGGCAGCATGGGTCTACCACGTATATAATGTATAGTGGGAGCCAATTCAGAAAAATGACGACAACGAAATCAGGATGGTGTACAGTAGCCCACACGACTTATATATTATAATTAAAGTCATAACAAGAGTAACACGTTGGATAAGGTGTTAAATAAAAAGAAAGGCTCTTTTCATTTAACACCTTATCCAACATTACAGAGGGATCGCAGCGCAGACAGTTTCTCCAGACATATGACTTCTATGTATAGGTACTACCAAAGCGACAATTCAGAACTAAAATTGAAGTGTGGTTGTATCGTGGACACCGCCACATCGATTTTTCAAAACCGTAACCCTGAGGGTAGTGATGCCAGTTGTATAAAAATATCGATATCGATATATCTAAATATCGGCCTGGAACGCCAAATATCGATATTTCTTCTATTTTTTTTAATTAATATAAATCCCGAACTTCATTTTAATTGTATCAAATTAATATAAGCGTTTATAGATTATGTAATCTCACATATAAATTAGTATTTAGTATTTACTGAGGATCTAATATGACATACCGTTGTGATTTATCCAAAGATTTATCGTCAACATCACATTCTTCTGGATTATTGTGTTAAATATGTGATACTGTATTGCTTGTATTTCCAGATGTTTTAATAAATTTTTTACAAATGAGTTCATACGGCATTACCACCTTCTTTTTTTAAATGCGACCATAATTTCCTTCTTTTTATATTTAAAAGTAAATGCAAATAATAATAACGTCTCGTAGCTCATTCGATTAACATAGATTAAATAATCAATTTTTTTAGACAATCGGTGTTGCCAGTTACAGTATTTTACCCGATTTTGTGGGTATTCGATTTTTTCAACATCGATATTTTATGTATATCAGCAGATCTTCGATATCGATAAATATTGACATTTTTGGGCGTCAATATATCGATATTTATTGCTTATCTGATATGTCGTTGTATCCCTATGTGAGGATTAAGCAAGCAGAAAAGAATGCAGATACGAACTTCAATTAAACACGATCCTAACACACCTCTCTCACTTCTTTGTCATCCATATGCTATGTATACATGCTTGTCGGTTTAAGGTACTTAATTTGGCCCATCTTCATCTATGATGTTGATGGTATGTGGTAACTCTGGTAGGAATAGCGTGCCGGTGGATATCATTCCGTAACTGCGTTATGTTCTTTCATAATGATATTTTATACCTAATCTTAAATGAAATATTAAGATACAAAATACATAGATACGCATTCATTTACAATACAATAAAATCAAAAGTCAAACGTCAAAACTAAGCCAATCATAATTCCCACTAAAGTATCATAATCGCACTGTTAGTCCGAGCATTATTGTGATAGATTGTTTCTACTGCAACATCAAATACCTAAACATTGAAGTAATATGTACTACATACTAGAAGAGACACCGAGAGCAACACGCATTAGAGCGCAAGGGTGCTCCTTACTTAGTCTTTACCATAAAAAGGTACTTTGTGCCTCCTTCCATGTGCCCCGCATCGTTGCACAGATTTTGTTCGCAGTGCCTGTTCTAGTATGTAATACATATTACTTCAATGTTTAGGTATTTGATGTTATTTAAAGGTACCTACATAATAACGAAATGAGCACAAACCTCGCAATTCAAATTCACCAGCTCGCAAGTTTCGTCTTCACGGCACTTCGCTTCAGCGCAGGGATCGCGACAGGTGCACGTGGGGCAGCCTTTATCATCAAGTTGTCTACCGTGAGCGCATACTTCTTCTTCGTTGCATCCGGGGTCGGGACACTGTGCAGGGGCGTCGCAAGATGGCGTCGAATTCGTCGACCGAGTCCCGGGAATCTGGAAACATTTAATTTGAGATATTTTTTGCTTAAATTACATGCAGTAGTCTATTCAATTAGTTTGTTTCACGCACACCTTTGATTTTTTTTATTGTAGAAAATATTTAATAATTCTTCACTATTTTCATGAATGTACTAAAACAATAGAACATCTAAACATTTGTTGAAGAAGACAACATTGATAAAGCATCATAACCAAATGAGATTAATCAAAAGTAGGTAGCCAAAAAACCCACAAAATATTAGTATCCAAAAAATAACTGTTAGTTTTTATAATAATTTCTTATGTTTACGCGAACAATACACAGTGAATAAAACTATTTTTACGGATTTTATAGCGTTTAATTAACTTATTTTTAATTCCCGACATTTCGGGTGCGCTACAGCACCCATGATCACGGTCGTTAGTTTTTATTTCTGTTTATAATTCTACATGCAGTATTTCTGGGCTCGATTACTACAAGTAGCTAAAGCCAATAACTACATATCACAACATCACACAAGTCTAGATTATGACTGTCTTATAACTTTGTCACTGCAATCGTTTAAACATCGTAGAACTCTCACTTACCTCATTGCCAGCTTCGTCCACACACCAGCAAACTCTTTCTGATTCCCGACATTGGATTTTCTCGTATGAACCGTCTTCTTTGCACTCCGGTACCCAACTCCACGATGGTGGGCTCCCCCTTTCGGCGGCGGTATGTAGTGCTAAGGCCCTAAGATGAAAATGTATATTAAAATTACATAAATATGAAATGAAAAATATATTTAACCTCTTTACTCTTCTTCAGAGTAAACTGAAGAGACAAATAAGTAAAATTATCATTATAAAAAAAGAACCTAACTGGAATCTATTAAATGTTAAACACTCGCTACCCGCGGTGCCATAAATCATCGGTGCGCTAGACAGACGCGTGCGGTGCGTCACTTATTATATATATATATATATATATATCGATAACCGCTTGTTGATTCCTAGAAGGACGAAGAATAGTGTGCACTGGCGCGCGGTAGTTTATTAATAAGTACGGGTAATTTAATAATTACTCTGCAACGGTAATTTAATAATTAATTAATGCACACAGCCGTTGCAAATGTAACTGTAGAAAATTGGGGAAAATGTGTTCTAGACGAGTGTTTAACATTAGTATAACAAATAAAATTCGTCATATTGCGCTTCAAGGAAGTCATATAATATAATGTTTGGCAAAGGTCGTACTGGCTGGCGTGCTGGCGGGCGGTGTGGTGCACGGTACACGAGCCGCGTGTCTCACCTGGCGTGCTGGCAGGCGGTGTGGTGCACGTGCGTGTCTCACCTGGCGTGCTGGCAGGCGGTGTGGTGCACGTGCGTGTCTCACCTGGCGTGCTGGCAGGCGGTGTGGTGCACGGGCGTGTTTCACCTGGCGTGCTGGCAGGCGGTGTGGTGCACGTGCGTGTCTCACCTGGCGTGCTGGCAGGCGGTGTGGTGCACGGGCGTGTCTCACCTGGCGTGCTGGCAGGCGGTGTGGTGCACGGGCGTGTCTCACCTGGCGTGCTGGCAGGCGGTGTGGTGCACGGGCGTGTCTCACCTGGCGTGCTGGCAGGCGGTGTGGTGCACGGGCGTGTCTCACCTGGCGTGCTGGCAGGCGGTGTGGTGCACGGGCTGCGTGCAGGCGGTGCCGCAGCCGGTGGGGCAGCAGCGCTGGCCGGGCGAGCACTCGGCGTCGGAGCGGCACGCCCACTCGCACGCGCCCGTCGCCGGCACCAGGTACGGACACTGGCCCTCCCTGCGCGGCAGACCTGCGGGAGAGGTACCATGTTGTTTTAATTAATTGTAAATATTGTTTCTACTCCACTTACTTTTCGTGTGATAACAGCGTTGGAGAATCCAAAACCCTACTTCGTCCTGTGATCGTTGTAAGAGACGATTATGGTAAATGCCGAATAATCTTATAGCTTCCAATTCTGATAGGTGACGGTGTAACCACCTTATTAACGCTAGACGTAATTTACTCAGATCGGCGACGGGGAGTAGTGTCAAAGATGCTCATATTTGGTGCAAGCGTGACGCTGTCTACACGGGAAGGGCCCATAACGAGCAGTAGACACTTACGGACTGACGGATGAAAAGGAAGATGAAGACTTTTTTTCAAATAAAAGTGTAGTTATGCTTTAAGAACAAAATATCCGTCTATATATTATGTAATCCAGAGCGCATTTTTCTAATTTGAGGCTGGCCACCTTAGTCGCAGCAGTAAACGGTAAGACAGAGGTGCTGGCGCACGGGTTGCGGCAGCGGCATTTGTCAGCAGTCGCAGTGACACAGTGAAACAGTGGCGTGACTCACAGGCGGGCACGGGCGGGCAGTAGTCCGCGTCGCAGGCGACGTCGACGAGCGCGCAGGCGCGGCCGCTGGGGCACTGCACGCCGGCGCACGGGTCGCGGCAGCGGCACGTGGGGCACCGCGAAGCGCCCAACTCGAACCCGTAGTCACAGCCCATGCGGCACGTTAGCTCCAAGCACGACAACTCCGACCGCACCCTGCAATAAACACACATTTATGAGTTTTAGGAAGAATTAGTCAGTCAGCGGATGGATTGCTTCCCTGAAACATTCTTTTACTAAACAAAAAAAAATTTTATTTAGTAAAGGACCGTTAAAAAAATCGATGGCCAAAATATGGGCCCACTTCAAGATCTCTTTAAAATATAATCCTATATGCAACAATGGGTGTAATAGTAAATGGTTTCTTAAAGAACAAGAGAATTATGTACCAGAGTGCAAAATTAAAGAGTATGACTTTTACCAAATACAATCATAATAGAAATTGACAAAACAAACAACGACTTACTTTTCGCAATCAAGCATGGAGGCGTTGTTGGTGGAGGTGTCGGGTATCTCTGTGCCGAAGGAGTCGACGCACCAGCAGCGGCCGGCGGCGCACTGGCGCGCGGTGTAGGCGCCGTCCGCGCCGCACGCGGGCGCCGGCAGCGCCAGCTTCATGCCGTCCACCGTGCCCTCCATCTTCTCGTCGAAGTCGCGCAAGTATTCGCACACTGTGGAAAATTTGCAATATAATGACGCTGTCAATTGCTATATTGCTTTGTGATTGGCTGTTGGTGACCGTGTAGCGGCGTATAAAATATCCACTACTCCATGTCGTCATGTGGATGTCGTATGAGGCGCTAGAGATGTCGTATGAGGAGATGGACAGCAGCGTTTTTCTGATAACAATTAAAAAATCAAAACAGCAAACTACGGTGGCAAAAACACCTTTGCAGTATTGCATTCAGCAGTGGATGTTGATAGACGGTATTTGAAGTGACGCAAAGCATGATGTTTCTTGTGGTGATAACATGGACATCAAGAACTCACTTTCGTCCAGTAGATTTCGTACCAGATTTCACAAACTTAAGGAAACGTTTATCGGTTCAGCCATGCCGAAGACAGACAAAGAAATTTTTAAAAATTGTTACTTATGTCTGAATAGCATGTAAATATTTTAAACAAAACTATTAACAAACAAAATCAACAATAATTATGAAGAAAACTTTCAGCATGCGTCGTAGCTTACAAATCAACAAACCCGGACAAAATTTTTTGTAGTTTATGGGAATTTGTCACCATTGATTCCAACGACAAGTTGGACTGAAATTATAGAACGTACCGAAAAACGCATATCGCAACGCATTTTTTGCAGTCTTTACCGGCGTGTGTGAGTATGGTAGGGACAGTGTGGGAGCGAGAGGTTAATAGAGGCGACTACGCCGTTTTTAATCCAGACTTGTTAAAGGTGCGATCCCTTGTCAATAGTGGCAAATTCTCCCTACAATAAATCTTCCTATAAGTGAGAATTCCTCCTTTTCCTGTATCAAAGACTCTTTGACGGCTCCATAGGACGAATGGTCTACAAATAATTTATAATTGTCTAGATCATTGTCTATATCCAATTTAACACATAAAACATAACAAAACATGATATACACTCTCATGCCTGTCACTCAGAGGTAAGCAGAGCTAGCTTCATTCACTTATCATTATCATATATGAACGGGTACATGATCGTCGGTTAAGGGTATACTTAACTTCAATGTATCTATAGTTTCATCCCAACTTCAGTTTTAGGAGTCCTTTGCCGACTCTGTTACTCACTTTTGCAGCATAACTTATGCTTTGTTACACTTTGCTCATTCTTTATTTCTACATGTCCAAACTCCAAACTAACGAAGCAACTATTTATGTATCTCTGCAAGTTATGTGTGTAACATAACGACACAAGACGTTTATTTAAGCAGTCTATTTTTCTTATTTTACTAGATGTGCTTTTGTGACATATACCAATAAAAAATACATTTAAGTAAAAAACTTCAGTAATTGCTTCAACGGCAGAAGAATTTTACTTACTTGTAGGAGTATTATCAACCCGGTCGGTCTGTAGGCGCAATTTGGCGGGGTCCACACAAACTGGTCCGCACGTCGCAGTGGAGCAGCACACGAACTCGTCCCCACACATTCCGTCTGGACAACTCCTGGTCGAATTCAGATCGCAGACCGCCTCCACGTCCGAGCCGCATGATTCGAAACTGATCTGGAAATAAAACAAATAACTAGTTTAAAGTTTCTAATCTCCTGGTATCGTATTGGAGCTATGGTATAAAAAAATGGACAGTTTATAAAATACGGTCCTGTTCTCCTTCTTTGCTCTAAAATCTCTCTCAGAAATGAACAGTGGTAGAGCCACGCGGCAGCTTTTGCTGTCGCACGGATGGGCCGGCTCGAACCGGGGTGGTACCACGACCTCACAGAAAACCAGCGTGAAGTAGAGGTTTACCTCTGCGTTTCGCTTGGTGAGTGCAGGTGGCCGGAGGCCCTTTTTACTGGAAATGAGGTATTCCATCTTAGTCCTCACGGGTGACAACGCATCTACATTTTGACTTGTAAGAGAGGATGTATGTAGATGTCTATGGGCCGCAGAAACCACTTACCATCAGGTGGACTGTGTGCTCGTTTGTCACCCTTGTCCTATAAAAAAAAAAAAAGAGAGTGGGTCAGTGCCCAGCAGTAGGAGGTATACGTAGGCTGTATAACTTGAACTCTTTTTCTTTACCAAATATAACAAATGGGTAGTTTAAAGGTTCTAATCGCCTGGTACCTTATTGGAGCTATGTTAGAAACATTTAAGAGTAAAATACAATCTTGTTATTATAATTTGCTCCAAATACCCTCTAACGTATAAAGGCTATAACTTTAACTTTGACTGTTCTTTGTCAGCTGGTATCGTCCTTTGCTGGATATAGGCCCTTTTTCTTTGTGACATGGTCTTAATCGTCATTCTTTGTAAGCTGATTGATTATATCAGTAGGTACCGTAAGCTACATCGTCATGGATTTGGATATTTATTTGATATGGTTATTCCGACATCTATCGTCAGCATTGTCAAAAGCTTTCCTAGGTATTTCGCTGAAGCCCCCATATATACACTCAATACGCTTTTCGGCTCAATTGAGGAAGGAATATTTTCATACAGAATACTAGCATGCTATCTAATACTAACTGCTGCATTTCGTAAAGTGATTATGAATTTAAGAGTTTAAAGAAAAAGAGAGTGCCTTACAGTAGTCGCATATAATGGTTAATAGTAGGATTTTTTACTAATAATCCAATGGGAACTATGAAAATCGAATAACCGGTTTAGAAGATATGAGCAAAATTCTATAAGAGAAATGTGTAAACCTGTATTAATGTTCTAGAAACTTTTTAGTTATTGTAGCTATATAAAATATTGTTTTTTTTTTTAATTAAAATTAAAATAAGTGAGGGATCCGGGGATGACGCCGAGACTGGTACGCCAGACCCGGACCTCGATGACACTGAGGATCATCAGTATGAAAGAGATTGAACATGCGATTCGAAGTTTGAAATGTGGTAAGGCTGCGGGACTAGACAGAGTTACTGCTGAAATGGTCAAGTATGGTGGGCCTCGCGTCTGGGACAGCTTTCATCTGCTGTGCAATTTGTGCTGGCGGACGGGGGACGTTCCGGATGATTGGCGATCCGCAGTCATTGTGCCTTTATATAAAGGTAAAGGTTCACATTTTGACTGTGGGTGCTATCGGGCGATCAGCTTGACCAGTTTGGCAAGTAAAGTTTACTCGAAGGTTTTGACACGTAGGATGCAAGAGAAATCGGAAAGATTTCTATGGGAGGCACAATGCGGCTTTAGACCTGGAAGAGGATGCACGGATCAAATGTTTTCTCTCCGCATGATCACGGAGAAGCTTCTGACTGCTAATCAGAAGATTTTCTGTGCTTTTGTGGATCTTGAGAAAGCATTTGATAAGGTTGTAAGGAAAAAAATGTGGGAACTGTTGCCGGGGTATGGTGTGGATGGTCGATTGCTAAGGGCTGTGCAGTCTCTTTACTGTTACTGTAAAGCCTGTGTGCGGGTAGTGCATCACCTGTCATCCATGTTTAGTGTCCAAACGGGCGTAAAGCAGGGTTGTGTCATGTCTTCCTGGCTGTTCATACTGTATCTCGACATCTGTTTACAGAAGCTGAAAGATAGCTGTTTGGGTGTGAAATTGGGTGACATAAAAGTAAATTGTCTGCTGTATGCTGATGATGCAGTGCTTATTGCACCATCAGAGGCAGAACTGCGGGCATTAGTCACGTGTATGAAAAAGGAATGTGAAATTAAAGGTCTCCGTTTGAATGCTAATAAAACTAAGGTTCTGGTATTTGAAAGGGACGAAGAGAGAACGAAGTGTGAAATATGGGTAAATCAGGAATGTCTAGAACAGGTAAATGAAATTGTATACTTGGGGAGTGCTTTTAGCCGGGATGGAAGATGTGATTTAGATGTGGACAGGCGTGTCGCTGCCGGGAACAAATTCAATGGTGCCCTGTCTGCGTTAGTCAAAAGGCAAGGCGTAGTGAAGAGTGCACGCCTTGCAATACATAACGCAGTGTTGGTACCGACTTTGTTATATGGCATCCAAACCTGGGTATGCCAGAAGAAGCATAAAAGCAAGTTGAATGCAGTGGAGATGCGATCTCTTCGTAAAATGTGCGGCGTTACAATGGCCGATCGAAAGCGAAACGAAGAGATTCGCAATATGGCAGGTTTGAAAGATGACCTTATCACAAAAATTGATAAGGGCGTGCTTCGGTGGTTTGGGCACGTTGAGCGAATGAGTGAAGACCGAATGGTGAAGAAAATATATAGCGCGAAAGTTAATATTAAAAGGTGTCGAGGTAGACCGAGACTAACTTTCGAAGACCATGTGAGCAAATTGCTCGAAGAGGGTAGGGTCAAGATTACTCGGATACCTAGACGTGCATGTATGAAGAAGATAATGAATCTGAAAGAAGCGAAAGAGGTTTGTAAGGATCGTGACACTTGGCGATCTGTTCTCTCTGGCTACCCCGTCAGGGATTGTGCGTGAAGATAAGTAAGTTTTAATAATAGAAAGGGATACATAACTCTCAACCATCGCGCGCGCTCATTGGTCAAATCAAATAGCGTGCGCTTTCACGGCTTGCCCTCATTGGTCAAATCAAATAGCGCGCTTTTCCGCGGCTTCCCGGAACGCACTTCCGTCCATTTTCACGAAATCACTAGCACAGATTGTGAGAAAGCGAGAGGAAAGACGTTACACATCAATAAGAACTGAAAAATCAGCGTGCCCGGGTAGTCATTGGGTTGATTGATTTGGTTGAGGGTTTTTGCAAAACTTGAAATGTAAGCAGCGCTCCGTGTTTCTTGTTGTTTGGCAACATATAGCTCACCTCGGCGAGGTCGGTGTCGCTGGCGAGGTCGGTGTCGGTTGCGAGGTCGGTGTCGGTGTCGTTGTCTGTGTCGGTGTAGTTGTCGGGGCAGCAGACAGCTGCCGCGCGGCGCACGTGCACGCACGCGTGTCCGGCGGGGCAGTCCGCGCGCAACTCGCAGCGCAGCACGCCGCCTGCCTCGTCAGCGGCCGGCGTGCCCACGCTGCACGGGTTATCGTACGACACCCGCGGACGACCTGCAATTACCGCTTAAGTTATACAAACTACTATTTAAAAGCTTTTAGAAAAATTTACTTCGCAAATATCCGCGTTATAAAATAAAATGATGTGTCTTACCTAGAATGAAAAGCACCTCCCGCCCTCCCTCAATTGCGTGCACTATCCCTGTCACCACTAATCCCAGCACCGCTACTCCCAGCACCACTACACTAGGCAAGACACACCACTGACGATAATACGACACGTGTTTCGCCTCTACACGAGGCATCCTCAGGTGATATAGACTCTACGGTGGCTAACCGCTAAGTGAGCGGCGAGCCAAAGCAAGTGCCTTTTATATAGACCGATGACGTAACCGCTTTCTACATAAGGAGCGAGCGACTGCGTCATGCAATAAAACATGCGACCAATCACCGCTGGACTTACGCAGCCGTTTGTAAAATTAAAAACAAACCACCGCGCAACGCCCACCCTCCAACCACGCAACCAATCGCCGATCACCGTGAGGGTGACAAACGACCATATTGCGAGGCTCTCTATTATTAGAGAGCAGGCTTAAAGATATTTAAGAGAGGTGAGTTAGTAACATTTGTTTGTTCATTCAGCAGTGCAACGGTATTATTATTACTTTTTAATATCTCTAACTGTTCCAGCACACACAGCCGCAGCCCTCTATTACACGTATGTAAGACTTTAAAGGAGTGGTCGTTGGCTAGGTTGTGTCCAATGTCCAAAAGATGTTTGGCAAAATGGGATTTATCGGGATTGCAATTCCTGTACGCGGCTAAATGCTCTTTATAACGTGTCTCGAAATTGCGACCAGTCTGACCCACGTAAATTCGTCACAAACAAGTTATCGCGAGTTTTGTCGCGATAACTTGTTTGTGACGTTAACCTTCATACTTGAGTAGGTAATGCTTGCCTGTACAATCGCACTCCTACATTTTTGAGTAATGAAAATGATACTCACACACTGGATAACCGTTGCACAGGTCGCCGGTACAGTCGGAGTCCTTGACGCGCACGCACTCGTGATCGTCGGGGCAGGGGAAGCCCTCGCACGGGTCGTCGCACTCGCAGCTGGGGCAGCCGTCGTCCGCGCTGCGGTAGCCGTACTCGCACACGCTGGCGCACAGCGAGCGCGCGCACTCCGCGAGCGAGCGCGGCCGCGTGCGAGCCGCGCGCGTCGCCGTGCACTGCACCGACTCCGCCGGGCCCATCGAGCCGCGCACCTTGTTGCCCTCGTTGTCTACGCACCTGCGCGTGATAGGGACGGAGTTAGTGTTTAATTTGATACTCGATGGAAACGAAAAAGTAACACTAATAATTTAAAATTAAAAATTTTGTACAGCCGACTTCAATATAAGTTATTTAAGAATAACTTAAAAACTATTGGTCTGACCTTGATCAAATTCATATGGGACCACACGAGAAGTACCAGCTTTCAAATAAAAAAAGAATCATCGAAATCGGTTCACCCAGAAAAAAGTTCTGAGGTAACACACATAAAAAAAAACCAAAAAAAAAACATACAGTCGAATTGAGTACCGGCTCCTTTTTGGAAGTCGGCAGAAAAGAGATAAATATATAAATCGTCGGGATTTAATCGGCGAGAGACTGAGATGGAAAACAGTATACACTGTTTTCTATGATATCGTTCTCCTTTTCTGAAAGTTTCACTTCCACCGCATGTGAATTCAACACATTTTTATTTTTTATTTCATTTTATTGGGGCAAAAACATTCACACATAAATGTAACACAAGTAAATTAATTTATACTAGGAGTACATAACATATAACTACCCACAAAGTATATATGATGAGTATGGATGGTATCGCGAGTTTTGTCGCGATGTGCGATGATGAAATTGTGCGGCTGCAATTAGTTCGAACAATTCCTTAGAGCACTCCTAGTGGTAAATGCGATAAAATACGCAGTGCCAGTGTATCGAGCCGATCGGAAAGAACTCGGTAGCCGACGATTCGAACCGCTCTGCGCTGGATGCGCTCAAGTGGAAGGAGCTGGCACTAGGGAGCCCCTGTCCAGAGATGGGAATAGTATTCCATGTGAGGCCGAACCTGCGCCTTGTAAAGTTTCTTAGTACGTCAAGCTTTTTTGAGGCCAATTTGGCCTTCTCTTCCAAGTGACCTCGAAACTGCACGTTACTCGATATGTCGACACCAAGGATTCCGATACTGGCTGAGGCAACAAGGGGCACTCCTTCACTTGAAATTGAGGAGATACGACAAAGAGGTTCTCTTTTGCGGTAAACCTGTGTTTATATTATATATGTTTTGTATTGTGGATAGACGTGGACTAGATTTAGTCGCCCCCAGTCTGAGACTTTGTTCAACAAATTCTCGACTTCAGACACAAGTTTATTCCGGTAATCGGCAACGTTTTCCCGCGAAACATTGGCACGGCCGGTGTATAAAGCATCATCAGTGCTGTCGTCTGCATAATAATTAATGTTACCGGTTTGCAACATATTATTGATATGCAGAAGAAATAGCGTTGGTGATAGCACGCAGCCTTGTGGAACACCAGCAATAATGGGCTTGTGATCGGAGCATACACCGTCTACTACGACCTTGATGCTCCGATCTGCAAGAAAACTGGTGATCCAATTGCACAATTTCTCGGGAAGCCCATAGGAAGAGAGCTTCGAAAGAAGCGCTTTGTGCCCAACCCGATCGAAGGCCTTCGCCATGTCCAAACTAACGGCCAACGCCTCCCGCTTGGACTCCACTGCCTCCGCCCATCTCTGAGTTAGGTAACATAGAAGGTCACCAGCTTAGCGACCTCGACGGAAACCGTATTGGTGGTCACTAATCAGGTGATGATCCTCAAGGTACCGCATGAGATGGTAGTTAATAATAATTTCCATTACTTTGGAGAACAAGGAGGTGATAGCGATAGGCCTGTAGTTGGACAGATCTAAGCGGTCACCTTTTTTTAGGGATCGGGTGCAGCAAAGCTGTCTTCCATGGGTTCGAGACTACGCCTAGGGAGTGGGAGCACAGGAGTAAAAATCGGTGCCAACTCCAGAGCACACTTCAAACAAAGAAAGCTGTGCTGTGAGTAAAGTAAAACTGCTCGGTCTCCAATGAAGACTTACATGAAAATGCCTCACAGGTTGTATATTAACTCTCCTACCTTTGCTGAGCGCAGTACTGCTTTGCTGCAAAACTAGATAAGTGTCAGTCTGGTAATGGTGTCAAATCCACAGAATTCCAATAAATGCGTCATTCGACTCATTCTTGGAAAGGCTAACATATTATGTACATCAATGAATAAAAATAAAAAGGCTTAAAAGAAAAAAAAATAGAAGTAATTTATTTAATATTATATATACAAAAGGATGGCAATGGACGGTCTTATTGCTGACAGCAATTTCTTCCAGACAACCAATGAATTGACAGGATTGGAGGAAGAATGACCGGGGTAGATGTGATAAAACAGGAGATAAAAAGGAATATACATATATCATACATATGTATGTATATTGTATAACTATTGTATAATATATTTAGATATTTAAAGTATCGTTGCAAAGTTTTCTGGCAATTTCCAAATCGAATCTAAGGCTCAGATAAGTTAGATTGAAATCGCTCACCAACAAACCAGTCCATTTCTCGAGCACTGCTTGGTGACGAAGGAGCCGTCTGGCGCGCACTGCGGCACGTAGCCCCTGCCCTCCCGCTCGCTGACCACCAGCAGCTCGGCCAGCATCCGCTGTTGCGTGCACAGCGTCACGTTGTGCGGCAGCGTGCAGTGCCGCCCGCACTCGCCGCCCTCGCAGCACTTCTGCATCGACGGACATTCCAGGTCGTGCGCGCAGGGCGTCCCGCAATCAAGTTCCTCCGTATTGTTACTGGGGACCGGGCACGTGCCGGCTTTCTGAAGGTCTAGGGACGCTGGGCAGCACACGCCGTAGTCGTTGCCTTCGAATAAATGTGTGTTATTTTAAAAACAGTTATTTAATAACATAACAGTATTAATTACCTATCGATAGCACTGTTAGTCTGTTAGTAGATCATAGTAAAATTTAAAATATTAATAGAAAATTTGAAGTTACATCTGATATATCTGAATATATAAATACAGCTATTAACACACTTAATAACTAATTAACTTAATAAAAGTAGTTTGCCCGTCTGCGTGGACTTTACGGTCTAGTTAAATTATATTCATTGGTCAACTTATTTAAAGAGACTTCTGCACTAAAACAGAATGCCTCATAGACTTTTATTCTCCCACACCGAAACATAGCAGTGTGGATACTGCTGATTGGCGGAAGAAACTAATTTATTTATAAAAAGTAAGTAGTAAGAATTTTATATTCAAATGTTTAATATATTTAAATTGTAAGTTTATTAAATATATAAATAAAAGGTTTGTTTTATGCACTCCGACTTCCGTTTTTCTATCTTCTTATTCTTTGCTAATGTACTATATTTAAGGAACCATGGTATTTTTAAGATAGTCGCAAACAGAATTTGATCACCGCCAGCACCATTGATCTATGAGATGTAAAGTTCCGTCAACACACAATAGAGAAACTGAGTAACGTTCTCCACAATCCTCTCAGTATGGAGGCCTGTGTCTAGTAGTGGGATCTATGGGGCTGCAAGTTTACTATTTAAAAGTAATCGCCGATCGAATCGCCATATAGAAGCGCTCTAAGAGAATCTACTATCATATATAATTCGTCATCGTGGGATTAATCAAGGCGACAGATGAAATAACATCAATCGGCTTTTGAATGAAAGACAAATGAAACAGCATCACCCGGATAACAACTCAAAACAATAAATAAATTCAATTGCTAATCCCCCTGCTCAGCATGGCAACAATGAAGTCCCCCTCCCCCATGGGGCAATCTACGGGGGAGGCTTATGTTCAGCAGTGAAGGTTTGATAGGTTGTCATAAATGAAAAAGTATTGATCAGTATCTAAGGTAGAAGAACGTAGGAAAAGCGTTCTTACTCACTGAGTAAGAATAAACCATAAAACAAATTGTTACACAAGACTGTTAATTTAATAAATTGATAACTGTTACGCGATAGAATATAAAAAGCATCCGAACTATGAGATCAGTGCGATACCTATAACGACGAAGGAAGAGTTTCAATTGATGGACTTAATATTCTGAAACAATGGACAAACAAACGGACGTTAAACTCATTGTAGTTTTACATCGCAATGCGAAATCGATTTAGCAACAACTTCACTTAAGTGGTCAGTGGCGTCGACGGCCATTTGTCTATCATTGTTTTGGCAACATGCATTAGGTAAGCGCTTAGACAATAACCGATTACCGATTAGTTATGACTGATCGGTATACCGGCGGTGACGTAACTATAAAAACAATAACAGTTAATAAGAGTGTAGTGGCGTTGTAAGAATATCCACTGCCCCATATCGTCCCGTGGGTGTCGTAAGAGGCGACAGAGGGAAACTGAAACAAGAGGCCTATGTTCAGCAGTGCACTATTATAGGCTGTAATGGATGTAACGGAATAGTTAATCTATATTTAGTTAATAGTATAAAAAAAATTATGTAATACTACGTTTTTAAAACGTCGTAAAAATCAGTACAAAATGTAGGGTCTCTAATATGAGTTTAAGCAAGTTAAATTGTTACGAAAAACTTAAAGGTGCGATAAGTAAAGTTAGATTTAATTTGTTTATGATTTGCATATTATGTGTATTCTTCTTAAATAAATGTTTGTTAGCTTGTTAATAAATTATCGTCACATAGGTACATACATAATATATAATATATTGTCCTTTAACTAATTATAAATTTAAGAAAAATATTAACATTTTAATAATAATCAACTAAAGATTTTTTTTCTTTTGGAACTTTTAATCTCGGAATAAAAAATAAACATTTAAAATCAACGTTTTTACAACGGACAAAAAATTTTCGTTTTTGTTTTTTTTTTGTTCATATTCTTTCATTGGCATCCAATTCTGAGCTATGTTCAAAATGAGCTCTTTTCGTTCTCATCGGGAGGGAAGTTTACTATTTATTATTTATTACTAATTTCAACCCGAACAGATATGTACACGAAAGCGAGTAATAAAAACGTGGTAACTTTAAACATTAAAAAGTTCAAACATGTTTTTCGATACCGTTTTTTGTTTTAGTAGCTTTCATTCAAAGCAGTCTTCACTTCATACGCAAAACTACGTATACTTATGTCTAAATATTTGCAAATATGTGAACACAAAAGCTCCCGCCATTTTGTCGGTGATGGACTGATTGGATTTTCTTGTCATTTGTTTGACAGCTTGTTAACAGTAGATCTAAGTGACAGGCCTGTTAACTGATTGCCTTTTAGGTACCGGGCCCATTTGGAGGCACCGAGTTACCCCCTTCCCACTCCCCCGAAAACTTGATGTGCTCTTCGGGTGACTGATAATCGATTTGTCATAATGGTATCATAGACAGTAATATGACGTCAGTATAGAATGTAAAAAAATGTAAAATATGGCCGACATGATCAAAAAAAAAATCATTATAAGAAAAAGTGTCTAGAAAGAACATTAGATAGTATATTTAACAGCGTAAAAAGGGTAATAAATTAATATAAAACTATTAATACCTGAGTCCACGAGACATTTGTAAAGCGGCGGACAGTTTGGCTTGCCGGGGTCTGTGCCACAGAGGAACGGCCGGTTCGTCTCCGATATAAGAAGTGGTTCCCCAACTGGGCATATGTTTTGAAGACTCCTGCCTCGTTTACCTGGAGATCGTTTAAAACAAAAATATTGGATTTTACGAGTATTCTACTTTGGTGGATGTGCTGCTCATACTCTTTATAACATGCTTTTTATAATTTAGACCTCTATGTATGTATGCATAATATATTATGTATGTATAGAGGTAGCCCTATCACCTAGTACTCAATTTTATCGACCGTTAATTGCGTGAAATATAATTAGGGTTGCCACCCGTACTTTATAATAAAGTATTGTTCGCTATTTCGGGCAAACGTACTTTTTACTTTATTACATAAATAAAGTACTTACGTAAAAATAATTTATTTTACCTATGTTTACTTTTTTCAAGGTTTTACTTTAATGTTTACTAAAAGAACGAATTATATACACAAGGAGTTATATAAGAATAAATAATACTTTATTTTCACTTGTCGAATTTTTTTTTTGGCTTAGAAAACTTTATAATACTTTATTTACTCAAAAGAGGGTGGCAACCCTAAATACAATCAATGCATTTTGAGGCGGTAATATTCGGCATATTCAGCATTTAGATTCTGAGCATAAACTCACTATAATGCTAGTTTTTGGGCAGCTTTAACCGTTTATTGGCAGGCAATTAGTAAGTAATTAGTAATTTTTTTCTTGTCTAGTGCAGTTTACCATTCACTGTTAACCACCAGGTTCCATCGTTAAGGAGTAGCCTCTTTTTATATAAGTAAGGGTGACAAAGGTGTAACAGTAACAGTAACTATCCAGCAAACGCTCGAACCAAGTTAGTGGATACTGTGGCATACAGATAACATTTGCCGTCGTTAAAGAAAAAAAATATTTTTCGTATTTATCCCTGTGGACTGTTTATTAATTTATAAAACATAGGTTATAGCATATTATCAGGCTCTATTCGGCTATGATAAATATATTATGAAAACGTCTTGCAATAGCGTCTGTCGCTAAAGTAAATAATATGTGTAACAAGGGCGTCGCTTATCGCTGCGAGCACGGAGTTTTGTGGAACGAGGCTCGCAGATGTCGTCAAGCGCCAGGCCGGCTGGCCCTCTATGAGCAAAAATAATTAGCGGGCCGCAATTTGTAATGTGTTTAGAAACTCTGCTTTTTATCAACTCTTGCCGAACAGACTATACTCAAAGTGGTCTGGAGCTTACATTTTTTTATAGAATAAGGGTGAAAAATGACACAGTTCACATGATGGTAAGTGGATGCTGTGGGCCCATATACATTTATCAGCAACATTAAGCTGCTATTTTACGTTGGTAGGCTCTACCACGTATACACGTGAATAATGAATGTAAAATAAAATCCATAACATTAAGCAAAGATCGTGAACACTCACACGTGGGTACGGGCGGACAGGGCGGGCGTAGACAGGGCGTCTCCTCGAGCTGGCAGTCCAGGTGTCCGGGGCAGGTGATACCAGCGCAGGGGTCGCGGCACTTACACAGCGGGCAGCCGCGCTCGTCCAGCTCGAAGCCGAGCGGGCACAGCATGCGGCACGTGTGCGCCGCGCACGCCGCCGTGCGCGTGCAGTTCACCAGCGAGGCGGCCGGCGCACGCGTGCCCGGGATCTATGATGATCATTATTTTTTATTTAAAAAAAAGTTGGTCGTCACAGACGCCCTGGAGATAGAGAGAGACATCATATTTCATGAAAGATTTTTTTAAAAAACGTTTCCCCAAATCATTGATTCAGACGGCTCCGTGACGCAGTGGCTTAGCAATGAGTTGCAGCGAAAAGGGCCGCGTTCGAATCCCGCGCGTAATAAATATTTGTAAGGCCTACAGAATAGAAGAGAATGATTTTTATTCAATATTGATTATTAAATAATACTTATTGGAAGTAATTTTTTTATTTACCTCTGGTTCGGAAAATACCTCTGTCCTGGGAAGAACCAGCAAGAAACCCAGCGGGACTTATAAATTGCATAATAATTTACAAATAATTGTTTCGGTCTGGATGTTTGTCCTTGTGAAATTTATGTATGTAAATTACCCCCACGATTCAGGAGAAAATCCTTGTGTGAAAGTAACGTTTTAAAAAATTAATAAAAAAGAAAGAAACAAAATTGACGTAATATGTAGGTACAATGTAGGTACTAGAATAGATGCCGCGAACGCGACCAAAATCAGTGCAGCAGTACGGGGCGCGTGGTCAGAGGCAGAGCAGAGTACCTTTTTATGGCACGGACTAAGTAAGTTTGAACCCAAGGCCACTAACGCGTGTTGCAAACAACCAAATCTCGGCGTCTCTTCAAGTACTTAGTGCATATTACTTCAATACTCCAAACTAGGATTTTCTCCTGGATCGTGGGGGCAGTTAATATATTTAAATAGTTTACATACATATTTATTTAAAAGCAGTTTACATACATAAATTTCGTAAAGAAAAACACCCAGATCCGGAACAACAAAACACCGCAAATAAGCTAAGCCACCGCGCCACGGAACCATCATAGCTAATAAGCTCCTTGTGGTATGTGTCGTCTATCGAACAATAAAGATTGAAAGAGTTACTGTTACATACTATACATACACTTAGATCATATTATATCATGATTTCTTATATTCACGCGAACACTACACATTGAAAAACTACATACTCGTACTTTTACGGATTTTATCGCGTTTTAATTAATTTATTATTCTTATTTTTATTAATTCCAGACGTTCAGTCAGTCCCCCGTGACCATGGGTGTTGTAAAGCACCCGAAACGTCGGGAATTAATAACAATAAGAAAAATAAGTTAATTAAAACACGATAAAATCCGTAAAAGTAGTTTTATTCATATTATATCGTTTAGATTTCTAGAAAGCGCGAAAGTATCATAAATCCTCGACTCCGAAGCGTTGTGATTACGTAGATTGTCTCGTACAGTTTGCTTATTACTTTGAGTTTTTATCAGGAAGAATATGGGTGAAAGAGATGGTATACATATATACGGGATAATAAGGGTAGCGAATTCTTTAACGCCGTCACTACACGGTGCACTTACTTTGATTAACACTACTAAGTTACAAACGTGAAAACGCACAATAGTATGTACGTATTTAAAAGATAAGACATTGAATGAGAAAAAAAATAATAACCGGCAGCTAAGTAACTTAGAACCTTCATATTGTTAGCAGTCAATAAAATAATCTCATTGAATAAGAAATTTACAGATTTAATAAATTTGAGACCTTACACTTGTGGAAAAAGTTACCTGTTCCACTGACTGAAGAAAATATCCCGAGAAAAAATACTTGCCTTTTTTTAAATTGTCAACATTACAACAACTTTATGAAACTCGGTTGACAGCGGACGAATAAAGTTATCTTAAAAAGGCTGATTTATCAATCGTCATATAAAACTAATACATGAAATAAATTATAACCTGACTGAATAAAGAAGTAAAACAATTGAACAATTTTATTCATACAACTGTAAATTTTAATTTGTTTATGTATTTTATCCTATGAATAAATTTTAATGAGCATTGAAAAATCGGCACTAATTCTACTAAATCATACGGCTGACAAACCGATCCATCTATACGAATAATCTCACCTCAAACCCTGTCGCGTCCACGCACCAGCAGGCGCTGACGATCTCGTTGTCGCATTGCACCTCCTCGAACTCGCCGTCCGACATCCTGCAACGCGGCGTCCGCACGCTGCGGAACGCACCTCTGCCACCACGGCTATTCTCCGCTGCCAGGGCCCGCGATATGCGCTCCGATGACATTTTGATGTTTTCACAACCTAAATATATTTATTTATTAGCAATGGATTTAGTAAAAACACGTTTATCACGCTGTCCTATTTTTCTTATGCAGGTAAATTAACTATTTTAAGTTTTGACATAACAAATGTCCAAATATTTTGCTTACAATAAATGATTTTCCATTTGGAATAATCAATCAGATCTCCTATTGTAATGTTAAAGATAATATTTTACATACGGCAGGATGGATTGCTGATGCTATACATACACTGATCTCTGTATACTCTATCTTAGTAGTTAACTGTGATTTTCAATCATCAGATTACCAACCAACAAAATAACGAATATTTTAAGTTAAATACAAACACAGTTACTGCTGTGGAATTTAGTTAGAATATAGTTTAATGACGTCACAGTATTTTTGTCTAAATATTCGTCTTTTTTTATAGGATAGGGTGACAAACGAGCACACAGTCCACCTGATGGTAAGCGGTTGCTGTGACCCATAGACATCTAAATTTATCCTCAATAAAGAATCAAAATGCAGATGCGTCGCCACCCGTGAGGACTAAGATGGAATGCCTCTTTTCCAGTAAAATGGGTCTCCGGTTCTCTACACTCACCGTACGAAACACAGCAGTGTCAAGCTGCCATTTTACGCTGGTATTCTGCGAGAGCGTGGTCCTTCCCCGGTCAGGCCGACCCATTCGTGCTACAACTATACCACTAATATAGCTGCAGCATGGCTCTACCATGTACAATTTTAGTGTATTATTTGTATTCGTCGCGTATACGTCTTATTTGTATTTCTTCCCCTTCATCAACTCATAAAAGTGCTCTGCTAGATAATTGCCTGCTCGTTAAATAATGGATTTGTCGTCTCGCTCTGCAGGCAGATTACCCATCGCAGTACCAGGCCACCTTAGATGCTGCTCCCAGTCGATATTTGATACGCAAACAGGGCTTCCTCTAAGAAATTGTTGTAAGTAATTTCCTAATTACTCACCGGTGAACAATGGATCGATACAGGCACGGCCACATGCAGTGTTACAGCAAATTTGCTCGCCACATTCGTCGTCCGCGTTGCAGGGGGTCGCACGCGCCGGACACGCGGCCTCCTCCGCCGGACATCTTCCTCTGAGCTCGGCACTAGCTGCAAAGGAAAATTCTATGAATGGAAATTATCCTACAAGTGATTCCCTAGCAGATAGCAATCTTGTTTATTGATCAATATTTTATTTGTTGCCTTTAAAATTATAACCTATATACGTCCCACTGCTGGGCACAGACCTCCTCTCATTTCTGAGAGGGTTTCGGGACAAGGAAATGTCCGCCGCGCTGCCCCAATGCGTGTTGGCGAACTTCACATGACTTCGAAATATTTTTTGTTATTATTTCTGACATGCAGGTTTCCTCACGATGTTTTCCTTCACCGCCGAGCACGTGGTAAATCATAAAATTGCAATTAACAATTTCATTGGTGCTGGCAGGAATCGAACCCGGGTTGCTCGGGTACTTTAAAAAATATCCTTTATTTAGTATTAAGCACCAAAAACTTATACAAACTGACAAAAGAAAGACAACAAAAAATTTTATTTTCAAGTTTCTGTTCTTAACTTTATTCCAACAGACTTTATTATATAAAATATAATGTATATATTAAGCTGCATTTCCACCAAAGCTGTTTGAGGTAGCTAAGCGGTACGCGAGAAATAAACCCCTAAAAGGATTACTCCATTTTCTACCGACTTCAAAATGAGGCGGTATTCAATTCGACTGTATGTTCTTTTTTTATGTGTTACCTCATAACTTTTTCCTGGTGAACCGAATTCGATGATTCTTTTTTTTTTTGAAAGCTGGTGCTTCTCATGTAGTCCCATATAAATTTGATTAAGGTTTGCCTATTAGTTTTTGAGTTATCCTTTCGGTTGTAGATTTTTTTAATTTTACCACTTGATGAAAAGGGCATAGCGGAGTGAGATCTTTGCACATACAAAACAAGCTAGAGGTGTGAGCGAGGGACGCAAGCGAGGGAGGCGTGCGACGAATGTATGCGAGGCGGAGTGGATAAGCGAGCCAGTAGACTACCAGTCAATAGAAATTCTCGCATAGTATTAACGCAAATAGTCCGATACACATCCTTGCACCACGCAGCACTCAGAAACACAGGCTCTAGGCCGCCTCGCACCGCTTAGTGTCTCGCACATCTCTGAAGGAAACGCACCCTTAATACTCATTAAAGAGTAAGGCGACCAACAGTCTCATTTTATTGCTTATTTATTCGTTTTTTTGGTTACTTTTTATTATTTATAGTATTGTTGGAACGTTTAGTTACGTACCGTATTGCAAGAGCAATGCGCATGCGCAGAGCAGCGCCGCCCTCACCGCGCGCGTCGACATTGCAGCATTACCCTTGTGATAACTGAAACAAAAAAAAATCTTGATTAAAATTTGTACTCTAAACGAAAATATCCCTTACATAATACTCAAACAAAAAGGTAAAAATTTCGAGTATAATAATCTTCAAACATAGCGTTGAATGAAATAATTAAAACTACAAACAATAGCAATTGCAAACCGAAAACATAATAGGTACATATATTTCAATGCATTGTGCAGTGAGCTGTACATGCCGAATGATCTTTATCACAATACAGTGAATGGATTTAATAAAAAATATATTTCAATTCCGACCACTCTGAGCTAAATATACAAAAAAGTAGATATTATTTTGTCTTACTACAATCGAAAACATGATATGTTATAACATGTAATTTTTTATATTTTTTAAAGTAAATACTACCATGTTTTTAATATTATCAATTTTATAGCATTAATTAATAGACTTAGTCGTTACTTAGCGCAAATCCATTTTAATAAAAATACAATCAAATAAAACTGATTAAGAAATTATAAAAGGTATTATAATTTCTTAATAACTTTTACCACGTATAATCATTATACGTGGCAGAGCCATGCTGTAGCTATATTAGTAGTATAGTTGTAGCATAAATGGGTCGGCTCGACCGGGGAAGGACCACGCTCTCACAGAATACCAGCGTAAAATGGCAGCTTGACACTGCTGTGTTTCGCATGGCGAGAGTAGAGAACCGGAGACCCATTTTACTGGAAATGAGGCATTCCATCTTAGTCCTCACGGGTGACTACGCATCTGCATTTTAATTCTTTATTGAGGATAAATGTCTATGGGTCACAGCAACCACTTACCATCAGGTGGACTGTGTGCTCGTTTGTCACCCTATACTATAAAAAAGTTATATACAATGCATAAACCTATTTTATTACGTATTTAGATATTTTTTAAGAATTTGTATTAGAAGGAGGGATAAGGATCTCGAAATGCGAACATGTACTATTAAAACTACTGTAATATACTAAAATATTACACATAATTGAATTTGTTACAATGTGTAACAAATGCAAACAAAAACAAAAATTATATAAACATAAGTATACGACGAAATATTTTATAACGACGAAAGTATGACGTCGCAAATGAATTAGAAAGCATAGTTCCTACTACGAAAGAGAAGAAAATAGGTAATACAAACGGTTGCCAACAAACAAAACGATACTTATGTAATGTCTTTTTTCAAGCTCACGAGCGAAGACGTTTTCAAACAAAAGAAGAATGGGTTATTCTGTTCAGTGTTCAGCTGGTAATTTTCTTTTATAAAAATCTGTTAAAATGTAGGTCATATTATTTTGTTATATCATTGGTACAAAATTCCTCAGTAGTTACTAAGTACTAAGTATTGTTTTTTAAAGGATAAGGGTGACAGACGAGCTCACAGTCCCATGGTAAGTAGATGCTGTGGCCCATAGACATCTACATTTATCCTCGATTAATAAACAAAATTCAGATGCGTGGTTACCCATGAGGACTAAGATGGAATGCCTAGTTTTCAGTAAAAAGGGTCTCTCGTTAATTGTTATACTAGTACTACGAAAAAGTGAAGCTTGACAACTGTGTTCGAATTATCACTGTAGTCAAGTGTGAAAGTAGTATTCGAGGCGATTTGATTTATTTATTCAGACGAACACCTACGCAGTAAATGAGGGTGGCGTCTTTATCAACTAATAATATATACCTGCGCCTATCTTTTTTGTTTCCGTAAAAGTCCCTTGCGGGTCATGAGTCTCTCCCGTCGGGGAGCGTGGAGGGATTTGTCTTAACCGTCACGCTTGACAGGTGTCATCTCTTGTCATCTCGTGACGCCGGTGTCTGTCGCCGTGCGGGGTAATTTACATGTAAGTTGAAAATCAATTTACTAAGTTTTGTTCTCTGGGTTAACCGTGTAGTGGCGGTGTAAGAATATCCATTATCCCACATCATGCTGTGACTGTGAGTGTTGAGAAGAGTCGACAGTTAAGAGGCGACAGAGGGTGACTGAACCGCAGACAGCAACATCTTCCTGCTTAAAAACTATGACCCGCTTGCCAAGTAGCATTGAAATTTCAACTGCTTCGAATTCCAACATTTAAACCGACACAGTTTAGTAACCGAGTTCAAAAACGAGAAGGTTCTATATTCGACGCGTATGTTTTTTTTTAATGATCTTACACCGATTTCTTGGAGACGTTCCGTCTACCCGTTTAAATGATTATTTTTAATTAAATAGGCTTCAGGAGTGGTCTCATAAATTAAAAAAAAAGTGACTGCGAAATCGAACGTTACTCGATATATCGGAGCCGTGGATTCTCATGATTTCTGAGGCAATAAAGAGAGTGCCTTAAAATTGAGTAGATAAAGGTTCCAGCGATAAACGCGCCAACTTGTGTTTCTGAGGGTTAAACTGGGCTAGATTTAGCTATCCTAATCCGAAAATTTGTCTAACAAAGACTTGACTTCAGACACAAATTAGTTCCGGCACTCAACAACATGTTTCATGGATTCCTTTTAATGTGTAGATAAATAAATTATTAATAATTCCTTTATAAAGTTTTAGCTGATCAAGCTGACGTTCTCAGACATTATTCATAAAAACAAAGAACGGGTATAAAGATTTTAGACAGGCGACTCTTATTAACGTAAGACGACGATTTAAAATTTAGTCAAAAGTCGTTATTAGATTTTATATAGATTTTATTAGGAGACTCTAAACAATCAGTCTTCATACGTGGTAGAGCCATGCTGCAGCTATATTAGTAGTATAGTTGTAGCACGAATGGGTCGGCTTGACCGGGGAACTGCTGTGTTTCGTATGGTGAGTGTAGAGAACCGGAGACCCTTTTTACTGGCAAAGAGGCATTCCATCTTAGTCCTCACGGGCGACAACGCATCTGAGTCTTTATTGAGGATAGATGTAGATGTCTATGGGTCACAGTAACCACTTACCATCAGGTGGACTGTGTGCTCGTTTGTCACCCTATCCTATAAAAGAATTAAAGATTATAAGATAAGCGTTTTTTTAATGCGAGAAAATAATTAAATTCGCTAACGAATAACACCTTGTTATTTTGCAAACACCAAAACCTGATCAAACAAATTGCGTTACAGCGCTTCTTGAACATAAGAAACTAATAAAAACTTACAGCATTGTTAGGTATGACAATGGAACGTAATAAAGGAACGTTACATTTTAATATTCACTTGATGTCTCCAACTGCTGTGTGG
This sequence comes from Parnassius mnemosyne, assembly GCA_963668995.1. Lineage (NCBI taxonomy): Eukaryota > Metazoa > Arthropoda > Insecta > Lepidoptera > Papilionidae > Parnassius > Parnassius mnemosyne. Next base: position 13,697,662 of record CAVLGL010000057.1, read on the forward strand.
TTGAGACGTGAGTCATTGCAGATGGTGAAGCTGAAACTTATTTGGAAACTGACCTTGTAATATATATATATCGATTATTATCAAACTTAATTATATTAGACGTTAATTATCATATTATTATTCGTTCGTGTTTGTTATGTAGTCTACGTTACAGACAATATGTGGTCATACGTACAGGCAATGTATGACATAAGAATGTATATGTTTCGTGTTTCGCGACTCATTTGTAAACGACATTTATCTTTGTTGATCTTAACAATGGGTAAATCGCATACTAACCAGATACAGTGTCAAAGACGCGGGAATAGAGTTGCCAGATATTCGGTTTTAATCATACATGGTTAGCTATTTGGATAACATAATAAAATTCACTACTCCATATCAACAGCACCATATTGTTCTGCTGTCAGACTTACTGAGAACGGAACCGAACAATAAAATAATTGTGACTGCCTAGTGCCAACCCGCTTGCCAAATGCGGGTCCTAATAATCCCCCAATAAGTCTATGTGCGCCTATGTTCAGCAGTGGACTCGTGACAGACTGTAACGATGTGATAGTATATATACTTGTGGTTTCTCGTAAACGGCTCTAACAATTTGAATGAAATTTTGCGTCCTTGTATTTTGTATTAAGATAATGTTTTACTTTACAAGTTTTTAAGAATTTTTTTTTCTAAAGTCGAGTAGAGCTTGTTCGCCCACGTGCTTTATTTTTAAATGCTTAAGTTTTATATTTTTTTAAAGAATGGGGGTGACAAACGAGCACACAGTCCACTTGATGGTAAGTGGATCCAGTGGCCCATACACATCTACATTTATCCTCGATTAAGAATCCAAATGCAGATCAGATGCGTTGTCACCCTTGAGGGCAAGATGGAATGCCTCGTTTCTAGTAAAAAGGGTTTCCGGTTCTCTACACCCCCCATACGAAACACAGCAGCGTTAAGCTGCTATTTTACGCTGGTATTCTGTGAGAGCGTGGTTCTACTCCGGTCGAGCCGACCCATTCGTGCTACAACCATAACATAGCTGCCTGGTTCTACCACGTAGATATAATTAAAGAAGAAAACAATATAATACCGTAGATAAGTCGATTGCTTTTCTTAATATCACTCAAGCTTTGATTATACATATCTATACAAATAAATTGCCGTGTAGTGGCGGTCAAGAATATCCACTACCCCATATCCTCCCGTGGGTGTCGTAAAAGGCGACAAAGGGAAACAGGCAGGAGATGGGCAGCAGCATCTTCCTGATAATAGCCAAAATTATAATAAAAAAACTGCGGTTGCCAACCCGCTCGCCAAGCGTGGCAACTATGGCAAATACCCCCTCTATGAGTGTAACAAAGAGACGGCCCCCAGTTCCCGGCGGCCCCGCTATTCCTGGCTACGGTGGCGACCATGGTAACGGCGGGGCAGGGGGTGCTAAGAATCTCCGGTGGAGGTTCGGTTGCCACCTTAGACGACTTGACCTGGCAACGTACAACGCACGCACCCTGAGGACTGACGAGAAGATCGTGGAGCTGGAAGAAGAGATAGACAAGCTGCGCTGGCATATTATAGGATTATCCGAAGTCCGAAGAGAGGGGGAGGACACGGTAATCCTCGAATCCGGCAACTTGTTCTATCACCGGGAGGGCGACCATCTGTCCCAAGGAGGTGTCGGATTTATCGTCCACAAGTCTCTCGTTAACAACGTTGTAAAGATCGGGAGTGTGTCGACGAGGGTTGCGTACCTTATACTCAGAATCACCAAACGGTATTCGCTGAAGGTCATACAGGTTTACGCACCAACCTCGGCACACCCCGATGAGGAGGTGGAGGAAATGTATGAGGATATCTCTAGAGCCATGCATTCCTCCAAAACCCAATATACGGTGTTAATGGGAGACTTCAATGCAAAACTAGGCACAAGAGAGAACGGTGAGCTGAAAGTAGGGAAATTTGGAATAGGGCAACGGAACCCAAGGGGCCAGCAGCTGGCCGACTTCATGGAGAAAGAGGGACTCTTTATGATGAACTCTTTCTTCCAGAAGCGGCCCCACAGGAAGTGGACCTGGTCGAGCCCCGACGGTTCGACAAAAAATGAGATTGACTTCATTATGACGACCAGACGACAACTGTTCAGTGATGTCTCCGTGATCGCGAGGGTGAAAACTGGTAGCGATCACCGAATGGTTAGAGGCACACTGAACCTAAACGTTAAGTTGGAGAGGTCTCGTCTAATGAAGTCAACGCTCCGTCCCCCTCGTGCTCTGTTCCAAAGTCCCGAAACCTTTCAGCTCGAGTTACAAAACCGTTTTCAGTGCCTAGAAGACTGCAATGAAGTGGACGATATGAATGACAAGCTCGTGGAAACTGTCCATGCGGTCGGAGCTAAGTTCTGCAAGACCCGCCGCAGAAGCACACAAAAACTCTCCGATCACACTCTTAATCTCATGGCTGTTAGACGGGAGATGAGGCTACATTCTTCAACAGACTTGACAGCATACAGGCATCTGAACAGACAGATCTCCAAATGCATGCGGCGGGACTTACGCAACTTCAATACAGCTCGTATTGAAGAAGCAATCGAGCGGAACCAAGGCTCCAAAGTCTTTGCCAGAGATCTGTCTGCCAGAAAGAGCCAACTGTCAAAGCTGAAGACAGAATGCGGCAGCATCGTTTCCGGGACACCTGAGATTTTGAGTGAGATTGAGAGGTTCTATGGGCAGCTGTACACGTCATCGTTGGAGCCACACGCAAGTGTGAGTAACGATCCAAGAGCGAGTCTCATCCGACACTATTCCGAAGATATCCCGGACGTCAGTCTGAGCGAGATTAGAATGGCTCTCCAGCACCTTAAAAACGGTAAGGCCCCAGGCGAGGATGGAATTACAGCGGAGCTTCTGAAAGCGGGTGGAAGACCGGTACTTGAAGTCCTTCAGAAGCTCTTTAATTCCGTCCTCCATGGTGGCATTACACCGGAGGCGTGGAGCAGAAGTGCGGTGGTCTTGTTCTTCAAGAAAGGTGACAACGCTCTCTTGAAGAACTACAGACCGATTTCCCTTCTGAGCCGCGTCTACGTGCTGTTTTCGAGAGTCATTACGAATCGTCTCGCGCGCAGACTTGACGACTTCCAGCCTCCCGAACAAGCCGGTTTCCGAAAGGGCTTTAGCACCATAGACCACATACATACCCTTCGGCAAATTGTACAGAAGTCCGAAGAGTACAATTTGCCACTATGTCTGGCGTATGTGGACTATGAGAAAGCCTTTGATTCCATCGAAATTTGGGCGGTGCTGCAGTCCCTTCAGCGGTGCCAAGTTGACTGTCGGTATATCGAAGTGTTGAAGTGCTTGTACAGTAGGGCTACGATGGCTATCCGAGTACAGAATCAGAGTACGAAACCTATCCAATTGCAGAGAGGTGTAAGACAGGGTGACGTCATATCCCCGAAACTCTTCACCGCTGCATTGGAAGACGTTTTCAAGCTTCTGGACTGGAAAGGATACGGTATCAACATCAATGGCGAGTACATCACTCACCTTCGATTTGCCGACGATATAGTCCTTATGGCAGAATCACTGGAGGACCTAAGCACTATGCTCAATGACCTCGATAGTGTTTCCCAACGGATAGGTCTTAAGATGAACATGGACAAAACAAAGATCATGTTCAATGTCCATGTCACACCTATGCCGGTAGTTGTTGGGAGCACTAAGCTCGAAGTTGTTGACGAGTATGTTTACCTGGGACAAATAGTCCGACTAGGTAAGTCCAACTTCGACCGAGAGGTCAATCGACGGATTCAACTCGGCTGGGCAGCGTTCGGGAAGCTACGACACATCTTCTCGTCAAACATACCTCAAAACCTGAAAACGAAATTGTACAACCAGTGCGTGTTGCCAGTGGTGACTTACGGAACTGAGACGTGGTCCTTCACTGCTGGCCGTATGAGGAAGCTCAAGGTCGCTCAGCGAGCTATGGAGAGGGCTATGCTCGGAGTTTCTCTGCGTGATAAACTTAGGAATGAGGATATCCGCAGTAGAACCAGAGTAACCGACATAGCCCAACGGATTAGTAAGCTGAAGTGGCAGTGGGCCGGCCATATAGCTCGAAGAACCGACAACCGATGGGGAAGAAAGGTTCTCGAGTGGCAGCCTCGTACCGGTAGGCGAAGTGTAGGGCGTCCCCCCACGAGATGGAGTGACGACCTGGTAAGACATGCAGGAAGTCGATGGATGCAGGTGGCTCAGGACCGTGCTTTGTGGCATTCTTTGGGGGAGGCCTATGTTCAGCAGTGGACTTGTGAAGGGCTGTAATGATGATGATGATGATGATACAAATAAATAAAATTGAAGTGTCTGTTTGTAATGTCATAATTACAAATTTTTATTAAATGAATATGAAAGTATATAAGGTATTTTATTGCCCCATGTAAAAAAGCCGAGGCACTCCAGTGCCAGCTCCGTCCACTTGAATGAGAGAAGCAGTGGTGAATGAAATGGGAGTAGGTAAGCTCTTTTCTTGAAGGTCCCTAAGTCGTATCGGTCCAAAAACTTCGACGGTGGTAAACAATTCGACAAAGAGATCATGCGAGGAGGAAAACTCCTAGTAAAACGCACAGTGGTAGACCGCCAATTATCCAGATGATGTGGATGGTAATGTGAGTTTTGTCGCCACGTCCGTTGGTGAAATTTGGCGGCTGGAATTAATCCCAACAATTCCTCAAGAAATCAAGTGGTAAATGAAAGAAATAAAATGCAAAGGGATGCAACATCTCTTCACAGCACCAGTAAATCGAGCCAATCAGAAAAAACTCAGTTGTCGACGATTTGAGTCGCTCTGCGCTGGATGTGGTCAAGTGGACGGAGCTGGCACTGGAGTGCCTCGGCTTTTTTACATGGGGCAATGATATTTCTAATAACAAAAATACAATTTTAAAATTTTTGTCTGTATGTGTGTATGTCTGTTTGTTTCGGTTAATCTCCGGAACGGCTGGTTTAATTTTGACGGCACTTTCACTGGCAGACGGCTGATGTCATGAGGAGTAACTTAGGCTAATTTTATTTTAGAAAAATAATTAGGGTTCCGCGGAAAAAAATTAAAACCCTAAATTACACGCTAGCGAAGTCGCGGGGAACAGCTAGTCTTTATATATAATCAAAGCTCGTATGTCTCTATCTACCGTTTTAACAGCTTTACGGTGAGTCATTTTCTATCCATTGTTTTTATTATTTTGTTTAGTTGCATGCTGCCTAAGGTTTAAATTTCAGTCATAATGTACATCAAGATCTCCCCTTTTCCTTCCACCGGCCACAACTCGACTTCAGACGCAAGTTTGTTCCGGTACTCGACGACGTTTTTCCGAGAAATATTAGCACGGCCGATGTATAGAGCATCACCAGTGTTGTCATCCGCATATCAATGAATGTTACCGGTTTGCAACATATCATTGATATGCAGAAGAAACAGCGTTGGTGATAGCACGCAGCCTTGTGGAACACCAGCGTTAATAGGCTTGTAGTCGGAGCATGCACCGTCTACAACGACCTTGATGCTCCGATCTGCAAGAAAGCTGGTGATCAAATTGCACAATTTCTCGGGAAGCCCATAGGAAGGGAGCTTTGAAAGACGCGCTTTGTGCCATATTTAACTTGGTAAGTTAAATATATATAATATAATTTTATAAAACTTTAAATTAAATAGGTAATAAAAAAGTAACATATATTTCATTTTTTATCAAAGTGTTAAAAAACTTTCAGCTCGTTAACTGTTCCTAATAAAGTTATTGCTTGAATATACAGCAAGCGTTCGCCTTATAAAGTTTCAATTACCTAATAAATTAGACCGGCATATCGAGAACCTAGCTTCGTTGCTACAAGTAGGCACTTAACCTAATTTTGTTACTGGTTAAGGGGCGTAATGTTATTTACGTTACAGCGTTTATGTTGGGCTAGTAATATTCTTGCTTATTTACGAGTATAATTTCACCATTGTTCCTCATATAAAATATTATGATTTCACCTAGGATGGTTATTATTTGCAATAAAAATACAATATCGTCTCATTCCAAAACTTTATTAAAGTCTCTAACTAAAGTACTCCCTTAGCCGTGGGGCCAGACTTCGTGAAATTTTACATTTGCTGTCAATTTCATTCTTTATATTTTAGTTCGTATACTTTTTCTCGGGACTTCTTTACTGAAACAGGCGCTAGTTTAAACTCGAGACTAATAGTTCATACTACTTTATAAACTACTTTGTAATAAGGCGGATAAGTTCATACTTGTAAAGGTTCAGAATCAGAATCAGAATTTTTATTTGCGTAAGAACATGGTATATAAAGGTGGTACACGTTAAAAAGGTGCACATGTCTCGTTATTACAAATAGCATGCAAAATTTATATTTTTATTTTTCAATTATAAACATAAAAATAATATCACAAAGTTTAAGTCTTATTACAATAAATTACAGTTGTGTAATTTATCCCATTTTATTTTTTCAATGGAAATGCCTGACATTTATTCCATGACCGGCAGCAAGAACGAATTGTGCTGGCCTTGTACTGACTAAAAGTCATGGTGTCGCCGCATTTCAGCTAAACCAAGGGAACATTAAAGCGCACATCCGCGACTAACGATTGACGGCCCCTCCTCTATGCTAGTACAAGTGTTTTAAGACCCATATTAGTTGGTCCAGGATTTATAGGTCCTATGCTTGTGTGGGACTTATAACAAAAGGAATGTGCCAACTGGCTTACTTGCAAAGTATGTCGTGAATGACGAAGAATGAGATATTCGGTTTGTGATTGTGTACTCGACGGGCTGACGACCTATCATTTCTTTCAGTATTTTCCATCTAAACCCGTATTTATTGGCTAAACGTAGTCCACGTACCTAGCTGCTCTTTTGACTTTCCCTGCCCGCTCGGTAATCATAGACGTAATGTTATGCCTGTTATGCTTGATGGGTCTAAATGCAAATCCATCACACAATCTTGGCACAAAATCTTCCATATGTAAAATCACTTCATATGGGCAAAATAATATTAAAATTAAAAAGTACGGTTTGGGATTATCCCGTAAAAAGATATATTTATATAATACAAATATAAGCTAGACATTATTTATAAAAAGAATTTAAAACATAAATAGAAGATAGTATGTAACGAATGTGATTTTAGGATGGATTAAATAACTTATACCTAAGACAATATATTCATGTTACAGAGAGGGATGACGACAGCGTAATCCAATTGAATCTGATTCAATTTGATATGAATTATGTAATGAATTTTCCTACTTTGTTTTCCTATTGTCACATACTTATATGACACATTTTTATCCTAAAGCTATCAAAATCGCTATCTACTTGGTGTTTACTTAAATGTGTTAATTTTACGTACATCAAATATTTACAGAACAGAGCAAAACATTTTTATTGGTCTGAGAAAAAATATAGACAATTTGCGAATGTCGGTCACGCCGGCCAGTCAGTCTCAACGGAGACTTGCCATCTGCGCACGACAGGATTATAGTGCACGAGTGTGTATGTGTGATTATAGTACACGCAAATATATGTGCACTCTATATTCCTGCACTCTAATAGTCCGATAGAGCGGCAATTCGACACTACCGGACGCAACAATGGCTTTACGTGCTTTCTTAGGCACGAAGGTGAAATCGCCGCCTATTTCCTGGCTCCCGAATGCTACTGAGAATTTCGAACAGAAAAATCCAACTCGATTTCGATTTAGCTGGGATTCGATACCACATGATTGACAGTTGCACCAACACTTACTGATTTCATAACGATTTGGGCTTGACTTTATACATTTTAAAGAAGTGTTGTGATACTATAAAAATGGCAATATTTTATAAACCATAAATAGGCGATGTCCTGTTGTATTTATTAAAAGATAGGGTGACAAACGAGCACACAGTCCACCCGTTGGTAAGTGGTTGCTGTGACCCATAGACATCTACATTTATCCCCAATAAAGAATCAAAATGCAGATGCGTCGTTACCCGTGAGGACTAAGATGGAATGCCTCTTTTCCAGTAAAATGGGTCTCCGGTTCTCTACATACGAAACACAGCAGTGTCAAGCTGCCGTTTTACGCTGGTATTCTGTGCTGGTGTTTTTCCCCGGTCGAGCCGACCCATTCGTGCTACAACTATACTACTAATATAGCTGCAGCATGACTCTACCACGTACAAATATTAACAACATACAACACAGTATTAACATCCTTTTGTATTAACATCCTTTTGTAATGATTCGTCACGTTCGTCTGACACCTTGCATTGAGCATCGATATGCCGGAGCTGTAACCGCGAGCAAACGTCCTCGCGCCACTTCGCGGTTGTTAGGGTTACGGTGGGCTTTCCCGCGTATTACTGCGTATTTATTAGTATTGAAATTACATTTCAAATTACATTGCAAAATAAGCGAGAGTAAAATTGATTAAGAGTGATTAATTCTTCTTTTTAACCGACTTCAAAAACAAGGAGGTTCTCAATTCGAGTGTGTGTTTCATTTTGTATATATGTTACGCGATATCTTCGCAGAATGTAAAGTAGGGTAGTCCCATTAAATTTTGAAGAAAATATTCCGCTCGCAAGAGTGGAAAATAGGTGAAAAAGTTTCATATTGGACTATTGTTTAAGAAATTTCATAATAAATAATATCTTCGCAGACTGAGAACAAACATTAATTATTCTTTTTTATTAAATCGCTTACACTTCAAGGGCGGTCCCATATAGATTTGGAGGAAGATTTCCACCCCTAAGGGCAGCAAATAAATAATTTCCTTTTTAGCAATTTGAAGTCGGATTTTACGTTTTGTTAAAAGTTATAATCATATTTTTATTTGAAACTTTTCCTAACTTTTAAGCGTTGGATTTATATTTGCCTTTTAAACATTTTTGTGTATGCAAATTAATTTTCTATAAGCTTAACCCATTCGCTGTCCCGTGTACCTACTACATATATTTCATTGCTATTGTATTACTATTGTGTCTGAAAATCGTATAGTGAAAGTGTTAAGTAGGTACCCTTCACAATTATTACAGGGTTGTTAAGGTCGGTTAAAATTTATAGTTAATTTAAAATAACCCACTTCAGCGAGCGATTAATATTACAAATTTCGTATAAGGAAGTTGTTTATGTAAGAAATGAAACTCCAATCTATATTTTCTAATTACTACGAGTAATACCAAATGTCTGAGTACGGTTGTCATTTCCTGTGTTAACAATGCTAAGCGGTGAAGTAAAACATAGTTAATAAGTCAGATCTCTGAAGAAAAGTACATAAAGTTCCGTCTACTAATCCACACTGAAGCAACTCTTTGGACTTGCGTAATTAGTTCATTGCCCTAACATAGATAGAGGAACCATTGTTCTGCGCTTTCGTGCATAAAATAGTGATACCTTACTTTTCTTACCTTCAACTTACTTAAGTTATACATATATCTATGCTTAAGGTGCAACAAATGTTTCTTTCTTTCCTTTTATTTGTAGAATATCGTCAAACGCATCGTTGGGAAATGATCTAGGCACAGATATTACGTAATCTTTAATGACGCCATTGTGCATGATAATTATCTACTTTCTCCATTCCTTATACCGTACATGCTTAGTTAATTGTTTCCTTGTTCTTGTAATTGCGTGCACTATTTCGCTATGAATTTGTTTTTTTAAGTTTGAAATTAAAATTCAATTTGAAAAAAAAAAACAATACGATTTTGATACAATTTTTTTTTATTGGTTTCTTCAAAATTTGATATTAATTTATTAATTAACTAATGAAAGTAAATAAGCGTCAGTTGGGCTTGGATCTTTTATCACGTAAATACTTAACGTGCAAAACGTTATTATGACACCGGAATATGTTTTTCAAACGAATTAATGAAAATGTAAAACAAACATTTTCATTAATTAATTTTAATGGTTACTTTTAATTTAATAAAACTTTGTGAGATGGATTCGCCGATGTTGAAACCGGTAAATTTTCTAACAGTTACTCTGGAAGACTGTAGTATGTTTTTTGTACGTGGTAGAGCCATGCTGCAGTTATATTTCTGGTACAGTTGTAGCACGAATGGGTCAGCTCGACCGGGGAAGGACCACGCTCTCACAGAATACCAGCGTAAAATAGCAGCTTAATGCTGCAGTGTTTCGTATGGTGAGAGTAGAGAACCGGAAACCCTTTTTACTAGAAACGAGGCATTCCATCTTAGTCTTCACGGGTGACAACGCATCTGCATTTTGATTCGTAATCGAGGATAAATGTAGATGTCTATGGGCCACAGCAATCACTTACCATCAGGTGGACTGAGTACTCGTTTGTCACCGTTATCCTATAAAATAATGAATCTTACCACTCTTTTTAAGAAGCCCCTTAGTTTTCCAGTAGACCGTATACTCTTACGATACCCACGGCATATAGTTAGGTTATTGATTCTTTATGCTGTTATCAGATGGCGTGATTAGTTACTGTCTTTTTATTTGTTTTCAAGACCATTATTTCAATGTATATGGCATAGCATAGAACACATATTTTGAGATTAAGGTTTGAATTAACAAATAGCAAAAAATTAACAGGAACACATTTTTTTAAAAGCAAAACAATGTTATTGAAATGTCATGTTATATATAGCTGTAGTCTTTGTTGTTTGAAACAACATTTGGCATAACGACCTAAACTGCCTTTGTCTCCTATGTTTGAAAAGCATGTCGCAACTTCCAAAGTGAGTGAACTCTAGAGTTGACATGGTAAAGTACCCGCGGATGACGCAAGAGCTGGCTTGCGACGGGTGAAAGGCGGGTTAAAGTATATGTCGTCGGGCTTTACGTTTTTATTTTCGTTCGTTACTAAATCTACATGCTGTCTTAGTTTTCAGCTAAAAGATATAGGTTATAAATTAATATTGGTCCTTAATTAATTAATTTAAATCGTTCGCACGCGCTGATTGGCTCTCCAGTCGCATTAGTGCAATTCAATTCGTGCGCGTCCCCTCCATGTTTCGTTTAGCGCTAGACTTACGTGCCGCGACTTGTACTATTGCTAAAGTTTCGTGACGGGTTATAGGTGAAATTTAGTCCTTAGTTAATTAGAAGTATTTATGTTTTTTTAAAAAAAATATTGGTCCTTCCAAAGTCGACTCGCGTTTGTCACCAAGTCAAATAATTGCAATGCAATTAGGTAACTTGTCCTCCTCTTCATCAGTCCATAATAACTTTCTGCTGGACTTAGATTGGGATCTGCCTTGTCTGTACCGAATAATCCTAATTAAAAAAAAAGTTTACGAATTTATATAAATTCATTATTGGAGCGATGTATACGCTTTTGTAACATAATCTGCCTTCCGCCAAATTTAAAACTTTATTAAACAAAGATTACATAAAAAAGCTTATTATAATATTAAAGAATTTAATTGTTAACATTCATTGAGTTATATGTACTACGTACTAGAGAAGCCATTCCGAACATTGACTATGTTCAACTGAACTGTAGTGCAGTCCATACAAACTAAATATTGCGTAAATTGAAGATTTGTGAATTCCATAAAATAATAATTATTACATTTTATTTAGAAATATGTTTGTTTAGATTAAATTAAGATATTTTATATTAAATTCTTATATTTATTTTATATTAATATCTTATTTTATATCAAATTAAAGTCTCCGCGCATGCGCGACTACTACTCCCGCGCATGCGCGAAGACATAGAGTAGGACACAATTTTTGTTTGGAATGGCTTCTCTAGTACGTAGTACATATAACTCAATGTTAATATTCATGATAATAACCCGTGGGAATGAGGTGATCGCTACCAAGCTATTTCTTCTTTGTTTTCTGATGTAAATTAAACATAAGAGTTACGTTCATTAAGTATTATTTATAATCTGTTCTTTAACTAATATTTCTGTATATATCTCAAATGAGTTCGAGGATTTGATTTATTTGTCTTGCATTCAGTCGGACAAAGTCACGGGTGCAGTTAAATAAATCGTGTTACTTATTTTGCCACATTTTCCTATTTAAATCAACTTTAGTGCAAAATACGCCAAGATTTGGTCTATCGTAAATCAGAGGCGAAATTTACCTACTTTCTAAATAGAAAAGATACTGGAGAGATGGAGATAAGATTATGCAGAAAATTTAAGTTAAGTTATTCTACTTATACTTCTCTTTTAAAAAATAACCAAATCTTAATTTAAGTATATTTAAAACAAGTACATTTATTCCCTTGGAACAGATTACTAGGTCATCGTTACGATTCCACATGGCTTCAAACTGCTAAAAACAGCACTGTTATAGACTGCCATCGACGTCCTGGATGTCTTATTACTTGCGCTCTACTCTATGTCAATTATTTTTGGCACGGCACGAAAGTCTAGCGATGACCGTTATTGCGCATAAGTCGCGCTGATTGGCTCGTGCGTATCGTTCGCACGCGCTGATTGGCTCTCCAGTCGCATTAGTGCAATTCAATTCGTGCTCGTCTCCTCCATGTTTCGCTTAGCGCTAGACTTACGTGCCGCGACTTGTACTATTGCTAAAGTTTCGTGACGGGTTATAGGTAAAATTAATCACGATGCATATTTTAGTTAATTGAAAGAAATGGTTGTCTGACATTATAAAAATATGATATTTATTTCAATTGTAATAATATTTTAAAATATTGTCTTCTTGTACCAAGATTTACTTACTTACTCCGCTCGAATCCAATCTGGAAATGTTCGGATATTTTAAATCTTAAAATAGCTATAGAAAAAATTCTAAATTTAACTTTAAATACAACAGCCTGTACTCAAGCTACTTTACTTATAAAATTTGGTGGCATTGGTGTAAGAAATCTTTCTAGCGTTGCATTGCCTGCTTTCCTTGCTTCCGTGTATATTGTCAGTAACTTATGTAACATAATTTAAAATAATAAAGTAGAACTATGCTTTGCTACGACGGCAGGGCAGACATGGCAAACGCTCTGTCCTGGTGAAAATGTTCCACTGAAAGTTGGGATATTCCATTGGTACAGGGCGTGCAGAAAGATTTGTTTCATAATTTCCATAGTGACCAAGACAAGGCACGCCTTCAAGCTGTTTCGACTAAGGAATCTAGTCACTGGTTACACGCTTTACCATCAAGTAATCTCGGCACGTTACTTGACGGGGAAAGCCTGCGCATTGCCGTAGGAATCCGACTAGGAGCGTCGATTTGTCAACCCCATCAGTGCCCCTGTGGTAGCAGCGTCGACAAGTTTGGGCTCCACGGACTTTCATGTAAGAAAAGCGCTGGAAGGTTTTCACGACACAGTTCTTTGAACGATGTCATCCGAAGGGCTCTTGTCTCTATAAATGTTCCTTCGGTTTTAGAGCCTTGTGGAATATTTAGAGACGATGGCAGGAGACCCGACGGTTGACATTGGTCCCTTGGGAGAGAGGTAAAGCCATAGTGTGGGATGCTACTTGCGTAGACACTCTGGCGGCCTCTCATCTCAGGGGTACCTCGTTTAGAGCCGGGGCGGCATCAGAGGCAGCTGAACTGAGTAAGCGGCGCAAATATGAGTCTCTACATATTTGTGCCATTTGCTGTAGAGACTATCGGTCCGTGGGGTCCACGTGCGGTGGAGTTCCTAAAGGAACTCCATCCGCGGCTGGTCGTTGCTGCTGGTGATAAAAGGGCTGGTTCTTTTCTCGCTCAAAGGCTAAGTATAGCCATTCAGCGGGGAAACGCAGCCAGTGTTCTTGGCACGATATCGCGGGGAGTAGAACTACATGATAATTTAAGTTTTTAGTTTTAGTTTTTTTTATTATTATTATAGTTTATAATATTGTATATAATAAATTTCAATAGTTCATTCAATTAAAAAATTCAAAAAACTTTTAATCTCCTTTAACTTTCATTTTATCATCTCAGATGTTAAATTTTTTTAAACCTATTTTTATAAGGTATTATCGTAAAAGTACCAGTCTAGAGCGAGGTCGTAAAAAATCGTGAGAAGTTTCACTTAAAGTCGTAAAAGTCCGTGGCAACTGACGGCCGTTGACTTTTAATATAAAAGCGAGAGTAAAAGGTATAAGATATAAGCTGCGAAACTCTTAAACCTTATGTAGTGATGAGTACGAATGACATATTTAACAGTTGTATTTTTATAATGCTTTTTTATACAGCCTATATACGAATTTGTCCCATGGGAGGACCAGGGCCAGCCTCCTCTCATCTCAGGGATCATCATCATCATCCTCTACGTCTACTGCTTGTCATAGGCCTCTCCCAAAGTGCACCCGCTTAGCTCGGTCTTCGGCTTCACGCATCCAGTTGCAGCGACCTTATGCAGATCGTCGCTCTATCCATTCAGACCTGTCATGTTAGTATAACTGTATTTTTTTTAAATACTAGTAATGCTATTAAACATTACTAATATTCCCTTTAACCACTTCTGGTAAGCTTAAAATGGCTTGTGTTAGAAGTGGTTCACGACAGTAGTCGAATGTCGGATTTGAACCGACCTTTCGAGTTCTCGGTCCGCGCCCTGCCATTAGGCTACTGACTCTTCATTATGTATGTAGGTATGATTAATTTCCGACTAAGAAGTTATTAAATAATTGTTTGTGACGCCATCCATAATTGTTTTTCATCACTTACCCCTAAGTGGAATTGTAGACAAACACTGGCTTATTTATTTATGCTTTATTTGCACACCAAATACAAAAATGCGGACTTAATGTAACAGGGCAAGAGTTTAACCTCCAGGCTCAGAGAGAGAGAAGATATTGTGGGTGCAAAGTGCAAGCAGCTAAGTTAAAAATATCTATGTCTACATAATATTACCATAACTACTACTACATTTTTTTAATAGGATAGGGTGACAAACGAACACACACTCCACCTGTTGGTAAGTGGTTGTTGTAGCCCATAGACATCTACATCTATCCTCGATTACGAATCAAAATGCAGATGCGTTGTCACCCGTGAGGACTAAGATGGAATGCCTAGTTTCCAGTAAAAAGGGTCTCCGGTTCTCTACACTCACCATACGAAACACAGCAGCGTTAGGCTGCTATTTTACTCTGGTATTCTGTGAGAGCGTGGTTCTTCCCCGGTCGAGCCGACCCATTCGTGCTATATCTATACTACTAACATAGCTGCAGCATGGCTCTACCACGTAAAATTTTGATTGTTCTGATGCAAAAGGGTGGTAAAATCCCTTACACCCACCTCATGGAATAAAAGCAATAATCGTTTAAAATTATGATGATGGAAAGAAATCGTCAAAATTCATTTTCGGATAATTGAGTCCGTCTGAGAAAAGATGACACTGCACGCTTGACGGCTTAGTAAAACAACGCGACGGAAGCCATGATGAGCATCTTTAAAAAATTGAATTATAAAATGTAGTAAATGAAAATCTTACATTTTTTGAGTATTAAATATTTAGCTAATTTTTCGGATTACCGTCTCACACTATTTGTTTGTATAGTGAAACCCAATTACAAAAAAAGAAATTAAAACATATTGTTTTAGGTATCTTTTGTTGGGGACGTTAATTTGATAGATAAAATATCAAATCAAGGTAAAATATCGAGTTTACAAATATTTAGCCGAACGTACACCGCAAACTAAACTAACTTAGTTTATCTTTAGCTCGCATAGCAGAGCCAGTTTTTCATACATGTGCGTCCACCGCATACTTTTTTTTGCGCCCAGAAGCAAACGGCTACCCTCTGGGAAGCGGGGGAGGGAGGTGGTGAATACTCTAAGCATACCACGCAGCCGGCTGCGTGGTATGCTTAGAGCATTGCTATGTGGTTCTCACTGGAAACCTAAGTGCCTACCCACTAAACACCACCTGGGACTGGCTTTGGCCTGTATGGCTTTTCTGCCGAATCGGAAGCGACCCCCTTTGGGGAAAAGGGGCGTAGGCTCCGCATACTATTCCAGCTAAGCTATATATGTACTACAAATATGAAAAACAGGCTCAGCTATGCGAGCTAAGATAAACTAAGTTAGTTTAGTTTGCGGTGGTCGTTCGGCTATTAGATGTACAAAGAAATAAGCGCCACAAAAATGTATTATTATATTACATTGTTACCATAATTGAATATTGTAACGAGCGTGACATTGCAGTTAGTGTAACACTTTCGAATGTCACATAGATGCGAGATACTTCGAGTCTGTTGTAATTTAAGTAACTATAACTTTCCTGACACACTTTCCTAAGCGTTTTTATTTTAAACAAGGACTACCATGTGGCTTTGCGGAGTCACGGTGATATGTATGACAGAGTTCCAGTCAGAGTATCATACAAAATTTCTAATTATTAGTTTTAGGAAGAAGAGAAGGGAGGAATAACAATAGTGTTTGTTATGCATATTGTCAAAATCACCTGCTTTGCCTTGCCTGGTGCCTTTTTAACTCTCGACGCATATACGTGGTAGAGCCATGCTGCATCTATATTATGGTTGTAGCACGAATGGGTCGGCTCGACCGGGAAAGGACCACGCTCTCACAGAATACCAACGTAAAATAGCAGCTTAACGCTGCTATGTTTCGTATGGTGAGTGTAGAGAACCGGAGACCCTTGTTACTGGAAACGAGGCATTCCATCTTAGTCCTCACGGGTGACAACGCATCTGCATTTTGACTCTTAATCGAAGACAGGTGTAGATGTCTATGGGCCACAGCGACCACTTACCATCAGGTGGACTGTGTGCTCGTTTGTCACCCTTATCCTATAAAGAAAAAGACGCAAAAAGAGGAGTGTTATAAGTTTGACCGCTATGTGTGTCTGTCTGTGGCACCGTAGCTCCTAAACGGGTGAACCGATTTGGGTGCGTTTTTTTTATTTAAAAGTAGGTTTCTTAGCGGTGGTTCTTAGATATGTTTTATCAAAATCGGTTCAGCCGTATCAAGATCATCAGCTGTTTGTTAGCTGCGGTAAGGTTCTTTTCGGGGGTTTTTAAAATTTTCAATTTAAGTTATGACTTGTACTGTGCTTTGTCTTCTGAGAGGAGTTACTTATGCTATATACTTAAAGTGCTGTGTATGTATGTATGTATAAGTGCGTAAGATGTTGCTTTATTGCAGCAAAATTTAGAAAGATAATTCATCTTTATCGCATTTTATACAAGATATATTATATTACATGTTATATATTCGACCGGGGAAGGACCACGCTCTCACAGAATACCAGCGTAAAATAGCAGCTTAATGCTGCTGTGTTTCGTGTGGTGAGTGTAGAGAACCGGAGACCCTATTTACTGGAAAAGAGGCATTCCATCTTAGTCCTCACGGGTGACAACGCATCTGCATTTTGATTCGCAAACGAGGATAAATGTAGATGTCTATGAGCCGCAGCAACCACTTACTATCAGGTGGACTGTGTGCTCGTTTGTCACCCTATCCTATAAAAAAAAAGATACGTACTTACTTAAGCTTTGATGAATGATCAATTATTACGGAAAATAAAAATAAATCGATTTGTAAGGAAAAAAATAAGTAAAAAGATAAGGTAAAATATGCTATATAAACTTATGTGGCCGTATTACAATAAGTAGAATACAATAGAATAGAACAGAATAGAATGATTTTTATTCAATATTGATTATTACATAATACTTATTGAAAGTTATTTTTATTTACTACTGGTTCGGAAAATACCTCTGTCCTGGGAAGAACCAGCAAGAAACCCAGCGGGACTTTTTTTAAACATAATTTCACTTAACAATAATTTTGTTAATACAATTTTAAATGTATGGAAGCGATCACCACAGGGGTTATTTTCATTCATGTATTCCTTGATATTATAATAACCCTTTTTGTACAGTTTTTCTTTAATAAAACTTTTAAACTTGTTTATTGACAAACTTTGAACATGTTCTGGGATTTTGTTGTAAAAGCGTATACATTGCCCCATAAATGAATTACTAATTCTGTGGAGTCTAGTAAGTGGCTTGTTCCTAGTGTTTAAGGTATGAACATCCTTATTCTTATTAAAGCTATTTATGTTTTTATGTACATACATTACATTTTCATAAATATATTGCAATGCCAAAGTTAATATGTTTATTTCTTTAAATTTTTCTATGAATTTTTCTATGATAATATAGCTTCAATACGAGTATCAGTCGCATTACTCCATAGCAAAATTCCATAAGGCATTACGCTATAAAAGTAACTAAAATACTCTAATCTAGCTGTCTAAACATCTGTAAGACTTCTAATATTTCTAACAGCATATGCTGCAAAACTAAGTGTGCTTGCTAATTTAGATATAATATGGGGGCCCCATTGAAGTTTCGCTTCAATAGTAATACCAAGAAAAACAGTGGTATCCACAAGTATATAGTCTATAATTTATCTTTGGTTTAAACTAGAATGTTTCACTGTTTCACGAAAGAAGTCCCACGGAAAAAAAAAGTATATTCGGGGTAATTTTGCAATAACTGGCCAAATTTGTAGAAAAGGCTTAAGAATAAGTAATATAGGCAAATGGTGAAGAAAAAATAATTAAGAAAATCTCAAACATTCTGTCCTTTTTATCTTTTAAATTCAAAATGCGTGGTAATGCATTATTTTATCTTATTGTCATTGATAAATATCTAATGCACATACTAGTTTACTACGCATGCACACATTCGTAAAGGTCGATCTCGATCGGTCGAAAAAAACGTTGTGAATTGAATCGCACATAGAGGTGCACGCGTATTCGTAGTTGTTGGACTTCTTTAGTTAGAAGGACCCTTCTTAAATCATAACCTATCGATAAAGCGACGTATTGTAATAAGAGGCAAAAAAAAATTAACAATTCACAGCATCGCTAAAGCTATTGTAGTTCTTAGCACATTAAATAGAGTGCGATGTATCAGAAACAAAAAACCGAATAGAGAGAGGTCGTTGATACCAGAAGCACTTTCACTACTTCATTGACGCCGGTGACCTCACGTCAAGTCGATTGATAACTAGGTCGTTAGAAGCCCATTGAAATGGAAACAATATAAAAAAATATGATTAACTATGATAAACTATATATTATATAATAAACAATTAAATAACTAAGCAGGTCGTTTAATTATTACTTAAGAACTAGCTACCCGCCCCGACTTTGCTTAGTTAAGTTCTATTAATGTGGCGTTATTTAGATTTTAGATTATAAATCCGTTTATTTCATGAATTTTTAGTTTTTTTTTTGTGTTGTTAGATCTTCATTGGCATTGCTCTCTATCTGTTTGTAAAGTTTCATCACAATCGTTTCAGCCATTCTGAAGATTAGCCCGGACAAACAGACAGACAGACAAAATTATATGTGTGCATTTATACGTGGTCGAGCCACAGTGCAGCTATATTATGGATACAGCACGAATGGGTTGACTCTTGTTGACGCAAAATTTAGAAAGATAATTCATCTTTATCGCATTTTATACAAGATATATTATATTATATATAAGATATATTATCGACCGGGGAAAGACCACGCTCTGACAGAATACCAGCGTATAATAGCAGGTTAATGCTGCTGTGCTTCGTATGGTGAGTGTAGAGAACCGAAGACCCTTTTCACTGGAAACGAGGCATTCCATCGTAGTCCTCAAGGGTGACAACGCATCTGCATTTCGATTCTTAATCCAAGATAAATGTAGATGTCTATGGGCCACAGCATCCACTTAACATCAGGTGGACTGTGTGCTCGTTTGACACACCCATTCTTTAAAAAAAATCATCCAAATTAGAGTCTGAGCTTAAAAGATGACAGTTATTTGAATATAATTTGAATATTACAGACAGACACTTTAATTTTATTTATATGTATAGATAAAGTAAAATTAATTATAGAAACGTTATTGCCTACGAAACTGATAAAATGTCTTTAGTGATTTTACTTTTACTAATTACAAAACAGAGCCGAAGTAACTATTTTCCAAGGCTCGCTTCTATATCAATTTATTATTTATTAATAAATGCTTCTCGGCAAAAAAATAAGATCTTGAGGAATGCCTTAAATGTGAGACTGTTGATTTTTCAAGGGTCGTTAGACGTGATGGATTCTTTTAACCGAATTCAATAAATTAGGAAGGTTCTATATTCGACGCATATGTTTTATTTTGGTATGTTTCTCGGAAATGGCTGAACTGATTTTAATGATTCTTCCATATAAATCTTACGAAAAAAAATTCACATCTAAGGGTGAAAAAATGTGCAGTTTTAATGTTATGCGTTGCTGCCTCCCGGGGCCGTCAGAGCCATAAATCGTCCGCCTTCTCGCCCATTTCCATTAAACAAAATAATGTTTAATAAAAAGTATTCAATAAGAACTAATTACCAGATTTTTCAGGGACCTGTCATCACCTAAATGTTAAGTCGGAGACTGTCTTAGCTCCCTTGGCATTCCCTTGCTACGCTACTTGGTCAACATGTATGATATTATTATAATCACTATATAGTTTGAAACAAATCACTTTTCCACGTCCTTCTGTTTTTCGCATATAACTTGCTCGAGGATGGTTTTTATGCAAAACCATTTACTTATATAGACATAATATAGGCGAATGTTAAACACATGACACACATGACCGTGTAGTGCCGGTGTAAGAATATCCACTGCCCCATATCGTCCCGTAGGTGTCGTAAGAGGCGACAGAGGGAAACTAAAACAGCTGACGGACAGCGTCTTACAAATCTATACAAATAAATAAAATTGAAGTGTCTGCTTTTTATATATCAAAATAACAGATTTTTACTAAAGGCATATGAAAATATATAGGTTAAGAATAAGAAAAAAAAACAATTTTTAATATTTTTGTCTGTCTGTCCATCTGTCTGTCTGTTTGTTCCGACTAATCTCCGAAATGGCTGGACCAATTCGGCGGTACATTCACTGGCAGATAGCTGATATTATAAGGAGTAACTTAGGCTACTTTTATTTTAGAAAAAGAATTAGGGTTTTGCGCATAAAAATTAAAACCCATGAAATCTAATCGTAATAAATTACACGTGGGTGAAGTCTCGGGGAGCAGCTAGTAATAACTAAAAAAAACAACGGTTACCAATCCCAAGCCCAATTTGCCAAAACGTGGCAGCCTTGACAAAAACCCTATGGGAGGCCTATGTAAAGGCTTAACTCATGCATATTTTATCTAAGGATAGTAGACATATGTTGGATGCTACTGCTTAACTGTTACTATTACCGTAGGTACTTTGCATAAATAGAATTCTAAAATTGAAAACAAATAAGCCACTCGTATGTAATCACGACACAGATAACAATAAATAAACATGTAATCATCAAGCAACGAGTTCGTTGATCTGTCTGATAAAAACCTTGTACTTTTCTTAATAAACTGTAGGAAATACGTCATGCATTGTGCGCTAATAACTTTTCCTGAACTGGTGCAAGAAATCGTTCGGAAATGCATCGCTAACGTGTATCGACTTTCGAATCAATTATAAAACAAAAGTGGATGTGACGCGATGTGTTATTTTCCAAAGTTAACAAATTTTGTACAACAACAGTCAATTTGATATACATATACAGTAACATTTTTAACAGTGTGATGGAAGTGGAAAAAAAAATGCTTGGAAGTTCGTCGAAACTCAGAGTAAGTTGCATAATTAAGTATGTTCTTAGCCTAAGGTTTGAAATATTTTTGATAGGCGGATTGGCGTTCGCATTTTTAAAAGACACGGATCGGATGGGATTGCTGTTCATCATGCCAAATGAAGAATGAAAGTAGGAAATAAAACACGCTTGTTAAATATGAAATTTATCGGGAACCGATGACTCACATCAACGTCTGCTGGGAAGCCTTCGCAGTTTTGCGAGAGACCTACCAAGCGCTACTCAGAAAAAATGTAACCGGTAACCGTACCGTGGACGTTATCGATTTTATTATTCATTTTTGGGATTTTGATATGTTTCGTGGATATTGATGCATTTATCGATCAATGGTCACGCCTCGTTATTTCAGGAAAGTGAATTGTAATAATGAATTCAGTCGAATAAAATAATTAAAAATATTTAATGACATAACTTTAAAAAAATAATTGTTTATTTTTTTGCATTTTAACTGCGGTCTGAATGTATTTCGAGCTAAACATAGAGCAGAGAATACAAAAGTTAAGATCAAAAATGATGAATATTTTAATTTTAAATTCACTATTCATGTTTGAAATATTAGGTAGTTATGAAAGAAACATAAGGTAAAAAGTAAGGTGTTAAAATATTAATAAGTTAATATTACACCAGTGTTTACATTATTCAGTACACTAATTGAGTTCAGATAATCGTCCATGTCACACCTATGCAGGTAGTTAAAGGTTAGGAAAAAAAGCAGTTAGGAAAACCCGAAGTTGTTGACGAGAAGAGTATGTTAATACTTTATCGAGTTTACCTAGGACAAATTGTCCAACTAGATATGTCTAAATTCTTAGATCCTTCGATTTACCTCTCGATCGAATTTAGACATATCTAAATTCGATCGAGAGGTAAATCGAAGGATCTAACTAGAATATATATAATAAAACTTGGAAATGAGTTTATCCAGTAGTAGATTCAAGTTGATGTTTATACATATAAATAAATTTTCCAGTTGCATCTGCATAGTGTAATTATAATAATATTTATTTATTTACTATCAATGAGTAACGATTTTTGATTTTGATTTTGATTGTTGCTGACGATTTTTCGAATAAATACCTATTAAATTGGTTATCATTTATCAGTTTGTGTTATTTATGTCTAGTCCAATCAGTAAAAGAGTACAAGTTTTTTTTTAATAAAGTAGGATTTTGATAAAGCATCACGTGTTGCCAGTGATAGATTGGAGACGGGGTCCCTCACTGCTGGCCGTATAAGCAAGCTCAAGATCGCTCAGTCGGCTAAGGGTTTTGTTCGGAAATTATTTGCGGGATAGATTTCCAAATAAGGATATCCGCAGTACAAACAGAGTAACCGACAAAGCCATACGGATCAGTTAGCTGAAGAGGCACTGGCCGGCTTTATAGGTCGAAGAAATGACGACAGAAAAGAAAGTTCTCCTCGAGTGGCAGCCTTCTATTGGCAAACAAAATATAGGGCGGCCTTTTTCATATCATGTATGATCAAGAAGACATTTAACGAAACATCGTTCCTATTAAGTTCGGTTGTTCAAGGAATATAAGTTCATGTTAACCGATATCGAATATCGTTGATCATAGGTTATGTGCCATGCGACAACCGTACTAACTTATCTTGAGTTACTCTCGCCTCAGGGAGCCATAACCGAGTTCATTTTCTCAAAGATAAGCATGAAAGCAAATATTATTGGCATTATAATATGTATAGTTGTCATATTTATACTTGTTATAAGGTTTTTTTTTATTAATGACGATCCTTGTAGTGGCACTGTAAGAATATCCACTACTCCATATCGTTTCGTGGGAGTATAAAGCGACCAGGAAAACAAACCAGGAGATGGGCAGCAGCGTCTGCCTAATAACAACAATAAAAAGTGACAGAGGGAAACTGAAACAGCAAACGGGCAGCCTTTTACAAATAATAACTAAAAATAAAAAATGAACGCAGTTGTTCATTTTTAGCCAAGACGCCTGACAAGCGTGGCAACTGTGGCAAATATTTACGTAATAAATTATTACGATAGTGACATTTGACAAAAATAAAAAGTAGGTGGAATTATAGGAACATCTTAAGTAAATTATAATATATAAATTAACAGGTTAGGCTCATACACATGCCATTGCAAGTCCTATATCTCATTTCTGATAGAGTTTAAGAGCAGGAAAGTCTGCCTCCCTGCCCCAGTGTTTGAAGATTCGTTATCATTCTAAGGACTAAGATGCCTATGTTACATAATTATGTGATGGTTACATAATGGAATGGATCTTTTACTGGAGTATAGAATCACTCACCATATGAAACACGGCAGCATTAAGCTACTATTTTACAACAGTAATCTATGAGAGCGTAGTGCATTCCCGTTCAAGCCGACCCATTCGTGTTATAACCATATTATAAATGCAGCGTGGCACTACCACGTGAACGCTTACACTAAATGATTTTTTTATCTAAAGCCGCGACAAAATAGCGATTTAACTGTCTTCTCCGCGGGACAGCAAGTCGTTACAGCGAACGCGACACAACTTTTAATTAACTGTATATTATATTGTAATCGGTGCTACGTTCTGTCCGACTGGACACTTTCGCCGCGCCGGACTCGCACGACATACCGAGCGCGTGAAGTGAAAACACGACACTGGTGAGAGTTCGTAATTAATGCACTACGATACTGACGATACTATGATGGTATCAGGTGGATCAAAAATAGAAAACTCCTTACTAGTTTTGAACACGCCCGAACAGGGACTATGAAGAAATGAAGGTAATAAGTTCACAAAGCGAATTGTTTACAGATATCTCGCACCTTTGACACTGCTCCCTGTCATCGGTCTGGTTATTTTAAGTCTGGTGTAAATGAGATGGTTGTACCGCTATTCATTGGCAGCAATGACATTTTCTAATATTTCCCATAGCCTCCTTTTACGATGCACACGGGATGGAATGGCGTGATGGAATTTTTTTCGCCATCAACATCACATATAAGTGAAGCATGGATATATACAAATAACGCTCAGTCTGTACTACGTTGATGTGGCTTATAGATATAATTTATATATAGGGTAATTTTGCAATAACCGACCAAATTTGCAGAGAAGGTTCAAAATAAGTAACATAGGCAAATGGTCAAGAAAATTAATTAAAAATATCTCAAACATTCTGTACTTTTTATCTTTTAAACTCAAAACGCGTGGTAATGCATTATTTTGACTGATTTTACTGCGCATGCACACATTCGTAAGGGTCGATCGGTAGGCAAAAACGTTGTTTCCCATTAATCACATTCAATTTTGGATAATTTCAAATAAAAGTAGAATTTCTCTAATAGTACTTTTAAAAGAAAAAAATTTCTTTTTAAAAGGTTGTGTCCATTTTATTCAGTAATAAAACTGCAAGATGTAAAGTGCATGAATCTTTAAATTCTTTTTTAAATTTATGTGAACCATAAATCTATAACAGTAGATGTCTTATCGACTTTGCGTTGAGCCTGAGCTGGAATATCTCGTTACAAGTAACTGAAAACTGGGATTCCGTTACTTGTCACTTGCCAAACGCAATCCGATATGCTGTAAAACCTCGTGGTCTAAAAGCAAATACTTCACCAAAACTGTGTTAGTTTTGAAAATGATTGTTGCTCCGAAGATTTTTCGGATCGATTCCTGTTGCTAATTCCAAAGTACACTGCAATAGAACTCTACATTCCATCCACTTTATCTCGATAACTGATGATGATGATGACTTTATACGTGGTAGAGCCATGTTGCAGCTATATTAGTAGTAGATATAGTTGTGGCACGAGTGGGTCAGCTCAAACTGGGGACGACCACTTTCTCACAGAATAACAGCGTAAAATAGCACCTTAACGCTGATGTGTTTCGTATGGTGAGTGTAGAGAACCGGAGACTATTTTTACTGGAGGTGAGGCATTTCATTTTGGTCATTACGGGTGACAACGCATCTACATTGTGATTCGTAGTCGAGGATAGATATAGAAGTCTATAGGCCACAGCAATTACTTATCATTAGGTGGACGTTTGTCGTTTCGCTTTGGTGCTCGTTTGTCACCCTTATCCTATAAAAAAATGGCAGTCCTCTACAGTCCGTTTTGCCACACACGACCACATTGTTCCGGTTTTCCCGTAACGAAACGCCTTAAGGACCTTCAAGAAAAGAGTCTACTCCGTTCTAAAAATCTGGCAAGGCACCCATAATTGCTCTGGTATTGCACGTATTTATGAGCGGCGGTGATAGCTTACCATCAGATGGTGAAAAAGAGACATTCTATCTTAGTCCTCGCGGCTAACAACGCATCTGCATTTTAATTCGCAAATGAAGATAGATGTCTATGGGCCACAGCAACCACTTACCATCAGGTGGATTGTGTGCTCGTTTGTCACCCTAATTCTACAAAAAAAAGATGAGCTGTATGCTCCTTAGCCTCCTCTTCTATGAAAAAGACTCAGCTATGTTCATCCAAAATAATTGCTCATTCATAAAATGTTTTGTTCTTAATTCTTCTGACTAAATTAAATTCTAAGTAAATTATATTACGGATTATTGATTGTACAGATGCCTCTTAAATGTAATAACATCTATGTAAGTTCTATTGTCTAAACGTTTTAAATGGATTCCAATTTATGAGAAAATCGTTTTTGTGTAAGTCCAGATGAATAGATACCCATATATGGATGCTGATAAGCAATAATGTGTCAACCTACAAAAAGTCAAATTCAGAGATATTCATGTTTTCGGATAACGCGTTACTTAATATACATTATGCAAAAGAGTTTTAAGTTACTTAAATCAAATAAGTTCGGAAAAAAATAAATTATATCATAAAACAAATGGGAAATCACGTATACAACAATTGCCAAAACGCCATCAAGCTCCTTAACACGGTCAACATTCAAAGAAGCTCCATCTGTCGTCACTATAAAGATGTTATGAGACTTGATACTGTGTTGCGAAATATCATTCAGTTCTTCGGCCAGCGCCAAACAAAGAAGTTCACGTAAAAATTGAAAAAATAACTGATATTCCCATTGTAATTAGTTAATTAGTCGTACAAACCGTTGTTTTAGTGAATAGTATGTAATCTCTGCTGGGTTCATCAAGGTAAGTCAGTATTTATTCTGTTATTTTCTTAATAGGTTAGGCTGCCGATATAAATTAGAAAACTAATAAATTAAATATTTGTATAGTTATATTTCAAATGTAAAGCTTTTTCTTATACTAAACTAATGTTACTTGGTCCTAACATATTGATTTATTGTAACTTTTGTAATAAATAGGTATGATAACCCACTTGACTGATTATTGCTAAACAGCTAAGGACTTTTGAGTAAAACTTATGGTGCAGTTTACGGTGCTTAACATATTATTGCGTATTGTAAGTTAGCTTCTACGAGAGATAATTTATATTTTAAGTACCTTGAAATTATATTGAAAAAATCGCTATCTAAATTAATCGCATGAGCTATATCGAGTTTTTAGGTATAACTTTCATAGACCTCCACCACTACTACTAACTTTTTCCTTATTTTTATGTAGAATGATGCCACTGCCAAAATCAAGGAGTCAATTACTAGTCAATGTTGCGAACTGCAATACAAAAGATTTGAATAAAAATACTGAACATGCCAACACAAATAAACCTCAAGATATCCCTGTACCTAATGTTAGAACTGATCGAGACTTATATTATTCTATAGAATCATAAAACTCCATATGCTGTGATCTGTTTACTTATACACTACCGGATAATATTTCAATGGATAGTATTTCATCAATAATTGAGTTACTCGGCAATTCAGAAATAAATATTGTACCAGATCCTAATGATATGCCTCAAGATCTTTTGAAAAAATTAATCTTTTCTTTCCGTCAATTGAAGAAAAGAAATTGAAGTTTGTAAATGATGAACCAAATAATAATGAGGACCAACAAACTAAGATAGTTACTAATTTTAATGGAGAAAATGGTTCCAATGCGAATGCGAAAGACGATGATAAATGCCAACCAATAGAGACATTAACTAATGAAAATGACAAAAAAAGTTCAAACACATTTGATAAAAAAGCATTCGAATGTGAATATTTCTAGTCCTGTTTTAGAAAACGACCCTCGTCCTACTATTGATGTAAGTGATGTACAAGCCACTATTCATATTTTAAATTCCGTTGGTCAGAATCGTAAAAACATTAAAGACCCTGATTATATACCCAAAAATACAATGGAAGACCTAAAAAATAAAATGGTAGAATTACATAGACTTCTGGTCTATGTAATTCTAGCATTTTATTTCAGCAGCAAAAGAAAGAAAAAACGAATACCAATCAGGATTACTTCAGTGCTAAAGGAAAAAAGTTCGTGCGAAGGAATTTAACAGCAGCGATTGTAAATGTCCTTTAACATGTACAGAAAAATTGTCTATTGATCAGCGTATAAAGGAACATTTTGGAGTTCTGGTTCTTATGAAGCAAGGCGCGCGGTTTTACAGAGTAGTGTTATTGAAGCCAAAAAGAAAAGAAACTATTCCATAAATTCCAAGCGAGCTTTTAGTATTAGTAGAAAATGTAAATTGTGTGTCTGTAAAAAAGCTTATACCCGAATGGGCGTGAACTATTAGCTGCAAAAATTCAGGATTTAAAAGATTTTTTAAAGCTCATTCCAACAGATGCAAAAGGATTTTATAGTTTCTTCAGGAACGTTGAGTCGGGTGATTTTATTAATGATTAAGAAAATTTGATTGACGATTAAGCACTTTCTTGTGAACTTACATGTTAGTTGTTGTAATTTCTTGGCTATATTAGTTAAAGCAATGATCAGATTCGTTTTAGATAATATTAAGTCAAAAAAAAATTGTAGAAACAATGAGACAGATTAAAGTTCTGGTTACATAAATACTTTAGTAAAGTAAAGTAAAGTTGCAGCCTATTTACGTCCCACTGCTGGGCACAGGCCTCCTCTCATTTCTGGGAGGGATTTAGGGCAAGGAAATGTCCACCGCGCTGCCCCAATGTGTGTTGGCGAACTTCACATGTCTTTGAAATATTTTTTGTCTTATTTCTCAGACATGCAGGTTTCCTCACGATGTTTTCCTTCACCGCCGAGCACGTGGTAAATCAGCACTTAAAATTGCAATTTACAATTTCATTGGTGCCGGCGGGCATCGAACCCGGGTTGCTCGAGTACTGTGAAGCTTACAGCGAGCGCTACCCATCTGAGCTACCACGGCTCTACCCACATAAATACTTGCTCAGTTGAAAATAATAGGGCTAATCAGGAAGAAAGACTAAGTTTTGTAAAAGAATTATTATTAGGTAATTAAAAATATTAAATATAAATTACTTAATATTTTTAATTTATAATATTAATTATTTGTAAATAATTGTTATTGTAAGTTACATATTTTTTAGTTGTTTAAGTTAAAGTGATAAAAAATATTCTGTTAATTAACTAACTTAACTGTAATAAAATGTTTACAAAAATAAGACTGATTTAAAGTTTTTGCTGATTATTTTAAGCTTACCTAAGATACTTTGCTAAGACACGATCGTCTGAGGAATAGAAAAAATGATTTTTCTTGAATATAAAATATTCTAATCCTCAGACTTGTTTAAAAAAATTGCTTTCTTTTATTTTTATATCAATAAATATTACGCCTTTTATTTAAAACTTCTTAACAAATTGTAAGTAAGAATATACTTTTATCAATATTCATTTATGCTCCTTAACATACATTTACTTTCATTAAATCCCATAATTAGAATTTAGCAAAATAATGTTATGTTCCTTAATTTCCTCTTTCGAATACTATAGTCTATTCCATATTTTGCAATATGCAATAATCTAATTTGTTTAAAAAACTTAGCAGTATTTTCTCTTTTTATGATAAAAATCTACTTTCAATCCATTATTCCTTTCATCAAATAGAAAAAACCCGGTGTCAACATATTTTTTTCAAACAAATTTATTGAAAATTGGCATGACATCTTTAGACGGCATTTTCTCAAAATAAAGTTCGTGTGGCTTGACATGGTATTGCTTATCAGCATCCATATATGCTTTTATATAAATTGATATTCCTATGTTTGCGCCTAGCAACGTCGATTCCAAAAAAATACAAAACACGATTCAAAGCAGCTTATCAAAATAACATTTAAGTACGTCTATTGCTTATGAAATATCAAAAAATATTTTTACTCTCCTTCTAAAGTAATTACATACATATGCTAGTAATTACTCTGAAACTCCGCCAAATGAAATGTCAAATGACATGTGACATATGAATTTTGGCGGGAACTTGATCGGCGGCGGCTTGCTGCTCCTGTATTATTGTTTAAATAATGGTTTGAAGTGAACTTTGATATATAAAAGTGGTGCGATTTTGTGTATTAAGTGTCCGCGCATGTGAACTATTAGTGGAGACTGTGAAACAAGTGCTCTGATGGTGATGGATTCTCAAGATAAGCTGTTTGTTTGCATAGGCGCCTTTAGATACGATCGTCAACTGTCAGCTGCCTGCTAGCTCAAGTTGCCGTCAAAATCTCCCAAGGGCTGCACAATGTGACGCATCAACATATTGTGAAGCAGTGAACTATGAAGGATAATTACACATGAAGACAAGGCTGTATGGCATAGTTCCTTTGCCTGCTCTCTCGAGCGAATAATAAAAACAACAACAACATGTGACATAATATGACATTCAAATGATCATAAAAGGAGTTACTTTATACTAGGTATTTAATTTTTAAAGAGAAACTGAAACGGGAGACGGGTACCAATACCAACATATGCTTGATAAAAACTCAAAAAAAAAAACAAGTGGTTGCCAACCCGACTGCCAAGCGTGGCAGCAATGCCAAATACCTTTCCTATAAAGCATTCTATGGGGGAGGCCTATGTTCAATAGTGGATTTTGACGGGATGTAATAATAATGACATATTGTTACAAAAGAGTTCAGGGAAAATTAGGTCGGACTTAATGCCTTCAGTCATTCTCTATCAGTCAATCCATACTTTATTTAAAAAATGCATTTATTATTCTAAGTCGCCATCCATGACAGCGTTAGAGCATTGACCAGCACATACCATGCCGTATGTGTCGTAATAGACAACAGAGAGAAATTAAACAGGAGCTAAGTAGTTTTGTACGTGGTAGAGCCATGCTGCAGCTATATTAGTTGTATAGTTGTAGCACGAATGGGTCGGCTCGACCGGGGAAGCACCAGGCTCTCACAGAATACCAGAGTAAAATAGCAGCTTCATGCTGCTGTGTTTCGTATGGTGAGTGTAGAGAACCGGAGACCCATTTTACTGGAAAAGAGGCATTCTATCATAGTCCTCACGGGTGACAACGCATCTGCATTTTGATTCGCAAACGAGGATAAATGTAGATGTCTATGGGCCACAGCAACCACTTACCATCAGGTGGACTGTGTGCTCGTTTGTCACCCTATCCTATAAAAAAAAAAAATAAGTAGCAGCGTCTTCTTGATAACAAATCAAAATAATTAAAAAAACACGTGTGAGTGTCGTGGAACACTCGGTTGGAACGAAGTTCCTTTCGTAGTATATTATTATTGATATACGTATGACATATTATTGATTAACAAATACAAATAAATGAATTACTAGCGTCCATTTTTTAATAAATGAAGCGTCATTTTTGTCATTTTTGATATGTCATTTTCATGACAAGGTAAGAAAAAGTGTGAGGGAGATGGATATTAATACATCTCGTTCGTACGTTTCAACAGTACGGGGGTTGTGAGGGAAAAATCTTACACTTTTTCTCGGCTAGTCCCCATCCGTCAAATTCGTAGCGATAAGGAACTTCGTTCAAAAAATCTTCTGTCGCCAACCCTGTTGTCGAAGCGTGGCAACTATTGTAAATATCCACCCTATGATCAATTTTAAGATGGTGAATCAATTAGGTAATGCTATATTTAGCAGGGACTTTCGCTAGGCTGCAATGAATTACTTAATGATCCATTGCGCAGCTCTACTGTTGGTTGCAACACCTGCAGAAATTCTTATTAGTTTTAAGAACACATTATTATCAAATGTGAAAAATGAATGAAAAATTTACAAATCTCTTGTTAATACACAGTGGACTTATAATAGGTGGCACAGACAAAATAAATGCTGGCCTAAATAAAACAAGTGATGCTTAAAGAAATATATAAAAATAAAAACATTGAAAGACGATAGAACTCTGCACTCACATAAATAGAAAATAGAATTTATATTGGCAATATTCTAATGGACTTTTTAAATAAATTTATACAGAAATTCTTATTCAATTGTTATCATTGTTATTTACTTATTAGTTATGTACTATGTAAGCAACCAACAAAGCGCATCTAACAAGAAGATAATTCCCTTTGGGAAGTTTAAATAAATAAGTGAGCTTTGTAATCATGGTTACCGGGGGAGTAGTTGACATCCTGATTTCATTGTTAACCTCAATTACTTTCAGCTTTAAACTTTTTATCTTAAAACATTTTACGTATACTGAAGTCATGCAGTCAGTACTTAGTGCAAGACAGATTCTAGTGGGAGGTTAATATTTTTTTTTAAAAAGACTATCCCGTTTCTAGATTACAAAAACATGGTATGATACGATATATAACAAATAAGATCTGAACAGAGACGTGTTCAATCGTTCATTCAATGCTTATGAATACTGAGAGTTGTTTGTATAAACATGATATCGTCGATCTCGGGCGGGACGTGACTAGAATCCCGACTGTCGTAAACAAAAGACGTCCGCCCGGGCATCGGCCCCGGGGGGTTTTATGAACGTAGCATTCATTCCACCACATTTTATATAATTTGTTGGTACAGTTATAAATAATGGCTAACGTGGCGCACACAACTCGTTGCATGAAAACATCGAGTCGAATTCTATCCCAATATCTTCTGGTTAGCAGAAGTTACAAAGGTTTGCTCAAATACATTTGCGTCGAAAGCAGGTCAGGAGAAAGTATCAGGAACACGGACATAGGACATTAGCCATTATTCAACATATGAAAACGACTATTTGACTTGCACGAAATTGCACATCTCGAACGCGATACGAGTAGCGTTGGGTTAAAATTATGCGATGTCCTTTCGTTTAAAATCATATCTATCGTTGATAAAACTTAATATATATCTTTTGAAGAAGGGTTTTTTTTTTATAAACTAGTTCTTAATAATAATCTCGAATAAATTATAGAAATTCTAATTTCTATAATTTATTCGAGATTTTTTTTGAACTGATGGATTCAGATTTCAATCATATTAATTTATCTCGAAATAAAATTATACGTTAACTTATTACAATAATTACACATTAAAATTATTTATATATTATTACTTATTGTTCCATCCGTTAGTATGTCGGTATGTGTTTGTTAACACGAATACAAATGAAGACTAATTAATCATACCAAAAGTTTCCACTTATATCTTAAAGATGATCGCTATTGAAATTCGTTAATGAAATCTTAATTTATTAAGAGATATTAACATAAGTATGTAGTTTTAAATTTTCAACTCTTTTTTGCTAAACGAATCCCAAGAGATTTGCTAAAAGAATGAGGAGAGATAATTTTTTCGGTCGTAAATTATAAGAGCACGTAATCCGTGCATATACCTTCCTTCGAACCTTTTCATATTCAATGAAAATTCGATAAGATCTAACGAAGGCCAGTTGGTTCGTTAGTAAGACTTACAATTACAACACACGCAGATCCGTTCCGTAGCCTCCTAAAATATCGCAAGAGCTGTGAACAGTAGCAGATAATGTGCAGACCCAGTTTAAGCCATTTAGAGGATAGTAACATAAGTCTCAAGGCTATTTGCGATCTTAAACTATATGAAACTAACTTATTTTTCGTAGATTTTGGGAGCGACGCGGGCACATAGACAATTACCTACTTTGTCTTCTTCTAATCTAGTTACACAAGTTATCTGTGATTTATGCATGAGATTAATATAATATAATAATAGAAAGATTAGGTATTTAATTTTTTATATTAAGTAGTTATTGATTAAATGAAATTAATTTTACGGATTTTCTAAATTTTCGTAAATACGAGTATAAGATATTATTAGTTATTGATTACTCAAATAACAATTTTCAATTAATAAAAAATAACGCACGCTTCTCTTTTAAAATATTTGTATGATTTTATAGAATACGGGTGACAAATGAGCACACAGTCTTTCGATGATAAGTGAATGCTGTGGCCCATAGACATCTATTAAAAATCAAAATGTAGATGCGTTGTCACCCAGAAGGTAGTAAAAAACTCTCCAGTTCTCTACACTCACCATACAAAATACAAAAGAATTAAGATGCTATTTTGCGCTTGTATTCTGTGAGAACGTGTGGTCCTTTCCCGCTCGAACCGACATGCCTGCTACAACCATAGTATAGCTGCAGCGTGGCTCTACACGTAGATATACGAGTATTTTTTTAAGCCCTAATATTAAATTAGTACGTGCAATCATCTGATATAGATAGTCGTTATTTTATATTTAAATTACGTCTTGTTTTCTCATACCATTCGTCAATCAAAATTCGAGTGGTAACTTTAAAGGGCTCCTGATGATGAAAAAGTATGTAAGTTGATATAAATAAGCCGAGTGCGGAATGCAACTGTGTAATAAATAATAAAAAAATAATAAACAATACGTACCTTATATTTAATGTAATATTTTGTATTACCTACATTTGCAGGAGCTACTAATCTAGATTACTAAAACAATATTATGGTGGTGTTAGAGAAGAATTTATTAACCTATCTCGTCCCAGGGGTTTACCTATACACGGACTAAGTCAAAGGTGATTTTTTTTATAGGATCGGGTGACAAACGAGCACACAGTCCTCCTGATGGTAAGTGGTTACTGTGACCCATAGACATCTACATCTATCCTCAATAAAGACTCAAGATGCAGATGCGTTGTCACCCGTGAGGACTAAGATGGAATGCCTCTTTGCCAGTAAAAAGGGTCTCCGGTTCTCTACACTCACTATACGAAACACAGCAGCGTTAAGCTGCTATTTTACGCTGGTTTTCTGTGAGAGCGTGGTCCTTCCCCGGTCGAGCCGACCCATTCGTGCTACAACCATAATATAGCTGCAGCATGGCTCTACCACGTAGATACTCGAAGGTAACGCATCTATAGTCTTCATTGTTTGATGTGGGCTGCATGTGTCCGTCAACTGCAGTAGACACACATCATCAGGTGGACTGTAAGCTTAAAGTAGTAAAGTAAACTATATATACTACAGACATCTTGATTCATTTCATTCAGCAGCAGCGACATTCTTGCCAAGCGTGGCAAATATTGCAATAAGCCAGTATACAAAATGCCTTATAAGCGTATGGTTTTTTTACGAAAATGGCAAGGAATAAAAATAATGAATGTGATTATTTCAAAATAGAACGCAAGAAATCAAAACATGTCTACGAAAATAGGGTTTTTGCTTATAATAAACAATGCCACTGAAATACGTAAACTTACGAGATCTCGTATTTCAGAATACAACTAAAAAAACAATCCTTTTTAACGTCTTTGAGACACGTAAGACATTTGAATAGATTCTTCATGCTTTGAATAGTTCTCCTTTGTTTTCTCATAAAGGAAAACGTAATTCATAATTACAGCATTTTAAATGTTTAACCTTAAGACAAAACAAAACCTGCGTAAAGGTAAAATCGTTCATTTTCTTAATGGGGTAAGGGCTGTAAGTATATTTTTATGTACAATTTTAATGTATACCAAGAAGAACATTACTTCATAAGTATGGGTAATTTAAAAAATAAACAGTCGTTTTCTCGTACCACATGAGCAAAGAAACCGACCTCGTACTACAAAATAAATTACTCTTTTGCGTTTAAAATGCAATATTCTAATTTTAATTTTTAAATCAATTATTTACATAACATTAAAATATACAATATTTATATACTTTAATATCTATTCTTAAAATAATTACTACTACTGTTCTAAAATCTAGTATATAAAATTAATATTAGTTTTTATTTTATGCACTGCCATACTGTTCATCAGATAATGATAATTATATTGACATTATTTGCGCGTATGAAGTTACGATTGATTTATTTATTTTACGAAGGTATAGAACAAATGAAAAAAATCGGGCAAGTGTGAGTAAGACTCGCGGCCAAAGGTTTCCGTATAAACTTAATTATACAGGTGGATATTTCATCCATTCTGGGAATTATAGGAAACGTAAGGTCAACATTGGTCTAACAAATAGGCAAGTAGGATTGAAAAGGGCAAACTTAAGCAAGCAGCAGTAAAAATGTGTATGTCCTTACAGAAAGCATGGCGTCCATGATAGAAACTCAATATACATCACGACAGTAGTTTTTATTTTTATTGGATAAGAGTGATAAACGAGTACACAGTCCACCTGATAGTAAGTGGTTGCTGTGGCCCATAGACATCTACATCTATCCTCGTTTGCGAATCAAAATGCATATATGTTGTCTTCCGTGAGGGCTAAGGTGGAATGCCTCTCTTCCAGTAAAAAGGGTCTCCGATTCTCTACACTCGCCATACGAAACACAGCAGCATTGAGTTGCTATTTTTCACGATGGTATTCTGTGACAGCGTAGTCTTTCCCCGATCGAGCCGACCCATTCGTGCTACAACTATACTACTAATATAGCTGCAGCATGGCTCTACCACGTAAAACAAGTTATTTTGCAGATGCAAAGAAATATTTTTATGTAATATAGGTTACTATGTACCACTTTTACTTACGCTGTGAGATCCTGCTTCTTGTCACAGTCCACGATTCTACGTCAACGGGGTTACCGTATAAGTTTTGACGAGTAAGTTTGCAAGTATCACATATGTGACATAAATAGCTGTATCTTTTGATTATGTAAAGCAACATAGAGGCTTCAATTTTTACACCTCCGAGAGACCGTGCACTTTAGTATTTGATATAAATTTTAACTCGATATCCCCAAATCATTTCTGAGAAAAACGGTCTTACAGACAGAATGACGGGCGGTTAACAAAGTTGTTCTATAAGGATTCCGTTTTCATTTTTTGAGATACAAAACTCTTTTTTAAATTAAAAAAAATCTAGTGCTGTATATACGGTATCTAGTAGTGGTGCATTTTGTGCGAAAGTGAATGATTTAATAACGGTACATGTATGTGATGTGAGTCATGCTGTGCCGCTTTTAATCGTGAGTGAAATTTTGAACACATCCAAAAATGTCAGCTAAGAGAACTCGAATGAAGTCGATTTTGTATTCGGATTATGAACTTATCATTTAGATCCTATAATCTTTATGTGGTAGAATATAATAGAATATAATATTTTTATTCAATATAGATTACATGTAATTGTTATCGAAAGTCATTTTTTACTTTTACCAATGGTTCGGTAGAAACCTCTAGAGCTACGTAACAGTTGTAACTGTTACGTTTGATAAAAGAAGGGTGAAAATCTAAATACGTAAAGGAAATTTAGCTGAAGCGGAATTGACAACCTAGTTTCAGTAATATTGCAGGTTGTGAGCCATTGTCCGCCATTAGCGTCTATTATCGTATCCGCCGCATATAGTAATTAATGTAGTACGCATAAATCTATCATATTATATCAATCAATTTTTTTCCAGAAGACTTAGTGCGTATTTATCTAATA
Source organism: Parnassius mnemosyne (assembly GCA_963668995.1). Classification (NCBI taxonomy): domain Eukaryota; kingdom Metazoa; phylum Arthropoda; class Insecta; order Lepidoptera; family Papilionidae; genus Parnassius; species Parnassius mnemosyne. Next base: position 13,734,957 of record CAVLGL010000057.1, read on the forward strand.
CTAATGTTTATTGTTGTTTCTTAGCTTCTAGATTCTAGGCCTGGAAAAAACGTTAAAACTCCTTAATTTTAGATATAATTATCACTACTTTTTATCACTCCCGACGCAAATAGAGCGGTGTTATATGTTTTGTTTAGCGTGTGTATTTGTGTGTCTATCTGTGGCTTAGTAGCTCCCAAACGGATAAAACGATTTAGATTTAAGTCTTTTGTTTGAAAGGTGACTTGATCAAGTGTTCTTAGCTCATTTAGACCATCAGCTCTTTTTGTTTCGGGGGTTTATAAAATTTTTAATTTATGTAATCTTTACTTTCGTGCAAAAGAGGGCCATAGGAGCTAGTTATTTTACTACTGCGCTTTTGGCAAGTTTTGGTTACTCGACAGGTTAAGATGCCATTGCCAAAACTGAACAACAGTAAACAGAACAATATTTGGAAAACAAACATATATTTTATTTAAAATACCCTCCAATATGCTGCTGTTTTGAATGGCGCCAAACTATGTATGGGTATCAAGTTTTTGGCAACAAAGTGTGTTCAATATAGGTCACCTCACAGCCATAATGGCATATAGTTTATTGCAAAGAATGTGTTTCATAAAACATAATAAATACTGCACTGCAACATCGCTTTAATGACATTACCTACGAATTTTAAGAATTTGTTATTAAAGTTTTAAAAGTTAAGAGATTATTTTCAATAATTTCACTTATAAATGTTATTTTTAAATTTTATGTTCTCCCGGTTAACTCTATTGATGGAGCCATGCTGTTTTATAGCTGATTGCGAGCGTTTTCATCATAGTCTTTTGAAGCGATAACGCATCTGCATATCAATTCCTGATTGAGGATAAAGGTGCCTATAAGCCTCAGCATTACCCTACCTTCAAATAAAAAGTAACCCAGTTGTGGCGACTACTTCAGAGCGGCAGTGACAGATACATATGTATGTAGGTAACTATTTCCGATGATGATCTTTAAACGTCGCAGTACATAAGAGTATGTAATTTCAAATCCCATTACTCAAAAATTATGTTTGTTGTTTATGAACCTTTTTCCTGAATATCGACACCTCACTCATTTAGTTTTGCTGCAAAATACATGATCTCGATACTTACTTCAACTATTTTTAATCGAGTAGTTCGCCACGATTCATATTGTCAGTCATAAGCGAGGGAGTGAGGTATTTTAATATTAAAATTCGAGTAACTCTTTCTATTTGCCGTCATGAGAACCTCAACTCATACGGTTAACATAACATCAACGGTAACTCATGAGTGAGGGACACATCACTATATGTATATATGTGTATTACTATGGCGCAACAGCCATCATCGTGTAGTCCAAAAGTTCAGATTATGCGTTTCAAATGTTGTAAACCCTTTGTAATCTTACAAGCGCCAAAACAAAATCCATACTTATTTATACCGTTTATAAAATGCAATTTTTCCTAGTAGCACTTAAATTTCACTAGTACAGTTATTTATTAGTTAATAACAGCATTACAATAATAGAACCGCTTCGATCGCCACGAGCGGAGCTGTAGCGCCTCTTACTGCAGTTGGCACGATTTCGAGTGGTTATTGCAAAATGCACTTTAGCGTACCGTTACCGATTGGTGCAAGTGATAAGCAAGATAATATTTATAATACATCTAGGATTAACCGGCTTCAAATAGGTACAGTTAATGCGGTTTGTTAAAACTTAGGATTGGGCAAAGTCCGAATAATTTATAAATATCTAGGTGGTACCCGGCGCGTTGCTGTAACAGAAGAAATAATTGCGGAAATATCGTTTCAAATTTGGAAGAGTTATATTGTTTAATTATGAATTCATTAAAATCGAATGATATATAACTTTAAAACAAATTTGCTGTTATGATTAGTGCGTCACCTAATGTAGGTTAATTACACTATGCCTATAACATTCGCGCAAGTGCTTGCAATAAGTTAACAAAGTTTTACTGCAATCTGATGAACGGTATGGCAGCGCATAAAATACGAACAAACAAAAATTAGTTTTTATTTATTAGATATAAATGTTGCTTAACTAAAATACCTTAACCTTACTGTCAATTTCAATTATTAATTAGACTACCTGGTTTTAGCCATGAATATATCCAATATATTTAACCAACCGCAATCGACTGCATCTATTTCGCACTTCGGCTTTCAGCCATGACTTATGCATTAAAGTATCACAACAGAAACAAAACAAACAGTTCACAACTTAGATTTAGGCTGAAATGGTGGTATAATCGCCAGGATTGACGAGTATTCGGCTGCAGTACTAGATCTCTTATACTTTAAACGTCAACAATTTTATATATAAAAATTTGATATTTTAAAAGTAATATTTCATCATGTATTTAATTATTTTATACCTAAATGTTATTACTTTATATTCATGAATGATAATGTAGTACGAATAAAATAATAAATTAGAATAAAGCTAAGGTTTATGTAAGTTATACACGTTCACCTGTACCTTGGACGGGTCGCAGCCGGACTGGAACAGTGGACCGGCCCGTTACCACGGTACATCCGAGCTGCTGGCTAACAGGGTTACCCGCGTCTTCATGCACCAGCAGCCACGCAACATGATTCACGCATTTATTCAATTAGCAATGATTGCGTACTTTATTCATTCGACAACGTGTAATTTTCATATTAATGTCATATTATTTATATAAAGCTTGCAAATACTGAATTACAACTCTACCACTATATTCGGGATATTATGTTAATATAAAATACTGGTAATAACTAGTATTTATTTTTTATACTTTTATACAATAGTAAATTATTGTTTAAATTAATTAAGTATACGTGTGTTATTATTAATTAAGAGATTTGACGGCTCCGTGGCGCAGTGGCTTAGCAATCAGTTGTTGCGCTGGGGGCCGCGGGTTCGAATCCCGCACGGAACAAGTATTTGTATGGCCTACAAATAATTGTCCCGAGTCTGGATGTTTGTCCTTGTGCAATTTATGTTTGTAAACTGCCTCCACGACACAGGACAAAATCCTAGTGTGGGGGTAACGTTTTTTTAAAAAAAAAGATTGAAGTAAATTAAACAAAAAAATAATCTGTTTCTTCACACATTTATTAAAATATTTACAATGCTTTTCGCGCAATTTCTTTTTTTAGTTAAGTTGACGAAAAAAATAAAGTGAATAAAAGAAAGTAATATCAATTTAGTTTTTGTGTTTTGATGCTGCACGAGTTGTTAAGAGGCTTGTAACCTTAAACTGCATTAGTAAAGCTGCTTTACTTAAGCAGCTTAACATAATTTTACTGTATAGCCTGTTCGCCCAAAGGAGAATTTGGCATATTAAAACGAAGCGCAGCGCCGTAGCGAAAGGTTTTTTACGACCTAACTCGTTTTTATTATTTATATTCGTATTTTATTACAATAATCATAAGAATAAAATAATATGCTATTTTATTCTTAGAATAGAAAAACATTTATTTAACAAACACAGTAAAAAATATTACAAGGAAAATAATAAGTGCGGCTCCGCTCTTAGTCTCTACGTAATGTGGAGAGATTTTCACGAGATTATTGATCAAGATCTCTAAGTTTAGCAATTTTTTTTAAATAAAGAACGTGCTTTTTAAAGTAGATATGCTTGTGCGTACGCATAATATTGCGAAATGCAGTAGTGTGAGGGTGCAGTTGTATTAAGGCTGCAGCACTAGTGGGGTCGCCTTCATAATCGAGAAAGGACTACGCTCTTACAGTGTACGTTCTGTGAGAGCGTGGTCCTTGCGTTCCTACTGTGTGTAGAGAACCGGAGACTCTTTTTCAACCGACTTCTAAAATGAGGAGGTTCTCAATTCGACTGTATTTTTATGTGGTGTTACCTCAGAATTTTTTTCTAGGTGAACCGATTTGGTGATCCTTTTTTTGTTTGAAACGTGGTGCTTCTTAAGTGGTCCCATATGAAGTTGATTAGTAGTTATAAATAAGCTTAGTAGTTTTTGAGTTAATCTACCACTACTACATACTATGATTTTGATATTGACTTTTTACACATTTCTGAATGTCTGAATACACCGAAATTTCGCAGATTTATTCACAACTGTGGAAAGTATGGGATCATTACAGCTTATCTAATCAATGCGTGATGGTTTTTTTTATGTTAAAACTAAGATTATTCCTGTTGTTGTGACATTCCATCTTAGACCACAGCAGTGACAAAAGCATCTGCATTTTGATTCTTTATCGATGATGGATGCAGGTGTCCATGAGCGATAGTACTCATTTAACATTAAGTGGTGGAGTACCTAAACAAATCGAATTAACAGAAATCTGTCCAGGGCTAAGCCTACTGGAGGAATGATGGCTTATATAATAAAAAGAGAAACAAAATTCGAATATTGTTTTTTTATGTTTATAAAAAGGCATCCCTTGAGAGAGGCCTATGTGAAATGCTGTAATGGTGGTGATCATGATGTTTAAAAAAGTTTATTCACTTAAAATAAAAGCAAAATATTCCAACTTAATAAACTACGGATTTTCGCATATTGCTAAAAGCCCAAACTAACTTTGAATTCAGTTAATAAGGTTTTTAACTCAACAACTTTCTACGAAATACCCGTTTACAGTTATAGTAATTTTTAGAAAACTTTAAACGCAGGTACGTAATACGAGTCCGTACATTTTATGTGCATTAAACATTAGTACCGTTACCATTACAGCCTATTAAAGTCCATTGCTGACCAAAGGCATCCCCCATAGATTGCTTCATAGCGGGGATGTTTACCATAGTTGCCACGCTCAGCAAGCGGGTTGGTTTTATTTTTTATTTTTAGTCGTCATTAGGAAGACGCTGCTGCCCACCTCCTGATTTGTTTCCCGCTTTCGTCTCTTACCACACCCATGGGATGATATGGGGTAGTGGATTAAACATACATATATATTTTATATACATATATATTTTAGATTTTTATAAACTGTAACAGAAACAATATTTATATTGTAATATTCAAAAGAAGTATATCGTCGTAGTTGCGACGTATGAAAATCCATATTATCATCAGGCTAGTTTCGTAAGGAGTGTCGTCCCTTAAAAGTCCTCCCTCATAAAAGTATATGTATTATATAAAAATTAAAAATGGAGCTGGTGTTTTTAAGTTGAAGTAAAGTGCTACAACTATCAACTTAACCAAATGCCACACTAGCACTGCTCAATAATTAGCGACATATCAATATCAAGTGTACGCCAAACATACTGGTGATATACTGAAGTGTATTGTGATATCGGCTCTGCGATTACAAACTCAGCGTGATGCTTATAAACCAGGGGATGATTAACTAACCCATTAACTAACCAACTAACTAACCCAGCGTTATGGACAAATGGCAAATAAGAGAAAGTATGAAGACACTCTACCCTATATACTACACTATATATATATATATATATATATATATATATATATATATATATATATATATAGATAGATAGATAGATAGATAGATCTATGTTTAACAAGCGGTAAAATTAAAATAAATTACAACCGACTTCAATATAAATAAAATAAGAATATCATCAATGTACAATATAATCAAATCAAAGTTCTTGTTTTCAATATTACGTAATATATATCGTGAAGTGTAAAACATTCTATATAGATCTAAATTAAAAGCAATTAATATCAATATTCATAAGTCCTAAGCAATCTACATTCGTCCCGAGGTCGGTCCCAAAATTTTATGCACTTCGTTAAAGTGATGGCCGTCGAAATAGATGCAGCGTTCGAAATGGAAATAGGAGTGATTTGCAGTAGTAAAAAGACCAGTACGGTTTTAACTGAAAGCAATTTTAAAAGCAATTCCATTTCCTTTTTTTTTAAATACGTGTTTTTGTAAAAAAAAGTGTATGCTGCATAGATTAAAACGTAGTGGTTATAAATTTGGCATAGAGTTGGACGTATATAGGCCATTTATTAAAAAAAAATCTTATATGAATTAATACTCAATTCGTATAACACAGCCCACATCCAAAAAAGAACTACCAATAAAAGTTACAGATAAATTGTCACCTATGAGGTTTAAAATTCTGCAAAGTATGTTGTTATACTGTTTATCCACAAAGAACACGACAGTAAATTGTGTGTATCTAGCAGTTTACGCTTGCTAGAGACAGAAATAGGTAACAACACACAAAATTATTACTCAATCCACTAGATGGAGTGACGACCTGGTAAGACATGCAGACAGTCGATGGATGCAGGTGGCTCAGGACCGTACTTTGTGGTATTCCTTGGGGGAAGCCTATGTTCAGCAGTGGACTTGTCAACGACTGTAATGATGATGATGAAGGTTACAATATTCAATGTTTATATATATATATAATTCTTCTTCTCCTAAACGGTTGGACCGATTTTGATGAAGCTTTGTGTGAGTTATTAAGTTGATTCGAAAATGGCCCTGTTGTCGAGATACATAAATCACCCATACGAAGACGGGGCGGATCGCTAGTATTATTTATTATAAATGTTATTATGATAATATCTGTTCAGATACTCCGGACTCCAGGACTCCAGGCAGGAAAGGAGGTTTATCATAAAAGAGAAATATAATAAAGTATTTACTTTTTACATTTACCTACACATTTTTGACCTACTTATTTTATTAAATTAAATAAAATGACTTCAACCCAGGGTTATGTAATATACTGCTACCGTCGTAAAGCGAGATTACCTGTAAATAATAAAAAAAAAATACAGTTAATAAAATTGTTATTATTTATAAAATATAACATCGTCATCACCATCATACTATTTTTAATATCGCTATCACGTAAAATATTCGTCTAAGGCAAAGCACTAAAAAGTAGGAAAATTTACTGTAACTTGGCCCCTCGATTTTTGATCGCAATTTTAGTATTTGCACTAAATATAAAAAAATAAGTTACCTATATAGGTATATAATATAATATTGAGATTGTTGAGAATTCGCATAGGTTATTTTTATTATAATTATAGAGGAATTTTTTTTACAAGAAATACAGAGAAATAAAAGTTATAATTTTGTTTAAAATTACGTAAAATTAATAACAAGCTCTAAGAGTCACTGTGTGGCCTGTAGGTCATAACAAAATTGGGTCTGTGCAATAACGTATAAAGTTAACGTTTGTAGTCCCCAGCCGACGATGCTTTCTACTTTCTACGTGGCTGAATCAACCGCGGGAGAATGCTGTTGTTCAAGACTGTATAAATTTGAGACGCCCTTTCAAAGAGCTTTTATTTAGGCTAGGCTTGGGTAAAAAATATCGATACATCGAAATAGATATTTTAGCACATAATTATCGATATTTATCGTCTGTATTTTAAATCGTTATATACAGATATTGGATATTTATTTTATAGTATAGAATTCGTGTAAACTTCGATATATTCTAAAATGTTAGATTTATTTTATAATTTAAAAAACAATATAATTTAATAGGCAAAAGTTTTACCGCAAAACATTATGCAACTACAAAATCATTCATGTGTTGTTGATATATGGATAATATCGATATTTATCACGCAATAATAATTATAGGTTTCGTACTCTGATTCTACTGTACAAACACTTCAGCACTTAGATATACCGACAGTCCACTTGGCACCGCTGAAGGGACTGCAGCACCGCCCAAATTTCGACGGAATCAAAGGCTTTCCCATAGAACCTCTCAATCTCACTGAAAATCACAGGTGTCCCGGAAACGACGCTGCCACACTCGGTCTTCAGCTTCGACAGTTGGCTCTTTCTGGCAGACAGATCTCTAGCAAAGACTTTGGAGTCCTGGTTCCGCTCGATCGCTTCTTCAATACGAGCAGTATTAAAGTTGCGTAAGTCCCGCCACATGCATTTGGAGATCTGTCTGTTCAGTTGCCTGTACGCTGTCAAATCTGTTGAAGACTGCTGTAGCTTCATTTCCCGTGTAACAGGCATGATATAAAGAGTGTGATCGGAGAGTATTTGTGTTCTTCTGCGGCGGGTATTGTAAAATTTTGCTCCGACCGCATGGACGGTTCCCACGAGCTTGTCATTCATGACGATATGAATGACACTGCATTGCAATCTTCTAGGCACTGAAACCGGTTTTGTAACTCGAGCTGAAAGGTTGTCAGATAGTATCATAACTACTGAGACATTCTTTACACTGTTAAAAAAAGTAACGTAAGTGGTGACGTAGGGCCTGAGAGGCCTCAGTGAAACATTCAATCCACATAACTCACCGAATTCGCTCCCACCGACACTTTATCCCAGTCCACGGCGTGCACGCACGCAACTAAACTTGAAGCTGCTGAGACGCACAAAGCCGGAACGCGCGGGAAAAGGGGTGGCACAACGTTTCGTTAATGCTGTCGGGCCTGTGAGGCCCAACGTCACCAGTTAAAGGTTAAAACAAGTGATAAGTTTAAAATTTTGTACCAACGACTTTAATATGAATATATAATTTATTGTTGGTATTTTAAAACCCCTCGACCGATTTGGAAAAATTTAAATGGGAAGGAATATCATTTGAAACAAAAAATAATTTTCCATATCGGTTCAGTTTCTTTGAGTAATCGGTGAACATACATAAAATAACATTCCGACGAATTGACAACCTCCTTCTTTTTTGAAGTCGTTTGATGAGTTCACATTTTATAAATTAGCCATACGTTTTTAAGTCTATCTAATAATCTAGTCTAAATAACCGCGCAAATGTTCGAGGTATTAATACAAAATTATTTCACGTAATTAAAAATCTTGCATCGCCAATAATGTTCCTCTCATTAGATTCATTTTCCACTACGCATAATATACTGCATGCGGGTGGACAAAGGAATCCTTGGATGTCAGCCAGTGAATATATTATCCGAGGAACAAAGAACTATCTATTGAAATAATCACGCATCTGCATTATATTTAAGTACCTACGTAAAAACCTTTGAAAGAATGGTGATAACACATAAAAGAAAAGATGACAGCTATATTTTCTCGCATATGAGTGTAAAATTTAAAATTGAACTACGACAGGTCTAAGTAATGCAAACAAAATAACATATAAAAATGTTTATTTATTGATTAATATTTTCTTTTTGGATTCGAATCACTGTTGGAGGCAAAATATCAAAAGGTTTTACGGGTCTGGCTATGTTGCGATTCTCCACGTGTCTCTGTACGATGGTTTCGAGTTTCTTTAATGAAAAGTAAACTGAGAAATTACTCTTTAGAGAACCCAATTATGCCGAGTAAAACGACCAATATAACATCGACTTAATATAACAACTAGTTTCTATACTTTATGTGAAATTATTAAACAAGGGACTTCATCGTTATCATCATCATCATCATCATTACAGCCTTTCATAATTCCACTGTTGAACATAGGCCTCCCCCAAGGAATGCCACAAAGCACGGTTCTGAACCACCTGCATCCATCGACTTCCTGCAAGTCTTACCAGGTCGTCACTCCATCTAGTGAGGGGACGCCCTACACTGCGCCTGCCGGTACGAGGCTAACACTCGAGAACCTTTCTTCCCCATCGGTTGTCGGTTCTTCGAGCTATATGGCCGGCCCATTGCCAATTCAGCTTACTAATCCATTGGGTTATGTCGGTTACTCTGGTTATACTGCTGATATCCTCGTTTTTAAGCCTATCACGCAGAGAAACCGCGAGCATAGCGCTCTCCATAGCTTGCTGAGCGAGGTTGAGCTTCCTCATACAGCCAGCAGTGAAGGACTAGGTCTCAAATTCATAGGTCATCACTGGCAAGTGGCAACACGCACTGGTTGAACAATCTTGTTTTGAGGTTTTGAGGTATGCCTGACGAGAAAATGTGTCGTAATCTCCCGCACGATGCGCAGCTGAGTTGAATCCGTCGATTGACCTCTCGGTCGAAGTTGGACTTACCTAGTCAGACTATTTGTCCCAGGTAAACATACTCGTCAACAACTTCGAGCTTAGTGCTCCCAACAACTACCGGCATAGGTGTGACATAGACAATGGACTTATGATGTACTAAATATATCTACACAAAAATAAAAAGGATAGGCCATACTTTTTAACCGGACTTCAAAAAGGAGAAGATACTTAATTCGACTGTATGTTATTTTTATGTGTTACTGTTACCTCATTACTTTTTTCAAGGTGAATCGATTTCGAGGATTCTCTTTTTATTTAAAAGCTGATGCTTCTCATGTGGTCCCATATAAATTTGATCCAGCTCTGACCAGTACTTTTTTAGTTATCCTTTATAATTTATATTGAAGTCGGTAGTACAAAATTTTTAATTTTACAACTTGTTTCAATATTACAATTTTTAGTGTCCCATGTTGGCCTAGAACTTATCTGTCCTAAGTTTAAGTGACAATTACAACAAAACAAAGCAATATGCCAACTGTAACTTGCCTTGCTTGTCGCAAAAGGCGACTAATGGGACATTGGGTTTGAGATTATGTAGGCGAGGGGTGACACTTCTTTCACAATTTTCCATCTATACTTACCCATATTTTCTACCGACTTCAAAGGGGAGAAGGTACTCAATTCGACTGTATGTTCTTTTTTATGTGTGTTACCTCATAACTTTTTTCTACGTGAACCGAATTCGATGTTTTTTTTTATTTGAAAGCTGGTGCTTCTCATGTCGTCCTATATAAATTTGATCAAGGTTTGACCAATTGTTTTTGAGTTACCTTAATAATATATATATTGAAGTCGGTTGTACAAAATTTTTAATTTTAAATTATTTTTCAGCTAAACGTGGTCCGAGTAGCTCGCTGCTCTTTAGACTCTGCCTACTCCCTCGGAGATTACAGTCGTGACGTAAATGTATGTAATTTTTAGTGTCCCGTGCGAAAAAGAACAGCGGCCGTCTATGTGTTATGTTTTATAATAGATTTTTCGTCTTAATTGACATGGATGTTTTGACATGAACTTTAGCTTAATTAAAATCCCTTTGAAATTACTGGTTTATTTGACTTTATAATTAATTTTAATTTCATATAACATTTTTAGATAATTACTTAAAATGCTGTCCCCACCGTAACCGCATTGGCGAGGAAAATTAAAAAAAAATATGATAATAGGTACAAATAAAAGAAAAAATTTTTTTTGGGAAGAAATAAATTACTGTCTCTTAACTCAATCATCAAAAGCAGCAGAACGAATTAAAATTATAGGGCTTAAAAATATTCTAGCGTGATCAATTGCTTGGAACCATCTAATCATTCAAATTAGATGGCACAGAATTCTTATAAATGTGCAACTATAGCTTTGTCAAATTTATTTTAAAATTGCCCGATTTGTTTTGAACGTGACATGGCAATGCCAACTATGGCAATAATCTAATAATCTATGACTTCTGATAGGCTGTAATAAATAAATTATTTAATAAAAAACAAAACACCCGAATGTAATGCTCTATTATCTAACATAATAAAATTATTTAAAATTAAAAATTCTGTACAACCGACTTCAATATAAATTATTAAGAACAACTCAAAAATTGTTAGTCAGACCTTGATCAAATTTATATGGGACCACATGAGAAGCACGAGCTTCTAAAAAAAAAATAATCATCGAAATCGCTGGACTTCAAGGGGCCGATGAAAAAGTAAAAAAGAAAAGCAAACTTTTTTTTTTATTAGATAAGGGTGACAAGCGAGCACAGAGTCCACCTGATGGTAAGTGGTTGCTGCGGCCCATAAACATCTACATCTATCCTCTATTACAAATCAAAATGTAGATGCGTTGTCACCCGTGAGGACTAAGATGGAATGCCTCATTTCCAGTAAAAAGGGCCTCCAGCCACCTGCACTCACCAAGCGAAACGCAGAGGTAAATCTCTACTTCACGCTGGTTTTCTGTGAGGTCGTGGTACCACCCCGGTTCGAGCCGGCCCATCCGTGCGACAGCAAAAGCTGCCGCGTGGCTCTACCACTGTTTATAAACTAGGTTAAATGATACAACCATGCGGACTTAAATTCACTTGGTCAGTGGAACGCGATACACGTGAAACTAGTCCGCGAATACATATTATTAGAGACCTTGTTTAATGCAAGATTTCTCCGATGCTTCATCCTAATATAGATCCGGTACATAAATATTGTAATTAGGAGGTCAGTCGCGTTTTCACCAGGACTTTTGAAATCACTGAACTCGTTGAGAAAGGCAACCAGTGTGCATCTTGTGTACCATTAATAGCAATACACTGTTTTATTTTTTTTTAAATTAAAGTAGCCCTATAAATGTACTAATGTTGGGTCTCACATCTCCTCTTTATTGAGAAAGTAAAGTGAAACAAATCCGTTTGAGTTTAAAGATTCCTCTCCATTCCAATTTCCAATAAGGATGAGTAAATAGCAATACAAAGAAGTTGTCGTGATAGCCGATAGACCGAGTGTCGAAGAAATGAAATAAAACAGTCTCGTCGTGTGTGTACTTACTAGATTATCCCTCATATTTAGGTAGGTACATATAATTTAAGGTTATATGTAAAAATGTTACATCATACATGCCTCTCCTATAGATTGCCTCATAGGGGGGATATTTGCCATGGTTGCCTCGCTTGGCAAGCGGGCTCGCAACCGCAGTTTTTTTATTTTTAATCGTTATTAGGAAGACCCTGCTGCCCATCTCCTGATTTGTTTCCCTCTGTTGTGTTTTACGAACCAGGATGACATGGGGTAGTGCATATTCTTCCAACGCCCCTACACGGTAAGCTATATTACCTAATGGTATGATATACTATATATACGATGTCTTTTCATCCTAGTATAATGTGGGTGTCAGACAAGTTTTTTTTTTATATAGGATAAGGGTGACATACGAGCACACAGTCCACCTGATGGTAAGTGGTTTCTGTGGACCATAGACATCTACATCTATCCTAGATTACGAATCAAAATGCAGATGCGTTGTCACCCGTGAGGACTATGATGGAATGCCTCGTTTCCAGTAAAAAGGGTCTCCGGTTCTCTACACTCACCATACGAAACACAGCACCGTTAAGTTGCTATTCTACGCTGGTATTCATCTTCGGCTGCATTATCCACCATTGGGTAGGATAGTAGTCAATTACTGGCTTTAACAACAACAACAACAACAACACAAACACTCACGCCTGTCACCCAGAGGGGTAGGCAGAGACTACGGACTTCCATTTGGCTATAATAGTTAGAAAAACTTTAAGGCTTAAGGAATGATCAACAACGCGAAATTTGTAAGCTGCTGTAAGCAAGCCTCAACACCAAAGAGTTAATAATTAGTTAGAGTTTCGTCTGGCAAACAAAGTGAGTGTCTTGTTTAAACGACATTGAATTCTGTTCAATAATTATTTATCGGCTTGTAGAAGTCAACAGCTGGACATGGGCTTCTCCTGTAGTATTTGTAGTAGCAGAGATGCCTCAATCGGCAAGTTTGGCAGACGGATTGACAATTTCTTCTCCTTTCTTCGTCTTACACCTTTGACGCTAGATGGGTGATCAATTAACCTACAGTACCAACATAATTTAAAATTAAAAATGTTGTACAGCCGACTTCAATATAAGTTATTAAGAATAACTCAAATAACTCAAAAACTATTGGTCTGACCTTGATCAAATTCATATGGGACCACACGAGAAGTATCAGCTTTCATATAAAAAAAGAATCATTGAAATCGGTCCACCCAGTAAAAAGTTATGAGGTAACACACATTTAAAAAAACATACGCGTCGAATTGAGTACCGTCTCCTTTTTGGAAGTCGGCAGAAAATATAGTTTTAGCAAATATTTAATATCAATAATACTTAAAACATTAAAGTATAAAACTAGATTTTTTTTCTGTTGCGGCTCTACTCATAGCTCATACCACACAACCAAAGGTTACTTGGCAGAGAATGTCTTTTCAGCATTAAGTTCGCCTTTGTACCAAATTGTTTGAGTGAAATAAAGAATTTTCTATCTATCTATCTATAAATGTGCGTCAAGAGCTTAACTTTTATAATATTATTTACAAATTTTAACCTCGAGCATGTTAAAAGCGAGGTTATTGCTCTACCAACGATCTAAGAACACTTTTTATTTCTCAGACATACAGGAGCCAATCATATGCACTAATGGAAAGTCGCCACTTAAAATTGCAAATAACAATTTCAATTTCAATGGTGAAAAACATTAAGGGCGAACGCTTTATTCTTGTGTTATTACGATTTTACGATTCTGAAGTCATTTTCATACTCTTTGGTAATTTTAACATTTGATTGTAATCAAAAATTTAAATGAAAAAAGTTACCCCTAGAATAGAGGTTGGAAAGTTGGTAATTACAACCGTTATTAAATCATTGTAACTTCCTTGCTTGTGCTAGGTGGTATGAAATAAATTTAAGACGCTTGGAATTTTTTAAACCGTTCTTTTATTTTAAACCTTCATTTACAGTCGTTTAAAGAATGTGTAATTGTAAAACATGTTGCGGATTCTGTTCCCAGATTGTCGAAATTTGTATTATATGTGTTGTGAAATTGGTCCAGTATAATTAATCATCACATTGGAATAAAATAAACAATGAGATTGTTTTAAATGTTCATTTGAAAATCACTGGAGCACGAACTGTCGCTTCCGATTCAACGAAGTCAATTGATTCACTTTCAATAATTAAAATTTCATTTCCCCTGTTATAAATTTAATAAAATGAAACATAAAAAATATTGTAATATTTTTATTTACCCAGTTATGACCATACAAGAATCGTTGAAGCTAAGATTAACGTATGACTTTTGTTTATTTCAATAATAAATCGTTTTAATATAATGATTGTTTAAAAACTAATCGCTGTAGGTGATCGTGATTTGATTTGATTTCTGAACGACTTGACCGATTGATGTTACGAGTACATTCACAAAATATTCCCTCACTGAACGCGTCGAAATGCAGTCGCAAGAGCAATAGTTAGGAAATATTTTCATAAAGTAATACGTAAAAGTTTTATCGTTTTAGTAGCTATTTCGTTTTTAGTAGTTTAGAATGGTAGAAAGTTCTATACGTTGTAGAGTCATGTTAGTAGTATAGTTGTAGCACGAATGGGTCGGCTCGACTGGGGAAGGACCACGCTCTCACAGAATTCCAGCGTAAAATAGCAGCTTAACACTGCTGTGTTTTGTATGGTGAGTGTAGAGCACCGGAGACACTTTTCACTGGAAAAGAGGCATTGCATCTCAGTCCTCACGGGTGACTACGCATGTGCATTTTGATTCTTTATTGAGGATAGATGTAGATGTCTATTGGTTACAGCAACCACTTACCATCAAGTGGACTGTGTGCTCGTTTGTCACCCTATCCTATATAAAAAAAGTTAGGGGATCCATCCCGCACGGAACAAGTATTTGTATGGCCTACAAATAATTGTTCCGGATCTGGATTTTTGTCCTCGTGCAATTTATGTTTGTAAACTGCCTCCACGACATAGGAGAAAATCTTAGTGTGAGGGTAACGTTATTTTAAAAAATATGGTGTTTTTGCCATCGTATCCACCCACGCTTGGGAGTCGATGTGAAATTGAACTTAATTGGCTGAAACTGTAACTGAAAGTAAATGGCACTTCATAGACGAATTGTTTTGTCAAAATGATGATTTTTAGCTATTCTAGCATCCGATAGATCTACACTATATTAAGTCGGTTTAGTTCCAAGAAAGAAAATCACAAAATCCGGACCCGATACATTTTAAAAAGTCCGGAGTGAATTCGGAGTAAAGAATGGCGCCACCGAAAGGGCAAAACAACGAATGCCTGGCGAGATAGTTTATAATATTATAATAAATTCCATATAAATCGCATAAATTTAGTAATTTATTTTGGATTATGATAAATGTGAGTCATTTGTTAAGAATAGAAGAGATAATTCAGGGACTAAAATGAACATGAGGCGGAGTAAGTGACTGAAAGGTCGATTTTGAAGAAAACAAATTATTTAGTCCGACATCGAATACGACCATTTCGCAAAAACCAATAATCACGTAACACAAATACATCCATTATTAGAAATCAATCGATGGTATAGTCTTTTTATTGTATAGTCTTTCAAAGAAACATTTTTAGTCGACTTCAAAAAGAGGAGCTTCACAATTCGTATGTTTTTTTTTATACGTAATTTTTGCGATATCTTCGTCAAGGTTCTTCTTTTCTACCGACTTCAAAAAGGAGACGGTGCTCAATTCGACCGTATGTTCTTTTTTCGTTTTTATGTGTGTTACCTCATAACTTTTTTCTAATTGAACCGATTTCGATGATTCTTGTTTTATTTGATAGCTGGTGCTTCTCATGTGGTCCCATATAAATTTGATCAAGGTTTGACCAATAGTTTTTGATTTATTCTTAATAATTTATATTGAAGTCGGTTGTACAAAATTTTGAATTTAATTTTGAATTTAAATTATTATAATTCCAGGGGAGGTCGAATATAAATTTGGACAAAAACTTCTACTCCTTATGGTGGCAAAACAGTAACTTCTTTTTAGTTCTTTAAAGACAGCTTTTACTTTTTGTAAAAGTTATACATAATTATTGACACAAATAAATTGCTTAATATATCTTTGCGCCATGTCCTCTGCAAGTATATTTATATAGGTAGTCCTAGATTATTTTGTCGTTTATAACATCTTTAAAACCATCTTATATGCGAATAAATAAGTACAAATTGACACTTTTTGTTTAATGGCGTGGAACGAGCGTTGGCATAGCTAATGGTTTTTATTCGATGGAGCAACGGGCAGGTGTAATTAAAAGTTAAAGAACAATAGGTGGGAAACCTGATACAAAAACGAAACTTGTTATTTGTTCTAATTATTTTATCGTAAACACCAACAGCATCATTATCTGTAATAATAGATTTCATTAAAGTATATCTAATTTACATAAAATTATAATGTGTTATGTTTACTACCTTAGTTTTTTTTATAAATGCGTGAGTGTCGTGGAACACTCGGTTGGAACGAAGTTCCTTGCGTAGTATATTATTATTGACTAGCTGTTCCCGCGACTTCGCCCGCGTGTAATTTAGGGTTTTAATTATATTGCTCAGAACCCTAATTCGTTTTCTCAAATATAAGTAGCCTAAGTTACTCCTTAGAACATCAGCTATCTGCCAGTGAAAGTCCCGTCAAATCGGCTCAGCTGTTTCGGAGATTAGCCGGAACAAACAGACAGACAGACAGACAAAAATTTTAAAAATTGTGTTTTTATTATAAGTCCCGTGTATACATTCATATGCATATAGTAAAAAGTTGTTATTTTAACATTACAAACAGACACTTCAATTTTATTTATTTGTATCTATAGATAAACGTAGATATTACATTATTGATTAACAAATACAAATAAATGAATTACTAGCGTCTCTTAAAATGAAGCGTCATTTGAAATAAAATAATATTTCTTTCATGGCAAGATAATAAAAAGTGCGAGGGAGATGGATATTATTCCATCTCACTTCCTTATTTCGCCGCCAAGGCTGTTTACACTATGACAAAACGGATAGTGACGAAAAATCGCCTAGCTTCCATCCGTACCGTCCGATAAAGAACTTCATTCTAAAAAAAAAAACTTTAAATTTCATACACTCCTATTTCTCGCATTATATTGCCAAGAACGCTGGCTGTGTCGCAGCTGCACAGAAAAGAACCAGCATTCTTATCACCAGCGGGAACCACAAGTCGCGGATATGGTCCCTTTAGAAAATTTTTGTATTAAATAATGATGTTAAAGTGTTTACCCATCAAAAATAGACCATGATCAATATTGCTTAAGTCCTAAAAACGAGCGTCAATGCTCAATACTCAAAAGTACTACAGCACAAATGGAAAGCGGTTTAATCTAGGTTTAGTCTGCTCACTAAGATAGTGTCGGTACACCCGGAAGCCTACTTTTTATTTTGATTTTATTTTATTATTTTTACTCTGTTTGTTAAATAAATGTTATTCTGTTCTAAGAATAAAATAGTATACTATTTTATTAAAGTGTTTATTGTAATAAAATACGAATATAAATAATAAACACAAGTTAACAACACAACACAAACACCAGTAAAGAACCTTTCACTGTGGTTTCACTACGGCGCTTAGTTTTAAAATGCCAAATTTTCCCGCGGGTGTACGCCGGACGTGGTTACTTTTGATGTCGCCGCGGCGCCTTTGACAAGATGCGGCACGTGCCAAGCCGGCGCGACAGAAAGGAGGTTGTCCGTATTTAAGCTAACAGACTGTATATAATGTTTATAACAACTCAATGCTGCTGTATTTCATATGGTGAGTGTAGAAAACCGGAGACACCTTTTACTAGAAACGAGGCATTCCATCTTAGTCCTCAGGGGTGATCTGCATTTTGTTTCTTAATCGAGGATAGATGTAGATGTCTATGGGCCGAAGCATCCACTTGCCATCGGACGGACAGTGTGCACGTTTGTTACACATATTCTATAAAAAAAATATTGTCGTGCGAAAACACATTTTTATTTGTAATTTTTCGGACAATTTTTATTCTTTCAATTTTTAATATTCAAGGCTTATCTGTGGAGTGAAATTTTAATATTATGTACCTACTTCGAGCCTTTATGTTCGCTCCGTGATAAAGGCCGTATTTCGGAGGATTATAATTTTAGAGAAGTTTGGTTTGAATGATCCCGGTCGGCTTCTCGACGAGTTTTAATCAACACATCCAGTTTTCCAATTTGTGAACCAACGCTTACACTTTCGAATGAGATATTTATATGCTTTCGTATTTATCATGCTTGCTACTCAAAAATAAGAAGATAATTGTATCTATCCTACCAATTTCCAACTGTCATCATTTTGTTTTTATATATATATATTTTTTTTAATACATGTATATAATTTTTATTCTTTTACTTATTTGTCTAATTTATGTACACCTTCCCTATTCACAATTCGTTATAAACAACAGTTATTTGCGCAAAAAGGTTGTCTGGAAACTTATAAAAAGCTACAGATATGGTGTCATGAACGAAAGCCAAAATAGAATAACTTCAAGCTATGAGATATATTTATGTTTGAGAGTAGCTGTATGAACGTAACCAATTAATGTTTTATTTTATTTTATGTATTTGTTGTTATATATATTATATATATAGGTAAATTTTTTCCATAAAACTTTAACTATGCCAAATTTCATAGTACTCTGTGCGCGCTATTTTTATCTTCACGTAATTATATATATATATATATATATATATATATATATATATATATATATATATATATATATACATACGCTCCTGACTATCTCTTGATTTGTTTATCTCTGGCGCCTCTTACGGCACCGGCGGGGTGATATGGAGTAGTGGATATTCCTACACCGTCACTACACGGTATATCCTCCCTAGCGAGGGAGACCCATGCCTTGCTTAATTTTGATCATATTTTTTTTATAAAACTGTTATTTCCAAAATACCTTTTTGAAAAATGATATCAATACAAAAAATGGTAAAATAACCCCTAAAATTACTGTATAACTTAACAACGAACGTTAAAATAATTAATAAAAATAACGTAGCATATTATATGAATAGATAATTTTTGATTGCTGTTTTTTCGTTTCAATTACTCAACTTAATTACTTAACTTAATAATTAATTACTTTAAAATTTATATATTTTTAAGTAATTGAATATTCTATGCATTCTAATACGTAATTTACAAATGGTGTCATTGCACTTCTCTTTCTTTTCTATGCAATCCGACAGTATACAAATCACTAGCTGTTGTCAGCGTCATAATGAATAGTTGTGAAACTCGAAGCCACCGGCAGTAATATGAGAGACATATAATTAGTACCTAGTGATTTGTACATACAGGGCGAAAATATTATTAACATTAATGAATAATGACGTTAAAGTGAAACTCGAATGATCCGGCAATATTATGAGAAACTTATGATCAGTAGTGATCTTTTTTCTTTTTTTATAGAATAAGGGTGACAAACAAGCACACAGTCCACTTCATGTTAGAGGACGCTACATCTATCCTCGATTAACAATCAAAATGTCTTCGTGTCTTCGGTTCTCTACACTCACCATACGAAACACAGCAGCATTGAGTTGCTATTTTACGATGGTATTCTGTGAGAGCGTGGTCTTTCCCCGGTCGAGCCGACCCACTCGTACTACAACCATAATATAGCTGCAACATGGCTTTACCAAATGATCTGTATATAGGTTGATAATAATAATAACAATTTACAAATTTTACGCGGTATAGTCACGGCCACGCTGCAACTGTATTCATGGTTGCTGTACGAATGGGTCGAGACCAACCATGCTGCTATTTTCGTTTGATGAATGACGAGAAACGACGAGCCTTTTTACTGATAAGGAGGCATTCTATAGACTTTGTCCTCGGAAGTGACAACAAATCTGCATTTTAATTAATAATCAAAGATGTAGGTATCTGATAGCCACAGCATCCACTTACCATTTGGAATAAGTGTCCGTTTGTCATCAAATATCTGAATTAATATAAAGTATTATAAACTATGTACTAAAGTTTCTTTCAAATAATAAAAACGACTGGGACAAAGCCGCGTGCAATGCTTAAGTTTTGAAAGTAGCAGAGAAATGTATTCACGAGACAAACTAAAAGCGACTCTTGTTCGCAGAAATACCTTAGAATTACCACGGTGAAACGGGAAATTTACGAGAAAGTATTAAATTGTCACACGAATATAGAATTTTGTGCCCTATCAGCTTTCAAATCAGGTTGAAATTTGCGTGCATTTACAGGAAACATTACAAGTGCATTCGATTTTTTTTTTACTTATTTGCTTTAGATAATTCGTTTTAATATCCTCGTAATATGAGGGTACTGACGAGTATTTAAAACATTCATTAAGTATGGAGAAAAGAAATAAATTTAAGGAAAGAAACATAAAAGATAAGATAGAAGATAGAAGAAAAATAAAGTGCTGTTTTGTGATTACCTTATCGAAGCTATTTCAAAGTTGAAGACTGCATCTAAACATTCCCTTTGCCACTACTTAATGATAAATAATGTCTTAGCCGTCGTAATCGTAAACGAAAAGAAGACGCTAATAACACATCTTTTCTAATATATTAATGTTTTAAACATCTTAATTTTTGTCGTAAAAATACCAAATTAAACCCTTTGTATAAATTAAAGGTAAACCACTTGAGAGAAACACGTGACAGAATACAATTTAAGCTCAAACGTTAAACAAAGGTGATACAAGGCTCCGCAACAATATCGCAAAGTTTACAAGCGACCTTCGCCATACGAGTTCTACTTGATTGAAACCTTAAGAGTTACTATGTAAATGGAAAATATGAACATATTTTTCCATTGGTAATACAGATTATTAAATTTTCAAAAGTGATAAAATTATCTCCAAAATATAAGTCTTAAGATTATACACCACCACAGTACACACTTCACACGTGGTAGAGCCATGCTGCAGCTATATTAGTAGTATAGTTGCAGCACAAATGGGTGGACTCAACCGGGGACCACGCTCTCACAGAATACCAGCGTAAAATAGCAGCTTAATGCTGCTATGTTTCGTGTGGTGAGTGTAGAGACCTGGCGACCCTTTTTACTGGAAACGAGGCATCCATTCCATCTTAATCCTCACGGGTGACAACGCATCTGTATTTTAATTCGTAATCGAGGATAGATGTAGATGTCTATAGGCCGCAGCAACCACTTACCATCAGGTGGACACTGTCCTCGTTTGTCACCGTATCCAATAAAAAAATGGTTGTACATTAGGTGGCAGGACTCCTTTTCCGCCTTTGTAATATCGCCAAATAGCAGTGCTTGTACTGCTATGTCCCTGTCAAAAGGGCAAAAGGTATAGCGAGCCAGGACAATGACAGGCTGTGAGGCATTCCATCTTAGTCCTCATACGTAACAACACAACTGTAGCCTTTTTTTGCTTGCCGTCGTGTTGCAGGTCCACGGAAAGCTGCAGCCACTAACCAACAGGTCGACTGAAAGTTCGTATGTCACATGTTTTATAAAAAATACAGGACTTAAATAATATCACAGCAGAATCGAGTACTGAGTACCAGATGGCAGTTACGGTACAATGATAGTAAGGAATATCCAACATCCTTAAATAACACATAACACATCATAAATATTTCGTTTATATAACACGTCAAGAGCACCGATTTAAATCATGCCAGCTTTGTTCACTCGGTCTAATCTAATCCGATGAAACAAAAGAAATCTCGTGTTTTTTTTCTTTTGTGCGTTGGTAAAATTAATGGAATGTCTCGTTTTTCTTTTCGTGTTAAAAGACGTTGATATGCATTGTATTATCTCTTTAATACAAAAATTTTACCTACGGGAAATAAATAAAACAAAAAATAATACACAAAGGTTTATTGAAAGATTGAGCGCTTTGTATTGACTGCATTTTTTTTATATGAGAGGGGGCAAACGAGCATACGACTCACCCGATGGTAAGTGACTACCGCCGCCCATGAACAACTGCAACACCTGGGGAATTGCAGATGCGTTGCCGGCCCTTTAGAAAGACTCTAGGATCTTTGTAATAAATGATACAAAATAAATTACAAATTGTAATTTACAGAAATGACAAAATAAATCATTTACTTCATTTTTTAGAAATACTCAAGGTGTTGTAGCTTGATTAATATTTCAAGTATATGTTGTATGAATTGATATAACATAGAAGCTTATTATGTTTAAAAATGGAAATGGACCCGAGAGAATAATATAGGCCCTACTTTATTAAAATCATTAGTATCAGTAGATATTTTTGCAAATCATGGAATCCTTTTGTTCTATAATCGGAACAAGGAATAAATATCTTCCAATATGAGAGAGAATTTTATATTTTAAAGACAACATTCTTCTAACTAATATAATCTATATATTTCGATGGACTGCCTACAAGAACTAACCGACCGGTATCCGTAACTGGCTG
The DNA here is from genome assembly GCA_963668995.1 of Parnassius mnemosyne. Taxonomy (NCBI): domain Eukaryota; kingdom Metazoa; phylum Arthropoda; class Insecta; order Lepidoptera; family Papilionidae; genus Parnassius; species Parnassius mnemosyne. The sequence goes on from CAVLGL010000057.1 coordinate 13,757,902, forward strand.
ACGTTTCCAGACCACCAGTGAACAGTTATCCTTTATAGGTAGAGCTTGCTTTGATTGGTTGTTACTAACAGGAAATTGTTAGCAACGTGCAATAGCCTGCTTACAAATTGTCGACACAAGCGACCCTCTCCTGATTGTGTTTCAGAATAACGGCTTAAACGGGTTAGATAGCTTTGATGTAGGTACTCGAGTGTGCAACAAAATGAACATTTTACATTGCTTTCGAGAGACTCAATCTCTACATAGTATAAAACAAAGTCGCTACCCGCCGTCTGTACGCTTAGATCTTTTAATCTACGAACAATTTCATTGATTTCAGCGGTGAGTTACTCGCGTATTGTGAAATTACTGAGCTACCTCGTTTCTTGACCAAGACATTTTAAGCATAATAAGGATAAAGAAAACGGTAAAGATTTTTATTTTTCGAGAAAATTAGCTTCTATTTTTTTTTATTGCCGACTTTATTTTTAAAAGTAGCTAATATATATATATATATATATATATATATATATATATATATATATATATATATATATATATATATATATATATATATTATAGTCAATGATACGTATACATTTATAAGAATTGATTTATGAAGCCAATATTGAGGTAATATTAAAAAAAATTAAAATTATTTATACTATACTACACTAAAATGTATTGCTTTTAAGTGAAAAAATCACACAAAATTGTATATACATATTATATATAAATGCTTAAAATGTAAATAATATTATTAATAAACATTTTTAACATTTTCTTCTGCCAAACTGCAATACAGTTTATCGGCAGTAGTTCTCGTCTTATCTGCTTATGTTTATGTAATATTCTATTTATATTACATATCTGTTTTATTATTCTATTTATACATATTTAGTTAAAAGTTTGTTATGTAGTTTACATCAGCCATTAGCCATCATAGTGTACTTATTAATTATCAGCATAATTACACATAGATATAATATAATATACATATATGTGTAATTATGTTTATAATATGTACCTTAGTACGTATTAGTGGTTTTGGTAATATTATGTAGACATAGATATTTTTAACTTAGCTATTTGCAATTTGCACCCATAATATCTTCTCTCTCTCTGAGCCTGGAGGTAGGCTGACAGAGAATGTCCTGTTGCATTAAGTCCGCCTTTTTAAACTTGATGTGCAAATAAAGCATAAATAAATAAATAAAATATCGTATTTTGATACTTGTGATGTGTCATCATATTTTGTAAATCATGTACAGGAGATTATTATTAGTTAAAACCAGCGATGTTTCACAAAGTTGGAATAATTTTCAATCGTACCCCAGGCAACTGGCATAACCACACTGATGAGGGGCGGTCACGCAAACACCGCCTTTTCCATCTAATCCCATCAAGTTCGCCTTTTCGCCCGGTAATGTGTTCCGTTGCCATTACAGTCATTATTTACGAGGATGGATGAGCTTGAACAACGCTGTATGTAAAACAGTAATCCCAAGGCTACATTTGCGAGTCAACATAACTAGAAGTTATGTTGTCTCGCAAATGTAATACGCCTTACAATTTGTGAAAATACGCTTTTTAATTTTCTATACAAAGTATTGACATCTTTCATTCATCCTATCAAAAGTTCACTGCTAAGTATAGGTTACAGATGGGATTTTGTGATGGTTGCCATGTTTGATAAGCGGGTTGGCAGCTGCAGTTTTTATTATTTTCAGTTGCTATCAGAAAAATGCAGATGCCCACCTCCTATTTTAATATTCCTCTATCGCCTCTTAAAACACCCACGGGATTAATATATGGTAGTAGATGTTATATGATTTTTTTATTATTTATCAGTTAATTTACTTGTTTTCCTCTTCCGCACGTGTCCTTAGAAGTATTTTTTTAATTCTAAAAACTTTTTTATAATATGATAACCTTAGTGTATACATGTATTGAGGTAAATGAGGAACATTGCATAGTCACAAATTAATAAGGCGGACTTCACTTGTGCTTGGAAGTTTTTTTTTAATTCTACAAACGTAATTATAATATAATAACCTTAGAGTATACATAAGCAAGTTAGTATACTCTTAGATAATAACATATTTGAGTAGAGGTTAGGCACAGGGGCTAAGATTGCCATAAATCTCAATATTTCATGGTACGCGAGCAACCTGAGCAGGGATCGGCATCACTTATGTTTTTTTTATAGGATAAGGGTGACAAACAAGCACACAGTCAACCAGATGGTAAGTGGTTGCTGCGGCCCATAGACATCTACATCTATCCTCTATTACAAATCAAAATGTAGATGCGTTGCCACCCGCGAGGACTAAGATGGAATGCCTCATTTCCAGTAAAAAGGGCCTCTGGCCACTCACACTCACCAAGCGAAACGCAGAGGTAAATCTCTACTTCACGCTGGTTTTCTGTAAGGTCGTGGTACCACCCCGGTTTGAGCCGGCCCATCCGTGCACAGGAAAAGCTGCCGCGTGGCTCTACCACTGTTAAGTATGTAATTATTAATTGCAATTTTAAGTATCAATTTACCACGTGCTAGACGGTGGAGGAAAACATCGTGAGGGAAACTGCATGTGTGGGGAATAAAATATTGGTAGACATGTGAAGTCGCACTCGCACTGGAGCAACACGGCGGACTACTCGCTCCATAACCCTTTTTCAAATGAAGAAAGACCTGTGCCTAGTAGTGGTACGTATGTCGCAGGTTTATGACATAAATTATTGCAAAACCAAAGGCTTTTGATCGAGAACCGGAAGATGACAAAATTACTACTTTATGTTATCAGTAGCTGTTCCCCGCGACTTCGCTCGCGTGTAATTTAGGGTTTTAATTGTTTTGCGCGTAAACCTAATTCTTTTTTTAAAATAAAAGTGTACCTAAGTTTTTCCTTGTGATATCAGCTATCTGCTAGTGAAAATTCCGTCAAAGTGGAATAAACAGACAAACAAACAAAATAAAAAATTGTATTTTTGTTATAAGTAGGTACCGTTTATGCTTTCATATGCATTTAGTAAAAAGCTGTCATTTTGACATAACAAACAGACACTTCAATTTTATTTATTTGTATTGTATAGATGTATTGATAAACCTGAGAAAATCCAGTTATTAGATCAAAGACCTAGACTAATTTAGTTTTATGATAGAATCAATGTCGGTTGCTAATTATTCTTTAAATAAATAAAACAATTAGATAATCTAACCTAACCTAACTTAACCTAATCTTAAATTTTATCAGAAATCTAAACAAGTTTGATGTTTGATCAAAAAACAGGATTTTGTCAGGTTAATGATGTGATTAAGTAATAATTTTTTCTTCTTCCGGTTCTTGATTAAAAACCTTGACTTACTAAATCTGATTTTACCATTAGCCTGCGACACGCATACAATTTAACGTAATAAAACCTCTTTAACTCGTACACAATATTTATCAAATTATGATGTAAATAATTATTGTTAATCGAGCAACGTTTACGGACAGTTATACTAATTACAGATACCGGTAATAAAGAAACAGTTGTACAATTTTTGACGGCATCGCGATGTGGTACCACGAAATGATCCACAGTAATGGGGCGCTTTACGAGGCTATTTAAAATGATGAAGTAATCGTGTAAACTATTTTACTTATAAAAGAGATAATAAATTTTTCAAAAATTCACAATATTCCAGTTGTTGACCAGTTGTGCTCATTACTGGTAATATCTTACAGGGTTACTATAAAACTTAAAATAAAAAAAATATAGCATATCTTAGGTCTAGGTCTTTGATAAACTTAATAACACCATACATCCTATCCAGGCGAAACCGGGGCGGGTCGCTAGTGGTTTAATAAAATTTACCATAACGTTATTTTTAAATATCTCGAGATTTTAGCACTTGATAACCCGACTCTATTTAAGGTAGTTTTTGTTTCGTGGATTGAGGCAACACAATTGTGTTTTCATAAATAAATTTATGGTTTAATAAATAACACGGCCAGGATTGGTACGGCATGAAATCCTTGCATGTGTAACGAGCTTCATGGACCTGTAAAGGTCATTTTGCGTCGTTTGGAAATGCTTATCAGCGTAAACTTGACCTTCCATAAATCACCGTGGCCAGTTCTTTGTGTCGGGTCGGTTCTGCGTATTTTCAGAGCTTAGATTAGGTTTATAAATTCATATTTATAGCGAATCACATATTATATAAGTTTGTTTAAGCCTTTGAAAGGTGACTACATATTTGTGTAATTTGTAAAGACTATCAGTCCGTGAGGTCGACGTCAAGTTTCTAACGGAACTGCATCCGCGACTTATCGCCTCTGGTGATGTAAGGGCTAGTTATTTTGTCTCTCTCTGACAGCAATGAAAAATGCTGGAAAAATCTAATGGCTTCCAAAAGATGGCATCATAACCGTATCGTTTATGATAGCCGCAAAATACCGAGATAAGTGACATGACGGGGAGCAGGGATGCGATATGTTGGGCGGGGCTAAACATATCGCATCTTTAACCGGCAAGTGCGAGTCGGACTCGTGCATGAAGGGTTCCGTACGAGATTTAATATTATGTAGGTAAAAACACGTTTCTAGTAGGGGAGCCCCGTTTAATTTTTAATTTATTTTTATTATTTGTTGTTATATTGTATATAAAATTTCAACTGTGTACCTATAACGGAACATGAGATACAGCCCGCTGACAGACAGACGGACGGACAGCGGAGGCTTTAGTAATAGGCTCCCGTTGGTTACCCTTTGGGTACGGAGCCCTAAAAAAAAGAAGACAGCGCCGAAATCATGAAAGCATTTAGCATAACAAAGATACCACTCCATCATTTGCGATTTACGAAATAACCAATAATTCATAGCTTTAAGAAGTTATTCGACTAATAATCTAATGTGACTTCGCGGTCGGGGGCTTTGCCTCTAAATTACCGAATTACGTTAAGTTACTTTTAATTAAGAGAGAAATAAGTGAATTCTATGTATTTTTTTTTTCTAATTTGCTTACCGCTAACAACTACATAACATTTAGAGCATAGCCAACCGGTATTGCTTAGGCCTTTACACGTTTACATTCTAAATTTAAAAACTCATTTCGCTTGTAACATATTCGCCCAACACACTATCATCCACTTACACATACATACGTATAGCGAAATTAAGAGGGCCGATTTTTCAATCCTCTGGTAAATGTTATTCATAATTTAAAATATAACGTAAAAAAATTAAAAATTACACTTGTTTGAAGAAAGCAGTTCGATTGTTTCACTTTTATATTCAGTCAGATTATAATTTATTTGATGGATAACTTTTATATGAATATTGAAAAATCGGCACCAAATGCTTTTATACCCGAACGGCATTACATAAAATCCATGTTATATAGATAAAGTTTGCTTCAATAGAAAACTCTCCCTCGCCCATTATGCTCGCCAAATATTGCTCCCTCTGATTTCCTGCTTTTATTTGGTTTTTGAATAAAATTTTATAAGGGAAAATTTTCTTCTTTCTGTATCTATCTTCTGCATGTCTTACCAGGTCGTCAATCTACCGCCTTAACTTCGTTTACCGGTACGATACTGCCACTCGACCATATTACCATATTTTACCACATATCCCCACCATATATAATCATTGTAAAACAATATAGACAACTCATTGTTGTTGTACATTCCAGACACACGTCCCAAGCGTCAATGCGTGCAACAATGAACGGAACAGGCCATTGTCATGTAGATTATTTCACTTTCGTCCATTTCCATAAAAGAGCACGATATCAGCTTGTACTTAATTTCGACATTAATAATCGAGTTCACGGTACAATAGCGTCATTCTTTTTTCCCTCTCAATATTAGTGTAGTTCTCTGGTATATATTTACTCAAAAACAAGAGAAAGTCGTTACCCTGGAATAAGACGTATGGAAGAAAATAGTTCTTTTATAATCAAAATCATGATATAATATTTCAATGTTATTTTTATATTTACTCGACCACTAGACATTGTATAAAACTACTTTTACGGATTTTCATCATCATCATCATCATTACAGCCCTTCACAAGTCCACTGCTGAACATAGGCCTCCCCCAAAGAATGCCACAAAGCACGGTCCTGAGCCACCTGCATCCATCGACTTCCTGCATGTCTTACCAGGTCGTCACTCCATCTCGTGGGGGGACGCCCTACAATTCGCCTACCGGTACGAGGCTGCCACTCGAGAACCTTTCTTCCCCATCGGTTGTCGGTTCTTCGAGCTATATGGCCGGCCCACTGCCACTTCAGCTTACTAATCCGTTGGGCTATGTCGGTTACTCTGGTTCTACTGCGGATATCCTCATTCCTAAGTTTATCACGCAGAGAAACTCCGAGCATAGCCCTCTCCATAGCTCGCTGAGCGACCTTGAGCTTCCTCATACGGCCAGCAGTGAAGGACCACGTCTCAGTTCCATAAGTCATCACTGGCAACACGCACAGGTTGTACAATTTCGTTTTCAGGTTTTGAGGTATGTCTGACGAGAAGATGTGTCGTAGCTTCCCGAACGCTGCCCAGCCGAGTTGAATCCGTCGATTGACCTCTCGGTCGAAGTTGGACTTACCTAGTCGGACTATTTGTCCCAGGTAAACATAATCGTCAACAACTTCGAGCTTAGTGCTCCCAACAACTACCGGCATAGGTGTGACATGGACATTGAACATGATCTTTGTTTTGTCCATGTTCATCTTAAGACCTATCCGTTGGGAAACACTATCGAGGTCATTGAGCATAGTGCTTAGGTCCTCCAGCGATTCTGCCATAAGGACTATATCGTCGGCAAATCGAAGGTGAGTGATGTACTCGCCATTGATGTTGATACCGTATCCTTTCCAGTCCAGAAGCTTGAAAACGTCTTCCAATGCGGAGGTGAAGAGTTTCGGGGATATGACGTCACCCTGTCTTACACCTCTCTGCAATTGGATAGGTTTCGTACTCTGGTTCTGTACTCGGATAGCCATCGTAGCCCTACTGTACAAGCACTTCAACACTTCGATATACCGACAGTCAACTTGGCACCGCTGAAGGGACTGCAGCACCGCCCAAATTTCGACGGAATCAAAGGCTTTCTCATAGTCCACATACGCCAGACATAGTGGCAAATTGTACTCTTCGGACTTCTGTACAATTTGCCGAAGGGTATGTATGTGGTCTATGGTGCTAAAGCCCTTTCGGAAACCGGCTTGTTCGGGAGGCTGGAAGTCGTCAAGTCTGCGCGCGAGACGATTCGTAATGACTCTCGAAAACAGCACGTAGACGCGGCTCAGAAGGGAAATCGGTCTGTAGTTCTTCAAGAGAGCGTTGTCACCTTTCTTGAAGAACAAGACCACCGCACTTCTGCTCCACGCCCCCGGTGTAATGCCACCATGGAGGACGGAATTAAAGAGCTTCTGAAGGACTTCAAGTACCGGTCTTCCACCCGCTTTCAGAAGCTCCGCTGTAATTCCATCCTCGCCCGGGGCCTTACCATTTTTAAGGTGCTGGAGAGCCATTCTAATCTCGCTCAGACTGACGTCCGGGATATCTTCGGAATAGTGTCGGATGAGACTCGCTCTTGGATCGTTACTCACACTTGCGTGTGGCTCCAACGATGACGTGTACAGCTGCCCATAGAACCTCTAAATCTCACTCAAAATCTCAGGTGTCCCGGAAACGATGCTGCCACATTCTGTCTTCAGCTTTGACAGGTGGCTCTTTCTGGCAGACAGATCTCTGGCAAAGACTTTGGAGCCTTGGTTCCGCTCGATCGCTTCTTCAATACGAGCTGTATTGAAGTTGCGTAAGTCCCGCCGCATGCATTTGGAGATCTGTCTGTTCAGATGCCTGTATGCTGTCAAGTCTGTTGAAGAATGTAGCTTCATCTCCCGTCTAACAGCCATGAGATTAAGAGTGTGATCGGAGAGTTTTTGTGTTCTTCTGCGGCGGGTCTTGCAGAACTTAGCTCCGACCGCATGGACAGTTTCCACGAGCTTGTCATTCATATCGTCCACTTCTTTGCAGTCTTCTAGGCACTGAAAACGGTTTTGTAACTCGAGCTGAAAGGTTTCGGGACTTTGGAACAGAGCACGAGGGGGACGGAGCGTTGACTTCATTAGACGAGACCTCTCCAACTTAACGTTTAGGTTCAGTGTGCCTCTAACCATTCGGTGATCGCTACCAGTTTTCACCCTCGCGATCACGGAGACATCACTGAACAGTTGTCGTCTGGTCGTCATAATGAAGTCAATCTCATTTTTGTCGAACCGTCGGGGCTCGACCAGGTCCACTTCCTGTGGGGCCGCTTCTGGAAGAAAGAGTTCATCATAAAGAGTCCTTCTTTCTCCATGAAGTCGGCCAGCTGCTGGCCCCTTGGGTTCCGTTGCCCTATTCCAAATTTCCCTACTTTCAGCTCACCGTTCTCTCTTGTGCCTAGTTTTGCATTAAAGTCTCCCATTAACACCGTATATTGGGTTTTGGAGGAATACATGGCTTTAGAGATATCCTCATACATTTCCTCCACCTCCCCATCGGGGTGTGCCGAGGTTGGTGCGTAAACCTGTATGACCTTCAGCGAATACCGTTTGGTGATTCTGAGTATAAGGTACGCAACCCTCGTCGACACACTCCCGATCTTTACAACGTTGTAAACGAGAGACTTGTGGACGATAAATCCGACACCTCCTTGGGACAGATGGTCGCCCTCCCGGTGATAGAGCAAGTTGCCGGATTCGAGGATTACCGTGTCCTCCCCCTCTCTTCGGACTTCGGATAATCCTATAATATGCCAGCGCAACTTGTCTATCTCTTCTTCCAGCTCCACGATCTTCTCGTCAGTCCTCAGGGTGCGTGCGTTGTACGTTGCCAGGTCGAGTCGTCTAAGGTGGCAACCGAACCTCCATCGGAGATTCTTAGCACCCCCTGCCCCGCCGTTACCATGGTCGCCACCGTAGCCAGGAATAGCGGGGCCGCCGGGGACTGGGGGCCGTCTCTTTGTTACATTCATAGGGGGGTATTTGCCATAGTTGCCACGCTTGGCGAGCGGGTTGGCAACCGTAGTTTTTTTTATTATAATTTTGGCTATTATCAGGAAGATGCTGCTGCCCATCTCCTGCCTGTTTCCCTTTGTCGCCTTTTACGACACCCACGGGAGGATATGGGGTAGTGGTATTCTTGACCGCCACTACACGGTAAACGGATTTTATTTACGGATTTTAATTACGGGTAATACAACCTGCTCGGGATCCTATAATTAATAAAATTAGAACTGCATCTAAGTATACTACTGTAAAACCTCAAGACACGCTAAACTCATTCTGCGTAGATCGGACCAATAGTAGTACATTATTAAAATCTGAAGGTACTCCGGGTTAACTTTGACATCGGAACGTCACTTAACTCAGCGACAACGAGTGCTGTAAAGCACCCGAAACTTTACGTCGGGAATTAAAATTGAGTAAATTAAACGCAATAAAATCCGTAAAAGTAGTTTTATTCAATTATATTTTTTTATAAAATTAGTTTTATTGCTTTACGCTTCGGTATAGTAAAAACCGCATAAATTTATAATTTATATTACTAGCCTGTACTTTTTTTTAGAATAAGGCATCGTCAAATCTAACACACAATCCACCTGATATTTAGTGGATACTGTGGCCCATAGACAGCTACATCAATCATAAATTAAGAATGAAATTGCAGATGCATTGTCTCCCCTGAGCAATAAGATTGAATGTCCCGTTTCTAGTAAAAAGGTTCTTCGATTTTCTACACTCACTATACGAAAAACATCAGTATTAATTTGCTATTTTATGATGGTATTATGTGAGAGTGTGCTCCTTACACGATTCGTCCGACCCATTTGTGGTTTGAGCTACATAATATACAACATGGCTCTACCACGTATAAAAGGTCTGTTAATGATGTTATCCTATTCGGAGTGAGAGAAAGCTTGTGCTTACAGTAGTTTAAAAGTTTTTTTTTTAATAAACTGAAGTAACAAACGAACTCACAGACCACCTAACCAGTGAGTGGGCATTGCAGTTTGTAGACACCTGCAATTAACTTAAAACAAAGAAGGCTTTGAATGACTTGTCACCTCTGAGAACTAAGATGTAATGACTCACAGCCTGTGATTACGCCTTTCACACCGGAACACAGTGGTGCAGGCACTGCTAAATAGCAGGCGGAAATATGTAACTTATTTTTTTTTTCAATAAATTCAAATGCGTCCTTATCTGGAGAAAAATCGAAATGAAATTGGATGGGAGATTGGTCAAGAGAACTTTTTATTTATAGAATAAGGATAACAAACGAGCACACAGTCCACCTGATGGTAAGTGGTTGCTGCGGCCCATAGACATCTACATCTATCTTCGTTTGCGAATTAAAATGCAGATGCGTTGTCAGCCGTGAGGACTAAGATGGAATGTCTCGTTTCCAGTAAAAAGGGTCTCCGGTTCTCTACACTCACCATACGAAACACAGCAGCATTAAGCTGCTATTCTGTGAGAGCGTGGTCCTTCCCCGGTCGAGACGACCCACTCGTGCTACAACTATACTATTAACAGCATGGCTCTACCACGTATACTTAGGCACTAGAAGATCTTATTAAGTGAAACGTCCAGGATTATTGGTAAACAGTTCTTCGTTCAAAACAACTCTAACGGTTACTTGTCTATTATATAGGCTGACTCAAACGTGTGATTGTAGTTTTGAATTTTTGTTTCTGTTAAAAATCATTTCAGAAGCCAGAAATAATAATTTTCATCAAATGTAACTCTGGAAAGGTCGCATTTAGATGCACGAGGATTACTATCTATTAATTCATCATCATCATCACTCCCTCAGCTTCACGGAATCTATATCTATATATCTTTAATATATATCTTGGTTTTCTTATTAATTATTAAACTTGATTTGTTCACTATTTCTTGTACGAAAACGGGAACTTAGCAACAAAGTGATTTCTTATATTTACGCGAACACTACACATTTAAATAAAACTAATTTTACGGATTTTATCGCGAATATTAACTTATGTTATATTACCGACGTTTCAAGCACTTTACAGCACCCATGGTCACGGGGGGGGGGGGGGACTGAGGTGTATGACGTCCCCAATGTCATAGTTAACCACGGCTTTCGAGCACTTCTGTAAAGTGCTAGAAACGTCGGGAATATGAAATAAGTTAATAAACGCGATAAAATCCGTAAAATTAATTTTATTTAAATTAGTAACAAAGTCTTTAAAGAAAACTTTTATAATAAAAAACTCGAACTAAAAGTACGTAATTAAAGTATTTAATTACCAACAAATGTATCGTCTTAAACACAGAAAAGCTTTTGACTGGATATCATATTCAATAACTGATCCACGTGGACGACGTCACAGGGTATCCATTTGTAGTAGGCCAAAACCTTCTCCAGAATGTAACAAATACTTTTCTGAAAATTGCATCAAAATCTGTTTAGCCAAACGCGAGATAATCGCGGACAAACATACATACATGCATACAAACATTTGGGTGAAACTGAGAAACTTTTTTGAAGTCGGTTAAAAAATAAAATAAAACCGTCACTAAATTTGCCATCCCACACATAAGAACCTAATTAGAATTAATTTTGTCTAAGAACCGTAGATCTACAATCGATACAATATGTTACAACAAAACATTAGGAATTGTTGGCGCCTCCCAGTCTGCGACCAACGACCTACAAAAGTTTCCTGCCAAAAGCTTTTAATATTATGCAAAATCATTAATGCAGAATAGAACGAAACCAGTTCTTTATTTCGGACTGTGAGGTGACAACGTGCGAAAATACATCAAAATCTAGGTCTACATCACAGAAAGACGGCTTTGCGAGGTATAGAAGAGTTCTTTTCCTTTATACCTACCTATGTTCGATCGTAAGCGTTTTGTCGAAAAACTGTCAAACAGTTTGTCAGAAGGGAAATATAATAGTAAATGCAGTATAAACGAGCCGTAGTAGGTCAGGGTTCAGGTGAGTATTCGAGAGCGTTCGACCCCCGTCAGCACCAACAAAATTGTTACTGGAATTGCTCTATATCCCCCTTAGAAATAAGAGGAGGCCTATGCCTAGCGCGTCGTATATAGGCTGTCTGTAACTTTACGTTTATTTTATTAATATCAGTCTTGTTTTCGACAAATAAATAAAAATTAAAAGAAGGGTAATTACAACAAGAACTCGATCAATTGGCAAACTTAAAATGTAAACGCTGTTGCAAGTTGTATCCGTTATCTGTCTGCTACTGCCAGTTCACCTGCCAAGCAGGAGGTATACGATTACGAAAAGGCTTTGTTTGTTTTTGGTTACAGTGCTGGAACGTATTTTTATTGCCGTCAGAGATAAGATAAATGTTATAAACTCACTCCTTGTATAAATTTAGTTTGCGATCGGTTTTAATTATTTTCACGTTTCTTTTTATGTTTTTCTTTTTTTATAAACACTATTTTTTTATTAGTACATTAAATAGGAAGATAGTTCGTGTATGCCTAACGACCACGCGCTCCTAGTTAGGTGGATACGGTTTCGAGTGGAGAATTCTTAGTGTATATTTTTTATAAAATTATTCCCTTATCTTATTGCTCTTGGGACTGTATTCTCCAAGGCTTTGGCCATCACTGATATTCAGAAACGACATAAAAACCTTTTACAACTATTTTTATTTATATATTTATTTAATGGTAGTAAGTACACGATACTTTTAGCCGATTTCTATCAAAACTTTGATTCACAATACTTACACCCATCTACATTAACTCTAAGTGATAGTGGCGTATAGGTAAATGTTAAGGGTGCGGACTATAACATATGGACAGTTGTGGTTTTGTATGCAGCTCTCGACTACTGTCGTAAATACAAGCATGTTAAACTTACTTAGAGTGGCCAAAGGTAGTATTATTAATGTCAATGGCGTTACTAATGTTATTTTAAGAAAACAGCTCGTTTTAAAAGATGTCCAGCACGATTGGGCAAAGGCGATGTATAAATGCTCACCACGCTGAGAGCTTAGTAGGTGCAGAGATAATGCTAAGAATGTTGTATCAAGTCACTAGTCTATGAATTTGAAACTCAGCCTTTTTTAATGGCTTTTTACCATTAATAAGCCACCAGAGCCTTAACCGTCCATTAGATATAACACCAGTACTATGTCAATTTTGGAAAATTTTCTCATGAGTAAATTATACTAAAATTAAACGTCATTAGTAATTATGTGAAGTAAAGTAAAAAGTTAAACTAATAAATGCAAAAGCAATTTGCGTTTCAAGAAATACCGTCAAGGGAATGATAATTGTATTTTACGTTAATTGAGTACTTTATAACGAAATCTTGTACTTACTACATATGGAAATTGTGATACACTTTAACAAGCAGTAGGCGGTTCTAGAAACACAGGCGGCATTATTAGAAAACATATTTTGTGAAAGGTATAACTAAATAATATGGTCTAGATAAAAGATTCTATTTTAAGCCACAAGCTACAATAGAGGACACGTTTCTTATATTCTAAAAGAATATCTTTCTTGACATCTCATTATATTGTCAACCCTATTCATAGTCACACAAACTTCCAGTCTACCATCACCACCACTTTAAACTCTCAATTAAGATCAATACTCTAAGATAGAATGCCTTCTTTTCCAGTAAAAGGGTCTCCGTTTCTCTACACTCACCATACGAAACACAGCAGCGTTACTCTGCTATTTTAGGCTGATATTCTGTGAGAGCGTGGTCCTTCCCCGGTCGAGCCGAGCCATTCGTACTGCAACTATAATACAGCTGCAATATAGCTGCTTAAAAGCTAGTATTAATAATGAGCTAAAATTCGACTCTACATACATATAAAACCATGCCTAAACGTACATATATACTACTTTAATCTTACTTTACAAATCATAAATTATTCAGCGTCTCGTAACTTAGGGGTTGGAAGGGCCGAAGTACCGAATGTGACCTAAATTTGACAGTAAAAATTTATTCCAATATTTTCATATTTTTAACCGACCTAATCGCCCAGAAGAAAAACATCTTTACCTTGAGTGCTATATGCCCAAATACTAAAACGCTGCTAAATTAAAGATGCCGTTAAGTGCCCTTAAATACTTCGTGCTGTCTCTGTCATTTTAAATCAAAGTGACTGTGACACCACGAGACTTAACGACATCTTAAAATTGCGTAGCGTTTGAGTAGAAGTAAAAGTAATATTTGATTAACACAAGAATTATTTTTTTTGTACCTATTGTTTCTAATTCCTGCATTTTTGATTTTCTCATGTAAATAAAATCTCTCTATATATAAAATCTTTTTTCTCATTATATTTCCACGAGAAAAATAGGAAAAAAATATTAATAAAAATGTAAGAAATGTGTTCAAGGTGTGATATTTTAGTCCACTAAATAGCTTGAGGCGGAAGATAGTATGAATAAGAAAAACTCTATTTCCGTGCACCTTCAAGTTTACTGCCTCAAGCAAAAAAGTAAAGGTGTTCATTCGTAGGGCCATTGTTAAACCTCTTTCACACAGATTCTAGTAGCTAAAAAACGGACAGTGGAACAGAAACAAAGTCGACAAAGCTTTTGTATGTGGAAATATGTCAGCTTAAGTGTCTTTTTTCTTGTGGGGCTGTTATAATTCCAATTTATAGCTATGCAAACAAGAATTATAAATAATATTTAGTATTAAATAATATCCATAAAACCACTTTTGCCCTGACTTCAGTTCAATATCGTAACTTAATATTTAGAAGCCAAAAAAATTACAGAAAATTCCTTTTCCTCAGATATTTTATATGAGGTCTATTAATAACAAAATTAGCGGCCATATTTAAAATGAAATAACTAAAAAAAATACCTTTAAACTAAATACCTAGTACATAATACCTATCAACTAAATAATATACAAACTAATTAAAAAAAAACATAAATTTTAAGTAAACAGCTAAGTGCGTGATAAAAATAATTTTTAGTTACAGAATATCTATAGGCGACCATCTCAGTCCTTAGCATTGACATCCATCTGCATGCAGAGTCTTAGTGATAGGAATAACTAAAATATAGATGAGATAAAAAGCGGTACCACGTACCATATATACAAAACAGTATTCATATATACAAAAACAGCACTGTAAGTGCAGTTTTCTAATAATGTTTGCTTTATTGAACCCCTTATAGTTATTATGATAATAAACGTTTTGAAAAAGTTAGAAAAAAGATTTCAAATGAAGATTTAAAGAATTGAATCCAGATTTTTCTTTTAATATTATGTACGTGGTAGAGCAACATTTCAGCGTATTATAGTTGTAGTTGAATGAGTCACGTCGACCGGAGATCGAACACGCTCGCACCCTATACTATAGCGTAAATCAGCAGCATAATCCTGCTGTGTTTCGCGTACAAGTTTTAAAAGATTTAAAAAAATAGCAGCATAAAGCAGCAGCATATGCAAATAGCAACATATTCTAAAATTTAAAAAAGTATGCTCCACAGCTAAGGCTTTACATTTAAGCAACAAAATTAAAACTGTATTCGATAAAATTAAAATGATATGGAGTATAATTAATAGTGAAACGGGCAAGGTTAAACTACGGAACTCGGATTTTCAATTGAATATTAACAATAATTTAACTCAATCTGATCAAGAAGTTGCTATGGCTTTTGAGAAACATTTTACTGATGTTCCTTTTCTGACAACAAAATCATTAAATTTTTCTCCTACTGTCGCCGAATCATTATTTAAACAAAACGTAAAGCCTTGTTCAAATACTTTTAAATCCCATAGAGTATTGCCAAAAGATATCGTTAAGTATTTTAAAACTATTGATGTTAAGAAAACGGCAGACTTATGGAGTATTTCCGTTAAATATTATTGCAACTATAATAGATACTATAGCCCATTATCTAGCCACAATTTTTAATACAAGCGTTGAATCTGGTGTGTTTTCTGATCTAATGAAACATAGTAAAGTCATACCTTTATTTAAATCGGGTAGTACATTAGACCCCGTCAATTATAGACCAATTTTTGTACTACCAACATTAAGTAAAATTTTTGAAAAAATTATATTTTTAATATAAATAAATTGCTTCATAAAAAACTTAATTTGGTTTTACAAGGGGTCGCTCGACTACCGACACCGGAGTCGAACTTATGAAACATATTTTTTTGTGCATGGGAGAATTCAGAAGATGTTTTGAGTGTGTTTGTGACCTTTCCAAGGCCTTCGACTATGTTCACCATGAGATATTAATCAGGAAGCTACAGTACTATGGTGTCAAGAACACAGTATTATTTATAGTAGTATTAGTAGTAGTATTTATTCATATTTAAGTAATAGGACGCAAAAAGTTATTATCAATCGTAAAAATTCCATTTATTTGTTCAGTGTACACAATAGGTTTAGAATACAGAAAAAGCAATAGGTAACAACATTATAAAAGGCAAGATAATGAAAATTATGGCATGGCATCTTTTACTAACATCAAGTATTAAAATTATTCTGTAATATTTATCAAGGTAGCCATTACATAGCTAAATTTAAGCGGATGTTGGTGTGCTGATTTAATGGTATCCTTTTATTCATACGCACGCTGTGCACGCACAATACACTTTAGAAGATTCACTTTTAAACTGTGGAACGAGATTACTGATGTCAAAAGCATACATGAAATAATATTTTACCCTACCTAGCCCGCGGCTGCCCCCGCCGAGAGCTTCCGTATGGCTCGGTTTTACTTAATTATTTTACTTGAAGTAAAATAATTAAGTAAAACCGAGCCATACGGAAGCTCTCTATCTGTCTATCTGTTAAAGTTTAAGTAAAAAGCGTAAAGTCAAACAGACTTGAGGTGATTTTTAGAGTTTATGTATCACTATTCTTACTAACCATCTGAGCTGTGGTAACTCAGATGGTTAGCGCTCGCTGTAAGCTTCACAGTACTCGAGCAACCCGGGTTCGATCCCCGCCGGCACCAATGAAATTGTTAATTGCAGTTTTAAGTGCTGATTTACCACGTGCTCGGCGGTGAAGGAAAATATCGTGAGGAAACCTGCATGTCTGAGAAATAAGAAAAAAAAATATTTCGAAGACATGTGAAGTTCGCCAACACGCATTGGGGCAGCGCGGCGGACATTTCCTTGCCCTAAAACCCTCTCAGAAATGAGAGAAGACGTAAATAGGCTGCAACTTTAATTTACTTTTTATACTTACTATTAATTTTTTTTAATGTTAGTTAAGGATATATAGGGAAGGTATTTGCCATTGAAGCCACTCTTGGTTAGCGGGTTGGCAACTGCAGTTTTTTTTTATTCTATCTCCTGGTGCAGTTTTCCACTGTTGCCTCATACGACACCCACGGGATGTATGGGTTAGTGGATATTCTTACACCGTCACTACACAGTTATGGTTCATTACAATAAATATAGCTTAGTTAATTTCTGCAATGATGATCACATCTAATTAGTATTATAAATCTGAGTAAATTATTTCTTAATTCAACGAAAGCGTGACAAATTATTCACAGACCATATTATAACGTTACCGTCAAACGCTTTCGAGTACGTAATTAAAAATACACTCCGTTTGTTACACCTGCTCGTGCTAAGTACACCACAATGGTCGTTGTGTAAAGCGTTGCTTCACGCACTACGTAATCACATACAACATTAGTATTGCATACATTCGTTTTAACTCTAGTGTTAAAAACGTTGCATTTATCGATAATGATATCACCTGGCCGTTTCTCACTATGGTGACATCTGACAGTTAATTAGAAGGCATTAAACGCGCGCGACAGTGCGGTAAGTATTAGGATTAGGACCATACCCGATTAAAACTGAAACAAAGTATTGAGTGTAATGCTGTTTGGCGACAGAAATTGGTAAGAACGTTGTACCATCACAGAAAGCACAGAAGGCTTAGTATTTAAGAATGTGGTACCAACACAAGAAGCAAAGAAGGTCTACCACGTTGTAAAAAAGTATTCTCGTCACGGGTACCACTCTTGAGAATAAAGTCCGTTTTAATAGAGTAAATCTGTGGACTTTACTCGATTTCCCTCGCAGTTTTACTATTTCTCAAACATAATATAGTCCGAATTAGAACTTCGCCTTGTGGTGACAAAAGTAAAAGAATCACCGATATCGTTCTGGTAGCCAATACTCCTTGGCAGGAGCCAATTGGTAGCAAATATGCTAAAAGTAAATAAATCTATGAGGCAATCTATGGGAAATACCTATGTAAAACAGTAGACTTTTAATGGAATGTAATGAAATAAACCATGTAGTGGCGGAGTAAGAATATTCATTAACTCATATCGTCCCGGGTCGTAAGAGGTGACAGAGGGAAAATAAAACAGGAGATGGGCAGCAGTATCATCCTGATCACAACTCAAAATAATAAAAAACTGCGGTTGCGACTGGCCTGACAAATATAGCAACTATGTCAAATTCGGCATATGGCAATCTATGGGGGATGCCTATGTTCAATAGTACATTATTATAGGCTGTAATGTATTGAAATGAATGAATGAATAACGGTGTAAGTGTTAAGTGAAGGAAATGACTGGAAGATCTAATGCGTCTTACTAGTCGTCTTACCAGTAACTCCCACATTGGTAGATGTTAAATAACAAGAATCCTGAGCACTTTTTTTTAAAGGATAGGGTTCAAACGAGCACAGTCCACCACCTGATGGTAAGCTGTTGCTGTAGGCCATAGACATCTACAGCTATCCTCGATTACAAATCAAAATGCAAATGCGTCGTCACCCGCGAGGACTATGATGGAATGCCTTTTTTCCAGCAAAAAGAGTTCTCTACACTCACCACACGAAACATAGCAGCGTTAAACTGCTATTTTACGCTGGTATTCTGTGAGAGCGTGTTCCTTCTCCCGTCGAGTCGACCCATTCGTGCTACAACTATAATACTAATAGCTGCAACATGGCTCTACCACGTATGTTACTGTTGGTAAGGCATCAAAGGTAACCGATATTTGGTACGTTTATAAGTCCGCCTGTCAAAGATACCGTTTACGAAAATATTCGTGGTTTCCTTGCACTGCAGCTATAATAAAGTAGAATTATAACCACTATATTAGCTATTTTATGCTTGTAGCTGCAGCACGGATGGGTGGTTCGGGTGCGCAAGGACCATGTTCGACAAAACGAGCATAAAGTAGCAGAGAAGCCGTATGATTGATTAGTGACCAGACTTTCTTTTCGACACAGTTAAGGTTGGCAAACGAGTACACAGTCCGCTTGATAGTAAGTATTAGTCTGAGTCTAAATTAAGAATAAAAATGCGGATGCGTTTTCAACCCTGAGGACTTAGATGGAATACATCGTTACCAAATAAAAGAGGTATATTTAATATTTATTTGCGGGAAACTGCAACGGCGCGAGCTAATTTGATATCTTTCTACTGTGATTAGTTTTTAGCCTTATCAATACTTATTTTAAATCCAGTTTCTGTTTAATATCTTAACCCTTTCATTCGCAAAGCGCACACGTAAGTTAGGTATCTAATATAATTCAACAAGCGTACTTTCAACGTATTGAAAACTTTCTGCATTCATAATTCATGATGGACTTCCACCACGTACGGACCTATGGAATCATTTGCGGTTTATCTTAATAACGATAAAACTATTTATATTACGACCAGCTTTCTAGTTTTCTCCTACTTAGTTATTTCCCTATGGAATGAATTTAAAATCAATGTTATCAATGACATGAGTTGGTTATCTGCCGAAAGATTTAATGATATAGTATATTTAATTTTATACGTGATAGTCACGCTGCAGCTATATTATGGTTGTAGAATGAATGGGTCGGCTTAGCCGGGAAAGGCCCACGCTCTGACAGAATACCAACGGCAAATAGCGTCTTAATGTTGATGTGTTTCGTATGGTGAGTGTAGAGAACCGGAGACCCTTTTTACTGGAAAATCCTCAGGGGTAACAACGCATCTGCATTTTGATTCTTA
This sequence comes from Parnassius mnemosyne, assembly GCA_963668995.1. NCBI lineage: Eukaryota > Metazoa > Arthropoda > Insecta > Lepidoptera > Papilionidae > Parnassius > Parnassius mnemosyne. The sequence goes on from CAVLGL010000057.1 coordinate 13,777,895, forward strand.
GTAGAGAATAAGTGTAGATGCCTATAGGCCACAGCATCTACTTACCATCAGGTGGATTATGTGCTCGTTTATCACCCATATTCTATAAAAAATAACGTCACGCGCGGCATCTAAGAGCTTCAGAATCATCACGCTTCAGTGAACCTTCTTAAGCTCTTTCATTATCAACAACCGACATTTTTTAGGGAAGTGTGGCAAAAATGGGATATTTATTTTTTATTCAGTTAGAGATTTGCAATAGTACATGCAACAACCTAAATATAGAATATCATATCATTTTTTCCGCCTCCGTATAAATAAGAAAATTATCTCGTCCTTGTCAAACAGGCAACATGGACCTGTCACTAATTTTGAATTTATAAGTAATATAATTATTGTTCTGGTTCTTTTCTCGCTCAAAGGCTGGCACGATACCGCGGGGAGTAGGAATGTATGATAATTAACTTACTAATTTTAGTTTTTTAGGGTTCCGTACATCAAAAGGAGAAAACGGAATCCTTATAGGATCACTTTGTTGTCCGTCTGTCTGCCTGTCTGTCAAGAGCCTTTTCTCAGGAACGCGTGGAGGTATCTAGCTGAAATTCATATCAAATACTCAAGTCTACTGTCCCTTGGAGATGTGAAAAAATCAAGCCAACGCAATCAAAAGATACAGCCGTTTATGCCGCAAATTTTCGTTTATGCCGTTAATTTACCATGAACTCATAATCTTAAAATTTGGTACGAAGCAACGTATTAGCACTGATAAAGGATAAATTGCAAAAAGCATACATTTTTAGTTACATCATATAATAAAAATATTTTTAATAATTTTAAACTTATATACTTTGCGTGTTTTTTTATTATTATTATAGTTTTTTTATTATTAATTATGTAAATAAATATTTAGTATACAATTAATACGTAATAAGTTATTATTCTATAAAAAAACAAAATAAAAAAATATCCACGTAGCGGCGGTGTAAGCATATCGTACTACCCCAAATCGTCCCGTGGGTGTCGTAAATTATATACATAATAGAATAAACGGAAAAACGATTTTAATACCAAACAACTTACTTTGACTTATAAAACTCTTTAACTATCGCATGGGAACCCGACATTGAAATCAAAAGAAAACAGCCTTGTGACCTTTAAAGGGTTTCACGTAGTAATTTGTGACCTTCACCATGCCGTGTAATTAATTATTTAGTATGAATATTAATTTCAGGTGTAGTAAGCCGTGCGTCTTGATTACTGACAGCTGTTATTTATTTCAATTATTTGTACGTAAATTTAATTTATACAGTTTGCTTTTTGTACTTAATACCCGCAGCATCGTAGATGTTCTGCACCAATGATTTTTATTGGGTGTATTTGCGTTGTCACTAATGTGGAAAGGCTAGTTGCTGGTAATTGCGTATTTACTGTCCTTCATAAATATCGGTACAGGCATCCCTCTCGTTGCTTAACTCGTCTTAGCGCAGGGAATATTCGATTCACTGCATCAATGCGCGCACTTATAGTAAAACATTTAACTGCCCAGTAGGAAGTTGTTTAATGGGTCCAATTTTCACATTTTAAGGTCCATAGCATCGATTGCTACAGATGTATGTGTGGAATGTGGATGTGCACATATATGTAACTACTTTTTTGGTTAACTATATTATCTCAAGAACATATAAATATTACGACGTGGGACTGGTTTCATTCGATGAACAATTGCTTAATTAGAACATGATTTAGTTTTACAAAAGTTTCCTTTAGTTCAGCTATTTTTCAACATTTCTTTTGTTATGAATAAATTAACTGGAGAAATAGCAAACTAGGTAACTGACTTTTACAATTTATCTGCAGTATTTTTGTTGTATTTAAGTTTCAAAAACGAAAAGGTTTCTTTATTGGACGAGTTCGGTTATTTTTTTTTATGTATAATCATCGATTTCTCGGAAACGGCTGAACGGATTTCATTGTTTCATTTTTTCTTCTTAAATTGGTGATAGTTCAGGTGTGCCCAAATAATTTTAAGAAAAAAATTTACCCTTAACTGATGAAGTTTTTAATATAACTAAGTACTTTTTTGTTTTTATTTTTGAATTTCAATTATTTTTAATATACCAGCTTTTCTATTTTTTCCTCCTAATGGGGAGTTTGTAGTATAACTATGAACCACCCGAGACGTACCCACTTTTTAAATATCTCAGACTTATAGATTTCCATATACCATAGACATATGTTTCCCTTCACCGATAAACACGATCTAATGGGTTTTCAATTTATAGAGCTAAGTAGCAATTCCATTGATGCCGGCGGGGATCAAACTCGGTTTGCTCGCTTTCCTTAATTTAATAAGGCGATCGCCTTATGACATTTTCTTCACGGCTTAGGGCCTAAGCTGGTCTCGTCAGTTTTATTAATGCGATCTCATCAATTTATTCATTAATTATCATTATTATTTATTTTATCATTCATTTCTCAGGAATATAAAAGGTAGGTTTAACCGTGTGGTGGGAGCATCTATTACCTGAGTTCGTTCCGTTCCGTGGGTGTCGTAAGAGGAGACTATAGAAAACCCCAGAAAGATCACATGGCGTTTGCCAGATGAAGGTAAAAACATCTCGTGTACACCAGACCTAAAATATCGAGACTGGTGACGGGGAACAGCGTTGAGTCATTTGGTACTGCGGGTGCTGATTTCTCTAAGGGTGGTCCCAGCACCCTCGCAGTGCTATCACGATGTCACTTCGGAGTCATCGTCCTCTTCGGATGTTACATTACTGGGCGTTCGGGACCCACACCCTGAGCATCCCCGAGGCCCCGTTTGTGGAACGGTAACACAATCATCGAGGGACGGGCCGTACCGAACACCTTGACGTCGTAGTATCCGACGAGCGAGATCTGTCTGCAGATCTTGCTCACCAGCCTCCTTCTGGCCAAAACTCATTTACTGAATACAGGTACAGCTCTTCACGCCGTACCGTTCAGCGTCGTCGACACGACTGCTGGCAGGTAAAGGTCCTAACCGATCTGACACACCAGGATGGCTTCGCTTATCAAAAGTCTGTTCATTCTAGTTTAAAAGACACCCATGTAATTGGATGGAAAGATAGACTTTGTCAAATTTGCCGCCCCATTGATCTACGGTTTATGAGCGAAAATGATCAAACGTTCGAAAACGCGTAGTATGTCGACAATAAAAGGTGGAGACTGGAAACTCGCCGAGCGTCCAGTTGTTAGATGGTGAAAGGAGGTAAACATACATATTTTATTAATTACTCTTTCAAGAAATACATTCCTCAAAATAGATAGAGATATCAATGTCAAGAACTAACGACTAGTTAGGAAGTTTACCGCGGATTTAGAAACGGACATTCGGAGAAAACAACCAAAAAAATTAGTCTGCCGCAGTCGGATAAAAAATCGAATAAGTAGTGCACTGTTACCGTGAACCTGTGGACCACAACTTGAATATTCTAACGTGAAAGTGTTGCCCGACTAGGTACCACAAATAAGCTTGAAATTGTTGTGGTTTTGTTATGATCGCATTTGTAACTTTACTTATATTATATTCCTCATCAACATTGGTTTATTTCTTTCGATTTGCAAATTTAGTTTTGAGTATAATTTACATTTTTTTTTATAGATTTCTCATCTGGGCTAAAAACGGTTCACTGGTAAATTGCCTTTCTTATAGAAAATAGATTTAGCCGTAATGTTTATCCGAAGTCGGTTAAAAATAAATATAAAATAAAACTTAGATTATACAAAAATAGTGCCTCTAGTGTTAAATTAGTTAGTCCTCTAGTGTTGCTATATGCCCTTGCAGGGCGTTACATGTATACCTATCAAATGTTACAACATCTTATATTTGTAATGTGACATGCAATAAACAGTAAGTTTGAGTTTAAAAAATGCCTTAAAACACGATAAAAATATTTTATTTTCAATTACCAATAAAAGAGTACAATATAAATTATAGGAGTTCTGCTTTACCACTATTGTGAACCGCACAACGATTCATAATAACACTACAATAAGCCCGTCGCGCTTTAACCAAACATTACTTTCACATTTTTTGCGCAGGCAGTGAAATTAAAACAAGTTTAATCGCAGCGTAGCTCCGAAAACCCGCAACATTTTCCAATTACTCGTTGGATACATTAAAAAAAAAAGCGATGCCGTATAATGTGGAAATAAGTAAAGAATAAAAACACACCTCTTTATGATAAATAATTGCTCCAGTTTTATGTTTATCGTCACAGCACTTTTCACACAACACTATACACTCGCACGAGTTTCGCGCCGAAATGGATTCCCGCCACAGTACGTATATTGCTCACGAACGTCTGACGAAGACTGAACGCCGGTTAGCCTTAGCGGGCTACGCTTGGTTGTCTCGAATCAAGGCCATGCAAAACGGTGTTCCCATTTTCCCCAGTGGAAAGTATTTCATATCCGTCTGCAGGCAGGTGTGGGAGAAAGCACCAAAAAAATCTCGACTGACTCACTCGGAGACGATACGTCCGATCGGGCTATGGAAAGTGACAGAACCGGTTCCCGCCAAATTTGTTGAAATTGAAAGGTTTACTGTTTGGAACATTGAAACAGATAAAAAGAAGTTTAGATGTACGATCGAATTTAACGGTATTGTATGCGTTCATAATACTGTTGTCAACGTTGTCTTATTCTTTTTTTTATAGGATAGGGTGACAAACGAGCACACAGTCCACCTGATGGTAAGTGGTTACTGTGACCCATAGACATCTACACTTATCCTCAATAAAGAATCAAAATGCAGATGCGTCGTCACCCGTGAGGACTAAGATGGAATACCAGTAAAAAGGGTCTTCGGTTCTCTACACTCACCATACGAAACACAGCAGTGTCAAGCTGCCATTTTACGCTGGTATTCTGTGAGAGCGTGGTCCTTACCCGGTCAAGCCGACCCATTCGTGCTACAACTATACCAGTAATATAGCTGCAGCATGTCTCTACCACGTAAAACAATTCTGCATTTTATTTAAAAAATATATATATTTAGTACATATATAATATATTTTGGTGAAACCTAATTTTTGCCCTAAATTCCATAATCTGCATTTAAAAACAACTTCTTTTCATATATTTTTTAACTTTGAACTATCAGAGTTAGATTCTAACGTATCTAAACAGTAATTTGTTCTGAGTTCGAAATCCAATCTTTTTTAATTCTATTATACCAGTTTACTACTAAACGCAGTTGGCTTTACAGTTGGATTACCTGTATCTTTTTTATTATCATCTCGCTGGCAAAGACTCCAGTTATTGGGTTCTCTATGTCATCCTAAACTAATAACATAAATAGTTAATTTATAGTTGATTTCTTTACTTCCTTACAGTCATATACAATAACAACATAACATACAATATTATCATACGAGTATCATGTATCAATCTTAATTGTCATCATTACAGCCCTTCACAATTCCACTGCTGAACATAGGCCTTCTCCAAGGAACGTATTAACGTTATATCCTCTTCTCCGCTGAATCTCTTCACTACTCTATTGAAAGACGATCTCAAGATACCTTACGGGGAAGGATATTATATCAACATGGCGAGTACTTCTCTCACCTCCGATTCCTTGACGATATAGTCACTATGGCATAATTGCTGAAAGACTGCACTATGCTCACTGCCCTCAATATTGACTCCTGCTCGAAATTGTTGACGAGTATATTTATCCATAAAACAAAGTTTAAAATACTTGCAGTTCAATAGGATATTTAGGTACTCCCCCCCCCCCCCCCCCCCGAACGGGTTCCCGCCTTGTCGTGGCCGTGGCGGGGGGCTTAGTAGCCGCGACTTGGTGACCCGTGGTGAACAAACGAGCCCACTTCGGATGTGTGTTGGTGGACTGCGGCGAGAGGGGTGCCCTCTCCCTCTACCTCTACAGCCGAGGTGGAGTTGCGGAGGAAGAGGAGTGCTGGTATGGTGATGCGCCACTCGCCCTATCCTCCGCGACTCTGACGGGGCCGCACCGTTAATTGGTGCGGTGATGGTGGGGCTGCAGCGGAGAGGAGTGTTGGTATTGTGAAGTGCTGCTCTCCCTAACATCCGCAGCTGAATCTTGGTTGGCGGCGGAGCCATAGACCAGATCCGCCGCTGGGGTCAGGAAGGCTGGTGCTTCTGAGTGCTAGTTTTTCCTGGCCCCATGGCCTTCGCGCATCCGACACGGAGGAGTCCTTTGCGCATGTGAAGTTGGAGGCCGCGGAGGAGGACGCGCCATGTGTTCTGGTCCACCTTACCTGAGAAGGAGATGGGGGAGGAGTAGTCCTCTCCCGAGGAGGGGCCGCCATGGGGAAGCCAGCGCCCGTGAGGCCGCGGATGTGTGCGAAAGAGTTCCCGTAGCCCCGCCAATATACGATGAAGGTGGAACCCAACACCATGGGCTTTCAGTTGGTGCGAGACCGATATAAGCCGTCCTTGCCCCCACGAGGCGGGTATGCGTAGGCATTTCCCCATGTAAAAAAAGGACATTTAGGTACTAAATGGATGACTGAAATTGCCAACTGGCATTAAGTCCGCCTTTTGCTACCTTACTAAAGTTTTAGAAATATAAATAAATTATTTGAAAAGAGAAGGAATAAAGGCATTTAAATATATTTATTTATAAACAACTAGCGATGTGCCCCGGCTTCGCACGGACTCTAAGTATAAAGTCTCATTAAAGTAGGGAGCAGCCCTATACCTCGTTTACCGATTTGAGGCTACCACTCGAGAAACTTTCTTTCCCATCAGTTGTCTGTCCTTCGTGCTACGATATGGCCGGCCCAATGTCACTTTTTTATAGGATAGGGTGACAAACGAGCACACAGTCCACCTGATGGTAAGTGGTTGCTGTGGCCCATAGGCATCTACATCTATCCTCGATGACGAATGCAGATGCGTTGTCAGCCGTGAGGACTAAGATGGAATGCCTCATTTCTAGTAAATAGGGTCTCCGTTTCTGTACACTCACCATACGAAACAAAACTTTAGCTTATTGAGCCATTAGGCTTTCATGGTTACTTTGGTTCTACTGTGGGCTGTTACGCAGAGAAACTCCGAGCAAAGCCTTCTCCATAGTTAGCTTCCCCATACGGATGATGTTAACGCGTGCATTAAAATTAGCATGTAAATGAAATCAACAATCATGTACCACATTTCCGATAATAAGTGAATTAATTCTTAATTATTACCCTGATTTAACATACGCTATAATATATTTTATACTTATTATTATTTGATATCTAACAATTAAATATCTAAATAAAAAAAAAACGATTTTGCATTTAAAGATGTTCTATTTCAAAAGATATTCTTTAATCCACAAACTCTTGGATGCGAAAGAGCCGATCGTTCATGACCTTCTTTATAAATTGGAAATCGGCTTTTTTTTTCAATATATTTAAAACTTAATTAAGTAAATTAAAAATTACAGTCTCCAATAACAGAGAGCAAATAAAGCTTAGACATTAATTAATGAGGCAAGTCTTACTCCGCTTTATTTTGAAAACAAAATAAAAGCAATAGCTGTGGGCGGGAAGGACATTAATGCAAATTTAATGACAGTAGAATTTTAAGCGAGCTATAATACAACGTTTTCAGAGTCGAAATTTGGTTTATTATACTGGCTGGCTTTATTACCGTGAGAAAAAAATACAAGTATGCATACTTAAATTTTTTTTCGTTGACATTTTATCAGATTAAAATATGTATGTAGGTACTAAAAAAAATTTTTTAAAAAGTTTACCTTTTTACCTAGTGGCCAATTCAAGGTCAATAGCGTTACAAATTCATTGATACTTACCACCCCTGAGTAGGATAAGCCCGTAAGCAGTACACCTGCAAATTAGGATGATTTGAAAATTAAAAAGGTCTTTAAAATATTTTAAAATTAAGAATTTTGATCAACCGACTTCAATATAAATTATTAAGAAAAACTCAAAAACTATTGGTCAGACCTTTATCAAATTTATAACACAATTGAAGCACCAGCTTTCAAATAAAAAAAGAATCATCGAAATCGGTCCACTCAGTAAAAAGTTATGAGGTAACACACATAAAAAAAACATATTTTTATAGTACAATACAGTCGAATTGAATACCGTCTTCTTTTTGAAGTCGGTAGAAAAGTGGAATTGTAAATTTTTACTAATCCAAGTGTATTTTATAAGTTGATCGATTAATCGTTAACTTGTTAAGCCACAGAATAAATAATAGTACTACGTAGTTAAGCCTACCTGGCTGTGATAGTTTTCCTCTTAACTTCATTATTTTAAGCGTGATTAATATCTATAACTATGCCAAATTACAGTTTTGTAGCACCTAGGGTCTCTGTGTGAAAGCATGAACGGACGGACACGGCAAAACTATAATTTTTTCTTGTTGTTAAACTACGGAACCCTAGAAATGAGATCAAAATGAGTTCGAGAAAAATTGTAAAATAAGAAAATTTCCATACCTCCAACAAATATAAACAATTTTTCTAAGGAAACTTTAAAGGAAAGGTGGAAAAATTGTTTCATTAGTTATTCATTTATCACATAGTATATTTATGCTATATTTTTAAAATAACATTTCCCTAAGGCATTTAAAAAAATGGTTAATTATTTTTTATGGAAATTAATACTCCGGGAGTCTTAAGAGCCAAAAAGAGATATACCAATAAAATAACTCCACATAAACCATTGAAGTATGATGAATGAGTACATAATATTATTTCTCTTTTACGAGCAGAAAATACAATGCATGAAAACCCCTTTTTTTTAAAAAAAAATACCAGTTCCATTTATGAACGATTTTTTAAATTTTAAACCATCTGTAGTTTCTGAATGAATAATTGGTACGAGGTGCATGTGAAGTGAACTGTTTTTACATGCACCTCGTACGTAATAAAACGAATCGTTACGTAACGTGCGTTCGTATACGCAGTATACACAGACATGAGGTCTGCTTAAATTACCTTTATTGTTGGGAATGAGGGTAAAAAAAATAAAAGGAAATACGAACAAATGTAGGTAGAACGGCATTACAATTACAATTTCTTACAATATCTAGACGAGTTGATTAGTTGAATTATTCAATATCAAATTCACAGATCTCGGTAGATTTGCCTCTTCAGCCCCCGATTTTGAAATCATCTAACTAATTAAGTATAGTAGATAACTATCTACTATACTTATTTAGTTACTATCTACTATACTTAATTAGTTACATGATTTCTCAAATTAATTTACTCATTACTTGCAGCCTATCAAAAGTATACTGCTATGATGGAGGCTATGTTCATCAACTTTCATCCTCATATAACATTCCTACTCAAAATCCCCCATGCTTGCCATAGTTGCTACGCTTGACTGGCAATCACTGTTTTTTTATTATTATAAAAGTAAGTTAATATCAGGAAGATGCTCTCGTCGTCTCTTACGATATCCACAGGATAACTTGTTGTAGTAGATTATCTTACGCCTCAACTACATGTTTTTTTAACAATTACAATTTATATATATATATACTTACTTAATAAGAATTATCTTGAACCGATATCAAAAAGGAGAAGGCTCTGTTGATTTGATTCGAGTGTATGTGTTTTTTGTAGGTATGTTTCGCGATATCTTCGCAGATTGTGAACCAATTTAGATGATTTTTTTTTTAATTAAATAAGTTCTACTTCAAGGGTGGTCCCGTATAAATTTGGGGAAAATATTTCACACCTAAGGGTGGCAAATAAATAACTTCGTTTTTAGCAATTTGAAGTCGGTGTTTACTTTTTGTTAAAAGTTATAATTATTATTCTTTTTAAAATTTTAAATATAATAATAGCATCACGAGTAATGGAGTAAGGTATGAATCAAATTTAAAAATTTAATAAAAAGAACATAAATCAGACACTGTTCTTATCCTTTTGCAGAATCTTAACCTGTACTGCTTTTTTATCCCATAATACTTACTTAATATCCAAAAATACAGATTTTTTTAATATAAAATAAGGGTGACAAACGAGCACACAGTCCACCTGATGGTAAGTGGTAGCTGTGGCCCATAAACATCTACATCTATCCTCGTTTGCGAATCAAAATGCAGATGCTCTGTCACCCGTGAGGACTATGGATGGAATGCCTCTTTTTCAGTAAAAAGGGTCTCCGGTTCTCTACACTCACCATACGAAACACAGCAGCATTAAGCTGCTATTTTACGCTGGTATTCTGTGAGGACCACATGCGCTCATAGAATACCAGCGTTCCTCGGTCGAGCCGAACCATTCGTGCTACAACTATACTAATATATTAATATAGCTGCAGCATGGCAATATAAAGATTTTGTTATATTCTGAATTTTTGTTATAGGATAAAAAGTACAGGTAAATAGTACAGGTTTAAGATTCTGCAAAAGGAAAAGAAATCTGCAAGCTCAAATAGATACCGACGTAGGTATACAGTATTCATACAATTAATAAAATGAATTTTGTAACATTATGTTAATAAACACAGTATTAACTATTTATTTTATAAAAGTTCTTTAAGTGTGGAATATCGTGCCACATAGTTCTCTAGCTTTGAAAGCATCAAAACTTTAAAGATTTAATGCTTTCGATGCACTCGAGCATCGAGACCGCTTTAGCAAGACGAATTCCACGTACGTTTAGGAATTTCGGTTTTTGACTTCCAAATATTTTCTTTGCCCAGTGGTACAATATTAAGAGAGATGTTGAAAACAGAAATATTCAATGGAAAACACCATACACGTATTTATTTTCCTGATAAAGTGTCCTCGTAATATATGTTGAGTTGTCTTTTTTATTAAATAAACAACAATTGATACACTTTAATTTAAATGCTTCGTATAATTCAGATATATTAATTAATTTAAAAAAAAATATTTTACTGTTTGTTTTGATTTTTTAGTTAATGAATGTACTTACATACATTCCAAACCGTTCCATTTTATTACGATAGTAGAAATGGTTACCTGATCTTGGGCCTTCTTGATGTATTCACTCCATTATTCATTGCGGTCCATCTCTTTAATCCACTGATCAACACAGGGTTTCTCAAATGACTAACACCACGAATCACAAAACAAAATTTTTCATAAATATATTATACTATACTAAGTATATTACATTATTTTTGTTAAGAGGTCACCCTACACAGTTCTCTAATTAAGTCTAAACTCGAGAACCTTCTCTCTCTTATTCCTTACAGTTGTTCGAATTATATTATGATCAAATACCACTTCAATTTATTATGTTATTATTTCTTCTGGGGATATTCTCTTTACCGATTCCTTGCGGATTCTAAACTATATTCGATACGACTTAGGGTCCTTCAAGAAAAGAGCCTACTCTTTTTTAAAAGGCTGGCAACTCATTTGAAATTCCCCTGGTGTTGCAGTTGTTCATGGGCGACGGTAGTCACTTACCATCAGGTGAGCTGTATGCTCGTTTTCTCCCTCTCATATAAAAAACCTAACAGTGAACGGGTTCATATGTTGAGTTTCTGTGTGTACAATTACACTTAAAACACTACAATATCTCATACCAAGTTAACAATTACTGACAGTAATTGTAAATTGGACAAGTAGATCATCATCAATCGGATGTCAGCGCAAGTGATTATCATAGTACTATGCAATAATATAAATAAAGCTATTATTTACGGATTTTATCGCGTATATTAACTTATTTTATATTCACGATGTTTCGATCACTTTACAATACCCATGTTCACGGGAGGGACTGAGGTGTTCGACGTCTCCCAAATGTCATAGTTAACCACGCCTGCATCCAGATTAAAATTATTAATTTTTCTACGCAGTATTTATAGTATCTTGAAGGGTGAAATAAGTTAATTTACGCGATAGAATCCGTAAAAACTATTTTATTTAAATGTGTGTAGTGTTCGCGTAAATATAAGGTATCATTCGTTCATTCTATTAGAGGGTGGCGTCTAATCAAGAAGTGCAGCGATTTAATAATAAAAGAATAGGGGAGTTAATTAAGTATTTTTGCGAGAACAAAAATCACTTTTCAAATGCATTTAAATAATTATTCATACCAAATTTATATAAAATAACCGTCATTCTATTTACTGTTTGTTTTTATTTAAATATGATCTAAACTTCCTATATAAGGTACCAGTTCTAAATTAGTGATGTTTTTTATTGAGTCACAACCTATAAAACAATTGCTGAACACAAGCCTCCCCTACAGACCGCCTCATACGGGGATATTTGCCACGGTTTGCAGGCGGGTTATCAGTGGCAGTTATTATTTTATTAGGATAACGCTGCTGCCCATCTCCTAGTTTGTTTCCCTCAGTCGCCTCTTACGACACCCACGGGACGATATGGGGTAGTGGATATTCTTACACCGCCGCTACACCGTAAATTGTTAGTGAGTATGATGAGTTATTACTAGAATTACAAATCAGAACAAGTTCAGTACGAATTTTAAACGAATGTACGAACGCCAACCCTTAGATAGACAGATTTAAATGTATTGCAAACAATTTTAATGAATAATAAGTAGATGTGTTAATTATAATCATATCGCTTAAATATCGTTTCTCGACAGAAAATGGCAACACAATGTTTTGAATGAAGTTAAAACTTTAGAAATAGAAACCAAAACACCCAAGAATCCGGGAGGCAAGGTCGGCGGCGCGCGTCACAAAGGGTGACGAATGCGACCGTCATCTTTACTGTCTATACATAAGCTGTTTACTGTCTCATGCTTACGAAATATGTAAAAATTTTGGTAAATAACAATTTTTTTTATATAATATTTATTTAATATAAAATTAATAAACCTAAATGATCATACTTACTAATAAAATAAAAAAGATAATTTTTATTATAGTCCTATTCTTCGCAGCATAGTGCCAAGAACGCTGTTAGCGTTTCCTCCCTGAATAGGCTATACTTGGCTTTCTAGACGAGAAATGAACTAGTTCTTTTGACACTAGTGATCAAAGAGAATATAACCACTACATTTACTAGTGATGACGACGTTTTTGGATGCCCTTGTTATAGAAGTCTGCTAAGTGAGAATCGATGAACTGTTTAAAGGATTTCTTTTCTGTTTCTTTACAATTTTTGCCTAACATAAGTTATCTAAACTTCTAAAATAGTGGAAGGCTGTTGTCTGCATGGGTAAGGGTAAGGAAGAGAATATTATGGTGGACGAGTAATGATCTCTAGCGTTAACTCTGCAAAAAGGTTCTATTAACATTTTTTTTATAGGATAGGGTGACAAACGAGCACACAGTCCACCTGATGGTAAGTGGTTACTGTGAACCATAGACATCTACATCTATCCTCAATAAAGACTCAAGATGCAGATGCGTTGTCACCCGGCGTTGTCACCCGTGAGGACTAAGATGGAATGCCTCTTTGCCAGTAAAAAAGGGTCTCCGGTTCTCTACACTCACTGGTTTTCTGTGGGAGCGTGGTCCTACACCGGTCGACCCGAACCATTCGTGCTACAGCTATACTACTAATATAGCTGCAACATGGCTCTACCACGTAAAACGTAAAACTTACTCTACACTTGAAGATGGCATCTGATATATTGTTGATTGCGTATGAGGATCCAATACCTCATTTTATAAACCCGTGGGACATCCACTACGACTGCCATAAGTCACCCGTGTGCGCCGTAAGAGGCGACCAAAGGGAAAATAGAACAGGAAATAAGCAGTAGCATCTTTCTGGCGACAACTCAAAATAATAAAAAACTGCGGTTGGCCAAGCGTGGTAGCTATGGTAAATATCCCCCTACGAGGGATTCTATGATGATGAAAATGTCTTGTTTTTGTGGATTTTGACGTTCATAATATATTATACTTTATAAAAGCCTAAATTGAACATCACGATTTGATTTTGACTTTAATTTTCAAATCTACACTTTACGAGCTAGAGCTACGCTGCAGATATATTATGGTTGTAGCAGGAATGGGTCGGTAAGACCGGGGAAAGACCACGCTTTCAAAGAATACCAGCGTAAAATAGCAGCTTAACGCTGCTGAATTTCGTATGGTGAGTGTAGAGAACCGGATACCCATTTTACTGGAAACTAGGCGTTCTATCTTAGTACTTACGGTTGACAACGCATCTGCGTTTTGATTCGTAGTTGAGGATGGATGTAGATGTCACAGCAACTACTTACCATCAGGTGGACTGTGTGCTCGTTTGTCACGCTTATACTATAAAAAAATCTATTCGAGAGGAGCCTATTAAGACATAAATATAATAAAATTTTCAGGGTCAAGCCGCCCCAGATATTATACATATAGACGTCAAATAACTTTGTATTAAGAAGATAATATAGATAGATAGATAGATAAAGCATTTATTTGTTTCTCCAATCACACACGTAAATTCAGTGACTAAACTAAGTACAAAGTAACATATTACGAAGAAAATAATTTACAAAAACTTAAAATCTAAATGTACATGTGTGTTGCAGTTTGACAAATGGGTCCTAGCTCAGCGATTAATATTGCTCAGAGAGCAAACACTGATTTTCAGCTATTACCCTCGAGGTGACGAGAAGAAAATGAGCACAATTGTTAATCAGTGTAAATATGTATATTTGAAAGATGTGTACTTTCAGCCCTACGATTCACATTCTGGGTTTAATTTAGTAAAATTACTAAAGGAGCATGTAAGTGTGTAAGTTTGCATACAAATTAAAAGTAGTACCTAAAAGGCTTAGGCAGCCATGATGAGTTAGTAGGAACAAAAAAATTCCGTGGTTTATAGCTGGCAAACAAAGTGTTTAGGAATACCTTGTTTTTGTTTATCTAGAAGATATGTTTTGAATTTATTTTTGAAATTGTAATTTTTGTAATTGTGTTATCAGTATATTGTAAAATATTTGAGTGTAACGCATTTAGATAATGCTATTTTACGTTGGTATTTCGCGAGAGCGTGGTCGTTCCCCGGTCGATCCGACCCATTCGTGCTACAACTATACTACTGATATAGCTGCAGCATGGTTCTACCACGTGTTAAAATGGAAAAGAAATGGAAAAATGGAATGACGACCTGGTAAGGTGTGCATGAAGTTCACGGATGCAGGTGGCTCAAGACCGTGCTGTGTAGCCTCCTTGGGGGAGGCTTCTGTTCAGCGGTGGACTTGTGAAAGGCTATGATGATGATGACGATGATGATGTCTTTATTGTGAGGCGCGAGTATTGTAGCATTCGGGCCTATGTTTAGTGGGTAATTTTATATTTTAATTAAAAGAAATACTGAAATACGAGTAATATTAATACTACACTTATTAACTAAGCACAGTTGTTAGCTAGTAAGAACTAAAATACATTTTTCGCGAGAATAGCTTTCGACAGCCTTATCGATTACCGTAGGAGATACAAGATTGATGTCATTCCCTTGGGATAGACTGTACAGTCCCTCCTAATAGGTCAAAGTCATCCGATCGCCTATCGTGTTTACACTACTACATGTAGTTTATTCAGAGCTGACTTACATTCTGTGATATGTACATAAATATATTATACACATGTTAATACATATGTTAAAGTTGGTAAAAAATTACTTCGCGTACATCCGCTCGATAAAATAAAATGATGTGTCTTACCTAGTTTGAAGAGCACCTCCCGCCCTCGCTCAATTGCGTGCCTCGCTTCACTAAAGGGCTGCACAGCCTTAGTAAAAAAAAAATTTACTTGATATAGGAAGTTAGAAAAAGGTGAGGGGCCCGACACACACATTACACAGGCTATAAGCTAGGCCTAGGCTTAATCTGGCAGTGTGTTTGTTATAGACGTCTAATATGCTTTGCCCCACCGCAAACTCGTCACTCACTTTCTACGCCCACTAGGTATTTTGACTTGAAAACTAGTAGAGATTCTGATACTAAATTTACCTCGCCTTTACGAACTAGACGGATCGGGATGAGATCAAACACAGATATACTTTTTTCCCTTTTTCCCATAGGACATGCATCATTCATGTTTACGTGTACAAGTGTATACAACGTACATAAACATACCTCTCGTATTGATTTCTTAGATTCAAGCCAATATTGAACGAAATTAATTTAATGGATTTTATCGGGTTTAATTTTTATTTAATGAAAATCCGTAAATTTAGATAATTTATCTATACATATAAATAAAATTGAAGTGTCTGTCTGTAATATCAAAATAAGAGTTATTTGCAAGCCATTAAGACATGTACACGACCATTTAAAAAAAATGTCTGTCCGTCTGGCTCTCTGTCTGTTTGTCCGGGCTAATCTTCGAAATGACTGAACCAATTTTAATGAAACTCCAATCATAGAATGATATAATAAATATTTTATCCAAAAAATCGGAGAATATTTTTTCGCAAAAACGAAAAATTGGTAAAATAAATGGTGTTTAATCAAATCTTAAAACTAAATAAAGTCAATGTTAAAGTTAAAGTTGCAGCCTATATACGTCCCACTGCTGGGCACAGGCCTCCTCTCATCTCTGAAAGAGTTTTAGGGCAAGGAAATGTCTGCCGTGCTGCTCCAATGCGTATTGACGAACTCCACATGTCTTCGAAATATTTTTTCTTTTTTCTCAGACATGCAGGTTTCCTCACGACATCTTCCTTCACCGCCGAGCACGCGGTAAATCAGCACTTAAAATTGCAATTAACAATTTCATTGGTGCCGGCTGGGATCGCGAACCTTGTGCTAACACGTCTCTTTAAAAAACGCCACATCAATATTCTCTGTCACACTTTTCACAGAGTCTTTAAATAAAAACCATATGTTTACTTAACGTACCGATTACGTCATTGTTTGTATTATCGATTAGTCAATGAAATATTTAATTTAATATTTTATATTAAAGATATTAAAGAGATATTATATTATTATATTTATATTAAAGAGATAAAGAGATAGATTAGAAATGAAATTGCAATAACGTTTAATATTCGCCAGGTGTTATACCTACAAAAGATATAGGCCAAATAACGATAATTGCGGCGGCGAACAATTAGGTAATCTGCGAGATACGAGTAGCCCCACAATGGCAGTGATTAAAATAACGGCTTGCGATTATTTCGAAAATGCAAGAGCCTTTAACAATGTGGTGGATCGAAATGTGGGTCAGTTGAAAAGGATTGAATGCGCGATGAGTCGGCACTCGGGGCTACAGGTCACCCCATAGCCAGCCCGTTGGCATCGCTTTTCCTTTCCATATGTTATTTTATTTATTTGTATACTAGTTACATCTTATGTTTTCCATATTTACATAGAACACATGAGATATTAATACTAGTGGGGTGATTTCTGGATCCCGACAATAGCGCCACTTATTTTTTCACATAGGAACATTACATATATATGGTATAGGAATATATACATACATTGCTATAGGAATAAAGATTTGAGAACAATTAAATAATGCGGCCCTCGCTGCGATCTTGCATAATAGAAGACAAAGGTAATAAAACATATTTTAGAACATTTTTTGACTAATTAAGGTCTTCATTTCAACACGACCGTATCTAGGTAATCGGAGCAACCTCGCCTGGAAATAAATAAAATAAATATCGAGGTATTTTTATTATATTATGGTGTATTGCCATTACAATTTGCCAGTCTGTTTCTCTTCTTTCTTTCTATTTTCTTTGATATATCTTTACATTTAAAATTATTTTTCTTACTAATAAGAAAAATATTTTAAATTATCACCTGTTCTAAAGAGCTTAAATGGAACATTAGATATTAACCCCGATATTGCAATGGGTCTTTCCAATGATGTATTGCAAATTGCAATGCAAAGCACGCGTGGCCGAGGCTACAGGATATACGGGGTTTCCCTAACAACAATATGAATCAATCTTTATGCAATCTTTAAAAGATGACTTTAAATGAACAGCTACATTGTGTTATAGATAAATAAATATAGAATTATCGCAATTAAATATGGGACCACACGAGAAGTACCAGCTTTGATATAAAAAAAGAATCATCGAAATCGGTTCACCCAGTAAAAAGTTATGATCATATAAAAAAAACATAGATAAAGTCGAATTGAGTGCCGTCTCCCTTTTGGAAAGTCGGCAGAAAATAAAGTACTTTGGCATCAGTTAAAAATATTTTCTGCATTTAATTAAGTTAAGCGGTGAATTTCCTAAAGCAACTCCATCCGCGGCTGGTCGTTGCTGCTGGTGATAGGAGGGCTGGTTCTTTTCTCGCTCAAAGGCTTTTAGCGAGGAAACGCAGCCAGCGGTTTTGGCACGATACCGCGGGCACTGTATGATAATTAAGTTACTAGTTTTAGTTTTTTTTTTTTTGATTTTAGTTTTTATATTGTATATAATAAAATATTGTATATTATGTTATATTAATATTATTTATTTTTAAATGTCATAATCGTCAGCCATGACAACGCATTTAGAATCTTCTTTGTTTGACCTTGGTCCACGGGCTGCAATAGCTTATACTATATGTTATCTCTTTAATTTTATATAATACTACCTGTTTCCCGCGACTTTTCCCGCGCGCTTTGATTATATGACAGGTATATAATCAAAGCCCGCGCGTAATTTATTACGATTGGAATTCATGGGTTTTAATTTTTACGCGGAACCCTAATTCCTTTTCTAAAATATAAGTAGCCTAAGTTATTTCTTATAACATCAGTTATCTGCCAGGGAAAGTCCGGCCAAAATCGGTCCAGCCGTTTCAGAGATTAGCCGGCACTAACAGACAAACATTTTAAAAATCGTATTTTTGTTATAAATACTGTATATACTTTCATATACATATAGTTAAAAACTGTTATTTCGACATTACAAACAGACGCTTCAATTTTATTTATTTGTATAGATATAAAAATCTGGAACTATCTACAATACCTAATTGTATCACTTATTTAATGAGTTGGACAACTTCGGCACTAGACTCGTCAATTTATACCACGACTAAACATACCCGACTTAAACTTAAATCCGTTCCCCAAACCTTCGTAACACCACCAAAATTATACACAAATTGTAATAAAAATACCAGTGGCGTAGCCAAACAGTTAACCCCTGCTGAGCAGTCAATGAATCTCTCTCTACATCTGCCAATCTGCCATACCACCTACGTAGTAAGTTTCAGTGTGAATTACTACTTAGGTCTCTCTGATTTCATTCTAAAAGCAATTTTTATAGAATAAGTAGGTATGAAAAACGAGCACACAGTCCACCTGATCTCATATATCTATCCTCGATTAAGAATCAAAATGCCGATGCGTTGTTACCCCCGAGGACTAATTTGGAACGACTCGTTTCCAGTGAAAAGAGTCTGCAAGCCTCTTCACTCGCCATACGAAACACAGCAGCATTAAGCTATAATTTTATGCTGGTATTCTGGAGAGCCTGGTCCATCCCCGGTAAAGCCAGCCCGTTCGTGCTACAACTATAATATAGCTGAAGCATAGTTCTACCACGCATAAAAATGCATAGGAAATAAACAAAGAATGGATCAAAATGTTTCACAAGCCTCAACGACCCTCGATAATTCCCAAATATCGTAGACGGCTTTAAAACCGGATGCAGGAGAAACCCGTCGTAACAATAGATTTCAGCCGTGTCATAGATATGGCGTCACTACTTTTATTCCTTCAGTAATACTTAATGCTCACAATTTATGGTTGAAAGTCACTTGGATCGAACGTAAATGTTATCTGTGTTTAGTAAGTTTGTTTATTGCGTAACTAAACATGTTGGCTCACTTCGCGGTTATTAAATCATTTGGCTACGTAGTGTTACACAATAATAAAGATTTTTTTTATAGAATAGGGATGACATACGAGCACACAGTAAACCTGATGGTAAGTGGTTGCTGCGGCCCATAGACATCTTCATCTATCTTCGTTTGCGAATTAAAATGCAGATGCGTTGTCAGCTGTGTGGACTAAGATAGAATGCCTCTTCTCCAGTAAAAAGGGTCTCCGGTTCTTTACACACATCATACGAAACACAGCAGCATTAAGCTGCTATTTTACGCTGGTGTTCTGTGAGAGCATGGTTCCTCCCCGGTCGAGTCGACCCATTCGTGCTACAACTATACTATTAATATAGCTGCAGCATGGCTCTACCACGTCTAAAAACATAAATAATTTAATTAAATTTTTTATTTTAAACTTTTTATTTAATTCAGGCTTGTTTAAAAACTTATAAACTCGCTCGCAAAATAAGACGTTCTCAGAGAAGAACCGGCAAAAAAACCCTGGATTCTTTGATTTATTAATGCAGTTTTATAACATCATTAAATGTTATTATCAGTGGTTAGTGCAGAAGAGTTATTTCCACATAACATTGGAGTCAATATGCTATACTTTATAATAGGCCTTTTTTAATTGCATTTACAACACCTATTGGACTGGCATTGGCTTATTAGGCCTCTCTGCCGAATCGGAAGCGACCCTCTTTTGGGAAAATGGGGCGCAGGCGGCTACGAGCCGCTGAGGGGGAGCCTACTAAGGCAAATTTAAGAAGAGTCGGCCTGAGCCGCCAGGAGGCAGTTCAGGTCGGTTGAAAGTTTGTTTGGCGGGTCCGAGAGAAAGTTTCTCGGCCTGCTGACTCAGACAGAAGAGGTTTTGAACTATTTGGAGTTCATTTATGATTTTGGGGTCAACGTGAGCAAATATAGGGCCCGCGTAAGACATGAATGGCCTTATAAAGGGTTCGCTTGTTTCGGAGGGACATTTTACTGTGTCGGCCCAGCATACTGTTGAGCCTACTCAGATAAAAACGTGCGTTGCGGGTTACTCTTTTGACATGGGGCCCGAAGGTGAGCCTCGTGTCAAGGGTGACACCTAAATATTTGGCAGACGTATGCCAGGGGACAGAGGTTCCTAGCATACGGAATGGTGGAGTGTATTTGAGGCGGCGTCGTTTATAATCGAATTGAACGGCGGAGTTCTTCTCCGGGTTCACATCGATGCGCCATTTTTGGAACCAAGCTCCCAGGTCATCAACTGACTTTTGGATTTTGTTCCGTATGAAAGGTAGCGAGATACCTTTACAATAGAGGGCAGTGTCGTCTGCGAAGAGGTAGAGCTGAACACCTTTCGACGGGATGGGAATGTCGTTGGTGAACAGGATATACAGGAGGGGAGCAAGTACTGAACCCTGAAGGACACCAGCTTTGATGGGGCGCTGAGAGGAGAGCGTGCGTTCGTGTCTAAAGCGAAAGGTACGATCCTTCAGGTAAGAGGCCACGAGACGTACAAGACGATCGGGGAGACCTATTTTATATAATTTGAAGATAAGGCCTTCGTTCCAGACTCTATCAAATGCTTTAGCAATGTCGAAAAAGACCGCGATGGTCTTATGACGACGAGGATAAAAACCCCTGAGTATATATTCCACAATACGGTGAACTTGTTGGGGATTAGAGTGTTTCGCTCGGAAACCGAATTGGTGGGGGATGAGAAGAGGGTCACCGTCTGTGGGAAACAGATGGAGCCTCATGGGAGTGAGAATGACTCTTTCGAAGAGTTTGCTCATGGCCTTGAGGAGGCTGATGGGACAATGAGTAGAGGGGAGGTTGAGAGGCTTTCCTGGCTTGGGAATACCAATGACAGTTGGCTCTTTCCACGTAGTGGGAAAGTAACTAAGATTGAAGCAGGCGTTGACGATAATAGCTAAAAGGGTTAAGACCTGCTCAGGAAAGTGTTTAAGGGCTTGGTTGGAGATGCCATCCGCGCCCGGAGCCTTTTTGGGCTTAAGACCTTTGATGAGGGACGAGATCTCATCATTGGACACTGTGATAGGGTCAGAGGCTGTGGGGGGTGAGTTCCGGCGGCGGACCTCATCCTCCACTGTCTGGATGTGGGAGGGGTCGGTGAGTTGAGAGCTAGGAGAGCATTGTGCGGCAATGCTGTCTGCAAAGCACTCAGCATTTTCCTCGTCCTCGAAGGCAACCGTACCGTCGGGCCGGGAGAGAGGGGGAGTGTGGGTGATAGCGTCTATCCGGAGAGCTCTTGCCATCTGATAGTACGCTGTATGAGAGGGAGAGATATTCTCCATAAGCTTACTCTTTTTGAGGTCTCGAAGTTCAGAGAGGCGAAAACGGACTTCTCGTTGAAGACGATTGGCCGTACGCCTATATTCGGGGGTGGGATAGATTGCTGCTCTCCGGAAAGCAGCTCTCTTGACTTTCAATAGGTTGCTAATATTTTCCTTGTCATCATCATTTCATTCTCCTTAAGGGAGGATTTTATAAGGGTGCAGAGAGAATCGACCGCGGTGTCGATCTTTTCGGGTCTGTCGAAGTCCGACGAGAGGGAAATGGGAGAGTCCTGTGAGTCCATAGCTTTAGCTAGGAACTCCTTGAAGCCCTTCCAGTTAGTGAAGGTTTTCGTGGAGGGGGTTGATGGAGGTGGCTGATGGCCAAGAATGAGTGAGACCGGTCGGTAGTCTGATCCTAGATCGTCTAGAGTCTCGATTGCTCTGAGGTTGAGGGAAACTCCTTTGACTAACGCAAAGTCTAGCACATCGGGAGCGTGGTCGGTATTGTCAGGATAGTGAGTGACACCGTGACACCGACACATGACTGTGGACGGTAAGGTCAAGAGACTGCGTGATATCAAGCAGTTTCTTGCCACTCGGAGAAGTAGTGCGGCATGTCCATTCAGTATGCTTGGAGTTGAAATCTCCAAACATAAGGACTGAGTTGCCTAAAGATAAGATAGCCTCAAAATCTTTTTTGAGGGGGAGGGTTCCACTGGGGAAGCAGGAGGCTATGACGATGGACTGATGTCCAGTCATAGCTAGCCTGCATACCGTGGTTTCCACGTTGGTAAGCTGCGGAGTAGAAATGTGAGAGCAATGAAGTGTCTTCTTATAATAAATGGCCGTACCGCCGCCTTGGCGGCTGGGTCTGTCATTACGAAGAAGAGAAAACTTTTGAATGGAAAGGTCTTTAATGTTCTTAAGTTTGAGGTTAGTTTCCTGGAGGAGGAGGATGTCGGCTTCGCGATCTCGAAGAAAGAGGTTAAGCTCTGGGAGGTTATTTCGCAACCCGCGAATGTGTAGTGTTATGCTACTTACATAACATTTTACACTATTTTAAATTCATTTTTCCATTCTGTTTTGATTTTCTGCATTCACCTCAAAACTGGATATTTTGTATCACCTTTATTTCCATAGGATCCTGTAACGATTTTAAACCATAAGAACACAATAACAAATCATTTCTACTTCATATTTTCACACTATCAGCACTTTTAAATTGGTGTCCATGGAGTCTACCTTTTTCGATCTTTTATTTAGTTTTCCGTAACTTAAGGTCTTCAAGGATGTCCTCGTTGGTGAGTTCGAAGGGGACACCACGTATCACGGCGCTGACATAACGCTCTTCCGGCAACTACGGGGGCTGTGGGGTTTGAGGGAGCGGCAGGGGCTGTCGAAACTGGAGGGGTGTGATTTTTCGCGGACGTTTACGGCCGCGCTTGGAAGTTACTGTGGTGAACACAGATTCGCCGGTTCTGTCGGAGTCAGACGACTCTGATGAACCAGTGCCGGACTTAGCTTCGGTGGCGGACCTCTTCCGGGAGGTCGACGCCATGGACCCGGAGTCGGAGTAGGAGCACTCCATGTCGAGGGACGCGGGTATTGTCGGACTGCGGGGCAGCCGGAGTGGCCGCCAGAAATGCCGCGACGGAGGGCGGTGGGAGGCATGCTTGAGAGGCAATGGAGGCTTGGACTGCGGCGATAACCGTCTCGTCCAGTTTGATGCCCAGACCAAGGGAATGGTTCAGGGCGACGACGATCGACCAAATAAGGTCCCTAGTGGACATGTTGGGGAAAGGGAATATGTTTTACTCTAAGCAGTAAGGGCGGGGATCCCTGATCTCAAAAGAACAGGATCTTGTTCTGAAAAGAACAAGTGACGTTTCCGAGAAACAATATACACGGTATATAATAAAATAATAACAAAAAAGAAAAATTAACAAAACAATTAACAAGAAAAAGTAACAGAAAAACTTAACAAAAGCAAACAGTGATCAGTCAAACCTCCCCGCCAGGAGGCAGGTGGGCAAAAACTGAAAGTTAGCGGTGAAAAACTCACCAAAGCGTCTGCGCTGCACAGCGTGAGCAGGATAGCGGAGGCGCGAGAGGGCACTAATGTACGGGGACGAAAGCGCTGTCGACTTGTAGACGTCCTCTCGAGAGCGGCGGCGCAAGCGGAATCGTCAGTATCGTTTGTTTCTGTAAAGTAAATACTTTTCCCGATCCAGCTGAGATCCATACAGTAAGTAATACACTATAGCAGGGCTTCCCAAACTTATTTTTACTGTGACGCCCTTGGGAATTTTGCCACTTTTTTGCCCCTCCTTTGGACAAAAATACCTACCAGTTATTATTCTAGCCTAGTAACAAGATACCAGAAAAACTGTAAATAACATTTGTATACATAATTTTTATTAAAAAATAATAAAAAAAAACAAGAACAAAAATGAAAAGAGATACTTTGTTGGCTGGCTACTAATGAGAAGGATATGCTTGCTTTTCTGAGCATAGCTTCTCAAAACGTGGCTCAAGTTTGGAAATTGTCACTCTCATCTCTTTCTCTACATTTATTTTCGATCTGTACTTGTTCTTTATTATTGCAACTGCAGAAAGGCCTGTTACGTACAAGTACGATGTCGCAAATGTTAATAGAACCCTCATTTAAATTAAGGGGTCATTGTAGAAGCGTGCTCGTCGCGACCCCTGCCAGCCCTTTTCAGGGCTGCAATTCTACACAGCTGTGCACCCATGCCAACGAGGGTTAGGGCGTCCCCCCAAGGCGACGCACATCAGCTCGACCCCGTTGGTGTGGAATGCAGCGCGCAAAGCGGCGATGGGGACCGCCACCCGTCACGCACAGCCCGACACGGCGCAAGGTGGAGGACAGAGTACAGAGTTGGTACGTGGAATGTTAGAGGAGGCATGAGAGATAAGACGAATGAGCTGATCGAAATAATGAAAGAAAGAGAATTAGATGTCGTGTGTATGTCGGAGACCAAACGGAAGGGCAGTGGTACTGAAGAGCTCCCTGGCGGGACGTTAGCTCTATGGTCCGGAGTCCCGGAGAGCGAGAGCGCCTGCCAGGGAGTGGGGGTGCTGGTCGATGTTATGACTGAATATAAGGTTTTGAACTCAAGACTTCTCTGGGTTCGCTGTAAATTGGGACTGACGAAGTTACTCCTTTTGGCTGTTTATGCGCCGGTAGCTTCGTCGTCCAGGGCTGAGCTGGAGGAGTTTTGGGAGAATGTAAGAGAAGTTCTAGATTTGGTTAGGGGAAACGAAAGAATTGTTGTATGTGGTGATTTGAATGGATGGGTTGGTACCGCTCGACCAGGGTACGAGTCGGTGCTTGAAAAGTTTGGCGATAAAAGGGTTAATGATGCTGGCAAGCTTATACTGGCTGTATGCAAGGAAAAGGGTCTTCTTGTGACAAACACTATGTTTAATCACAAGAAAATCCATATGTATACTAGAGAAAGAAAGAATGAGAGAAGTATGATCGATTTGTTCCTGGTGAATGACCGACTGCGAAAACAGGTGATGGATACGCGAGTGTTCAGGGGTGCTGACCTGGGAACAGATCACTATCTAGTGATTACTAGATTTAGGGGTCTGTTCGCGGGTTGGCGCTACCTGACGGCAGTAACAGAACCACAGTCGGTCTGTCGCATCCGAAGCTGGAAGCTTCAGGAAGCAGATACTAGGTACAAATATCATGCGAGGGTAGCCGAAAAGCTTGACACCATCGATGGCAGAAAAGAATGTGTGGAAAGAACATGGCAGAACCTTAGGTATGGAATGGTAAGTGCAGCGGAAGAAGTGTGTGGAACGATAAAAAGAGGTAGTAGTAAAAGAAGAGATGCATGGTGGAATGATGAAGTGAAAGAAGCTGTAAAGAAGACGAAGAAAGCATGGTTAGACTACTTGGCCTCTAGTAATGATAAGAATATGAGAGAGAAGATGAAAGAAAGATATAAGCTGCAGAAAGTTCAACTCAACTAAACAAACTTGAGCGTATTCAAAATCTGGCTATTAGGTTCATATTTGGCTTGCGCAAATATGACCATGTCTCCGAATTCCGTTTAAAGCTCAAGTGGTTACCCATTCGCCTTCGCCGGAACCTACAAATTGTTTCTCTTCTGTACTGTGTATTATTCGATCCAATGACTCATAGCTATCTAAAGGAAAACTTTAAGTTTCTTGGTCATGACAGACCGGACAGAGTTCTACGGTCAGCCGGAGAACTTATACTCGCACCACATTCATATCGAACTAAATACATTAAAAACTCCTTCACAGTTAAGGCCATCTGCTTATGGAATGATCTTCCTTCGCAAATTCGTTGTGCGAAAACACTAGAAAAGTTTAAGACTGACGTCAAAAATTACTACCTAACAGTGCATTAACTACTGGTCATCATTTGCGACATGTATTTTTTGTATCCTCTCTGTATTTTTTTATTTAATTTTTATGTATGCCTACTTAATCTTATGTATGTCTATTATATTTTGAATGTATATATTAGTGTATTATTTTTTTTCATTATGTATCAGTTTAGTTTATTTAGGTATTAGTATGTAAGTTTACTATAATATACACAACCTCCCACTGTCCAATAGAACAACTTTCTCCTAATCTTAACGTTGTCTGGAAGAGATCGCTTAATAGCGATAAGACCGCCTTATTGTACCTACCTCTTAAGTTTTACTCCTTGTAATTTGTTCTTTTTTATCGTTTTTTTGTGGTGTACATTAAAATATAAATAATAATAATAATAAAGTTCACACGAAAGCATTGATTGAGGAAGTGCGTGAAAGGTGTAGAATGGAAGCGGACGAAAGGTTGTCGCTCAACTTTAAGAAAAACTCCAAACTCTTCTGGAAAGAGGTTGGAAGGACCCGAAATGGTGCGACAGCCTTAAGAATGAACAAAGTGCTTTCGAGAACCAATGACGTCCTCTCAGAAAAATCGGGCGTAATGCAGCGATGGAGCAAATTTTATAGAGAAATGTATGCTTGTGATGATCTTAGTGAGGGATCTGGGGGTGACGCCGTGACTGGTACGCCAGACCCGGACCCCGATGACACTGAGGTCATCAGTATAAAAGAGATTGAACGTGCGATTAGAAGTTTGAAATGTGGTAAGGCTGCGGGACTAGACAGAGTTACTGCTGAAATGGTCAAGTATGGTGGGCCTCGCGTCTGGGACAGCTTTCATCTGCTGTGCAATTTGTGCTGGCGGACGGGGGATGTCCCGGATGATTGGCGATCCGCAGTCATTGTGCCTTTATATAAAGGTAAAGGTTCACATTTTGACTGCGGGTGCTATCGGGCGATCAGCTTGACCAGTTTAGCAAGTAAAGTTTACTCGAAGGTTTTGACACGTAGGATGCAAGAGAAATCGGAAAGATTTCTATGGGAGGCACAATGCGGATTTAGACCTGGAAGAGCATGCACGGATCAAATGTTTTCTCTCCGCATGATCACGGAAAAGCTTCTGGCTGCTAACCAGAAGATTTTCTGTGCTTTTGTGGATCTTGAGAAAGCATTATTTGATAAGGTTGTAAGGAAGAAAATGTGGGAACTGTTGCCGGGGTATAGTGTGGATGGTCGATTGCTAAGGGCTGTGCAGTCACTTTACTATGACTGTAAAGCCTGTGTTCAGGTAGGCCATGACCTGTCACCCATGTTCAGCGTCAAAACGGGCGTAAAACAAGGTTTTGTCATGTCTTCCTGGCTGTTTATACTGTTTTTTTTTATAGGATCGGGTGACAAACGAGCACACAGTGCACCTGATGGTAAGTGGTTACTGTGACCCATAGACATCTATATCTATCTCAATAAAGACTCAAGATGCAGATGCGTTGTTACCCGTGAGGACTAAGATGGAATGCCTCTTTGTCAGTAAAAAGGGTCTCCGGTTCTCTACACTCACCATACGAAACACAGCAGCATTAAGCTGCTATTTTACGCTGGTTTTCTGTGAGAGCGTGGTCCTTCCCCGCTCGAGCCGACCCATTCGTGCTACAACCATAATATAGCTGCAGCATGGCTCTACCACGTAGATCAGGAATGTATAGAACAGGTAAATGAAATTGTATACTTGGGGAGTGCTTTTAGCCGGGATGGAAGATGTGATTTAGATGTGGACAGGCGTGTCGCTTCCGGGAACAAAGTCAATTGTGCCCTGACTGCGTTAGTCAAAAGGCAAAGCGTAGTGAAGAGTGCACGCCTTGCAATACATAACGCAGTGTTGGTACCGACTTTGTTATATGGCAGCGAAACCTGGGTATGCAAGAAGAAGCATAAAAGCAAGTTGAATGCAGTGGAGACGCGATCTCTTCGTAAAATGTGCGGCATTACCATGGCCGACCGAAAGCGAAACGAAGAGATTCGCAATATGGCAGGTTTGAAAGATGACCTTATCACAAAAATTGATAAGGGCGTGCTTCGATGGTTTGGGCACGTTGAGCGAATGAGTGAAGACCGAATGGTGAAGAAAATATATAGCGCGAAAGTTAATATTAAAAGGTGTCGAGGTAGACCGAGACTAACTTTCGAAGACCATGTGAGCAAATTGCTCGAAGAGGAGAGGGTCAAGAGTACTCGGATACCTAGACGTCCATGTATGAAGAAGATAATGAATCTGAAAGAAGCGAAAGAGGTATGTAAGGATCGTGACACTTGGCGATCTGTTCTAATTTTCTCTTCCATAAGAGCAACTTCTTCTGAAACCCAGTGATTTTATCTGCCAGTTGCAGTAAGTGAGTATTGTCTCCCTGCAAGGACTTATTAAGATCATTTAATTTCTGAAATATGTCACAGAGATATACCAATTTTATTATAAACTCTGTATTAATAAAGTTCTGCGCATCATTGTGTGATTCTGTCTGTAGATAAGTATAGAACTCATTTTGTACACGTGCGAGTACATTGCCTTTGGACAATCAACGAGAGTTGTAATAATAAATTGAAGAAGTATGCTTGGCACCCAATTCTTCACAAAGCTTATGGAAAAATCTCGCTTTCACAGGTCGACTTCTAATGTAGTTCACCACTTTGATAATTATATCCATCACAAAATTTAATTCAGGTGTAATTTTCTTTGCAGCTAAAGCCTCTCTATGTATGACACAGTGTGTCCATTTTACATTTGGAGCCTTAGTTTTGATGAGAGCTTGTAGTCCTCCATACTGTCCAGACATCGCTTGAGCACCATCCGTACACACACCCACACAGTTCTCCCATTTAATATTATTTTCGATCATGTATGAATTTAAGATCTCAAATAGATCAGTAGCCTTACCACTTTCACATATTTTTCTGTAAAATAACCTAAAATCCTCACACACATTTGTTTCTTGTATGTACCGCACGTAAAATATCAATTGAGCATCGTCATTACTATCCGTCGCTTCATCAAGTTGAATGGCAAATAAGCCTGAAAGTTTCTCCACAATTTGTTCAATTAAATCTTCTGCCATGTCATGCATACGGCAGCTAACCGTATTGTTTGAAAGAGGTACATTTTTTTTCTTTAGCCGCCGATTCTCCAATCATCACCGATACCATATCAACCGCTGCAGGTAAAATCAGTTCCTCAGCAATTGTATATGGCTTCTTACATTTGGCAATACGGTGAGCTACCTTGTAGGAGACAAGCAATGCTTTGGTAGGAACTAATGCTCTTGAAAGCAAAGCCGTGGACTGATGTTTCAGTTCTCGAAAGAGCAATGGCAGAAAAATAGTTGACAAAAATTATCGCGTCTAGAAATAAGTTATATATAAAGTGAGTTTTATTATTTTTCTATGATTTTTCAAATAAAAATGTATTATAATTAAAGCCACAGAAAAAAACAAACATTTTTGGGAATATCAAATGACTGAAATCATTTTACTCTATTCAAATGTTGCCATTTAGAATATTCCTACTATTTTAGTATACACTTTGTAACACTACCAACACAACACACAAAATATTTTTATATTAAGTTATTATTAGTAATAACTGTACTATCAGCAATAACAATAATAAAAGTAATATGGCTGAGAATAAGTCTCTTACAAAGAATTTCCTACAATAATACATTATCTCAATCATAGTACTATGTAACAATTCCATTTAATGTTATGCCAACACTTGCTAAAATAAAATGTCACTGTTTTTTTACTGGCTTTATGGCTCTGGGTTCTAGCCCTTCTGAGAATGTCACTATGGTACAAAAGCCCTGGAGCCGTGCCAGAAATATACATTTATAGTATGCAAATATATAATAGAGATACAATAATCTAAAAACTCTCAATTATGTATTATGTATTAAGCTAACATCAAACAACCACAGGAAGCATGACTTTCCAAGTGACATAGGATATAACCTAAAAAGGTTCAAATGTAAATATCTTTTTTTTGACGCCTTCTCAGTACAAAATTCTTTGACAGAGTTATTAAGGGACTGACGCTTAACATTTTAAGATATTTTTGGTATATAGACGCTACCATTTCTTCTCAACTAATTTTATGTATGAAAGTCTGCCATTGCTCTTTTCTAACAAAAAGCCTCTCGGCTTACCTTGTAAATTACTGTGATTTGTTTCCAAATGACGTTTTAAATTTATTAGGAAGCATACTTTCAGCTGCCAACACTTTATGACAAACAACACATTGAGGAAGTTCTACATTCCCTTTATTAATGTAGGTAAATACGAAATCCAAATATTGCTCGTCATATTTTCTATACTTCTTCTTTTTTACTGAAGTTTCTTTACTGCTTTCTCCTGAGTCTTCACTTGGTTTTCTATTTCTTTGAATAAAATTATCCATAGTCAATATTGAAACTCCGCGTGCGTAATTAAAACAAAAGCTTGACTGACTGAAACGATATATATACGCGGGGGAAAGGGAAACACACGGAGGGAGGTCGACGCCGGCGCCGGCCGGCCGCCCGCGATCGACAGAATTTCTGTCTTTTCTGTCACAGAAAATGAGAATGAGCGCGACGCTCATTCGACACGGTCGCATCGACACAGTCAATCTGTAGACGCCTCACGACGCCCTTGGGATAGAGCCGCGCGATAGAGAGTTACAGAGTCCCTGCACTGGATGATACTGTGAAACAAAGCAGACCAATTGTTTGACTATTGACAGTTGAAATTAATAGTTGTTTCATAAGTCAGCTCTCTAATCCTAATATCCTTGTATTCTTATCAATATCCTTATTTCTGAACTCTTTCACCATATTTATTGTCTTCCAAAATTTTGCTTCTATTTTTCTACTAGATACTAACTTCAGTAGGAAGTTGAGTTTTATCAACTGGCATTTTTTTGAAGAATAGGATGTTTTAAAGATGAAAAAAAAAACATAGTATACCTGATGGCAAGTGGATGTTGTAACCTGTAGACATCTACATCTATCCTCGATTAAGAATCCAATGCAGGTACGATGTTTCCCCTGAGGACTAAGATGGAAGGCCTCGTAAACAGCTGTCCGTGTCCCTCACAATACGAAACACAGCAGTATTAAGATGTTATTTTACGCTGGTATTCTGTGAGGGCGTAGTTCTTCTTCACATTTCAAACTTCTTTGTGCTTCAACTATATTATAGTTGTAGCACCTAAAGAAAGACCTAACAACTTCTTGAATAACTAGATGCTATAACGAAATAGCTGTAGGTATATCGTTTCGGAAATCTCGAACCTTTAGACCAGCAGTGTGATTGATTAACTAGTGGAAATCCTGCGGATTGGAATCACCATGCAATTGAGTTAGTTTTTATTATGGTAATGATTTGTACGCTAAAGTATGATATTAATATAAAAAGACAACACTTTAATAAAAAGGATTACAAAAGCCGGATAACTGTTGGCATAAATTCATAATTAAACCAAGGCGTGCGCAAATATAAAAACTAATTTGTATATAAAAAATATAATTCTCAAAGTATGTATTTATATTTTGAATACCATGAGGTATATGTGGCTTTTCTTTTAGTTACTTTGAAGGCACTTAGGTACATTTTAAAGTATAGGGATGAACTGCCAGTTTATAGTAATGTATCTAGGGAAGAAAGTTTATTTAGGCCAATTGATCTCTCGCTCAAATTATATTAACACCACCTGGATAATGGCTAGTAGTACTAACCGGATGAGTGTGCAAGACTTCACATCACGTCAGCATCGACACCGGTTGTTATATTTGAAATTGAATGGACATTACATAAGGACTTTGTTTGACGTCCTACATACATTTCTCCTACATACAAAGTCCTACGTCTTACATACAAAGCTACTAAAGACCAAAAATAAATTATGCGAGATGGCTGAAACAACAAACGTACTGTAACTATATGTGGAAGGTTGAGGCACATATGTAATGTTTGTTTTGGACGCACAAGGATAAATCTCAGATGTCTATCTAATGAATCTAATTCGAAAACCAGCAATTCATTTTATATAAATATTTACTCCATTAGTTTTAGCTTTCCTTGTTTGGAGCTAGTGGCGAGTTGCGAGGCGAGTGTCCAAGTTAAAACAGTGATTAAAAACCCCAACAGTGTTAAAAAGTTTACTGAGAAAAAACTTTCTCTTTCTTTTTGTGTATTTGCACTATATAAATATTATAGACTATGTCCCTCTCACAATATGGATGAACCCAACGACACCTCATATGTTAATATCCAACAAGTCGTTAAGTCTATAGAGTGTGCCAAAGAAATAGATATACACACATACATTTTCAAAAATAAACAACGACATAAGTGTCAAAATAATAGTCTTTTTGAACACTTAGTAAGATTTTTGAAAAAATTATTCTTGATCAAATGTTAAATTTCTTTAATATAAATAATTTACTTCATAAAAATCAATTTCGTTTCACAAGGGGTCGCTCTCGACAACTGATGCCGGTGTTGAGCTGTTTAAATATATCTTTAATGTATGGGAGAATTCACAGGATGCTTTGATTATATTTTGTGACCTATTTGAGGCCTTCAATTGTGTTCACCATGAAACATTAATCAGGAAACTTCAACGCTACGGTGTAAGAAGTGATGCTCATAAATTAATTATTTTATATTTAAGTAAGAGAACGCAAAAAGTTGTCACAAACAGAATGAGCTCTTCCGGGTCGATAGTATAAATGGGCGTGCCTCAAGGCTCAATTCTCGGCCCCTTTCTGTTTTTTGGGTACATCAATGACTTACCTTACATAGTAGGAGATAACCATGATATTATTTAATATTATTTGCAGATGACACTTCTTTAATTTTCAAATTAAGGCGACAATTACTAAAATATGACGAAGTAAATAATGCTATATCTAAATTAGTAAATTGGTTCAATGTTAATAATTTGCATTTAAATGGCACTAAAATGAAATGTATGAAATTCAAGACTCCAAATGTCAAACCATTAAATACTAATGTAATTTTATATGGGGAGAAAATGAGTCTTGTAGATACCACCATTTTTCTTGGAATCACAATAGACGCGAGGCTTCAATGGAGCCCCCATATATCAAAACTAGCAAGCAGACTTAGTTCTGCAGCATATGTTGTAAAAAAAGATTAGAAATCTTACCAGTGTTGAAACAGCTAGACTCGTTTACTTTATCTATTTCCATAGCATAATGTCGTATGGTATTTTACTATGGGGACATGCAGCTGACACTGAAATTATATTTGTTTTACAGAAGAGGGCCATAAGAGCAATTTATGATATAAACAAATTATTATATTAACTTTGACCTCTCAATACATTTATGAAAATGTAATGTACGTACACATAAATAAAAGTAGTTTTACAAAAATAAGTGATATTCATTCTGTAAATACTAGGAACAGACACTAGCTAGTAGTACCAGTTACTCGACTCTATCGAGTCAGTAATTCATTCTTAGGGCGATGTATACGCTTTTACAACAAAATTCCAGAAAATATACAAAATTTGACCTGCTCAAAGTTCAAAAACTTTATTTAACTAAGTTTGTATAAAAAGGGTTATTATAATATTAAAGAATTTATATTATAATAACCCCTGGAAATGAGGTGATCGCTACCAAGCTATTTCTAATTTGTTGTTCTGTTAGTTTAAAAAAAAAGTCCCGCTGGGTTTGTTGCTGGTTCTTCCCAGGACAGAGGGTTTTTTTTCGATCCAGTGGTAATTAAGCAAAAGAGTGACTTTCAATAAGTATTATTTATAATCTATATTGAATAAAAAAAGTTTCTGTTTCTGTTCTGTTTCTGTTTCAAAGGTAGTCGTATTCTCGAAAAATATTACCCTCCTTTTGGGCCAATCGGGTAAAAAGGTTGACTATTAGGTAATATAATATGACGAATTAAGAAAACAAATAACACAAGCTACGACATTTTTTGACATTACTCAAACTTTACTTTTGTAGTAAGTACCTTTAATTTATTTTTTATGTCTTGTTTTTAACCAAATTAAGAGTAAAAACGGTAATGTTACGTATCTTTTGGGACGAAAGCCAAGTCGTTTCAAAAACAAAGCTTGTTGTAAGGCGTCGCAAAAATGAAAGACGTCAATTTATTGCTATTTTATATTTTCAGGCAAAAAATATCATTTAAAAAAATATTGGTAAAGTTTGAAAGTATTCAATAAATATACATTTTTTTGTTTAATAAAATAAAAATATTTTTGTTGAAACAATGTCTGGGATGGCATATTAAATGTCGACAGCGCCCAAGGCTTGCACTTAATCTACGCCCTCTGGCGGCCATATGTTATGAATTTGAACTACTGATTTGACTATATTGAACTATAATATAATTCAGTTGCAATATAATTAGGACACGTATCAGGTGAGTCTGAATGAAAGTAATGAGAGAGTGAGGGCGATGTAGGAGTGATCGAGTAGACGTAGGGCACTATGGAAGCTGTAGCTAAATCTCTATAGAAAGTATAATTTTTTTATTTTATGTAAGTGTAGGTGCTTACTTGATTTATCCGTTTGAAAAAACTTCAGTGCGCGCCCATTTGTAACCTTGAGTTCATAGGCACGTGTCTAATTTGCCTTAAGGATAATCCGCCACTGATATTTAGTATACAATAGAATCTATCAAATGTACCTAGTTTGAGTCGTTTGATTCCATGCCGTGTAGGTAATCCATCGCGCTATAATATCCCTCAGGCATCGTACATGCATTCATTCAGTACAGCCTATCAAAGTCCACTGCTGAACATAAGATTCCCCATAGAAGATGCCTCATTAGGAAGAAATTTCACATAGTTGCTTTCGTAATAGGTAATCCCCAAAAGATATAATATATCGGAGTGCATGATGGACCTTTTAGTTTAATAATCTTGAATACATCAGATGTAAAATTTTCAAACCAACGTCGTAGAACAGTGTCTTTATTTATAGGATAGGGTGACAAACGAGCACACAGTCCACTTGATGGTAAGTGGTTGCTGTGACCCATAGACATGCACATCTATGCCCAATTAAGAATCAAAATGCAGATGTGTTGTCACCCGTGAGGACTAAGATGGAATGCCTCTTTTCTAGTAAAAAGGGTCTCCGATTCTCTACACTCACCATATGAAACAGCAGTGTTAAGCTGCTATTTTACGCTGGTATTCTGTGAGAGCGTGGTCCTTCCCCGGTCGAGCCGACCAATTCGTGTTACTACTATAGTACTAATATAGCTGCAGCATGGCTCTACCACGTGCAAAAGTTTGAAGAGGTCTAAGATGTGATTGCGAAAATTCTAATACTCCAATCGCCAATTGTCTCTGGAAGTCTGACCAAAAATCGGGGCTATTATAGTATTATAGGTTATGATATTATGGTTAAAGGATTATATTTTTACTCTTCATCTTTACCAACTTGTAAAAGTTCATAAGTTGTAAGGAGCTTAAGGATTTGCTTAATCGTCAAGCTCGGCTAGGAGATTGACGATCGCATTACCAGACCCACCACACCCAGTGGCGTAGCTATGTGACCAAGGGCTCCGGGTCAAAAAGGAAATGGGGCCCCTATTTAAACTAAACTAAATACTTTAAAGGTGCAAAACTAGTTCATCATCAGCTGCTTGTCACCCACTGAAGGGCATAATAAAGCAAATCTACTTACTACTAAGTATTATGTGTAACGCATAAATAATGACGAAGTAGATTACAGTTAATAATATAGGCAGACAACATAATAGTGGAAGAGCCACACGGCAGCTTTCGCTGTCGCACGGGTGGCCAGACTAGATGGAGGGACGACCTGGTAAGACATGAAATGAAGAGCTATAATAATTGAATGTAATGAATGGGTGGACCGGCTCGAACCGAGAAGTACAGATAACCAGCATGATCTGTTTATGACTTTGCATTAGCATATGGTTCGACACAAATGGTTACTTCGCCTACGCGGATTCTAGATGTGGAGGATCGTGCACCTTCCCTGTTGGACCTTTTGTTGACATTGATCAGGTTTCCAACGACACCCCTCCTGGCTCATTGAACCATCGTCTGATCCGGATCACCACTCACACTCCCATCGCGGGTGCGTTCTGCAGATCGCCGCCGTGTTTGGCACTATAGGTCGGCCGATTGAGACAGTATGCGGTCGTTTTTGCATCCTTCCCTTGAGGATAGGGATGAATATACTTCTCGCCGGATAATCCCAACGTGATTCTGTCACTGATGTGGTACTTCAGGGAATGGAACTCTTTATTCTATCACCTGTGATGCCTGATTAGGTCGCTTCTGTAAAATTAATCGGAGTGCTTCACAAACGTTTTAAAAAAGAGGTATAATTTCACCTTCAGGTCGGAACGATACGGGTTACACAGTGTAGGTTAAGATGGCGTAAGGCGTCGTAGGTTCAGTGAAGAAAACAGTTTATATTAACGTTCACAGTCTTTTAATAGTCCACGACACAAAGCACACTACAATAAAGAGTCAGAAGGGAAGCGAGCACAATCATAGTTACAAAGAATAGCACAAGCAAGAAAGTAAGAGATAGCATTAACAAATAAACTGTACGTGGTTAGCCGCGGGCGCAAAGGTGTTACAAGGGTCTAGTCGCAGAGGCGATCAGCAGGTAACTAACTAGAGATGAAGCGTATATACTAGAACAGATCTAGGCACTAGGTATTAAACGAGACTAGGTTGCACCTGTTCCAGCTTTTAAAATACTTGATCCACCTAGTCTCACTGTGCCTACGCGTCGCACGGCACAACGCGGCGGCCCGCTCGAATCGAAGAAGTAGAATAGAAGTACCGGCGCGGCAAAGCGAGATAGCATTTTGTTGCCATAGTCACTAGTCCGCTTTGCCGCTCACACATGTTTGCCAAAATCATTCGTGTGTCAGTCATTTGAATTTGAACTATATTGCAATGTGTATAAAAGTAAGTAACACGACGCACACTCGTGTTGTGTAAGAATATATATTCTGTCCTTTTTTTAACTACATTATTCAGCAGTCTTTCTATCTTTGTCAATACTTGAGACTAGTCGGGACTAGTCCCGGGACTTCAACCAAATACTAGGCAGATTTTATAGACTAGGTACTAGTAAATACTCGATGCGAATGGAGACCATATGATGCAGTCGAGTGTCTAGTACCGACTCATGCGAATGTGATCTCGGCACCGTATTGAATGATTTCGAAGTTTTGTTATGTGGTTAAAGAACTTTCACTTTTTTTTTATTAGACATTAAAGTGTTTATTGTTTAAAAAAACATTGCAGCAGTATCGCTTGGGGTCATTTTACGAACAAATGTGAGTGTAACATTTGTAAAATATAATTTAGTTTTAAAAAACTTGTAAGACTTATTTTTCGCGCGTATGTAAAAAACAATAATTGTAGATAGGTAATTAAAAAAACGAAACAAAAATAATTTAAAAAAATAACAAAAAAGGACAAAAATCGGATTAGTCTTAAATAAGAAATGAATTGAAATATTTTAAATACGCCAACTATCTAGAAAGTAGATAAATCTTAACGTTGGCCAGTCATAGCCTGTGTAAAATATGAATGGACGATTGATTCACGTATCGGGATCGGCTGTACGTAAAGACTAAGCGTACTTTAAAGTGTATACTATTCCAACAATACCAAACTATGCGTACTTCATGGACTAGGTGGAACACGTATTTGGATCGAGTATTTGTACGGAATTGGACTAATTGCACCTAGTACATAATTTACCTAGTACGACTCATCTCTATAACTAACTTGATACAAGTACAACAGGATATGCGCGAGCGCCGCGATTCAATCCCCGGCCGCTCTGTCTAGAAAAAGGTCGATCCACAATGGTCCCAATGTGTTAAATGCTTGTTCTATAATGGTTACATAATATATAATTAATTACGTTTATTGTAGGTGTTGTATGTGTTTATGTGTAAGTGTTATTGTGTTTCTGTGTGTATATATGAGGTGTGTGTAATAATGTGGTGGAATCCCCACAACAGCGCTCGGTGCGCATAGCACTTCTCTCCCTAGACGTCAAGTCGAGTGGGCCTGATAGAGTTCCTCCCATTGTAAGACAGCTTTAGTACACCAGATCCCTAAAAAATAACCGAAAAGTCGAAAATAATGAAAACCTTTGTGAACTGCCAGCTCATGAGGTTAAGGATCACCAACTGAAAAGTGACTGCCAGTACAGTATCCGTCGGGTTTGCTCAGCTGGTGACCTTTTGGCTTACCTGACTTCCTGATCGGCGGAGGCAGAGAGGGAGACCTTGGCTGTTAGTTTGGACATAGCGAAGGCCTTCGATCGTGTTTAGCGCAAAGCGCTTCTTTCCAAGCTCCCGTCCTATGGGCTTCCCGAGAATTTATGCAACTGGATCAGCAGTTTTCTTGCAGATCAGAGCAACAAAGTCGTATAAGAAGGTGCATGTTTCATTTACAAGCCTATTTATGCTGTTGTTCCACAAGGCTACGTGCTATTACCTACGCTGTTGCTTCTGCATTGTGCTGCTTTATGCAATCAATAATATTGCAAGCCAGTAACGTGCATTGGTGATGCTTTATACACCAGCTTTGCCTATATTTCTCGGGAAAACGTCACCGAGTACCGGAACAAACTTGTGTTTCAAGTCGAGTCCTTGCCGGATAAGGTCTTGGATTGGGGCGAATAAATCTAGTTAAGTTCAATGCCCAAAAGACACAAGTTTGCGCGTTTACCACTAAAAAGAACCCCTTTGTCATAACTCTTCAATTTCAGGGCACTCCCATTGTTACCTCAGCCAGTATCGGAATCTTCAGCGTTGACATATCGAATAACTGAATTGGCCTCTAAAACACTTGACGTGGTTAGCAAAGCCGGACAGTATTTTATAAATAATAATAATAATAATAACTTTTATTTATTTTGACAAAAGTATTACAGTAAATGTTTCTTTGAATCTATATCGTTTACCACCGGTGATATTTCCGGACCGTTTCATTACTCCTCTTCAAAAAGCCAAAACGCACCTACAATTCCCCTGGTGTTGTTTTTGTTAATAGGCGGTAGTCGACACTTGCCATCAGGTGAGCCGCATGCTGGTCTGTCCCCGTCTTCTATATAAATCCGATAATATATAAGTCCGAATTTGAGTATGGTGCGCGCCTAATTACTATCGAAGATTTGGGTATCTTTAATACCGCCTCGAATTGAGTGTCTATTTGAGTGTTACGTGACAAGAGGCCTAATTTGAGTTTTGAGTGATTAAAGTAACTGATTACCAATAACTGTTGCGCGACGGACGGCTTGTATTGAATTTGAATTATTAACTTAACTTTGATTGACATTAATTTGCCGTGTAGTGGCGGTTAAGAATATCCACTACCCCATATCTTCCCGTGGGTGTCGTAAAAGGCGACAAGGGGAAACAAGCAGGAGATGGGCAGCAGCATCTTCCTGATAACAGCAAAAATACAATAAAAAAACTGCGGTTGCGAACCCGCTCGCCAAGCGTGGCAACTATGGCAAATACCCCCCTATGAATGAATGTAACAAAGAGACGGCCCCCAGTCCCCGGCGGCCCCGCTATTCCTGGCTACGGTGACGACCATGGTAACGGCGAGGCAGGGGGTGCTAAGAATCTCCGGTGGAGGTTCGGTTGCCACCTACGATGACTCGACCTGGCAACATACAACGCACGCACCCTGAGAACTGACGAGAAGATTGTAGAGCTGGAAGAAGAGATCCTCGAATTCGGCAACTTGTTCTATTACCGGGAGGGCGACCATCTGTCCCAAGGAGGTGTCGGATTTATCGTCCACAAGGCTCTCGTTAACAACGTTGTAAAGATTGAGAGTGTGTCGACGAGGGTTGCGTACCTTATACTCAGAATCACCAAGTGTATTCGCTGAAGGTCATACAGGTTTACGCACCAACCTCGGCACACCACGATGAGGAGGTGGAGGAAATGTATGAGGAAATCTCTACAGCCATGCATTCCTCCAAAACCCAATATACGGTGTTAATGGGAGACTTCAATGCAAAACTAGGCACAAGAGAGAACGGTAAGCTGAAAGTAGGGAAATTTGGAATAGGGCAACGGAACCCAAGGGGCCAGCAGCTGGCCGACTTCATGGAGAAAGAGGGACTCTTTATGATGAACTCTTTCTTCCAGAAGCGGTCCCACAGGAAGTGGACCTGGTCGAGCCCGGACGGTTCGACAAAAAATGAGATTGACTTCATTATGACGACCAGACAACAACTGTTCAGTGATGTCTCAGTGATCACGAGGGTGAAAACCGGCAGCGATCACCGAATGGTTAGAGGCACACTGAACCTAAACGTAAAGTTGGAGAAGTCTCGTCTAATAAAGTCAACGCTCCGTCCCGAACGAATAACAAGCTCGTGGAAACTGTCCATGCGGTCGGAGCTAAGTTCTGCAAGACCCGCCGCAGAAGAACACAAAAACTCTCCGATCACATTCTTAATCTCATGGCTGTTAGACGGGAGATGAAGCTACATTCTTCAACAGATTTGACAGCATACAGGCAACTGAACAGACAGATCTCCAAATGCATGCGGCGGGACTTACGCAACTTCAATACAGCTCGTATTGAAGAAGCAATCAAGCGGAACCAAGGCTCCAAAGTCTTTGCCAGAGATCTGTCTGCCAGAAAGAGCAACTGTCAAAGCTGAAGACAGAATGTGGCAGCATCGTTTCCGGGGCACCTGAGATTTTGAGTGAGATTGAGAGGTTCTATGAGCAGCTGTACACGTCATCGTTGGAGCCACACGCGAGTGTGAGTAACGCAAGAGCGAGTCTTATCCGACATTATTCCGATGATATCCCGGACGTCAGTCTGAGCGAGATTAGAATGGCTCTCCAGCACCTTAAAAACGGCAAGACCTCAGGCGAGGATGGAATTACAGCGGAGCTTCTGAAAGCGTGTGGAAAACCGGTACTTGAAGTCCTTCAGAAGCTCTTTGATTCCGTCCTCCATGGTGGCATTACACCGGAGGCGTGGATCAGAAGTGCGGTGGTCTTGTTCTTCAAGAAAGGCGACAACGCTCTCTTGAAGAACTACAGACCGATTTCCCTTCTGAGCCGCGTCTACGTGCTGTTTTCGAGAGTCATTACAAATCGTCTCGCGCGCAGACTTGACGACTTCCAGCCTCCCGAATAAGCCGGTTCCTGAAATGGCTTTAGCACCATAAACCACATACATACCCTTCGGCAAATTGTACAGAAGTCAGAGGAGTAAAATTTGCCACTTTGTCTGGCGTATGTGGACTACGAGAAAGCCTTTGATTCCGTCGAAATTTGGGCGGTGCTGCAGTCCCTTCAGCGGTGCCAAGTTGACTGTCGGTATATCGAAGTGCTGAAGTGTTTGTACAGTAGGGCTACGATGGCTATCCGAGTACAGAACCAGAGTACGAAACCTATCCAATTGCAGAGAGGTGTAAGACAGGGTGACGTCATATCCCCGAAACTCTTCACCGCTGCATTGGAAGACGTTTTCAAGCTTCTGGACTGGAAAGGATACGGTATCAACATCAATGGCGAGTACATCACTCACCTTCGATTTGCCGACGATATAGTCCTTATGGCAGAATCGCTGGAGGATCTAAGCACTATGCTCAATGACCTTAATAGTGCTTCCCAACGGATAGGTCTTAAGATGAACATGGACAAAACAAAGATCATGTTTAATGTCCATGTCACACCATGCCGGTAGTTGTTGGGAGCACTAAGCTCGAATTTGTTGACGAGTATGTTTACTTGGGACAAATAGTCCGACTAGGTAAGTCCAACTTCGACCGAGAGGTCAATCGACGGATTCAACTCGGTTGGGCAGCGTACGGGAAATTACGGCACATCTTCTCGTCAGGTATACCTCAAAACTTGAAAACGAGACTGTACAACCAGTGCGTGTTGCCAGTGATGACATACGGAACTGAGACGTGGTCCTTCACTGCTGACCGGATGAGGAAGCTCAAGGTCGCTCAGCGAGGTATGGAGAGGGCTATGCTCGGAGTTTCTCTGCGTGATAAACTCAGAAATGAGGATATCCGCAGTAGAACCAGAGTAACTTACTAATCCGTTGGGCTATGTCGGTCACATAGCCCAACGGATTAGTAAGCTGAAGTGGCAATGGGCCGGCCATATAGCTCGAAGAACCGACAACCGATGGGAAAAAAGGTTCTCGAGTGGCAGCCTCGTACCGGCAGGCGAAGTGTTGGGCGTCCCCCTACTAGATGGAGTGACGACCTGGTGCATGCAGGTGGCTCAGGACCGTGCTTTGTGGCATTCCTTGGGGGAGGCCTATGTTCAGCAGTGAACTTGTGAATGGCTATAATGATGATGATGATGATGACATTAATTTGATTCGACGATTTGCTTCGTGGCATTTTGATATCGTGCGAGTGAACCCGGAACATTGAATATTGAACTTTGAACGACGGTTCGTTACTTGTGTCGTGCTGCTCCGTTGAACTGTGAAGTCGCGCGTAAAAGGGAAGTTATTAGAACCGCGTGTGCTCGATTATAATCTGTTGCTGGGTGAAAATGGAAGTTGAACTTTGATCGCCCGTTCATTAGTTGTGCCGTGTCTCACGTGTTTGATTTCGATGAACGTTGATTTGGTTGACTTTGAAGTTAATTATATGTACGTTAAGGTTGATGAACTGAAATAGTGAAGTGACGTCAGATTTGTGAACTATCACTGGAGGATCGCACATTTGAAGAAACGCAGCGCCTGCGGATCGGCGGTTCTACTTCCACGGTTAAATCAGGTTACACATGTCCACATTACTCCACACTACTTACATGCACATACTTAACGTCTGACCGCGCCTTGGGGTTGGTTCTCGATTCGGAACCAGGTAAGTTCTTATTAATTATCTAGCCTTACATCTATTGTGTAGGATAATTGTCCATCAGGCATTTTGAGCCCCACCCTTAGTTGTCCGTCGAATCTATAGCTGTATGGGCCCCTGTATGGTCGACCTTGTTGGGGCAACTAGGGGCGTGTACATGCATCATTTTTTGTTATGATTTGATTATCTGTTCGAGCTGTCTAACAATAAGGGAATGACGATTAAGTAGCGTAAATGATCGTAGTTTACTTTGTATAAATAAATTAACGACGTAACCTCGCACAAACTGGTAATAAAACCAAATTTTAGAAAGACAATCGCCTACCGCGCAGCAAAGCAATTGTCGACGCAATTGTTGAACAATTGTTGTTCAGATAATCGAAGCGAGACTATGGATTTTTAAATCATACTGGATATTGGCTTCACTTTATTTAGCTTGCAGCTGTGAGATTTCTACTATGCTGTTTTAAGTGTTTTAAAATGTTTTAATATGCTGCACCTATATTAGTAGTTTAGTTGTAGCACGAATGGGTCGGCTCGACCGGGGAAGGACCACGCTCTCACAGAATACCAGCGTAAAATAGCAGCTTAACACTGCTGTGTTTCGTATGGTGAGTGTAGAGAACCGGAGACCCTTTTTACTGGAAAAGAGGCATCTTAGTCCTCACGGGTGACAACGCATCTGCATTTTGATTCGCAAACGAGGATAAATGTAGATGTCTATGGGTCACAGCAACCACTTACCATCAGGTGGACTGTGTGCTAGCTTGTCACCCTATCCTATAAAAAAAACATAAGCATGGCTTTCAATATGTATTCTTGTAATGTTTAATGAATAACAATTATTCTATTTTATTCTATTCAGCCTACTTTATGACGTCATTTGAAATGCATGCCAATCAGTTCCAATACCGTTACCGTTACAGCATATTAAAGTCCACTGCTGAACATAGGTCTCCCACACAGGTTGCCTCATGCTGTAGTTGCCACACTTGGCAAGTAGGTTGCAATTTTTTATTTTTAGTCGATATTAGGATGTCGCTGCTGCCTTACTCCTGATTTGTTTCCCACTGTCGCCTCTCACGACACCCACGGGATGATATGGAGTAGTAGATATTCTCACACCGCCACTACACGGTAAATCTATTTCAATAACTCTCTGTTTAGCAAATTAAGGCCTAATATTTAGAAATGAAATATCTTAAAACGGTTTCAGCTTCAGCATTTTTCTCATCTTCACGCAC
Source organism: Parnassius mnemosyne (assembly GCA_963668995.1). Lineage (NCBI taxonomy): Eukaryota > Metazoa > Arthropoda > Insecta > Lepidoptera > Papilionidae > Parnassius > Parnassius mnemosyne. The sequence goes on from CAVLGL010000057.1 coordinate 13,822,439, forward strand.
AATCCCTGACGGGGTAGCCAGAGAGAACAGATCGCCAAGTGTCACGATCCTTACAAACCTCTTTCGCTTCTTTCAGATTCATTATCTTCTTCATGCATGCACGTCTAGGTATCCGAGTACTCTTGACCCTACCCTCTTCGAGCAATTTTCTCACATGGTCTTCGAAAGTTAGTCTCGGTCTACCTCGACACCTTTTAATATTAACTTTCGCGCTATATATTTTCTTCACCATTCGGTCTTCACTCATTCGCTCAACGTGCCCAAACCACCGAAGCACGCCCTTATCAATTTTTGTGATAAGGTCATCTTTGAAACCTCCCATATTGCGAATCTCTTCGTTTCGCTTTCGGTCGGCCATAGTTACGCCGCACATTTTACGAAGAGATCGCATCTCCACTGCATTCAACTTACTTTTATGCTTCTTCTGGCATACCCAGGTTTCGCTGCCATATAACAAAGTCGGTACCAACACTGCGTTATGTATTGCAAGGCGTGCACTCTTCGCTACGCCTTGCCTTTTGACTAACGCAGTCGGGGCACCATTGACTTTGTTCCCGGCAGCGACACGCCTGTCCACATCTAAATCACATCTTCCATCCCGGCTAAAAGCACTCCCCAAGTATACAATTTCATTTACCTGTTCTAGACATTCCTGATTTACCCATATTTCACACTTCGTTCTCTCTTCGTCCCTTTCAAATACCAGAACCTTAGTTTTATTAGCATTCAAACGGAGACCTTTAATTTCACATTCCTCTTTCATACACGTGACTAATGCCTGCAGTTCTGCCTCTGATGGTGCAATAAGCACTGCATCATCAGCATACAGCAGACAATTTACTTTTATGTCACCCAATTTCACACCCAAACAGCTATCTTTCAGCTTCTGTAAACAGCTGTCGAGATACAGTATGAACAGCCAGGAAAACATGACACAACCCTGCTTTACGCCCGTTTGGACGTTAAACATGGGTGACAGGTCATGCCCTACCCGCACAGCTTCAGCATAGATTACATTTTTGTTTATGTACAGAATTATGGCAATTTAAATGATAAAATATTCAATCTGAACACGTATGTAGCGGAAAAAAAATAAGACACTGGACAGATTTGAATTTTATTCTTGCTACAGTCTTAATACGGTTGCAGCATGAATACCACATATCATGTTCCTGAAACCTTGTAGGTACCTAAAACTATATTTTGGCTTAGTAAATTCTCCAGAAAGTTCAGAATAAGTAATATAGGAAAATGGTAAAGAAAATTAAATTAAAAGAAATATGTAATGATTTCTTATATTTACGCGAACACTGCACATTGAATAAAACTAATTTTACGGATTTTTTTCGCGTTTAATTAACTTCTTTATCTTATTTTTATTAATTCCCGATGTTTCGGGTACTTTACAGCACCTGTAGTCACGAGGACTACACGTAGTCCCCCGTGACCACGGGTGCTGTAAAGTTAAAAAAAATAAGTTAATTAAACGCAAAAAAGTCTGTAAAAGTGTTTTATTCAATAATTGAAAAAAAATATAAACATTCTGTCCTTTTTATCTTTTAAATTCAAAATGCGCGGTAATGCATTATTTTAACAGATTTTACTGCTCATTCACACATTCGTGAGGGTCAATCGGTAGGCAAAAACGTTGTTGTCCATAAATCACATTCTATTTGGGATAATTTCAAATAAAAGTAGAAGTCTTATTTACGCGTATTTTCAAAAACTGCAATAACTGTATATCATTATTTATATATTTAAACTTAAGTTAAAAATTTATCGAATCTTTGAAAAATAACCCTGTATACTCGTATATAGGTGAATATAATTTAAGACAAATTTATATTTACATAACAAGTTCATGCGTCCACCTGTTTACTGAAGAAAAAATGATTAAGTGATATCAGTCACATTATCGTGGAACCTTATTTTAAAATGTACTTCCTATATTATTTATTCTTGAAATATTGTTACATTCCATTAACCATATCACTTATCTCCCAACCACAAAAGACAATATAATTACTGCATTTCCATTTTATTGCTTAATTATTATAGTGGGCTACGTTTTATAAAAATAAAGTTAAGTTAAAGTTAAGTAAATAACTAAGCCCTAAAGGTAATTTACAGGAGGCATGTTAGACAAAAACGAGAAGTAAGACCATCGATCTAAACTTCATAGAACGCGAGTAGCCTGATTTGCATCCCCGGGAGCAACTAAATGAATGTTGTTGAATGTATTAATTTTTCAACTACAAAGGAAAACAACGTTGTAACCCGAGTTTGAACCCTCTGCTCCTCGTCCTTTCCTAATTGTTTTAAATACCACTGTATGAAATAGGTATCTTATAAATTCAAAAGATTTTCCTCACTGAGTAAGATTCAGAGGATCATTACCTTGTTGGTTGGTTTATTCCTCTAAGATATAGTTCCTCATTATCAATTCATCATTATAGGAGATGTTTCTCGTGTCACAGAATAAATAATAGTACGTAGTACGCACGTAGTATAAATAATATTTATACTACGTGCTCGTATGCACACCGTATAAAAATCCGCTTTTATTCCCCATAGATCACTACTCCTAGTAAAGTGTAGTACACGAAATCATATGGATTTTTATCTGCACAAAATGAAACCTGAATCCATAATTATTCATCTAGCCGCATCTGCCTATCAGTGGACTTTCTATTGCTGAACATACGCGTTGGCAACCTCAGTTTTTTATTATTTTGAGTTATCTATCAGGAACATGTTTTTATCAGGAACTTTTTGATGTGCCATTTTCAAGATATATTGCATGCCTTAAGCGCAAAGCGCGTAGGCATGTTCTACTAGAACATATTGAACATATTGTTGCGCGCCACTATTAATGTCTTGTACATGGCAACACTAGTTACCACTACGCACACACGCCCTCTAGTGTCGAGTAGCAGAACTAGGAGGGTCAAGATCCTTCTAGAAATTTCGGGGCCGATATGTACTCGAACATTCTAGATGTCGCTACAGTAGAAGGTTCTGGAAACTATCTGAGGCCCTATAAGGCCTATAAGGCCGGTATAGACCACGACCGAGGCAATATTGAATTGACGATACAAGAGAATACTTCCAAGCGAAACAACTGCGAACTTAAGTGATCAGTAGTACAATTGTGTTTTATTATTAGTGTGGTTTTAAATTGTAATTAGTGTTGTGTAATTAAAGTGTCAATTTTGGTAATTTAATCGGCAGTTTTAATTGTCTCGAACCCCAAGCTCGTAACAATATAAATGATATAAAAAGCATATTGTCAGAAAGATAAATTATTATTGAACTTATTATTCCTTTTTTAATCGATTAATTGCTATTTTTACATAAAAAGAGTGGTTTTAGTGGCTTATGGTGCAGATTTATCAAGTCCGCATGGAGGGGTAAAAACGATAACCGATAACGATTTAATCTCTTCATCTATCACGTGGGAAGCCATGGAATGTAAACGGCAGTTTAATTTTGTTTTGTTTAGTTATAATTAGTTTTCTTCGGCTGAGAAATCTCGAAATTTTTGGTGTTTTGAGCAGCCTTGTAATATTTATTTTACTAAATACACTGCTTTGCCTCACTTTACTCCGCGCTCGGCCGCCGTCGTGAGTCCTTTTGATATTGATTTTTGATTTTGATTACTGTATCGTTTGCTTAAATAGCAGCTGTAATAGGCATCAAATATATTGATCGCTGTAGAAATTTAAAATATTCCAAAAACCAAATTTGATACACAATTGACCAAGGTTATTATTTTTATAATCACAGATTTTTATTACAATATTTTGTTTTGCTAAAAGTACGTAGGATTTATATAAAAAATATACTTATACGTAACGCCGTCTTAGGCCATACCGGAGCCCTTGGGCACACAAGAATTTGGGGCCCTGTTGGAAAGTAAAAAAGTGAATGGCAAAAACATTTTTCTGCTATATGATCTTATATTTATTATAGTTAATTAGTATTAATTACTTAAGTATGTTCAGTGCTTTTTTTTTCTGGATTTCTGTTGTTGCAAAATCTTCTATTATATATTTTTATTTTTTGAAGGATATCACTTTATACACACACATTATTATTGACTAATTTGTTAGTCGTTCTTGTAACATAGTTGTTCGTAATTCATTTTTTATTCTCTTTAAGTGTGAATATGAGCGTTCTCCAATACAATTGGTAATCAATAAGCAAAGGAACAGTTTCTTCTAATTTATCAGCCTATATTAGTTTATGTAACTCAGCCTTATATATTCAAATCCACAGATTCCTTTGCTATGTTCTTTAAATACTGCCCTAAATAAAACATTCTGATTTGAGCTCATATGCAGTAATGTCTTCATGATAGAATTCTTCATTCATTGCATTTTTGTCAACTCATCAGAAACGATTATTATTAATTGATAGATAAAAGTAAAACGATTGTAAATTTATCGATAACAAGGAATAAACGTATCTACACGAAATTTTTCTTTGCCATTTAACTGTAGTCTCATACAATCCTTCAAAAAAAGTAACGCGTGTGCTGAGAATTCTTTTCTTTCAGATTTATCTTTATTGTCAGTATTTGGATTTTTTTTTCTTCGATCGAGTCGTACTGATTGAAATTATTGCCTGTGTTATTGACATAATCGATCAGAGATGCGTAAAGTTTTGTTGCAACGTCCATGGTCATAGTGCTATTCTGTAAATTTAAGCTGGTTTTGTTCATAAATCCCAAAAAATCATTCCATATCTCCGTTAAAAGTATAGTATTCAATTTCTCCATTTTTTTTTGCTAGGCTTCGTTTCTTGTTTCTCTTGGTTAGCCGATGTCCTTGCAATTGAGGATAAAGAATTCATTCTGCAGAATGTTTATCCATAGGCAAAAACTACAAAAATCTCTCAATACGCTCTCCGTCTTTTACGTATCTAACAATGAAGGTTAGTTGACAATTGTTTTTAAAACTTGCCATTAAATTAATAAACTCATCATTTCAAATATTGGCAGGCAAATATGATGTAGGTTCTTACTTTTCCACGATTTCCACAGTTTCGTATATGATCAGCAAGAAAAGGATCAAATTCACTAATCAATTCTGGGCATCCTAAATAATCCCCGTCATTTTGAAATCCTAATATCTCATTATCACCATGAAAAGCAAGACAATTCTTCTAAGTACATTCTTCAATAATTGACTTCTGTATTATAATGAGACAGCAACAAACTATTAACTCCTCCAGTATTTTTGCTTCTTGCTCCCAATTAATAAGTTACTTATATGTTTCCAATCTTTATATTCATTCGGATACCTCGAATTATTCCCAGTAACAGTAGTAGTGTTAAATAGACGGCAGCAAAAGCAGTAAACAGATTTCTTCGACGGTGAATAAAGGAGCCATTTTCATTCTAAAGACTCGCCATTCATCAATTTACGGGTAAAACTAATTAATATCTTAAATAAATAGTTTTTTTTTAATCGTTTGAATCTGGAAACATGCAGAAGTTTCGGAGAAGTCACCATTTTTATTTTGAAAAAAAAAATGGCCCTTTTCGAATCCAAATCACGTAATTCTTCCGTTAAAATTTCATCACAATAATGTACCAGCATCAGGAGATAAATTTTCCAAGCATCCAGTTATTAACTCACAGTAGCTTGAAATAGAGGGTTCAGAATCTAATGTGTGTTGGTCTTTGTTGTCACACGTATGATATTTTTCCAGTTGATATTCAGAAGTATTTCGATCTTGAGGTGTGACGGTGAAGTATTAATCATCCTATTTGTTTCTTCAACTGTAAAAAATGATGTGAGCTTAGGAAGTTTTTTGTTTATTTCTTTTTGAACTACGATCTTTTTTCTTTTTTTAGAACCAAGTAAATATGTTCTTCTCCATTTAATAAAATTAATAAATAAATGAACTCGTTAACACTCTCGTTAACACACTCGTTATCTTAAATAATTTTTATGAAACAAAACAAAATCACACCACAAACTTCAATGTACAAGTTTGACCCAGTTTGCCCTTTCGGGAAATCCCCTAACCAAACACAGTGTCGACTTCTATGTAAAGCATTGTTTAGACTTTGCAAACTCGAATTTGCAATGTAGGTAATTTTTAGATATTTTTTATAATTATTAAAATATTCACTGTTTAGTAAAAGAATAAAAAAAACTGTTCTGGTGTCCGCTTAAAATTCGCTAAGCTACTACCTATATTCGTGTCTTTTCCTATTATCAATTTAACCAACAACATTTATGTAGCTTTAATTATATAAATACATAGATTGCCGAAAATAAAAAGAATCCAGGCTGTGAGTAAGGCGATTGTACAGCTCGAAAAAAGAACGTTTAGATGGCGGCGAAATGCGGAACTACTTTTTTTTTCCTAGTTTGGGCGGAACTACTTATTTTCTACCTAAGAAATCTGTCAATGCCACTTTTTCTGTCAATTCCACTTTTTCTGTCAAACTCGGCAATGTGTGGCTTGTCACTGCTCAGGGTTCCCAGAAAGTCACTAACAACACCCTCATTTTCTCTTTAAATTTTTGTGTCGGGTTATATTTTCCTAAAATAGAAAAAAGATTGTATAGTGTAGTAAGCAAATATATCGGCCTTTCGGGGACTCCCGTGACGATAGGGCACGGGTCCCGTGTGCCCTTATGGTAATGACGGTACTGCTTATACGTACCGGCAGGTGAAGTGTAGGGCGTCCCCCCACTAGATCACTAGATGGAGTGACGACCTGGTAAGACATGCAGGATGTCAATGGATGCAGGTGGCTCGTGATTGTGCATTGTGGCATTTCTTGGGGGAGGCTTCTGTTCAGCAGTGGACTTGTGAAGGGCTGTAATAATGATAATGATGATGATATGTCTTGGACTTTATGGAGTGATCTGAAGGTGTACTTCGGTGAATGCTACTTTAACACCTCGAAGAGTAGAATTAGGTGTGCCGAGTTCGGCCTCGTTTTGTTAGTTATGATGAGACCTTACCCCTGGACTTGATAGAGTGACCTGAAGGTGTACTTCGGTGAATGCTACTGGTATGTTTGCTTCGAACATCCAAAAAGAGGCCTTACTTTCATTTTAAAGTGTAAAAAGGCTTTAATTATTCAAAATATTATATTCACCATCACCACTATATTGATACATTCTACCATCATTATTTCTACCAAATAATGATGGTAGAATTGTTCTGTCAAGCGGTTCTTTGAATCACGTCATCCGAAGCGCTCTTGTCTCTATAAATGTTTCCTCGGTTTTAGAGGCTTGTGGAATATTTAGAGACGATGGCAGGAGACCCGACGGTATGACATTGGCCTCTTGGCAGAGAGATATGGCCCTGTGTGGGATGCTACTTGCGTAGGCACTTTGGCAGGCTCTCGTCTCAGGGGTACTTCGTTTAGAGCCGGGGCGGCATCAGAGGCAGCTGAACTAAGTAAGTGGAGCAAATATAGGTATCTGAGAGATGACTACATATTTGTGCCATTAGCTGTTAAGACTATCGGTCCTTGGGGTCCACGTGCGGTGAAGTTCCTAAAGGAACTCTATTCGCGACTGGTCGTCGCTGTTGGTGATAAGAAGGCTGGTTCTTTTTTCGCTCAAAGGCTAAGTATAGCCATTCAGGGAGGAAACGCAGCCAGCGTACTTGGCACGATACCACGGTCTGTAAGACTGTACGATAATTTAAGTTATTAGCTTTAGCTTTTTTTGCTCATTATAGTTTTTTAATATTGTATATAAGAATAACATAACATAAACACTCACGCCTGTCACCCAGAGGGGTAGGCAGAGACTACGGACTTCCATTTGGCGCGATCCTGACACACCTCTCTCGCCTCTTTTACATCCATATATCTACGCATACGGATAGGTCTTAAGATGAACATGGACAAAACTAAGATCATGTTTATTGTCCATGTCACACCTATGCCGGTAGTTGTTGGGAACACTAAGCTCGAAGTTGTTGCCGAGTATGTTTACCTGGGACAAATAGTCCGACTAGGTAAGTCCAACTTCGACCGAGAGGTCAATCGACAGATTCAACTCGGTTGGGCAGCGTTCGGGAAATTATGGCACATCTTCTCGTTAGGTACACCTCAAACCTTGAAAACGAGACTGTACACCCAGTGCGTGTTGCCAGTGATGACATACGGAACTGAGACGTGGTCCTTCACTTCTGGCCGGATGAGGAAGCTCAAGGTCGCTCAGCGAGCTATGGAGAGGGCTATGTTCGAAGTTTCTCTGCGTGATAAACTTAGGAATGAGGATATCCGCAGTAGAACCAGAGTAACCGACATAGCCCAACGGATTAGTAAGCTGAAGTGGCAATGGGCCGGCCATATAGCTCGAAGAACCGACAACCGATGGGGAAGAAAGGTTCTCGAGTGGCAGCCTCGTACCGGTAGGCGAAGTGTAGGGCGTCCCCCCACGAGATGGAGTGACGACCTGGTAAGACATGCAGGAAGTCGATGGATGCAGGTGGCTCAGGACCGTGCTTTGTGGCATTCTTTGGGGGAGGCCTATGTTCAGCAGTGGACTTGTGAAGGGCTGTAATGATGATGATGATGATGATCTACGCATACACGCTCGTCGGTTAAGGGCACTCCTAATCTGGCCCATTTTTAATGTATCGCCGATTTGGTCGATAAACCTTCGTCTAGGGCGTCCCTTCCCGACCCTGCCGTTCACTTCTGCAACATAAATTTGCTTTGTCACTCTCTCCTCGTTCATTCTTTCTACATGACCAAACCACCAAAGCATTCCTTTCTTAATCCTTGTCACAACGTCATCTTGCAAACCACACTTTTCTCTTATCACACTATTTCTCACCCTGTCATTCAGATTCAGCCCTAGCATACTCCTTAAGGAACGCATTTCTACAGCATTTATTCTTCTCTCATGCTTCTTCTGCCAGACCCAACTTTCACTACCATACATTAAAGTAGGGTCTAACACAGCATTATGAATTGCCATACGTGCCTTAGTTGACACATTCTGACTCCTCAGCGTGTAGAGCCCCATTCACTCTATTTCCTGCGTTCACTCGTCGTTCTATATCCTTATCATATCTACCATCCCTGCTAAATAAACATCCCAAATATACAAACTCATCCACTTGCTCAATCAACTCCCCTTCAATTCTTATTTCACATAAAGTTTTACTTTCTTCTCTTTCAAAAACCATCACTTTCGTCTTACTTGCGTTCACTTTCATACCCCTTTCTTTCAATGACCAATTCATTAAGGTAACCATTTGCAGCTCGGCCGCCGACGATGCAAATATGACTTGATCATCGGCGTACAAAAGGCATTTGACGGTTGACTCACCCATTCTCAACCCACATTCTTCAACTTTCAATGTTTGCAAACAACTGTCCATAAATAGGTTAAACAGCCACGGGGAAGCCACACATCCCTGTCTGACACCTTTATGAATGCCAAACCAGTCCGAGTAGACCCCGTTGATCCTGACACAAGCACTAGAGTCCCTATAAAGAGACCTTAATGCCTGTATCAAGCCAGCGCTCAACCCAAATGAGTTCAGTGTTTAGAATATACATTTAAATAAATAAACTAATCAAAATGATAACATTACATTATTTTAAATGTAACGAAATATAAAGATTCCAATGATTTTATAGGTACGACTGCGCTTTAAAGAGTAGGTCTCAAAAGGATTATTTACTTAGGTTTTTAAAGATTCTGTGGGGAAATAAAATTATTTTTTCAATCTACTGGGAATAATTGCGAGTCCTTTCAAAACGCTAGGAGCTAGGGAAATAAACTTTCCATTTTATAATGCAGAAGTATCTTCTATTTTCATCCTGTGTTTCGCTAAATAAGTCCTTATATTTTTTAATCGGAATCACAACATTTTTGTATTTTGGCTGCTAATTTTTAGTCACTTTTATATTCATTTTATTATATTCTTTGTTATACCACGCCTACCAGAGCAACAATTTTTAACAACTTGAAATAAAGTTGCAGCCTACATACGTCCCACAGCTGGGCACAGGCCCTCTCTCATTACCGAGAGTGTTAAATAGCCATTAGTCCGCCGCGCTGCCCAAGTTGATCCCTCAAGAGTTGCTACCACGCCAAACAATTCTAAAGTAACTGGCGGACCGCCTCGGTAGGATCTAAATGTTCCGTTATTTGGGTGATTCTTTGAACATGTGCATATTACTCCCCAAATAACTACTTAGTGAGATATAAAGTTATATTCTTTTTTATTTCACGTAAAGCATGGTTCCAGTAGTATATAAAGATGTACATAACATTTTCCTATTGTAATAAACAACTGAGTTATATTCATAAACGTTCCTCAAATCTCATCACCATTCGTGTCCCAATTTCCAAATTTTAGCAGTTCATGCTCGAAAAGTTGTAAATAAACCCCGAAGATCGTATATTTTTGTAGTAATTTAGATAGTACACTACATGCTTTACTAATTAGCAAAACTACACACATTAAAGAACACTTTTAAGTAATTTGTAACGACTTTGAAAATTGTCCCAACACTTTATACTCACTACCATTTGTCCACACAGTCGCTGGGTTATTTCTTTTCCGCGTATGTATTGGTCTCTGAAAGGGTAACCTAGCGGTCGCGCTCAGTTTTGCCCCACGACCCGTGCGGGTCATACGACGTAGAGTCTTTTGGCGCCAACTATAGCCTACCTTAATCGCCCAGAAATCATGTTTAGCAAACAAAAATCTCCTTACCGTTCGAGTTTCCCGTGGTAAGTCTATTATTATTATTTATCATTTTTATGCACTGTCAATAGTCGCCATAGAATACTCTTTGCTTTGATTAAGTTCCCGAGTTAATAAGTTCTATAAAGAACGGATAATGTAAGAAAGTGTACAAATATCTAATTACCGTTTGTACAATTACCATTCTTCCCGTTCGTATTTTGGCGGAACGGTAATGAGAAATCGAAAATGGTAATTAGTACCAGTATAAGTTGGCCTCTTATCATATTGAAACTCCTTACTCCGCTAGGCCAGCCCAAGGTCGAATTGTGTTACTACCAAAGCGTGATCAATTATTGCTCGTTTGATGTGAACTGACACCACTTCCGCAATAAAATAAACCTACAGACTGACTACCCCCCCCCCCCCCCCCATCACTAACTTATTTTATTTTTGAGTAAGTCGAAGGAGGAAACATTGTTAGTTGAAAAATGACACAGGAGAAATAGGAGTTGTTGAATGCACTGCTGCTGCAGCGTAAGGTAGAATTGTTGCTAAATTAGATGGATTTTTGAAAATCGTAAGACAAAACACACAAAAACTTAAGCTGGTAACTGTGAAAGAATACCATACAATAGAAAAAGATGTATTGATATCTTCAGAATAGCTAAAACTATTGAAAGGTACATTGAAAGTTCATCAAATACTGTGGCAGAAAGAAAAGGACCACCTGATATTCAGAGAAAACAGTTACTTATATGCTTAGATGTGGACTGTGAACATACTAAATTTGTCAGAAAATTATGTTATGAAGACACAAAAGAATCTACACTTATTAGAAATAAAGAGAATGAAAATCACAATATGACTGATGCGACCTAAAACGTAAAACCTAAAATTACACAGAATAAAAGGAATATTAAAATCTTAAGTAACGTTTTACTAAAGTCAAACCGCAAAGGAGACGAAACCACCCTTAAAATGCTGTCTGATTTGAAACCTGATGATGAACTAAACTTGGACCCTAATATACAAGTTGAGTATGTGGAATTTCTGGCAGTGGCAATGATATGAATTTTTTTGGATGTATTTCAAGACTATGTTCAATCTACATTACAATTAAACGCAAATTAAATAATTGATGGCCAGCTTAATGTTCTCGGATCATTCCTGTGTGATGATCTAGCTGATCCACAAAAGACTGCATTTGAGACTACCTGCGAAGTTCTTGGTCGTGAAAGTGATACGGATTCAAATTCAATTTTAAATATTTTATAGTTATTGTAACTGATCTCATCGCATTTAAGAAATATTTTAGATGAAACCGGTATAGTGATGAGTTCTATTTATAAAGAGGTTTGAAGTAGTGTTTTAGTTGATTTCATTAAGATTACTAGAAAGATAATTACAATTGTTTTTATTTTGAAAACCTGTTCATTTTGTTTTTATTTTCCTTAATTTTTAAAATTAAGTCTAGGTTATATTTACCAAAATTTGATAGAAACATCTAATGTTTTGTATTTTCCTGTTTATAAACACGACGGTTTATCTTGCAGATCTACTTAAGACTTTATGATTAAGTACATGCTCGGTTTCTGGTTATGAAATAGAAACTCATTCGGATTTAAGTATAAATCTGTTTTTAAGCTTTTTTATAAGATTTCATAGAATTTAAGAAATATCTTAGATGGAACTTGTATAACTCTGAGTTCTATTTACACTGAGTTTTAAACTAATGTTTTAGTTGATTTTATTTTAAGTAATTTTTACATTAATTTTTACTGACCTAATTAAATTTTTAGGAAAACCGGTGGATATTCGAATTTTTTTTAAATTAAGTCATGTAATAAATAAATATGTGATTTAAGTACATCATTCATTTTATTTATAATTACCAATCACGTAGCATAATTACCATTTTTAAAATACTAATTACCGTTTGTTTCATATCTCATCACCGTTTAGTGAAAATTTTCAGCTCCAGATTCAGGCCTATATAGCAGTTCAAATACTGTGCGTTTGATTTATTTCGTTAATCTGCACTATAAACTTTACGTTAAATCCATAAAAAAGATGATTGGAAGCATTATTTGAAATTAATTAACGATCCCTGAATATGTCTATCTTCAAATATTCACCCATTTACATTTAAGATAATCATCAAAGACCATTTATTGGAACGAAGTTCCTTATCGGACGGTACGAATTTGACGGATGGAATGGAGGCGAGAATAAGTGTAAAACTTTTCCGTCACGACCCCTTCTGACGTAGAATAATACCTATCTCCCTCGCACTTTTTCTTATCTTGCCATGGAAGAAATATTATTTTAATAATTCAGCTAGTAATTCATTTATTTGTATTTGTTAATCAATATATAATACGTTTGTCAATAATAATATACTACGAAAGAAACATAGTTCCAACTGAGTGTTCCACGACACTCACGCACGTTTCTTTTTTAATTTTATAAATTTTTCGATTTATCGAAAAAAAGTTTTACGGATAAAACATTGCTTAGATCACTCCTGACATTGATCTCTAACTGCTCCTGAAGTCTCATTACAATCGGTTCAGACATTCCGAAGATCAGCCCGGACGGACAGTTACACGAAAAATTTAAAATTGTTTATATGTTAATGGCAAGCAAATAACCTCGCATCTGTATTTGTCATTATACATATTCAATTTGATTTATATGTATATTGATAAATAATGCATTGTACATATAAACTAGTACGTACAGTTCAATTTAAATATTGCTTGCAATTTTATGATTTTGTTTACCACATGCTTCACGAATAAAAATAATTTAACGGGATTTCTCTTTGGTCATGGTCCCGTACGGTTGCCGGTTAGTACGCTATTACCTTTGCCACTGTCAAGTATCGAAAATAATTTGTTTACAAAATTTTCCACTGTTTACTCAGACCAACAAAAAAAAGATAGACGGAGCGCTGCGTACATTTCAAGTGATGCTCAAACCTGTGCTTATAAGCCTTGTTCACACTCTTGACACGTACTCACGCACACATCTTTCTTCTTTCTTTCTTAATTAACCTGTAAAAGTTCAAATTAATATGAAAGAAAGAAAGAAATAAGTTTATTTGGCACATAAATTATAACATACAAAAAACTAATCAAATAGAACAATTTTTTTAACTTAACAAAAATATTAAAAAAAGGAATAAAATAAACGTAATATGCACCAAAATGGTCTCCACTCAGCAAGTCACGAATTGAAGATATACATACGCTGATTTTCAGTGGAGCCAGGAGTATGCGGCAGATGACAATAAACAGCAGGAAAAAAAATTATAAATAAAATAAAAGTAAAATAAAATGAACAAATCTGTCAAAATTCCATGTACCAGTAATACATTTATAGTGTAGTAATAACAAAACATTTATAGTGTAGTAATACATACAGAAAAATAAAATAATGTGTGTGTGTGCATGTGTGTGTGTGTGTGTGTGTGTGAGAGTGTGTGCGCGCTTGTGCGTGTGTGCGTGTGAGAGAGTGTGTGCGTGTGTGTGCGTGCGTGCGTGCGTGTGTGTGTGTGTGTGTGTGTGTGTGTGTGTGTGTGTGAGAGAGAGAGAGAGATAGAGAGAGTGTGTGTGCGTGTGCGTGTGTGCGTGTGAGAGAGTGTATGTGTGCTTGTGTGTGTGTGTGTGTGTGTGTGTGTGTGTGTGTGTGTGTGTGTGTGTGTGTGTGTGTGTGTGTGTGTGTGTGTGTGTGTGTGTGTGTGTGTGTGTGTGTGTGTGTGTGTGTGTGTGTGTGTGTGTGTGTGTGTGTGTGTGAGGGAGAGAGTGGATGTGTGCAAGCGTACGTAAGTGAGTGAGTACGTGCGTGTGTTAGTGCGTGCATGTACAGTGCTAGCATTGAGAGTGTATGAACCATACCATTTATGCCTATTTGCTGGATTTTTTTATAGAATTACGGTGACAAACGAGCACACAGTCCACGTGATGGTAAGTGGTTGCTGTGTCCCATAGACATATGCATCTATTTTCGGTTGTGAATTAAAATGCTATTTGACGCTGGTATTTTGTGAGAGTGTGGTCCTTCCCCGGTCGAGCCGACCCATTCGTGCTACAACTATACTACTAATATAGCTGCAGCATGGCTCTACCACGTATTTAGTTATTATGAAAAAGTAAGTGTTGCTTTAGGTTGTTCCGTTAGGTTAGGTCTTTTAAAATTTTTCAAGGTCCCATTTAACCTTCTTTCCGCTTCACGGTTAGTTTTGTAATACCACGTATATAATAAATACCACTTTTATGTACTATCAAGATCAAAATCTACTTCTAACCTAAAATCTATCTATCTAACAAATAATCGTGTAACAAAAGCAGCTACTCGTACCCACCAGCAGCGGGTTAAAATGTGTACTATATTTTATTATTACCTCCTTAATATAAAAAAACGAGAGAGGCGAAAAGGTATGTCTCTAACCGCTGTAGTTTTACTTTAATTATACCTATTTCTATGATTAACTATTTTAATGTTGGGCATATTATACAAATAGTGTGTCCGAGACTTTAAATTATCATAACTGTTTCGAGTTAGCGCGACAGTCAGTCGTGTTCCCCACGAAGATCAGTGCTACAGATTCATAAAGTGCTGGAGTTATATATTTTTTTATTCAACATGTCGATTAATTTTGTGATTATTGTACTAGCAACTGCTTCGTTGACCAATGGTAAGACCGCCTTCTGTTTTTCTCTGTTTGTTCCGTGTAATGTTGTTTCCTTAGTGTGCAATAAAGGGTATTGTATATTATTTTACCTCTTGATTTCTTTGTCGCTTAGTACTAAATTAATTTGTTTCTTTATGTGTCAACTGCACATATGCAGCATAAAAACATTTTTAACAAAATAATAAGTGTATAAATCAGAGTAATTTATAATTATTTATTGAAATAATGATACTTGTCATATGATATAGTTGTTTACAGTAACTAAAATTTATTTTAACGCGAAAATTTTAAAAGACGTTTTTATGTGTTTTACAATTTTCACGTCAAAATAATGGTTCTGGAAAACGCAAAAAAATATAAGTAAATATTTTTCTTTTCCAAATGACCAATTAGTGTGGTCAAAGCAGTTGCCATATGTTGTACATTTTGCCATATATTTTTGTTGCTGAAGCAATAAAACATTTATAATTCATTCCAGGCAATTTTAAAATAAGTAATATCATAATATCGTAACAAATAATTAAACCGAAAATTAGGAAATAGGTGTAATGTACGTATAAACCACATGATATTAATTAGCACTTGTATGAAGAAAAAATGAAATAAGCACAGATAAGTAACCACAATTATTTGCTAACTTTAAATGCATACGAAATTAAATTTTATACCAAATGAATTTGATACGTCCTCAGGATAGTTTAAAATAATAACTGTTACATAAATTAAAAGTTAAAAAGTGCAAAAAAAAAAACTTATACTAAAAAAACTTAAATTCAATAAATTATTAAATATTGATTCTATGATTTCAATTAATTTGAATAAATAAATATCAATTTAATTAACCATGTTAGATGTAGGTAGGGAATTGACAGAGAAATGAAAGAAATCCAATGAGTGTATAATATTACATACATCATTGCTGAGACTATTTTGTTGATACTTCCCCCAAAATGATTATCAAGCAGCAGCGGAGTTATCGTTTTATGAATATTTATCTGATCTTAAAATTGACTATCCTAATGATAAGTTTTTATTGGTAGGAGATTTTAACATAAGGGTTGCTAGATGGATCCCAAATCCACATTCTTCAGGTAGTAATTTGTATCTTGATAATCCATATGATAACATATTGACATCGCAACTGTTTGCGTTTTTATGCTTTAATGACTGGTCACAATATAATCACGTTAACAATATGAACGACAGACAGTTGGATTTGGTGATTTCCGATTTGAAGTGTATTGTACAAAGAGTCATGCCGTTGTCATCGCCGGAAGATGGCCACCATCCCTCTTTATGTATTGACTTAAGTATTGTTTATACTCCAAGTCTGTGTCCAGCCAACCGGATAGTACGACGTTTTCATACCGCGGATTATAATAAAATTAACCAAGAACTATCAAATCTTGTTTGGGAAGACCATTTAAATCTAAACGATATTGATACTGCGGTTGATAACTTTTATAAAATTGTGCGTGATGTGATAAATAGGTTTGTCCCACTTAAAGTCGTTAGAAATAATAATAAATATCGAGTCTGGTTTAATAAGCGTCTAATTAAACTCATAAATAGAAAACTTAAACTTCATAAAAAATGGAAAATTTATGGTAGACAGTGTGATTATGACAACTTTTCAAATACACGGCGTGATATTAAAAAATATGAAGTTTTGTGCTATGAACGATTTATTAATCACGCTGAGAGAAATATTCAAGTTGACCCAAAATACTTTTGGTCGTTCGTTAAATCAAAGCAAAAAAGCTGTGATATACCTGATACTCTATACTTTGGTGATATATATGCATCAGATGGTCAAACAATTGTTGATCTATTTAACTCATTCTTTCATTCTGTATTTGAGCCACCTGGCAAGAATGTTATGAACTGTGATACGGAAAATAATAATTGTATAATTAATTCTGTTTACATTGATAACGTTAAAGTCGAAAAATATTTGATGAATCTCGACATCAATAAAGGTACTGGCCCAGATGGTATTCATCCAATCTTCCTCAGACAATGCAGTAAGCATTTAGCAGCTCCTCTTTCATTACTCTTTAATATTTCTTTGAAGCAAGGTGTGATGCCCTTGCTTTGGAAACAATCCATTGTTGTTCCCATATTTAAGAGCGGAGACAAACACAATATAGCTAACTACCGTGGTATCTCCAAACTATCTGTTATACCCAAGCTATTTGAAAAAATTATATACGACTCTTTATTTCCTGTAATTAAACCGCAAATAGTTTCAAGTCAGCACGGTTTCATCCCCGGTAGATCCACAGAAACTAACTTATGCGAGTTTCAGGATGAAACATTGGAGGCCATGGAAAGAGGCTATCAGGTTGACGCCGTGTATACCGATTTTTCAAAAGCGTTCGATAAAATTTCCCACAATCTAATGATTGCTAAACTTGTAAACGTCGGTATACACGGCGATCTCTTGAGATGGCTAACCTCATATCTGCGTGATAGGTCTCAGGCAGTAGCTGTGAAGGGCTATACCTCGAGCTTTGTTCCGATCACTTCTGGTGTGCCTCAGGGTTCTCATCTCGGTCCTCTTCTTTTTAATATATTTATAAATGGTGTCATGCGTAGCATTCAACATTCAAAAGCATTACTATACGCTGATGATACTAAAATATTTACCTTCGTTAAGAATTTCGAACATGCTTTACTATTTCAAAAAGATTTAAACAATTTTTATGAATATTGTTCGGCTAATAATCTAAAATTAAATATTGATAAATGTTATACTATATCTTATTCCCGAAAAAAACGACCGATTGTTTACAATTATAAATTAAATAACATTTTGATTAAAAGAGTGACCGAGGTGAGGGACCTGGGGGTATATCTAGATAGTAAACTAGACTTTGCGTCTCATATTGACAAGGCTACTGCCAAGGCTTATAGAATGTTAGGTTTTGTCTTCCGCCAATGCAAGGACTTCAAAAACATAAACACTTATATTATGCTGTATAATTCTTTAGTAAGAAGTCATCTTGAATACGCATCTACGGTGTGGAACCCTATTTACGCTACTTATGTGGAACAAGTAGAAAGGATTCAAAATAAGTTTCTGAAAAGACTTAATTACAAATTTAAGGATCATTCTGCGCTACATCATTCATTAGAATTACGACGTGAACATAGAGATCAGGTGTTTCTGTTTAAACTTTTACATAACTATATAGATTCCCCCTTCCTTCTAAGTCGTATTACATTTAGATGCCCTAGGTTGAGTGCTCGCTCCAATGCAGTTTTCTCTACTCCTTTTTGCAGAACTAAGTATTCGAAAAACCGGTTTCTGGTTCGCGCTTGCAACACACATAATGAGCGTTATAACCATATTGACATATTTAACTGCAAATTAAATAGTTATGTTACATCTATTAGACAAGTTGATCACGCTTAGGTAGTGTTTGTACTTCTTGTTCTCTATCTGAATATAAAATTACCTTTACTAACATTGGTATTACGTATGCAGTAATTATATTTTTCTCTTTGGCAAAACAGAAATATGTACTTCATTTAATTATGTTTAAAGTTTTCGCAATGTAAATCTTAACGTTGGAAACTGTTTTGGCTAATGTATTGTTAACATTCATCTTACATTCAAATGTGATATAAAAGCTGTAAGTTTCTTTTAATAAATAAATAAAAAAAAATATTATTATATTATAATTGTAATATAAAAAGTTTTCAAAAAATTTTCGTCGTGTGGTTAATAGTTATTAATTGTTAACTAATAGTTATTTGATTAATAAACTGTAAGGATTTGTCGGTCGCGCCATTCTTATGTCAAATAACGAATTAAAATCATTGCCATAAAATTGGTACACAAAAAGTTACATAAAAAATCACGAAACATTTTTCGTTGTAACAAAACGTACTTGTGTATTGTTTACAATACAATTTAGAGTTTGTAGATACAAAAATTGGAGATGCCGGGGATCGAACCCGGGGCCTTTCACATGCAAAGCGAACGCTCTACCACTGAGCTACATCCCCAGATACCGTGTGTGCTAAAAAAGTGCTTGATAACAAATTATTCGATTACTAACAAAGTTTCAATCGAGATAATATGAGCTGTTTCTGTGTTTCTAATACTTTTAGATTATATTATGACATTTATATATTCTAAGCTGTAAACTAAACAATTTTATCGAAATTATCAAACGAATTATGGTAGGTCAGTGTTCGCGCGCTCACCTAGAGTTGAATGCTCAGCGTTCGGACATTTTAATCGCAATTTAAGTGCTGTCTTACTAAAGGGAGTGTAAGGGAACATGTAACTTTTCCAAAAATCAGATCATAGATGACTGTTCTCCGTTGTTATCATATGTTTTTCTTACATAATAAAATATATGGTTGAACATGATCGAAGTTAAAAAATCGGCGGTGCAGGGAGAAACTTATGTAATGTTTATTTGTACCGTCGGATGTTACTAAATAACAATTATATATATATTATATTATATTATATTTTGTGAAAATCAAAGACATTTAAGTAGTAGTAGTATATATATATATTTTAAATCTCTTTGGTAAAAATAAATAAATATGAGAACAGGGGAGAATTGTCATGTATTTTTCTTATAAATTAAATTTGACAATTATTTTTTTTTAATTAAGTGACAAACGAACTTCAGTTCACCTGATAGTAAGTGGCTCTCTCTTGGTAGAGAGTAATTGTGTTCTGTGGTAAGTGGCTATTGCAGTCAACGGACATCAGCAGTCAACTTCAAACAAAGATGCCTACAGATGCGTTGTGCTCTGTGAGGATTAAGATGGAATTGGTCGCAACTACGAGTAGTTCTCGTAATTAAAATTTATTTATTTATTTATTTAGAAAACCAACAGCGTATATAGAAAATATTAACATTAATGTAACAAACTAAAAGTATGGCCAATAACAGGTTTCCCTTATATTGTTTGATGGTAGGTGTATTGTTAAAATATTTCTCTATTCCCATCAAACCGGAACATAACAGTGCAAGCACTATTATTTGATGGCGGTACCTGCTTAAAGGGACTCATATACAGAAAGGGAGTAACTTCACCTAGTAAAAATAGTCGGATTTCCTTACACTGGTGATGGTGAATTACGTTGTAGAGCTATGCTGTAGTTATATTATGGTTCTAGCACGAATGGACCGGGGAAGGGCCACCCTCTCACAAAATACAAGCGTAAAATAGCAGCTTAATGCTGCCGTGTTTCGTATGGTGAGTGTAGAGAACCGAAGACCCTTTTTACTGGACACGAGGCATTCCATCTTAGTCCTCACGTGTGACAACGCATCTGCATTTTCATTCTTATTTGAGGATAGATGTAGATGTCTGATGGATGAGCCACAGCATCCACTTATAATCAGGTGGATTGTGTGCTTGTTTGGCGCCCGAATTCAAAAAGGAGAGTAGAATATACTTGTGCAGGGGTATCAGCTCTACGCTCAGTAATTCCCCTTTTCAGCGTGAATATGTGCAAACTAATTTTGCAAGTTACCGGCCATTTACTATTATTGCAAAGGCCTATATCCAGTAGTGAATAAAAAGCGATTTATATAGAATTAAATAAAACAGTCGTTATCGTTTACAGCCTATAAAAAATTCACTGTTGAACATCGGCCTCCCCCATAGATTATTTGCTACAGTTGCTATGCTTGGTAGGGTTAGCAACCGTAATTTTTTTTATTCAAAGCCCATCTCCTTATTTGTCGTTCATGTGTTCCCTCTGTCACCTCTTATAACACTAACGGGACTATTTGGGGTAGCGGAGGTTCTTACGTCATATTAACATTAAGTAGAAATAGCTGATCTAATACTAAGCCGTGAGTATAGTGGTGAAGTAAGGGGATTCACTACGTCATATTATCCCATATGCGTCGTATGAGCCGACTTAAAGCAAGTTAAGCTAAAAATAGGCAGTAGCATCTTCCTTATAACAAGTCAATTTTTTTTTTTATAGGATAAGGGTGACAAACGAGCACACAGTCCACCTGATGGTAAGTGGTTGCTGTGGCCCATAGACATCTATATCTATCCTCGATTACAAATCAAAATGCAGATGCGTCATCACTAATGCGGATTAAGATGGTATGCCTCGGTTCCATTAAAAAGGGTCTCCGGTTCTCTACACTCACCATACGAAACACAGCAATGTTAAGCTGCTATTTTACGCTGGTATTCTGCGAGAGCGTGGTCCTTCCTCGGTCAAGCCGACCCATTCGTGCTACAACTATACTACTAATATAGCTGCAGCATGGCTCTACCACGTATAACAACAATATTAAAAAATGTTGCCAACCTGCCTGCTAAGCCTGACAACTATGACAAGTATTGCTCTATGAGGCAATCATTGGGGGAAGCCTATGTTCTGCGGTGGGCTTTTGGTAGGGTGTAAGGAATGAAATTAATGAATGAAAGACCTTATCTCATTAATTCAGCGTCCAATATATTATGCAATTACATAGAAGATATTTTATATAAAAGGCCGCTTCAGTGTTGTAATGAAATTATTTTATAATTGTCTTTTGTTTAAATAAATTGTTTTTAAACGACACATTAAACGAGTTATTAAATAATCACTTTAGATAAAAATCAATTACTGTCCGTTAGTCTCGCTAAGGCCGGCCACATACATTCGGAATTCGGTTTCGGGACTCCGTTTCGAAATTCCGAATTCCGTTTTTCACACAAAATTTCTAACGGAAAACTACTGTACGTGTGTGATGGTTTGGTGCGTTCGAATTCCGAATGTATGTGGCCGGCCTAAAACTCGAAAACGACTCGAACTATTTTCTCGATCTCGGTCGGAACTCGGTCCCTGCATGGTTTTGATTCACAATTGGACCCGGTAGGTGGCGCTGTTGTCGAGATCCAGAAATTACCCGTGCGAAGCCGGGGCGGATCGATAGTCATTTATAAAAACTGTAAATCGAAAATTAATTGCGATAACTTTCTTGTTACTTGATCATTGATATACATTTTTTGTATATCAATGTGCCTGATACATTATAGTGACAGTAATATATAGCCATAAATTATAATTAATCACAGACCTTCTTAAAAACGAGTGTGTGCCCAGCATTGAGAGAATGTATGTTTATCCAATTAAAACAATGCTTAGGTATATCCTACTAACTTCACAATAACTAACCTTTTATTTTTTGTGGGATAAAGTTGACAAACGAGCACACAGTCCACCTAATGGTAAGTGATTGCTGTGGCCCATAGACATCTACATTTATCCTCAATAAAGTATCAAAATTCAGATGCGTCGTAACCCGTGATGACTAAGGTGGAACGCCTCGTTTCCAGTAAAAAGAGTCTCCGGTTCTCTACACTCACCACACGATACACATCAGCGTTAAGCTGATATTTTACGCCGGTATTCTGTGAGAGCGTGGCCCTTCCCTGGTCGAGCCGAACCATTCGTGCTACAACTATACCAGTAATATAGCTGCAACATGGCTCTATCCACGTAAAACTACAAATTACATACAGTAAGTATAAGAATAAAACATCTGATTGTATTCCTACATTGTAACAGCGGACAATATCGGCTTGAATAATTTCAACACCATCATTAGTATCATAATATGTCATTATTACAATTAAAGAAGTTACCTACATACAAAGAGGTTTAAATATATAGTATACTAACTACTTAAATGTCTTTACCTATATATAATGTCATTTTGCATATAGTTACTTTCCGTCTTCGGTTAAGCAAAATCTTGTGAACTGATAGTATGCTAACGTGACAAAATGACTATGTTGCATCAATAAGTATATTTTGACAATTGTGTAAGTGCTTAACCGCGAAGTGCCCAATGGTCTCGAAGTGAATTTGCAGCTCACCCGCAGGACAAAATAATAATGTTTTATAATTATTTAATAATAATGATGGCTAATAATTTTCTGCTCACCAGATGTCGTTAGGTGACACTGAGGTAAAGTTTTTTGTTACACATTGGCATTTAATTGAGAAGTTAGTTTTTAATAAGTTTAACAATTTCTAGAGTACTCAGTGGTTTACTCTTTAATTTTATGCACATTTTTAACTTTTTTTCAAATTTTCTACTTTTGTTTTTCTAATTTTATCTATTATGTATTTATTTAGTTTAGTTTTAGTTATTTATTTTTAATATTATCAATATAAAATATAGCTGATAGTACATAAAGAAACATTAACCTTTACGTTTTCCGAACAAATTTTTTTTTGTTTTTAAAAACGTTAAAAGTCGTGGATGCACTCATTAAGCAGTTACTTTAAGCATTTTTCACATTTGTCCAAATATATTTTTATATTTGTACTTTTACAGTATAGGCACATATTTTCATTTTACAGGTAACGATAACGAGGCATTCCATATTAATAGAATTCAGGGTTGGTAATTCTACGTAGTTTGGTTAATTAATTTAATAATAAGGTATCTACATACACTTACCATCAGGTGGACTATGTGACTACAATAATTAAAAAGGCATTTAGAAATAACTATGACACGATCATTTCGTAATCAGCCTTTGGTAATACTTACGACCGTATCGGTATATTTTTGACAGTACATAAGACGCACACTTTTGACTATCTACTTTGACATTTAAGATTTGATGATATGAGACGTTTAGTACATAATCTGCTAAATGCTACAAGATTTTCCGGGCAACAGCCTTTTTACTTTTATGGCACACACAGAACAAAATTATTGCCATTTTCAGCGCCACATGTCACATGTATTAAATAAAGGATGCCGTAATTTTTTTGCTCTGAATCATCAGCCGTATAGTGTAACATCGCCTTTAAGCTCTGTGCGCTTGTTTACGCACCGGATTATTCAATTTGATCGGTAGTTGGAGGGACCACGCTCGACTACACTTATTGAACGATTTGGTCTAACGAACTGTCCATTGTTTTCTGATCCGTAAACGTTACGAATTATACGAGAGGATCAAGGTCAACAAATTGTTATGTAATGATAATTATCGAGGGTATATAAGGGTATCAGTACCCATCTTTATAATATATTAAAGTGACAAACGAGCTAACAGTCTATCTGATGGATATGGCTACCGCAGGCCATATATCAAACAGTTCTAAAATTTATTTAGAAATGTATAACATAACTACTTTCTGTTTGTGAACCTTATTCATTAAAGTAAAATATGCACCCTAAAACATTTTAACACATTATTTCCACTTATAGGATCAAATTCGCGCGTTGTATACGTGCATACATGAAGTACTATTGATATATATCCGATATAACTAAATAATTATGTAATTCTGACGAATTCTGATTAAAAATACTAATTTTATAATCGTCTTTATTTCAGGTATTCAATATGATGGTCTCCGAGGTAAGTTTTTTAAGAATTTACTTTCTTTTATTAATTAATGATACATGCGCTCGCATGCAAACACGCAGCAATGCAACATTCACACATTCTAGTTAACCACACCAAATCAGTTTTTACTAGGCCACTAAAATTGCTTACCAACGACTATATAGTTTCACCAAAATAAAAATATAATATATAATTTTGTTAGATTATGTTAATAACTTATTTATTAATTTTTTTATAAACATTAAATAAAATTGAAAACCACGACTGCTTCAGCCAGTATTAAAAAAATATTATGAAAAAAAAAACTAAAAAGAATACGATGCTCAAACCTAACTGGTTTAATTTGATTTGCTCATTTGTCGAAATGGCAACGTTACGAGTTATCCTTTTTAGCGAGTTAAACTTTTTTGTACAAAAATAGGCAACTATGAAGCCCTATGGCTGGTATTGATTTTATGCAAGAAGACCTGTGTCGTTTTTATCTTTTTAGCTTTGTGAAACTTGAAACTTGTCACCTACATATCTCTACTATCCATACTAATACTAATAATAAAGCGGAAGAGATTTTTTGATTGTTTAAACGCGCTAATCTCTGGAACTATCTGTCCGATTTGAATAATTATTTAGTCAGATTCATGAGGAATAGTATAGGCTATCTAGCATTAGCCTATAACTCTCAGCTAGCCTTAAATATTGATTTTTTAAGCAAGTCTGAAGAAAAGGCGGTGTATAAATGCTTTATCCGCGTGCGCTGGCGTAACGTTTAGTATTACATAAATACAATGTTCTACAAAAATATTGGTCTTTACTCCATCTAAAAAAAGTCTGTGATACCATATGCCTAGTTCTTATACATAAGCCACAATAATGTATTTTGTGAAAAAAGTAATTGAAAACTAAAAAGTGATTTGTGAGCGTTATTACTCGTATTAAGCATGGCATATTAATCCTTACGAACGAAAGTTACTTCATCATCAAGACAATTTTATGAAAATAAACTTTGCTCTTTATAGCATGTTACTTGGACGCATGGTTTAAGAGATAATAAAAATTAAAATAATGAATACTGCTCGGAGCGCGAACGACCGCTTAGGTCACAGGGAAAAATTGCTATCGCCGTTGCGTCGTCAGGTATTGCTGCCACACTACGAGGGCACTGAAAATTTCGGGAATCAAGGAAGTGACACAACATTACTATTTAAAAATGTATTTATTGTTTTTCGAAGTATTCTCCGCGAAATTTGACACATTTTGCCATACGATGGAACCAATCATTGCAGCAACCATTCCATTCGGAATTTGGGGTCTCCAAAATGGCCGTTTTGTAGGCGTCCACAGCTTCTTCAGGTGATGAAAATCTCTGTCCATGCAATTTATTCTTTATTTTAGGGAAAGTATAGAAATCATTAGGGCTTAGGTCGGGGCTGTACGGCGAATGGTCTAATAATTCTATGTTTTCTTGCTCTAAAAACTCTTTTGTTCTGTGTGCGGTGTGAGAACTCGTATTGTCGTGATGGAGGATGATGCGGTGGTTGCAGTTCTCTTTACGGAGTTCAGAAACGACCTGTGGCAAACAAATGCTAGCATACCATTCTGCATTAACCGTTTTTGTCTCTCAAGAGCAATAGTCGTAACATGGCCGGTTTTGGAGACAAACGTGGCCACCATTTTTTTTGCAACACTCCGTGAACGAACAATTTTTGTTGGCTTTGACTCATTTTCGAACACCCAAACTCGTGACAGGTTTTTTGTTTCGGGTTCGTACGCGTATATCCAGGATTCGTCACCTGATACGATGTTGTATGTACAGCATTTGAGGATCCTGCGTGGAATCTTTCGAAAGTTCTGACGCACCAAGTAACGCGAGCCGCTTTTTGCTCTTCACAGAGCGAATGCGGTATCCATCGGGAAACCAACTTTTTTACACCTAATTGTTCATGCAAGATTATTTGTATTTGACTCATGCCAATGTCTAAAGTTGCCTGAATTTCGCGGTATGTCACATGTCGATCTTCCTCAATCAGCTTACGTACAGCATCAAAGTTTTCTTGGGTGACTGCAGTTTTTGGACGACCTTGACGGGAATCATCACTGAGCTTGACACGTCCACGTTGAAATTCAGCAAGCCAGCGATAAATTGTGGTCTTGGATGGGGCTTAATCACCAAATGCAGAAATCATCCGGTCAACACACTGTTTTTGTGTTAAACCACTTCGAAAGTCATAATATATCATCGCTCTTGAATTTTCTCGAGTCAATTCCATTTTCGCAACGATTAAACAAGTTTGACAAAACCTTGTGACAAGACCGAGAATCTTTTTTTAAATAAATAAATGGTATTCGATTTTTAAAATCAAGGAATTTTCAATTCAAAAGATTTTAATATGACAGGAACAGTGGAAATATTCCATTGTATGAGACAGTGTGTGTTCTATCCGTGAAAATGTCCCGTTGGGTAAAATTATGCAAGATGCCAGTCTAATAATATGGGATGAGTGCACCATGACGCATAGAGCTCACGTAAAGGCATTAGACAGAACTCTCGGAGACATAAGAAGCACAAATAAAGTTATGGGTAGAATTACTTTTGTTTTCATTGCCTGTAATAGTTAGGAGAACTGGAGCAGATATTACTAAATCTTGTTTAAAATCTTCCCCTTTGTGGAAATCTGTTGAATTCTTGAAGCTGTATCCCAACATGAGGAATCACTTGGGTGGAGGAAACACAGATTTCCTAAAAAGCTGTTATTGATTGGTAATGGGAAAGTACCTGAATGAACCAAACAAAATATCCATTGATAAAGACCTTGGTGAAATAGTAACCATCACTGAAGACCTAATCTCTAGAGTATACTCGGATGTCGCTAATATAAACCAAACAAATTATCAATGGATATGTGAAAGGGAAATTTTAGCTGTCAAAAATACAAGCGTTGACGCCATTAATGATAAAATAATGGCCAAACTTCCAGGCGATAACATAAACTACCTTGCTATTGTATTTATGTTGGCTTATTTAGAACAAAATGCGGGGAAAACCAATTTATTTTAATACCAAATGAAAAGGTTATAAAACGGTTGTAAAAAGGTATACAAATATGGAAATATTGAATTATACTGAAATACTATAAATCAACTAGTTAATCAGTAATTCTCTAAATAATACGCGGGTGACACCGCGAGGTTCAGCTAGACCTTACATAAAAATCTATGCCTGAAAATTGATGGATTATTTAAAAAAAAAATTATTACATTAATCATAGACAGGTGAGGATAAGTGAACCTATTTTCTACCATTATGTTGTTTAATTAAATGTATCTTTGTAGTTAATCCCACTGAGTTTCTACCCAAGACAGAGGTTTTTTCCCCCCCAGTGGCAAAATCATTAAATGTACTTGCAATCTATATTGAATTAAAATTGTTCTATTATATTCTATGATAAAGGACATTAAATGCAATGTCCGCGCTCTCACAGAATACCAGTGTAAAATAGCAGCTGTACGCTTCTGTTTTTCGTATGGTGAGTGTAGAGAACCGGAGACCCATTTTACTGGAAATGAGGCATTCCATCTTAGTCCTCATGGGTGACAACGCATCTGCTTTTTAATTCGTAGTTGAGAATAGATGTAGATATCTTTGGCCCACAGAAAATACCATAGAGTGGACTGTGTGTTCGTTTGTCACCCTTATCCTACTCGTATAAAAAAAGTCTTTCCTTTTTCTTATCAGCCTGTATAATTCTGCTGCAAGACATTGGGTCACAGATATAGATATATATCTCCCGTTGTATAGAGGTCAGACAGATTATAATAATCGCAGTACCAAACGTCACCAAACGTCACAAGCCCGTCGCCTGTGGCTATTTTAACGTCTAACGTAAAAGAGATGGGTATATCGGAAGGACAACAATATTCTTTGATTAATCTATTATGTATATTTTCTTGACGTAACACTTAATTCGCCAAAAACATCTTTGATTTACAGCTATTTGCGACTATATAATTATAGCACACGCCATGTGGTGGCGACATAAGATAAACGTTCACCCCATTTTGTCCCGTAGGTATCGTAAGTGGCAACTACAAAAGATCTTAAATCGTCCGATAGATGGCGTTATATGATTTCCTTTACGCCACACGTAAAATTCTTAAACCAACAACGCCTAGCACAGTCAAAGTTGCGAAATATCTGCTGTGATCGTCAATTTGCCTGCCACTCGTGCCGAAACTTTTACTACCTGATGAAAATGAACACAAGTTATTGTAAATTTATGTAATAAATTGACCCTGTAGTAGCGGTGTAAGAATATCCACTACCCCGTATTGTCCCCGTATGTGCCGAAAGAAGCGATAGATGGAAACAAACCACGAGATTAGCAGCGGTGTCTTTTTAGGGCCCTCCCCGTACTGTGATATTTCCCCGCTCGATTTTTATTCTCGGTCATTATATTCCGTAATCGGAATAACACATAGTACACACTGCAAATAAAATTTATGTCAGTAAGACGAAGTTCCCGGCTGAGAGGAACGTCTAAAAATGGACAACAGAATAAAAAATATTTACTTGATATTGCGGCAGCGGCGTAACAGGAATCAAAAGATGTCATATACATTGGATTCACGCAATTACGGCCTTGAGACCTATGAAAGAATTTTTCTACATAAAACATCAAGAGCTGTGAAAATACAATAAAAAGTTTTTCGTATATTACAGAATGACTATAAAATTTTTCGTTAATTTACTTGCGCCGGTGCACGACTGAGCGAATCGCGCGAATTTTATTTCGTAGTGTGGCCATAACAATAACTACTTTATATTGTACAAAACATTCGCGCGGAAATAAATCCGCACCGCATCGCGTTCAATTTGCATCAAATCACAGTTTTTTTCCGCGTGAATTTTTAACCACCAGTGCGGCTACTCCTATAAGATTAAATGTGTTACAGAATTGCGATAAAAATATCTCGCGGTGAAATATTGCAGTGCGGACAGAGCCTAAAGCAATATTTCACCGCGCGATTTTTTTT
Organism: Parnassius mnemosyne; assembly: GCA_963668995.1. Taxonomy (NCBI): domain Eukaryota; kingdom Metazoa; phylum Arthropoda; class Insecta; order Lepidoptera; family Papilionidae; genus Parnassius; species Parnassius mnemosyne. Next base: position 13,852,214 of record CAVLGL010000057.1, read on the forward strand.
GTAACATAACAATTAGAAAATACAAGCCCGGGGTAACCAACCCGCCTGCCAAGTGTGACAACTATGACAAATATTCCACTTAGGCAATCTATGGGGAGGCCTATGTTTAGCAATAGACTTTGATAGGGTGTAATAATGATGAGAGAGAAATAATTTCCTTTCGTCTGATTACAATTTCAAGGCACGAGTGAATAGGCTTTTGTTACACTAAGGTAATTTAATTTATCATCCAGTTACCACTAGGTGGGATTGCATTCAAGCACTAGCTTATAACTTAAAAAAAAAACTTATATTATTTCTTTCAGTAAAATTCGGTTGGTCAGACGCACTGGCCGACAAGGAATACTTCTTCAGCATCCCGCGTACGGTTAGTGATGCCGTGAGCAAGGGTTGGCGGCGGACGGAACGACCTCCCGGACCACTGCCCGAACTCAGGATGTACTGTTCGGTCGGACGAAACGTGTGCCCGCTATATGACACCGCTGGCTTCATAGCTGGTCTACAAGTTGCTGTAAGTTACTGTAACCTATAAAATTTTATTATAGACTAGCGACCCGCCCCGGCTTCACCTGGATAGAATCTAGCTCACACTTATAATTAAAAATTCATACACTGCACTCGAGATTAACTTCAAATTTTTCAGATCTCGCAAAACATATACGATCATTAACTGTTTATCTTTAATTTAATCTTATTTTTTTAATATATAGATAAGGGTGACAAACGAGGAACCAGCCCACCTGATGGTAAGTGGATACTGTGGGCCATAGACATCTATATCTATCCTCGATTAAGAATGAAAATGTAGATGGGTTTCCACCCCAGAGGACTAAGATAGAATGCCATGTTTCCAGTAAAAAGACATCTCCGATTCTCTACACTCACCATACGAAACACTGAGTTTGCATGAGTTGCTATTTTACGCTGGTATTCTGTGACTGCGTGGTCCTTCCCCCGGTCAAGCCGACGCATTCTTGCTACATCCATAGCTGCAGCGTGGCTCTACCACGTAAAAACTAATAACACATAATACACAAGAGAACTATAAAAATTTAAAACTAATTTCACATTTCGTTAACTAATTTTAATAACTTTACTTTGTGATTTCCCTGATTAATAAAATCTCTCCCGCCAATGTTAAATTATACTTTAGTAACATCATAAATTCAAAATGTTTGCAGTGGAAAGTTTAAAAGCATATTTTTATAAAAAAATCACGAGATGTTTCATGTTTCCAGTAATTTTCTTCATTGCACAATCTGAACAAAATGTATACCTAATGTTATTATCAGATTATAAAGTCTTCCTTGTGGTCACGAACGGTCAATTTAATGCTGTCGTCACGCTGCAGCGACAACGTTTATCTAATTTATTTGAATTGTATTCACCCGAGGGTCGAAGACCGAATGAGTTATGTCAGGAAATTTCTAGAAAACTATTAAACGAAAAAATTAAACATAAGATAACCGCGGAATCCACCAGCGGAACTACAAAGTGTAATCGTCGACACTTTCAAGTTTGTTACGAGACATATGTTAACTATACTTAAATTACTTATATACGGTCCAAACGATGGCGGTGAGTGGCTACCCCAGCCCATGGTTACCTACAACGAACTTCTAATAAAGAAGATGCATTGTCATCACTGAAAACTACGATGAAAGCCTCACAGCCTGTGTAGCTAGTGCACGCCTTGTTTTTTGGCGGCAGAAATATGTAAGAGGATAGAGTATTATAATGTGGTATATATATATAAAAATATGTATCAATCCTATATAAATGAAGATAGAGTTTCACCAAGTGGCGACAATCGCAAGTAATCATAAAGTATTGGATTTTATTTGTTGTTTTTTAATTGTGCTCAGATACCGGTTGAAGGATTCGAATATCCGCCATTCGTAAATCCAGAAAAGAAACTGGTGAAGTGGACCGCACCATCAACCGATGGAGAACTAGCCAAGGACTTTTGGACCGCTACACAATTCTACGTTTCCGAAGGTACACACATAATTAATTGTACGAGTATAAAACGTTATATTGTAAATTAATGTTTAAAAAAAGGTCCCGCTGATCCTTCCCAAGATAGAGATTTTTTTCTAAACCAATGATAAAGCTTAAATGACTTTCAATATGTATTCACGTAATCTATATTGAATAGAAATTATTCTATTCTATTCTATGAAACACAAACTAGCAGTACAGATTAAAGAGAGCTTTAAACTGTGCTAGTAGTGCATTTGTGTAATTCTGGTGGAAATCGTTTTCGGCTTCGTTTGTGACGTTTGGTTTCGTATTTCGTTACATTGTGTAAATGTATTAAGTATCGATTATTAGCCACGTTTCGTTAGGTTGTTTTATTAAAAAAACATAATGCAGTTGCGATTAGGGTTACCATCGAACCAGATAAATTAGGTCTTGATCGGATTTTAAGAGCCAAGACCGGACACAACTTACGTCCGGTTCTTTACCACGCAAACTGTACTTATAGGTATACACGTCGCGCGAGAGAGAGAATGAAACTTCAAACACATTAGAAGAATTTTTCAATTAAATCACTATCAAAATATGCTGCTGCAATATCTATGCTGTCAAAATATATTATGTTGCTGGCTCAAGACCGGACTATTTTCCTAAAATCAGGATTTATTACCACCTGCAACCGAATCACTAATTCCGGGCCCTGGTAACCCTATTTGCGAAGTGATTCCAATCGGCAAACGATTTCTAACAGAGCTACAAAATCGCACTGATTGTAGTCGCAAAGATTAGCCCGGACAGACAGACAGACAGAAATACCGATAAAATTTCAATATATTTAAGTTGTTTATTACTTATTAGTATGCAAATAAGCCAATCTCAATAAAAGGCAGTTTGGTATTACGCTATTACAGACAGACACATTTATATGTTAAGATTGGAGCGTTCGTTCTTTTGTCAACATGTAACACTAAAAATTAATAACTTTTCTGCCGACTTCCAAAAAGGAGACGGTACTCAATTCGACTGTATGTTTTTTTTATGTGTGTTACCTCATAACTTTTTACTGGGTGAACCGATTTCGATAATTATTATTTTTATTTTAAAGCTGATACTTCTCGTGTGGTCCCATATGACTTTGATCAAGGTCAGACCAATAGTTTGAGAGTTAGAGTAGTTTATTATAAGGGATTGAAGTGGACTGTATGAATTTACTATTGCAAGTGGACTGTATGATTGACTGATTACACTAGGGACTGCTTAAAGAAAAGATGGTACTGTAGAACTATACTGTATTAAACTATTTACAAATGCGGCTTTCACTAATTAACTATACACACATTTTCTATACGTGGTAGAGCCATGCTGCAGCTATATTAGTACTATAGTTGTAGCACGAATGGGTCGGCTCGACCGGGGAAGGACCACGCTCTCACAGAAAACCAGCGTAAAATAGCAGCTTAACGCTGCTGTGTTTCGTATGGTGAGTGTAGAGAACCGGAGACCCTTTTTACTGGCGAAGAGGCATTCCAACTTAGTCCTCACGGGTGACAACGCATCTGCATCTTGACACTTTATTGAGGATAGATGTAGATGTCTATGGGTCACAGTAACCACTTACCATCAGGTGGACTGTGTGCTCGTTTGTCACCCTCTCCTATAAAAAAAAACACAGAGGGGAGTCTTCAATGGAGTATAAATTCTTCTCTCTTGATGGTTTCTCTTGAGGTTTCTTCTCTTGTTGTCTTCGAGTGCCGCTTCTGAAATGAACGCCTCACAGACCAAAACGCCCTTCTTATATCCCGCAAGAGAGCGTCTCAGTATGTGAGTAGCGTCGTGAGGCGATGCCGCGCGCTGATTGGTCGGTGACATCGCGTGATCTGCTGCCGGTATGCGGGGTGCGCGGGGCGCAACGGGGTATGAAGGGGCGACGGGGTGGCGGTTCCCTTCGCCGTCCGTAACATCTTCCCCCCGGCGTAGCCTGCGAGCCTAAGCTTCCTTCGGGAGGACGGCTATCTTCCTGACGGGTCGCCGCAGCACTCCGCCCCTGGTCCTGATCAGTCTCTCGTAGGAAGAGAATCGTTCTATGTCTGGCAGGTGTGGAGCGTCATTGGTGTCGCTCTGGTGTGCCACGATTTCCTCCAACTCTTCATCATCCCCTGCCTTCTCTTCCTGTCGACGAGGCCATCTGTCTTCGTCCACGTAAAGGAATGACGGTACTGTGAACCATTTATCGCTTTCTTCTTTGGTTACCAAATTCATGCGCGTTGCCTGATCTGCTATGTTCTCAGCAGTCGGTATCCACCTCCATTGCTCGGGTGATGTCTTTTCAGCTATCTCCCCTAACCGATGAGCCACGTATGGAGTGTAACGCGCCGTATCATTTTGTATCCAGTGGAGCGCCGTAGTAGACTCCGTCCAATATACGACCCTATCTGCTACCACTCTGTGCTCGCCTTGCACGAATTCCGCGAGTCGCGCGCCTATTAAATTCGCCTGCAACTCTAATCGCGGTATTCTTTGCGCCTTGATCTGAGCGACTTTCGCCTTAGCCGCCACTAATCGCACCCTGACCGTTCCGTCGCTGTATCGTATTCGCCAATATGCCGCGAATGCGTACGCACGTCCGCTTGCGTCGTTAAATATGTGAAGTTGACGCTCTACCACTCCCCCCGTAGGAGCATAGCACCTTGGCAGTCGCAGTCGTGACACCTCCTCGACGACTCGCAGCCAACTCTGGAATTCATCCGCTGCCTCCTCGGGTAGTTCGTCATCCCATCCGACCTTCTTCATACGCCATAGGTCTTGTAGCAGGATCTTGGCAGTGATGGTGAGGTAGCTTAGCAGTCCGAGCGGGTCAAACACAGACATGACTGCGCTTAATGCTTCCCTCTTGGTCGGTGGTCGCTGTAGTGCCTTTACTTCCTGCGGCACCCTATTCATCGATGTGTTGAAGGTTAGGGCGTCTTCGTCGGCTATCCATAACAACCCTATGGTTCTGCCTGGGCTATCTTGCCTTAAGCCTACTTCCTTAGGCTTGCGCGCCAGTAGTTCCTCCGGCTTGTCTTCCAATAGGGCTGCATGATTAGAATTCCAGCCTGCCAAGGTGAAACCGGCCTTCTGGTGTACTTCCGTAACCTGCCTCGCCGTGTTTACCGCTTCCTCTACCGTTGCATAGCTGTCTAAATAGTCGTCCTTATAATGACTACGTACGATAGCGTTAAGCGCCAACGGGTATGTCTCTGCGTGTGCGCGCGCGTTATAATCTCTAACACTATGTGCGAGAAACGGCGAGCTCCTCGCGCCGAAAATCATTGACGTCATAACGTACTCCCGCGGTGGGCTGTGTCGCTCGTTTCCTCGCCAGAGGAACAATTGCGCGGGTTGGTCGCGACGGTCGATTTTCACACGTAAGAACATTTCCCTAATATCCGCGGACACGGCTATCTCATTCTCTCTAAACCTAAACAGTATGCCCGGTAAGTTCCGTAATAAGTCGGGGCCGTCGAGTAAATAGTCATTAAGACATCTACCGGATGCGCGCGCTGCCGCGTCGAACACTACTCTCGTCTTCCCCGGCTTGTTCGGATTCCGCACTGCGAAGTGTGGCAGGTACCAGCTCTTGGAATCCTCTCTCTCCGTCCCTTCGGCTTCCCTTGCGTATCCCTTCGCCAGGAGGTTGTCTATCTGGGCTGTGTAGGCGTCCCGAAACTCCGGCGACTGGTCCATCTTCCTTTCAATCGTCCATAGTCTTCGAGCTGCCATTTCATAGCTGGGTGGCATCCGCACGTTGTCGTCATTCCATGGCAGTCCAACTTGGTATTGCTCGCCGACATTCTTGACGGTGCGCTAGAATATCCCCGTCGCGGCCTACTCTTTAGCGAGATACCTATGGAATCTATCTCATACTGCCGTTTGAGGAGTTCCGTTAGCTCCTCGTCCTGACTGGCAAACGTTCGGATGTCCCTATCTGGGCGTCCGCTAGTGCTTGCTACGTGTAATACGGTCTCGCCGTCTTCCCTACACGTTAACCGCGGCACGGTTCCCTGAATTACCCACCGTAGCAACGTACGTACAGCTATGGGCTGCCTTCGACGTCCTATTCTCAAATTACGGGTGATTATTAAATGCCAGTTGTCGGCGCCTAATAATAATCTCGGCTTCGCGTCGTCGTAACATACCGAACTCGGTAAGTCGCGTAAGTGCTTCAACCGTAAGCACTCCCTACTCACAGACTGCGAGCCTATATTTAAATCCGCTATCGTTCGCGCGCTTACATTATAAATCTCATTGCGCGTCTTGCCACGTATCTCTATATTAACTAACCTACTATTGGCCTCACGTTGATTATTATTTACGCCTCTAATAGTGAGCGGCTTTACCGGTCCTTCCGCTCCTAACTCGCGAGCTAAGTCGTCGTCGATCAACGATATGGTAGAGCCTTTGTCAAGTAGCGCATACGTACCAACTTCCTAGCCGCGCGGTCCGCGCACGGTTATGGGGCACACTTTCAATAATACAGACGCACTACTATTAACATTCGACGCGACGAGCACGGTTTCATTCGGTTTTACCGACGCTTCAGGCGTGCGGGCCTTGCGGGCGTGAAGGAGGGCGTGGTGGGGGGCGTTGCAGCCGTCGACGCCGCACTTCCTAGTTTTACAACGTAGTCGTCGGTGTTTGCTGCTTAAGTACCTAAAACACACCCCATCTTCCCTTACCCACTTCCACCGGTCGTCCAAACCCATTTGCGCCAGCTTCCTACATTTGGCGATAGGGTGTTCACCCCCACAACACATACACGAGGCACTACCGGTGTCCTGCTGGGCGGTGAACGTCTTTACGTCGCGAGCCCTATCCTCTACACGGCGTGTCAACACTATCCTTTTCGACGCCGGCGCTTCTCGTCTTACGGGAGATTCCTTGGTCGGCGTTACGGACGTATAGGCGTGACTTAACGCACGGTCAGCCTCTCTCATCATAAACTGGAATAGTGTGACAATGTCCGGTTCGTCCGCACTTCCGTAGTGCTCCGCATAATCGCACCAACGCGACCGTAATTGAGGGCTAAGCTTACTCGTAACCTCCCTAGTTAGCATCGGATTTTGTAAATATCCTTTGCCGTCGACGTTCTGCATAATACATACTATATTTTGCAACTTAATAGCGAACGAATTTAACTCCTGGGCGGTTTGACCCGGGCGCGGAAGGCGTTTCAAGTCATCTAACGCACGATCAATAATCACTTCCGGGCGACCGAAACACTGTTCCAGTGTCCGCATATTCTGCTGGATCCTTCGCGGATCTCTGCTGCTGGATACTCGAAACTGTCCTTCTTTTCTTATTCGGCGTCGACAATTTTTTCCGTATCTTCCTCTATCGCTTGAGTTGATGATGGCTTGCCAAATTTCCTTGCGTTATACGGGACACCGTCGTATGACCAATGCCAAGAGCATCTGCAAATCTGTTGCCAATTTGGGTTACAGGCAACAACGGTCCGCCATTTTGACACTCACGTTCGCAAGCGAACCACAAATTCGCGACATTCGCTATTCAAAACATTCTTTTTTGTCCTCTTCGGTGTAACTAAAAATAACATAAACTTAACAAAAAACTCAACAAAAACAATTGTTAGTAGAAAATAACAAAAACTGGACGAAAGCGTATACAGTCAGAACTCGTACTGATTACAAAATGGCTGACTAGTACTACCATGGAAATACATGTACTTCGTACAAACTGGAACCCGTACTTTCGAATGACATAAAAAATACAAGAAAACGACCTTGAAATTTTTCATTACCCCTCGGTCTCTTTCTAATTAGGGTAAACACAAAATACAAGAATTTGGGATATTAAGGGGAAAAATCAGTTTATTTTTATTATATTCATTTATAAAATTTTAATTTAATTGAAAATAGTAGAGTTCCATTGAAACGCATGATATTAGAGAAATTCATAAGGACGAGCCTGCGGGCGGAAGTTTATTAATTAATATTATTTATTCGTGTACTTTTTTGTCAATAAACGAATAAACGAGTGAACTGGCTCTATATACAAAACTTTAACTAAAACTAAAATAATTTTTGTCCAAAAAGGAACAAAAAATTCGATTTCCCATACAAAATGTATCGGTCACGTGACCAATTTTGTATGGGAAGTCAATTTTTTTAATTTCCACAAAGGAAATTCTTCAGTACCTTACTCAGGATGATGGTTCATGGTTAAAGTTTTCGGAAGGCTGTCTTTACATCTCTTATAATGTAACATTAGGAAATAATAAAACTAAAATAATAATAGTTTTTATTTACATTTATTATTACAATAGCAATAGTGTCTACAAATTTAAAATATACAATAATATTAGAGGTGAAGGTTTTTACAACAACTCAATTTTTATACATGATTGAATAGTTTTGTGAAGTTTTTGTCGCTTGGTACGAACAGCACTCAACTTTTAGTCCATAATTTTTTTTCGCGTTCTGAGACACATGGTTAAAAAAAGTTTGAAATTCACAGCAGCCATTTACCATCAGGTGGACTGTGTGCTCGTTTGTCCCCCTATCCTATAAAACAAAATTTAAAATTCTGGATTAATGAAATTAAGAGCAATTAATATATTTGCGAAGTAAATAAATTTTTCTAAAGGCTTTTAATTAATACTGTCATCCATAGGCTGATTTTTTGTTATAAAATAAGGATGACAAACGAGCACAAAGTCCACCTGATGATAAGTGGTTGCTGTGACCCATAGACATCTACATCTATCTTCGATTACGAATCAAAATGCAGATTCGTTGTCACCCATGAGGGCTAACATGGAATGCCTCGTTTCCAGTAAAAGGGTCTTCGGTTTTATCAGTTTCGGTAGGCTTTTGACGAGTAAAATGTAATGTTAATAATTAGTTCTTCTTTTCGTGATAAATTAATCCTTGTTTGCACACTTATCAGCGCAAAAGATTTGAATGGAGGAAGTGCTTTTGTCCATGACCTGAAAGAGTAAAAAGCTCTTACAACGAATATTTTTATAATGGACTAGTTATTTGTGAAAATGCTATAGTCAGAACTAAAATCACAATTAAACTTTAAAAAACTGGAACACTGAAAAAATTTAGACATAATATGTAGTTAACAATTTAATAGACCAACAAAGCATGCTGATAAAATTAAAATGTCATTACTATTTTGGATTTTTTTTTATAGAATAAGGGTGACAAACGAGCACACAGTCCAACTGATGGTAATTGGTTGCTGTGACCCATAGACATCTACATTAATCCTCGATTATGAATCAAAATGCAGATGCGTTGTCACCTGTGAGGACTAAGAAGGAATGCCTCGTTTCCAGTAAAAAGGGTCTCCGGTTCTCTACACTCACTATACAAAACACAGCAGCATTAAACTGCTATTTTACGCAGGTATTCTGTGAGAGCGTGGTCCTTCCTCGGTCGAGCCGATCCATTCGTTTTACAACTATACCAGAAATATAGCTGCAGCATGGCTCTACCACGTATAATTTGTCATGAACACTTTATTTTTCATTTTGTCACACTTATCGTACAATTTATCAAAAAAATGGATTTTCTGAGACAGCAATTTTGATGAAATATGTGTAAATTTTATTTAAAAATTAAATACAATTAAAAACAGCAAAATATGTACAAAATAGCTTGTAATTATTTTTACAAATTATAGCCTAATGTTCTGCCCTGTTCCTGTTTTCTAGGTAACAGAATGCATTTTTCTTTCTTTCTCAAAAATTTTTTCTGCGATTTTTTTTAAATTAATTTTCTTCCCTTGGAAACAAAACATCGCTTTGAATTAAGAAATAACAAGTACCTAACAAAAGCTCATACCTGTACCACAGAACAATCTGCTATTTCATTTAAAAACGGTGTGACTCCTTGTCTCAGCGGTTTCCCAGTAATCATGTAATTGGTTGTTGGTTGATATGAAATAGATTACAAATCTTTGCTTTCAAAAGAGGGTATTTTAGCTCCACATTGTTTAACCATTTATCAGGTTCTGTTAGATTGGAAGGAAACCTGCAAAAAATTAATTAATGAAAGATATCTAATTATTTTAATTTTGATGTTTCTGTGTATCATCATTCTTGTAAACAACATTTCGAAATTTCACGCAAATCGAGCAGAGAGACCATTCGAGAAAACCTTTTCCGTTTGTAATTAAAATAAAATACATTACAATGTATGGCCACCCTAGTCGAAGTTATAATACAAACATGAATCGTTAATTATTAAGCAAATAGCGAAATAAAATTGGAAATACCGAACCAAAATTAACATCTAAACCAAATTACCCATTGGTCTATACAGAAATAACAGCAATTAAATTCGAAATATCACTGAAAATTAGTTTCACATGACGCGCAGTATTTGCATGGTGTTTTGTACTTACGAATGAAATATAATATTACATTCTGGATGCCACTCACTTTTGCAACCGCGCACAATACATTTAATGACCATTTTTCTAGTTTTGCCTCTGCATTATTACAAAATTCAAAAACAAACTTGCGAAATGAACATAAACATCCGCCATGTACAGTAAAAATTATTTGACAAATAGATTTTGGGTTGTCATATAACGGCTTTTAAGAATAAATTTAAAACAGGGGAAATATGTAGGAAGCTAGGCAAATAGTTCATAGTAAATTTTCATTAAGTGTTTAAAAGAAAAAGCAAAAACTTGCGTGAAAATCTTTTTGTCAAGTTTTGTTATCATTTTTTACTTATAATTCTTGCCATACTGACAGTTAAACTTATACTGAAATTCATGATGGCTGTCAATGGGGTAATATCAGTCATCACGCTGGCTATCCTGTAGGGAAAACATGGGTTACTCAAGGTCATTTGATTATTGCTAATGTTGATATTAGGAGTGTGGGTTCCAGTTTGTCTATACTTCCGTGAGTACTACTGATAGCAGGATGACAGGCTGTAGTGTTGCCACAATCTTGGAGTCAATAGATCCTATTTTTGATTTCCATTCTTTTTTTGAATAATAACTGACAAAATAGGGTGACACGCAATCAGTACCTTTAATAGAACATATTTTGCCAATATAGAGCCAACTCCAATACATATTTACGTGATTTTTATATATTCGTTTTATTTCAATATTGATTTTTGATAGTCTGTGGTAGTTTAACTTGGCACATTACTATCGTATGTGGGCGGTACCACCCATCCATGAAGTATTGAAGTACTTCATGGATGGGTGGTACCGCCTACATACGACATCTCTTCGACAGTTTATCTAAAAAAATACGTTCATAGACGTGAGCTGTCAAAATTATCAAGCTAAATTTGTCGTCAATCTAGGTTTTTTCATTATGATTTTTATCTTGGATGCTTGTCTTTTAAGCCATGGTTTCATTTATCTTAGTATCAAGTGATAACAATCCTTCACAATATGTTGATTTGTCACATTTCGCATCTTTTGCGAGAATTTGACCGCAACTTGAGCCAGCAGACAGTTGGCGATAGTATCTCAAGGCGCCTAAGCAGACAGACACTTCATCTTGAGATTGACACTTTTGGAGCACTTGTTTCACCGTTTTCACTAATAGTTCACATGCGCAAACATTTAATACAGAAAATTGCAGCAGGTTTGCATATCAAAATCCACCTCAAACTATTATTTAAACAATAATACAGGAGCAGCAATACGCCGCCGGTTAAGTTTCCGCCAAAACCCAATCTTAGTATTTTACACTTCCATTACAGCTTATAAAAGTCCACTGCCGATCATAGATATCCTCCATGGATTTCCGCTTGGCAAGTTTGTCAAGCCCAATTTTATTATTACTTTGAACTATTATCAGAAACATAATGCTGCTCATTTCCTGTTTCAGTTTTTCTCTGTCATCTCTTACCACAATCAATTCAAGTGTATTTTTTAAGTTGGTCGACTATTACTCGTTAAATTCTTAATTTTACTTAGCTGTGATAGTTTTCACTTTAACTTCATTATATATATTACTATTGGGTATTGGTAATTTTCGCATTTCTAAAAACGGTGGTTTAGTTGGTAGGTTATGCAAAATACCACTTTAAAGCTAAATATTTCGCAAATGGACCCTTGAATTGAAAAGATGATGTTCCACACCCCCAGTGTTTTTGAAAGACCTATCCAACGTTTCCCCACATGATGGAATAGACGGGTAAAAAATCATCCTCCATTTACTTGTATGGGAAGTACCCAAAATAAAATTGTTTTTAAAGATTTTATTTCACAGTTATCTAGGCGTGATTAATATCTATAACTATGCCAAATTACAGATTTGTAGCACCTAGGGTCTCTGGTAAAACTTCGTACGGATGGACGGAAGAACGAACGGACGGACGGACGGACGGACGGCCGGACGGACAGACGGACGGACGGACGGACATGGCTATAAGGGTTCCTTGTTGTGTACCTACAAAACCCTAAAAAAGACTGGTATAGAGCGAGTACGCGCTTATGAACGCCATTGAAGTTCTTTGTCTGCCTGGGTGATAGAACCGCAATATATGTCTGCCATGCAAAACATATATGTCAAATAATATTACAAAAAACATATATAAATTGCAGCTTTATTGAAATAACGTAAATTATAAAGAAAAAATTGCACTTGTCAAGCTGTCTGCCATGCCCTTGCGACCCCCATAATTGTCTGCAATGTTATTTTTTGGTAACTTTTATTGAATATTTCAAGATGTCAAAGCGGCAGACTTATTACTGTCACGTTTTTTGGTCATTTTTTACACCTTTAACACAATACATAACGCTCGCTACACTACTTTTACATAACGCTCAGGTGGAGCGTCTCTATATCGACCGCCGGTCAAATTTCATGTACCTACCTCAGGTATAGGAGATTAACTGTAAAATACGTGAAGCTTATTGAAATACAGTAAGTCTGCCGCTCACTGGCTCTTAAACCACGGTATAGTAAATAATAATTATAAATAGTAAATTTTACACTTAGAGTACATAAAATGTTTATACCGCCATCTGCCGGAAGTCATCTGATCTTTCTGGCATTTTTCAATACTTTTCAGACTTACGACACAGGAGAAAATTTGGTAATAGATTTTCTTTTGCCGCCACAGGATTATCGGATTATTGGTTTTATTTGAACTGTTCATTACATATCAGAGGATCTTAATTTAAAACTTTCACTTTAATCTTTCAGAATCACTAAAATCTGGGGCTGGACCAACGATAGAAAATGGGGCGACTTTACAAGATGGTGGTGTATGGGTGCCTGGGCCGGACGGTCGGCTCATAAGGATCGCAAGTACTGAGGCCGAATTGAACACGACGTCCTGGAAAAAACAGAACTGTATCCCCAACATGGGTAAGCATGTTAAATATTGTAGATCATTAAATCTGCATCCTGTATAATATTTGTTATCGGTAGCACCAATTGATAAAGTTTTTCAATCAATAACTTGGTGACGTTACTGGATTACAGAGGGCGCTTATTACAATAATGCTAAATGTTGTAGAACAATCTACCAGAAATAATGAAATTTAAAAATTATGGGGTAAAAATATTTTTTATACTTTTATATTTTATACTTGCGATAATAAACCAAAATTACATTCATTTTTTGCTACATATCGGGACTTACAATATCTTAATACAAAATCTGGCATATTTTCTTTAAAAATATTTTTTTAATTTAGGATACGAATGCGTCTTGAGCTTTTGTGTGTCACTAAGACTAAATGGCATTATGGCGCAAATCCGAAATATATCCTTTAGGACAAAAAGTAAGAGATGACCATTTTCTTGCTGAAGTCCGGTCTATTACTACTACTTAAATGTTTTTGTTCACCTCCGATCACGTGGTAAATCACTATCAATCCAGAAAGCTTTGATTCTTGATAAAAATAACTGACTCTCCTAACTGCGATGCACTGTGTCAAATATAAATGTTAAACAAACTCCATGTTAAAGAAACTAAAATGAAACCATAACGACGGGTATTACAGATATTTAATGAACTTTTAGAGTTACAATTCTTCATAAGAGTCCATTAGATAAAGAACGATGGGGCTGCACATTTATAAAGATAAAAGCCCCCCCAAAAGGGGAGATAAAAGGACTAAATTTTGACGCCTATCCGTATCAAAAGGTAAACGTAGGGTTAGCCAAAACGTTAAATATTATACGCGTCATTTTAACTCAACTAAATTCCAGCTAAAGGCCTGTTTTTTTGACTGGCTCTTTAAACTATCGCGTTACATCCAAACAAAGACATTTAAATAGTAATAGTATACCTATATATTTAAATCTCTTTGCATCCATATGTCGTGCGACGCCTTTATGATTTACTCGTAGATCTACCATCAGATCTTGACCTTGAGAATTTATATGGGTCCTTTCTAAAAAAAAAACAATCATTGAAGTTGACATACATAAAAATATTCCGATGAGTATTAAAAATCACCCTACCCTTGAAGTCGGTTGATAAAAGAAAATACAGTCGAATTGATAATTTCTCGCTTATAATTAAGGAATGGATGGATTAAGAATGAATATATATCATATCACACACACGTATACTCTTTCTTTCTAGGCACTCATTACCACTACAACATGACACCGGACCTAAAGTGCGAGGACTTGCTACCATGGTTCTCTTTAACAACGGATACGGATCTGGTCGGCACCGGTCTTCAGGTGATAGGAAAGACCCCAGAACAGGAGCCGCAAGCGTGGTTCGAATACGTTCCCAAGGACAGCGCTCGGGTAAGCTTCATGATGATGGTTAAAACAACAGCCTTTATACTAGGAGTGGGGTGATTTATAGTAACTGGATTTCGTTGTATTGAATAAAAGTGACAAACGAGCACACAGACTTGGTAAGTGTGGCTTACAGAGATTTTATATTAATCCTCGATAAAGAATCAAAATGCTGATGCGTGAACGTACCATAGAACTAAGATGGAATATTACGTTTCCAGTAAAAAGGTCTTCGGTAGGCGTATTACGTATCTTGCAAAAGGTTAGCGATAGTGAAATTAGAACAATAATTGTTGACAAATCGCAGATTCCTATTATGTACCAGCGATAACCAAGCCCTAGCTAACTAGCGACCACAAGGCAGCGATGTTGCTAGTTAGCTTTACACGTAATACGCCTACCGATATCTCCACTCATCGAACAAAACACAGCAGCATTGCTAATTATTCTATGGGAGCGTGGTCCTTCCCCAATCGAGCTGATCCATCTTTATGTTACAACTGTAATATGGCTCCAGCATGTCTGTACTAAGTACTAAGTATATTAAATAACCTGTTCTTAAAAGCAACATATCGCAAATGTTGTATAAATGACTATTCCTGTTCTACTAATAACCAATGTTTGAAGACATTATCTAAGATGAAAAGATATCTATGGTGGTAATATATTTGTGGTAAGATTTGCCAGTAAGCATATAGTGAGTTCCACACCAACTGCAACAGAAACCGAACAGATATAACAAGGCCACGTGGCACTGTTTAAATATAGTCTGAATCGAAACTTGTTACAAGATAATACTAAACTATTCACCTGTATCTTGGAACAGTCTACTGGCACTATTATTTCAAAAGTACAGAAATAGGAATAGAATAGAATAGAATGGAATGATTTTTATTTAATATTGATTATTACATAATACTTATTGAAAGTCATTATTTTATTTACCACTGGTTCGGAAAATACCTCTGTTCTGGGAAGAACCAGCAAGAAACCCAGCGGGACTTTTTTAAACATATTTCACTTTACAATAATTTTGTTAATACAATTTTAAATGAATTTCCATACAACCAGCATGGTAGCGATCACCTTATTCCCAGGGGTTATTTTCATTCATGTACTCCTTGATATTATAATAACCCATTTTGTACAGTTTTTCTTTAATAAAACTTTTAAACTTGTTTATTGACAAACTTTGAAGATGTTCTGGGATTTTGTTGTAAAAACGTATACATTGTCCCATAAATGAATTACTAATTCTGTGCAGTCTAGTAACTAGCATTACAAGCTTATGTTTGTTCCTAGTGTTTAAGGTATGAACATCCTTATTCTTATTAAAGCTATTTATGTTTTTATGTGTACATACATCACATTTTCATAAATATATTGCGATGCCAAAGTTAATATGTTAATTTCTTTAAAAAAAATTCTGAGGGACTTTTTACAATTTAGGTGAAGCTGATTTCTAATTTTACCTTGTAATCCATAAGATATCCTACTGTAACCGTTCTGCAAGCATGTAGAGATCTCATCGCTGAGAGGTTTATGGAGCTGAAGAGAGTCACATGTCCTCAACATATAATATGATTTCTCACACAAGCTTTGGTGATAGCTCAACATGCAGCAAAAGTGTAATATAAATTTTAACATGTTCATGACCACGTTCACCAACACGCACTGGAGCAGCGCAGCGGGCAAACAAACACACGGTACACTTGATGGTATATGAATATTGTGGCCCATAGAAATCTACATTTATCCCCGATAAGAGATCAAAATGCAGATGCGTTGTTACCCCTGAGAATTAAGATGGAATGCCTCGTTATCAGTTAAATGGGACCCCGATTCTCGTCGCTTACATACAAAACTCCAGTAGGCAGTATTATGCTGCTATTTCCTGCTGGTATTCCGTGAGTGCGTGGTCCTCAGTCTAGTACTTCATCACCACTTACCTGGTAGGATTGTTGTGAAGCACTTATAATAGGTCTAAGTTCTGCAAGACCCGCCGCAGAAGAACACAAAAACTCTCCGATCACACTCTTAATCTCATGGCTGTTAGACGGGAGATGAAGCTACATTCTTCAACAGATTTAACAGCATACAGGCAACTGAACAGACAGATCTCCAAATGCATGCGGCGGGACTTACGCAAATTCAATACAGCTCGTACTGAAGAAGCGATCGAGCGGAACCGAGGCTCCAAAGTCTTTGCCAGAGATCTGTCTGCCAGAAAGCGCCAACTGTCAAAGCTGAAGACAGAATGTGGCAGCATCGTTTCCGGGGCACCTGAGATTTTGAGTGAGATTGAGAGGTTCTATGGGCAGCTGTACACGTCATCGTTGGAGCCGCACGCAAGTGTGAGTAACGATCCAAGAGCGAGTCTTATCCGACATTATTCCGATGATATCCCGGACGTCAGTCTGAGCGAGATTAGAATGGCTCTCCAGCACCTTAAAAACGGCAAGGCCCCAGGCGAGGATGGAATTACAGCGGAGCTTCTGAAAGCGGGTGGAAAACCGGTACTTGAAGTCCTTCAGAAGCTCTTTAATTCCGTCCTCCATGGTGGCATTACACCGGAGGCGTGGAGCAGAAGTGCGGTGGTGTTATTCTTCAAGAAAGGCGACAACGCTCTCTTGAAGAACTACAGACCGATTTCCCTTCTGAGCCGCGTCTACGTGCTGTTTTCGAGAGTCATTACGAATCGTCTCGCGCGCAGACTTGACGACTTCCAGCCTCCCGAACAAGCCGGTTTCCGAAAAGGCTTTAGCACCATAGACCACATACATACCCTTCGGCAAATTGTACAGAAGTCCGAGGAGTACAATTTGCCACTATGTCTGGCGTATGTGGACTATGAGAAAGCCTTTGATTCCGTCGAAATTTGGGCGGTGCTGCAGTCCCTTCAGCGATGCCAAGTTGACTGTCGGTATATCGAAGTGTTGAAGTGCTTGTACAGTAGGGCTACGATGGCTATCCGAGTACAGAACCAGAGTACGAAACCTATCCAATTGCAGAAAGGTGTAAGACAGGGTGACGTTATATCCCCGAAACTCTTTACCGCTGCATTGGAAGATGTTTTCAAGCTTCTGGACTGGAAAGGATACGGTATCAACATCAATGGCGAGTACATCACTCACCTTCGATTTGCCGACGATATAGTCCTTATGGCAGAATCGCTGGAGGACCTAAGCACTATGCTCAATGACCTCAATAGTGTTTCCCAACGGATAGGTCTTAAGATGAACATGGACAAAACAAAGATCATGTTTAATGTCCATGTCACACCTATGCCGGTAGTTGTTGGGAACACTAAGCTCGAAGTTGTTGACGAGTATGTTTACCTGGGACAAATAGTCCGACTAGGTAAGTCCAACTTCGACCGAGAGGTCAATCGACGGATTCAACTCGGTTGGGCAGCGTTCGGGAAATTACGGCACATCTTCTCGTCAGGTATACCTCAAAACTTGAAAACGAGACTGTACACCCAGTGCGTGTTGCCAGTGATGACATACGGAACTGAGACGTGGTCCTTCACTGCTGGCCGGATGAGGAAGCTCAAGGTCGCTCAGCGAGCTATGGAGAGGGCTATGCTCGGAGTTTCTCTGCGTGATAAACTCAGAAATGAGGATATCCGCAGTAGAACTAGAGTGACCGACATAGCCCAACGGATTAGTAAGCTGAAGTGGCAATGGGCCGGCCATATAGCTCGAAGAACCGACAACCGATGGGGAAGAAAGGTTCTCGAGTGGCAGCCTCGTACCGGCAGGCGAAGTGTAGGGCATCCCCCCACTAGATGGAGTGACGACCTGGTAAGATATGCAGGAAGTCGATGGATGCAGGTGGCTCAGGACCGTGCTTTGTGGCATTCTTTGGGGGAGGCCTATGTTCAGCAGTGGACTTGTGAAGGGCTGTGATGATGACTTATAATAGGAAAAACATACTAAGTATATCTTTAATCGGCTTGCAAAATGTTACAGATGACGATTCCGCTGGCACCGGAATGCCTTTATGAGAGTGTAGACAAGTATGGTGTGATTTCTTTACACATCTATTATATCGACAATCCCTGGACCATCAGATGCAAGTAAGTTGAGACAGAAACTAAATAAAACACAGTAACTAGTCTAGTCTAGGTTAGATACAAATTCTTAGTATATTTCTCCCATAGTTGTGTTTAGGTTTGAAGAGTAAAGAGCCGGTATATTTATAGGCTGTGAAGCGTTGAACTTTAGTAATTTGAATCCATGGACTGCAGTAGTCGAATAACGTACTATATAAAATTATGTTACTAAATAATACATTTAAAATTAAAAATTTTGTACAACCGACTTCAATATAAATTATTAAAAATAACTCAAAAACCATTGGTCAGACTTTGATCAAATTTTTATGGGACCACATATGAAGCACCAGCTTTCAAATAAAAAAGAATCATCGAAATCGGTTCACCCAGTAAAAAGGAATTAGGTAACACACATAAAAAAAACATAGTCGAAGTGAGTACCAGCTCCTTTTTGAAGTCGGTAGAAATTAGGTTTTTTTTAAACGTGAACATAATGCAATATCAAACTGCTGAACACAATTCTAATCACATTCTTGAAACAATCTAAAGTGCTATACTTAGGATTTGTGTAATAGAAACAAGGTATGTTACGATAAGGCTGATATACGAGTATTCTTGTAGGATAAAAGTCTTTTTAAGTAAAGATAGATAATAAAAAAAAACTAAAGTGCCATATGCTGTTCTACGGATTTACAGATTTCAAATGTTCATGTGGTCTTATATTTTCTAACATACAAGGGTTCCTCACGATGTTTTCCTCTATGTTTACAATTCTTCCTTATTACTAACATTTCTCCGATCTTATGCTATGAGCGTTACTTTTAGTAGGAAAAACCATGTAGGAGGATAAAGTACCACTGAACTTACCGTGTAGTGGCGGTGTTAGAATATCCACTAGTCCATATCATCACGAGAATGTCATAAAAGGCGACAGAGGAAAACAAACCAGGAGATGGGCAGCAGCGTCTTCCTAATAACGACTAAAAATAAAAAAATTGCGGTTGCCAACCCGCTTGCCAAGCGTGGCAGCTATGTCAAATATTCTATCAGGCAAAGTATGAGGCAAGCCTATGTTCACCAGTGGAATTTAATAGGCTGTAACGGTAACGGTAAGTATCACTATTTTAACGTGTATACTGTCACTATAATTACCCTACTATTGTAACTTCTAAAGGTATTCCTTAGCTGTCATAATGCTCGAAATCAGTCAAAAGAACATAATTCAAACACAATATTTTTATAAGTAATTGTTCAATGTTGAAATTACTTCATTTCTTTTCAGAGATGGTGACTCCATCAGGAAACCAGGTGTGGTTGACAGGCTCAAGCTGAACGGTGTCAAATACGCAAGCAAAATCACTGACGGGCTGAAGAACATATTCGGTTGATTGGCTTTATTGAGCGTTATTTAACATTAGAGCTTTCGAAATCTAAATTGTTGTAACTTCAAATCGGGCAACATACTTATTAGGGTCAATCTTTATGTGAATACTTAGCCTTCTATCCCGTTATATTATATAACTTTTTCCCTTTATATTATTATAATAATTTAAAATTTTTGACACCGTATTGCTGTTTTTGAAAGCTTTTTTATCATCTCTATATATAAAAATTAATTACTGTCCATTAGTCTCACAAAAACTCGAAAATGGCTGGACCGATTTCCATAAAATTTTTTGTGTGTGTGTTCGAGCCCACATTCGTACGAGGTGACGCCTGTGTTATCGAAATCCAGAAATTACCCGTGCGAAGCCGGAGCGGATCGATAGTTATGTATAAATGTTAATATCACATTAGCAACGATAATAAAAATATTTTATCTAAAAAGAATAAGAGTGCGCGAATAAATTAAATAAAAGTTCTTTTAACTATTAATTATTCTGTGATAAAAGTAAAAAGATTTTTTGTGATGTGTTTGTATACATGCATTAATAAATTAGGCTTTTGTAATATTATTATTTTTTATTTATATTCGCTTTGTATTTGATATTAATATTTTTTTCTCGTATATTGCCGCGTAGTAGCGGCGTAAGAGAATCCATCACCCCATATTATCCCGTGGGTATCATAAGAGGCGACAGAGAAAAAGCAGCAGATTGACAGCAGCATCTTCCTGATAACTGCAAAAAATAATTGAGAGCTGCAGTTGCTAAATCACCTGTCAAGCGTTGCGGCTCCTTTGAGGCAATTATAATAAGATACGTGAGGCTAATATGGTCACCTTAAGTTTTACCGCCCTATAAAACCAAAACTACGAGGAGACCAAAAAAATATAACGTCGTATACAATCTTAGTTTTTCTCTTAATTTTTCTTATTTATACGTGGTAGAGCCATGCTGCAGCTATATTAATCCTCGGCTCGACCGGGGTAGGACCACGCTCTCACAGAATACCAGCGTAAAATAGTAAATTAAAGCTGCTGTGTTTCGTATGGTGAGTGTAGAGAACCGGAGACCCTTTTTGCTGGAAACGAGGCATTCCATCTTAGTTCTCACGGGTGACAACGCATCTACAATTTCATTCGCAAACGTGGATAAATGTAGATGTCTATGGGCTACAGCAACCACTTACCATCAGTTGGACTGTGTGCTCGTTTGTCGCCCTTATACTATAAAAAAACCATCTATAAACATACATAATATAATAAATCTGTAGAAAAGTCGTGTCTGTAATTCTAATATTTTCTGGAAAAAACAAGTCCAGGTGACTAACTAAAGGGTACTGAAGCCAAATTAGTGGTTTTTAGATTTTTATCTGACTTTGTATTCACGATTGACACCAAAACTACTCAACGGATTTCTGTAGATAATTTCGGTCTGTGTAGATAGCCTATACAGTAATAATAAATGATAACCTGGGACTTTTTTCGATTACAGAACTAAAAACGGAGGGTTAAATGTTTTCCTTCCTTTATTGATGTATTTAAAAAAATATTTTATTAATAAAGCCTAAAATTAGTTTTAACCATTGCATAATAAATTGAACTACGCCGATAATCTACAAAAAGTAGTAACATTTTGTTCCCGGTTACTAATAAATTAAAAAATATAAATAACTTATATATATATATATATATATATATATATATATATATATGACGACACCTGCACCGTTGTAAATGCGGTGGCGTCGGTCTAGCTAGGCAGAATTCTTGTAAACGACACGTGTACCGCACACCTGCGGCAGTGCACCTGCGTTGCCGCCCGTCTTGCTTGTATAAAACGGACTGAGCGGCCGCCGTTAAGACAGTCTTGGCTCTGACGTGGAACGGTGCGCTTGTCGTATTCCGTTACTAGTTTATCCTCGACTCGTTGGATAATTAATTCGTGTAAACGAATTAATTATTATTCCTAACTACAAAATCAGTCTCTGTACTATACCCACTATACTTCCTACATCAGAAGTGGGATAAAGTCCCCATTTTTGCCCACATACAATCTTCGAATAGTAGGAGGATTATTACATTTGTGAAAGACTATAATGCATTCTGCATTGATGATTCTATTTTTATGTTAAATACCGTAACGAAATTTGCTGTCCTACTTACGATATTGTCGTATCATTAAAGTGTAGAGAAAAGATAAAGTGAAATTATTTAAGCCAAAAGATAAATCCTTTTGTTCGATATGTATTAAAAGTACCCTCGAGTATTTTCATTATTTCTGACGTACCTAAATATGTTAACAAATGAAAAAAATGTCGGAGGCTTTCTAGACGAGTCATCGTTTGCATTGAATGAAAAATTAACTTGTTCAAGTTTTGTTCAATTTGATAGTTCCTGCGAAACATGATTATCATCTGTTATATTTTGAAATTCAAAACGTTTAAGCGATGTACCAAAATAAAGGATTAACTTTAACATGCTAGGAATTGAAAATAATAAGTGACATTTTTTTTGTTCTAATGTGTTGATCAGTGTTGCAGTTTGCTCCGAATACTGTGTGGTCGTCAAGATTGGGGTTTGATGTCGAGAGATTCGTAGAAGTCTCTACAACAATGATCAATGAGGAAGATGTTGTGACGGCTAATCGAACATGGTCAGGTACGGCCGAGCGCTAGTAAGATTGAGCCTACACCGCTACAGTCTGTAACTTATCGGCAGATCTTACGGCAAGGCAATTCAAGCGGCCGCCGAACACATGGTCCTTTGGTGCTGTAAATGAACGTCTGAGTCTTTGTCGGCTTTCGTAGATTTTGCGCAGTTGCCTTCTTCCCTTTGAATTATGTGATGGTATCCGTCTCTACACATAGTTACCGTTTTTTGCAATGTTTTCAAATGTCATACCGTCGCCGTTTGTTAAGAGAATATATGATGAATTTTGGAAGCTCGGAATTCAACGGTTCGCAATACATTTATCTCGATTTCTTTTAATTTTGCAAAGCAGTACGACGATTTGCTAGCGCAAGTACGGTGCGACGGCTCGCTAGCGCGAATGTGGCACGAAAGCAGCAGAACGGAAAGTTGGAGTGCGTTTGCCTGGAGGTAGCCATATCGGCGCGTCCATGACTTAAAAGTCTGGGATGGTCGACCGTTGTAATATTTAACAAGAGTTAATATCTGTTAGCAGGTGATGATAACTGATAGACAGTATGCTGTTCACTGTCAACCGCACGAGGACGTGCGACAGTCAGAGGTAGCCGTGTCTGTGCATCTAGAAAATACTAGAGACGTTGGAACACTCTAACGAAGTAATTATTTTAGTGCATGAAAGGAACATGAAGTTGCAGGGAGGCTGGTCTGTGCTGCACTGGGATATGTGTCGAGTTGCTGTTGGTTTACATACTTAGGTATTACCGTGTCACTACGTCCCTCACGATACACTTTTGTGTAATTGTGACGGGGACATGTTTGCGGTATCGTTGGTCTGTAACTGTTCTATACTGAATTGAAAAAAAAGAGTAAGAAAAAAAATGTGGTTCTTACTATCATTGCAGGGCGTTTGCCGGTCCAATGATATAGCTACAGGGAATAGTGATTCCGGACTAGCATAAATAGTACTGAAAAAAAGAGATTAAGAAAAAGAATAGTTCTTACGATCATTGCAGGGCTTTGTGCCGGTCCAGTGATATAGCTATAGGGAATAGTGATTCCGGACTAGCGAAAACAGTACTTGAAAAAAAAAAGAGAAAATAGAAAAAGCTACAGACTAATCATTCCGATCTAGCATAAAGGTGATAAAAGTTTTGTAGGGCTTACTGCCGGAACAAAACTGATTATCACCCGAGTCTGAAGGGTCAGTACAGACCGGACCAGACGCTGTTTTGTCAGGATAATCGAACGATGTTTTACAGATTACAGTTGTTACAGATAACTAAAATTGTGATGGAGCGCGTGCGAGGACGCACGCATGTCAGTATGGCCATGACGGCACCTGCACCGTTGTAGATGCGGTGGCGTCGGTCTAGCTAGGCAGAATTCTTGTAAACGACACGTGTACCGCACACCTGCGGCATTGCACCTGCGTTGCCGCCCGTCTTGCTTGTATAAAACGGACTAAGCGGCCGCCGTTAAGGCAGTCTTGGCTCTGACGTGGAACGGTGCTTTTGTCGTATTCCGTTACTAGTTTATCCTTGACTCGTTGGATAATTAATTCGTGTAAACGAATTAATTATTATTCCTAACTACAAAATCAGTCTCTGTACTATAACCACTATACTTCCTACATATATATATATATATATATATATATATATATATATATATATATATATATATATATATATATATATAAGCAGTATAATGATTGGCACTTTAAGCGGATTTCTACTTGTAAGTGGTTAATTCTCGTAAATAAACAAATTTATTATATTCTTTATTGTTTTGTTGGATATTAGTTTAGATAGCCATAAATAAAATAACGCATGAGGTTTAAAAAGAAATGTTTAACTAAGTTAAAAATCTAATGAAAGTTTTTTCTAGGGAATGTTACAATCATTGGCACTTTAGCATAGTCAATGGCACTGTAAATTAAGTATAATCATTGGCACCATTGGAAGTCTTAAAAAGTTATACCCAGATCAGAATTAAAAATTATAACAATAAGCTCCATCTTATTGTTATAACACTTATTTTGAACAAATCTTCTTCAAAAATTCTCCTTAGACCTTCATCTGAAAACGGTTTCGTTTGTCTACCATGTTTTTTTCTTTCTTCGTATACATTTTTGATGTGACTTTTTTAGTAAAACCTTTCGTATTTTCTCGATATTTTGTAGAAATAGAACTTTATTTCGGCATTTTAGATTAAACATTTAAAGAGTATTATAATGTCAGAGTTTTTGGCTTCGTTCTTCTTGTTTTGTTTGTCAGTTTGTTTCTATATTTGATTGACTAATTCAATTCTGCATTTTCCATTTGTGCCCCATATTTTCATTATTTTTTTAGCTCCGCTGCTTCCGAATCTTCACTTGTTAGCACAAAATAACGGTGTTGTTTACCTGATTTTTGCTTTTTGATACGTAATTGGCAATGGAAAAAACTGTATGAATATTTTTAGGGCTTTCTAAAAGATTTTAGTTTATTTCGACATCCACCATCACCTATTTACCTCCAACAAATTCTAAATTTGCTGCCTAGTTGATGAAAAACATGAGGGTTAGTTTTCTTTCTGATACTCAACAATAATCTCTGCAGGTTGTATACGCTCTGGTACTGATAAACCATTATTAAGTGAAAGGATACAAGGCAAATTTGATAAAGGTAGGTATTTCTGATTCAGTCGTCGTTATTCTTAAAATATTAGGTAATTCGGCGTAATGGCAAGGAACGGTGATCATCTAAAATGGCTTGCTGTGATTTCGAGGGCATCGGACACTTTGTTTAATCCACTTTGTCTGGACTAAATGGGCACAACCCACATGTATCAAAACCATTTCATAATGTAGATTTATTTCAATACGGTAAAAGTCTTGCTGATATAGGCCCGCATCTCTTTTAGTAACCTTTTTGTCAAATTGTTTGGCCGTCATTCGAAGACAAGTTTACGCCACATACTGCGCCAAATATAGTGATATCAGCTAATTGCAATAGTCGCGTCGCATTCAGGTTAAGGGCTATAAGCATTATGGCAAGACTTGGGCAAAGTTGTGCCGTATTTAAGATAGTAAATAACCCTCTCTCTAGGCACTAACTTTTGAACGTCTGTACACATTTTCTATAGAGGGAAAATAATAGGTTTTACCGTCTACTCCAAAGAACAGTGATGTAAGATTTCGATTAGGCATGATCCACCTCATAGACGTTTTATTCTCCCTCTATAAAACGGTTTAGTATGTATGGGGTATTTATTCGAAAACCTCATATTATTGACATTTTTAGGACATCGAAAACTGTGCCAGTATCAGGTCGGCTTTTCAGCTTTTCTTTTTTATAGAAGAGGGGGCAAACGAGCATGCGGCTCACCTGATGGTAAGTGACTACCGCCGCCCATGAACAACCGCAACACCAGGGGAATTGCAGATGCGTTGCCGGCCTTTTAGAAATGTGTAATCTCTTTTCTTGATGGTTTCTAAGACGTATCGGTCCGGAAAATTCGCTGGTGGTAATTGATTCCACAAGGAAGTTGTGCGAGGGAGAAAACTTCTTCTAAATCGCACAGTGGTGGACCGCCAATCGTCCAGATGGTATGGATGGTAACGCGAGTTTTATCGCGATGTGCGATGGTGAAATTGAGCGGCTGGAATTAGTCCGAACAATTCCTCAGAGCACTCCCCGTGATAGATGCAATAAATTCCGCAAAGAGATGCAACATCTCTACGCAGTGCCAGTGTATCGAGCCGATCAGAAAGAACTCGGTCGTCGACGATTCGAACCGCTCTGCGCTGGATGCGGTCAAGTGGAAGGATCAAGTGGCACTGGGGTGCCCCGGCCCAGAGATGAGAACAGTAGTCCATGTGGGGCCGAACTTGCGCTTTATAACGTTGCAAGCGATGTGCCGGCATGAAATACTGTCTCGCTCTGCTGAGCACGCCAAGCTTTTTAGAGGCCAATTTGGCCTTCCCTTCCAAGTGACCACGAAACTGCACACTATTCGATATGTCGACGCCAAGGATTCCGATACTAGCTGAGGCAGCAAGGGGAGTGCCTTGAAATTGAGGAGATACGAGAAAGGGGTTCTTTTTAGCGGTAAACGCTCAAGTTTGTGTTCTGTGGATTGAACTGGATTAGGTTTAGTCGCCCCCAATCCGAGACTTTGTTCAGCAAAGACTCGACTTCAGACACAAGCTTTTCCTGGTACTTGGCGACGTTTTCCCGAGAAATATTGGCACGGCCGGTATATAAGGCATCACCAGTGCTGTCTGCATAGCAATGAATGTTACCAATTTGCAACATATCATTGATGTGCAGGAGAAACAGCGTTGGTGATAGCACGCAGCCTTGTGAAACACCAGCGTTGGTAGGCTTGTAATCAGAGCATGCAACATCTACTACGAGCTTGATGCTCCGATCAGCAAGAAAACTGGTGATCCATTCACACAATTTCTCGGGAAGCCCATAGGAAGGGAGCTTCGAAAGAAGCGCTTTGTGCCAGACACGATCGAAGCCCTTCGCTATGTCCAAACTAACGGCCAATGCCTCCACCTTGAACTCAACTGCCTCCACCCATCTATGAGTCAGGTGGACTAGAAGATCACCAGCTAATCGACCCCAACGAAAACCGTATTGGCGGTCACTAATCGGAGATCCTCATGGTGCCTCAAGAGTTGGCAGTTTATAAGGGATTCCATTATTTTGGAGAACAAGGAAGTGATGGCGATAGGCCCGTAGTTCCACGGATCTAAGCGGTCGCCTTTTTTAAGGATCGGGTGGACCAAAGCTGTCTTCCATGTATTCGGGTCTACGCCTTGGGAGTAGGACTACCAAAATTTCATATATTCATTTTATAAGTTTATATCGTAGGGTGAAATTCGAAGTTTTTAATGCATTCTGTCACGCTTTCTTATCGATTTAACAACACCTGGTGTAATCCAGGATATTAATGGTTTATTCCTGTTAGATATTTTGTAATAAAAACGATTTCTTCTAATTATGTCTTGTAAATAAGAAATAACTGTAGCATTATTGACATCAGCAGCTTGAGGAAAACTATCAAACACGATACTCTCAACATCCTCCTTTGTTTTTTTAAAATCCAAACTTTCTTTTGTGTTGTTTTTGTTTCTTTCTTTTGAGACTATTAAGTTATATATTTTTTTTAATTCTTAGTATACTTTCAATAGTTTAAACAAAGTCGTTTTTCCATAAAATGATGGGGTCACGCTTTCTTTTTAGTTGGTTAATTTATACATTGATTGAGGCCGTATGTAGCCATCATAATAACATATCACAGAAATGTTTACATTTCTAACATTGTCTAAAGGGGAATGCCCACCGTTCATAGACACTTCGGCCATAGGTGCCCACATATAAAAGCATGTGGAAATGATAATATGCAATTAAAATAATGAAATGGTTAAGGAATTGGTTTAAAAAAAGTCCGGATTTTTAAGATATAAAGGTTTTTTATTTTCACAAGAACAGTTTTTAACAACAAAATACTTCGTATTTTCGTGACATTTAAACCACAATTGACACAGCGTTAATGTGTTCTTGAGTGAGTTACTGAGAGCTAGGAAGAACTCTGGGTGACGGAAAGCTGGGGTCATCGTTAACAGTGGATATCGAGTCCAAGTTCGTGCAGAGGTTATCGTAAGAAGTGGGAGCGGGATCCATTTTCAGGCCGTGGTCAATATGGCGAGAAGAATTATCGGAATCCATTTAGAAAGCTTATTCGTTACTTAGACAACAAATCCGCGAGAAAACAAACAAAATAACACAAATGCAAAGTCATTCGACTTGTGACTATTTAGTTTCGATAATTATGAAATGGGCCTAGCTGTTAGATTCGATGTTGCCAATTAACAGACATAAAATCGATAAATAGATAGTGATTTTTTTAATCGATTTATAATTTCATAAAAAGAATAATCTTTGATTCGCCTTAAGTTCTGCACGCCTTTTAAAATATGTTTTGTTTTATTTATTTAAATTCCATTTTAATTGTATTTTTAAGAACAGATAAAAATAACAGTTAAATTGTGCAGTAGCGTTTTTGTTATGTTATAAATAGTTCATGGTAAATCAACTAGCAATTCGCTTGTTTAATTATCATAACATCATAATAATTATCGAAAATAATATTACCATTATAATAATGACAACATAAAAATCGATTGAAAAAACATAATCGACTTTATTTTACGAGATTTGTGATTGGCAACACTTTTTATTTTACCCACAAACTAATGACTTGCGGATTTACCTAATTTCATTTTTATCTTTTCGGTACTTTTTTTTGTGGAAAAATATTGCAATCTTTTTTGGATACATAAATACTGCGATTAATTACCATAAAAAAAGATATATTTTTTTAACAAATGCAAATTGTTGGGCGTTTCATGGCCAGAATTGGGCATTCCCCTTTACATCGCCTGTAAAAATTATATTAGGACCTTAGAGTAATTACACATACGTATTATAGACTATTGAGAGAAAACATAAACTCACTTATTGACTGGAGGTACTTAGTCGGATTCTGAAAATATGGTGGTCGACATGTACACAAAATGGAAATATAATTTTTTAGTTTTAATATCAACATATTTGGGTCGTTATCAGGGTTGGCATGATTAAAATAAATTATTTTAAAACACGTGTTTAAAACAGGTTTTAAAACAGTTTGGAATAAAACTTTGTTTTTATTAATTGTTTAAAAACACAGTTTAAAATAAAGTTTTAAACAATGTTAAAAAAATACGAAAAATAACAGGGTTAAAAACTACTTTTAATATTTTTAAATGCAAAATTCCATCCTGGATGAGAAGAAATGAAGACAAATAAATAATTTAGCCAAAATAGCTTGAAATAAATTTACAAGTTGAGTTTGTGTTCTATTTTTCATTTGAATTACGAATTATAAGGAAAAGTTTATTTGGAAATTGTAATTAAAACATTATTTTATCACAAGAAATTTATTTAATCACGCACAACAAAACAGTACCATTAATATTATGAACTAGCCGTGCCCGCGGCGTAGCTCGCGTATAAAGGTATTACTTAAATAATTTGACGTTTAGGTAAGAGAATATTAAACGATTTATATCATTACTGTATGAATAAGTGGTAACAAAATAAATCGTTATGCTCAAAGTTTTGAGTCGTTTGTGATAGAACTTCTGTGTAAACGACGTTATAAGTAGACAGCCGGGCGTACAGAAAAATGTTATGGGAGCTACTAACGCGGGAAAAAGCAACATAGAGTTGGCCATGTGCAAAACAGTCAGTACTGAGGTCCACTCCTGCAACGCGTAAAGTTTGACTTTGCGCTTTATTTACGGTCATCGGTCATCGCATAACACGCTGACTGGGAAGTGGGAACAGAACACGCTAAAACTGAGAGGAAAGTTATTTGATATAAGATGGATTCTTGGTATAAAACAACATGACATTTTGTTTTTGTTGCAATTTTGCTACATTTAGCGTGGGCGTACGTATCATTTTTCTTGTGTCTGTTTCTGATGATGTTTGTGCTGTTTGCCTACACCCTACACAGCTCTTTTAGCTTAAATGGACTCGTTAACGTAAATTACTTCAGTGAGTCTCAATACGATTCACCGGTGAAAAATATTTCACCGCAATTCAGAAAAAGTTGTAATTTGTACAACGCTAGATGGCGTTACGTTCTTTGTGAGAAAACATCCTTCTTTAATTTAAGGAAAACATATTTTTTGTATAAATATTTAATATTATAATAGAACGTTTTTTTAGACACGAATCATTTGATTACTATTTCTGAGCTTTTATGGCGCCTTTCAAATCAATAACAAATTGAACCTACATTTCAAAATAATAATCATAACTTTCGATAGAATTAACCAATTTTAATAAAACAAAGATTAAATGAACTGGAAGATACGCTTTATGATTTCCTTAACGATTTCTTTGAAAAAAAGATGTTTACTTAAGATGTGATGCGTTCATAAACAAACAGACATACAGACAGACAGATAGACACACAATTCTAAAAATTAAAAAAAACTTATTTAATGAATTTCAGTCTCCATAATGATTTTAGTCACAAATTAATATACTATTCAATGTACAGAAACAGACACAGCATGTTATCACCGCATGTATAGAGATTTAATGATAAATGGCGCTGTTAAAATCAATTCTAAACTTAAAAGAGATTAATTGATGCGATTGATACAATAAAAAAAACATAAAAGAACTTATAAATCAGGTCTGCATCATAAGCAAAAAAAGAAAGTTTGAGCCTCGCCGAAACCAATGAAATTGTTAATAGCTCTTTTAAAATTTGATTTACCACGTAGAGTACTTGGCGGTAAAGGATATATGAGATTGTCAATACACAGTAGGGCAGCGAGTAATATAAAGATTAACAGCAAATATGAAAACTCATCCACACGAAAAAACCACAACCTGCCTTTTTGCATTACATTTGTGCAACACCACCATCTATCGATGAAATGGGTAAACTATTGTACTTTAGATTTTAGATAATAAGGTTAATATGTTTTTTTTTATATATTTATTACGTTCTTTATGTAATACTTTTGTTTACTGCGTTTTAGATATAATTATATCATTATAGAACATTATTTTACATCATTTAATTATGGTTTATACAATGATATTAGTTCTACGAACTAGACTCAATGAACGCCACCATTGAACAAATTCGTACCTATACTTCGTAGCCATACTTCAGAATATTTATCATAACTTTTGATGAAATGAACTAATTTTAATGAAGTAAATACTAAATGTAACCTGAAGATACACTTTATAATTTCTTTAACGATTCTTATGATATAAATTGGTACTTTATACGTGATACGTCAACAAACAAACAGACAGACAGACAGATAGACAGACAGACAGAAAATTCTAAAAACGGTAGAAATGTATTTAGTTACTTATTTTTAGTACCTCTCAATCCCTTTTATTACAAAAAAAAAATATAAAATGTACAGACGTCTGCTTTTTACATTTTTATTATATGTATAGATATAGATTATAACTTAGTAGGTAGCATTTATTAACCACTTATGTCACACAAGATAACATTTAAAAGAACAAGAGTAGGTACAAATGAATATATTTAATAAAAAAACAACTACTTTTGAATCCCTACGCACAGAAGAGTTAAACCCTATACCCCTTACAATGCGTAAACAAATGAACACATTCAGATACCAGTGATATTTTTGAACTCCAAAATAATAAAAATACATCAAATTTGTACACGGACGTTACTATTGAAATTCTTAATAAACAGCGAAGTAATCCAGTCATATAAACACAAATAGAAATTAATTATCGTTGCTGATCAACAGAGAAGAAGAGTACGTACAAAGCTTCAGCGTTTAATAGGAGCTGAATTCCAGATAACACGTATGTGGAAAGAAGGCGCCAAACTGGGAGTTGCCACAGAATCTTTAAAAGAAGAGATTTCTCGTCTCGATAAAGGATGACTATGTAATATTATTAGGTGGAACAAAGGATAATAATCCCTTTGAATTAAAAACCCATTTAAATGTTTGGCTGTCTTCTGTTCTACTAATTCTATTGTCACCGAAATTCCGAACAATGGGTGTTTAAATGAACAGAAAATGACAAAACCGTTTATTATCAAAGTAGCGATATAAAATGATTTTTTCGAAAATATAAGAAGGATTAAAGAGTGTTTTCTTGATATACGGCTACTCATATTATCGTATAAGTGCAACATGGTTATGATCACGAAGCAAATACAAAGAGGAGATGGCATAAGCAACTGTGCACAGTGATTCTAACTAGGTCCTGACGTCACCACAGTGGGCGTGGCTTTACTTAGCATACTGTCAGCGTTCGTCCTGTGCGCTTATGTGTCGAAAATACCAAATCGGTGTATTTTCGTAGTATTAAGAAGATAATGATGAAGTTTTGTGTTTCATCGTGTAAAAACTACTCAGATTTTATTTATTAAAAAGGTTCTAGAAAAATCTCTGCCTCGGCTTTCAAATGTAATTAAATATATTCGACACTAGATGGCGACACTTTTTGTCATGGGAACTAAAAATATAAAGTTACATTGATCTCAGTAGTGATAAAATGATCATACGAAGGTATTGAAATTTGTTTTGCATTCAGTCCTAAAAAAGTATTAATCGCCAAAATATTACTTATCTTCACGCACAATCCCTGACGGGGTAGCCAGAGAGAACAGATCGCCAAGTGTTACGATCCTTACATACCTCTTTCGCTTCTTTCAGATTCATTATCTTCTTAATACATGCACGTCTAGGTATCCGAGTACTCTTGACCCTCCCCTCTTCGAGCAATTTGCTCACATGGTCTTCGAAAGTTAGTCTCGGTCTACCTCGACACCTTTTAATATTTACTTTCGTACTATATATTTTCTTCACCATTCGATCTTCACTCATTCGCTCAACGTGCCCAAACCATCGAAGCACGCTCTTATAAATTTTTGTGATAAGGTCTTCTTTCAAACCTGCCATATTGCGAATCTCTTCGTTTCGCTTTCGGTCGGCCATGGTAACGCCGCACATTTTACGAAGAGATCGAATCTCCACTGCATTCAACTTACTTTTATGCTTCTTCTGGCATACCCAGGTTTCGCTGCCATATAACAAAGTCGGTACCAACACTGCGTTATGTATTGCAAGGCGTACACTCTTCACTACGCCTTGCCTTTTGACTAACGCAGTCAGGGCACCATTGACTTTGTTCCCGGCAGCGACACGCCTGTCCAAACAGCTTCTTTCAGCTTCTGTAAACAGCTGTCGAGATACAGTATGAACAGCCAGGAAGACATGACACAACCCTGTTTTACGCCCGTTTGGACGCTGAATATGGGTGACAGGTCATGCCCTACCCGCACACAGGCTTTACAGTCACAGTAAAGAGACTGCACAGCCCTTAGCAATCGACCATCCACACCTTACCCCGGCAACAGTTCCCACATTTTCTTCCTTACAACCTTATCAAATGCTTTCTCAAGATTCACAAAAGCACAGAAAATCTTCTGCTTAGCAGCCAGAAGCTTCTCCGTGATCATGCGGAGAGAAAACATTTGATCCGTGCATCCCCTTCCAGGTCTAAATCCGCTTTGTGCCTCCCATAGAAATCTTTCCAATTTCTCTTGCATCCTACGTGTCAAAACCTTCGAGTAAACTTTACTTGCTAAACTGATCAAGCTGATCGCCCGTTAGCACCCGCAGTCAAAATGTGAACCTTTACCTTTATATAAAGGCACAATGACTGCGGATCGCCAATCATCCGGGACATCCCCCGTTCGCCAGCACAAATTGCACAGCAGATGAAAGCTGTCCCATACGCGAGTCCCACCATACTTGACTATTTCAGCAGTAACTCTGTCTAGTCCCGCAGCCTTACCACATTTCAAACTTCGAATCGCACGTTCAATCTCTTTCATACTGATGACCTCAGTGTCATCGAGGTCCGGGTCTGGCGTACCAGTCACGGCGTCACCCCCGGATCCCTCACTAAGATCATCACACGCATACATTTCTCTATAAAATTCGCTCCATCGCTGCATGACGTCCGATTTTTCTGAGAGGACGTCATTGGTTCTCGAAAGCACTTTGTTCATTCTTAAGGTCGTCGCACCACTTCGGGTCCTTCCAACCTCTTTCCAGAAGAGTTTGGAGTTCTCCTTAAAGTTGTGCGACAACCTTTCGTCCACTTCTATTCTACACCTTTCACGCACTTCCTCAATCAATATTTTTGTATGAGCTTTCTGCAGCTTATATCTTTCTTTCATCTACTTTCTCATATCCTTATCATTACTAGAGGCCAAGTAGTCTAACCATGCTTTCTTCTTCTTATTTACAGCTTCTTTCGCTTCATCATTCCACCATGCATCTCTTCCTTTACTACTACCTCTTTTTATCGTTCCACACACTTCTTCCGCTGCACTTACCATTCCATCCCTAAGGTTCTGCCATGTTCCTTCCACACATTCTTTTCTGCCATCGATGGTATCAAGCTTTACGACTACCCTCGCATGATATTTGTCCCTAGTATCCGCTTCCTGAAGCTTCCAGCTTCGGATGCGACAGACCGACTGTGGTTCTGTCACTGCCGTCCGGTAGCGCCAACCCGCGAACAGACCCCTAAATCTAGTAATCACTAGAATGTGATCCGTTCCCAGGTCAGCACCCCTGAACACTCACGTATCCATCAAATGTTTTCGCAGTCGATCATACTTCTCTCATTCTTTCTTTCTCTAGTATACATATGGATTTTCTTGTGATTAAACATAGTGTTTGTCACAAGAAGACCCTTTTCCTTGCATGCAGCCAGTATAAGCTTGCCAGCATCATTAACCCTTTTAACGCCAAACTTTTAAAGCACCGACTCGTACCCTGGTCGAGTGGTACCAACCCATCCATTCAAATCACCACATACAACAATTCTTTCGTTTCCACTAACCAAATCTAGAACTTCTCTTACATTCTCCCAAAACTCCTCCAGCTCAGCCCTGGACGACGAAGCTACCGGCGGATAAACAGCCAAAAGGAATAACTTCGTCAGTCCCAATTTAAAGCGAACCCAGAGAAGTCTTGAGTTCACAACCTTATATTCAGTCGTAACATCTACCAACCGAGACGACAGCAGCACCCCCACTCCTTGGCAGGCGCTCTCGCTCTCCGGGATTCCGGACCATAGAGCTAATGTCCCGCCAGGGAGCTCTTCAGTACCACTGTCCTTCTGTTTGGTCTCCGACATACACACGACATCTAATTCTCTTTCTTTCATTATTTCGATCAGCTCATTCGTCTTATCTCTCATGCCTCCTCTAACATTCCACGTGCCAACTCTGCACTCTGTCCTCCACCTTCCGCCTTGTTGGGCTGTGCGTGACGGGTGGCGGTCCCCATCGCCGCTTTGCGCGCTGCATTCCACACCAACGGGGACGAGCTGATGTGCGTCGCCTTGGGGGGACGCCTTAACCCTCCTTGGCATGGGTGCAGCTGTGTAGAATTGCAGCCCTGAAAAGAGCTGGCAGGGGTCGCGACGAGCACGCTTCTACAATGACCCCCTAAAATATTATATTTATAGTTTTTATAATCATTTTGTGAACAGGCCGCCATCTATCGTCAAGGTAGCTAAACTACATTTCAACATCGATATGGAACGATTCGAGTAGTTTTAGTATTTATCAGTAGATGGAAAATAGTAAAATGGGCGGGGCTTAACATCCCCTCACCCCGCAAATTGTCACGAGTTGTTACATAGTTAAATCTAGTTACAACACCTCCTCTTTGTATTTGGTTTGTGGTTATGATAGAGGCATTTTAAGACCACAAAATTGCTTGAGCTTGAAGTGTCGAGAGTAATGCACTACCTAATAACGTTTCGTGTTATGAGGCGTGCAATAATTGTGATCTAGTTACCAAATGTCTACGGTAGGTCGTAAGTGAAATTTGTCACTAAATGAAATATTGTTGAATATTGTTGGTAGTTTCTAGGCGAGAATAAAAGTTTTATTTCATTCCCTTTCTTTTATTTCATTCCCGTCCCATGCGGTAAATTAAAATGGCTTATAACTCTCAGGGTTTTCTAATATGTTTAAAACTAGGACACGATAGATAAATAAATGCATGTAACATGAATGTTTTTTAAAACATTAATTTTACTGCGTGACATGAGAATCACTTTACTGCCATAGATAGAGCACATGACACTCGTGACTAGCATAAAATACTGTTTATAAAATTTCTTTTATATAGGGATATTAAGTCCGTAGGCATTAATAAAGAGCAAAGTCTAATAAACAATCGTCGATGGCTTGCACTTTTCCATACCTGGCTGGCAGATTGGAGATTACAATATCAGACATATCGCGTACCTATGACGATTGACGATGCTCTTGCCGCCGATTTGGATATTTTATATAACGTGCACTTACTTAACAAAACCGTATTCACTCGTGTCTTGAAGTACCACATTGTAATCGGGTGGAAAGACAAATAGTGGCAACTAATTCCACTCCTTTGCTGTACGCATCACGAACGATGAAGCAAATTCTATGTTTCGAATTCGTGGCATCCTATCATTTCCGATAAATGCTTCTTACGACAGAATGATAGGGGATAGGATGATGGATTATGTGGCATTGGTTACTAAAATCTGAGAACAATTTCTTTCTTTTTCATTTTTAATAGATTTTACGGAGGTTCGACTCTGATTCCGAATGTTCGGAACTTCCGATTGATTTAGCACCTTCGATTCCGATTTCGGTTCCGTTAAATTTTAATCGGAAGATATATCGGAGGTCGATGCACAGTGGTGGCGACAGCCACGATCAGCTTGTACAAACATTTTTATACTTGTCTCCCCGGGAACCTCCTGTCAAATGCCTTCTGTCGATTACTCTTTAACTTGATGTTTTGTTTCGTATTTGGCAATTGGCATGTTGTGCGTTCGCGCTTCATTTATACTTATCCGAGTTTTTGATTAGTTTTAGTAGTGTTTTATTTGACGAGTAACAAATTTATTTGAATTGGACAATGAAGCCAAAATCAAGTGCCATTTGGAATTATTTCAATGAAGTTTCTGGGCATACAGAAAATGTAAACTATGTGAGAAGATATATTTACGAAAGGAGGTACAACTACTTCGTTAAAGTCATTTAGAGTCTGTGCATGTTCATAAAATTGAAACTGATAAGAAAAATACAGTGCAATAGAACTTCCCTTAACACATCTCTTCTGCCTCCACCTCCGATTCCGGTTCCGATTTCGGTTCCGGTTCCGACAAACAAAATTTAATAACTCCGCTTCCGAATTCGGTTCCGATATATCACTTCCGTAACATTCCTAATTTTTTATTTGCCTATAATTTTTGTTCTTCAACTGTGCAAAAGCTTCCTTTAATTTATCCACCCCTTCGAAGTCATGGGATAAGCTGGTATTAAATAAACAAAAAAAAAACACGTCCAAACAAGTGTACGTGTTAATCCTATAGTGATTAATTATTTTGTATTGCTTGCAATCTTCTTTATAATTTGCCTAATATAATATAATTAAAGAACATAACATATAGAAATCCTACAAATAGATATCTTCATTACCCATATTTTGTATTTTACATTAGCCTGTTAGCTGTTAGCCGGCGCGTTGCTACCACAAAAGAAGTAATTGTGAAAATATCATTTTAATTCGGAAGAGTTATAGTTTACTTAGAGTAATTATATACATATACTCTGAGATTGTTTAATTCGGTATAATAATGATTATGACATTATTGTTGGCTCATGGTGCGACATAAGGGGTGGTAGATTTTACGCCGCTACCACTCGGCGAGGAGCCGAGTCTATCGTTTCGGCTTTGTCGCTTGTTTAGTACAAACCGGGGGCCACGTGTAGGGTGGGCCTAGGGTTAGGTGTTCGAAGCCTACGGACGCGAGCGACTCACCCCCCATATATTCCCATATATCATAGGATTAAAAAAGGAATGCTTCGGTGGTTTGGTCACGTAGAAAGAATGAACGAGGAAAGAGTGACAAAGCAAATTTATGTTTCAGTAGTGAACGGCAAAGTCGGGAAGGGACGCCCTAGACGAATATTTATCGACCAAATCGGCAATACACCGAAAATGGGCCAGATTAGGAGTACCCTTAACCGACGAGCGTGTATGCGTAAATATATGGATGTAAAGGAGGCGAGAGAGGTGTGTCAGGATCGCGCCAAATGGAAGTCCGTAGTCTCTGCCTACCCCTTTGGGTGACAGGCGTGAGTGTTTGTATTGTATTGTATTGTATGACATTATATAATATACAACTTTCAAATAAATTTGTCGGTACGATACGCGCGCCACCTAGTGTAAATTGTACTATTACTAAAACTACTATGCCTAAAACCTTCGCGCAAGTGCAAACAATAAGTGGACAAAGTTGTACCGTAATCTGATGCGTTCATCATACCGTTGTATGGCAGCGTATAAAATACGAACAACCAAATATTCATTTGTATATATTAGATTTTACATTATATTTTGCATGGTTTGATTGAAGGATTAGAGAGTCTTCACATAATTTATCGACGCGGAATTGGCTTAAGCCGAGTGCGTATCACCACACTACTCGGCTTAACGCCGATCATCTATTGCGATGGCTATTCACAAACAATTGGCAGTAGACTGCTTCGAAAAGTCGTTGCAACCACTGTTCACTTGCATTCGGCAACAGATTTCCCAGAGGGGCCATCGCAACGGTTGTTCTCTTACGTATGGTTGTTATCTAACTCCGTTCAGCCGTTCGGCTGGCGTCGGAAACACATCGACGTAGGCTACTTTCAGCGCCATACGGATGAGAACAGCTAACAAACCGCTCGTTTTGCCGTCGGCCAATGTAGCGACGTGTCGTGCCGAGTCAATAAAGGTGAGGACTCTCTAAGACGACCATCTACGATCCTTATATATAAGCTGCCTTATTCACTGCACTCACTTCGTCCTCTTTCTTCTCCAGTTACAACATGAAGCAGTTAGTACTGTTTTTGGCTTTACTCTGTGGCGCATATGGTAAGTGAAAGCGATTAAATTACTTGATTACTAATCTTCTTTTTGTTTTCATCATCACCAACTTGCAAAATTTTCTCGCTGAATGGCTGGCTATACTTAGCCTTTGAACGAGAAAAGAGCTAAAGGCTTGGTAATTCTGGTTCATCTTATTACTAAATATACCCTTGTTTAATGTATTTAGTTAAAATATTTTATGTTAATAAGTTTAATATTATGCACAATTTTTGTTCATTAGTTAATCTATACCTATCCAATGTTTTTTTTAAACACCTGTTAAGTAGGTATCATTTATTTTGTAATAATATATATTAAAACCTTATTGTACACTACGCAAATAAATACTTGAATGCTACTATTGAGTGCTCGGTTATTTTTCCTACGTAAAATAAAAAAGAAACAAAGAAAGAAAAACTTCATTTTGTCATAAACTATTGACGCACATGACACAACAATATACAGTTATATAAAAACTGCATAAATATAACAATCTTTTCTTTCTTTGTACATCGTAAGTCATTCTTAAAAAGGTCACCACTCAGCTTAAGTTGTAGTAAACCACAACGCTGAATTTTGAACAAATAAATATAAATGCTTAGAGTAATTACACAATACTTCTATGTATAAATGCCGCTATCTAAGTATATTTTATTCATAGATTTAGCTGGTGCAAAATTGGCTTAACCTTAATTTGCATCTAGCACAAAATTTTTGTACTATACCTGACACAAACCTATAACCATGGCCTACTTCTACGAATTTAATACACAGTTATTAATATTAACCGGAAATAGACTTTAATTTATCCTTAAAACTACAAATGTCATCGTTCCATTTATTGCTCTAGCATGGGTTTATTTTTATCATATAAAAAATACAACAATATAAAAAATAAATCCATGCTATAGAATTATATAATTCATTAGGAATTCTGATGCGAAAATGAAACTTTTCGACGAATATTTCAACATTTAATATTCTTTACCGAATTTTCAATTTTGTTTCAGTTTCATCAGAATTGGAGAGTGGACTTCGAGGTAATCTTTCTTTAAATAATATCGATTAAGCAATGGCACAAGATAGTTTTCAACCAAGTTTCAACCTATGATATTGTGGAGACATCTACCTACACATTATTTTACGTGGTAGAGCCACTCTGCAGCTATATTATGTTTGTAGCACGAATGGGTCGGCTTAACCGGGGAAGAATCAAGATGTCACAGATTACCAGCGTAAAATAGCTGCTTTATGCTGCTGTGTTTCGTATGGTGAGTGTAGAGAACCGGAGTCCCATTTAACTGGAAACGAGGTATTCCATCCTAGTCCTCAGGAGTGACAAAGCATCTTGATTCTTAACTGAAAATATATAGATGTCTATGGGCCACAGCATCCATTTCCATTTACCATGAGGTGGTCTGTGAGCTCGTTTCTCACCCTTATTATATATTAAAATAATTCTAGATTCTATCGTTGGAGTAGAGATTTATGTGTGTCGTTAGTCGTCACCTTGCTGTCCAGTGTGAACTAATCAGAGCACTTCACACATCCCCGAAACATTATTTAAAATTTCTTAGTTATGCAGGATTGGCAGGTGTTTTCTTCCACATACGAAAACGTTGTACAGCTTTTAAATTTACCCAGTTTCATTAGCTCATTACTCTCGAGCTAATACAAATCTCAATAAGCGCCATCAACTCTTATAGTTTAATCTTCTTCTTCTTATTTATCCACTCGTCTGTCGCGGCCATTTTGGCCAATATGGCGCCTCTGTGGAGCACTTCCTGAAGTACTTCCAGACTACTTCCTGCTGTTTATTAAAATGACTTAAAGACATTTTGTATGAAAGGTATATTAAAATGATATATCAATGGAAAATTTATTAAATAAGATATCAGACTATGTATAACTTGTATATAGGTGTACTTCGAAAGTGATACTAATTCGAAAGTGAAAGTAAGAAAAGTGTTTTTTCCCCAATTTTCTGCATTAAAGGTGTAATAATTATAAATAAAAGCCTTTATTCCAAGTACTCTTTGTTTTACTTGTACGTCCAAAGCATATTTAATAATAAATAATTAAAACAAAGAAACTTCTTCATACATTTATTGTTCACGACAAGGTCGAAAACAATGGGCCTCACTTAGCTCTACTCGAAATCGGGACAAAAATTGGGACGTTTACAATTCAATCCCGTATTGTGACCTTTAGACTGGCCTTTTATTGCATTCTTGTTCTATTCTCTTGATTACTGTAAAGTTATAGGGAGATAGGATTAGTAGAACCGATATAGATTGTTCTCTAAAGCTTCGCGGTAAAACGACGCCTGATTATGGAGTTTGACAGATGCGCATATTATTTGACTCGCCAGAATCTAGCGTTTGGACAGACTAGACGAATTGTCTGAAGCCATAAAATGGCCTTATCCACAGTAGCCTCTTAATCAACGGGTGATTAAATGAAATTGTTACCTTTATTTAAATCTGATAATACATTAGACCCCGCCAATTTTAGAGCAATTCTGTATTACCAACATTTAGTAAAATTTTTGAAAAAATAATTTTAGATCAGATGTTAAGTTTTTTTTAATATTTGATTTTACAAAGGGTCGCTCGACAACTGACGCTAGAGTTAAGCTTATTAAACATATTTTTGTGCATGAGATAATTCAGAGGATGCTTTGGGTATATTATGTAACCTTTCCAAGGCCTTCGACTTGTGTTCACCATGAGACGTTTAATCATGAGACTACAGTACTATGGTGTCAAGAACACAGCGCTTAAACTTATTATTTCATATTTAAGTAATAGAATGCAGAATGTTATTATCAATCGTAAAAGTTCTACAGGTAACATCAAAGCCAAACTAATAACAAGTGCTAGCGCACTCAAGGCTCAATCTCGGCCTATTCGTATTTCTAGTGTATATTAATGACTTACGTTTCCTTGTAGGGGATAATCATGATATAGTATTATTTGCTGAGGATACTTCCTTGATTTTTAAACTTAAACGTCAATCATTAAAATATGACGAAGTGAATAATGCTATATTATATTGTTGGAAACTATTTCACTACTGATGTTAGAAATTATTCTCAAAAGTATTTAAATAAAAGAACACTACCTCGGTAACAAACCCTGCTTACTATCAGGACCCCAAATACATGATAAGACCAAAGTATGCAAACCAACAGCATCAGCATCATATCATTTTACGACGATAGTGCTTGATTGCCCAGTTGTAGTTACCGGTTTTATCGGAAATGATATAAATTAATACAAAAAATACGTATTCCTGAATTACAGACTGATGCCTCTTAGTCGCCTGTGTGATACTTTATACTGCTAAAACAATTGGGATATTACCATTCTACCTTCATTTGTTCGTAATTCCTTTTATTTTTTACCCTCATTCCCAACACGGCCTCTCCTGAAAGGAGTCCGTCCTCGGGCTCCCTTTAGCTTTAAATATTAGTCTCCATCAACCGCATGGGGGATGCAGGCACCACGTAGGTCACAGGCGACGTGCTTAGCAATGACTCTACGTTAGCACAACGTGTTGTCAAAGTAAGTCATAGGCACTACGTTCTCATAACTTAACACAAGTGGTAAAATTAAAAATTTTGTCAAAAGTCAATTATTAATAGATACTTACACATGATAAGCACCAGCATTCAAACGAAAATAGAACTATCAAAATCTGTCACCTAGAAAAACGTTCTGAGGCCGGTACTCAATACGACTGTATGTTATTTTTATGTGTGTTACGTCATAACTTTTTACTGGGTGAACCGATTTCGATGATTTTTTTTTATTTGAAAACTGGTACTTCACATGTGGTCCCATATAAATTTGATCAAAGTCTGACCAATAGTTTTTAGTTATTAGACAGACAGATCTCCAAATGCATGCGGCGGGACTTACGCAACTTCAATACACCTTGTATTGAAGAAGCGATCGAGCGGAACCAAGACTCCAAAGTCTTTGCCGGAGATCTGTCTGCCAGAAAGAGCCAACTGTCAAAGCTGAAGACCAAGTGTGGCAGCATCGTTTCCGGGGCACCTGAGATTTTGAGTGAGATTGAGACGTTCTATGGGCAGCTGTATACGTTATCGTTGGAGCCACACGTAAGTGTGAGTAACGATCCAAGAGCGAATCTTATCCGACACTATTCCGAAGATATCCTGGACGTCAGTCTGAGCGAGATTAGAATGGCTCTCCAGCACCTTAAAAACGGCAAAGCCCTAGGCGAAGATAGAATTATAGCGGAGCTTCTGAAAGTGGGTGGAAAACCGGTACTTGAAGTCTTTCAGAAGCTCTTTAATTCCGTCCTCCATGGTGGTACTACTCCGGAGGCGTGGAGCAGAAGTGCGGTGGTCTTGTTCTTCAAGAAAGGCGACAAAGAAGTTGAAGAACTACGGACCGATTTCCCTTCTGAGCCGCGTCTACGTGCTGTTTTATAGAGTCATTACGAATGGTCTCGCGCGCAGACTTGACGACTTCCAGCCTCCCGAACAAGTTGGTTTTGGAAAAGGCTTTAGCACCATAGACCACATACATACCCTTCGGCAAATTGTACAGAAGTCCGAGGAGTACAATTTGCCACTATATCTGGCGTATGTGGACTATGAGAAAGCTTTTGATTCCGTCAAAATTTGGGCGGTGCTGCACTCCCTTCAGCGGTGCCAAGTTGACTGTCGGTATATCAAAGTGCTGAAGTGCTTGTACAATGGCTATCCGAGAACAGAACCAGAGTATGAAACCTATCCAATTGCAGAGAGGTGTAAGACAGGGTGACGTTATATCCCCGAAACTCTTCACCGCTGCATTGGAAGACGTTTTCAAGCTTCTGGACTGGAAATGATACGGTATCAACATCAATGGTGAGTACATCACTCACCTTCGATTTGCCGATGATATAGTCCTTATGGCAGAATCGCTGGATGCTATTCTGCCATAAGGATAATAATCGCACTATGCTCAATGACCTCAATAGTGTCTCGCAACGGATAGGTCTTAAGATGAACATGGACAAAACAAAGATCATATTTAATGTCCATGCACACCTATGCTGGTAGTTGTTGGGAGCACTAAGCTCGAATTTGTTGACGAGTATGTTTACCTGGGACATATAGTCCGACTAGGTAAGTCCAACTTCGACCGAGAGGTCAATCGACGGATTTAACTCGGCTGGGCAGCGTTCGGGAAACTACGACACATCTTCTCGTCAGACATACCTCAAAACTTTAAAACGATATCGTACAACCAGTGCGTGTTGCCAGTGATGACTTACGGATCTGAGACGTGGTCCTTCACTGCTCGCCGTATGAGGAAGCTCAAGGTCACTCAGCGAACTATGGAGAGGGCTATGCTCGGGGTTTCTCTGCGTGATAAACTTAGAAATCAGTATATCCGCATTAGAACCAGAGTAACCGACATAGCCCAACGGATTAGTAAGCTGAAGTGGCAGTGGGCCGGCCATATAGCTCGAAGAACCGACAACCGATGGGGAAGAAAGGTT
The DNA here is from genome assembly GCA_963668995.1 of Parnassius mnemosyne. Lineage (NCBI taxonomy): Eukaryota > Metazoa > Arthropoda > Insecta > Lepidoptera > Papilionidae > Parnassius > Parnassius mnemosyne. The sequence continues at coordinate 13,897,134 of CAVLGL010000057.1, forward strand.
CTTGAGTGGCAGCCTCGTACCGGTAGGCGAAGTGTAGGGCGACCCCCCACGAGATGGAGTGACGACCTGGTAAGACACGCAGGAAGTCGATGGATGCAGGTGGCTCAGGACCGTGCATTGTGGCATTCCTTGGGGGAGGCCTATGTTCAGCAGTGGACTTATGAAAGGCTGTAATGATGATGATGACGATGATGAATAAAATCCAGCTAAAAAAGGAATTCAACTTTTTTCTTGGCAGCACTCGACGCAAAGCTTGAGTGGGGCCCCCATATGATAAGAACCCCTGGGAATATGGTAGTCGCTTCCAAGCTGTTTCTAAAATAAATTTTGTAAATATTTTGTACTACCTTTCAAGTAAAATTTATTTTAAAAAAATCCCTGGGTTTCTAGCTGGTACTTTGGTTCTTCCTGAGGCTTTTTTTTAACCAGTGGTAAAGTAAAAAATTACTTTTAATAAGAATTACATACATGTCATCTATATTGAATAAAAAAATATTCTATTCTATTCTACTCCTAAATTAATGAAAATACATCCAGTAGAGATACCGGTGTTAGATAAAGTTTTTTTTTCATAATCTTTGTTTTTTGTTCATCTTTGAAATGGATTCGTAATTTCTTTCTCTTTATTTAACAGTACGAGTTGACACTTCAAGAAGCAGTAAATTATCTTTTGTAATCTAATCGGATTTGTTTAAAACTTCTTCACAATATCTAGATGCGTCACACTGTCTAGTTTTTGGGGGATTTTGATGACAACTTTCGCCAGCGGATAGTTGATGACGATAGTAAATCGAGGCGCCAATTCAGACACATTATTACACACTAAAACAGGACTTTCAAATTGACATATTCATTATTTTTATTTTTTCATGTGCCTAAGTCAAGTTCAGCATCGGTCTTCGGCCTGGAAAGGACTTCTTCTTCCTGTTACCCCGCACTGTAGATGAGGCTAAGTCCGAAGGCTGGACTTGCACGGAACGCCCGACCGGACCTTTGCCTAGCCTCGTCATGTACTGCTCGGGAGACCGGATTGTGTGCACGATGTTTGACAAGAACGAAAATATTGCTGGTCTGCAAATAGCTGTAAGTAGTGCATAGAGGAAAGTGGGCTAATTACGAACACTTAAAAGAAAACAGATTTAAAATGAAATCAAATAAAGTTACAATAATGCTGTTTATATATAAAATCTTTTTCCGGATTTTTCCGGACCGATACGACTTAGGGACTTTCAAGAAAAGAGCCTACTCCTTTTTAAAATGCCGGCAATACATCTGCAATTCCCCTGATTCCCCTGGTGTTGCAGTTGTTCATGGGCGGCGGTAGTCACTTAGCATCAGGTGAGCCTCATGCTCGTTTGCCCCCTCTCCTATAAAAACCAAAGAAACAAAAACTTTGATGTCTGGCATCCGCAGTAGTAGCGTGGGGTAATTACAAATAGTGCGTGGGGTAACCACGAACATAAGTGAGTCATGACAAAAGTCGCAAATGTGTTCTCTCACGATGTGCTTTCACCACTCCTGCAGTTTTTGTAAGCCCATGAACTATATTTAGAGTATATACAAATTCTTCATTTGGGGGGATCTTCATACATTTGAGCACAAAATATTCAATAATACTCGGAGGCGGATTAAATGTCGACAACGCCCTAAGCTCTTAATTGGCGCCATAAATTAAATAACTACTCATTATGCAAATAAACTATATTATCTATATATACAGGATTATTTCGCAATAACCAGCCAAATGAGACAATTTCTTTTTGTATGGAATTCCCCATACAAAAGAAAATTCCATTCGGGCCCACCACAAATTGTGGCGTAATTTAATGAAATACGTGTCTTTTATAAATATCTAACGCCTACTATTTTACTACGTATGTAAACATTCGTAAGCGTCAATCGGTCGGCAAAAACGTTGTGAATTAAATCGCACACAGAAGAGCGCGCGTACGCTTAGTTGTTGCCCATAAATCACGTTCAATGAAGAATAATTTCAAATAAAAGTATTAATTATTTCAAATTATTTTAGTTTGTAATATTGTATATTATTTAAATTTAAGGAAATTGTCCCAATAAAAGTAGGAAGTTTCTTATTACTACTTACTCGAACATTCAGCCTTTTCATTTTCTTTCATCTACTTCTTTTTTTATGTTTTCCTTCCTAATTTTCCTTTATTGTAGTGCTAGTTATAACAGCTAAATGATTTTGCTGGAAGTCGACTTAGAATTATTATTATGTGGTAGATTAGGAACAGTAGTAACAACATCTTTAAATGTCACTAAAATGTGCATCATAGTTAAAGAAATCATTTGTCTTCGTACAGTAGACGTCGATACTATACATCAGGTGTTACGGCTCCTTTCGTATTCTCAATCACAAATTATTGTTAACTGGTGGTGATAATATCTCATCTATTAATTGTTAATTTGATCAGTTTTGATGATGTAGTCTTGCATTCAATTTTTTCCTCTCCAAAAAAATTGGCTTCTATCCATTTTTTAGTTTTATATCTTTTGTGTCGAGCTGCTTTTCCTAGTGAATGTGTTTTGTTACTGACGCCTTTGATAGTATTTTCTAAATTATCTAATTTATATACGGTCTCAGTCATTCTGCAGTATATTTGCAAATTAATTGATTTTCACAAACAAATTGTGTTCCGTGCACAATATTTATCACGGAAGCGTTTCAAAAGGTAAAGTGTAGACGATAGGCCAAAATATTAAGTGTGATTCTGTACATATTATTTAAATTTGTAACAGTAATGCAATATTCTATCTGTTTTGGGATAAATACGGACGTCTGAGATTTCTCCATTCAATTTTTCCGCCAGTAAAATGACAAAATTGTTGTTTTTATCGAGGTTTGAATCGCTTGGTGCACATAGCATGTATTAAAAATGTTTCTTTTTTTATAGGAGACGGGGCAAACGAGCAAACAGCTCACCTGATGATGGAAATGCAGGTGCGTTGCCGGCCTTTTAGAAAGGAGTAAGCTCTTATCTTGAAGGTCCTTAAGTGAATCCATCCGGAAAAATCGCCGGTGGTAAGCTATTCCACAGAGAGCTCGTACGCGGAAGAAAACTCCTAGTGAAACGTTCAATCGTGGACAGCCAAACATCCAGATGGTGTGCATGGTATCGAGAATATTGCCGCGATGTGTGGATTAATCCGAACAATTCCTCAGAGCACTCCCCGTGGTAGATGCGAAAGAAAATGCAAAAGGATGCAACATCTCTTTTCAAGTCAAGCCGATCGGAAAGAACTCGATCGAAAAGGATGCGGTCAAGTGGAAGGAGCTGGCACTGGGAAGCCCCAGCCCAGAAATGGACGGAATACAGGGAACAGTATTCCGTGTGAGGCCGAACCTGCGCCTTGCAAAGCTGCAGGCGCTGTACCGGCATGAAATACTGTCCCGCTCTGCTGACCACGCCAAGCTTTTTAGAGGCCAATTTGGCCTTCTCTTCCAAGTGACTACGAAACTAATGATTTCTTATATTTACGCGAACACTACACATTTAAATAAAACTAATTTTACGGATTTTATCGCGTATAATTAACTTATTTTATATTCCCGACGTTTCGAGCACTTTACCTACAGTCCCAAGTTTAATTTACAAATTAGTTTTATTTAAATGTCACATGTCACTCGATATGTCGACGCCGAGGATTCCGATACTGACTGAGATAACAAGGGGAGTGCCTTGAAACTGAGCAGATACGACAAAACGATTCTTTTTAGGGGTAAACGCGCAAACTTGTGTCTATTGAGAATTAAACTGGACTAGATTTAGTTGCCCCCAATCCGAGACATTGTTCAGCAAAGACTTGGCTTCAGACACAAGTTTGTTCTGGTACTCGGCGACGTTTTCCCAAGACATATTGACACGGCCGGTGCATAGAGCATCACCAATGCTGTCAACCGCATAGCAATTAATTTTACCGATATGCAACGCAGCCTTGTGGAACACCAGCGTTAATAGGCTTGTAATCGTAGCATGCACTATCTACTATAACCTCGATGCTTCGATCAGCCAGAAAACTGGTGATCCAATTGCACAATTTCTCTGGGATCCCATAGGAAGATATCTTCGAAAGAAGCGCTTTGTGCCAGACCCAATCGAAGGCCTTTCCTATGTCCAAACTAACCGCTAAAGCCTCCCCCTTGGACTCGATCGCCTGCGCTCATCTGTGTGTTAGTTAAACAAGAAAATCACCAGCCGATCAACCCCGACGAAAACCGTACTGGCGGTCACTAATCAGCTGGTGCTCCTCAAGGTACCGCATAATCTGGCATATAATAATGGACTCCATTATTTGCTAGAACAAGGATGTGATGGCGATAGGCCTGTATTTGGATGGATCGGAGCGGTTACCTTTTTAGGGATTGAGTGCACGAAAGCTATCTTCAATGAATTCTGAACAACGCCTAAGGAGTAAGAGTACCGAAAAAGACGCGTTAGAATCGGTGCCAACTCAGGAGCGCACGTCCTCAGCACAATTGGCGGGATTCTGTCAGGCCCACTTGAGAAGTCCAGGGAGAAGATTGCTTTGCGTACTGAGCACTGAATGTGCCAACCATCCCGATGTGCGTGAATCATCGTGCTTCAGCAACTTCTGGACATATCATCAATTTTTCTGTACTTAGTCATTATTTAGCCTTCTGACAATATATGTACAGGTTCGGTAAGTTATAAATAATATAAAAATGCAATTGTCAGAACTTCACCTTGTTATTTTAACTCAAAACTAGATTCGAAAGGTTGCTTTCCGTCGCGATAGCCGCTTTAGCAACTTCTGACTATATCATCAATTTTTATGTACTTAGCCATTATTAAGACTACTTCGCTACCTTAAATGTAGGAACATTAACGGGGAAGACTAAGGAACTTGCCTCTCTTTTCAAGCGCAGAAGGGTAGATTTTATATGTCTGCAAGAGACTCGATGGACTGGATCCAAAGCCCGTAATATCGGAGAGGGCTACAAACTTATGTACGTAGGTGCAAAGCATGGTAGGAATGGCGTAGCAATTGCTGTCAAAGAAGATCATCTTGAAAACATCCTGGAGGTCAACCGTATTAACGACAGACTCATGTCAATAAAGGTACTGGTGGAAGGTGAGGTACTAAATATTGTAGCTGCATATACTCCCCAAGTGGGTTGTAGCCAAGCAGAGAAAGACAATTTTTGGACTTCCCTAGAATACACTCTTCAATCAATATCTCCTAAAGAAACTACTTTACTGGGAGGTGATTTAAACGGCCACATCGGAGAAGCAAACAGCGCTTTCAAAAGGGTGCATGGAGGTTACGCATACGGAACACTAAACGATGCTGGTAAAGTCATTCTCTCCACGGCAGCAGCCTTCGATCTTGCTATTGCCAATTCCTTCTTCGCTAAAAAGATCGAACATCTGATCACGTATAAAAGCGGCCAAACATCTTCACAGATTGACTACATACTAATCAACCGAGCTCACATTGGCCGTGTAACAAATTGTAAGGTTATTCCGGGAGAATGCGTCGCCCCCCAACACCGTATTGTTGTAATGGACGTGCTATTCAAACGACATCCCAAGGAAAAACCAACTCAAATTCCTGAACTCACCAAATGGTGGAACCTAAAAGGTGAGAAAATTCCCGAGTTCTGTGAACGTCTTGCTGATTTAAAGGTTGATGTTAAATCAGATATTGACACCATATGGGAACATTTACGTAAGTCCATTATAACTACTGCAAACAACATTCTTGGCCGTACAAAAAGCGGTAAAAAATCCGACAGAGAGACGTGGTGGTGGACAGAGAAGGTGCAAGATGCAATACGGGAAAAGAAAAATGCTTTTAAGACCTGGCAGTCCACTTTAACCCCAGAAGATCGGGAAAAGTACAAAGCAGTTAAAAAAGTTACCAAGAAAGTTATAGCCATAGAACGTGCGCAGTCCCAGAAAACGCTTTATAGTAAATTAAGCACAAAAGAAGGCCAAAAGTGTATATATAAGCTAGCAAAACAGCGTTGTCAAAGCACAAAGGATCCGGCCAGGTGTAAAACTGTCAAAGGTCCAAATGGCGACTTGTTATATAAAGACCATGATGTCATAACAGCTTGGCATCATTACTACGAACAGCTACTATCCCTACCCCATCTAGCTGCCACACAACTTCCTGGAGTGGAAGTGAATGCAGGACTTATACCTCCAATACACCCTGATGAGGTAAAGAAAGCCCTACACAAAATGTCCAACAAGAAAGCCATTGGACCTGACGGAATACCAGTGGAAGCTTGGAAATGCTTAGGTCCACGCGGACTCGTGCTGCTAACCGATTTCTTTAACTGTATGTTGTTCTCTTCAAAAATGCCAAAGGCGTGGAGATTGAGCACTATAGTTCCCATCTACAAGGGAAAAGGTTGTAAGTACGAGTGCAACAACTACCGCGGAATCAAGCTCCTCAGTCACACCATGAAGCTCTATGAGAGGGTAATTGACAGCCGCATAAGATCCGAGTGCGAGCTGTCTAAGAACCACTATGGCTTCGTACCTGGATTGTCTACCACGGATCCGATGTTTGCTCTTAACACGATTGTCGAAGAGTATCGCGCGAAAAACCGACCATTACATGTCGCATTTTTGGACATGGAAAAGGCGTTTGACCGTGTCCCAAGGGATACGATCTGGTGGAGCCTTCGTAAGAAAAATGTCCCCGAACACTACGTTAACATCATTGCCGACATGTACAGAGATGCGAGATCAATGGTTCGGACGGTGGTGGGTGAGACCAGGTCGATAGCGGTCACAGAAGGAGTGCTCCAAGGTTCTGTATTGAGCCCTTTTCTGTTTTGTTTGGTTCTGGACTCACTCACCGAAGCGGCACAGAATTCAGCAACGTGGACATTTATATACGCTGACGACGTAGCCATCTGCACAGACAGCCGCGCTCACTTGCAAGAGGCACTCGTGTCGTGGAAACATCAGTTACAGACCGGTGGCCTAGTGCTGACTGTGGCAAAGACTCAGTTCATGTCCTTCAACGACCCAGATACAAACAACAGTCCGATTTCCATCGATGGACAATTGGTGAACTCGTGTGATCAATACAAGTATTTGGGTAGTATGATGAGCGGTTCTGGGGACTTGGAAATTAACATTCAGCACCGAATAGCCGCGGCGTGGCTAAAGTGGCAAGAAGTGACTGGTGTCACGTGCGATAGGAGAATGCCGGTCAAACTTAAAGGTTTAATCTATAAGACCATCATCAGACCAGTCCTATTGTATGGCAGTGAAACATGGGCCGTAACTCAAAAGAATGTGCATACCATGCAAGTTGCTGAGATGAAGATGCTGAGGTGGATGTGCGGCGTTACCAAGCGCGACAAAATCCGCAACGAGTACGTGCGAGGAAGCTTGGGCGTGCGCGACATCGCTGACAAAATGCAGGAAAGTAGGCTGCGATGGTATGGGCACGTGAAGAGGAGGCCACCCGACTACGTAGGGAACTTGGCACTACAACTCTCCATCCCAGGTCGAAGATCCAGGGGCAAACCCAAAACACGATGGAAAGATGTAGTGGTAAAGGACATGAGAGAGTGCGAAGTCCCCGAAAATGAAGTCGAGGATAGAGCGAAGTGGAGGCGTAAGACAAGAAAGGCTGACCCCACCACCATGTGGGACACATAGCCAGGAAGAGAGAGAGCCATTATTAAGACTTCTGATAATTCATATACAGGTTCGATAAGCAACAAATAATATAAAAATTCATTTGTCTGAATTGCACCTTGTGGTTTAAATTTAAACAATTTCTTTACAACTTTGTCGACTTCTGACAGTCTTTAAGCCCCGACCTAGACTTCTGACAATAATTTTCCTAGATTCCTACAGTTAAAAACTATAACTCTACCAAATTTCAGAACTGCACCTAATCATTTTTTTCTTATTGAAAATTTACGACTTTGACCGCCCACCCACGCCTTCCGCCCCGGGAGAGAGTTCCGACGGGCCTAGCTCTGTACTTATAAGCTACCAAGGAGAGGTTATATATATATAATTCGTTACTACACCTTATCAGTTCACGTTTTCATAGCCAGCTCTCCGATTATAATCCTGTCATACCTAACATCCTTTTCAACGCTTTCATTATTTCATCCATGCTATCTCACTTTTATTATCATTTATATTAGTTTCCATGGAAGGTGTCGGATGCTGTACCTGCACTTCCTCTATTTCAAACAAACTTTCAAAATACTCTTTCCATCTCTTTAACATTCTTCTCCTTTTATAATGCTCATCTTGACTCCTGATTGTACTCAGCTCCGAGGTAGAAGTTTTTCCTCTGGCGGTTTTGATGGATTTCCAGAAAAACTTAATCTTTGACTGGAAATCTTCAGTGAGCCTCCTATCGAAATCATTCTTTCGTTCTTCTTTCTTTCTAGACACAACTTCTTTCGTTGCTGATTTCAATCTTTTATACTTCGTTCTTGCTTCCTTTATCGCGTTATCCGTTGCCTTTTGAACTTTTTGGTTAGCTTTTGTTGTTAACCAATCCAACCACGCTTTCTTCTTTTCTTGCACAGCCCTTTGTACATCTTTATCCATCCACACGTTATAGTTCTTTCTTCCTTTCCTTCTTTTAGCTACCCCACATACCTCAATAGCAACATTCACGACCCCTTTCTTAAATGTCTCCCACAAATCTTCAATCACACCTATCTCTTCTTTCAGTTTATCAATATACTCGTTTTTCTTTTCTTTTTTTTTGTAGATTTTCCACTTTTACTCTGTCCAAAACAATCGTAGGTTCGGCCCGTCGGTGTCGCCACCGTTTAAAGAGGCCATGCATTTGGGCTATAACCAGGAAGTAGTCTGTGTCGAGGCCTACATCGCGGTATGCCCGAGTGTCTAGCACTTTCTTCCTCAGTCTTTCATCCATCAAAATCAATCATACTTCTAGACTCACCCTCATCTCTTGTATACAAATGGATCTTTTTCTGGTCAAACATTGTGTTGGCCAGGCACAGATTCCATTCCAAGCATACTTCAAGCAGGCTTCTCCCATTGTCATTCACTCTCTCGTCCCCAAACGTACCCAGAACTCCTTTATGCTACTTGGTACCAAAAAATAAATAAATAAAGTTTTGGCAAATCATCCTTTAATTTCAATTAAAAATATAAATATTGACGAATTACTGAGATTAGAAATTTAGGAATATTGATGGATGAGGACTACACTTCGAAAAACATATAACAAATAACGTTAAAATTGTTTTTACAGATTAAAAGTGTAAAAGTATACCAGATAAGGGGTGTGTGGCGGCGCTGTCGTCGCACCACAAGCGAAACACGTCGAAGCCTAGATCGCGCAAACTCAGTTCCGAAGTTAAAGCAATATATATATATATATATATATATATATATATATATATATATATATATATATATATATAATAGCTCCGAATTACCACTCGGAGCGTTGGCCGCTCCCCGAGCAGAACGCCTTGCCCGGCGTGAGATCTCCCCTTTTCCATCCACCCGCCACAGGTGTATTAAAGACAGAAGTCCGTATCAGATTATGTGAGTCCTTGATACTGTCCAAATTCAATTATGCAGATGCAGTAATAGGTCCTAGACTTCTCAACCGTTCAAAGAAACTTATACAGCGCGTACAAAATGCCTGTGCATGTTACACCTTACATTAATAATGCGAAAATGCTTAAAATGGATTACCGCTGGCAGTTGCATTTTGCTACGCTGTTGTTTGGTTGTATTAAATACAGGACACCGTCTTATCTCTATGAAAAATTGCGCTGGGCTCGAGACAACGTCTTAACAAATGTAGTGACAAGAGCTTCGGCGTACGGGTTGCTTCTGCCTCAACACCGCACCGCTGCGTTTCGAGGCAGTTTTCGATATGCAGCAACCAAGTGTTGGAACAACTTGCCGCCGCCGTTTCGTAATACGCAATCGATACATAGCTTCCGTCAAAAATTTTAATTGTTCCTCTTAGATCAGCAATCCCAAAGTTAATTAGTACAGATGTTTTGATAGTATGTAATTTTATAAATAATGTTTGAGCGTGTATATGTGTATGTATGTGTGCTTGTTTATATTTATGTATATATATATATGTATATGTGTGTATGTTTGAGTATGTATATATTATTTATTGAAATTATGTTATGAAGCGGTGTACTGCAGCTGGTTTGTGTATTTGCTTGTAACTTAAACTTAATTACGTTCCTGGGTGAATTTCAATGCAACCTCTTACAGTATTAAGAATATTTTATAAGAATTATGACAATATTATAAGAAATTATTTTTTGTTATTATATTTGGTTTAACACAACAGAACTGCCCCTTTACTTGGATAAGATTATACAGAAAATAAAAGATATCAATCATATAATTTTTTTTATTGTTAATGTTAAGATAATTTTAAACACAATTACGTACATGTACCTTTTACCATTTTCGTCAACAAAGTATGTAGCCCAAAACGTAAAAAATTTAATATTTCAAAATTAAACAGTTAACCAATTAATAAGATCTTAGAAAAATGCCACAACTAAAAACATAGAAAAACTTCAAAAAAAATATATCTAAATATTAATAAAAAAAGTAGATCCACGTCTACAATTCACTGTAACACATAAATGAGCAGGGTCGACCGGTGCGATACTACCCTCTCACAGAAAATCAGCGTGAAGTGGTTAGCTTCTTAGTGGCTGCCATGTTTCGTCTGGTGAGTGAGAGTTCCGGATGCCCGTTCCTTTTCGCCTTTTCTTAAGGCCACCCGAATGTTGACGTTTGCTAGATAAACCGATGTAACTTTGCATTGTTCTAGGAGCTGTGATGTTGCATTTACTAACGAGTGTCTGGTGGTCTTTCCCCTTTCTTTAAGTTCCTACTCCCATTTCTACGAATCCTGTTCCTATACTTCATGAGAAGGTAACGCACAAGTAACACTCCTGTTGTTTCTTATGTCTATGGGGAGCGGTGAAATCACTTAGCCATCAGGTGACCCGCTTGCTCTTTTTGCCTCTCTTATAATATACAAAAATTAAAATAAATACCTTTAGATAATATTAGCTGAAATTGTGCCGCTGACAATTTATATAATAGCTATAACAAAACAAAACATTTTGTCAGGTACAGTTTTAGAACATGAGACCATTTGTATGACTTTTGAAACGGGGCAAGATGGAAACTTTTATATGTTTATCTTACCCCGTCAAATATTGGCGGGTAAAGACGGAATGTTACAATAAATCCTAAAATCCAAAAAGTAGCGATATTTAGACATAGCAACATAACTACCAATTAAAAATAATAAGTATGTATACAAATAAAAAACTCGTACCTACCTCGTAAATCAAGTTACACGACACGGCGTAAGATTAAAACACCCGACTTGCTCGCGTAAAATTCACAACGTAGATATTTCCTTATAACACACAATCGATCCCTCAAAACGACAAGTGCCGACTTAGGTATGGTACGTAACAAAATGGCGGTCTTATGAATGTTGCCTGTATTGGATAAATTACACAAAATCTGTCTTTACTGATGTCTTTTTGTGTTACCCCGTTTTTCATCTTCCCCCCACTCACCCTACGTATATATTTTTTTTATATTTATTTGTGTATTTTTATTTTAAATATATAAGGGTGCCACTGAAAATCAGGGTTGGGGTGTTGTACTTCTGATACATTCCAACATATCCTGAGTGGCTTTCCTTTTTGGCAGCATTAACGGGTGGATTATCTTTGTAATACACCTTATGCATTACTCCTTATTCTCTAGTTCTTTATTTTATTATTTTTTATACTATTGTTTGCTTTTTTGTTTTTTGTTTTTTTTTTTTGTTTAATTTTACCATATCTATAAACAAGAAGTGAATGTCCTGTTTCATGATTTCTATGTATAATTTTTTTGTATTTTTTTTTGTTTGTATGACTACTTAAATGTTATGTGTTTTATGTAATCCGCTTGAGTGTGTTGCATGTGCCAAATAAAATCTGTTTCTTTCTTTATACTCATCACGCTTTACTCCAACGCACCCATTAAATTCCCCTAACATCACGATCCGATTCATCTCTCTCTCTTGTTGGGCTTTTAATGACCCACCTCCGCGCAGATCCGTAGGATCTTATACTGGATGCATAGACCCCAAGGATAACCAAGCGAGTGAGTCCGACTATTAACCTAATCCAGAGAAGTCTTGGGCCTGCATATTCATGCTCCATCACACCTCGCCTCCTCAAATCTTTTCCTCTTGGTTTCGTTCACGCACAGAATATCTATGCATCGTTCATCCGTCATCTGACATTCTTCATCTACCTTACCATTCATTCCTCCTCTTATATTCAACGCAGCGAAGCGGCTCTCCGTGGGCCGCTTTTCGCCCCCGCGAGAAACGAGACATGATGGGTGGCGAACCACATCGCCGCCATTTTGATTACTTAAATTATTTTTATGATTATCCATTGCGTTCCCATGAATAGCGAGTGAAAGGTTTGTCCCCCCAGCAGAGCCCCGCATGCCAGGGTAAGGCTGGCCTAATTCTGGGGTCGCCCGGTCCCAGGGCAGGGTGGCACGCTAACGACTAGGCTTGCCCCTAGCCATGCATTCATTCGCGCGTGTGTAAAAAGGAAGATTGGTAAGTTAAGGTGGGAAATAGGAAATGTAGTATACTACCGTCCAGGAGGGCAAGGGATAGGACAGCAATAGCTAGGGAAGCCGGGGTCGCATACCCGTATACTATACCACAACTACCGGACAGGTAAATTGGGATGAGTATCCCATGACGTGAGTGTCAGAGTCATCCGGCGAAAAGCAAACCCTACCCTAACCCTACCCACGGGTAGGATGCAAAGAAAGGCCGCATTGCGCCTGTAGAACGCATCCGCGAAGGGAGCGTGAGTGGCACCACACTCCGGATCAGACAATGGTCCGAAGAGCCGAGACGGGAATCGACGGAAACCTGTTATCCGTCCGGATAAGAGGTCAGCAGAAGGTCCAACAGAAAAGGTGTATGATCTTCCACTTCTGGAATACGCGTAGGCGAAGTAACCAGTTGTGTCAGACCATATGCCAAGGCGAATTCATAAACAGATCTCCCCGCATGATCGGTTAAACGTGAACCGAGCCATTCTACGTGGTGGGCGTTTAAATCGCCAAGTATCATGATCTAGAGATCATGATACTTGGCGTAGACGGATGGAATCTGTTGTGGCAAGAAATCTGTAGCCATTTGGACGTGGTCGATGAGTCGGTCCGTGTCGGCATTACCGCCATGGGACCTATAGAGGCACCCGTAGACGTAGGGGTGGTCGTTGCCGTCTACGGTCCGTATCCTCAAGACTGCCGAGGCGTCGAGAACAGATATCCTTTCTGACGTATACGCAAACTCCTGCCCGCGGCACAAAGAAGTGTTCTAATTTGTACCCTGGGTAGGACAGGTCCGAAGTATCAGCCAGAGAGAACACCTGCGTCTCGGTCAAAAAGAGCAAGGCCGGTTACGCTGTCTCCAGATGGTGTTAGTATAGAGCAGGGTTTTGCGCCCCCCCCCCCCCTCCCCAGAATACGCGGGGCAGCCTGAGCACCCACGTTCAGGAAGAAGAGGGTAGCTTGACCGTGGATGCTTAATGAGGGATTCTCCATTACCAGGGTGCTGGTACCCTTCTGTGGTAGTCGTTTCTTTTTGAATTCCGCTATCATGTTATGGGGGGGGGGGGGCTTCCGGCCACCTGCTCTAACCAAGCGAAACGCAGAAGCAAAGCTTCTACTTTACGCTGGTATTCTGTGAGGTCGTGGTACTGACAGAGCCACCATGCATCAAAAGCTGCCACGTGGCTCTATCATTTTTAACCCACTTACCACTGTTTTTTTTATAGGAAAGGGTGACAAGCGAGCACACAGTCTACCTGATGGGAAACCGCTGTTGTTCCCCATAAACATATACATCTATTCTCGTTTGCGAATCAAAATGCAGATGCGTTGTCAGCCGTGAGGACTAAGATGGATTGCGTATTTTCCAGTGAAAACAGTGTCTGGTTCTCTACAGTCACCATACGAAAAACAGCAGCCTTAAGCTGCTATTTTACGCTGGTATTCTGTGAAAATAGATTTCTGCTAGATAAGGTTATTAATTCAGCAAAATTATCACGAATTTCTATATTACAGGCAAAATATTTTACACCCAATAACTAAATAACAATATTATAACATTACTATTACTAAATATTTTACTCAAATATTGGATGCAAATACATATGTATAAACAAAAATTAAATTAAGCTTACCTTGTGCTGCAAACTTTAGCTCATTAAACCGTTTACTGTCGACACTCGATTCGGGCTCGATTATTATCTGTATCATACAAAATATCTTTTATACTTTTTAAATATAACAAGTGTGTCCGCCATTACCGGCCGTCCGTGAATCCCCCACTCTCCCCAATCCAGAAATACAGAAGTAAGTAAAAACTACGCGAAGTATTGGTAGACCACAGCACCGATTAGTGTGAAAATTGTGTTTTAATAAGTTCTACAAGAAGAACTGTGAATTAAGCTATTCTCTTCTCTCTCGTTATTCTAAGCAGTTAGCGAAATATTAACCTCAAAGAATCAAAAAATTAATTGAAGTACATACTTGAATATTCCCACATTTAAGTATTAGACACAATGATCGGCCTCAGATACTTATAATATTTTAATGTTACTTACTTAAATATTAACTGTCTCTTTATCTATTTATTTCAATTTCATATAATGAAGAGGGAAAGAGAAAGGAACTTTAAGCATTTTTTTAAGTTGACATCGATTTTTTAGCTAAGCCGAAATTGTTTCGGAAAGTAGATATTTAATATACCCATATTAGCAACAACAATTGTAAATTTTTAGTTTTTCGTGCCAAGTTTAACGAAATATAACACTTAGGTAATGCACTAATGAGCTACAAAACAAATCAAAGGCAAGTTGATGACTTCACCAAATTTTACCTACACATTTTTTATACATTACTTGTACACTAGGATATTTTTCTGTAACGTAGAGATGTTTGACACAAATTGCACATGGACAAACATTCCGTGTCCAAGACACGGAACTCATAAAACACATAAAAACACTTGTTCCGTCCGGGATCCGAATCCGCTACCCTGCAGCAGAGCAGTCAAACACTTAGCTTAGCGTTATGCCGTCATCCAATACATAATTACGTTTAATTTTATTAGGTCCCGAAATACGAGATCACAGGCTCCACAATGGACTGGCCCACTCAAGGATGGACCGAATGGAGAACCACAACTTCTTTCGGAGAAAATACAACTTTCTGGACTATTCAACAATACTTCGTTTCTAAAGGTTTGATTTTTAATCATTAATCATCACAATAAGCAATGACAAATTCCACATAAATAGATCTGCTTTAGTCTAGTCAAGCCTTACTTTTTTACATATTAACAATTGGATATGACCCTTTTGGATTGGATATTAGCAATTTCTGTTGTGATTGAATTGTCACACACAAAACCTAAGCTAACGATGCCTTCTGTACAATCGCTAAAACTATCTTTTTAATACATCATAGAATACCTACTTTACATGTCTATCTGTGATGATAGTCGCCGTGTCAAACATTAAAATATTTGAGCATACTTGCTTACGCTTTACACTGGATAGTAGACAAGAAAAAGTGTACACGTTGGCGCAAATTACTTCTTTTTTACTCATTTAAAGCCTTGCCTACAATCCCACCTGGTGATAAGTGATGATCAAAGCCTAGACCAAGATGGTAAATCGCACTGCCTTAGCCTAACAAAAGACTATTCACTCTTGCCTTGAAGACGCCCAGATTGTCATCGTACGGAAAGACTCCTTTGCTGTACGCATTACGAAAGATGAAGCAAACCGTATATCTTACAAAAACTAAATACAGCGCTATTTGAATACCAACGTAAACTAATTGGCCTTATTGCATAAAGTAGTTTATAATAGTATCAGGTTTAAATTAGAATCTGTTTTCGAATGAAGTTACGCGGTAATAAACGAACTAAATAGGAAAGGTCTTCCCGGGTGAAAACGGTGTAGTCAGAGTTGTTTTAGTGTGCACCGCAACTGGTTCTTACAAAACACTAATGTGGTAAATGTGGCTCCTTTGCTTTTACAGTAAATATTGATGCTTATACAGAATGGTCCTAACATTGACGTCTAAAAGACAAAATTAAAATTCCTCACACAGGGGTATCCGAAAATACCCCATGTATGTTATCCGATTTATCGTAGTTTTCGAGTTATAATTTTTTTTGTTATATTTTAGTTTTTTCTGCCGGTGCTTCAAAAATTCATATTTTTTTTTTGTAGTAGTTATTTTTCAGATTTTTTTAAATTATCGTCTTGAATGATACTTTCACACATAAAATAATAAACTTCCTAACATTCCTGCAAGTTACTCAAAAAAGTATCGAAAGTAAAAGTTTTAGTTTTAGTGGGGTAGGCTCAAATTTTCAACTTCAATTTAAAAATACAAAAAAGTGTTTCCATAGGTTCTAGCTGACTTTAAAATCTTTGCAGGTCCCTAAGCTATCCGAAACAAAAAAAATTGGTAGTTAACGGGCTATTATTCGCTCTAATCGGCGTTCGAAGATGGATAGGCTAAAGATCCACAATTTTTTTTAGTTTAAAAAAATATTTTGTCTACGTTTGTTATTCTTATTTAAATTAAAGTAATAGTTAGTTATTACTTATTAGTTATTACTTTAACCAAAATTCCAGTAAAATAACACGAGCTAGACACGTGCAGCACAATGATTCATACTTTGAGCTTTGTTAAACGGGTCTTTCATACCCCTCTATCCCTGACGTGTCCTAGTTCTTTAGTTTAGTCATTTACTGCCATCGCGCGTGTTGAAAGTGCTCTCGTTGCCGTTCTTTTCTTTCCTTTGTACTACTTGTACTATAACCTGTGCTTGTGTTTCAGACTCCGACATTCCGTTTCCGCTTGCGCCGTCGCCCCCGTGCGGTCGTGCGCTAGCGGGGTCCGGTAGCTGACCACCCGTCCCCGTACGGGAATTCCTCGGTCAGTCTGAAATGATCTGATCTAGGGATAGAACGTCAGTCCCGTCCCGTCCCGCCGCAGCTAGCGCCGCCGCTCCCGTGCGGTTGTGTTAGCTGTCCACGCTCACCGTCCCCGTACGTTGGGTGCCCTCCCGCCTCCGCTAGCGCCGCCGCCCCCGTGTGGTTGTGTTAGCGCTCCGCGCTCACCGTTCCCGTACGGTGAGTGCTTTCCCGCCCCAGCTATTGCTGCCGACCCCGTGCGGTTTTGTTAGCTGTCCACGCTCACCGTCCCCGCACGTTGGGTGCCCTCCCGCCTCCGCTAGCGCCGCCGCCCCCGTGTGGTTGTGTTAGCGGTCCGCGCTCACCGTTCCCGTACGGTGAGTGCTTTCCTGCCCCAGCTATTGCTGCCGATCCCGTGCGGTTTTGTTAGCTGTCCACGCTCATCGTCCCCGTACGTTGGGTGCCCTCCCGCCTCCGCTAGCACCGCCGCCCCCGTGTGGTTGTGTTAGCGGTCCGCGCTCACCGTTCCCGTACGGTGAGTGCTTTCCTGCCCCAGCTTTTGCTGCCGATCCCGTGCGGTTTTGTTAGCTGTCCACGCTCACCGTCCCCGCACGTTGGGTGCCCTCCCGCCTCCGCTAGCGCCGCCGCCCCCGTGTGGTTGTGTTAGCGGTCCGCGCTCACCGTTCCCGTACGGTGAGTGCTTTCCTGCCCCAGCTATTGCTGCCGATCCCGTGCGGTTTTGTTAGCTGTCCACGCTCACCGTCCCCGCACGTTGGGTGCCCTCCCGCCTCCGCTAGCGCCGCCGCCCCCGTGTGGTTGTGTTAGCGGTCCGCGCTCACCGTTCCCGTACGGTGAGTGCTTTCCTGCCCCAGCTATTGCTGCCGATCCCGTGCGGTTTTGTTAGCTGTCCACGCTCACCGTCCCCGTACGTTGGGTGCCCTCCCGCCTCCGCTAGCACCGCCGCCCCCGTGTGGTTGTGTTAGCGGTCCGCGCTCACCGTTCCCGTACGGTGAGTGCTTTCCTGCCCCAGCTTTTGCTGCCGATCCCGTGCGGTTTTGTTAGCTGTCCACGCTCACCGTCCCCGTACGTTGGGTGCCCTCCCGCCTCCGCTAGCACCGCCGCCCCCGTGTGGTTGTGTTAGCGGTCCACGCTCACCGTTCCCGTACGGTGAGTGCCTTCCCGCCCCAACTATTGCTGCCAACCCCGTACGGTTTTGTTAGCTGTCCACGCTCCCCGTCTCCGCTAACGCCGCCGCCCCCATGCGGTGGTGTTAGGTGCCCGCTCTCACCGTACGGGGTACTTTGAGTGCCTTCCCGCCCCCGCTAGCACCGCCGCCCCCGTGCGGTTGCATTGGCTGTCCGCGCTCACCATCCCCGTGCGGTTGGTGCATTCTCGCTTATGCGACTCCCACACCTTCACTTCTCTGGCACCGCCACCCCTGTGCGGCTGTGGTGGTTGACCCGTGCTTCCGTCCCCGACGGTGTGTGCCTCACGTCCCCTTTCCCGTTTGTCGATGCGGCGAAGGGGCCACTCAGGCCTGAGCGAGTCCCACAGGTGGTGTTTAGTGGATAGGCACTTCTTCAAAGTGAGTCCCACATAACCACGCAGCCGACTGCGTGGTATGCTATGAGCATTCACCACCTCCTCCCTCCGCTTCCTTTAGGCGAAAAAAAAACGGATACCGATTTGCCTCGCGATACCACAGTAAATATATAGCGATACTCTGTGCTGGTGTTTTGGACTTTTGATTTGCTTTACAAACATTAGAATAGAATAGAATGATTTTTATTCAATATGGATTATTACATAATACTTATTGAAAGTCATTATTTTATTTACCACTGGTTCGGAAAATACCTCTGTCCTGGGAAGAACCAGCAAGAAACCCAGCGGGACTTTTTTTTTAAACATAATTTCACTTAACAATAATTTTGTTTAATACAATTTTAAATGAATTTTCATAGAACCAGCATGGTGGCGATCACCTTATTCCCAGGGGTTATTTTCATTCATGTATTCCTTGATATTATAATAACCCTTTTTGTACAGTTTTTCTTTAATAAAACTTTTAAACTTGTTTATTGACAAACTTTGAACATGTTCTGGGATTCTGTTGTAAAAGCGTATACACTGCCCCATAAATGAATTACTAATTCTGTGGAGTCTTGTAACTGGCATTACAAGCTTATGTTTGTTCCTAGTGTTTAAGATATGAACATCCTTATTCTTATTAAAGCTATTTATGTTTTTATGTACATACATTACATTTTCATAAATATATTGCGATGCCAAAGTTAATATGTTTATTTCTTTAAATTTTTCTCTAAGGGACTCTTTACAATTTAGATTATAAATCGCCCGTACGGCTCTCTTTTGCAAAACAAATATAGCTTCAATATCATTATCTTTGTGCAGTACCATGAGTTATTCATCGAGCCAATACGCATTTGCCTTCGATGTAATTTAGATATATTTTTCTTTCTTTCTTTAATTTATTTTATTTTTATTCCGCTAATTATATTAGCATAGCAATGTTAATGTTTTAGAAACACAAAAGGATTTTTGTGCTTCTAAAGGGAAGAGGACTCCTCGGCGGGGTGGAGGGGAGGAGATGTTTGCGCCTATTAGAGATAAAATTTGATATAATAATGTCTGTGGAATTACTTTGTGAACATGTAGTAATTTGCTTTCCGGGTTGACTTATGACTCGGTTTATGAATGCGCCCCGCAACAAAAATATAATAAACTATGGACAACTATTGAAGACGCCGCGTTTAGTGGTTGTGTGTTCCCACCGCACTGCATATATCACTTATATTCATTGAGTTATATGTACTACGTACTAGAGAAGCCATTCCGAACATAGACTATGTTCAACTGAACTGTAGTGCAATCCATGCAAACTAAATATTGCGTAAATTGAAGATTTGTGAATTCCAACAAATAATTATTATTACTTTTATTTAGAAATATAATATGTTTGTTTAGGTTAAATTAAGATATTTTATATTAAATACTTATATTTATTTTATATAAATATCTTATTAATTAAAGTCTTCGCGCATGCGCGACTACTACTCCCGCGCATGCGCAAAGACATAGAGTAGGACACAATTTTTGTTTGGAATGGCTTCTCTAGTACGTAATACATATAACTCAATGCTTATATTATTTTTCTATTCTCCTGTATTTATAAAGTCGCCAAAGTAGAAGGATATTTTAGACCACATTTTAAACCCAATAGCCGATACTATCAATAAATTATGTTTTGTAATAAGATGGAAGAGTCTAAGAAATCATCCATATGTGTACTAAAGAGAAGCAATCACTCATATACATTATTTTCACACTTAGAATCAGTTCATAGAATTGTTTTAAAACCGAAAAACAATTGAAATAACATATCTTGTTTAACACTACAGACAGTTTAACGATGAGCAAGGAAAACCGCATAAAGGCCTTCGGACGTGCACCAGACGTACTGCGTGAGAATGCCGTCTGGGTGACAGGCTTCAACGGTAAACTAATGAAGATCTCCAAAAATGCTGCTGATATCAAAAACAGCATATTTACACGTCAAGCCTGTATTCCTTGGATGGGTGAGTATGATTAAATAATAAAAAAGGCAAACAGTAAAATATTGTGTATAAGGAACCTTGGTATTATTGCAAAATTACTAGCTACTAGGTAGGTTCGGACCCTGGAGCAAGCATCTGTGCATAAACACAAGTTGTTAGTTTTGGGTTCGGATGATTTTTTATTTTTCTTGTTTCCCTAACACTGCCCTGCATAATTTGAAGGCTTAGAGGTACCACACCAGCTTGCGGATTCGAATAAAAAAAGTTAATTCTTCTAAAGTTACTAGGCTTTAAAAAAGTTAACAGTCATTAATATGTATAGGTGGGTATTTTATATTAAATAATGAAATGAAAACTCTTATCGAATAAGGCTTAATAAAGTTCTCCAGTCAAGCACGAGCGCACACGCTCATGCTTTACAACGCGCACACACAAGCACAAGTGCACTCTCTATTCCCGCACTCCCAAAGTCCGATGGGACGGCAAAACGGCATGACCAGAGAGAAATTAGGCGCTGGTCCAACGGCTTGACTTGGCTTCCGAGGCACGGGGGCGAAATAAACGGTACGACGAGAGAGAGATCAGGCGCAGGCCCAACGACTTAAAGTGCTTTCCTAGGTACGTGGTTGAAACAAACGGCACGACCAGTGGTAAATTAAGCGCAGGTCCAACGACTTGACTTGTCTTTCGAGGCACGGGGGTGAAAGAAACGATACGACAAGAGAGAGATCAGGCGCAGGCCCAACGACTTGACGTGCTTTCCGAGGCACGGGGGTGAAACAAACGACACTTCTAGACAGAGATCAGGCGCAGGCCGAACGACTTAACGTATCTTCCGAGGCACGGGTGTGAAACAAACGACACCACCAGAGAGAGATCAGGCGCAGGCCCAACGGCTTGACCTGCTTTCCGAAACACAGGAGTGTAAAAAATGGCACGACTAGAGAGAGATCAGGCGCAGGCTAACGGCTTGACGTGCCTTCCAAAGCACGAGGGTGAAACACCCCCAAATTCCTGATTTCGATCTACTACTGAGAATTTCTTGACAGAAAAATCCAATACCTGATTTTGGTCCGACTCACTCACTCAACCAACAAGGTAATCGAATAGAACTTACATCGGGCATGGAAAGGTACAGACTAATTTGGTATAGCCACGCTACATCTGTATCATGGTTGCAGCACGAACGAGTCAGCTCGACTAGGGAAGAAGCACGTTCCCAAAGAATGATAGCGTAAAATAGCATGATACTAGTGTGTTTCCCATGGTAAGCGTAGAGTCCCGAAGACTTATTTTAACGAGGTGGAATGCTGTTTGTCCTTAGGGCTGACAACGCATTTGCATTTTTATTCTTTATGGTCGTATAAATGTAGGTCTATGGACCACAGCATCGTTTTACTATCGAATGGACGGTGTACTCGTATGTTATCCTTCATCATCATCATTACAGCGCCTTACAAGTCCACTGCTGAACATAGGCCTCCCCAAGATATGTCATAAGCCACGGTCCTGAGAAACCTACATCTATCGACTTCCTGCATATCTTAACAGGTCGCCACTCTACCTAGTGAGGGGCCGCCTCACACTTCGCTTACCGGTACGACGAGGTTGCCAGTTCGAGTTCTTACTTCTTCTTACTTCTTCTTACTTCTATAAAAAAACGTAGTCTTTAGTTAGCTTTGGTTGAAATCGACTAGGCGAACCTCATTATCATTATTAACTGAGATTAACTTTCACTCAGGTCGTCACTATTACTACAATTTGACGTCGGAAACTACCTGCACATCGAGCACTCTCTTCCCGTGGTTCCCAATTGTACACTCTGGTGAGCTGAACGCGATGGGTCTTATTGCATACGGCAAGCTTCCAGTAAAGAGCGGCAGGAGGGATTGGTTCGAAAGACCTGACACGCTTGCTATGAAGGTAAATTCAATTTAATACTTTAGATGCATTTAAATTTTTTCGTAATTTAAATTATTACTCTGTTTTTTTTTTTTTTTAATATAAGCAATAAACAATATGAACACTTCGAACGTTGAAACAGAACAATTTATTAGCAGCAACTTTATTTGAAAAAAAAAACCTTTACAAATGCAACTATTGTACTGAGTGGTTCATCCTCACGTGCACACTGAATACCCTGCTGACAGAAAAAGTAGTGCCGACTATTGTTCCATTCCTCAAACAACAAGCGGTCATACATATTTTGTAGGAATAATGACGACAAACGAGCACATAGTGCCCCTGATGGTAAGTGGATACTTTGGCAGACAGAGTACAGACAAATTAATTTCATACTACAATATACATACCATAGAAATACTGATCTTCTTTTTATAACAACAATTTTGTAGTTAGCAAGACTATATTATGTAGTAACACTGTAAATTATATTATGTTACATGGCTACAGACTATCGCGCCCGACGGACCACAATGCCTGTACGACCTGGCTGAGAACCCTGGTATCGTGACCATGCACATCTATTATGTTGATAAGCCCTGGTTAATCGATTGCTTGTCAAATTGGTTCTTTGATATTTATAACTAATGTTATTTATATATATATTATTTATAAATATTATTTAATATTTATAATTTAAAACTGATAAGATCCATTAAACGATTCTGTATTTAATATGTAACTGTGTATTATTTACATACCAAAAATACAAGATTTAGAAATGTATTTACCTGTCAGCGTGCCAGGTGTTTTTCCGTGTTTGAATCTAAGCCAAACTCAAATAGTGCCGAATACGAAATAACCTATTCTTATTATTTACTAGCTGTTCCCCGCTACTTCGCCCGCGTATAACTTAGGTTTTTAATTTTTTTACGCGGAACTCTAATTCTTTTTCTTAAATAAAAGTAGTCTAAGTTACTCCTTATAACATCAGCTGCCTGCCAATGTAAGTTTTTGAAAATACGAATACAAATGGCTTTATTTGAAATTAGCTGTTCCCCGCGACTTCGCCCGCGCGTATATTATTACGATTGGATTTCATGGGTTTTAATTTTTTTGCGCGGAATCCTAATTCTTTTTCTTAAATAAAAGTAGTCTAAGTTACTCCTTATAACATCAGCTGCCTGTCAGTGTAAGTCCCATCAAGGTCGATCCAGCCGTTTCGGAAATTAGCCGGAACAAACAGACATACAGACAAAAATCTTAAAAATTGTGTTTTTACTATAAGTACCGTATATACTTTCATATGTATTTAGTGAAAAGCTGTTATTTTGACATTACAAGCAGACACTCCAATTTTATTTATTTGTATACATATACATTACACAAACACAACAAAAATATAGACGGCGGCGTCACTCCGTGGCGCAGTGACCAAGCAATGAATTGTGACACTGGAGGCCGCGGGTTCACGGAGCAAGTATTTGTATGACCTACAAATAATTGTTCCGGGTCTGGATGTTTATTCTTGTGAAATGTATGTTTGTAAACTACCTCCGCGATACAGGAGAAAATTATAGTATTTTTAAAGTTGTTGTAGAGTACGTGAGGGTAATATGGTCATCCAGTTAATATGGTCACTTTCTTATAACTCAAAAACTACAGCATTGTTTGCATAGATGGCTTTGTGATACTCGTACGATAGCTCTTCATCAGTCATTCAAATAATAAAGGGTCAAAAGGCCGCCGCTTTATCGACGCCATTTTGACAGTTGATATTATAGTAAGTACGTGAGGGTAATATGGTCACCTTAAGCTTTATCGCCCTATAAAACCAAAATTAGGAGTAGAACAGAGACTAAAACACAGAGGAATTGGAAATAATTAGGAACACTTCGAAAAATCTACTACACTACACAATACAAAAATCGACTAAAATATTTACAATAATATCAACTGTCAAAATGGCGTCGATAAAGCAGCGCCTTTTTGACCCTTTATTATTTGATTGATCATGAGCTATCGTATCACAGAGCGCTCTATGCAAACGACGCTGTAGTTTTTGAGTTATAAGAAAGTGACCATATTAACCGGATGACTATATTACCCTCACGTATTATAGTTAGATTTTGTTAAGTTGATTTTTCGAAGTGTTGCTAATTATTGCCAAGACTTGTATATTATTTATTTCTATATTAGTTATAGTATACGATATTGTGTATTTGTCTCTGTCCTCCTCCTAGTTTTGGTTTTATAAGGCGGCAAAGCTTAAGGTGACCATATTACCCTTACGCACCTTAGTAATTGTCTAAAATGTAGAGGTGGGGTTTCGTAGTTGCCCGTCACAATACGCGGGCGTTCTTGATAATGGTAAGTGAGATCGCGGTTTGACTACTATGACGACTAAAAATGGGCCCAAATAGCAAGATGGTGACTAAAGCATTTATTTTCAAATCAACCTTATAGGGAATGCTATTCAAAAAATATAAAAAAAATCTTTTCGAGTTTGAAAATAGTACAATTTTCATCAAATCATTTACATGCACAGTCTATACAAAGATGGTCATAGTTGACTATCTGCTCGTATCTATGAACTCCCGGTAGTGCAACCCTAAAATATATATGATCGTAACGAACCTTCCCGTAAACCACTTTTTATGAATACTTTGAATGAGGTCTAGAATCCACCAAAACAAAACAAAACCAACTACCAAATATAAGCGATAGTAGTAAGTAAGAAAGATCCTCCCTGCCTAACCCGCAAATCTATACAAATAAATAAAATTGAAGTGTCTGTTTGTAATGACTGATGATTTTTACTAAATGCATATGAAAGTAAATACGGTAGGTACTTATAACTAAAATACAATTTTTAAAATTTTTGTCTGTCTGTCTGTCTGTTTGTTCCGGCTAATCTCCGAAACAGCTGGACCGATTTTGACGGGACTTTCACTGGCAGATAGCTGATTTCATAAGGAGTAACTTAGGCTACTTTTATTTTAGAAAAAGAATTAGAGTTCCGTGCAAAAACATAAAAACCCTAACACGCGAGCGAAGTCGCGGGGCACAGCTAGTGAAAAAGTAAAGCTATAGTAGTAATGCGTTTAAGTCGTTTTCTTCATAAAAATGTATACAATAATATTACAAAGTTATTACATAATGCAGCTAGTTTTAGGTAATTTTCTATGGAGGTAATTTTTTATTAATCCAAGTACATTTTATAAGTTCGATCAATTATTATCCGTTAACTTGTTAATTCTGCTTAGCTGTGATAGTTTTCCTTTTAACTTTATTATTTAAATTACTATTGTGTATACTTTTCACATTTCCAAAAACAGCGGTTTAGTTGGTAGATGGAGGGGGGGGGGGGGGGGGTACACATGACTAATCTAATGAAAACTACCACTTTAAAGATAAATATTTCGCAAATGGATCCCTGAATCGAAAAGATGTTGTTCCACACCCCCAGTGTCTTTGAACGATCTATCATCTATCTATCAACGATACCACACAAGATGGAATAGACCGGTAAATAAAAATCATCCTCCAGTTACCTGTATGGAAGGTACCCAAAATAAAATGTTTTTAAGGTTTTATTTCATAGCTTTGTAGGTGTGATTAATATCCATAAATATGCCACATTACAGATTTGTATTAATATTACCTAGGGTTTCTGAATAAAACCGCGGATGGACGGACGGACATGGCGAAACTATAAGGTTTCCTTGTTGTGTAACTACAAAACCTTAAAAAGAAGAAAAAAAATTATTTATTTTTTGCACACTATATTATACATTATATTATAAATTATACGTTATATATTATAAAACGTTATATTGTAGTGAAATTGATTTAAAAAAATCACAAAATCGGTTTACAATTGGCGATGACATCGCGTAATATTCGGTCTTTAGTCTTTACCTATGAAATTGCCGCCTTTTTTAAATAATTTAACGTCATTTTTTTCCATATTTTATTATTTCTATTGGTCAAAGTAATCAACCATGTAATCGATGCATCTTTGCCAACGCAGTGGCAGTTTACTGATGTCCTTCTTGAAGCAATCAGCTGGACGGTAGGCAACAAATTCTTCAAATACATTCTGTATTGTCTCTCGGGTAATGAATTTTTTCCAGACAAAAAGTTATCCAACTTCTGGAAAAAGTAGAAGTCTGTAGGCGCAATGTCTAGTGAGTACGGCGGATGACGGAGAGCTTCCAACCCCAGCTCCTGTAACTTGAAGACTGTCGCGAGATTTAAGCGGTGCAGTTTCACAAGAGTGCACATCTCGTGTCACTGTTTACAACTGGTTTAATGAGTTTAAACGTGGTCGCACTAATCTCACCGATGATCTGCATAAGGGACGGCCTTCTACGGCGACGACTGAAGATAACATCAGTGTTGTGCGGCGAATGTTAGACAGATAGTGACTGACAAAAGAGTGACTTATCAGCAGATTCGGACAAGCTTAGGCATCGGCATGAGTCAAGTGCACAAAATCCTCCATGAACATTTAGCGGTCAGGTAGCTTTGTGCCCGGTGCATACCTCATAATTTGACAGAGGCCCAAAAACTCCGTCGTGTTGATTGGTGTCGTGAAATGGTTCAAAGATTTAACGGAGGTGACTCAAATGCTGTGTTCGACATACTTACGGGTGACGAAATCTGGATTTATTGTTATGATCCTGAAACTAAAAAAAAAAGAAACAATCTGCTGTCTGGGTGTTTCCTTTCGAGGAGTTGCCAACTAAAGTGAAGAGAGGTCGAAGCGTGGGAAAACATATGGTGGCCTCGTTCTTCGGAAGGACAGGTCATTACGCAATAATTGTTTTAGAGGATCGAAAAACAGTTACTGCAGAGTGGTACACCAACAATTGTTTGCCACTTGTCTTGGAAAAAGATTGGCAGAAACAACCTCGCAGTAGGATCCTCCTTCACCACGACAACGCCTCGTCACACACCGCCAAGCAAACAATCGACTACATGGCGACGTCAGACATGGAATTACTGGGTCACCCGCCCTATAGCTCCGACGTCGCACCTTGCGATTTTTACTTATTTTCGAAAATAAAAGAAAAACTTCGAGGAAAACGTTTTATAGACGCCGAGGAAGCAGTGGCTGCGTTTCAAAATGCCGTCGAAGAGACCCCTAAGAACGAGTGGGCAAAGTGCTTTTCTCAATGGTTCCATCGGATGCAGCGATGTATTGATGTAAATGGACACTATTTTGAAAAGATATAATAAAACTAATGACTTGCTAGTTGTTCAGTTTTTGATTTTCTAAGAACTTTCAGTGTCACGCTCGTACACGTAGACATAAGATTGTATTTCGTTTCAGTGTTGTCTACGCTTACACATTTTATTACTTTGACAGACCCTTTTCATTCACCTGGAAATTTAGTTTTAAAGGAACTGTTTCCAATTTAAATAAACATTTAGCTCTACGTGGTAGAGCCATGCTGCAGCTATATTATGGTTGTAGCACGAATGGGTCGGCTCGACCGGGGAAGGACCACGCTCTCACAGAAAACCAGCGTAAAATAGCAGCTTAACGCTGCTGTGTTTCGTATGGTGAGTGTAGAGAACCGGAGACCCTTTTTACTAGCAAAGAGGCATTCCATCTTAGTCCTCACGGGTGAACACGCATCTGCATATTGAGTCTTTATTGAGGATAGATGTAGATGTCTATGGGTCACAGTAACCACTTACCATCAGGTGGACTGTGTGCTCGTTTGTCACCTGATCCTATAAAAAACGCGACATCCACGGGAAAAACTGAAGTGATTAATTCTCTTTGACTCTACAGGCTTATAACTGGCAGATAACAATCCAAATCGAAATAGATGGCGTTATAACCACCACTCTACCGGATAGTGGCGATGTAAGAATACCGCACTACGCCATATCGTACCATGGGTGTCGTAAGAGACGACAGCGGGAAATTGAAACAGTAGATGGACAATAGCATCTTCCTTATTTCTTTACTTCTTATTTAAAAAAAAAACGTTACATCCACACTAGGACTTTCTAGTCGCTTCTACGAACGGGCTAATCCCAGTCAGCCTCTCGGGTCATCTGAGGCGACTGGGACACCGTGCGGAACGCTCCAAGTTCAAATGCAGAAGGCGGTGCTCCTCGGTGATACCGGCCGCACCCTCTGCCGTTTGGTCTCCCCTGCCGAGGACTTTCATCTGTTTTTTTTATTTATTTACGTATTGCTTATGTATTTGTTTCACTATATTAAAATATGTATATTCATATATATTTATCATTTCCATTTATATAAATATAATTATACAGCCCAACCAGATGAGAAAAGTATATAAATACCCAAAACATAATAATAATAATAATAAAGCTTTCTTTAATTCCATACAAATTATACAAAATAATGAAAATTCATTAAAAATATAGTAGTAATAATCAATCATAAAAATTAATTAAGAAAATAACAATAATGTCAATCTATAAAAGAAAAAGAGATGGGGGATAACCATAATTTATTTACACTATGGGAACACTTTTCTGAAAAAAGATATAAAAATATAGTACTTTTGAGAAATTCAGGATATAAAGTACACATTTATTTTTAATCAAAATGTATTTTTTCATAAACATGTATATCTGTTATTGCTCTACACTTTGGCCATCAATGATCTATTCATATTAAAATAAATTAATAATTCATTTCTTTTTACTTTTTTTTGGGAGGCGTGCAAGAACCATCATCACTATCCATATTTTTTTTATTTTAGCAGCAGATAATAAACACTTACATAAAAATCCAGCGGCATTCATCGAAAAATTAGTCGTTCTGAAATCCCCTATGCTGCGCTCCGAGTGCGTTCCCGACTTCTAGTCACAGTAAAATATAAAAAACGCGACAGTTGAATTAGGAATGAAAATATAGTATTTTTCGTACTATATTATTTTTCTATAATATTAGTACAATTGACTGAAATATAGTACGATACTATATATTATAGTACGGGTGGCAACCCTAGCTATGCGTGATCGCACATGACCCCGAGCGAGTTATAGTTGTATTCGGGTATTAAGCCAGAAAAATTACGAATTCACCCCGCTATTAAGTTAGCCACCATGTTAAATAAATCATTTTTGGAACGAAGTTCCTTATCGGACGGTACGAATTTGTCAGATGGGAGCTAGACGAGAAAAAGTCCAAGATTTTTCTGCTCACGACCCCTTCTGACGTAGAGTAGACGGCCTTGACGGCTAAAATAAGGAAGCGAGCGTTTAAATCATGAAGCAAATACTAAGAGGAGACGGCATAAGCAAATGTGCACTGTGATTCTAAGTAGGTCCTGACGTCATCATAGTGGGCGTGGCTTTAGTTAGTAAACTGTCAGCATTCGTCCTGTGCGCTCATGTGTTGAAAAAATCGCAAATCGTTGTATTTTCGTAGTATTAAGAAGAAAAGGGTGTAGTGTTGTGTTTTATCGTGTAAAAACTACTCAGATAGACGCTCTGATGTTATGAATGGCATCACATTTCACTTGTAAATAATTTTAAATATTTAATTCCAAATTAGGCATCCGAATGCACTTTTTGAATGCTAATCTAAGAACATTAAATTGTATTTAAGTGATTCTTTGCATATAGAATGTCAATATAACTAAAACATTTCGTAAAAATCAGCCTAAGTACAATTTCCTTCATTTGTCGTGAAGCGACAATTAAAAACAAAAGAACCTAACCTAACAAGAACGAAAGAACAAAAATAGAACAAAAACAAATAATTTATTTAAAATTTAAAAAGATATTTACAGTTTTATATAAAAAATGGAGTATGAAGATGAAGATGGGTGACGTGAATTACAATTATTTCTAAAAAAAGGATAATAAAGATGATGAGTATTGAAGCGGAGCCCGAAGATCCAAGTGGCACACCGCACTTGGTGGTGGTATTCGTTGCTCACAGATTATACACAGGCTGTGCCTGTGGTAGGCGCGCAGCGCCTGGTCTAGGTACACGCAACGCCTGGAGTAGGCACACGCAGCGCCTTTGAGGTAGGCGCTCTTCAGCGCCTGGAATAAGCGCTCGCAGCGCCTGAAGCGAGAACGCACAGCGTAGGTGAAGGTGTGGGCGTGGCTAGGCGACGACTTCTGGTGAAGGCAGAGGTTTGCAGGATCCCGGCGACCTCAGGTGAAGGCAGAGGCTTACAAGATCCCGGCGTCTTCAGGTGAAGGCAGAGGCAGAGTCTTGCAGGATTCCGGCGACTTCAGGCGAAGGCAGAGAGAGAGACTTGCAGGATCCGGCGACTTCAGGCGAAGGCATAGGGAGCGACTTACAGGATCCGGTGACTTCAGGTGAAGGCAGAGGCAGAGACTTGCAGGATCCGGCGACTTAAAGCAAGGCAGAGGCTTGCAGGATCCCGGGGCAGTGCGCCCCCGGGATAAGGCCTTTAGGAGATGCTTCAAGTTTGTAAGCTGAAGCAAGACTGAGTTTATTGGCCGATTGTTCGGCTTTTATACCTTTTTAGAGAGAACGGAAAATTATTTAAATTAAAAGCAAATTTTTTGTAAATGGCCAAGAGGAAAAGAATATTTATGTGGAAATATTGAAGTAGAAACAACAGACCGGTAACGAATTTGAATAAAAATTGCCATGACAACCAGATAAACAACGATGTCAAAACATGTCAAATTTTGGTTTCAGGCTCGTAATAAAGAAACGGCAAGATTTAAGTGAAAATAGAGATATTATTGATATAGGAAAAAAGGTAGCGCAACAGCGCGCACGAAGCGCGAAATTGCAGAGTTACGGAGAACTAAATAAAAGATCGAAAAAGGTAGACTCCATCGACACCGATTTAAAAAGTGCTGATAGCGTGAAAATACGAAGTGAAAATGATTTGTTATTGTGTTCTTATGGTTTAAAAACGTTACAGGATCCTATGGAAATAAAGGTGATGCAAAATATCCAGTTTTGAGGTGAATGCAGAAAATCAAAACAAAATGGAAAAATGAATTTAAAATAGTGTAAAATGATATGTAAGTAGCATAACACTACACATTTTAATATTGCATGTTGGGTTACTGGGTGAAATAATTGAATTCTAATTACGGCCCTGGCTTTTTGTTATTTTTATGAGGTTTACTTGACGACAGATGGCGGCCTGTTCACAATATTATTATGAAAACTATAAAATAATATTTTGGCGATTAAGATTTTTTTTGTCTGAATGTATTTGCTTCATGAATATAGACGCTCCGATGCTATGGATGGCATCACATTTCATTTGTAAGTAATTTTACACCTAATTTATTAAAATAGTTCTAGAAAAATCTCTTTGCGTCGCCTTTCAAATATAATTAAATATATTCGACACTAGATGGCGCCACTTTGTGGCATGTGAACTAAAAATATAAAGGTACGTAGAGCTCAGTAATAATAAAATAATCATACGAAGGTGTTGAAATTTGTTTTGCATTCAGACATAAAGTAATTTTAATCGCCAAAATATTATTTTTATAGTTTATAACATTTAGTAGAGAGGCCGCCATCTACCGTCAAGGTAGCTAAACTACTTTGCAACATCGATATGGAACGATTCGAGTAGTTTTACTATTTATCGGTAGATGTAGATAGTGTATAGTGGGCGGGGCTTTGCATCCCCTCACCCCGCAAATTGTCACGCGTTGTTACATAGTGAAATTTAATTACAACGTCTCCTATTTGTATTTGCTTCATGGTTTAAATGACGCTTCATTTAATAGACGCTAGTAATTAATTTATTTGCACAATTGTTAATCAATAATATAATACGTTTATCAATGATAATATATGTACTACGTAAGGAACTTCGTTCCAACCAAGTGTTTCACGACACTCACGCATGTTTTTTGTTTCGTCTGATTGTTTAGGCACATTGCGAAATTCTAAACTAGATGACCTGGTACTGCTCTCCAAGTGCTCAAATTTTTTATCTAATTATATTAACTTTAATTTAATATAATAACAAACTTTATATAAAAGCTTTTGGTCGTTTAACCTTTCTTATTCCATTTGTTTAAATATTTGTATCGTTTCATCATATTTTACCGTTACAAATTCAACTGATTCACGCAATTTAATAAATACTTTGTTTCTTTAATTCTTCAACGCCGAACGTAAAATATTAAAGTTGGCTTGTTGTTCCTTTCTAAATTCTTCTAAGAACTGAAAATTTACACGTACTTTTTGGTGCCCTTTGTCCTTCCTACCTACTTCTTTTTAGTTCTACTTACAATTGTATTAGTAATCTATGGGAGAGGTCTATGTTTAACAGTAGACTTTTGACTGTAATCAATACATGAAAAAATATATTTACTATCTGGCTGCTATCCGCTCACTTCGCTAGTCTATACAAATAAATAAAATTGAAGTGTATGTTTGTAATGTCAAAATTACAGTTTTTTACTAAATGCATATGAATGTAAATACGGTACTTATAACTAAAATACCATTTTTAAAAATTTTGTCTGTCTGTTTGTCTGTCTGTCTGTCTGTTTGTTCCGGCTAATCTCCAAAACGGCTGAACCGATTTTGACAGAACTTTCACTGACAGATAGCTGATTTCATAAGGAGTAACTTAGGTTACTTTTATTATAGAAAAAGAATTAGAGTTCCGCGCAAAAACATAAAAACCCTAACACGCGAGCGAAGTCGCGGGGAACAGCTAGTCGTAAATAAAATAATTCGTAAATCCAATTGTGCATGCCTTAAGCGTATTAAAAAATCACGTATAACGTGATTATACGTAATTTTTTTAAGTAGTTTAATCACACACGTTTTCACTAAAAACCTTATAATTATTACTTTACTTTAAATTTTTCGATCATTTTATGTCAAATTTCAATTTACAAAAAAGCTTGGAAAATCAAAAATGCACGACTCATAATGCTCATATGATCGTGAAAAAATTAAAAAAAATGCAAATTGTAGTTCTATTCGTCAGAGTTCCAGTAGTAGTCACCAAAGTACACTTTCTAGTCACTTTATGAAGTCCGGAGGTAAGGGCTCATCATATCTAACAAAACGAGGCCAAACTCGGCATATCTAGTTCTCCTCGTCGAGGAAGTCCAGAACTAGTCATCAAAGTATACTTTCAAGTTACTCTATCAAGTCCGGAGGTAAGGTCTCATCATAACTCACAGCGGCAGCCTTGTATGAATAAATTATTACTAAATAGAACTGTGACACTCAGTTCGGCGTCAGTCGCCGTCGTGAATGGACATTGTTACGGCTGTTTGCAGCGGCTCAAAAAGATCGCTGTACAAATACACAATATTCGAATAACCAAATTTCTTAGCTCAAAATGAAATAAAGGAACATATACTGGCCATGGACGAACTGGTGACACTGTGTAAATATAAAGAGGAATGTTTTGAGGCATTAGTAAAACATCAGTGTGAGTATCAGCGCTCATTACCAGTTACTTCAGGGACATTATATGTTAATAATATGGACAAAAAGAACTCCTCTCCTACTTGTAAACTCCATGACAGTTCCAGAACAATAAATAATTTGAATATGTAATTTAAATGTTAGCAAAAATAATATTGTTGTGTACAGTGATGATATAGGTAAAAACTTAGGTTTAGTATTAAATAACTGTCTAAAGGAACACCAAATTACTAATTATTGTATGCCTGGAGCAACATTTAGCCAAATTATAAATAAAATTCTAATAAGTAGCCATAGTCCTAATAGTATATTGATACTTCTTATTGAGAAGAGGCAATGTGAATAAAAAACAATTACCTATTGGATTATATTGAAATTCTAAATAATTTAAATGTACACAAGATTGTTTTGTTTACATTGCCTTACTTATGGGGTCTGCCACAAGAAAATAAATTAAGACATGACTTAAATATGTAATATGCAATAATAATGCAAAACTGACATATAATTGTAATAATTATAAATTTCAATTAATTGATTTAAATAATTTAATTAAGAAGTTTTTGACAAGAGATAGGTATAACCTATCAAAGTATAGTTTAACAGTCTTATTCATAAAAAGTTAAAATAGGTTTATTAGCTTCTTATTAAGAGGTACCCGTCAAACACTATTCATAAACGCACTATAACGCTAAAACGTACTATAAGTGTTCTATAGCGGCTTCATAAGTTATAGAGGGTCCACCTTATTATAAACCCATTATAAACCTGTTATAAGGAAAAATGGCCGATCTGCGACTGCGTGCGAGCAACAAACAGCTGATTGTTGAAGTTGTATAGATTATTGTTGGTGAAATTGTTTTTTGTGGATTTTAATTGCTAAAGTGTCGTTATGCAAGCTCTGCAAGCTTTAGAAGCTATGGACCAAGTAGAAAATGCATCGTCGTAAGGTTTACCGGAAGAGATATGATCCGTTTTCTTTGCCTGATGTAGAGTTCAAACAGCGATACCGCTTCAAAAAACATACGGCATCTTTTATAATTGATCTCGTCAAGCAGGATTTACAACTGGACACAAGAGGTTGTGGAACGTCACCAGAATTGCAGGCGTAAACCGCCATTAGATGTTGGGGACGTCGTGAAGTAAGTCAACTTGTAGCGTACAAGTAATAATATCCTATTTGAGTGTGTAAACGTTTTTGTACCTATCCTTTTTAGGAGTAGCTCGTGCGATTGCTCGTCATTCTGACACCGACATAAAAATGCCGCAGTCCTTGGAAGAAGAGCAAAGGATTATAAGGGAACTTTTAGAGACAAGAAATTTTCCTTTGTGTTGGGTTGCATCGATTGCTCTCACATAAAAATAAAGAAATTTGGTGGTGATGCAGCTCAGTATTATATAAACCAAAAAGGGTTTTATTCATAGAATGTGCAAGTTCATTTTATAATACAATGCAGTTCTTTGCCAGGTGATATATTACTCATATACATATGTACTTATCTTACCTACATACATAACTGTGCTCACATATTTTTCATTTTTAATGCAGGTAGTTTGCGATGTTAAACTATATATCAGACATGGTTGCCAGATGGTGAGGCAGTACCCACGATTCCCATGTCTTTAATGAATCCACTTTGAAAGAATAGTTAAGAGGCAGACTCTTAGGAGATTTAGGCTACAGATTAGAGCCATATCTATTTACACCTATACTAAGACCTCAAAATGAGCATGAAGAAAGATATAATCGAGCACAAATTGCCACTCGGAACTGTGTTGAACGTTGCTTTGGTGTGGAAGCAGCGGTGTCAGTCTATTTTCTGGCATGACAGTAAGACATGAAAAATGTGAAACCTACAATTGTGACTCTTGCAGTGTTGCACAATATTGCAATAGGACAAAATTCAGTACCAGGTAATTTGCACACAAATAATTTTAATCATTCATGAATATAATATTTTTTTTACATAATAATATTTGTAATATAATTTTCAGATCATGATGACAAACTCAATGCAATTGTGGATGTTGAACTTCTACCTCAAATTGGTGAGGCCAGAGGAAGAGACTCCAATAATGCTCTTCTATGAGCATTTATTAATAGGCATTTTAACTAATTAAGGCTATCAGTAAGTAGGTGCTACATTTTAGTTTTCAATTATTTATTTTGCAAGAACTTGTAGTTTTTATTATAATATTCAATTTTTATTTTTATTAATGTCTCCTCTAGGTCCAAGTTTCGTGCTTTCCTTCCTTCATTTGCCATTTGGGCTTGATGGACCTCTTTCCTACACTCAATTTCAGTATTGGCTATACTTGCTGGTCTGAAATAAAAATAGTTATGTTTGAGTATTTAAAAACAAAATCAAAGCAACAATTTCATAAATTAACATAATCCCTATTAGAATAGAGGTCATTGTGTTTACCTTTTTCTAACTTTTATATTTTCTTCCAGGTTTCTTAGAAGGTGTAAACAGTGGATTTGGTGGTGAGCCAGTAGCTACAACCTGCAGCAATGAAAACCATTAAAAGAAACTTGTTTACATTAACTTAATCTTAAATGTTTCATCAAATAAAATTCAAGTTTAAATAGACCATTTCATTTTATTCAAGTAATACTTTTATCCCTAAACTTTACAATCCACATACTGGGAGATAACTGCTTCCATGGCTTCAACAATATCAGAATTACAAATCAAGTTACGGGTTCGATTTCCAGTTTGGCACATGTTTACTTAATTTACAGCTTTTCACATATTTACCTCTTGTGTATTTTGAACGTCCTGAAGTAATTCTACTGTGACATCCTTTACTGTACTCATTGTGTCCTACAACAGTAAAATAAGATAAAATTAAAATTAGATATGAAAAATATAAAAATGACTAGCTATCTCAATACATTATTGATGCTTACAATATCTGAAGTCTTGTTTTCAATGTTGACAAGTTTAATTATCATCCACTTTGATCTCAAATCTACAAATAATGCAATAAATAATTCAATTACTAATGAATTTTATTTTTGATAACAATATCATTAAGGAAACTTTAGTAGGTATTTAGGCAGAAAAGGAACAACAATGTTTATCAAATGAAAGTTTGCACTAGGTAGAGATAAAATTTGCAACTTTTAACTTAGAATCTTAACATACATAATACCGGATTTATTTCATCAGAATCAAATTCATTTGTGTCAATGACAAATTCGTTAGGGAGCCATGAACAGATGTCATCTGTATTTTCGGAGTTTGTTGTTGGAGGTGGACCACCACCAGTTTGGAGAAGATTCTTACATTCAACAGACTTAATTTTCTTTTTTGTCATTTTAATAATGCTCCATTGGTATTTTATTTGTGGGAGGGTCCAAGTGCCACCTTTGCACCTACTGTTGAAACTGGAAAAAAAAATATAGCAATGTACATAAATGTTTAACATTTTACTCGTAATATTCAAAATGGGCTAATCTTAATGCAAGCAATCCTGAGAACTTGGTTGCACTTTCTCATATATCAACCCATCCAATCCTATGTTCTATGAGCTATGTGGACTGCCCACTGTTACTTAAGTTTTCAACTTAAGTCTGAACCTGTGTCAGCAACTTAATTATTCAATAAGTTTCGTCATAATGAATCCTATTGGATAGGGAGGCTCCTGTCATAGCTCTTCCCGAAGACTGTTAAGTGAATTTAAACTTATATGTATTATGCCAGCTAGAGACAAAGTGACATGCTTCTGTTGCATAGTAATGTAACTGACCGTATATAGGATATCATTGCGTTGAAGACTCGTCTTCAAACACTTCACACATGGATAGACAAAAATAGGTATGCATAATAAATCCGCCTATGCTGCTAGCTTTTTTGAGTTCGTATTTGTATCAGTATTTTTATTTTCAATCACTAATACACGCTCTCTTACCAAATCCATTAATAAATGCTATGGAAAGAAAAAGGATGTTATTATAACAACACAGTGAACTAACACTTGTGCACTAAGCACCTATGAAGAAAATTACTTTAGTTACGTACTAACCTTATCTTCCTCCAGCCAAATTTCGCTTCTTTGCCGCTTTTTACATGTACTGTTTTCCATTACTATTGAGTAAAAATATAACTCAAACATAGAATTATTACGCATAGAATACTAGTACGCGCACCGAAAGTGAAGCAAGAACTAACGCGAAACCGCGTTAGTTGACTCAGCGACGCGTCAGTGCTATATAAAAGTACTCTGTGGTCAGTGCGCAACGTCACGCCTTACGGAGAAGAGCTCGCGAAAAATTGTAAAAATTACCGTTTGTGTTGTAAAATATTGTCACAACGGTGATGATAAACATAAAAGAAGTGATGGTATTACATTTCACATATAAGTTTATACATTTAATTCATTATAAGTACGTAAAACTAAAAAAATACTTACCTAAGCTCTCATAATACAAATGTTGCTAGTTGTGGGGAAAAAATCACAATTTTCTTTTAATAATATTAATTTTCTATTTGTGTTTAAACGTTTAATCGCAATGTTCTGTGTAAAACTCAAATGTTTATGTATAGATACCTACTTCTCTAAGTGTTAACATTATATTAACAATGGGTGCCTATTTAAAACTAATACGGAGTGATCAGCTAATCGCGATTCGCCGAGGCCGTTTTAACGCAACTATTTTATTTTAATTGCTTTTTTTATTGACTAAGGTTACGTTTTAGAGTATAGAATAAAACTTTTTTATTTACAACATCATGAGATTATTAATAAGAACGCCTTTTCTAACCAGATGTCACTTTACACTCAAACATTAACCAGATGTTACGTTAGACCCAAACATAGCCTATTTTAACTGACTCCGAAAAAGAAAGGTTATGAATATGTATGTACACTGATTTCTAAGCTTGATCAATTCGTATATACATGCTGAAATTTTACTGGTTGTTGTCCCGCAGCCAAATTATACTGTCTCGATAGTAGAGTCAATTTATTAAATTAAAAAATATTACAATTAAAAAGGGCAGATTTACAATAGTAATACCTCACAAGCTATTCGGGCATCCAAACTAGTTTATGTCGTATCACTACGCTTGAGAGTTCATGTTATGAACATTTATTAGTGGCCCTTCACTGTGTAGAAAGCGCGCGGTAGCACGTGCGATAGACGTAAAACAACATTACGTCCAGCGAATTTTTTTTCAGACTTTATTATAGTAATTCGGTATAAGCTAGCCTGCACGCCCGACCTTCTTGCGAGATATTGCTATTGGTTTGAGATCGTATTCGAGTTTTGTTTTTCTCGATTGTAAATCTGCCATTTTTATATCCTAATAATTCTATTTTAATAAATGTATTGTACTACTAAGGCAAAATCATTTTACTTCGGGAAAACAACCATTAAAATTTCATCGTGTGTATTGGATCAATCTGTGTATATCCTTTCAAATAAAAAAATCTAAATCAGTTTAGAAATTGTAGAATTCTGAGGTAAAAAACATTAAAAATTCACTGAATTGATAACCTCCTCCTTTTTTGAAGTCGGTTAAAATTAAACATTACAAGATGTGCTTATTGTATTCGAGCAAATTAATTGTGTTTAATAATATTCTTAAATTTTATTACGTCTGTAGTTTTTACCATTAATATATGTATAATAAAGTTATATTAGTACCATCATTATCGTGTTTATTTTATTCCATTTTATATTTATACATTTTTGTACGTAATACGTAATCTTTATTATATCGATTTTTTTAAATTAATCAAAAAATAGTGATTTGCACAATTTGATTGCAAACGCCAGAAACTGGTATCACTGAATGGCGTGTATGTGTGCGTGTGACGAGCGTAGGCACATTCGACTCGCGCCCACTAACATTATGACCTCGCATCATTTTAACGCTCGTGTTTTGTACTGGACTGCGCTTCTATGCGTAATAATTCTATGAACTCAAATCAATTTCTTGAACCGTTATAAGAAAACAACGCGCTTAATTTGATTTGACGCGAATGCCACAATTGGCAATTGCTGTCAAACTTTTTTTTTTACCGTCGCTAGTCTATTTTTTTTTTTTGGAGTTTATGGCCTGGTATCGACCTTTAGGCCAAGTCTTAAGTATTTTTATTCGGTTTATTGTAATTTCCCCACTCCTTCATAGTATACTGCTTCACAATATGTTGATGCGTCACATTGTGCAGTTCTTGGGAGATTTTGGCGGCAACTTGATCCAGCAGACAGCTGATAGTTGGCGATGGTATCTAAAGGTGCCTATGCAAACAAACAGCTTATCTTGAGAATCCATCACCATCAGAGCACTTGTTTCACTGTTTCCACTAATAGTTCACATGCGTAGACACTTAATACACAAAATCGCAACACTTTTACATATCAAAGTCCACTTCAAACCATTATTTAAACAATAATACAGGAGCAGCAAACCGCCGCCGGTCAATTTCCCGCCAAAACTCCGTCGCTAGTCTATGGATTCATCAGAATGACAACATAATAAAACTAAAGTATTTCTTAAGTACGATTTAACTAAAAGAGTTCCCTCTGTGAATGTGGTCTGGATGAAGGTACCCCAGACCACATTTTCTTTAATTGCCAAAATCACCCAATTTCTTTATATGACATTCTTCCCAACACAATACCTCGACCAGTGAATATCAATTCCCTCTTAACTATCTCCAATTCCATATATGTCAATATGATCTCAAAATATATTCAAATGTATAATATTAAACTCTAATTATCGTGTACTAAATTTAGCTTAACCTGATTCTCTGTTCCCTGCCCAGGCTAACTCTCTCCTATAACTAGATGTTTGCTCTATATTGTGTGGTCCATAATTTACGTATTTAGTTGCTTTGTTTTTATCCATATTTTCACCTAATAACCGCTAA
Source organism: Parnassius mnemosyne (assembly GCA_963668995.1). NCBI lineage: Eukaryota > Metazoa > Arthropoda > Insecta > Lepidoptera > Papilionidae > Parnassius > Parnassius mnemosyne. Next base: position 13,937,956 of record CAVLGL010000057.1, read on the forward strand.
CTCCTTTTCCACCGAAAAGCCTCAAGACAAGGTGCGACAGACCAAAGACCGGACATTGGCAAAATTATTGTGACATAACCACAATACCAAGGGCCATATAGACAAAATAAAAATAAAAAACTAAAAGAGGTTTATAGAACGTTTATGAATACAGAATTTTATAATAGGTTTATTAGTACTAATGAGCACTTTAACTAAAGAGTGTTATAACGCCATTTTAAGGGATTTTTATGAATAAGACTGTAAGACTGATAGCAAATACGCTATCTTATTATTTATATTTTAACTCAGCCAACGATTTGGCTACCTTGACACCTGCTTCTTTTGAGCAGGTCAATAATTTTACATTTGATTTGGAACCAGTTCCAAGTAATTTAAATTAGATAATAAGACAATAGAGGTAATCTCTAGGAAATATAATTTAAATAGCTTAGAATGCAACCTACCAATACACAATTATGCAATTTCACAAAATAGCAATAATAAAAACTGTATCAACCTGGTGCATAAAAATATACAAGGCATGTTAGGCAAAGAATTAGAAATTGAATTAGTTTGAAATAGTAACAATATATATATATATATATATATATATATATATATATATATATATATATTATGTATTACTGAACATTGGTTGAAAGATTACAATTGCATATTTAATTTCAGTAATCACCAGGTGGTCAGTTCGTTCAATAGAGATACTAAATTACGTGGTGGCTCCTTAATATTAGCTAATAAATCCTTATCATGTAAAGAACGTAAAGATATTGTGAGCCTCTCTGTTGAGCGTACCGTATAAATGGCATGCGTTGAGCTTGAGCACCTTATCGTTGTCAGTGTTTACAGACCCCATGTTCAAATTATGATACTTTTGAAAAGGTTATAGAAGAAGTTTTAGTTAAGCTTAATAAACAGAATAAATCTCTTGGAGACTTTAATATCAATCTCCTGGAAAATTCTTCCATCAGTATAAAATTTTGCTCTTTGTTCAAATCCTATAATCTTGATAATTTATTCTTTGAAGCTACACGTATTGCAGGGTGTAGTGCAACTTGTATTGATTATATTTTTGCAAGTGTTGTACCAATCAACAAAACAATTATTCAAAAACTTAGTTCAGATCACTGTGGACAACTGGTTTCATTACCTTATATGCACAAAAAACAGGTAATTGAGAAAAGTGTGTTTGTTCCTATTAATGCAAAACGCCTGGAGAGATTTAGAAGTAATATGGTAAAAAACCTTCCTTCGCTTTCTTATAAGAACAATGCAGACTATTTATATGGAAAATTATTTACCCTTATAAGTAAGCAATGAATTAAAAAAAAACATTTACTTCTAAAACATTTTCCAGAAACAGTCGCAAGGCATTTAATGAGTGGGCGACAGTAGAAATTCATAAAAGTAGACACCTTTACCATGAAAGATCATATAATCTTTCCGATGCTTTTAAAGAATATATCAAAAATTATTCTAAAATATTTAAAAGAGTTTGCTCCACAGCCAAATCGTTACATATTAGCAACAAAATTAAGACGGCTAAGAATAAAATTAAAATGACGTGGAGTATAATTAACAACGAAACCGGTAAAGACAAACCTCGTAACTCAAACTATCAATTAAAAATTAACAATGATTTAACTAAACAAATCAAGAAGTCGCAGCGGTATTTGAGAAATATTTCACGGATATTCCTATCTTGACAACTGAGTCATTGAGTACTTCTCCAACTGTCGCCGAGTCATTACTCAAACAGAATGTTAATACCTGTTTAAAAGAATTTGGATTTGAAAAAGAACTATCGCAAGACGTTGTAAAATACTTCAAAACTATTGATGTTAAGAAGACCGCAGATTTGTGGGGGATTTCCGTTACAGTTATTGCGTCCATAATAGATTTAATTGCACCTCATCTTGCTATTATCTTTAATACTTGTATCGATTCTGTTGTGTTTCCTGATTTAATGAAGTATAGTAAAGTAATACCTTTATTTAAATCTGGTAGTACATTGGACCCCGCTAATTTTAGACCTATTTCTGTACTACCAACTCTCAGTAAAATTTTTGATCAATCGTTAATTTTTTTTAATACTAATAAATTACTTCATAAAAACCAATTTGGTTTTACAAGGGGTCGCTCGACGTCGGTGTTGAGCTTATCAAATATATTTTTATTGCCTGGGAGAATTCACAAGATGCCTTAGGTATTTTCTGTGATCTTTCCAAGGCTTTCGATTGTGTTCATCATGAGACATTAATCAGGAAACTACAACATTACGGTGTAAAAAATTTAGCGCTTAGACTTATTACTTCACATTTAAGTAACAGAACTCAAAAAGTCGTGATCAATGGTAAAGGTTCCTCCGGATCAGTAGTATCAATGGGCGTTCCTCAGGGCTCGATTCTTGGCCCATTCCTGTTTTTAATTTATATTAATGACTACCTTATCTTGTAGGGGACAATCACGATATAGTATTATTTGCTGACGATACCTCTTTAATTTTCAAACTCAAACGGCAGTTAATTAATTATGACGTTTTAAATAATTCCCCTGGTGTTGCGGTTGTTCGTGGGCGGCGGTAGTCACTTACCATCAGGTGAGCCGCATGCTCGTTTGCCCCCTCTCCTATAAAAAAAAAATAAAAAAAAAATAAAAAAAAAATAAAAAAATAATGCTCTATCTAAATTGGTACATTTGTTTAACGCCAACAATATGCTCTTAAACGGCAATAAGACAAAGTGTATTAAATTTACAATACCTAATGTAAAACATTCGAATTCCAATGTGCTGTTAAATGGGGAGGAGTTGAGTCTTGTGGAAACCCTGTTTTTCTTGGTATTACGATTGACGCCAAACTTCAATGGGGCCCCCATATATCTAAATTAGCAAGAAGTCTTAGTTCTGCAGCATATGCTGTAAGAAAGATTAGAAGTCTCACAGATATTGAGACAGCTAGATTAGTGTATTTTAGTTACTTTCATAGCGTAATGTCTTATGGAATTTTGCTATGGGGTAATGCGACTGATATTGAAGCTATATTTGTTTTGCAAAAGAGAGCCGTACGGGCGATTTATAACCTAAATTGTAAAGAGTCCCTTAGAGATTTTTTAAAAAAAATAAACATATTAACTTTGGCATCGCAATATATTTATGAGAATGTAATGTATGTGCATAAAAACATAAATAGCTTTAATAAGAATAAGGATGTGCATACTTTAAACACTAGGAACAAGCATAAGCTTGTAATGCCAGTTACTAGACTCCAAAGAATAAGTAACTCACTTATGGGGCAATGTATACGCTTTTACAACAAAATCCCAGAACATATTCAAAGTTTGTCAATAAACAAGTTTAAAAGTTTTATTAAAGAAAAACTGTACAAAAAGGGTTATTATAATATCAAGGAGTACATGAATGAAAATAACCCCTGGGAATAAGGTGATCGCCATCATGCTGGTTCAATGAAAATCATTTAAAAATTGTATAAATGGTTCATGGTTTTCGAGGGTGTTGAAGCCGATAGTGCTGTCGAAATGTGAATCCAAGACGGCGGCTGCAATAGGTATCAATTTTTTCATCATGGGTGTCATTTTCATGGTTTTGGAGGGTGTTGAAGCCGATAGTGCTGTCGAAATGTATTTAAACTACTTTTTTTTCCGTATGTTATACGTAATTTTTTAATGCGCTTAGGGCATGCCTAATTGGATTTAACAATTTATTTATCTTTCTAACTATGTGCTTTTTATATCATTTATGTGTATAATATGATTGCTAGGTACGATTTCATGCGATAAAACGTTGGAATCATAATTTTTAGGCGATAATAGAACATACCTAGCGCCTTGCGCTTAAGGCATGCAATTTAGTAATAATTCTTATGAAAAGTTCAGTAGTGATTGAAGGACAATCATCCATACAAACATACTTTCATATCTATGATATTAGTAAGATTAGCCTAATTCCAGTGTGATTTACATTATCATTGATCTATTTTAATGTTATCAGGGTTTTTTTCGTATCTTATGCAATTTATCTTCTTTTAGACAAAGTTTTATTTAACAAGTATGATGTCAAGCAAATATGAAGTATGATGATTTTGGGGTTGTTGTCGGGAGAAATAAATATTAAAAATTAAAAAAAATTAAATTCATAGGCTACAAAAAGAGACACATAACTAATTTAAGAACTTAATTTAACACCAATGTTTAGGTTATCACATGTATTTGGCACTGGAATTTACTGAATTCACCAATTTGGACCCTTTTGTAGTATTTAGAGAAGATAATAAAAATTTTAATTCATAAAATCTACTTCATTTACTCATTTAAAAACATTTCATCTAAACGAAAGCAGATAATAAAACCGTTTAATAACCATAGTCCAGATTCCGTGTTCAATACAAAACGCAACATTTATCGTGAAGCCAATTTTTATACGTGTGTGAGTGAACGCCACGCTCTCGAGTATAATATTACGTATTGCATTTGCGTTTGTGTGCAATACGCGTCTAATACCAGCGGCACAGAATTACCCCAAAAATGTGGGAGTTTTTAAATATTTTAAGTTTAGTGTAAAGGATAATTTTCATCATTACTGTTGCTAATTTTTAACGTTATTTGCTTTCATTAGTGTAACTTTTCATGTGCAAACGTTGTGTGGTGTGCTTGTGTAAGTTTATGAAATGTTTGTACATTTACAAATATTTCATAAACCTGCACAATGGTTCGGTTTACTTAAATGTGTTGTAAGCAGGAGCAGTCCAATCGATAGCTTTAACGGCCCAAGATCCGATGTCGGTACGTCATTTTCATATCAACGCTGATTTTTTCAAGGATTAGTTTCTAAGCAAAATTTGAAGTGGGGTGAACAATGGACGTTTCTGGTTTAGTTTTCCGACAAAGTAACCGTTAATGCTCCTAAAATATGGCTCGCCACGACCCAAAAAAAAATACTTACAAACTATAAAAACCACAATCGAAATCGGTTAAGTGCTCAGAGAGCTGTGCGGTTGAAGAAACAAACTAACACTCACAAAAACAATCATCGTTCATGTTAATAAATACTCTTAAGTCATACCTCGTTTCCTTTTCGAGAGATTTTAAAACGCTAAAAATATGTGTAAATAGTTTTCATGCCCTTGGCAACACTCAACAATTGTGGCATCACATTAATGTCAAATTATTATTTTTTCGTTTTCATATTTAAAAGTCGGTAGGTAGGTAACTAAGAAATACAAAGTGAAATGAATATAAGAACAGAATATTATTAGACAGACATTACACGCCTAAGACGCCCATTACACGCCTAGGCAAGCGTCAATCAGTTCGATCAATCATGACTAAGGTTTGAATGATGGAATAATTTGGACATTACACGCTCATGCTGACTGATCGTCAGTCAAACCCAAATTTTCAGAGTGAAAGGACGTACCTATAAAAACTTCATTTTCGATTCACCATTTAATTATAATTTTATATCTTGAAAAGAAAAAGAAAAAAAACGAATAGGAAATATTGTAATATTTAATATCATTTTACCCATTTTAATTTAACGCGCGCAAATGTTAGACCTCTTGGAGTGCATAATCGATACGCGGCTTTATTTGAAACGCATTTATGGACGAAAAATAAGCTTAACTTTTACATTTATTCGTATAGGGTGGATGCCCCTATTACCAGCCTTTTAGTGCCAATTTCAATTTCCTTTTGTGTATCTAATGCCAGCATAGCATAGGTCTATGCCTTTTGAGTTTTTGGTAGGTACCTATTGTAGATAAATTTTAGGGGCACTGAAATAAATTCATAACAACTTTTAATTTTAAATCATGCATGTCACAAGTATGGAATATGTATTAAGATAGACGACAACAATTATTTTATTTTAATGTTTTACTTCTTACCTTACTGTGGTTTAGCTTTAAGCAGTTACATTTTATCTTTTAACACTAAACAATTAATTAAAACAATATTATAATAAAAATTATGTATTATAGTACACCGATTTCTTATAATTTAATCATCCAAGTTTTTGAATCTTTATCATCATTTCAGCCCTTCACAAGTCGACTACAGAACATCATCATCCATAGACTGCCGCAAAGCATGGTCCTGAACCACTTTCCTTTTTATGACTTTTTCATTTATGTTCTTAAGTTATAATAAAATTAGTATTACTAACTAACTTAAGTTGTAGTTAATTACATTTATTGTTTGTTTTTATCTTTCCCAAAAAATAATTAAATATTGTATGGTGTTCTTAACATACTCCAAATGTCTGAAAAGCAAGTACGTATTATTTGTTAAACTTTTAAATCAAACACTAATTTCAAAATATAGACGAATTGACCATAACTTACTTAACTATAAAATAAGTTATGTTTTTTTTATATAGGATAGGGTGACAAACGAGCACACAGTCCACCTGATGGTAAGTGGCTACTATGACCCATAGACATCTACATCTATCCTCAATATAGACTCAAGATGCAGATGCGTTGTCACCCGTGAGGACTAAGACGGAATGCCTCTTTGCCAGTAAAAAGGGTCTCCGGTTCTCTACACTCACCATACGAAACACAGCAGCGTTAAACTGCTATTCTACGTTGGTTTTCTGTGCGAGTTCAAATTAATGGTATTTATTCTAGTTTATGACAGCCCTGATTTATATTACGTGGTTGAAATAAGGTACTTCTTATTATTTACGTCAAACCAAATAACAGTCGGGCGACTGACATTATGCACTCCATAAATTTCGTATATCTAATTACAGTCCCTTTAATTTCCATTAAAAGAATATAAAAAACTTATAAATTTAAACAAAAATAGCTGCATTACTATGTCTATAGTCACATTCATACAAATCAAAGAGCCTAAAGATGAGCTAATGTAAAATATGCTTATGTTTTGATTTTTAATTTAACACTGTTAGGTTTAAAACTGTGAGGTAATATTTGAAATATACTTTCCTCTAATTACGAAGAATTTTTAGCCGACCATATTTGTAGTTAAGACTACTAGAAATCTTATTTACGAAGTAAAAAGGCGGAAAGGCTGGAATTAAGGGCGTGGCTGGTATTAGGGGCATCCTACCTACCCGGGGTTTTTCGTGTCCCACAACTCGGGGAGAGACTGAAAATTTAAAATAAAATCTTTTTCTGGCTGAAACACATTTGATGGGAGTCGCGACGGGCTGCGCGAGCGCGTAGAAGCAGTCTCTTCAATATATTCTGCGTCCGCCCCCATTGCTGTCTAAGCGTTGACTGACGCGTGATTGACGAAATGCCATTACACGTTCAATCAAAATTCGTAACTGATAGTTGATTGACGTAAAAATCAAAATATCCAGATATTTGTCAATCAATTTCATGCAACCGTCAATCACCGCATTACACGATAGGTTATTCGTCAATCACAACCGTGATTGTTGTAAAACTGACAGCAAAACCTACCGTGTAATGGGCGTCTAAGCAAGCGTCAATCAGTTCGATCAATCATGATTGATGTTTGAATGATAGAATAATTTCGACATTACACGCTCATTCTGATTGATCGTCAGTCGAACCCAAAATTTCAGAGGGAAAGGATGGATATTAAAAAAGACATAAAAAAGGCATATGGCGCAATTTTGATTGCAATTGGGTGTAAAAAACGTAGAAAAAGAAGGCGCTAGGAAAAAGACTGGCTTTTAAAAAGGGATTTCTATATCCATATTAACTTTAAAAATATTAAATTAAAATTAAATAAAGTTATTACAGTGCCACCAACTTATCTGTTCAGGTGGACAAAATTGGAACTAATGCCGCCATTTTGTAAATGACATTTCGCTGTCAGTTATTATTTATTCTGAGCTATCAGGTGAATGTTTTTAAAAAGTGCAATTAAAATGCCTAAAGCTCTTAAAAGTGATGCGCGACAGATTATCCTAAAAGTTTTATCTTTTATGAAAGAAGAGAAACGTGTACAAGCCCCAACTATACCATTTGAAAAGCTGTATGAGCGCGTTGCTGCCGCGACTGGTTAGTATTGCCAGATATGGAAAATTAAAATCACCAAATAATGTACTTGTAAAACATAGTAAAAAAATTATCTCAATTTACTGTAATTCGTCTAAAGTACCTAGCTTTGTAGTTTGTGGTCTGTGAAGTAGCTTTAGTGACGGCATATACACGGGCTTACATTTATTTAATTTTACCTATACAATAATAATTTGTCGTTTCGTTACAGGTGTTTCTGAGCGATTTGTACACAAACTCGTAAATGAAGAGAAACACGCTGAAGAATTCAATTTTAAAATTTCTACCCCTGGCAAAAAAAGGCAAAGAAAAACCGGGAAGGAAGAAGTTGATAATTTTGACATTGGTGTTATAAGAAGAAAAATTCACGAATTTTATTCAGTGAAAAAAGAAATCCCTACCATACCCAAATTACTGAGTATTTTAAAGGAAGATATTGATTTCAAAGGAGAACGTGAAACTCTTCGAAAATTGCTTCACAAAATAGGATTTCGTTATAAGAAAACGAAATCAAATAGAAAAGTGTTGTGCGAACGTAACGACGTAGTTGCATGGAGAGCAACCTACCTACAAAAAATTAAAGAAAATGAGCGTGATGAAAAAAGACCTGTTATTTATTTAGACGACACTTACATTCACTCGTCTCACTCAACTGGGAAATGTTGGCAAGGTCCTGAAGAAGATGGTGATTTGGAACATGTTTCGAAAGGTAATAGGTGGATCATAATCCATGCAGGTGGAGAAAAAGGTTTTGTGGAGAATGCCCTTCTCGTATTTAAATCAAATACAAAATATGGGGACTACCATGATGAAATGAATAGCATTAATTTCAAAAAATGGGTATATGAAAAATTACTACCTAATCTGCATGAACCTTCGCTCATTGTAATGGATAATGCGCCATACCATAGTATTTGCGTAAATAGGTGTCCTAATTCAAACCACAGTAAGGCTGATATGCAGAAGTGGCTTGAAAAAAACAATGTAAGTTTCAATGAACAAATGACAAAACCTCAGCTTTATGAATTAATAAAGAGAAATAAACCTGCTCCGGAATACGAAATTGATAACCTGATGAAAAGTCATGGCCATGCTATTCTTAGATTGCCGCCTTATCATTGCGACTTGAATGCAATTGAAATGATATGGAGCTCTATGAAAAGGAACATAGCAGACAAAAATGTTGGAAAATCTAATGTTCTAATGCCCCAATTAATTGAAGATGCATTTAATAAAATTACACCGGTGCAGTGGAAAAACATATGCAATCATGTGAAAAAAATTGAAAATGAATACAGACTAAAAGACGCGTATTTAGATGAACCCTTTATTATAGAGTGTCAGAGCGATAGCGAAACCGATTCCAGTGACTCAGAAGATGAATTATTGGAACCAGTATCTAACGCGGGTACATCTTTCAAAACAGGAATTCCTGGAGTTCGACCGCTTGAACTCCGAGACCACGACCACAATTATTTTTATAAAATATAAATTATATATATATATATTAACACGAAATTTGTTTTATTTTATATTATGTGTAATGAATATGTAGTCACCTATTTCCTCGGTAAATTTCTTAAATGGCAATAGTAAGCACTCCACTAGCGACTCTGTCAACTGAAGAGATAAGTTGGTGGCACTATAACTTTATTGTTCTAACCAATAAAAACGTCAGAACGGGCAGACTTAATGCAAGTTAGCATTCCCTGCCAGTCAACCCATGGCGTTGTGAGAAATAAGTGGCAGGTGATTTAATTAACTAAATATTATAAATTTATGTAGATAATAATATAACACATATTAAAATAAAGGTAATGAAATACTCAAATGCATATGAATACAAACAAATACATAATAATCCATACATAACAATAATCCTCAATACATTTGACGGCTCCGTGGCGCAGTGGCTTAGCAATCAGTTGTTGCGCTGGGGGCCGCGGGTTCAAATCCCGCACGGAACAAGTATTTGTATGGCCTACAAATAATTGTTCCGGGTCTAGATGTTTGTCCTTGTGCCATTTATGTTTGTAAACTGCCTCCACGACACAGGAGAAAATCCTAGTGTGGGGTAACGTTTTTTTAATAAAAAAAAGAAAAAATATACATATACACATACATAAATACATATAGGTATACATATACACACACACACACACATGAATACATATATACATACATACATAATATGTCTCGATATAGGTAGCAGTATTGGTATTATGCTGACGACATTGTTTTTGAAAGATGTTCCCGGACCAATCTTTTGAAGGCTATCTTTTTTGGTGCTTTCCTAATGTCTTCAGGTAGGGAGTTCCAGAGTAGTGTAGCCTGAACAGTGAAAGAATTGCCGATAAAGCCAGTAAAATTGAGTGGAACTGAAATCTTCGGATTAGTTGAAGACTTACTGACTGACATAGGGGTTTCAAAAGAGAATAAAGACTGCAAATTATTTTCGCATAAAAGAGGGTTGTTTTATCAGCGACTAACAATTTTCGTGAAGCCAACAGTAATCGAAGTACCGTCACCTGTATCGTAAAAACTGTTCTCTTTTAGAGGCCCTGTAGATTCAGATCCCTTATCCTGTTGTATTTCCCAATACAAGTTAACACGTTCACTGTCCGGTTTTCAGACACAATAGTAAGACAATAGCAATGACCTATACTGTGGTGCGCGGGACAGCCAACGGATTAAGATAAAAGAAGCAATTATTGCCAATGGGTGAGACATTACTCATTAGCAGTAAGTGATCACTTTCTCGTCTTCACTCTTAGATAATTTAAAATTAAAAATTTTGTACAACCGACTTCAATATAAATTATTAAGAATAACTCAAAAACTATTGGTCACACCTTGATAAAATTTATATAGGACCACATGTGAAGCAACAGCTTTCAAATAAAAAAGAATCATCGAAATCGGTTCACCCAGTAAAAAGTTATGATGTAACACACATAAAAAAACATGCAGTCGAATTGAGTACCGGCTCCTTTTTGAAGACGGTAGAAAAGCGGGCTGCATTAAGTAGCTACTTTCAGCAAATATAATATGAAAGAAAGAAGGAAAAAGCATTAATAGTTGAAAATGAGAGGATATGCCAATCTGTGGGGTAGGTCTATGGTCAGCAGTTTTCTTGCGATGGTCTGTATAATATATGATGTATAATATACATACGATGTATAAAAATAATAATGATGATATTTAATTTTCGATTCGCAATACCATCCACACCATCAAGATGCAGTCCACCAATGTGCCTTTTACCAGAAGGTTTCTTCCGCGCACGACTTCTTTGTAACCTGATGACTGACTTTTTTAAGAGGCCGGCAACGCACCTACATTACTCTTGATATTACAGTTATTCATGAGCAGCGGTAGTCACCTAACATCAGGTGAGCTGCATGCTCGTACGCTCCCTCGCCTACAAAAAAATAAAAAATAATCACGGTATGTTTTCTGCCTATTGCCTGGCTATATATCCTTTATCTGTAAAAAAAACGTGTCAACTTATCTGTACATCGAATTACTGTTTTATCAAATATTCGACTTACAACAAATAATATAAAAATAAAACGTTATTTTTATAATCAAAGTAATTATAAGAAGTTTATCACAATAATTACTAAAGATTTTAATGTGATAGCTGTGTGCAAAAATGTATTTATTCAGAGATTATATTTTATAAATCTAGGTATATGTATAGTTTGAAGATTAAAGTCATTAACTTAGCAACGGGGACAGGGGGGCTAAAACCCCACGCGTCAGATTTTAGGGCGCAGCATAGTGAGCAAAAAGTCATCTCCCTGTGTTAACTTTTTAAATAATTCCTGTAGACATTAGAAAAATAGCTCTTTACTAAATTTGCATAAAATATTACGAACACTGTAGCATTGAAAGTTCTTTTTTTTATTTAAGGACCAGTAAACAACTTCGACAGGGGATTAATAACTAATCTTAATCCTAAAATTTAAATTTAATGAAGCCAACAACGCCAGTCTCAGATAATAATTGCTAGAATAAACTAGCTGGCCAGGCAGACGTTGTTCTGCCCGTTTCGACGACCCTTCATATAAAAAATCCTTAAATTCGTAATAAAAAAATATTGAGTGTCACTTATCAGGATAAAAACTATCCTATCTCTCAAGTTGGACCAAACTGCACAGAGTGTGCAAAATTTCATTGAAATCAGTTCAGTAGTTTAGGAGTTCATCGCGGACAAACAACGTGACACGTAATTTTTATATATAAAGAAGATTACAAAAATAAGAGATGTGAAGGATAACTTAGTACATATGCAATATTACACAATTGGAATTATTTAAACTCTAATATAATTTAAAAAAAGGGAATTTTTAACAATTTAAGTAAACAAGAGATCAGCAATATCGAACTAGGTATTTAAAAACATTACAATCTAGTTATGAACACCTAAAGAAAAAACTGTTAACATTTTAGTTTTGGTTTCAAACAATTATGTAATCTTTATATATAAAAATTACGTGTCACGTTGTTTGTCCGCGATGGACTCCTAAACTACTGAACTAATTTCAATGAAATTTTGCACACTGTATGCAGTTTGGTCCAACTTGAGTGATAGGATAGTTTTTATCCCGATAAATGACCATCAAAATTTTTCGTTGCGAGTTTAAGGATTTTTATAGGACAGAGGTTCGTCGTAAAGCGCAGAACAACGTCTGCCTGGCCAGCTAGTTTAATTATATTTTGAAAATAGAGTTATGCACACGCTTGCAAGGTTTGCATTTGGATTGCATGTTTTTATTTTTACTATAACAATACTTTATGAGAACCATTTCTGCACATTATTCTTTTTAATTTCAATTAGGGTGTACTATAGCGATAGAGATACCGATAGAGATGCCAAACCAACATTTTTTGAAAACTTTATCTGTATGTTTGTCTGTCTGTCTGGCTGAACGCGCATCACCAAAAACAGGGAACGGATTTGGATAGGACTTTCACTGCTATAAAATAGAATAGAATAACTTTTATTCAATTAATATTGATTATGCTTATTGAAAATTATTATTATTTTATCTACCACTGGTTCGGACAGATCGTGAGGGAACCTGCATGCCTGACAGTGTGAAGTCCACCAAGAATCATTGAACCAGCATGGTGGCGTATACTTTCTTTTCTAAAACTCTTTCAGGACTGATCCTCTAGATGCCTCTAGCATGTGCCTGGAAGTGAGATGTAAATAGGCTGTAACTTAATGAATTGGTATGTTTACGCGAACACTACACACCTGTCGCTGTCCCGTGCCCTACATGTAGGTCATTACAATTGTTTTACTATTAATTGTGCCTGAAAACCGGACAGTGAAAGTGTTAAATTAAACTTTTTATTTAAAGTTTTTACAGATTTTATCGCGATAAAGTATTAACATATACTTTATCGCGTATATTACTTCTTTTATATTTCTGACGTTTTCAGCAGTTTACAGCACCTATGGTCACGGGGGGACAGAGGTGTTCAACGTCCCAATGTCATAGTTAACCACGGCTTATAATCATTAGTGTTATTAATGATCGTCGCTACCTCTAATATAATAATCGTTTAAATAATACTTTTATATACGAGCAGATAAATGACTGAAATTTTAATTTTTCACCCTTTCCTACTTGGGAATTAAAATTGTTTTTGTTCAATCTAAGTTCACAAGCGAAGTCGTATGAAAAGCTGGTATTAATAAGCAAAGAGATACGTTCAAACAAGTGTACGTGTTAATCCTACAGTAATTAATTATTTTGATTTCCTAGCAATCTTCTTTCTAATGTGTCTTCTTCAACATCTTCAACCGCAACCAATAAAGACACATGACATACTTCTGTGGTGTTCCTTAATTATATATATATATACATATATATAAAGCTATATATATATATATATATATATATATATATATATATATATATATAGCTTTATATATATGTATATATATATATATAATTATATATATATATATATATATATATAGCTTTTTACTTGCGGCTTCGCTCGCGTTGGCTTCGATTTAGAAATATCATTAAAACTACTTCAATTAAAGTTAAAATTTCATAAATGTAGTTCTATTCACGATGAACGTGTGACAGGGACTATATTCATGAACGGGTGTAGAAATATAGAGAAGATGGGCAGCAGCGTCTTTTTGATTACAACTCAAAATAATAAAACGATGCAGTTAGCAACCCGCCTGCCAAGCGTGTCTAATACCCAACTTATTTCGTAATCTATGGAGGTAATCGATATGATGAACGGGAGTATATATATATTAGCAATGTAGAGGCGGCGAAATGGAAACCAATACCTCATTTCGTCTCATGGATGTCGTAAGAGGCGACAGAAGGGAAACTGAAACAGGAGATGAATCTGCCATTCATCTCCTGTTTCAGTTTCCCTTCTGTTCATCTTCCTGAAAACAGTGCAGAGTAATAAAAAGCTGCGGATACCAACCCACTCGCCAAGCGTGGTTACTACTGCAAATATCCGGCCTATTCGACAAACAATGGGAGAAGCAGATTAACAGTGGATAGGCCTATTAAAAGTAAAAAAGTAGCAGCCTACATACATCCCACTACTGGACAAAAAAGAGTTCATTAAGTTGACTACAACGCGGGTTGACTGACTTCACAAATGTATACCTAAAAATTATTTCAGCAATATTTTTTTTAACTTCTCAAATATGTAGATTTTCTCGCGATATTTTGCTTCGCCACCGAGAACGTGATAAATCGAAACTTCAAATTGCAATTATAATATGATTGGTGTCGGTGCGGATCGAATTTGGGTTGCTTACGATCGGTTCGATTACCGGATAACTTTCAAGATTCTATCAATGTAGTTCTACTCATAGTTAAAATTAAAATAAACATGCGTTTAAAATTTGCTGTCATTAATATTTATAGTACTTTTTCGCAAGAGCCTGTTCATTTACTCATGTCAGCTATGAAACCTGACTCAAACAATCTCAATAGGTAGGTAGTAGTAGTAGTTTCATTGGGCCTCGCGGGAATCGAACTCTTCTGTTCCTGTGCTTTGAAATCTTACGGCGGGCTACACAGCTCTCGTATTTGCTAAAAAAAAAGTAAATAAACTCACACTGAAAATAAGCTTTTGCACTATTGTGGACCCCACCTACATTGTAATTAGGCAATCAAACTATTCCATCATTTAGATATGAAAATCTTACAGTCCACTTAATTTTCAATTACTTACCTACATCGGTTTTGATACAAAAAGAAGTTGGTGAAATATTCCTATGCTGATAGACACCCAACATATTCAACTAAGGACATTCTGTCATAATCACAGTTTTGTGTACACAGTTCTGTTAGTCATTTTGACAATAACGATAACCCATCACCATAACATCATCCCGACACCGGTTTGGATATTTTAAGTCTGACAATTTTTGATGCTGGAAGAAAAAAAAGTATTCAATAGTAATTCTCATTATTTTAATCACTTATTATTAGTTTATTTAGCAGATGGCGGTATTATGAGATTAAAACTATAAAAACAAAAACTGTACCCTATAGTACTCAGCGACAATAAATTGAGGTGCGAGTGGGGTGCCGTCTCACACAACAAAGCCGCCAACATTTATAATATAATACCCACATAAATTAGGAATAAATTATGTTCTATTAAAAATTCTGCTTGTGTCAAAAATACGCTAATACTTCTACGGGGTGTAATGAAATTATTTTACGATATAACAATATGAAGAAATAGCAATTTTGTGTTTAGTTGTTAATATCGCCAAACGATCTCTATTCATTGATTTGGTCGGGCTATATCATGATATAATCAAAAAAAATGTTAAATTTAATGAAATGCCACCAATCGTGCTATAATTACTTCGTTATGATATTATTAATTCTAAGATCTGGCTAATAAATATAAAAAAATCTATGAGAATTTTGCAACAATTACAGTTTTATCAGTTTATTTACAGATAATCAAAACTTTTTTTATAGATTAGAAATTAAACTTGGAAACATCTCACATTTTATGAATTTCGATAGATGTCACTATTATCTACTATTTAAATAGTAATTAGTTACTATAAACTTTATTAATTCCTACTAAAATGAAATAAGGAAAGAACTGAAAAATGACCGTTAGAATTTTCAAATAATTATGAATTAAATTATTAAACATATAAATGTAAGTTATATATTGCATGCCGTAAGCGCCTAAGCGCGTCGGTATGTTCTACTAGGCCCTAAAAATTAAGATTCCAACGTTTTGTCGCATGAAATCGTATCTAGCAATCATAATGTACATATAAGTGATATAAAAAGCACATTATCAGCAAGATTGTTGAACTTATTAATATATTTTTTTTTCGATTAATTGCTATTTTTAAATAAAAAAGGGGTTTTAGTGGCTTATGGTGTGGATTTATCAAGTCCGCAAGGCTTGTAAACACGATAACTTTTGAAAATATCAATTGTTCAACTCAATATATTTTTAAAACTCTTCAACTATCATGTGGGAAGCCATTGAATGTAAATGGCAGTTTAATTTTGTTTAGTTTAGTTATAATAAAATTTTCAGCTGCGAAATGGTGAAATTTTCGATGTATTCATCAGCCTTGTACGAATAAATTATTACTAAATAGAGACTGTCGCTCCGTTAGGAGTAATAGTGTTCTGTGGTTCGGCGTCAGTCGCCGTCGTGAGTGAACATTGTTACGGTTATTTGCAGCGGCTCAAAAAGATCGCTGTACAAATACACAATATTCGAATAACCAAATTTCTTAAATACTTGATTATAATAATAATGAGAGATTTTTTTTTATTACAATATTTTAAAAGCACAGAATAAATAATAGTAGTACGTACTAAAAGTAAGTAGTATCAATTTTTCCTCATGGGTGTTATTTTCATGGTTTTCGAGGGTGCTGAAGCCGATAGTGCTGTCAAAATGTAAATCCAAGGTAGCGGCTGCAATAGGTATAAATTTTTTCATCATGGGTGTCATTTTCATGGTTTTCGAGGGTGTTGAAGCCGATAGTGCTGTCGAAATGTATTTAAACTACTTACAAAAATTCCGTATAATCATGTTATACGTAATTTTCTTAATGCGCTTAGGGCATGCCCAATTGGATTTACCAATTTTATATTTTATGCATTAGTAACTGGAGGTAAAACGTTACTACTTTTTGGATTTCACGTTAGATGGCACTGTTTTTATAAAGTGAAATTTAGATTCTCGGCGTAGTTAATATTATAACGCAACGGTTAACTCATTTTAGGCTTTATTTATAAATATGCTATTTTAAAAAAAAACATCAATAATATAAAATAGAAATTAACATCTTGAGGAAGGAAAATACTTAACCCTTTTTTTGATGATCCGTAATCGGATAAAAAGTAGCCTATAAATTGCCCCGGGTCCCTAACTATCTACACACAAAATTTCATGGAGATCCGTCCAGTAGTTTTTGCGTGAAACGGTAATACACAGGCAGACAGATAGCCAGACAGACAGACAAAAGTTCTTAAAACCACTAATTTATCCTCAGTGCCCTTTATTTAGTCCCCTGGAATTGTTTTTTCCAGAAAATATTAGAATTACAAACACGACCTTTCTACAGATTTATTATATGTATAGAAGATAAAACGTTAGAGATCCTACAAATAGATATCTTCATTACCTATATTCTAATCAGCGATTTATTTTGCATGCTATGATTGATGGATAAGGCGACCATCTACGGTCCTTATATATCAGCTGCCTTATTCACTGCACTCACTTGGTCCTCTGTCTTCTCCAGCTACAACATGAAGCAGTTAGTACTGTTTTTGGCTTTGCTCTGTGGCGCATATGGTAAGTGAAAGCGACTAAAACGAATCTTCTTTTTGGTTTCATCACCACCAACATGCAAATTTTTTCCGCTGAAATACTGGTTCATCTTACTATTAAATATATTGCTTAATATATTTAATTAAAATACTTTATATTACAATATACGTATTTTTTGCTAATTGCTTAATTTACCTAATCAATTTTTTATGCAACGCCCGTTACTAAGTGATAAGTACCTACCATTTATAATATATATTAAGACCTTATATAAAAGAAAACAAAAAAAAAACTTTCTTTTTAGCATAAACCATTGACGTGCACAACACATTAATAAACAATTATATAAAAAAGGTTGATTTTTGAACAATGTAACTGCCACTATCTAATTATCTTTTACTAACTGCTTAACCTCTAGCTCATAACTTTTGAACTCCCCTGATTTACACAAATATGGCGTACTCCTACGAATTTAACTGCACGTGTCGTTAATTTTTACTGCACCAACTCGGTTACATACCCGGAAACTCCAAATGTCATGTTTCATTTATTTCTGTAGCATGGATTATTTATTTAATGCTATAGGTAGGAGGTATTTCTTTAATTCATTAAAGATTTTAATGAACTACAATAATTTGTTTTCGAACATCGATATATCTATATATACTACACACTATATTTCGCATTCCGAACATTGACCATGTTCAACTGAACTGTACTGCAATCTGTACACTAAACTAAATATTGCGTAAATTGAACATTTGTGAATTCCATAAGATAATTATCATTACATTTTATTTAGAGATATGTTTGTTTAGATTAAAATAAGAGTATTTTATATTAAATTCTTATATTTATTTTATATTCATATCTTCTTTTATATTAAATTAGTCTTCGCGCATACGGGACTCTAATATCTCCCGCGCATGCGCGAAGACGTAGAGTAGCGCACAATTTTTGTTTTAGAATAGCTTCTCTAGTACGTAGTACATATAACTCAATGTTTTCGACAAATGACTATCGTTAACCGTTTTTTTTTAATTTTGTTTCAGTTTCAGGAGAATGGACGAGTGGACTTCGAGGTAATCTTTCTTTAAATAACATTAACCAAACAATTTGATTTAAGTTTTTTTTTTGTTTGAGTATAATACTTGAACAACAAAAAATGTATTAATGTTGATACCAATGAAAATTCACTGCTAAGAAATATTTAAAAAGGTTTTTCTATAGGTGGTTTGTTTAATGATAAGGATACACGATAGCGCAAGACAGTTCTAGACCAGGGGTCGGCAACCTTTTCAGTCGGAAGAGTCCAAAATTACAATTTACAAAAATTCAAAGTTTTTAAAGAGCCACAAATTTTTTTCTTGCCAACTATAAATAGTACTTGCATAAATAATGTTTTTTGATAAAAAAACTAAACTATTTATTCATAAGAAAAATATATATTTATTCCATATAAATAGTGTTTTTCACAATAAATTTGAATCTAATTTCTATTATTGTGGCAGGTGGCTCAGGACCGTGCTTTGTGGCATTCATTGGGGAGGCCTATGTTCAGCAATGGACTTATGAAAGGCTGTAATGATGATGATGATTCTATATATTTATAAATATAAGAATAAGTAAAATATTAAAACAATTAAACATTTATTTACATTGTAAGTCTTACAACACTAACTTGTACTTTAATAACAAACAATTGAGCAAATAAATTCAATGGGAACTTTGGCTTTGTATGTTTATTCAAGTAGAAAATTTAAACTTTACTGAACAATCTGACTTTTACTTAAAAATAAAAAACAATAACATACATTTAAGTAAACAAATTCAATGGGAACGTTGGCTTTGCATGGTTTTAGAAAGTTTGGATTTTGGCTCAGAACTTGTTGTTTTAAGTTTCAAACACGACTCTGAATTTTCATTTGTTAGTTGGCTTCTTACTTTACTTTTAATTATATTCATGCAAGAGAACGCTTGCTCGCACGAATATGTCGATCCGAAGATAGTCAGCACTCTAAATGCCACTTTTTCTTCTTCTTAACCTCACTGTAGCAATCTGGAAGACTATTCCATGCGTCGAATATAAGTGCCTCAATTCGTGGCATTTCTTTTAAAGCTGTTAATTTTTGTTGCGTTACGTACATACATTTCTGGACCTCCAACTCTTTCAACTTGCTTTTCAACTCTGTAAATTTTCAAGATCGATTTTTAAAGGTTTTTTTTTTGTTACGAAATAAATAATATTTGCGTATGAAACTAAAGAGCCGCAGCTTCACATCCAAAGAGCCGCATGTGGCTCGCGAGCCGCAGGTTGCCGATCCCGGTTCTAGACCGAGTGTCAACGTGTATCTGTGTTCCTTATCGAGACAACCACCTACACACAAAGACATTACTTTTAAAAACATCTTAGCCTACACATAGTTTTACGTCCCATACAGCAGCTATATTATGGTTGTAGCGCGAATCAGTCGGCTTGACCGGGGATGAACCAAGCTCTTACAGATTTTGTTTTTTACTTTTTATAAGGTAACGCTTGATTACAATCCCACCTGGTGGTAAGTGGTGATGCAGTCATAGATGGTAAATCTCACTGTCTTATAGTAACAAAAGCCTATTCACTCTTGCTTTGAAGACGCCCAGATTGTATTCAGACGGAAAGATAGATGCTGGAAAATTATTTCAATACCAGCATAAAACTACTGTTTTATGCTGGTATTGAAATCACACAGCAGCATAAAACAGTAGTTTTATGCTGCTGTGTTTCGTATGGTAAGTGTAGAGAACCGGAGACCCTTTTTATTGGAACAGAGGCATTCCATATTAGTCCTCAGGTATAATAACGCATCTGCATTTTGATTCTTAACTGAAGATAGATGTAGATGTATATGGGCCACAGCATCTACTTACCATCAGGTGTGCTAGATACCGTCGTTTGTCGTCCGAGTCGAGATTTATGTGTGTCGTCGATGTGCTGTTCCATTCTGAATTAGTTGGTCACTTCAAAAATCATCGAAACATTTTAAATTGTCTGAAAGCGTTGTTAAAGCACTTAAAATTACTCAGTTTCATTAGCCCATTTCTCCCGCCACTACTACTCTCAGTAACGCTATCAGTTCAATCTTTTTCTTCTTCTTATTATTATTTGAAGCCATAATGGCATTATCTACAGTAGCTTCTTAAAACATTCACGGAACGAAACTGCCCCGTATAATTCTCAACCAGATTTGATGATCTTTACTTAAATTCTGTGAATATTTTTTTTAAATAATTCAATTACTGATATTTCAATCGGGACCGAATTTCGTTTTGATATTTTTTTGATATGATGAATTCAAATAATCAACTATCTAAGTGGTATGATAAAAAGCGTTAATTTTATCAATTATGATGGTAGATAATATATTATGCCAATTTTAATATAATATGGCCATTGACCATGGAATATGTTTTTTTATCACTTACATCGCTTACCAACTTGTACATGACACGTAAAGCTGTTGAATTGAAGCGTGAAATAATTAGTATCAACAAATGATTAAATCAAATGATTACATTATTGAAACATAAGTTCCATCAGATATCGGTGTTAAATAAAGGATTTTTTCCATAATCTTTTTTACACCGAAACAGGACTGTCAAATTGACATATTCTTTTTTATCTTTTCATATGCCGTAGTCAAGTTCAACATCGGTTTTCGGCCTGGAACGGACTTCTTCTTCCCGTTATCCCGCACTGTAGAAGACGCTAAGTCCGAAGGCTGGACTTTGACGGAACGTCCGACCGGTCCTTTGCCTGGTCTCGTCATGTACTGCTCGAAAGAACGCATTGTGTGCACGATGTTTGACATGGACGAAAATATTGCCGGTCTGCAAATTGCTGTAAGTGTTACATATTTTCACCCTGAAGGAGATGTAGAAGTAGGTAAAATTTCGATGAAAATTGACTCTTAATATGTTTTACATAAGAACTTCCCTTTTCTCTCATTATTCTAAGCAATTCACGAAAACATCAAAAACTAAAAACATCAAAAATTTTAGTCGAAGTAACTTAATTGAACTGTACCCCCATTTAACAATTAGACTCTGAAATAATCGGTCTAACTTATGATCTTTTATTATTGCTTAAATACTTCTGTATTAATTATCTCTTTACTTGTCTCTTTTTATGGTCATTTATTGAAGAGAGAGAGAGAGAGAGAGAGAGAGAGAAAGGGATTTTAAGCATTCCATTTATATGAGATAAGCCGAAGTTGTTTCTTAAAGTAGGTACATTGTATTATAGCCATAATTAACTCCAAGCATTGTACATTTTTAGTGTTCCTTGCCAAGTTCAACAAAACAAAACACTTAGGTAATGTACTAAAAAGTTACATATCAAAGGAAAGTTGTTTGTTCTGGCTTGACCAATTTTAACACATTTATTTTTGTTTAAGAATAAATTACTCGCACACTAAGATTTCATTCTGTAACGTGGAGACGTTTACATACACAAACTGCACAAGGACAAACATTCCGTGCCTGGGACATGGAACACATAAAACACTTGTTCCGTGTAGGATCTTAACACGCGACCCCACAGCGGAGCAGCCAATCGCTTAGCCACAGCGTTAACGAGCAGTCATCCAATATAAAATTACGTTAAATGTTATCAGATCCCGAAAGACGAGATCACAGGCTCCAGACTGGACTGGCCCACTCAAGGATGGACCGAATGGACAACCACAACTTCTTCCGGTGAAACTACAACTTTCTGGACTATTCAACAATACTTCGTCTCTGAAGGTTTGATTTTAATCACTGCTTTAGTCCAGTTTTAAGCTTCGCTTTTAGTTACTATGTGAATATTTTATTATTGAGCATGGGAAGAACAATTTGCCTTGTGGATTGCATTATCACACACAAATCCACAAAACGGTGCCTTCCGGACAGTGGTTTTCTTAGACAATCTTTTTTAATACGTCATAGAATACCTGCTTTACATGTCTATCTGTTATGATAGTCGTCGTGTCAAACACTAACATATTTGAGTACTCGCTTAGGCTTTATACTGGATAGTAGACAAGAAAAAATGTCCACGTTCGCGTAAGTAAAATCTTTTTTCTTCTCTACATCTTGACTACAATCCCACCTGCTGTAAGTGGTGATGAAGGCCTAGATGTTAAATCGATGTTTTTACAAAAGCCTTGCCTTGAAGATCCCCAGAATGTAATCGGACGGATAGACTGACCTTTGCTATTGGCATTACGAAAGACGAAGCAAACCGTATATCTTAAAAAACCAACTACAGCGTTACATAAATACCAGCATAAAATAGCATCTTAATGCTCCTATGTTTCGTATGTCGAGCGTAGAGAACCAGAGACACTTTTAACTGAAAACAAGGCATTCCATCTTAGTTATCAGGGGGGACAATTAATTCTTAATCGAAAATAAATGTAGATGTCTGTGGGCCGTAGCATCCACTTACGACCTGGTGGACTGTATGCTTGTTTGTCACCCTTATTATTCTATTCTATAAAAAAAGTGTCTTATAAAATTAATATCTTTAGGTAGTGAACATAACCAGTGATCTAAATAGTAACTAAGGACTTAATGACCTTATAGAATTCGTTGCATAGTCGAAACACCACATAAATTCAATTGACCTTATTGCAAAAAGTAGTTTATAATCAGGTTTAAACTAGAATCTGTTATACCAAAGAAATTACGAGTACGTATGAACGTATTCTTTACTCATGTGACGGTAATAAGCGAACTAAGATATAACGTATGAAATTTCAAAGCAAATGTCAAGTTTCGTGAAGACTGTAGCGTACGGTACGATTTCTTTACTCGTGTGATAGCGGTGCGGCTAAGCGAATTCCATAATAAGGTTATAACCTCGAAAATTTGATAGTTTTTCTATTTCACACGTGCCTTTAAATTTTATAAATTAAGAAACAAACTGTTGGTATAATGTTTATTGACAATATGTTTTTTCAATTTGTGCAATTAAGCACAAATTGAAAAAACACGACAACATGTAATATTCTCGATAGGAAAAAAAAAATTTCAAAGTCGACTCTAATTAGTAACATTTCTCCATGCCACCGCAATACTTTTACGAATCAGTTCATGGAATTGTTTTAAAACCGGAAAACGATTCAAATAACACATCTTGTTTAACACTACAGACACTTTAAAGATGAGCAAGGAAGAACGCGTGACGGCCTTCGGACGTGCACCAGAGGTACTGCGTGAGAATGCCGTCTGGGTGACAGGCTTCAACGGCGAACTAATGAGAATCTCCAAAAATGCTACTGATGTCGAAAACAGCCTATTCACACGTCAAGCCTGTATTCCTTGGATGGGTGAGTATGATTAAATAAATAAAAAGGCAAGTAGCAAAAGTGGTCTTCCGTAGTAAGGAACCTTGATATTATTGCATTGATTAATCAGTTGAAATTACTAGCTACTACGTAGTCAATCTGGGTTCGGACCCTGGAGCAACAATCTGTGCATAAACACAAGTTGTTTGTTTTTGAGTGCGGATGAGTTTTTATTGCCCTTGTATCCCTAACACTGCACCTCTCTGCATTGCATCATTTGAAGGCTTAGAGGATACCGCGCCAGCTTGCGGATACGAAAGCCCAATGTTACTACACTTTAAAAAGTTACTTAAAGGTATTTTATGTTGAATAATAGTTAATTAAAATATGTTTTTAACTTAAATACTTGCTACTTTTTTATAGGAGAGGGGGCAAACGAGCATACGGCTCACCTGATTGTAAGTGACTACCGCCACCCAAGAACAACTACAACACCAGGGGAATTGCAGGTGCGTTGTCGGCCTTTTAGATAGGAGTAAGCTCTTTTCTTGAAGGTCCTTAAGTCGTATCGGTCCAGAAAAATCGCCGGTGGTAAACTATTCCACAGAGAGATCGTACGCGGAAGAATACTACTAGTGAAACGTGCTGTGGTAGACCGCCAAGCATCCAGATGGTGTGGATGGTAAAGGGAGGTTTGCTGCGTTATGCGTTCGTGAAATTTGGCGGCTGTGATTAATCCGAACAATTCCTCAGAGTACTCCCCGTGGTAGTTCGATCGATCGATCCCCTCGGTCGTCGACGATTCGTTCCGCTCTGCGCTGGATGCAGTCAAGTGGTAGGAGCTGGCACTGGGGAGCCCCAGCCCAGAGATGGGAACAGTATTCCATGTGAGGCCAAACCTGCGCCTTCTAAAGTTGCAGGCGGTGTGCCGCCATGAAATACTGTCCCGCTCTGCTGAGCACGCCAAGCTTTTTAGAGGTCAATTTGGCCTTCTCTTCCAAGTTACCACGCAACTGCACGTCATTCGATATGTAGTCGCCGAGATTTCCGATACTGGCTGAGGCAACAAGGGGAGTGCCTTCAAACTGAGGAGATACGACAAAGGGGTTATTTTGAGCGGTAAACGCGCAAACTTGTGTCAACTGAGGATTAAAGTGGGCTAGATTTAGTCGCCCCAAATCCGAGACTTTGTTCAGCATAGACTCGAGACTTCAGATACAAGATTGTTCCGGCACTCGGTGACGTTTTCCCGAGAAATGTTGGCACAGCCGGTATATAGAGCATCACCAGTGCTGGCACCCGCTTAGCAATTAATGTTACCAGTTTACAACATATTATTGATACGCAGAAGAAAAAGCGTTGGTGATAGCACGCAGCCTTGTGGAACAAGCATTAATAGGCTTGTAATCGGAGCATGCACCGTCTACAACGACCTTGATCTTTCGATCTGCAAGAAAGCTGGTGATCCACTTGCACAATTTCTTGGAAAGCCCATAGGAAGGGAGCTTCGAAAGAAGCGCTTTGTGCCTATCAAAGGCCTACACAATGTCCAAACTAACGGCCAATGAAAATGTGCCGCATGAGCTGGCAGTTTATAATGGATTCCATTATTTTGAAGAACAAGGAGGTGATGGCGATAGGCCTGTAGTTGTAGGGTCTCTGCGATCACTTTTTTTAGGGATCTGGTGAAGAAAAATATTGGGACTACGCCTAGGGAGTAGTAGTACCGGAAAAGACGCGTTAAAATCGGTGCCAACTCTGGAGCACACGTCCTCAACAAAATTGGGGGGATTCCGTTATGCCCACTCGACTTGTCGATGTCCAGGTAGAGGAGTGCTTTGCGTACCGAGCACTGTGTGAACCACATATACGGCATATACTTCTTTTTAAAGGTGCTGGTGTTTACATCCCTTTATGATGATGCGTCAGCCCAGGCCCGGTAACACTCCTGCTTATAGCGTGATGCTATTTTACAAGAGCGACTAAACCATGACTGAGATCTGCTTCCGATGGTCACCACAGAGGAAGGAATAAAAAGTTCCATACCCTAAGGTCAGCGTCAGCGACAGCATTAGCAACAACGTTGGAATCGTACATCTTGATTCTTTACTTTTCATTAACCTTGGGTTGAATTTCATGAAATGTATAAGACCTATACGAACCTGCGGTAATACAGCCCAATATTCCCGCGGGAGTGAAAACGCTGCTGAAATACAACCCCTACCTCCGCCTAAAATAGCAGCTAGTGCAGCTGTGTTTGCCATGGTAAGCGTAGACACCCGACGACTTTATTTAAACGAAGCATTCCATCTTATTCATCAGCCTAACACCGCATTTGCATTTCTATTTTATATGGTCTATATAAGCTACACAAAAAAAAACGTAGTCGATATGGTTGGAATCACCTAGGCGAACCTCATAATCATTATTGACTGAGATTAACTTTCACTCAGGTCGTCACTATTACTACAATATGACGTCGGAGACTACCTGCACATCGAACACTCTCCTCCCGTGGTTCCCAATTGTACACTCTGGTGAGCTGATCGCCATGGGTCTTATCGCGCACGGCAAGCTGCCAGTTAAGAGCGGCGAGAGGGACTGGTTCGAAAGACCTGCCAAGTTTGCTGTTCAGGTAAATTCAATTTAATACTTTAGGTGTACTTAATATTTTCGGCAATTTAATTAATTCTTTTTTTAAATTGTTAATTTCATTAAGATGCCTCTGTGGCCTAAATTAGTCAAAATAATCATCAAAGGTTGTGTTTTTAGAATTAGAATTAATTACCAGGTACACCCATTAAAATTAACCTAATTCTTCTATTTCAAAAAAAAAATATTATCTTTCCTAACATATCCCATAGTTCGTGTTTCGAAAGAAGCGCTTTGTGCCAAACCCGATCGAAGGCCTTCGCAATGTCCAAACTAACGGGCAATGCCTCCCCCTTGGACTCTACTGCCTCCGCCCATCTATGAGTCAGGTAGACCAGGTAGAGTTGATGATGAATAAAACCGTATTTGCGGCATGAGCTGGCAGTTTATAATGGACTTCATTATTTTGGAGAACAAGGAGGTGATGGCTATAGGCCTGTAGTTAGACGGATCTGAGCGGTCGCAATTTTTAGGGATCGGGTGAACGTAAGTCGTCTTCCAAGATTTCGGGACTACGCTTAAAGAGTAGGAGTACCGGAAAAGACGCGTTAAAATCGGTGCCAACTCTGGAGCACACGTCCTTAGCACAATTGGTGGGACTCTGTCAAAAGCTTGTGTTTTTAGAATTAGAATTAATTTCTAGGTACACCCATTAAAATTAACCCCATGCGTCTATTTTAAAAGATATCTTTTATCTTTCATAACATATCCCATAGTAAGTGCACTTTATTGTGATTAGCAAGGAATATGAACACTTCGTACATATGCAACAGAACAGCATTATTAGCAGCAACTTTATTTGAATAAAACATTGACCACAACAACTATTATAAGTACTTATATATCATAGAGCATCCTCACGTGCACACTGTATACCCTGCTGACAGAAAAAGTAAGTAGTACCCACTATTGCTCCATTCCTCAAGGAACAGTACATCAAGCGGTTCATACCTGTTTTTTTAGGAATGAGAAATAATGATGACAAACGAGAACACAGTCCCCCTGATAGTAAATGAATGACAGTGGCAGACAGTGTACAGACAAATAACATTCAATATGGAGAAAGATATGAAGATAACAGTGGAAATACGGATCATGTTTTATATAACAACAAGTTTGTACTTTAAAATGCATATCAAGTAAGTATTGTGTAGTAACGCTCTAAACTATGTATAATATGTTACAGGGTATCGTGCCCGACGGTCCACAATGCCTGTACGACACGGCTGAGAACCCTGGCATTGTGACCATGCACATCTATTACGTTGAAAACCCCTGGTACATCGGTTGTTTGACAAATTGATTTATATATGTTTAAAAATCTTTTGATAAGTTCCATTAAATTATTATCTATTTATTATGTAACTGTGTATTGTTTCACATCCCAAAAATGCACGAATGTGAAGTGTGTTACCTGTCAGCGTGTCAGGTGTTTTTTCCGAGTTTGTATCTAAGCAAAAACTGATTAGTGCCGAATACGAGATGAACTATTTTTATTATTTATTTCTTCGTTGAAGATTTATTTATACTTTATTGCACACATATTACCTATTCAATCAATCAGTATAATATTCTTTATAGTAAACCAATTCAAACGAATATAAAAGAAAATAAATTAGAAAATAGCGCGTAATATACTAAATAATATATATTCGTGTAGTTTCACACGCGGTAGGAACGAAACCTTCGGAAAACCTATTATTTATTCTGTGGGAAAACTAAACTTCGAGAAAATGAGAAGAATGCAGAGTATCAGGAGTAGAATAACTTTAGGGTTTATTTATTAAAATATTGTTACCAAGTTTAAAAATTATTTTACATTATTATTATACATATAACGTTAAATAAAAATTTATACACCTATATAATATTTTTACATTCCACATATTATATTACATTACATATTATACAGACTCTAAATTTTCAATCTCATCATCGTAAGTACTTACTTAAATATTTTCTAATCAACAAAGTTCGGATCGGATGATCTCCTTACACAATAGGAAAAACTGTATTCTATCTCATTCTTTCGCGGGTTAAATCCTATAGACGTATATTTTGTCTCTCTTTAGCAGGGATTGAAAACGGTCCCAAAATACCGGTATAGAACAGGTTTCGGTTTCGGTACCTATACCGGAACAGGAACCAGAACCTAAATTAAAACTTTTAAGAACCTTTATTTTACCGGTTCCTAAGTAAAGCGAAAGCGAGTCCAAACTTGTTTGAGGTGCGGTCGAGTGGACAGCGCGATGCGGCGCGCGGCGGAGTGTGAGAAGAGGGGAGTTTGTAAAATATCACATTTGTATTGGTGGATCTTATGTTGCATATCAATGCAGTGTTGCTAACTCTACGGATTTTCTATAGATATACGGAAATTTGTCATCATCTACGGAACTACCGAATTTGACGTTGCAATCTACTAATTTTTATAAATTTAACAAGATTTTTTTTATCATGAGTGTGAACTTACCGACAATGTCATTCTCTCTCTCTTCTTCTAATGCTGTCTGTATTAAATTATATTTAATAATTAATTCTATGCTATCTGTATTAATATAAAACTATTCTTACTCATAAATATCAAATTTTTGTGTCGTTAATCGATTTCAAATGTTAATAGCTTAGATATTTTGAATTAAATTATGTACGTTTGTTTCTTCTTTCTTCCTGAAAAATAGGCAGTTAATATAACCGCTTATAACCTTTTTATAGATGATTGAATTGTCACTTATGTCTCAAATTTTTCTAATCCATACTATCCCATTTGTTTTTACAATTATTAAAAAAATTCTGTCGGATTATTATTTGCTTTTCCTCGATCTTTTTTTTTAGAATTTCTCAGAGTTCTTTGTTGTATAGTTTTTCATCATCATCATCATCATTACAGCCCTTCACAAGTCCACTGCTGAACATAGGCCTCCCCCAAGGAATGCCACAAAGCACGGTTTTGAGCCACCTGCATCCATCACCTTCCTGCATATCTTACCAGGTCATCACTCCATCTAGTGGGGGGACGCCCCATACTTCGTCCACCGGTACGAGGCTGCCACTCGATAATCTTTTTCCCCATCGGTTGTCGATTCTTTGAGCTTTATGGCCGGCCCATTGCCACTCAGCTTACTAATCAGTTGGGCTATGTCGGTTACTCTGGTTCTACTGCGTATATCCTCATTTCTAAGTTTATCACGCAGAGAAACTCCAAGCATAGCCCTCTCCATAGCTCGCTGAGTGACCTTGAGCTTCCTCATCCGGCCAGCAGTGAACGACCACGTCTCAGTTCTATAAGTAATCACTGGCAACACGCACTGTTTATACAGTCTCGTTTTTAAGTTTTGAGGTATACCTGACGAGAAGATGTGCCGTAATTTCCCGAACGTTGCCCAACCGAGTTGAATCCGCCGATTAACCTCTCGGTCTAAGTTGGACTTACCTAGTCGGACTATTTGTCCCAGGTAAACATACTCGTCAACAACTTCGAGCTTAGTGCTCCCAACAACTACCGGCATAGGTGTGACATGGACATTGAACATGATCTTTGTTTTGTCCATGTTCATCTTAAGACCTATCCGTTGGGAAACACTATCGAGGTCATTGAGCATAGTGCTTAGGTCCTCCAGCGATTCTGCCATAAGGACTATATCGTCGGCAAATCGAAGGTGAGTGATGTACTCGCCATTGATGTTAATACCGTATCCTTTCCAGTCGAGAAACTTGAAAACGTCTTCCAATGCAGCAGTGAAGAGTTTCGGGGATATAACGTCACCCTGTCTTACACCTCTCTGCAATTGGATAGGTTTCATACTTTGGTTCTGTACTCGGATAGCCATCGTAGCCCTACTGTACAAGCACTTTAGATATACCGACAGTTGGCACCGTTGAAGGGACTGCAGCACCGCCCAAATTTCGACGGAATTAAAGGCAAATTGTACTACACGTCACTCACATACTACTCATACTACTCGTCGTCACACCTGGTAAGACATGCAGGAAGTCGATGGATGCAGGTGGCTCAGGACCGTGCTTTGTGGCATTCTTTGGGGGAGGCCTATGTTCAGCAGTAGACTTGTGAAGGGCTGTAATGATGATGATGATGATGTACTACACGGACTTCTGTACAATTCGCCGAAGGGTATGTATGTGGTCTATGGTGCTAAAGCCCTTTCAGACACCGGCTTGTTCGGGTGGCTGGAAATCGTCAATTCTGCGCGCGAGATTATTCGTAGTGACTCTCGAAAACAGCACGTAGACGCGGCTCAGAAGGGAAATTGGCCTGTACTTCTTAAAGAGATCGTTGTTACCTTTCTTGAAGAACAATACCACCGCACTTCTGCTCCACGTCTCCGGACATGGAGGACAGAATTAAAGGGCGTCTGAAGGACTTCAAGTACCGGTTTTCCACCCGCTTTCAGAAGCTCCGCTATAATTCCATCCTCGACTGGGGCCTTGCCGTTTTTAAAGTGCTGAAGAGCCATTCTAATCTCGCTCAGACTGACGTCCGGAATATCATCGGGTTAATGTCGGATAAGACTCGCTCTTGGATCGTTACTCACACGTGTGGCTCCAACGATGATGTGTACAGCTACCCATAGAACCTCTCAATCTCACTCAAAATCTTAGGTGTCCCGGAAACGACGCTGCCACACTCGGTCTTCAGCTTCGATAGTTGGCTCTTTCCGGCAGACAGATTTGACTTTGGAGCCCTGGTTCCGCTCGATCGCTTCTTAATTAAGAGCAGTATTAAAGTTGCGTAAGTCCCGCCTCATGCATTTGGAAATCTGTCCGTTCAGTTGCCTGTATGCTGTCAAATCTGCTGAAGACTGCAGCTTCATATCCCGTCTAACAGCCATGAGTTTAAGAGTGTGTTCGGAGAGTTTTTGTGTTCTTCTGCGACGGGTCTTGCTAAACTTAGTTGCGACCGCATTGCCAGTTTTCACGAGCTTGTCATTCATATCGTCCACCGCATTGCAATCTTCTAGGTACTGAAAACGGTTTCGTAGTTCGAGCTGAAAGGTTTCGGGACTTTGGAGTAGAGCACGAGGGAGACGGAGCGTTGACTTCATTAGACGTGTCCTCTCCAACTTAACGTTTAGGTTCAGTGTGCCTGCCACAATTCGGTGATTGCTGCCGGTTTTCACCCTCGCGATCACAGAGACATCACTGAACAGTTGTCGTCTGGTCGTCATAATGAAGTCAATCTCATTTTTTGTCGAACCGTTGGGGCTCGACCAGGTCCACTTTCTTTGGGGCCGCTTCTGGAAGAAAGAGGTCATCATAAAGAGTCCCTCTTTCTCCATGAACTCTGCCAGCTGCTGGCCCCTTTGGTTCCGTTGCCCTATTCCGAATTTCCCTACTTTCAGTTCACCGTTCTCTCTTGTGCCTAGTTTTGCGTTGAAGTCTCCCATTAACACCGTATAGTATAGTGGGTTTTGGAGGAATGCATAGCTCTAGAGATATCCTCATACATTTCCTCCACCTCCTCATCGGGGTATGTCGAGGTTGGTGCGTAAACCTGTATAACCTTCAGCGAATACCGTTTGGTGATTCTGAGTATAAGGTACGCGACCCTCGTCGAAACACTGCCAATCTTTACAACGTTGTTAACGAGAAACTTGTGGACGATAAATCCGACACCTCTTTGGGACAGGTGGTCGCCCTCCCGGTGATAGAACAAGTTGCCGGATTCGAGGATTACCGAGTCCTCCCCCTCTCTTCGGACCTCGGATAGTCCTATAATATTTTAGCGCAACTTGTCCATCTCTTCTTCCAGCTCCAGGATCTACTCGTCAGTCCTCAGGGTGCGTGCATTATAAGTTGCCAGTTCGAGTCGTCGTAGGTGGCAACCGAACCTCCACCGGGGATTCTTAGCACCCCTGCCCCGCCGTTACCATGGTCGCCACCGTAGCCAGGAATAGCGGGTCCGACGGGGACTGGAGGCCGTCTCTTAGTAACTTTATTTATTTTGGGTATATTGCCATAGTTGCCACGCTTGGCGAGCGGGTTGGCAACCGCACTTTTTTAATGTGATATTGCTGTTATCAGGAAGATGCTGCTGCCCATCTCCTGACTGTATCCCACTGTCGCCTCTTACGACACCCACAGATATTCTTAACCGCCACTACACAGCTATAGTTTTTCATTGTGATATAAATCACCCGAGTCTGAAACACCGTAATATATCAAATAATAAAACAAACAAACAAACTAACAAAAACCAAAAAATAAAATCCATGTTAATAAGTCGTTATAATCAAGTTTGTAACGTATTTTTTTAGTATAACTATCCACAAATATTAAAGTGTATAGTTACTTTATTAGTAAACAACTAAATATTATTTAATTTAAAAAAAAAATCAATTATAATCAATTTCTTATGGTTTATTTTTCTTACATGTTTTATTTTTCTTACTTGATTCGATGTTATACTACATTTAAACTTACAACAAGAATTTTCCATGACAGAATGAATTTATCAACTAAGTTCAAAAACAAATATAGTCGATCCTTAAAGGAACGGATATTTTGAAATAGCATCTACGGAATTGTACAGAATTTTTTATACCAATCTATGGATTTGGAGAAATTTGATTATAGGTTCTCGGAACCGGTATTTAGAACCGGTACATCGGAACCCGAACCGGAACCGATACCGGAACTGCAACCGTACCGAAAAGAGGAACCTTTATAAGAACCTAAATGAAGAACCAGAACCGAAATTGGTACCGGTATTCAATCCCTGCTCTTTAGTGTCGCCTTTTCGTTTCATCGAGTTTCAAATTACATTCTAGTTTCCACTTTAAAAAAACATCCGAATTATGAAACTCCTTTTTAAGTCATCTATAATAACTACAAAAAATTTAAACTGTTGTCAAGAAAGTACACATTCGTATATCTTTAGTAGGCACAGTCAGCTTGTCGCAAGCTTATCTATTATATTCAAAATGATCATATTTGGGCCTAAACACCAAATATGATCATTTTGAAACGCCATCCAATAGCGTTGACTCGGCACGTCGCCCGATGGTGTGAGGTGAGGTAAACGCTGCCGGGGGGGGGGGGGGGGGGGCGTGTGCCGCCGGCAGTCGCACGACGCGCGGGCTGACGACAGTAGCTTGAGTGCAGCGGCGCAGTCGATTAACGTATTTTGTGGTGACCGCTGCAGCGGTTTTTCGCGCGACCAGTTATGGTTTTTGTGGTCTAGATTTTAATATTTGTACGCGTTTAAATCGCTATTTAATTTGTGGTTTCGTGAAGACCGCCTCGGATTAGTTTGTCTAAGTTGTACGGTCGTGACAAGACGCTTGTATTGAATTTGCCTGATTAAAGTAATTTCGTTTGAAAGTAATTGCGTCAATTATATAGTGATTGCGTCTTGAAGTGCATTTTGCAATATTTAACTTGCTTGTGTGACGTGGAATCTTGCGCGCGCGCTGAGTAGAGAT
Organism: Parnassius mnemosyne; assembly: GCA_963668995.1. Classification (NCBI taxonomy): domain Eukaryota; kingdom Metazoa; phylum Arthropoda; class Insecta; order Lepidoptera; family Papilionidae; genus Parnassius; species Parnassius mnemosyne. The sequence continues at coordinate 13,972,206 of CAVLGL010000057.1, forward strand.
ACGGTCTGGAATTTGAAGCTCACATTCCATTTCGAGGGCGTGGCCCGGTTGATTGTTTTTTGGAAATCATTGTTTAATTGTACCGTCGCGTTAAGAGCCTTTTGTGTGTTGACTCTGTAGTTAGTTTGCGTGTTAGCTAGGTTGATTTTGAATTCTTATTGCGGCGTAGTATTTAATATCGTACGAAGGAATTTAGTTGTTGTTTGTAACGCTGAACTTTGTGACTCGTGAAGAGATCGCGTTAGTTCCCTATTTGTAAGTCACTATTTGGTGATAAATGAATCCGGAACATTGAATGTTGAACTTTGAACTACTGTTCGTTACTTGTGTCAGGTATCACGTGTTTGATTCTACGATGAACGTTGAATTAGTTGAGTTGAAGTTAGATAAATGTACAATAAAGTTGATAGACTGTAATAGTGACATGAAGAAAGAAGTTGTCACTTGGTGACGCCTGCTGGAGTGATGCAGCATTGTGGGGCAGCATGGGACCAGGCTGCTGCCCGGGCACTTCAGCTGGGCCAGGTCCATAAATAAACACTACTACACACCACTTTACATGCACCTACACCTACGGCCTGGCCGAGCCTTGGGGCGGTTTGATCTTCGGATCCAGGTACGTACTATTTATTTACCTAGCCTTATCTCTATTGTGTATTATGATAGGTCAATTGTCCATAGGCATTTTGTGCCCCACCCTTAGTTGTCCGTCGAATCTTTCGCTGATGGGTCCCGGGATATTTGACCTTTGTTGTGGCAGCTAGGGGCGTGTACATAGATATTTAAACCGTATCGATATATTGTTTAAAAATATCGATTCGATATATATCGATATTTTTCCCTTGCCAATCCCTATACAGTGCCGGTGTAAAGGGGGGGAGGGAGGGTCGGTGAGGGTGGTCTGCCCCGGGTGACATGCACCAAGGGGTGACAACGACAACTCACTTGCACAGTCAGAAAATACTTACAGAAAAATTACTCCGCGAAGACTTACCAATAAATAAATAGGTACCTAATATAGTATCTACCTGCATACACAAATATTATATCTTAATACTTTCACTGTTCGGTTTCCAGACACAATAGTAAGACAATAGCAGTGCCCTATATGTAGTGCACGGAACCGCGAAAGGGTTAATATGTATCGCAAATTTATTTTTATTGACTTTCGAATATAATATTTAATGTCCTAAATAAATGAGGTCAGCTTAGGTAGCGCTTGGTCGAGTGAGTAACGCGATCCAAGAAGGTAGCGCGCGTAGCAACAAACACAGTCAATCAATGATTTGTTTATAACAGTCGCATATTCCCGTAGTACCGATGGACTTCATTAGAGCTTCTCAGATTCATTGTAAAATAGGGCTATTCTGAGTCTGTTCCTGATCTATTCCGAATCTAGCGCTGTGTAAGATTTATTTAACTATTTGTGTTTCGATAGCCTCACGTGAAAGAGGCTTTTTTCAAAACTCAAGTTAATAAAATCTTACTTAAAGTCCACAATGAGCCAAGCGCAATTAACCAATCTCCTCCATAAATTGGAATATCTATCGAAACGGTCAAGAAAGTCAATTTAGATTATGTAATAGGAAATTTTATCTTAATTTTACCCCCGTGTAGTGGCGGGTAAAAATATCCACTACTCCACCTACTTCCCGTGGGTGTCGTAAGAGGCAACAGAGGAAAATTATGGCAGAAGATGGGCAGCAGCGTCTTACTGATAACAGATAAATAACAATAAAAAACTGCAGTTGCCAACCCGCCCGCCTAGCGTGGTAACTATGAAAATATACCCGCCCATGGCAAGAGTTACAATAGATGGCCCCCAGTGTCCGTCGGCCCAGCTATTCCTGGTTACGGTAACGAGCACTTACCTTGATTACTAACGAGAAGATCCTGGAGCTGGAAGAAGAGATAGACAAGTTGCTCTGGGATATTATAGGTATATCTGAGGTTCAAAGATAGAGGGGGGATCCGGTAATCCTCGCATCCGGCAATTTTTTCTATCGCCGAAAGGGCCACCATCTGTCTCAAGGAGCTGTCGGATTTATCATCCACAAGCCTTTCGCTAACGATGTCGAAAAGATTGAGTGTGTCGACGAAGGCTGCGTACTTTATACTCAGCATCACCAAACGGTATTCACTGCAGGTCATATAGGTTTACGCACCAACCTCAGCACATTCCTACGAGGAGGTGCAGGGAATGTATGAGGATATATCTAGAGCCATGCATTTCTCCAAAGCCTATTCTTTATGATGAAATCTTTCTTTCAAAAGTGGCCTCACAGAAAGTAGACCTGGTCGACCCCCCATGGTTCGACAAAAAGTGAGTTTAACTTCATTACGACTACTAGACGGCAACTGTTTAATGTTGACTCAGTGATTGTAAGGGAAAAAATGGCAGCGATTACCGAATGGCGAGAGGCAAACTGAACCTAAGTAGCAGTAAGCTGGATAGGTCACATCTAATGAAGCCAACGCTCCATCCCCCTCGTGGTCTAATCCAAATCCCCGAAAACTTTCAGCTTGAGTTACAAAATCGTTTTCAATGCCTAGAAGATTGCAATACAGTTAACGATATGAATAACAAGCTCGTGGAAACTGTCCATGCGGTCGGAGCTGAATTTTGCTACACCCGTCGCAGAAGAACACAAAAACTCTCCGATCACACTCTAAATCTCATGGCTGTTAGACGGGAAATGAAGTTGTAGCCTTCAGCAAATTTAACAGTATACAGGCAACTGAGCAGACATATTTCCAAATGCATGCGGCGAGACTTACACAACTTCAATAGAGAAACGAATGGGTAGGACCAGGGCTCCAAAGTCTTTGGCGGACCGAATGTGGCAGCATCGTTTTCGGGATGAGACCTGAGATTTTGAGTGAGATTGAGAGGTAATATGGGCAGCTGTACACGTCATCGTTGGAGACACACGCGAGTATGAACAACGTACCAAAATCTAGTCACTATTTCGACGACATCCCGGACGTCAGTCTGAGCGAAATCAGAATGGCTCTCCAGCACTCCAGTGCTACAGTCACTTCAGCGGTGCCAAGTTTACTGTCGGTATATCGAAGTTCTGAAGTGTTTGAACAGATGGCTATCCGAGTACAGAACTAGAGTATAGGGTCAGTGGTGTCGTAGCATAGGTTAGCACCCGGGGCGGTTTTCTATCAAGCAAAAAAATGCTAAACGTACCAGAATTTATAGCTAAACTATTCTATTCATCGTCATTATCATTACAGCCCTTTACTAGTCAACTGCCTCCCCCAAAGAATGCCACAAAGCACGGTCCTGAGCCACCAGAATCCATCGACTTCTTGCATGACTAACCAGGTCATCACTCCATCTAGAAGGGAGCCGCCCCACACTTCGCCCACCGGTAGGAGGCTACCACTCGAGAACCTTGCTTTCTAATCGGTTGTCGATTCTTTGAGCTCTGTCTGTTTAGTTGCCTGTATTCTGTCAAATCCACTGGAGACTGCAGCTCCAATTGCCGTCTAAAAGCCATGAGATTAAGAGTGTGATCGGAGAGTTTTTGTGTTCTGCTACGGCGGGTCTTGCAGAACTTATCTCCGACAGCATGGACAATGTCCACCATGTTGTTATTCATATCGGCCACTGCATTGCAGTCTTCTAGGCAGTAACAACGGTTTTGTAACCGAGCTGAGTTTTTGGGGCATTGGATTAGAGCACGAGGGGACGGAGCGTTGACTTCATTAGACGTGAGCTCTCCAACTTAACGTTTAGGTTCAGTGCAGGCGCGGTCGCCAGCCTAAAATTTTGGAGTGGGTTACTAATAATAAAACATGTAATGTAAATTAGACTTTATTGCACAATACACAAGTTTATTGCACACATTATAAAACAAATGGAAGTCAGTGACAGACAGACAGTGCCCCGAGCCCCCAAGCTAAAGGGGCCCCTCGGCCTTGAAGAACGACGTTCGAAAAATTATGTACTATCCTAGATGTATAAAGAATTTTCGAGTTTTAACTTTTTGGCCCTGATCGCGAACGGCTCGAACTGACATCACAAAAATTACTCCCACTTCCAGAACATAAATATAACATTGTTAAAGATACTTGTCTACTTCGTTTTATTGTGTTTTATATATAAGAGTGGAGGGAAAACGAGCATGCGGCTCACCTAATGGCAAGTGTCGACCACCGCCTATTAACAAATACAACACCAGGAGAATTGAATGCGCGTTGCGGGCTTTTTAAAAAGGAGTAAGCTCGTTTCTTGAAGCTCCCTAAGTCGTATTGGTTCAACAGTAGTGGTGATGAAATTTTGTGGCTGGAATTAATCCGAACAATTCCGCTAAACATTCCCAGTGATAAATGCGATAGAAAATGCAAAGGAATGCAAAATTTCTTTGTCTCGTCTTCGTCGTCGATGATTCGAGCCACTCTGCACTGGATACGGTCAAGTAGATGGAGCTGGTACTAAGGAGCCCCCGCCCAGGGATGAGAACAGTATTCCATGTTAGGCCGAACTTGCCTCTTGTAAAGTTGCAAGCAGTGTGCCGCCATGAAATGCTGTCCCGCTCTGTTGAGCACGCCAAGCAAGAGGCCAATTCAGCCTTCCCTTCCAAGTGACGACGAAACTGCATGTTATATTTTGACGAATATGTAGTGATGTTGGGAGTAGTGGTGCTGGGATTAGTGGTGACGGGGATAGTACACGCAATTGAGGGAGGGCGGGAGGTGCTCTTCAAACTAGGTAAGACACATCATTTTATTTTATCGTGCGGATGTACGCAAAGTAATTTTTGACAATTTTAACATCCGGCGAGAAGCATACCCGCCCCTGTCCTCAAGGGAAGGATGCATAAAAAGACCGCATCCTGTCCCAATCGGCCGACTTATAGTACAAAATACGGCGGCGATCTGCAGAACGCAGCCGCAATGGGAGTGTGAATGGCACCATAGTCCGGATCAGACAATGGTCCAATGAGCCAAGAGGGGCGTCGATGGAAATCTGATATCCGTCCGGATTAGAGGCCTGCAGAAGGTCCTACAGGGAAGGTGCACGATCCTCCACATCTAGAATCTGCGTAGGTGAAGTAACCATTTGTGTCGGACCATATGTCAAGGCAAATTCATTAACAGATCTTCCCGCATGATCGGTTAAACGAAAACCAAGCCATTCAGCGCGGTGGCCGTTAAAATCACGATCTTTGCAGATGGTACCTGTTGTAGCACGGAGTCTGCAGCGATTTGGAGTTGGTCTGTGTCGGCATTACCTATAGAAGCACCAGTAGACGCGAGAATGGTCGTTGCTGACCTTCAAGACTGCCGAGATGTTCTCTCTGGCGTATATGCAAACTCCAGGCCGAGGTACAAAGATGTTATAATTTGTACCCCGGATAGGAAAGAAGTATCGACAGGATAGCACACCTGCGTCTCGGTTGAAAAGAGCAAGGTAGGCTTCGCCGTCTTCAGATGGTACCTAGTGGACTTCGTTAACGTTCGAATGAAATCCCCTGATGTTGTAGAAATTCACGGATAGCGTAGCAGGGATCACCTTTATCTTATTGTTCTACTTGCCACGAGCAGTATTAGTCTTGAGCGGAATTTCCAAGGGTGGCAAGCAAGCACCCAGTCCACCTGATGGTAAGTCGTTGCTGTGGCCTATAGACATCTACATCTATCCTCGTTTGTAAATAAAATGCAGATGCGTTGCCAGTCGTGAGGACTAATATGGAATGCCTATTTTCCAGTAAAACTCCGGTTCTCTACAGTTACCATACGAAACACAGCAGCATTAAGCTGCTATTTTACGCTGGTATTCTGTGAGAGCGTAGTCCTTCCCCGGTCGAGTCGACTCATTCGTGCTACAAGTATACTATTAATATAACTGTAACATGGCTCTATCACGTATAATTTTTATATTTATATTTGAGTTGAGATCATCGTCGCAAACTTCGATTGTAGAATATCATTATTTTCTTTGAGCTACCGTTTCCACTTTGAAATCCATATCTGATACTCTGTAACGAGAGCGGCAGCAGGAACACTCAAGAAATGGGAATAACATTCTGATAATTTCTTCACATTAAGAAGATCCTCTTCTGTTCTAGAGGTCGCTCTAGCTCTAGGGTACGCAAAGAAGTTCTAAATATTTAAAATTTATTTATTTGTATTTGTGTATTTCCCAGTGACTTACTTTATGCTTAGGTATTGCTCGAATTAGTTTGCTACATTCACCGCAAACTAAAGTTTATCTTAGCTCGCATAGCTGAGTTTTTCTTACATGTGCGTCCACCGCAAACTATGCCAGCTAAGCTAGGTAAAATAGCCTAACTAAGTCCAACTAACTTAGGTGTGTAGGTCGACCCGAAACTACGCGAACTAAGCTAAGTGCCTCTCACCCCCTTACCTTACCCCTACAGTCTTTCGCTTAGTGTTGTTTGTTAGCAAAGTTCAACGAGCCTAGTTTTCACATAGTTTAGTTTGCGGGGACGTTCGGCTTAAACTGTGGCCACAGATTAAATAATGTAACTGTAACTCATTACTATGTAACTGTGGCTCAAACGGGCGTGGTTTTCAAAATCTCGCTTTTGTTTGTCTATTTATTTTCTACCATCATATTTTACAATTATTTATTTTCTATGCTCACAAAACAGTTAAGGGTCCTTCCCCATAAATCGTCTTTTGTCGGGGATCTTGAACGGCCATATATTTTTGGGCTAATTCGATTACTCTTTTTGTTCTGCAGTCTTGGTCTCATTACATAATTATACACCTTTTTATCCTATCTTAATACTGATTGTCTAACTTGATAACGTAGTTTTTAATTAAAGCATACTGAGATAACGTTTTAATCATTTAATTACCGATTTTTTCATGCTTTAATGCACACGAAACGTTTTATTACGTAAGTGATAAAAAATCAGTGACAATTGTGTTCGGGTGTTGAAGGCTAAAGTACATACTATATAATAGTAGGTGTGTATCATTTTTTATAAATTTCTATCAGTAAATTTTATCTCATCAGTATATTCTCCCCATATCTTACTTTGGGTATCGTAAGAGGCGACTGAGGGAAACGGGCAGTAAATGGGCAGCATCATATTTCTGATAACAGCAATAGTACAATAAAAAACTGCGGTTGCAAACCCGTTCGCCAAGCGTGGCAACTATTGCAAACATCCTCCCATGCGCAACGACACAAATAAACGGCGTCATCGGCGGCCGCTACTACACCGCTATTCCTGGCTACTGGGGTGACCATGGTAACGGCGGGGCAGGAGGTCCTAGAATCTTCGGAGGAGGTTTGATTGCCACCTAAGAGGACTCGACCTGGCGATATTTAACGCACGCACCCTTAGAGCTGACAAGAAGATCCTGGAGCTAGAAGAAGAGAGACAAGTTGCGCTGGAATATTACAGGATTATCCGAGGTCCGAAGAGAGGGTGATCCTATAATCCGGCAACTTGTTCTATCACCGGTAGGGCGACCATCTATCCCAAGGAGACGTTTGATTTATCGTCCACAAGTCTCTCGTTAACATAGTTTTAAAGATTGTGAGTGTGTTGAAGAGGGTTGCGTACCTTATACTCAGAATCACCAAACGGTATTCGTTAGAGGTCATACAGGTTTACGCAACAACCTCGGCACATCCCGATGAGGAGGTGGGGAAATGTATGAGGATATCTCTAAAGTCATGCATTCCGCCAAAATCCACTACACGATGTTAACGGTAGATTTCAATGCAAAACTGGGCACAAGAGAAAACAGTGAGCATCCAAGGGGCCAGCAGCGTGCCGACGTCATGGAGAAAGAGGATTATGATCAACTCTTTATTTCTTTTTTTTATGTGGACTTGGTCGAGCCCCGACGGTATTCTCAATCTCGATAAGGTTCCACCCATTGAGATAGTGTGCAGTTACCAGCAAAATAGTTCACAAACGCCTTTGCTCAAAATCTGACTCTCTTAAAACTTAAAACCGGAACACAACAGTGGATGAATTGTTGCTTGGCGACAGGAATAAGAGGTAAGTAAAAACCGAGACGGATTCGGAATTAGAAAGGAAGACCTATAAAACGAGCGAAAGAAAAATAAAATTCATTTTATTTATAATGTTTTTTATTAACTGACGACTCCCTTTGGTGCTTTATGTGAGCGTTTCTTTAGTTTTTGCTGCCGACGTTTAAGATGGCGTTGGATGCGACCAGTGCCTTCTTTCTTTAGATCCTCATACTGTCTTACTAACGTTTCTACGCGTAATTCAGCTGAAATAACAAAAGAATTATTTTAATTAAGTCTGAATGAGTGGATGGATGAATACAGTGACTATCAGATGTTGCAAGCAGGTAGTCAATGGATATGGTTGACTCAGGGCCACACTTTGAGGCTGTCTATGGGCCTGAGTTTAGCAGTACACTTTTGATGGGCTGTGATGTTGATAATGAAGCCTAAACATATTGTAGCAAGTAGATATAATAGTAGGTATAGAGTAGAATATTAGAAGCTCGTAAGCGATCCTGGTTGTACCTAGCCCAGATAGTTTCAATATTTTTGTATGTATTTTCAATGCAACAATTCTATTGCAAAACACACACAGCATTCCAAACTTTAAAATTGAACACTAGGAATCAACTTGATGATGGTCCATCTGTCACTTTTTCTTTCTCCAACATTTTTGCTTCAACAATAACATTTCTTAGACAATACAGTAGGTAAATAAAATTAAAATACATAGTGTTAGAAAATTCTCTCAACACTATTTCAATTACATAATTAACACTTCATAGTAATGACTTTAGTCTTAAAATATACACTAAGAAATTTATGTGTTTGCCTTAAATTTCTTACTGAGCAGACAATTCATGTTTAGTTATTTCTGTAATTGCATACCACATAATAATCATCATCATCATCATTACAGCCCCTCATAAGTCCACTGCTGAACGTAGGCCTCCTCCAAGGAACGCCACAAAACACGGTCCCGAGCCACATTTTTTTTTATAGGAGAGGGGGCAAACGAGCATGCGGCTCACCTGATGGTAAGTGACTACCGCTGCCCATGAACAACCGCAACACCAGGGGAATTGCAGATGCGTTGCCGGCCTTTTAAAAAGGAGTAGGCTCTTTTCTTGAAGGACCCTAAGTCGTATCGGTCCGGAAAAATCGCTGATGGTAATCGATTCCACAAGGAAGTCGTGCCGAGGAAGAAAACATCTTCTAAATCGCACAGTCGTGGACCGCCAATCATCCAGATGGTGTGGATGGTATCGGGAGTTCGCCGCGATGTGCGTTCGTGAAATTTTGCGACTGGGATTAATCCGAACAATTCCTCAGAGCACTCCCCGTGGTAGATGCAAAAGAAAATGCAAAGAGATGCAACATCTCTTCGCAGTGCCAATGAATCCAGCCGATCGGAAAGGACTCGGTCGTCGACGATTCGAGCCGCTCTGCGCTGGATGCGGTCAAGTGGAAGGAGCTGGCACTGGGGAGCCCCTGCCCAGAGATGGGAACAGTATTCCATGTGAGGCCGAACCCGCGCCTTGTAAAGTTGCAGGCGGTGTGCCGGCATGAAATACTGCCCCGCTCTGCTGAGCACGCCAAGCTTTTTAGAGGCCAATTTGGCCTTCTCTTCCAAGTGACCACGAAACTGCACGTCACTCGATATGTCGACTCCGAGGATTCCGATACTGGCTGAGGCAAGAAGGGGAGTGCCTTGAAACTGAGGAGATACGACAAAGGGGTTCTTTTTAGCGGTAAACGCGCACACTTGTGTCTTCTGAGGATTAAACTGGACTAAATTTAGTCGCATCCAATCCGAGACTTTGTTCAGCAAAGACTCGACTTCAGACACAAGTTTGTTCCGGTACTCAGCGACCTTTTCCTGAGAAATATTGGCACGGCCGGTGTATAAAGCATCAGCAGTGCTGTCATCCGCATAGCAATGAATGTTACCAGTTAGCAATATATCATTGATATGCAGAAGAAACAGCGTTGGTGATAGCACACAGCCTTGTGGAACACCAGCGTTCATAGGCTTGTAGTCGGAGCATGCACCGTCTACAACGACCTTGATGCTCCGATCTGCAAGGAAGCTGGTGATCCAATAGCACAATTGTGAAATTTCTCGGGAGGCCCGTAGAAATTTCTCGGGAAGCCCGTAGGAAGGGAGCTTCGAAAGAAGCGCTTTGTGCCAAACCCGATCGAAGGCCTTCGCAATGTCCAAACTAACGGCCAACCTCCGCCCATCTATGGGTCAGGTAGACCAGAAGATCACCAGCTGATCGACCCCGACGAAGACCGTATTGGCGGTCACTAATCAGCTGGTGACCCTCAAGGAACCGCATGAGCTGGCAGTTAATAATGGATTCCATTATTTTGGAGAACAAGGAGGTGATGGCGATAGGCCTATAGTTGGACGGGTCTGACCGGTCGCCTTTTTAGGGATCGGGTGGACAAAAACTGTCTTCCATGAATTCGGGACTACGCCTTGGGAGTAGGAGTACCGGAAAAGACGTGTTAGGACCGGTGCCAACTCCGGAGCACACGTCCTCAGCACAATTGGGGGGATTCCGTCAGGACCACTCGACTTCTGGATGTCCAGGGAGAGTAGTGCTTTGCGAACCGAGCGCTGTGAGAACATCACATCCGGCATGGAGCACTCACACCGCGGGATGGTCGGCGGTGTTTCCCCCCGTCATCAAGAGTCGAGTTGGACGACAAAAAAGGAGCCTAAAAGGTCGGCTTTGTCTTTTGCGGCTTGGGCCAGTGAGTCGTCCTCTCTGTGCAGAGATGGTAGTGATGACTTACAGAAATTCCCTTGGACAGCCTTGGCGAGAGACCAGAATGCACGGGTTCCCGAAGAAAGGCGAACTAGTTTCTCGCCAATTTTGCCTATGTGCTCTGACTTTGCCTAGGCAATAACTCTTTTGAAGGACCTGGAGGCGAAGTTATACTTCTTTTTAAGTGTGCTGGTGTTTACATCCCGAGTCGCCGAAGCCGCAGCCCAGGCTTGGTAACACTCCTGCTTACTGCGTAATGCAGTCTCACAGGAGCGACCAAACCAAGGCTGAGATCTGCCTCCGATGGGTACCACAGATGATGGAATAAATAGTTCCATTCCCTGTAGCACCACATCAGTGACAGAGTCAGCAACAGCGCTGGGATCATCCGGCGAGAAGCAAACCCGCCCGCATGGGTAGGATGCAAAAAAAGACCGCATTCCGTCCCAATCCGCCGACCTGTAATGCCAAACACGGCGGCAACCTGTAGAACGCAACAGCGAGGGGAGTGTGAATGGCACCACACTCCGGATCAGACAATGGTCCGAAGAGCCGAGAGGGGCATCGACGGAAACCTGATATCCGTCCGGATGAGAGGTCAGCAGAAGGTCCAACAGGGAAGGTGTATGATCCTCCACATCTGGAATCCGCGTAGGCGAAGTAACCAGTTGTGTCAGACCATATGCCAAGGCATCCATATGCCACATGCTCAGTAGTGGTAAAATATTTTCTAGAAATCGGCATAATGTTTTATTTGAGGATATGTAAAGTTATCCATTTTAAACTAAGACGGCACCACATACTTTCGTATCCGCATAAGTATGTGGTGCGGTACTTACTGCCTCCTATTTAATAGATGAAAGACATGTGCCCAGCAATAGGATGTATGTTGGCCTTGTATTTTACTCTTACAAAGAAAGTTATAAAAGCAAAAATAACTGTTGGAATGAAAGCGTTGTATGTTTTATTAATACTTACACTTATTTTTAAAGTAGGGCTGTTTGCCTTCTTTAAAAACTTTCTCTACATCCTCCTTCTGCTTTTCTATTTTCTCTAGCTCAACTCTTGCCTTTCTACCAGCTTTGTGTTGTTCATTAAGCCGTTGCAGTAAACGTTTTAACTTTAAGACTTTTTCTGGATCTGTAGTCTCTTTAAGTTCTGCCCTTATAGCTTTTATGTCTTTTATGCGGATGTCCGAAAGGAAACTGTAGTTTTCAGCAAATTGTCTTTTGTCAAACTCACCACATAAGGGATCAAACCTGGAAGTTATGTAATGATTGAAAGTAATAAATATAATATAATAATACAATAAAACTTCAAAAATAACAGGCCTATAACTTTAGTTTTCCTTATTTGTACATTGTTTATGAAGGCTATTCAAAATTGTTTAACCCTAATGTTAAACAGACGAAAATCCCAGAACAACTCACGATTTACTCCTCTATTAACAAATAATAGAAAAAACAAAGCAAATTCAATACATCACTACTGATATTTTTGTTTACAACATTAACTAAGCATCTTATGGACCACAAAATATGTACACTGCAAAACATACACATAGAAACAGTTGAACCAGTCCAAATTTAACAATTAGAACTTCCAGAACCTTCATTTTACAGGGACAAAATAAGAACTGTCAACAACAATAACACTCTCTCCTAATGTTCTCACGAGTTTGTCACAAGATGTATTTAAAAAAACTGGCAGCCTTGTATGTATATATACAAGGGGCAATGAAATCAGCAACATGAGGCTGACTGACCTTTAGTTCACAGATGACATTGTTCTCTTCTTCCTATCTGCCTCTCAGTTAAAAAAAAAAACATGCTCTAACACTTGGTTACTATAGTCAAGGACTGTTGCGTTTTACGTACAACCAATAGAATCAGGTACGAAGTATATGTAAAAACCCTTACTATAACAAGCTACCCATTAGATATCTAATGAAGACTTAAAACATATGGGTGGAATGGCTTCATGAATGGACTGTTAGGCAAATGTATGGAAATAAGACTTTGATATGTTTCTATGAAATTTTTTGAATTGTTTAAAATTCACAGATTGTTCATAATTTTTTTCCTTGACCGCAGTTTTCGATATGTAACATTGTGCATTCATTGATTTTAATATAAAAACTGTTTTGTTATAATAAAATTATATGTAGGTATACACTTATTAATTGAAATTGATTGAATAAAGCTTATTAATTGAATTTGATTGAATTAAGCTTATAATTGAATTTAAATACTATACCACAAAAGAAAACTATGATAAACTTATAGTTTAAGATCCAAACCAACTATTGAACTTCACCTCCAATTTATTGCAGGAAAATAATTTTTATCAAACATTGTCTTACAAAAAAGTAAATGAAAATGTATATACCTATAACAAAATTTTCATAACTTTACAATTCATGAAATAAGTAGATTATAAATTGTTAAAAATTATTATTGTATTTATATTTTTGTTTAGTTATTGTGACATAATATGCATTTCATTAGGCAATCCACCTGTAGTATATTTATTTGCATATTGTTTGATAAAATATAATTTACATCCAATAAGCAAAAAGTGTGGGCAATATAGCTTGAAGAACCAACAACCAATGGGGAAGAAAGGTTCTCGAGTGGCAGCCCCCCTAGATGGAGTGACGACCTGGTAAAACATGCAGAAAGTCAATGGATGCAGGGTCAAGATTGTACTCTGTAGCATTCCTTGGAGGAAGCCTATGTAATGATGATGATGATGATAGTAAAGCAAAGAGTGTAGGTTGATGATAATTCAGACCCACATAATCACTGCTTCAATCTAGTTCTCTAGTATGATATCTTATACATGCCCATTTCATAATCCTTACATTTTATGTACAAGAAACTGGCAAACTTACATTATGCAATTTTGAAATGAGATCGATAATATTATAAAAATAGAATTTAATATTTATAAAGTAGAATTAAATATCTTAATTCATAATGAATCGATGCATATAAGTTTTATATATAGCTGGCATAGAAAATTAAAAAGATATCATTGTTTACATTAGTGCCTACCGGTATCGCGCAACCTCCCGAACTTCCCCTGCCACTTGAAGTGTAAAAACATAAAATGGTTGGGCACACGAGGGGTTAGCAGTCTCACTGAATTTGGATTAGTGTTGCTCAAAAATAATAATTTTACATATGAGAAGATAATTTACATATGGGTAAACTAAAGTAAAGCGAGGTTGATCATATGGACCCAGACAAATGGTCCAAAGATGTGGCCTTCTGGGCAACACAAGGTTGAATGCACAGAGCCAGACCAAGGAAGAGTTTGAGAGATTACTTTCACCACCACTTTAAAGAGGAATGGTATGCTACCACAAAAGATCAAAAGTGAAAAGGTAATCCCACACATTAATACGCTGATATAATTATTAACTTCATACCTGGGATCACGAATTTCACTCTGCTTTGGCAATGTAACTACATCCTTCAAAAATGGCACTGGTCTCTTCGAACTCATCTCTCTAGGCCTATTTTTATTTTCTCGCTTATAAACTTTAGGAGTGTTTCGTACATTATCCTTTTTCCCAAAAACTACTTCTTTATAAAGTTTTGCGCCAATTCTTTCTTTTAATTTCTGTAGGTCTTCAAAGGATAATGACGATAATTCGTTCCTAATAGCCAACTGCAACAAATATTTTATTAGTTTTAAAATTAGAAAATCAAATATCTGAACAATAACATTAATGAAAAAAATCACCCTTTCGGAGTCATTATCTTCTATAGAGTTCTCGTAATTATCTTCACCTTCCGTCATTGCATTTAGTTATTTGAGACAAATAACGTTGAACATCGATGACATTAATACATTTATTTCTGTAAATTTTACTGCTGGAAAATACAACAATATATTTACAACTTACAGGTTAGACCACAGACACAAACTATGTATATAGTATACCCGTCAGGATACATGTATTCTGTGATAGTATTAGGGATGTGAAAAAATAATCGATTTTCATATTAATCGTTTATTTTTTTCTTATAGTCGATTTTTCAAAGTCGATTTTTTAATAATAAAAATCGATTTTTAATAAATCGATTTTTATGTAAATTACGCGTTTCAATCGATTTTTGTAATCAGTGTCATCTGTGCGATGGATGTAAAAACGTGAAGTAAGTTCAATAACATGAATAAGTCAATCAAAAGACGGCGCCACCTTTATGTATCTCTATGTATGTAAAACAGTTTCGCTTTTCGTATGTTTTCAACAGGTTTCTTCCTCCGCTAGGAGGAACCACAGTATTCTGTGGTTTTCTTTCTTTCTTTGGTTAGTGTAAACAATTATATATAAACAATATAAATGTCTTGTGATACGCGTAAAAGTGGCTGACAGAAGTATTTTATAATGAAAAAATGATAGCGGCCAACACGTCAAAAAGGCAAAAATACTGACTTGGATCTATATATTGCGGCACCACTATCAAATCTCAAGGCAGATGACCTCAATATATGGAGAAGCTCTGAAGGAACTTTTCCTAAACTAACCGAATTGGCTTTAAACACCTCTCAGTGATGGCCAGTTCCGCGCCAGCCGAAAGATTATTTTTGAAATCGGGAAATATTGTCAGAAAAAAACGAAACCGTAAATTGGGAAAGAGACGAAGAAGAATTTTGGTGAAATGATTGTTTTTAATGCTTTTAACTAAAAATTCATTCAATTTTTTTTACCTTTTTTTGTTTTAACAAGTTTAAAAAAAGATTTGTTTTGTATTTTAGTTTTCAGATCAAAAGGTTGTCGTCGGATTATTTATAATTATATTTTTATTTTATTTTCATTCTAATCCAATGTAAATGATACTGAACATTAGTGGCATAATGATATTTAGACTTTTTGTTTGTTCAAACTTAGTTTAAAAAAACTATCGGTTACTAAAATTATGGTTTCTGAATGATTTCTTATATTTACGCGAAGACTACACATTAAATGAAATTAATTTTTACGGATTTGATCACGCTAAATTTAACTTTTTAATTCCTGACGTTTCGGGTGCTTCACAGCACCCATGGTCACGTGGGGAACTGAGGTCTTTGACGTCTAGATGTTATAGTTAGCCTGACTAAATTCAGTTTTTGAATATTAATTTTTGGTCCGATCTACGCAGAATGAGCTTACAGTATCTTGAAGTCTTACAGTGGTATGCTTGGGTTTGGATTTAATTTTATTAATTACGGGATGCCAAGCAGATGGCAGCACCCACCCATCTTCTCTATTGAAATTAGAACGTTTTTTAATTTCGATAGCCTCGCGAATCATCCTTGGTAGGAATCGGTGTTCTTTTGCGAGGATTTGTGGTTCAACTATGACATAGGGACGTCAAACACCTCAGTCCCATCTGTGACCATGCGTGCTGTAAAGCACCTGAAATGTCGGGAATTAAAAAGTTAAATTAAACGCGATAAAATCCGTAAAACTTAGTTTAATTTATAGTTTCTGTTTATTTTGGTTGTAATAAATTGTTTAATGGCACTGAACATTTGTGGCAGTAATTATTTTTAGTTTTTTATTGTTCAAAGTTATATGTTAAAAAAGTTCTGTAGTTTATTTCTAAAACCAGAAGATAATTTTTCGAATAAAATATTTTTTTCGCAAAAATCGATTAATTTTTTATAAAAAAAATCGTTTTTTCTTAAATCGATTATTATCACGAAGCAAAAAATCGATTTTTTTCACACAATGTCACATCTGGTCACATCCGTAGATAGTATAGAAATTAGAAACACTACGCGTTGGCCACAGAGTAAAGTCATAGATAAATAAATATCAGGGTTGCCAATACCAATGTATGTAATTCCCCAAAAATCCGAATAAAATTCCCCAAATTTCGGGAAAAAAATATGCTGATTCCCCACAAATTCCCTTAAATATTTTAAACAATGAAACAAGTTTCAAATATTTAAATAATACTTAAATAAGTAGTTTAAGTAGTTTTAACCTTTTTTCATACATTTTGCTCGAAGGATTATTAAACTTGACACTACCGCCCAATTTTTTTATCCGGTCTCTTGTTGCCATTGAAGATACTACAGTATCTGTATTTAGCAGATTGCGGTATTCTATTTTTAAATATCGAAGCGCACTAAATTTTCTATCGACCGACGGATTTGAAAATGGCAGTATGAGCAACATAGACGTAACAATTTTTATGTTTGGAAACTTGTATTCTCCCGCATCATTTTTAAGGCGAAACATTTTACCCCAGTAACTTCCGGCTTCGATGTTATCTCCATGAATTTCAAGCCCATGTTGATCAAAATCTAACAAAGCATGAGTTCGCCACTCGTCATATAATTTTTGTGCGGCCACAAATTTATAAAACACAAAAACTGTTGAGCTTCTAATGGATTTACAGCGGATATAATAGAAAATAAGACTCCTGGCAGGTTCTATAGAAATCTGCAATAGCAGCACGAGGTACATTTTCGTCATTTTTTTAAATTTTCCATACTTCCTCCAGCCTTTGATCCAATATATATTTCGTTTAAACTTAGAAAATGTGTTGAATTTTTGAAGTCTGCCTTTAAAATATTAGCACAGGACTTGACATAGCTAATTTTCATAAAATTAGAAGACAATATTTTCAAAAGGTTTTTGACTTCTGGTTTCAATTTGTGAAGACGGGATGTTTCTGATTGAAATAAGACATTGAATTTTGTTACCAGTGCAAGTACGTAAAACATGAATTCCAAATATACCACAGTGAATTGGTTGTTCATTGTAATCAGCATTTCTTCGGTTTTCTTCGACGAATCTGAGAGGACTGTTTCTGTTAAGTAGGCTTTTAATGGAATAATATACTGCTACTGATAAAAAAAGAAACTGAACCACAGACTATGTAAGGCCATGAAAATTCTGCATTAAAATTCACAATAGCCACTAGGTGTCGCCAAAATATTTTTAATGAATTTGGAATAAACACGAAATCTGTAGAAAGAAATGTAAAAAACCCTAAAAAAATTATAAGATACACAAAACAATTTTACGATTGGCGAAAGATTAAAGATGCCGAAATTTAAATTTGGCGCAATGAAGAGTATTGAGTCGTCCGTTATCCATAAGTAACTAAACTAAAAAAAAATATTAAAATGTTTGGAATTCTTGCAAAAGTAGTTAAGTAGTAAGATGTTAAAATCTCCGCATTTTCCCCGCATAATGCCAGTCCCCAATAAATCCCCAATCAACTTGAGATTCCCCGCAGCTTGGGAAATTCCCCACAAATCGGCAACACTGATAAATATATAACAGGCATCAGGAGAGAGTTTTGGCGGGAAATTGACCGGCGGCGGTTTGCTGCTCCTGTATTATTGTTTAAATAATGGTTTGAAGTGGACTTTGATATGTAAAAGTGTTGCGATTTTGTGTATTAAGTGTCTACGCATGTGAACTATTAGTGGAAACAGTGAAACAAGTGCTCTGATGGTGATGGATTCTCAAGATAAGCTGTTTGTTTGCATAGGCACCTTTAGATACCATCGCCAACTATCAGCTGTCTGCTGGATCAAGTTGCCGCCAAAATATCCCAAGAACTGCACAATGTGACGCATCAACATATTGTGAAGCAGTATACTATGAAGGAGTGGGGAAATTACAATAAACCGAATAAAAATACTTAAGACTTGGCCTAAAGGTCTAGATACCAGGCCATAAACTCCAAAAAAAAATAACAGGCATCAGGCAAAGATATTATAATAACAGGAAATTAATCCTTGCTATCAAAGATATTTTGTTTGCAACATATTTATTTAACTATGATAATCAGAGACAACTATATATTAGTCCTTGACTTAGAATATAGACTAGTCTACGAAAAGTAATCAATCCCGTAGAGGGAGTATGTACAATAGAATAGTGCTTGCCGTATACCTAAGCGGGATAGCAATAGTTTAAGGTTAGTGTTGCCGATGATTCTCTATTTTCATTTTCTTGATTTTTGGGAAAAGTAAATTCTGTTATCTAATTATAGGTAGAATCAATACAGTGTTTCAAAAATATGTAAGTAATTCATTAATCTCCTAAGATATATCTTATTAGGTTAATAGTAGTTCATTAACTTCCTAAATGCTGAGATGGTTTGGCCATGTCGAGAGAATGAATGAAGAACGATTGACGAAAAAAGTGTATAAGGCGAGTGTGAATGAAAGTGCTGAAAGGGGTAGACCTAGGCGGACATTTCAAGACCAAATCAGGGACGTCTTAAAAAAAGGCCAGGTCAAGAGCACCCTAAACCGTAGAGCATGTATGAAGAGAATAATGAAAGTGGACGAAGCGAAACAAGTATGTAAGGATCGTAGCAAGTGGAAAGAAGTGGTCTCTGCGTACCCCTACGGGAAAGAGGCGTCATTATATGTATGTATGTATGTATGTAATGTACTAAATTGAAAAATAAAACGTTTTTTTATTATATTTTAAATCGCTTTATTTTGCGTTTTGTCTTTTCCTTGTTATTAGAATCATATAGTTTTTTTTTTTAATATAAAGTTTTGCTATGTATAACAGATTACGCAAAAACAAAACAAAAAACTATAATATACTTGAAATAAAATAGTTTAAAAAACTTACCATTGGATATATTTATATACCGATTTTTTTATCGGTAGATAATAATATATCCACAGGTATGTATTCCATTTCGAATGAAACAACAGAAATAATATAAAATATTTATGTGAATATTATTTAAATAAAACAAATAATTGAAACAGCACTAGGAACATTTTTGTACATCTATACAGTTTTCGGTTTGGTAACGCATGCTTAAAAACTAAAGGATTCTAAGTAAATATTTTTCATCCCGTTCAGAGTCTGTAACCCTAAAAAAGAACGGACAAGAAACTTTAGGGAACTGTTTACAATCAGCTAAACTTACATACGATTACATGTTTATTATTGCAAACATTTATAATTTTTACGAACAAACGAAAAGCGATGAAGTCAGCAACAACCTTTTCAGAATTATAATCGGGCAGCCATTTTGTCACCGGGAGCCTTTTATACATGAGACGTTTGTACCACGTCTGTTTCTTGAAACGGTATTTGGAAGGAGACGACATTATTTATTGCTTCTAACCTGAGAACAAAGAGAAAATTTTTAAATACTCAATGTAAAAAAAAAACTATTTTTGTATAATACTAGCGATCCGCCCCAGCTTCACACGGGTGATTTCTGGATCTCGACAACAGCGCCGGCTACCGAGTCCAATTGTGTTTCTTTTCTAAATCATCCAGGGACTCGCTCAAACGCACACAAAAAAATTCATCAAAATCATTCGAGCCGTTTTCGACTTTTAACGAGACTAACCATCAGTTACTCGATTTTAGTATAACTATGAGCCTTATTACCAACTAATTATGAAACCGTGCGGTAATTTCAATTACTGCACGATTTGATGTAGAACCCGTGCGGTTATTTCAATTAGGGACCATTAAAAGACATATATGGGCTAGTTTCTTTGCGGACACAACTTTATTACTCACAATGGTATTGAAAAACGTCGTATGACACTCGTAAGCTATTAAAAATTATGTATTCCGCTGAAAATAAAGCAGAGCCGCAGGCGAGTGCTTGATGCCCAATGTCAGCCTCATACATAATTTTCAACTAAGTGTACTTGTATCATAATGTATGTATTATTATTTTACCTCAAGTCCTGGTTCGACGATTTTCAGTTGTTTCGTAGTACAAGGTCGCTCATCAATAATATCCTGAAAAAATAAATATTGAGCATGTAGAATAAAAATTTCCCTATAAAATTCAAAATTACAACAATAGTTAACAACACAAATTAAGAATCAAAATAGGTTACTCACTGGAATAAAAAGTGTTGGAATCGCATTCGGCAATAAATATGTCCTCTTGTGCGTTTTACGAAAATAACGCGACTCAAAATGTTTCGAACATATGCGATCATTCTTCTCAGGTTGCCATTCCTTTCTCCCAGTAGCTACAATCTACATATTTATAATGTTTGCTTCTTTAGGAAATCTAAAATAAATAAATTATATTGGTAATTAAATTAAGGTTGAAAAATTTGTTGAGTAGTTTAGAAATTAAGGAATTTTTTTGCCAAGCACTGGTATCCCTGTAGTGATTATACAGCAAAGGAGACGGTCAATTTCTGGCCCAGTCTATGTACAATATACCGTAAAAAAGAGAAAAATTCAGGGATTTTGTTAAAAATAAAATGAGAGAATAAATCAAAATAAATAACTTGCAAAAAATAAAAATGCAATCCCAAGTTTCTGATGGTTTTACAAGATGGATTTCCAGTCATAAAAAAGTAAAAAAGACACGGTTATTTGTCAAATGTCATTTCTGTCAAATGATATTTTATTTATTTCGAGCTTGGTTGTGTACTGTGTAGTTCACAAGTTCACAACTCTACTCTCTACTTGTTTGACTCTGCTTCACAAACTATATAGAAACACCACGCTCTGCTTTTGTTTTTGGACTTAATGATTTACGTGAGATTTTGATTTCGTTGATATCGGACATCTGTATTCTGTAGAATCACATTTTGAATCAGTAAGTAAGACATGCTTCTATCTGTAGCCTGTTAATAATTATTAATTTCTACATAAGTTCATAAGGGCTGCAAAATCTTAATATGATGTAATACTCTTTCAATTCACCTGTTAAAACATGTTGCACTGTTTAAAATGCGCTTCTGTAATATAAATAGTTTATTAAAATAAGGTTGTTTTGTTCTAGATTGATGAATATGCACCAATATGTCCACAATGTCTTCCAAACGTATTACAAGAATTATATGTCGGCACAAATCTTGAAAATGAGTTCCAGCGCCCTAATGCCAATACTATCAGTATATTCTATGTTTGTTGTCAACGAAGACTGGGTAGCAGATAAGTTGTGACCCAATTAATATCATCCCAACAAGACTCTGTTTTAATAAAAGGCCGTATAACATCTCGCCATCACTCGGGCAGAGCTTATTATACATATTATATACTGTTGGCGAGACAAGGGACAAGTTGGGATGAGATGATTGCAGGTTATTATTGCAGTTGCTCTTCTGGACAACAGACAGTGGGTTGCTGTGCCCACATAATGACCGTTGTCTGGTATTTGTGTTGGGCTCGGTATCAAAATTTTAGAACCGCACCGGCCTCAAATCTGGATGGTATTTTAGTAAGAGAGGATTTTGAAGTAGGATAAATAAATAAAAAATTAAGCTGTTTTATTTATGTTTAGTATCTAAAACATGATTGATCTAATGTTTCACTTTCTATAATTCATAGGACTGTTAACCCTTAGAGTAATTACACATAGAGTGATAGTGACATTCAAAATTCCGTTCAAAGTTGAAGCTACAACACAATGAATGTGTGCATAAGCGGCCTGTTATTACGTTTGCCCACACGCACATAAGCAAATCAGTAAAGTTTGCAAGTTAATGACATTTTCCCCAAAAAGTGGGGAAAATGTAATAGTAGACATCGTCATAGAATTAATATTTGGGTTGCGTTTATAATTATTTATTAACTATTTGCAAAGAGAAAAATGTAACATTATTTATTTTTGTTAACTTGTGTAATATTTAAATTATTTATATACGTAATATCTTGTGTTATATTAACAAATCTATTATGTAATTATATTATTCTGTTAAAAGCGGTATATTTATATAAATATTTGTTATTTATCTTCCATAAAATGTTATACTACCTCAGCGGCACGGAATCTTGGCCAAGCGGTTATCTCGCGATAGCAAAAGCTTTAAGTGTTTCTGATGAATGTTTGTTATGCAGGTATGTCAAAAAATGTTTGCTCTCAAGTTCAAGAGGGTAATTCATTATGTTTAAGTGCACCATGACGAATTCTTTAATTTTTAGTTGAATCGGGTCATTTGAGCGACTAAGTACACATTTTAAATTTGTGTGTTGTGAAAAGTTTACTGTAAGGTTATTCAATTATTGTGATCTTGTGTCTTAATTCAATAACTAAAGGTGCTTCAAAGCCAATAAAAATGCCATTAACACCAGCACAAGTTGCACAAGCAGTAGCATTAATTGACCAAGGGCTGACACAGCGTGAAGTTGCTATTGTGCTTAACGTACCACGGTCCTCAATGCAGTATTCACTGAAACGATACCAGGAGACAGGACGCTACACCCACAGGCCAGGCAGTGGGGGCGTAAGGTGCACATCGGCCCGGGACGATCGTTTTATTGTTATGGATATTTTGAGAAACCGCTACCTGACCGCTGTTGGGATACGCCAGCGGCTCCAAATCGCAAGAGGCGTTAATGTTAGTGAGCGTACGGTGAGAAGACGAATGGAGGAAGTGAATTTAAAAGCTCGTAGACCAGCACGAGGTCCAGAACTTCTCAGACAGCACCGAGTAGCCCGACTTCAGTTCGCAAGAGAACATGTCAATTGGACTCACGAGCAATGGGCTAGAGTGTTGTTCACAGATGAGTGTCGAATAGCTTTACGTGCTCCAGACGGTCGAGAACGAGTGTGGAGAAAAAGAGGAGAGAGGTTTCTACCCATTACCACCACCCAAACTGTGAGTTTCCATGGAGGCTCAATAATGGTATGGGGAGGTGTAAGTTCCGACGCACGTACAGAGTTGGTCATCGTCGATAATCGGCTTACAGCTACTCGATACATCGAGGAAGTTTGTAAATATTAATTTTTATATAACACTCAATGGCCTTATTCTATGATATAAATAGAGAAGTAGAAGAAATGGAGCAGGCAAATGCCTACGTCTATTTCTTCCAGTTTTTTCAATCCAGTCTCACTTAAATTTAACAAGTGAATAGTTGTCAGATAATCATTTTAGCTGTCAGATATTTTTTCATTAGTAATTCCGTACTAACTTTGGCTGTGGCCCGCGGCTTCACCCGCATCTTAAAGCATACACTGATTTCAATTCTTGCCATTCTAAGAATCTACGTGATATATTTAATTTAAATCGATTTCAATGTAAAGGTTACAACATACAACTTTCACAGAATGGCATATAATATTAGAAGGACTCACGAGACTTAAGAGTGCGGTCAACTTCAAGTGATTATTATTATGACTTTATTGGATATTATGTTTTGCATTAAAACAAAATAAGATTCGGAAGGAGATAACTATTCAAATAAAATATGAAATTAAAAATGTTTATTAAAAAATATAAAATGAAATATACCCAAGTACTTAAAAAAATATCTCTTAATGACCCTGAAACTGCAAATGTTTTCTAAACAACTGCCGCTTTGATGACGCTATCCTCGAAATGTTATCTTTTTTAGATTCAAAAAGAATCGAACTAAAAATGTTAAATATATGTAAATTAGAATAAAAAAATAATCATAGGCTATGTTATTTATCCTAAAACACATACCATAAAGAGGTAAAAACAACTGCACATTATCAAAACAAAATAAAATCAACATAGTTTTTTTCGTGGCAAAGGGGAACCCTAATAATATTTGGCAAATAAAAATACTTATTTATATGTGAATGAGACTATTGGCAGTATGTATGTATTTTTTTCAATATGCATTTTTTTATAATTATAATAAGAAGAAAAAAATGGGGTAAAATATTTTACTATGCCTAGCAATATTTTCATTATATTGGCGTCTGTCAAATTTATTATTTATTATTTTGTGTTGATGAATGTCTTTTACAAAAATATAAGATGATAGGCAGTAGTTAACCGTGAAATGAGATTTTTACATTTTTTTCGTGATTATGTGATGAGTTGTGACACCCTTTCACAGTACAGTACGTCATTTTTTTGAAAAATTGTGCAAGCTGTTTACACGACAACGTGGACTCGAGTACTAGCGCGCTAAAAGTCGTACTTAGCCTTTAAAGGCTAACTTGAAATGGCTTCACTTTGCGTGCGCCTACTGCGCTTCTAAGCCTAATACTTCTATGTGTTAACCTTTGTTACGACATTATCCAGGCTTCAAATGTGTGTCAAGGCTCAAGGCATACTCTGACACGCTGAGGACCTGTTAAATGAAAATATTTGTACTTAACCGGTTCAGTGCGGGTGACACGCCAGGCGTGCCATCGTTACTTTTGTGTGGCGTTTGACACGCGAGTCGTGTCTTTTTAAAAATCGTTATAACTCGCTCAAATTGCTTTTTTGGAAAATTATCCAGAACAAAATATTCATTATTTTGCGAGTAGTTCATGCATGCAGCTTCGTTTCTGGATATTTCGAAAATTTGAAATTTTTAGGGGTTGACAACCTTTTTTTAACGTGTACATGGTACTATTTTTACTTTGTGGGTTTTAAATCATGTTATGGAAAAATTGTCTAATAAGTAACAAATAATAGCACTCATTGCGATCGCTCACAAACTCAAGTTGTAAATAAATTTCTGGAAAACAAGTCTCCTGTTAAAAAAAAACAATGCGTTTGTCTTATAGTTTGATTTTGCTTAAAATGGTTGAACTGCCGTCTTATTACTATCATATGGCCGAATAGACCTACGAAGTACCATGTGCTCTTGTGATATGGTATAAGGTTTAGTTTTGCTTGAAACAGTTCGAAACCGTTCATGCATAAAAAAAGTTCGCTAATAAATAGTCTTGTCAATCCGCCGCCGTATTGCGCCGGCGTTTTTTTCCTTTTGAAAACACTTGTTTTGCTATTCTTACTAATTAAACGTTTTCAGATCGACTTTACTTTTACATTTGTATAACATTAAATAATATTTAACATTTGTAAATATCAATGAATGATATACCTTTTTTTTTCAAATTAAGGATCTTCATTGTTTGATATTTACAAATGTTATTATTAGGTGAAAATTTAATTTAATAAAAACCAAGGTTTCCAGGGTGACTTAGCTGTACCTACTTATATACATGATTTTTTTTATAACAACAAAAAATAGTACAAAAGGTTTGTAATCTCTTCATAAAAAAAGTCACTTTCTCTCAATTTCAAAGAAAACGCGTAAAAATACACGTAGTTACCCACTAAAAACAAGTATCCTTCCATTTGTAACTTATGTTTGATGTCAAATAAACTTAATTAGGTCTAAACAAGTAAAAAAAGCATAAAAAAGAACGTTACTTTTACACATGGCGGATGGCACAATAGGCGTGTCATTTATGTCTGTGGCGCTTAACACGTCCGGCGTGTCATGAAATATTTGTTCGCCGCCACAGCTAAAAGTTGTCGAAAATTGGTGTCGCAACGAATCGGTTAATAATTATATTATCTATTGACCTAGCACTTCAGCAGCCCAGATAGACACATATCTGAACAGAAATTAGTATTCAGGATTATTCTGTTTATCCACCTTAAAACAGCCACTCTAAGGTAAAATAAGTTAAATATATTCTATAAGATTAGTGCAATAAAGTAGCATCTCAGGGTAGATTTTTAGGGTAGAGAAACGGAGTTACCCTCTATTATTATATTATCTCGGCATTGAGCTATCTGGCAATAAATTGAGGTGAAGTGTGCATTATATACACTCTTATCTATGGTACACACTAATGAATGCAATGAAATAATTTTGTGCGTAGGCACCGTTGATTTATCTCAACAATCTTCTTGTCTGGAATTAGGTAGTACTTTTTACATTTGTTTTCTGCTGAACTCCATTTATGATATGCAAATATCAACAAGAACGTTAGTTGTTTTAAGACCAAAAAAGCACATACACAATCTAAACACTTTATTCGTGTTTTGATCAAAAAATACAACTTTTTGCCCTACTTCCCTACTAGTTTCGAGATATTTTAGCTATTTTACATAATAAATCTACCTGATAGGCTATAGGTGATATGAGTATATCACAGACTAACTAGTAGATTCTACCCGAGAGTATATTTCTTTTAAAAAAATATTCTTAATAAAATATTAATTGCACTGAAATTAAGGCAAATTCGTGGATTTGAATGATCAAAAGTGGTTTAATATTTTATTTTAATTTATTTCCATACTAGTACAAAACTGGGCCTACGCTTCATACAATTTTGGACAGTCTCCTTTGAAACGACAAAAAATAAATGGCGACCAAAGATGTTTTATAGGTCCAGATACCGTGTACGCGTGCTTAAAACGCTTCCATTTCAAAGGCGCCAATACTGGTGTATTCGTTCGATCGTTCCGCCATTACGCCAGCGACGTTCACTGCGAACATGTGTCACGTACCGGTGTTTTCATAACTAACTATACAATTTTACGGTGTATTTCTTTGTAAAAGAATACGAAGGTTAAATGTCAATACAAGTAATAATACTGCGCAATAATATTCGAGTGTTGCCTAGTCTATAAAATGTTTTTACCATTTTTTAATGTCATGATCAACTGGAAAGGTTATCTGTATAGGGGTTTAAACAGTCTAATTTTACAGATTTTAACCAATTAATAGAGTTAAACTGTTTTGAGGCTTAGGGTTGAACTACATCTGGCAGCACAGAATCGAACTTTCCTGTGCTTCTATCCTTTTTGGTCACTTAGAACTGTTATTACTAGAGCGAGAAAGAGAGCGCGAGTGTATAGTTCCACTCTCAAAAATCCGATTGTAAACCGGTTTCAAAAGTTTATCTTGACAATCCATACTAATATAGTAGTATAAATGTGAAAGTGAGATTTTTGTTTATTTGTTTTTGTCCTTCCTTCACGCAGCAACGGAACGGAGCAATTTAAAAAAATTAAACATTTGCTATCTCTTGGCCGAAGTTTACGCTTAACCAAACTTACTTTTTTTCGTCATTTTACTTAGGATTAAAAAATAATTAATGTCTTCGTAAAAAGCGGCAATATAGTATTCTACAGTACAAAAGTGTAGTATTCTGTATATATTTAATAATAATAGATAATAAATATATGTTACGTACTACATATCTTCGTACGTATTACATATCTTCAATATTTTAGTGTGATGTTTGTACCTACATAAAACACACATAACCAACCATAATATTCTCATACACACACGAACACAAATGCACACGCCTCACACACACATTTTATACTCGTAGAATCAATAGGTACGTCAATATGAATTAAATATAAAATCTCCCACATATTTGGGTAATCGATTCGCACTGTTATTACCGAAGTCACGCACATTAATGCAGCCATGGTACGTAAGATATGCGCGTCACGTGGTATTCACGCAAACATGAGTCAAAGACTAGCATCACTAAACGTAGTGATTATATTCTCTTTGAGCATCACTATGAACGGAGCGGTGTGTTAGCAACACGGTATCTGGACCTATAAAACATCTTTGATGGCGACCTTTAAATAAAAAGAACGCTTCTTAATTTAGTCGTATAAAACGAAAAAAGTCGTAGGTTATTTTAGTAATTTATTGTATATTTTCTGATAATTATACACTAGAGATAATGAAAATTAATCGGCTAATCGATTACTATAGGCAATTTTACTTTAAATAAGCTTACTTACTGATGAAAGGTTATGTTTGGTATTTTTCGGTCTGGTCGGTTTTTACAACCTAACACACAACAACGCACCATAATTTCACATAAACTCTGTCTAAAACAAAAAAAAATTTAAACGTCACGTAACTCAAACGTCAATAATTTAGCAAATAATCACATAAAACCACTAAAACAGTTGACAACACCCATTTGTTTGGAACATAGTACCTTTGTTCCAAACAAAGGAAATCGCATACGGTGAAAGAAACAAAAAAAAATTGTTTGACTCGCTCGCTCTTAACGAAACACAGATAAGTGTGTTTCTTTCACGCATTTCCTGTCATTTTAGTGACGCCTCTATAGTTTTTTTTTTATAGAAATAGGGTGACAAACGAGCACACAGTCCACCTGATGGTAAGTGGTTGCTATGGCCCATAGACATCTACATCTATCCTCGTTTGCGAGTCAACATGCAGATGCGTTGTCAGCCTTGAGGACTAAGATGGAATGCCTCTTTTCCAGAAAGAAGGGTCTCCGGTCCTCTACACTCACCATACGAAACACAGCAGCATTAAGCTGCTATTTCACGCTGGTATTCTGTGAGAGCGTGGTCGTTCCTCGGTTGAGCCGACCCATTCGTGCTACAACTATATTATAAATATAGCTGTAGCTTGGCTCTACCATGTACAAACGTTCTCTCTCTATGAATCAATCCATATATTTTTAATACTTATTTTTAATACCATAGAGATATATACCTATGGAGGGGGCATATTCCACTATAGAAATAATAGTTATACAAATATCCCCTTGGGAGAGAGGTAAAGCCCTAGTGTGGGATGCTACTTGCGTAGACACTCTGGCGGCCTCTCATCTCAGGGTACCTCGTTTAGAGCCGGGGCGGCATCAGAGGCAGCTGAACTGAGTAAGTGGCGCAAGTATGAGTCTCTGAGAGATGACTACATATTTGTGCCATTTGCTGTAGAGACTATCGGTCCGTGGGGTCCACGTGCGGTGAAGCTCTTAAAGGAACTCCATCCGCGACTGGTCGTTGCTGCTGGTGATAAGAGGGCTGGTTCTTTTCTCGCTCAAAGGCTAAATATAGCCATTCAGCGGGGAAACACAGCGAGCGTTCTTGGCACGATACCGCGGGGAGTAGGACTATATGTTAATTAAGTTTCTAGTTTTAGTTTTTTTTATTATTTTAGTTTTTAGTATTGTATATTGATTATTTAAAAATAGGTATAATATCTATAATATCGACACACACTTGTCATAACTGTTTTGTCTATTTTTAACAAATCAATAGCTGCAATAGAAAAGAGAGACAACTACAGTTTGTAAAGTGCTTATTTTGGTAATACTTTCGTGTGACGTCATTAGCTCATTCGTGTGTGACTGCGCCGCCATGTCAAGCGCCAAGTTTTGTGGTATAGTGCGCGCAAGATAACTCTGTGCGCGACTGATGGCGTACTTAATGTTACCAGCTTAACTAATATTTTTTTCCTTCATTTAATCTTATTACTAGAATTATATAATTATATCAAATTACATAAATGACCGAATTGATTACCAAAGCTCAGTTAAAATAATTGTAATGTTCAGCTTAAACTTACAAAGACCTAATAAATATTAAACCCTATATTTATTATTTAAAAATCGCATAATAAATATATGTCTTGATTGTAACTTCCATAAGTTTGACACTACACTTCACAAGTTTCTATGGTATGATTTCATCATCATCATCATTACAGCCCTTCACAAGTCCACTGCTGAACATAGGCCTCCCCCAAAGAATGCCACAAAGCACGGTCCTGAGCCACCTGCATCCATCGACTTCCTGCATATCTTACCAGGTCGTCACTCCATCTAGTGGGGGGACGCCCTACACTTCGCCTGCCGGTACGAGGCTGCCACTCGAGAACCTTTCTTCCCCATCGGTTGTCGGTTCTTCGAGCTATATGGCCGGCCCATTGCCACTTCAGCTTACTAATCCGTTGGGCTATGTCGGTCACTCTGGTTCTACTGCGGATATCCTCATTTCTGAGTCTATCACGCAGAGAAACCCCGAGCATAGCCCTCTCCATAGCTCGCTGAGCGACCTTGAGCTTCCTCATCCGGCCAGCAGTGAAGGACCACGTCTCAGTTCCGTATGTCATCACTGGCAACACGCACTGGGTGTACAGTCTCGTTTTCAAGTTTTGAGGTATACCTGACGAGAAGATGTGCCGTAATTTCCCGAACGCTGCCCAACCGAATTGAATCCGTCGATTGACCTCTCGGTCGAAGTTGGACTTACCTAGTCGGACTATTTGTCCCAGGTAAACATACTCGTCAACAACTTCGAGCTTAGTGTTCCCAACAACTACCGGCATAGGTGTGACATGGACATTAAACATGATCTTTGTTTTGTCCATGTTCATCTTAAGACCTATCCGTTGGGAAACACTATTGAGGTCATTGAGCATAGTGCTTAGGTCCTCCAGCGATTCTGCCATAAGGACTATATCGTCGGCAAATCGAAGGTGAGTGATGTACTCGCCATTGATGTTGATACCGTATCCTTTCCAGTCCAGAAGCTTGAAAACGTCTTCCAATGCAGCGGTGAAGAGTTTCGGGGATATGACGTCACCCTGTCTTACACCTCTCTGCAATTGGATAGGTTTCGTACTCTGGTTCTGTACTCGGATAGCCATCGTAGCCCTACTGTACAAGCACTTCAACACTTCGATATACCGACAGTCAACTTGGCATCGCTGAAGGGACTGCAGCACCGCCCAAATTTCGACGGAATCAAAGGCTTTCTCATAGTCCACATACGCCAGACATAGTGGCAAATTGTACTCCTCGGACTTCTGTACAATTTGCCGAAGGGTATGTATGTGGTCTATGGTGCTAAAGCCTTTTCGGAAACCGGCTTGTTCGGGAGGCTGGTAGTCGTCAAGTCTGCGTGCGAGGCGATTCGTAATGACTCTCGAAAACAGCACGTAGACGCGGCTCAGAAGGGAAATCGGTCTGTAGTTCTTCAAGAGAGCGTTGTCGCCTTTCTTGAAGAACAAGACCACCGCACTTCTGCTCCACGCCTCCGGTGTAATGCCACCATGGAGGACGGAATTAAAGAGCTTCTGAAGGACTTCAAGTACCGGTTTTCCACCCGCTTTCAGAAGCTCCGCTGTAATTCCATCCTCGCCTGGGGCCTTGCCGTTTTTAAGGTGCTGGAGAGCCATTCTAATCTCGCTCAGACTGACGTCCGGGATATCATCGGAATAATGTCGGACAAGACTCGCTCTTGGATCGTTACTCACACTTGCGTGCGGCTCCAACGATGACGTGTACAGCTGCCCATAGAACCTCTCAATCTCACTCAAAATCTCAGGTGCCCCGGAAACGATGCTGCCACATTCGGTCTTCAGCTTTGACAGTTGGCTCTTTCTGGCAGACAGATCTCTGGCGAAGACTTTGGAGCCTTGGTTCCGCTCGATCGCTTCTTCAATACGAGCTGTATTGAAGTTGCGTAAGTCCCGCCGCATGCATTTGGAGATCTGTCTGTTCAGTTGCCTGTATGCTGTCAAATCTGTTGAAGAATGTAGCTTCATCTCCCGTCTAACAGCCATGAGATTAAGAGTGTGATCGGAGAGTTTTTGTGTTCTTCTGCGGCGGGTCTTGCAGAACTTAGCTCCGACCGCATGGACAGTTTCCACGAGCTTGTCATTCAAATCGTCCACTTCATTGCAGTCTTCTAGGTACTGAAAACGGTTTTGTAACTCGAGCTGAAAGGTTTCGGGACTTTGGATTAGAGCACGAGGGGGACGGAGCGTTGACTTCATTAGACGAGACCTCTCCAACTTAACGTTTAGGTTCAGTGTGCCTCTAACCATTCGGTGATCGCTGCCGGTTTTCACCCTCGTGATCACTGAGACATCACTGAACAGTTGTCGTCTGGTCGTCATAATGAAGTCAATCTCATTTTTTGTCGAACCGTCGGGGCTCGACCAGGTCCACTTCCTGTGGGGCCGCTTCTGGAAGAAAGAGTTCATCATAAAGAGTCCCTCTTTCTCCATGAAGTCGGCCAGCTGCTGGCCCCTTGGGTTCCGTTGCCCTATTCCAAATTTCCCTACTTTCAGCTCACCGTTCTCTCTTGTGCCTAGTTTTGCATTGAAGTCTCCCATTAACACCGTATATTGGGTTTTGGAGGAATTCATGGCTCTAGAGATATCCTCATACATTTCCTCCACCTCCTGATCGGGGTGTGCCGAGGTTGGTGCGTAAACCTGTATGACCTTCAGCGAATACCGTTTGGTGATTCTGAGTATAAGGTACGCAACCCTCGTCGACACACTCTCAATCTTTACAACGTTGTTAACGAGAGACTTGTGGACGATAAATCCGACACCTCCTTGGGACAGATGGTCGCCCTCCCGGTGATAGAGCAAGTTGCCGGATTCGAGGATTACCGTGTCCTCCCCCTCTCTTCGGACTTCGGATAATCCTATAATATGCCAGCGTAACTTGTCTATCTCTTCTTCCAGCTCCACAATCTTCTCGTCAGTCCTCAGGGTGCGTGCGTTGTATGTTGCCAGGTCGAGTCGTCGTAGGTGGCAACCGAACCTCCACCGGAGATTCTTAGCACCCCCTGCCCCGCCGTTACCATGGTCGCCACCGTAGCCAGGAATAGCGGGGCCGCCGGGGACTGGGGGCCGTCTCTTTGTAACTTTCATAATGGGGGGTATATTGCCATAGTTGCCACGCTTGGCGAGCGGGTTGGCAACCGCAGTTTTTTTTTTTTTTTATTGTAATTTTGTCGTTACCAGGAAGATGCTGCTGCCCATCTCCTGCCTGTTTCCCTTTGTCGCCTTTTACGACACCCACGGGAAGATATGGGGTAGTGGATATTCTTAACCGCCACTACACGGCATCTGGTATGATTTAAGTTAGTATAAATTATTCCTTAAAAAACATTTTTAAATGTTTAATTTATGCGAGCGAGTTTGAAAAAAAAAACTAAAAAACACGCTTCACTTTTATTTTTGGTATTCTTCTCGTTTTGCTGAACGGTTTGAAACCCATATTATGGGAATGCACAAAAACTAACTAGTTCTCCATCTTTGGGAGTCCGCTATAATGGTTTTAGAATGACGTCACTTATTTTCATCTAAACTTAACGTATATGCAAAACTTCCGCTCCATTGAAAACTTAAAAAATGGTCAACTTTAACTTCCATTTTTTTTACATTATTATTTTATAGGTGAAGATATTTTATGTGTGTTAGAAATGACTATCATTATGATTAATGAACACTGACATTTTGTCTATAATGAATTTATCAAAAAAGGTATTTTTAAAATATTTATTAGAAAAAACGAAATTAAAATTCCATGGAAACCTTGTAAATATTTTATTGAATACAAAAGACGGTATTTCATGCCGGCACATCGCTTGCAACTTTACAAAGCGCAAGTTCGGCCCCACATGGAATACTGTTGTCATCTCTGGGCCGGGGCACCCCAGTGCCAGCTCCTTCCACTTGACCGCATCCAGCGAAGAGCGGTTCGAATCGTCGACGACCGAGTTCTTTCTGATCGGCTCGATACACTGGCACTGCGTAGAGATGTCACGTCTATCACGGGGAGTGCTCTGAGGAATTGTTCGGACTAATTCCAGCCGCTCAATTTCACCATCGCACATCGCGACAAAACTCACGTTACCATCCATACCATCTGGATAATTGGCGGTCCACCACTGTGCGATTTAGAAGAAGTTTTCTCCCTCGCACAACTTCCTTGTGGAATCAATTACCACCAGCGAATTTTCCGGACCGATACGACTTAAAAACCTTCAAGAAAAGAGCTTACACCTTTCTAAAAGGCCGGCAACGCATCTGCAATTCCCCTGGTGTTGCGGTTGTTCATGGGCGGCGGTAGTCACTTACCATCAGGTGAGCCGCATGCTCGTTTGCCCCCTCATCTATAAAAAAAATATATATATATATAATCAAGTAATAATGTCCATAGTCTCTGACGTATTTGCATGTTTGCCTACAGAGAGAGATTACTTACAGGCGCTAGATTGTACTTAATGTAATCTTTGTTGCTTTGCTTCACTTTTATTATGTAGGTACCGTAAGTCCTACCTAACATGAATGTAACTCAGTTTCCGTATAATTTAGTTAATCATTTATGCTCCCCCATGACACCGAAATAATGCAATGCATAACGCAAAACTTTTTTACATAATACGATAGAAATAAAAAACAAACCTTAACAAAGTATGTCTTAGAAATAATTTATTGTTAGCAATGTAACATCACTATTTACGAACAACAAAATTGTATAGATACGCAAAGAATGATAAGAAATAATTAAATAATATGAATTAAAGGTTTATGGTAAATAATTACATCCATCTACTTACTGTCGCAAAAGATATAAACGTTTTTACATTATACTTACAGCAAAAACTTAATCATTCACCTATGAAATTATAGTTCGCGTGATTTTAGACGATATTTTGAGGCACAGCCTCTAACACAACACTTAGTCATCTTCGTACTTTATAATGAATTAGAAAATTCACTATAAACTGTTTAAAAATTCGGAAAATTTTCAAATTAACAAATATCAAATGACTTTATATAACTGCAAATCTGAAACAATAAATGGGGGGAATCAGCCGCAAGGCGAGTTTAATGACACCATCTTAAAAATATTTACCAGAATACGAAACAATTTCTATTATCTGTTTCATTTATGAATGACACTTAGACTTACACTTCGCTGAGTGAAAAAAAGATAGGCAGCATATTGACAGTTCAATGTCGAATATAACCATATTTGTATAACCAATAAAACATATAGATCTAAAACATATAGCTTGGTACATATTTATTTATCTATGATATAGACGCTCTGGGCAGCTCCTCCGTTTTCTATGCTCAAAGAGTGACATAGTGTCGTACACTCTTATCTGGTGTCGTATAGAAATTATCATAGACTTAGAATATACTGGCGTATAGACCGACATAGTGTGCAAGGGAGATGAAAATTCCTTATGGCGAAAATGCAAGATAGAAAAGGATACCAAATCTCATGACTCTGACCGATTTTGAATGACAGGTCGGCGCAATTCAGCACGCAATTTTATATGTACACTAGGGATTGACTCAACTATATCAAAATTAATGTCGATATTTATCTTGAATGTTTATAATGAATCGATAGACTTGCCCACACAACAAGAAAATAAATCCTCAGTTTGCGTTCGTTTAGAATAAAAACAATTTCATTAAAAGGAGCCATTTCTAAACATTATAAAACTGTAGTACATTTAAGATACAAAATCTTGAAATTATCCTATTTAAGCCATTATGAACCCAACTATCTATTTATCAACCAAAAAATGTATAACCTTACTTAAACAACCGCACCTCACGGTCTTATTGGTACTATATTTATAGCATCACGCTATTTTCCCCAAGGGGTTGAGCGGAGCTTCGGATTATATACCCAAGTCACAATGATAAAACTTTTAATGTAGTTAGATATAGATATCCAGTGGCACTTCAGGGGCATTACTAAAATGCTCCTGAAATGCCGCTAGATGCGCCATGCATGAGACGAGTAATTCAGTTTGCTAGGATAGTATTGAATATTTTTCAATTATTTTAGAACTATCATGGTAAAACTTCAGTAAATTTTTGAGGTTTTTCAGTTTCGTACACTAAACCACGTTTTTTAATTTTTTACCGCTTCCTTAACAATCATTTTTTGATAGTCCTTTCAAGTAAAATGCATATCACTAGCTAACGCACACAATGACAAATCAAAATTGGTTACACATTTTCAGGTTGTCAGGTCGTCTATACGCCAGTATATTCTAAGTCTATAGAAATTATTTTAATAAATTAATTTTGTTCAGAAATGAATATATAATAATAATAGTTTAAAAATCCTGGATATCATATTTCATCCACCGTTTTATGATCATGCCAGATTTTCGAATTTTAAATGAACAAAATTAATGTACCTGCGAAAAATAATAATATTTTTCATATAAAATATAAATAAAAAAATTCAATATAATATCCGGCAGGACCGAACATGCTTGTATAACTTACCATTTGTGATCAATTATGTGCAGAACGTTCCTATATACCAATTAATAATAAATGAGTATTGATTTTAAAACTGTTAATTTAATTTTTACTCAACTAATAATAATTATTTTATTTTAAAAATACTATAATATGGGATTATAATATGGAAACAAGGATCTCCATGCCATTTCCATACCTTTGTTTACTGTACAATATTATTGTACAGTAAATAAAGGTATTTGGTATGCAAGCAAAAATATTCATTTTCCCACCACTCTGTCAATACTCATTTTTATTGTGTGCGTTATAACTTTTTAAGTTTGTTCACATTGATATAAAACAAAACGTGTGTGTGTACTTATGTACGCACGTAAAAAGTTATACTTCTTTAGCGTAACAAAACAAAAAAAACTAAAATAAAACAAGTTTTATACATTCATATATATTTGAATAACTACCTCTAATACAGTTATCAGTTCTTACAAAACTTAATTAACAGACAATTACCAACTGAAGTTGTAAAAATTCAGTTTCATCATTTTTGTCAAACGCGCCAAAAGAAGTATAACTTCAAAACTTGAGTAAGCACTTAGCACACTCAGAACATTGTTTAAAACAAGTTGCAAGTTAGCTGCCTGCATACTTAACTCATTGTTTGACTGTGTACCTAACACAAAAAATCTGTAGCAGAGTATGCATTGCGTAATTGTACATATGCGGTGAAGCCTGGTGAAGCAGCTCAAGCAATATTTGAGGGATAGCAATCCAAAACTAATTTAACAACCCAACCATATCCATTGCTTCATGTGATTTAAAAATTCGTTTGTTCGATAACAAAAATCACGCAATGGATGTTGTTAAACTGTCAAATTGGTATGGTTTGCCATTTTAGGTGTTGTTTATGCCCAAATTTGGTCATGTTGAACGCCATCCAATTGCGTTCGAGCTGTCGCGTCACCCGATAGTATGTAGGTGAGATAAACGCCGCCAGGTGGGGTGGCGAAGTGCGGCTTGTGTGGCTCGAGGCGTGGGCGAAGGAGAGGAGTTGCCCGCTGGCCACGATGCGGGGAACCCGCGTAGCTCGTTTATCGCGGCCGAAGTTCACGCGACCGTTGTAGGATCCAGATAGTTAGATTAAGTGCGTGTTACTTCGTTACGTGGATATGTGAATTTGCAATATTTAACTTGTTCGGGGATGCGGAATTGTGCACGCGCGCGTCGAGTAGATATACGGTCTAGGATTCGAACCGCGCATTCCTTGTTCGAGAGCTTCTCCCAGTTGATTGTCAGGAAATCATTATAATTGTGCCGTCGCGTTAAGTGCCCTTTTTTTTGTGTGTTGGTTGGCTTGTTAGTTTACGTGTCAACGAGGCGTATTTTGAATTATTTTCGCGACGTGGTGTTTTGGTGTCAAATGAAGGAACTTAGTTGTGTTTAACGCTGAACCGTATGACTCAATAAGAGATCGCTTTAATTCCCTATTTATAATTTTGTGATAAGTGAATCCGGGACATTGAATGTCGAATTTTGAACTACTGTCCTTACTGTGTCGGGTATCACGTATTCAATTCTACGATGAATGTGGAATTAAGCGTGTTTAAGTTAGTTAAATGTACAATGAAGCTAATAGACTGAAATGAAGAAAGAAATGGTCCAGCGGTGGAGCCTGCTGGAGCGATGCAGCATTTTGGGGCAGCCTGGAACTCGGCCGCTGCTGGTTGCCTAAGCTGGTCCAGGTCTCAGGCATTTACACATCACAAAACACTACTTGCCATGCACCTCACACCCACTTACGGCCTGACTGAGCCTTGGGGCGATCTAAGAGTCGGAAACAGGTACGTACTATAATTCCCTAACCTTTTTTTTTATAGGATAAGGGTGACAAACGAGCACACAGTCCACCTGATGGTAAGTGGTTACTGCGGCCCATAGACATCTACACCTATCCTCTATTACAACTCAAAATGTAGATGCGTTGTCACCCGTGAGGACTAAGATTGAATGCCTCATTTCCAGTAAAAAGGGCCTCCGGCCACCTGCACTCACCAAGCGAAACGCAGAGGTAAATCTCTACTTCACGCTGGTTTTCTGTGAGGTCGTGGTACCACCCCGGTTCGAGCCGGCCCATCCGTGCGGCAGCAAAAGCTGCCGCGTGGCTCTACCACTCTTACCTTCTCCCATATAGCTTAGTTTTATAAGAAATTCTTCGATGTGGCCATTGGGCCCGACCTGCGTCTGCCCGTCGAGGAAGCTGCTATGGGCCCCAGTTAAGACGACCTTTGCAGGGGCATCTGGAGGCCGTAACAGGTGTGTTACGCAATTAGGCTAAGGATTTAATTTCTATAATTATATGAAATAAGAACAAAGTCATATTAGTAACAATATCGATATCAGCTGCCCATATTGCTGAGTCACAACCCTATAAAAGGCGGCCATTTTATGCGCCAGATTTGTTTAGGTAGTTACGCTAATTCTGTAGGTATGCCCAGTCCATATACTTCTAAGTCAGTGTTTAATACTGTAGTCACCACAGAATATATGCACCCATTCGGCGTTGAAAGCTTATTCTCATTCTATGCTAAAAGCGATACAAAAGGCGCTAGATTCTTTGAAATTGACACATTCAATCAAATTAATATTGTTTTTTTTTTTGTAGAATTGCCTTTGGATAACTGTCCCATGAATAAATTATTAAAGACATAAAAACACAGATAAAATCATAAAATACGCTTCATTGCATATATTGTAGTCATTCAATCAACATAAACGAATAATAAATTTCTAGTTGGTAGAACTCCTTGTCTGCAGAATTTTGTGAATAAAATACACATTTAAGTAGGTTGTATGGTCTATGGGCTTTTGCCTGCCTTTAGCTAATCGCATATTTATTTATCTATGGCTAAAGTAAATACAAATACAATAGTGGATAGTGGTAACCACTATCCACTATTGTATTTGTATTTATTTACCACTAAGTGGTTAGTGGTAAATAAATAGCAACAAAAAGAAAACCAAACTGATTGCTATCATTTTAACCTCTCAGACCTTGACATTTTATTGGACATATTTAGTTAGAACTATGGTCAAGCCAAAGAGTATAGTAGGTCAGGCCAGACGATTTTTTTAAAAAATGGTAAAAATAACTTAGAGTCATTACTATGTTCATATCCAAAAATAAAAAATTATCAACAATTAAAATATCGAATTATTTATATGAAGGTCAAGTGAGCGCTAGAGTGACGACGATTGCAAGACGATTTGTCGATAAATGAAATGTTTCGAGAAATTATCAATTACTGTGTAGTGGCGGTGTATGAATATTCATACTATTCCGTGGGTTTCGTAAGAGGCGACTGATCCACTGTTCAATACAACAAGGTACGTGTACCGTGGAACAGAACGTGGCAACTATGACAAGTATACCCTCTATGAGGAATATAGTGGAGGCCTATGTTCATTGGGGGTTTTTATAGGATGTAACGGTCCATCACCAGCAGTGGAATGAAACTGTAAGGAGAGGGAGGGATTAATTTTATTATTTAAAAAAATATTTTTGTGTTTTTTTTTATAGAAGAGGGGGCAAACGAGCATGCGGCTCACCTGATGGTAAGTGACTACCGCCGCCCATGAACAACCGCAACACCAGGGGAATTGCAGATGCGTTGCCGGCCGTTTAGAAAGGTGTAAGCTCTTTTCTTGAAGGTCCCTAAGTCGTATCGGTCCGGAAAATCCGCCGGTGGTAAACAATTATGTGTAAAAAAGTCATCAAACAGCATCAAACAATTTATTAAACAAAAGTTGCGTAAACAAGTTCAATGGTTAAAACAATATTAAATAACAAAACCAAACAATTCTACTGAAAAGAAAAAAAAGTAAATATTATTTCACTTTTACAACTAAGGCAAATCTAACGAATCGCTATATTATGTTAAAATTCAATATATATATATATATATATATATATATATATATATATATATATATATATATATAATATATGTTAAAATCGAATAAATATTATGAAGAAAGAAACAAGGACATAGAAACACTTGATTTTCATAAAGAAAAGAAATATATAATATAATTATATCGATAAACTCAGTAGATGCCTCAAAAAAAATTAAATCACAGGTATATACTTGTACATCCGTAAGATATATAAAGTATATACTTTATTACGCTATCTTTGAGCAACGCCATTTTTCTAACGACTTCAAACAGGAGAAGGAAGTCGACTGTGTTTTTTTATGTGTGTTACCTCATAACCTTCTGGGTGAACTGATTTCGATGATTCTTTTTTTATTTGAAAGCTGGTGCTTCACATTCACATTTTTATTTTTAGTTATTGTTGAAAACAACTTCGCCATAATGTTCACTATATATCGAAATTATAACATAAAACGTAATTTTCGCGCATTGGACTTTGTGGGATATGAAAATTTGTGTTTATTACATGATTTATTGTGATAACTCACACTTTTTATTTACTTTTCAGTTAATTCTGGCTATTAAATATAGTGATACGTGAACGACACAGTATTTGAAATGGCAATTTTATAAAATTATATGAAATTGTTACGAAGCAAAATATAAGGAATTAAATTTTAAAACAGTGTAATTACTTACCATTTGTATAAAAACTAACAAAAAACTTTCTATTGTACCCACTTAATTTTTTGTAAAATTTCTAGTTGCCTCTTACACTCACGCGGCGAAGGATATAAGACTAAAGTATGTGACGTAAACGCGACGCGAGGCGGAAACTCGTCATTTGAAGTAAATTCTGTTAATTTAAAGAAGCGTAATTTAATAACGAAACTAATTCTAATAAAATTTTAGTTTTATAGTTCATCTAAATAACATTTAAAAAATAATTGTTATGAGCACAATAACTATGGTTCTGACTAAACGTAGTGTAGTGATCATATACTCTTTGGTTCTGAGGGGTCCTTTCTAAATATTACCATACTCTTTGGAGCGTTCTACAAAGTTGACCTTGGATTGCCTCATGTGTACTTCAAAGGCTTGACAGATTAATGTATTTATTTTATCGTAAAACCTCGTCAAACTAAGTCAAACTTTTACATATATAACATATAGCATTAGTAGTTAAGTTAGGTAAGTAATAATTTCAATTTATTTTTGATTTCAGGGGCCCGTATGATCAAACAATAATTATTGTTATTCTCAAGACCTAAATTACCTCTTGCTCTGCGAACAATAATCAATAATAAAAAATAATGAACATAAAATCAGCCAAAGATACACACATAACCAAATTTAACATAAAGGACAAAGTGATCTACGCAAAAATTATATGGAAAAGAAATGAAAACAGTTTGTTTGAAATTAAAGTTTTCCATGATAATAACAGCTGGTCCGGGTGCTTTAGTACCGAATTAGCTGAACAATGTAGAAAAGACGTAGATGAAAGTGAAGAAGACTATTATAAAAATGTGCGAACATACCTAACAAACATTTCCGATGTGAATGTTTACGAATTTAGCAATGCATTGAACGGTTCGGACGTCGCCACATTTAAGTGGAGAAAAAAATTCGAAGGAGAGACAGCAGTACTAGTGCATGGTTATGTGTCCCTTTACCGTGATAACATTACTGAGAATAAAAATGTGTTAATAGATTTTCTTTTGAACGAAAATATACTGCAAAATAAAGAAATTGAGGAATATCAAAAACAAAATGAAAATTTGAAGTTAGAGGTAGTTAAGTTAAACGAAGAGTTGACAAAGTTTGCAGACATTAAAAATGCTCTAGAAGACACTTTATATGGGAAATTTGTAACACTCTTAAATACTAAAAAAAGAAGAATACAGCTTTTAGAAGATCATTTAAAAAACTATGAAGAAACTAAATAACAAATAGCATTTGTAAAATAGACAATAAAATGGTGCTGTACATGTGTATTTTTACAGTGAAACAAAGAAACTGCTCAATAATAATTTATTATTAACATTTCATACAAAAATTTAATAAATTCTGGTATTTTTATTAATAGCTCCTGCCAAACAATGTTATAAACTTAGGCTTGTTCTTGCATGAAGGATGTATACAGTGGTTTGTATCTGTAAGCTCCATAGGTTGCTTGAATGGTATACAGAGGGACTTAGCACCCATAGCAGGAGCTTTAACTTCTGCAGTAGGATCATCATCTGTCTTTGCACTGTCACCTTTGATGCGGTCTTCACATGGTATATCACCACAGAATGGTGCAAGCAATAAATGCTTGAGTTCCAATGCTGAGATGAAATCTTCCCATTTAGTCACCAGTGATAGCCGTGAATCTCTCTCCTTTGTTGCCCTGTTAAAAATATCAATGGTAATCTTAATTTGATATTTGGTTTTCTTGCATTGTGTAAAATATTGATAAGAAACAGTGGCGGTGTAAAGGGGTGGTGGTGGGGGCGGTCCGCCCCGGGTGCCAAGCTCCAAGGGATGACAAAGCCTGTCTAAGATTACCAGAATACCAGCTTAAAAAAGTAGCTTAACGCTGCTGTGTTTCATATGGTGAGTGTAGAGAACCGGAGGAGACGTTTTGCCAGCAACATAAATTTCAATGATTCGTTGCGGTGAAAATTTTGGAGCAACTAATTTTTAAGCTTGGTACTTAATTAGCACGTAAAAAGCCCCTAATTTTGACTTTTTCTGAAAGGAATTTTGATTATATTTTGATTTTCAGGAAATCTGAATTTTGTGTCTGCTATGTTCAACGACTTTATTTTTATTAGGGGCGCCTTGTTATTGCGTATGCTTGCAGCACCTAATTAGCACTTAATTCCTTGCTATTAATATTTATCGTATATCTAATAACTGCATTGCGTTGCTAGCGAGACGTTTTGCTAGCAACGCAAATTTCAACAGTTCGTTGTGGTGAAAATTTTAGAGCACCTAATTTTTACTTGGCACCTAATTAGCACCTAAAAAGCCCCTAATTTTAGATTTTTCCAAATGCAAATTCCCGACTTTGCGTTGCTGGCGAGACACAACTTATTTTACCCCCTTGTAACCCAACCGTCTTCTCTTGGGTGTCGTAACAGGCGACAGAGGGAAACTGAGGCAGGAGATGGGCAGCAGCATCTTTCAGATAACAGCGAAACAACATTAAGAAACTGCGGTTGCCAACCCGCCTGCTAAGCGTGGCAACCATGGCAATATACCCGCCCAGAGTTACAAAAAGACAACCCCCAGTCCCCGGCACCCTCGCTATTCCTGGGCTACGTTGGCGACCACGGTAACAGCGGGGCAGGGGGTGGTAAGACTCGGGTGGAGGTTCGGTCGCTACATAAGACGACTCGATCTGGCAACATATAACGCACTTACCCTGATTACTGACCAGTAGATCCTGGAGCTGGAAGAGTATATAGACAAGTTGCGCTAGGATATTATAAGTTTATCTGAGGTACGAAGAGAGCGAGGACGCGGTAATCCCCGAATCCGGCAACTTGTTCTATCACCGAGAGGGCCATCTGTCTCAAGGAGGTGTCAGATTAATCCCCCACATGTCTCTCGTTAACAACGTTGTAAAGATTAGGAGTGTACCGATGAGTGTTGCGTACCTTATACTCGGAATCGCCAAATTGTATTCGCTGAAGGTCATACAGGTTTACGCATCAACCTCGGCGCATCACGATGAGGAGGTGGAGGAAATGTATGAAAATATTCCTAGAGCAATGCGTTCCTCCAAAACCCATTATACAGTG
The DNA here is from genome assembly GCA_963668995.1 of Parnassius mnemosyne. Lineage (NCBI taxonomy): Eukaryota > Metazoa > Arthropoda > Insecta > Lepidoptera > Papilionidae > Parnassius > Parnassius mnemosyne. The sequence goes on from CAVLGL010000057.1 coordinate 14,016,204, forward strand.
TTAATGGGGAGACTTCAACGCAAAACTAGGCAAAGAGGGACTCTTTATAAGGAACTCTTTCTTTCAGAGGCGGCCTCACAGAAAGTGCATCTGGTAAAGTCCCGATGTTTCGACAAAAATTGACTTCACTACGACGACTAGACAGCAACTGTTCAGTGATGACTCAGTGATTGCGAGGGTGAAAACTGACAGCGATCACCGAATGGTGAGGCACACTGGACCTAATAGTAAGCTGGAGAGGTCACGTCTAATGAAGTCAACGCTCCGTCCCTCTCGTGCTCTAATCCAATTCCCCGAAAACTTTCAGCTTGAGTTACAAAGTTACAGACGCAAGTGTGAACAACGATCCCAGAGAATTCTTATCCGACACTATTCTGATGATATACCGGACTTCAGTCTGAGCGAAATTAAAATGGCGCTCCAGCACCTTAAAAACGGCAAGTCCCAAGGCGAGGATGAAATTATAGTGTAGCTTCTGAAAGCGGGTAAAAAACCGTTACTTGAAGTCTTTCAGAAGCTTCTTAATACCATCCTCCACGATGGCACTATTCCGGAGGCGAGTAGCAGAAGTGCGGTGGTCTTGGTCTTCAAGAAAGCTGACAACGTTCTCATGAAGAATTACAGACCGATTTCCCTTCTGAGCCGCACCTACGAGCTGTTTACGAACAAGCCAGTTTCCGAAATGGCTTTAGCTCCATGGACCACATACCCCTCGGAAAATTGTACAATATACCAGTTTGTCTTGCGTATATGGACTATGAGAAAGCCTTTGCTTCCGTCGAAATGTCGGCGGCACTGCAGTTCCTTCAGCGGTGTCAAGTTTACTGTCGGTAAATCAAACCGCAAAAGTATTTGTACAGTAGGGCTACTATGGCTATCCGAGTACAGAATCAGAGTACGAAACCTATCCAACTGCAGTGGTGTAAGAAAGGGTGACGTTATATCCCCGAAACTCTTCACCGCTGCAGTGGAAGACCTTTCCAAGCTCATGGACTGGAAAGAATACGATATTTATAACAATGGCGAATACATCACTTACCTTCGATTTGCCGACGATATAGTCCTTATGGCAGAATCGCTAAAGGACCTAAGCACTATGCTCAATGACCTCAATAGTGCCTCCCAATAAATATGTCTTAAGATGAACATGGACAAAACAAAGATCATGTATAACGTCCATGTCACACCTATGCCGGTAGTTGTTGGGAGCACTAAGCTCGAAGTTGTTGACGAGTATGTTTACCTGGGACAAATAGTCCGACTTCGACCGAGAGGTCAATCGACGGATTCAACTCGGCTGGGCAGCGTTCGGGAAAATACAACACACCTTCTTGTCAGGTATACCTCAAAATTTGAAAACGAAACTGTACAACCAGTGCGTGTTGCCAGTGATGACCTATGAAACTGAGACTTAGTCCTTCACTGCTGGCCGGATGAGGAAGCTCAAGGTCGCTCAGCGAGCTATGGAGAGGGCTATGCTCAGAGTTTCTCTGCGTGATAAACTTAGAAATGAGGATATTCGCAGTAGAACCAGAGTAACTGTCATAGCACAACGGATTATAAAGCTGAAGTGCCCGGCCATATAGCTCGACGAACCGACAACCGATTGGGAGGCAAGGTTCTTGAGTGGCAGCCTCATACAGGTTGTCGAAGTGTGGGGAGGCTCCCCTCTAGGTGGAGTGACTGATCTGGTAAGACATGCAGGAACTCGATGGATGCGATTGGCTCAGGACCATCCTTTGTGACATTCCTTTGGGGCAGGCCTTTGTTCAGCAGTGGACTTGCGAAGGACTGTCATATAGTCAGCCGGGTGCAGCTCACTTTCTGCAGTGAATTTTAATAAACCGATGAAGAAGTGTGCATGGTGCAAGATCAAGCAAGTCTTTTTGTTTTAATTGGATTGCCTGTGAGCCTCGTCAATTTATTTGTCTTGCTGTACATAAATGCTGCTAAAAACCACTTAGGTTCAAAAATCTTGTGGTCTCTGAAAGATATCAAAATAACAATCTCTTAAACAATTAGACTGGTGATGAGAAGTAGATATACTAAGTAAATTCGAAGTTCCCCAAAAACTTTTCACAAAACAAACATGAAATTTCTGTGTAGAATTGTAATGGTGGCTAACCTTTCAAACATCTCGTCGTGGGTCTTCTCGAGCAATGCGATGAGTTCGGAGGCGACCGCGTCCCGTTTGATCGTGCGCTTGTCACCAGTGAGCCGACGTACAGCCACCACTTCGCCGCGAGACATATCCTTAGGACCCAACTCCACTCGTACTGGGACACCCTAGCACACATTTATTATAATTTTCATAATTAATCTTAATGTAGGCATTCTAATGACTTATTTCTACTATGACGAAAAATCGTTCGTTTGTATAATAATAATGTCCTCCAGACCGATTTCGGTCACGGCGGCCAGTCTTCAATGGAGCAAAGGACTATTGTGCCCGAACGTATGCACAAGCATAGGTGCACTCTCTATTCCCTCACTCTGATAGTTTGATGGAACGGTAATTCGACACATCCGGAGAGAGATCAGACGCAGGACACACGGCATAACGTGCTTTCCGAGGCAAGGGGGTGAAACACCGCCAACTTCCTGACTCCATTCTGCTACTGAGAATTTCTTGACAGGAGAACCCAATCATTGATGGCCCGATCCGGGATTCGAACCCGGGACCTCATGATCAGCATCAAAATTCGTTGCATAGTTTAAAAGGTCTAAAGCGAGAAATGAAGAAAAAACGTATTATACCTAAAAATCTTAAAAGTTTCTGTAAAGTGTACTGCCAGTGATGAATTAAAGAATTACATAATTTAAAAAGAAAACAAAAGAAACTGCCGCTATAGATGTGACATAGTTACAAAGGATATTATCCTAAAATTATAAGTTTGAGGCCATATGTGAATGTTGTTCTGTGGTTTCATATTTACAACTCACCTTTAATTCCCAATGGTTGAACTTCCAACCAGGCGAGTAATTATCCCTATAATCTCCATCGGCTCTGATACCAGCCTTCACGAGGTCATTCACCAGCTCCTTGCATGAGTCGATCAGCTTCTTCCGTTCCTCGGTGGTGCTAGAGGCAGTGATACCACAGGGCACTACAATGGCTTGTATTTCGGCCACACGGGGAGGCAGCACTAAGCCTCTGTCATCACCGTGCACCAAGATCATTACACCTGCGCAAGAATATACATATAAACAATTTTAGGCCATGAAAGTCCACTATTGTAAATGATCATGCCCTATAATGTTTTCCAGTTAAGTTTGCATCTACATAATACTTGATTCACTGGCGCGATCTCAAATGGAATATAGTTTTCGAATATTTCCTGTTTGCGTAATGTAAAGACCACTCTATTAAAAAAGTATTGGGGGAAATTCTGGCAAACAATCGAAAATTGTTGATGATTTATAACTGTCGGAGTATGATCGTTATCATTTTCTACATACCAATAGTTCTAGTAGTGATTCCCCACGAGTTCTGGTAAACGTATTTCTTCTCTTGTGTGTCGGGGTCATCGTATACGATTTCAAACATCTTCGAGAAGTTCTGGCCGAGGTGGTGACTTGTTGCACCCTGTGTATGATAGTAATAACATTATAAAACTAATATAATAATAATAAAGCCTTTTTTATTCCTTAATAGAAAAAAGGAAACAACAAATAGGTATATTATGTAGTATGGTGGCCTCCTCCATCTTTTCCCACTCTTTCCGGTTTTGTGCTATTTTTCCTACTGTTTTTCCAATCTCATCGTGTCTGATAGTAAATGACCAAAATTTTTTTTTGTTTATTTATTGGAAATGTTTAATTTTTTACATTAAATGGTCATAAGGCAATATCTAACATTTTACTTGTTAAGAGTTACGTATTATGGGTATAGCGCGGAAATGGGTTGGCTCGGCCGGGGACGGACCACGTCCGCAGAGAATAACAGCGTGAAACAACAGATTAATACAGCTGTGTTTTGTATGTTGCGTGACAAGTACTGGAGATCCATTTTTATTTATTATATAAAATGTATATGGCAGCAAATCATCTTGGTTCCAGAAGGACTGGCCAGTGCTATTGTAGTTCCGCATTGTAATGCATAATATAATGAGAGAAACCGTGTAGTCGCGGTGTTAGAATATTCACTTTTTTATAGAATAAGGGTGACAAACGAGCACACAGTCCATCTGCTGTGGACTGTGGATGTGGTGTGGATGCTGTGGCCCATAGACATATACATTTATGCTCGATTAAGAATCAAAATGCAGATACGTTGTCACCCCTGAGGACTAAGATGGAATGCCTTGTTTCCAGTAAAAAGGGTCTCCGGTTCTCTACACTCACCATACGAAACACAGCAGCATTAAGCTGCTATTTTACGCGGGTGTTCTGTGACATCGTGATCCTTCCCCGGTCGAGCCGACTCATTTGTGCTACAACCATAATATAGCTGCAGCGTGGCTCTACCACGTATATAACTACCCCTATCGTACCGTGGGTGTCGTAAGAGGCGACAGAGGGAAACTGGGACAGAAGATGTGCAGCAGCATCTTCCTGATAACAACTCAAAATAATAAAAAACTGCGGTTGCCAACCCGCCTGCCAGATGTGGCAACTTTGGCAAAATCCTCCTGATGAGGCTATGGGCGTGGCCTATGTTTAGCAGTGGACTTTTATAGGCTGTAATGGATGGATATCAACTTTGATGTTTTCCTTCACTGCCTCACTTAAAATTGCAATCAATAATTTCGGTGGTGCCATTGGGAATCGAATGGGTTATCCTGAGCTAACCACATTCTTACTTTAACTTGCAATACTTATTGTAAACTTTTTACCTTTTTGTTGTCAATAATTGTAGAACCTAAAGTATAATGATGATACGATTATACAATTAATAACTATTCGAGGTTTTTTAAGTTTCTGAATACATTTTCATTGACTTTTTCACAAGATTGTATTTCTTACTGTAAAATTTCTTACCAACAGAATAATCAATCTCTAGATTGCACAGCACAGCACTAGTCAGTCTTCTGTTTGTCATCGAGTACAATATTATTATTATTATTATTTATACTTTATTGTACACCACAAAAAAACGATAAAAAAGAACAAATTACAAGGAGTAAAACTTAAGAGGTAGGTACAATAAGGCGGTCTTATCGCTAATAAGCGATCTCTTCCAGACAACCTTAAGATTAGGAGAAAGTTGTTCTATTGGACAGTGGGAGGTGGTGTATATTATAGTAAACTTACATACTAATACCTAAATAAACTAAACTGATACATAATGAAAAAAAATAATACACTAATATATACATTCAAAATATAATAGACATACATAAGATTAAGTAGGCAAATATACATAAAAATTAAATAAAAAAATACAGAGAGGATACAAAAAATACATGTCGCAAATGATGACCAGTAGTTAATGCACTGTTAGGTAGTAATTTTTGACGTCAGTCTTAAACTTTTCTAGTGTTTTCGCACGACGAATTTGCGAAGGAAGATCATTCCATAAGCAGATGGCCTTAACTGTGAAGGAGTTTTTAAAGTATTTAGTTCAATATGAATGTGGTGCGAGTATAAGTTCTCCGGCTGACCGTAGAACTCTGTCCGGTCTGTCAATATATTTTAACAATATATTTTAACAATCTGAATTCTAGGTTATCATCTCCTCTGTTATAACGGAAAGTGTTAATATAATATCTTATACCTGTATGCCTCTTCCGCTGGCCGGCACGTACGCCTCTACGGTTGTCGTATAATCGGCGCCAGCGAATTTCTCCTTCTCCGTTTTGCGACCCTTTATCACGGGGATGGCAAGCAACTCTTCGTAGATTCGCGCGTACAAGTCTACCAAAATAAAACAAATTGTCGATATGGAACAATCTAGATACAACTCTCAACTTTTTAATGATTCCTTAGCAGTGGAGTAGCGTGCCTTGGAGAGGCCCTGTATCAAAATTTGTCGGGGGCCCAAATGAAGGGTAAAGATTTTTCACAAAAGGAACAAAAACTCTCGCATTGAATTAAAATAATTATATATTGATTATAAGTTATTACTTACAATTAATACTCCTAGGAACTAACCTATCCAAACAATTCAAACCAACATCCTGTCCCATACAAGTCCTTAGAATTTTTGCTTACATACGTTCGGGGCCCCTGTAGCCCTGTAGCCCCGTATCATTGATACGGGCTGATACGGCGGTAGCTACGCCCCTGTTCCTTAGCGTAATGGCTAAGCGTTTGGTTGTGAGAGCCACGGGTTCGAATTCCGCACGGAACCAATGTTTGTATGGTGGTCTATTTATGTATTTACGCAATTTATGTACGAAATTCATCTCTTAAATCTTACTGTGGGCGTTAAAACATTTAGAAGTGACAACTTGTTTAGAATCGTTGTGATTTGAAACTTGAGGAAACGAAAAAAAGACAAAAATATACATCTATAGGATTTAGCCTGCGAGAGAATGAGATATTATACAGTATATGTAGGTTTCACTACTACCGCGTGTGAACTGCACACATGTTTTAATATTATAGCTGGATGAACGGTCGGTAATGATCGCTGAAAATGAAACACAGGCACTTTTTAATAAGCCTGTAGAAGCCCACCGCTGGACATAGGCTCGCCGCCGTTGTCCTCAAGACTACGTCGTGGTGTGAATTCTCTTAAACGCTAAACTTAGCTGTCTACCAGCAGACCGCAGTACTACATATCCTGCGCCTTTCACGCTGCCTCCCATCTGGCTATTTTACATTTTTTTTATAGGATAGGGTGACAAACAAGCACACAGTCCACTTGATGGTAAGTGGTTGCTGTGGCCCATAGACATCTACATCTATCCTCGTTTGCGAATCAAAATATAGATGCGTTGTCACCCATGAGGACTAAGATAGAATGCCTCTTTTCCAGTAAAAAGGGTCTCCGGTTCTCTACCAGGCCTTGTCAACTAATGTATGGGACCTATGCGGCATTAATAACAGCAGCGCCATCGAATAAATTCGCAGAAAACTACGTCGGCTTCGCAGATCGATGTAGTACTTGGTAAACCGCGTAAATGGCGCAGTAACAAAATTATTTATTTGGTCATTTGTTTTACCACATTTCTACCACAAAATTGCCAAGTTATTAGAAAACCTATAAAATGAGAGTATTCGCCAATTGATTTTGTATCTATCTATTGATTTTAAAATACTATGTTGCTTTTTTTAATTTGTTATTCTGGATTTTCTTCCGATTTTGTTAATTTGGGAATTCTCTGAGTTTTCCAAAAAATCTTTCTATAGACGGCGCTTTACAAACTGGTAGTTGTACAAACTGGTATAAAGAAAAATATTGATTACGTTTGATCAGTAAATAAACTTGATTAATGCATCAGCAACAGTTATCTTTTTTTTTAACTTATTATAAGCCAGTGCTTGACCACGATCCCATCTGGTGGTAAGTGGTGATGTAGCCCTAGATGGTAAATCGCAGTGTCTTAGCGTAACAAAAGCCTATTCACTCTTGCCTTGAAGGCGCCCAGATTGTATTCGGACGGAAAGATAGACGCTGGCAAATTATTCCACTCTTTTGCTGTACGCATTACAAAAGATGAAGCAAATAATAATGCGTGGAATATCGACAACAAAGGGGTGAAGACCCGCCGACCGGCTGGTTGTCCAATGATGGAAAGGAGAGCAAGGAATTAAAGCGTGTAATTCCTGCGACCACTCACCCAAAATGCATCCTATACAATACCGGCTATCTTCTCTATGTTTATAGAAGAATATTAAATTTATAAAATGGCAGCACTTAAAAATTAAAAAAAAACAAGCGTGCACGTTTTCATTCACTTCAAATTTCAACGATTTGTTGATTGTTGTTGTTTTTGTTTTTCCTTTAATTTGTTACTTTATTACACTTCTGTTTCTCCATTATTGCGTTGAGTTGAGTGAATTTCGTGTGTGTGTGTGTGTGTGTGTGTGTGTGTGTGTGTGTGTGTGTGTGTGTGTGTGTGTGTGTGTGTGTGTGTGTGTGTGTGTGTTCAAAGTTCTCAAAGTGCTCAAAGTTCAAAAACTTTATTATACTAAGTTTGTATAAAAAGGGTTATTATAATGTTAAGGAATTTATGGATGATAATAACCCCTGAAAATGAGGTGATCGCTACCAAGCTATTTCTAATTTGTAGTGTTGTTAATTGTGTAACATACATAATTGTAAGCTATTATAAAAAACCCGCTGGGTTTCTTGCTGGTTCTTCCCAGGACAGAGGTTTTTTTTCGAACCAGTGGTAATTAAACAAAAGAGTGACTTTCAATAAGTATTATATATAATCTATATTGAATAAACAAGTTTCTGTTTCAAATTGTCGACATTTATTATATTTAAATTAAGTATATATTATTATAGTTATTTTCTATGTGAAAATTGTAAGAAGTTTGCATAATTTAAACATTGTTTTATAAAATATTAAATTACGCCGTAAACTGTAATTCCAATATGCCAACTTATTTGAATTTAAAACATTTTAGTATAGTTTAGTTATATTTGTTTTTTCCGTAGCTTTTTTATGAAGAAATTTAAACATAAATTAAGATTTACTATACTTGCAATCCAAACTTATTAGTTTGGATTCGTGATGTCCCAGGCACTACAGCGTCCAAAATAACTGTTGTAAAATTATTGTCGCTGTATAAATCATCTTTAGATGTAAAGGCCAATATTTCTATTAAAACAAAACTCAAATTGTCGACATGTTTTATATTTTATTTAAATTGAGTACATATTATTATAGTTATTTTCTGTGTGAATATTGTAAGAATTTTGCATAATTAAAACGTGTTTCATTAAATATTAAGTTACGCTACACCTGTAATTCCAATATACTAAATTAAATTAATTTAAAACAATTTAATAGGCTAATTATGATTGTTTTTTTTTTATATCTTTTGTTATGAATAAATGAATTTGTAAGCATAAATCATATTTTACTATAACTTGTATTCCTCGTCAGAAATACATAACTGTGATCGGTTCTGGTTTATCCAAGATTTATTCTATTAGGAAATATGTTTCTAAAATAATTAATTATTATAATTCTAGAGATATGTTTATAGAAATAATGTTTAATTATAGAAACATATTTTTTAATAGAATAAATCTTGGAAAAACTATTTCGATGAAAAAAATTTAATTTCTGCGATTCGAATTTTCCCGCTCAAATTTTTTTTATGTGCTCCAACGATAGATGGCGCTAAATTTTGTTCCTATCCATTTTATATGGAGTTAACATTCTTCTCCGCTAGGAGTAAAGTATTCTGTGTTCTCTACACTCACCATACGAAATACAACAGTGTTAAGCTGCTATTTAACGCTAGTATTCTGTGAGAGCGTGGTCCTTCCCCGGTCGAGCCGACCCATTCGTGCTACAACTATACTACTATATAGTATGGCTCTACCACGTATGAACATCCAGCATACTAGATGCCGACAAGGAGCAATGCTTTCACTGATATATCCAGTTCGGTGGGAACAGAGAGCCAGTATAATTGCAAGCTGTAAGCCATTCTGTCTTATATTTCAGAAGTCACAACACACCCGTAGCCTTCTTTGTCGACTTTGGTGAATTGTTCAGTTCCATTATCGTTTAATTTGTGGTGATTTACCTTCATAATTTATAACACATCTAATAAAAAATCGTCCCTATAAAAATAAGAAATGGAACGAAAAGAGTAAATTTTATCATTCTATGCTCATCAAGTCATGTAAGAATGTATTATATTTAAAATTTTATTTAAGGTTTAATGAAATTTCGTATACGAGAGTTTTGGCGGGAACTCGACCACATGCCGATTATATTGTATTGTCATTTAAGTAATAAATCAAAGTGAATTTTCCAGATGGTAGGACACTTAGAAAATTCACTTTGATTTTATGTGTTCTTTTTGACAAAAAGTTAGCCACTGTCATAATAACTGGATAAATTTATTAATAATTCTGTATTTAAGCCTTCTTATCCTAAAGGAATCAATTTTATACTGAAACTTACCTAAAATTTGTAGGACTTCTTCCCCTGCCTCCTCAGGTGTGCGGAAAGCTGTGTGACCCTCTTGCCACAGGAACTCACGCGTACGAAGGAATGGTTGGGGCTGTTTGAACTCCCATCTCTATAGGAGAATAAAACAACTTAATGATCTATTTATAGTGAATATTATAAGGTCTGGACTGTCTCTGTCAGTCTGGATCTGGACCATACCCACAACCACGTTGTTCCATTAGATCCATCTTCAGCTATCATCTTCGTATGGCGGTTTTGTAGAAAGGTTTTTTCGAGACCACGCTATGTGGTAGGTTCCTCTTGTAGAGGGAGTTTTGGATATTTCGAGGGTCCAGCTTTTAGATCATAGCAGTCTTAGGGGTGATATAAGTGTACAGTGTGCAGTGTGTACAGAGTGGTACTTACGACCACGTTGTTCCACTGGTTGAGCCTGTAGGGCAGGTCGCGGTGGCTCTGGATCCAGCGCGCGTAGGCCGGGTACATGGCGGTCTCGGAGGTGGGTAGTTGTATAGGTGTACAGTGTGCAGTGTGTACAGGGTGGTACTTACGACCACGTTGTTCCACTGGTTGAGCCTGTAGGGCAGGTCGCGGTGGCTCTGGATCCAGCGCGCGTAGGCCGGGTACATGGCGGTCTCGGAGGTGGGGCGGATGGCGATGTGCTCGGCCAGCTCGGAGGAGCCCGAGTGCGTGACCCACGCCACCTCCGGCGCGAAGTCCGCTATGTGCGTCTTCTCGCGCTCCAACGCCGCCTGCACGTAGAAAAACACATCATGTTTTAAAGTACAATTAGAATTTTAATAGTATACTTGTGGTCGGCTAGTGGTAGAAATTCGTCAGTAATTCATTAAATTTTTAGGTTTGTATATTAATCAAGCTATATTCCACTTTTAACTGCACATGAATATATAAAACATAAGTACGTAACACACCTCCGCACTGTTGAAAAAGGATCATTTGATATCACACAAAATACTCTGTGCAAGTGTTTGACCACAGACCATTAAGAGTTTAACATTGGACCTAGAGTTATAACATACATAAGCTTTTACTTAGTCTAAAACATTCAATGAACGTCTTCCCATCGATTTCCCATCGCGTATTAACCTGTCCTATAGCAAAAGCAGTATACTGGTTTAACGTCAATAATTTGCTTTTGAACGGTAATAAAACGAAATGTATTAAATTCTCCACACCTAATGTTAAACAGTGTGCTTTTAAATGGAGAGGAGCTGGGCCTTGTTGAATCCACTGTTTTTCTCGGAATTACAGTTGACGCGACGCTTCAATGGGGCCCTCATGTATCTAAACAAGCTAGAAAACTTAGTTCTGCAGCATATGCTGCAAAAAAGATTAGATGTCTTACATGTGTTGAAACAGCTAGATTAGTTTATTTTAGATATTCCCATAGCATAATGTCATATGCAATATTGCTATGGGGTAATGCGACTGACATTGAAACTATCTTGGTTTGAAGAAGAGAGCCATAAGAGCAATTTATAACCTAGGTCCAAAATCCCTTAGAGAAAATTTTAAAGAAATAAATATATTAACTTTGGTTTCTTTATTTACGAAAAAACTAAATTAGTTCTATTAAAAATAGTAATGTACATTCTGTAAATACTAGGAACTAGCACAAGTGAGTTATAACAGTTACTCGACTCCAAAGAGTCAGTAATTCCTTCATAGAGCAATTTATACGCTTTTAAAACAGTCCCAGAAGATATGCAGAACTTATCTATCAAAAGGTTAAAAATATTTAATAAGCAAAAATTGTTTAGATAGGGTTATTATATTACTAAAGAGTACATGATTGATAATAATCCCTGGGAATGGGGTGATCACTACCATGTTGTTTCTTAATGATTTCATAACAATTGTATAAAATATTATAACGTAAATTGTGCTTTTAAAAAAAGTCCCGCTTGGTTTCTTACTGGTTCTTCTCAGGACAGAGGTTTTTTTCCGAACCAACGGTAAAAGTAAAAAATGGCTTTCAACAAGTATTACATATATTCTATATTGAATAAAAATGATTCTATTTTATTCTATTCTAAAATATGTTATGTAATAGATAACCACAAAAAATATTAGTACAAAAGTAGTAGCAAGAAATTATATTTATTCGATGTTTTCGAGATGACAGAGGATTTTTTTCGAACCAGTGGTAATGTAAAATAAAATGACTTTCAATAAGAATTACTTGTGATCAATATTGAATCAAAATTATTCTATTCTATTCTATGAGATGAGAGAAAGACACGTTCGATAGTAAATGACTATCGCGATCATCGTCAGGCGGTAATGATCCAATCCAGGACTATAAGACAAATCTGTCGCAATTATGCAGAATGTGACGTAATCACTATATTTGGCGATTTACTGTCTAGGCAATATAGATCTTGCAATTTTGGGTGGTTATTTCCGTCATTTGAATCGAATGCCTACAAGATTTTGTGAGGTTATGGCCTGAATGGGAACATTAAAAAGTTTGTATATTACAGATAGTCAAGTCCACTTCTTCATTTGTATTGATAAATTAATATTAAATTATCTCACCTTAGACACGAATATGGGGAAGTAACCATCTTTGACGCCGAGTTTTTTCAGCTCTGGACTGAGGAAGCTCCTAATCTGGTCCCATATGCTGTACGACCACGGTCGCAGGATATAGCAGCCGGAGATATCATAGTAGTCTATCATCTCCGCTGCGAGCAAAACAAGACGTATAAGTATAATAAATTTATTGTTTAAAATTAATTACTTTTTCATAGAACATTACTTATCTATATTATTTTTAGCATCACATCACTCATATAATTAGATTATTTTAATGGTTCTTGTTTGTGTTCTCTTTTTATTTTGCGCAAACATCGATGATTTCTACTCCCTCACTCTAATAGTCGTATGGGACTATGAGAGTACGGACACTTGTTTATTTGTTTATTTTCCTATACTGTTTCACCACTAATGCCATAAACTACAAACAATCTAATTAAGAAATGTTTATATTAAAGGATTCAAACTATAAATTTACTTTCATATTATAATTGTGTTGATTTATGTTGATTTACTATTTATTTATTTATTTGTGTAGGGAGTCCCACTAGATGGAGTGACGACCCGGTAAGACATGCAGGAAGTCGACGGACGCATGCGGCTCAGGGACGTGCGCCGTAGAATTCCTTGGGGGGACCCACGTTCAGCAGTGGACTTGTAAAGGGCTGTAATGATGGTCATCATGATTTAGTAAATCAAAATTATGATTTTGAGCATTGTATATATTGTAATAAAAAAAGTTACTCACATTTAGTGATGACCTGCGAGTACCATTCGGGAAGGTCTGTATCCTTACTCGCCTCCAGACCTAGACGGGTTACTTTCTTCACACCGGTCGATGACTCCTCTTTGGCAGGTTTCGGTGACTGTAACAAAAAGTCACACATATCTAAACGACAGGACAAACACAGAAAGAAAAAAAGAGCACTGCATACATTTCAAGAGACGCAAAGATCATGCTCAACTTCTTGACACGCACTCAAACATACAACTTTCTTCTTCCTTTCTTTAATAACAGCCCTTAAAAGTTCACTACTGGAAGCATACATATGCACCTAAATCGTATTGTTGGTTACATATGATTTTAAATGCATGTGTGCGTTCATGTGTGCGTGTTCTTACTTAGTTATTTGGCACGCTTGGTTGTTGCGTCACTTGAAACGTACGCAGTGCTTCGTCTTTCTTTCTTTCTTTGTTAGTCTAAAATCTGTACTTTGTTATTCTAACATTGTAACATTTGTGAAAAAACACGAATTGCTGGTCTTTAGGTACTTTATATAAGAATTACTTTCAAGAGAACTAGAATATGCATACATAAATTACTAGACCTAAGTATATTATTATGTTTTTATGTCCCTCAAATATATGTAGCCACAACGCGTGTTTCTTTAAGTTTTGCACACCTTTTTAGTTTAAAGTACTGATATAATTAATTATTGATAACATTTTAAAACGTTTAATTAAAATTTATAATACGTAAAACATACACTTAAAGGATCAGAAACTGGACTCCTAATTGGTCATTTCGTATTGATTAGGGCAATAAATGATCATTTATATTCACTGCAATTTATTTCTTTGTTTTCTCTTTAAATCTAAGTTATAAAATAAAAACATAGTAATGAATGTTCATTTTCTTTTATCCTCAAATTTGAGGGAATTAGAAATGCTTAAAAATGTACTGTAACATATTATGTACAACCACGACGTATAATATTATTCGATTTATACCAGTAACTCGACTCAGTAGAAGAAGAAGTCAGTAATTCCTCAATGGGGAAATGTATACATTTTTACAACAAATTCTCAAAAATATGCAGGACTTAACCACCAAAAAGATTAAATTTAAATTTTTATTAAGCAATACTTATTTAATAAGGGTTATTATACTACTAAAGAATATGTGATTGATAATTAGCCCTGGGAATGAGGTGAACGCTACCATGCTGTTTCTAAATGTTTTTATATTTAATTGTAGATTATATTATATTGAAAGAGAGGTCATAGGATTTATCCGAATCAGTGGTAAAAGCATAAATGACTTTTAATAATTATTCTAGTAATCTATATGAAAAAATACTGAAATATAGTTTATTTATTTATTATTGTATTCCATTCTTGACACTAAGCATAATAAATTTTTGTCTGAATATTTATTTGTCGGGTATATTGTCAGGTTGACAGGAATTTTATACGTGGTAGAGACATGCTGCAGCTATATTAGTAGTATAGTTGTGGCACGAATGGGTCGGCTCGACCGGGGAAGGACCACACTCTCACAGAATACTAGCGTCAAATAGCAGCTTAACGCTGCTGTGTTTCGTATGGTGAGTGTAGAGAACCGGAAACCCTTTTTACTGGAAAAGAGGCATACCATCTTAGTCCTCACGGGTGACAACGCATCTGCATTTTGATTCGCAATCGAGGATAAATGTAGATGTCTATGGGCCACAACAACCACTTACCATCAGGTGGACTGTGTGCTCGTTTGTCACCATATCCTATAAAATAAATAACTTTAAGCTGATTGTAAAAATTAATTAAAATAACTCCTTAGCTAACATCAGTGACTTTTATTATTAAAGCCCTCACGCACTAGATCATCCAGAAATATAAACAAGGTTAATACGACTAATGCTATTTCATTATGTAATCATACCTTTTAAATACTTACTGGTTCTTTCGCCTTGGGCTCCTTCTTTACTTCTTTAGGCTTCTCTTTCTTTTCTTTGGGCTTGGCTTCTCTCGATTGAGCGGGCGCAGCATAAGCTGTGCCGGTTTCTGCTTGGTACTGCGCTTTCAGTTCTAGAAGCTTCTTAACTTCTGCGTCGATAGTAGCCTGTGGAATTTAAGAAACTCGTAGAGCTTTAACATTTTTAAATAACATATGTAAATTTTTACTATCTATTCGTACCTTCTGTAAAATGTTGATTTTATGCACAAACATACTTCATGATAGAGCCACATTAAAGCTGTATTATAAACTAACATCAACCGGTATATGTTAGGGATTTTTGAAGAAGATTCTTTCATTTTTAAATAAATTTATTATGTATCATATTCTAACGTCATCCAATCATTTTTTTTTATAAAATAAGGGTGATAAACGAGCAAGACATTTTGACGATGGCAATACCACAAACACATGAAATTAAATGCAGTACGCTCCTTAAATTAAAAGTTTCTAGAAGATCAAATAATTATAATAGCGTTTATATGTAGCTACTTTAATGTTGGTCGAGCTTCGTTATATTGAGTCAGAGAGGGTATTTTTATATAACGGTATTAACGGTATAGTTACATCGCAGCCCTACTGACAAACACGAGCACATCGATATACCGACGGTCAACTTGGCACCGCTGAAGGGACTGCAGCACCGCCCAAATTTCGACGGAATCAAAAGCTTTAATATATATATTATATCTATTGACGTTGATTCTACTATAATTGTACCAATAGTTGTAACAGTCAGTGGGCTTATTGCTAAAAATGGATTATTATCTGTTCAAGTTATGGTTGAAAGGATTAATTCAAAATGCCGCCTTTTTAAATACAGCACGCATAATAAGAAGGTTCTTCCTTCCTATCTTTGTATGTCTAACTTCACCGCTCACGATTTTTCGCCGCGGTGGTTAATAGCCGAAATAATAAGCCGAATTAATTAAGCACTTTATTTTAACTTTACTTTTAATTTCACGTGGTAGTCATATCGCAGCTATATTATAGTTGGTTGTAACACGAATGGGTCAGCTCTACCGGGGCTGGACCACGCTCTCACTGAATACCAAAGTAAAATAGCAGCTCAATGCTGATATGTTTCGTATTGTGAGTGTAGAGAACAGTGGTGTTACAATAGGATGGCATGGTCCTCTTCGGTCTTCAATCTGCCACTTTGTCTTACCGGCGGTTTTTTATAGATTAAAAAAATTGTTATCTTTAGCACAGAATAAATAATAGTGCTAGGTATCGTTATGTTAAAGATTATTATAAAATTCTTACAGACAAGACATACTCGTATTATTAAACTATTTTCACAATTAACTAATTAAATGTGCCGCAATTGCCACAAGCAACCAATTCTTACAACAATCAAATTAATGATGTATATGTATGCGTTAGTCAAATGATGTATGCGTGGTCTTTCTTATATACTTACAATAAAACGGGGGTTCTCCGAGAGCCCGCGCCACAAGAAGTCTTGCGGCGAAAATATGAACTAACGAGACAATTTAATTTATTCCAGCTACTGTGTTGCGTTTTAAAGTGGCAGGGATTTTATTACCTACCGGATACGTTATAAAACTGACTGGGTAATATTTTTTCCAACAAATGCATGAAATTTTGATATATTTTTTGTTTAACTTGTGTATGCACGTTACCTAACTTAAAATAATTAAAAAATATCTAGGTATACAAAGAGGGCCGGGGGGGGGGGGGGGGGGTATATTATATATATATAGAGCCACTGTTCTCTACACTCACAATACGAAACACATCAGCATTGAGCTGCTATTTTACTTTGGTATTCAGTGAGAGCGTGGTCCAGCCCCGGTAGAGCTGACCCATTCGTGTTACAACCAACCATAATATAGCTGCAACATGACTACCACGTGAAATTAAAAGTAAAGTTAAAATAAAGTGTTTAATCAATAATTTTCGCATGCCAGATGTAGTAAACATGTGGACGTTTATACAAATAATATTATTATTTCGGCTATTAACCACCGCGGCGAAAAATCCTGAGCCATCGGTGAAGTTAGACATCCAAAGATAGGAAGGAAGAACCTTCTTATTATGCGTGCTGTATTTAAAAAGGCGGCATTTTGAATTAATCCTTTCAACCATAACTTGAACAGATAATAATCTATTTTTAGCAAAAAGCCCACGGACTGTTACAACTATTGGTACAATTATAGTAGAATCAACGTCAATAGTGATATACATATAATTATTAATATTTATTATTATTGTTAAAAACAAAAGTAAATTATAAATTAGAGCCAGACTTTAAATTTATTGTTAAGGCCTAGCACCAAACACCAAAAATAAGTCTAGCCTAAAGTAGCGGGCCATGAGTGGGTTACCTTATCCGCCTTATTGGCCTTTAGCTCCCTGACACGATCTCCTTGACGAGTAATTTCCGCTGCCAAAGCACTTCCCTTCTCTTCCATAGTGTTTTTGGGTGGTACCGCGGTTTCTTCCTAAAATTAAGCATATTAAGGCATTCATCAAGAAGTGCAGATACTATACCTAGTATCTGTGGACTGTTTAATTAAAAGACTATACATGCCCACCGCTGGGTACACGTCTTATTTCATCGATTTATTTAAGAGCCAATATATCCGCCGCGCTGCCCCAATGAGTGTTGACGAACTTTACACTTCATCAAAACAATTTTTTAATTTCTCAGACATGCAGGTTTCCTCACGATGTTTCACTTCACCGACGAGCACTTTGTAAATCGTGTACTTGATAAATTTCAATTTACAATTTAATTAATAATGGGATTGCTCGCATACTGTGGCTAGTGTATGTGTGCCTTGCAGTGGAACGTATATAGGTTTTGCAGTTTTACTATGTACCTTTTTCGCGTTGTTTTTGCTGACTTCCTTTGAAGGAGCGGCGTTTGGCGACCAATCCTTGCCGGTGATGGACTTGTACTGTGCTTTTAAGTTCAGAAGATTTTTAACCTGATAAAAGAAAATATATTTGGGTAAAAGACGCAAAGTACATTCACCATTACAAAAAATATTTAAAACTAGTGACCCGCCGTGGCCTTGCCTGGTTAAAATCAATTTATTTCGCGTTATTTATATTTAAGATAATCTAAGGCCAAACTTGAAAACGAGACTGTACACCCAGTGCGTGTTGCCAGTGATGACATACGGAACTGAGACGTGGTCCTTCACTGCTGGCCGGATGAGGAAGCTCAAGGTCGCTCAGCGAGCTATGGAGAGGGCTATGCTCGGAGTTTCTCTGCGTGATAAACTGAGAAATGAGGATATCCGCAGTAGAACTAGAGTGACCGACATAGCCCAACGAATTAGTAAGCTGAAGTGGCAGTGGGCCGGCCATATAGCTCGAAGAACCGACAACCGATGGGGAAGAAAGGTTCTCGAGTGGCAGCCTCGTACCGGCAGGCGAAGTGTAGGGCGTCCCCCGACTAGATGGAGTGACGACCTGGTAAGATATGCAGGAAGTCGATGGATGCAGGTGGCTCAGGGCCGTGCTTTGTGGCATTCTTTGGGGGAGGCCTATGTTCAGCAGTGGACTTGTGAAGGGCTGTAATGATGATGATGAAGGCCATTTATGTATCAAGCTTTTGTGTTTTCATTTAAGTTTTTCAGATGAAATATATCCTAGATCACTCTTGGTATTGCTGTCTATCTGTCCGTGAAATTTCATTAAAATCTATTTAGATTTAGCCCGATTAGCCCAGACAGACAGATGACAGACAGACAAGAAAGATTTCTTATATTTACGCGAACACTACACGTTGAATAAAACTACTTTTTACGGATTTTATCGCGTCTAAATAACTTTTTTTTTATTCCTGACGTTTTAACGGGACGGGAAGGGAATTAAAAATAAAATCAAGTAAATTCAACGCGATAAAATCCGTAAAAAAAGTAGTTGAATTTAAGACAAACAATTTTTTTTTTATTCAGGTCTTATGACATGCAAATAACTCCCTTAGCTCAATATAAGGCAAAATGATATTATGGTAACACTTGGTGTTATTATTTTTTTTTTAATTATTCCAAGAATTTTCTACCTTTTTATAAGCTACACTCCTACTGCCCCTGTTGTGTTGTTTCTTATCTTTATCTTTATCTTTATATAATAATAAAGCTATTTTTAAGTATTAAAATATGAATTTAAATCAATTTTTGTTTTAGTAGTGTAAATAAACGATAAAAATATTCTTATAGTTAATTGTTCATTACTTCAGTTAGTTACATCAGGCGTCCGATCACAAACTATCAGGACAGCATTTTCTCCGCGGCCTAATAGGTTAATAGCCAGTGAGCGGCAGACTTACAGTATTTCAATAAGCTTCACTTTTTTTTCAGTTAATCCCCTACACCTGAGGTACATGAAATGGGAACTCTTTAGTTTGACCGGCGGTCGATATAGAGACGCTCAGGTGTTAAAGGTGTAAAAAAATGACCCAAAAAAACGTGATAGCAATAAGTCTGCCGCTTTAACATCTTGAAATATTTAATAAAAGTTACCGAAAAATAACATTGACAGACACCTATGATGGTTTCAAGGTCATGGCAGACAGGTTGAAAAGTACGATTTTTTATTAATAATTTACGTTATTTCAATAAAGCTGTAATTTATATATATATTGTTGATTATATTATGTGACATGTATAATTTTCACGGCAGACATATATTGTGGTTGTATCACCCAGGCAGAATGCTAATAGCACTTTTTAAATAGACCTTACAGTTGGGAAACGAATGTACTTGTGCACAACGGGCAGGAGGCATGCCGACCTTGTGTTAGCGCACTTCACTGAGTCATACAATCTTTATATATATAATAGAGATAGACAATAGATGCGGTTGTTGTTACTTATTTAACACATTTTAAGTGCCGTTTTATATAATATCTAGAATGGTGAATTACTGTTATAGCTATATGAATTATTAAATAAAATTTAATTCAAATGACAGCACCATGCTTATATTTCTCTCATATTTATTTGGTCAAATTATTTATCCGAATGCGAATACATTACATAATCAAATGTAACAATCAAGAACTGAAAAATCTGTAAAAAGAAAGTGTCACGAAATTATTTGGCAGTGCAACACTTGTAAATGTGTTTTTTTTTTGTAGTAATAAAAAAGGATCTTGTTCAATAAACGTTTTTAACTTATGTTATATAAATAAATAAATATGTTTACATAATGTTAATAAATGATTTCATTTCTATTTTCGTGACAACGGGCGGCGTCATCGCCGGACATCAAAAGCGTTTCACAACTCTAGGGTCTTAAAACTGTGCTAAAAGCATTGCTGGGAATTCTAAGTTTAAAATATTCGAAACTTTTAACGATCATAAATGTCTTCAAAATTTAAAATGTAACAAAGTCCCTGAACAATTGGTCCGGCTTTTGATTATCGAAATTATTACCTATATAATATAAATATACCTCTACGTCTACGACAGATTTCTCCGCCTTTGCCGACTTGAGCTGTCGGACTTTGTCTCCTTGAACACTGATAGCTGACAGTAAAGCATCGACTTCCGCGTTGGACTGTTGCGGCGCCGGTGAAGGATTTGCGTTGGTCTGCTGTGGTGAAGGTTTCCACTCCTATTATAGAAAATTGTATTTATTATTTAAATTTAAAAAAATATATACATGTACACTTATTAATTTAAAAATTTACAGTTTTACTTATAATCATTGATTATCGCTTACAGAAATTTAATACTAATCGAGGTATAAGTATCCATATCTCTCTCTTTCTATTGTCGTTTATTCAAAAGAGAAAGAGCAACATTAAGCATTTTTTAAATTGATGACAATTTATAAATAAGGCCTTATTGATTAAAATGAGGTAATAATGCTTTATTATTTAATCCAGATACATTCTTTTTTTTTATAGAATAAGGGTGACAAACGAGCACACAGGCCATTTGACGGTAAGTGGATGCTGTTACTCATGGGCATCTACATTTAACTTCTATTAAGAATCAAAATGCAGATGTGTTGTCACCCCTGAGATGGAATGCCTAGATTCCAGTAAAACGAGTCTGCGGTTCTCAACACTCACCATACAAAATACAGCAGCATTAAGCCGCTATTTTACGTTGGTGTTCTGTGAGAGCGTGGTCCTACCCCAGTTGAGCGGACCCATTCGTGCAACAACCATAATATAGCTGCAGCGTGGCTTTAGATATTTAATTAAATTTTAAATAAATTACATGATTTTGACGTATACCTAGACATGTGTCCATTCGTTCATTCCTAGTGACCGAATGGACACATTGCCGTGTAGTGGCGGTCAAGAATATCCACTACCCCATATCCTCCCGTGGGTGTCGTAAAAGGCGACAAAGGGAAACAGGCAGAAGATGGGCAGCAGCATCTTCCTGATAATAGCCAAAATTATAATAAAAAAACTGCGGTTGCCAACCCGCTCGCCAAGCGTGGCAACTATGGCAAATATCCCCCCAATGACTAAAGCAACAAACAGACGGCCCCCAGTCCCCGGCGGCCCCGCTATTCCTGGCTACGGTGGCGACCATGGTAACGGCGGGGCAGGGGGTGCTAAGAATCTCCGGTGGAGGTTCGGTTGCCACCTTAGACGACTCGACCTGGCAACGTACAACGCACGCACCCTGAGGACTGACGAGAAGATCGTGGAGCTGGAAGAAGAGATAGACAAGTTGCGCTGGCATATTATAGGATTATCCGAAGTCCGAAGAGAGGGGGAGGACACGGTAATCCTCGAATCCGGCAACTTGCTCTATCACCGGGAGGGCGACCATCTGTCCCAAGGAGGTGTCGGATTTATCGTCCACAAGTCTCTCGTTAACAACGTTGTAAAGATCGGGAGTGTGTCGACGATGGTTGCGTACCTTATACTCAGAATCACCAAACGGTATTCGCTGAAGGTCATACAGGTTTACGCACCAACCTCGGCACACCCCGATCAGGAGGTGGAGGAAATGTATGAGGATATCTCTAGAGCCATGCATTCCTCCAAAACCCAATATACGGTGTTAATGGGAGACTTCAATGCAAAACTAGGCACAAGAGAGAACGGTGAGCTGAAAGTAGGGAAATTTGGAATAGGGCAACGGAACCCAAGGGGCCAGCAGCTGGCCGACTTCATGGAGAAAGAGGGACTCTTTATGATGAACTCTTTCTTCCAGAAGCGGCCCCACAGGAAGTGGACCTGGTCGAGCCCCGACGGTTCGGCAAAAAATGAGATTGACTTCATTATGACGACCAGACGACAACTGTTCAGTGATGTCTCCGTGATCGCAAGGGTGAAAACTGGTAGCGATCACCGAATGGTTAGAGGCACACTGAACCTAAACGTTAAGTTGGAGAGGTCTCGTCTAATGAAGTCAACGCTCCGTCCCCCTCGTGCTCTAATCCAAAGTCCCGAAACCTTTCAGCTCGAGTTACAAAACCGTTTTCAGTGCCTAGAAGACTGCAATGAAGTGGACGATATGAATGACAAGCTCGTGGAAACTGTCCATGCGGTCGGAGCTAAGTTCTGCAAGACCCGCCGCAGAAGAACACAAAAACTCTCCGATCACACTCTTAATCTCATGGCTGTTAGACGGGAGATGAAGCTACATTCTTCAACAGACTTGACAGCATACAGGCATCTGAACAGACAGATCTCCAAATGCATGCGGCGGGACTTACGCAACTTCAATACAGCTCGTATTGAAGAAGCGATCGAGCGGAACCAAGGCTCCAAAGTCTTTGCCAGAGATCTGTCTGCCAGAAAGAGCCAACTGTCAAAGCTGAAGACAGAATGTGGCAGCATCGGTTCCGGGACACCTGAGATTTTGAGTGAGATTGAGAGGATCTATGGGCAGCTGTACACGTCATCGTTGGAGCCACACGCAAGTGTGAGTAACGATCCAAGAGCGAGTCTCATCCGACACTATTCCGAATTTCCGAAGATATCCCGGACGTCAGTCTGAGCGAGATTAGAATGGCTCTCCAGCACCTTAAAAACGGTAAGGCCCCAGGCGCTTCTGAAAGCGGGTGGAAGACCGGTACTTGAAGTCCTTCAGAAGCTCTTTAATTCCGTCCTCCATGGTGGCATTACACCGGAGGCGTGGAGCAGAAGTGCGGTGGTCTTGTTCTTCAAGAAAGGTGACAACGCTCTCTTGAAGAACTACAGACCGATTTCCCTTCTGAGCCGCGTCTACGTGCTGTTTTCGAGAGTCATTACGAATCGTCTCGCGCGCAGACTTGACGACTTCCAGCCTCCCGAACAAGCCGGTTTCCGAAAGGGCTTTAGCACCATAGACCACATACATACCCTTCGGCAAGTTGTACAGAAGTCCGAAGAGTACAATTTGCCACTATGTCTGGCGTATGTGGACTATGAGAAAGCCTTTGATTTCGTCGAAATTTGGGCGGTGCTGCAGTCCCTTCAGCGGTGCCAAGTTGACTGTCGGTATATCGAAGTGTTGAAGTGCTTGTACAGTAGGGCTACGATGGCTATCCGAGTACAGAACCAGAGTACGAAACTTATCCAATTGCAGGGAGGTGTAAGACAGGGTGACGTCATATCCCCGAAACTCTTCACCGCTGCATTGGAAGACGTTTTCAAGCTTCTGGACTGGAAAGGGTACGGTATCAACATCAATGGCGAGTACATCACTCACCTTCGATTTGCCGACGATATAGTCCTTATGGCAGAATCGCTGGAGGGCCTAAGCACTATGCTCAATGACCTCAATAGTGTTTCCCAACGGATAGGTCTTAAGATGAACATGGACAAAACAAAGATTATGTTTAATGTCCATGTCACACCTATGCCGGTAGTTGTTGGGAGCACTAAGCTCGAAGTTGTTGACGAGTATGTTTACCTGGGACAAATAGTCCGACTAGGTAAGTCCAACTTCGACCGAGAGGTCAATCGACGGATTCAACTCGGCTGGGCAGCGTTCGGGAAGCTACGACACATCTTCTCGTCAGAAATACCTCAAAACCTTAAAACGAAATTGTACAACCAGTGCGTGTTGCCAGTGATGACTTACGGAACTGAGACGTGGTCCTTCACTGCTGGCCGTATGAGGAAGCTCAAGGTCGCTCAGCGAGCTATGGAGAGGGCTATGCTCGGAGTTTCTCTGCGTGATAAACTTAGGAATGAGGATATCCGCAGTAGAACCAGAATAACCGACATAGCCCAACGAATTACTAAGCTGAAGTGGCAGTGGGCCGGCCATATAGCTCGAAGAACCGACAACCGATGGGGAAGAAAGGTTCTCGAGTGGCAGCCTCGTACCGGTAGGCGAAGTGTAGGGCGTCCCCCCACGAGATGGAGTGACGACCTGGTAAGACATGCAGGAAGTCGATGGATGCAGGTGGCTCAGGACCGTGCTTTGTGGCATTCTTTGGGGGAGGCCTATGTTCAGCAGTGGACTTGTGAAGGGCTGTAATGATGATGATGATGATGATAGTGACCGAATCAATGAAGTATTTATTCGTCATACGTACCGGTACATTCAGGTCGATCATTCAAATGGATCAATTCGGGCTTCAGGATAACATTGCTTTTGTATTGTAATAGCGCCATTATTCTATAAATCACTTTACCGAACCACTACTACGAATACAAACTATAAGTCACTTTATCGAACCAAATCGATTAACTCTCATGGTGGTATGTATTATAAATTTGTCTATGTTTAATTTCATTCATAACAATATTCGATTTCATAATTTACCGATTTATATATTTTTTTGTGTTTAGGCCATCTAGCGTCTTTTCTACGTAACACCACGAAAATTAATCAATTTGTTTCGATAGTGACAGTACTTATAGAATAAAGGAGATGGCGCTATTACAAAGCAAAAACTAGATAGTCAAGCTTCCAATCCAATTTTTATAAGTAATATTTTAAGTATATGCTTTAATTTAAACACATGCAGCCTTTAGGGTTATATTATTCATCAGAAGTAATAGGAAGTGTTAGCGTAGAAGTAGACTACATTGGAATAAAAAAAAATCTACTCGAAAAGCCAGTCGCAAAATCTAGATTTTCTTATTTTCTAATAAAAGATACACAGAATATCCCTTACAATCGCCTACTTTCTGAGATAGTCTAACAGGCGACTTGTCGCAAATCACAAATTTTGTCGCTCCGGTTACCTTAAATCTAGCCTAAATAGCTAAAAATCGCCTAACTTGGCAACGCTGGCGAAAGCATGTACTGTGTACTCTACACTACAAACTATTCGTTCAAATCATTTGGGATTCGGTCGGTATTCGACTAATTCACAATTCACGCCAATCACAACTTAAAAAGGATCCGTCAATTGTTTATGTTTGGTGGAACCAGAACATTCAGAAACAGAAGAATGAATCATCAATACTTTAAGTGTACCGGTTCAAAAGAACGAATTATTCACGATTGACACATGTCTAGTCGCTTGGGAGATGTCCGCTAGGGTTATCCTGTCACGCAAATAAATTAAAATGGTTCATACTACATGTGCTGTAAAACACTGTGAGCCGTTCTCATTTAAGGTTAAGGAATTAAAATTTCATCAGTCCACATACACAGGAGTTAGTTTAAACGTGAAATAAAATAAAATCAGTTTTATATTGTTTTTTTATTACTTCCCGTTTTGACAACCCTAGCAATTTATTGTTAATAGGTCGGAGAAAAAGTTTATTCGTATTTTGTTTGTATAAAATTGAAGAAAAATCTCTTTGGTTGTACTGTTTGTATCTGGCTGGTTTTAATATCAATACACATGGGACATTAAGAAAAATAAAAAAGTAAAAAAAAAACACTATCCCGCCATTTTTCAATTGTTTTTGTCAGCCAAAATGAGTGAATTTGACAAAGAAATTCGATACATTCAAACCAGCATAAAATAGCATCTTAATGCAACTGTGTTTCGTATGGTGAGAGTAGAGAACTGGTAAACCTTTCAATCTTAGTCCTGAGCGGTAATAAGTGATCTGTATTTAGATTTTTAATCGAGGTAAATGAAGATGCCTATGCAACACAGCATCAACTCACCATCAGGTGGACTCTGAATCCGTTTGTCACCCTTATAGAATAAGGGTGACAAACGGATTCAGAACGGATAAAAAGATATGTATCGATTTAACTAAATTTCAACCAGACCCGATACTAATATACTTAAATGAATAAGTATTCCAAACCTGTCCAGTAGCAGTTTTGTACTTCGCCTTGAGATCCAATAAGATTTTCACGGCTTCGTCGACCTTGGTCTTGTCGGCTTTGCTTGCTTTTAAGGAACGTACTAAGTCGCCTTGTTGAATAATTTGTTGGTTCAAATCTGACGCACCGCCAGACGGTGTCGACGTTGGCGAAGGTGCTGGAGCAGCGCCAGGCTTCCAGTCCTAGTAAATAAATTATATTGAAAATTAAAAAAAAACCCGAAACAAAAAGTTGATGATATTCCAAGGGCTGAACTAATTTTGATAAAACATATCTAACAAACCTGATTTTAAATTAAAAAAAAACCACACCCAAATCGGTTCACCCGTTTAAAAGCTACGGTACCACAAACTTATAACACCCTTCTTTTTTTGTCGGGGGTTAAATAAGTTAACTTCTCATCAGATATTTTTTATTACTTTTTTAATAATAATGAAAACATTTTGATATTCCATAAATTAAAAACTGGTTCATAACTTTTTGAAAATCAATTCTTTAATGTGTAAAGGCCAATTTAGTTTTTAAAAGACTATTTAAACAATTAGCAATTGAAAAAGTTTGAGAGAAGTGTTTAATTAATTTTTTTTTGATACCGTGATCGGAAGTTCGTATATCGGCCCTATTTTCAGGGACGAAAGTGCCACATTGTCTCCCGATTCAATGACCTATTAATTTAGTACGCATGCGTCAAATTTCTAGTTTTATAGTTTTTAAACGTCAAAAGTATATGTGTGTATGTCATGATACTTTGAGAATAATTATATTACTTGAATTTAAATCGAACTTTCGATTCTCGTCGATTTTGCTGCTACCCATCGCCTGTTTTATTTCCCTCTTTCGCGCCTACAAAATCCACAGGATGATATTGAGTAGTGGATTCTCTACCGCCGCCACTACAAAGCGACGTAATGTGTGATGGTATAATTACTCAACATGTTGTAATAAGGAATTATAAGATCACACTTAAATGTTATATTATAAATTATTAACACTTTAAATCTCTGGGCAGGGGCTCCGCTCGCAGAACGGTTCGAATCGTCGACGACCGAGTTCTTTCCGATAGGCTTCACTCACTGGCACTGCGTAGAGATGTTGCATCTCTTTGCGTATTTTATCGCATGTATCACGATGAGTGCTCTGAGGAATTGTTCGGACTAATTCCAGCCGCTCCATTTCACAATCGCACATCGCGACAAAACTCGCGACACCACCCATACCATCTGGATGATTGGCGGCCCACCAGTGTGCGATTTAGAAGATGTTTTCTTCCTCGCACAACTTCCAATTGTTTTTGGAGTCAATTTGGAGTCAATTGGAGTCTATTACCACCAACGATTTTTACGGACTGATACGACTTAGGGACCTTAAAGAAAAGAGCCTACTTCTTTTTAAAAGGCCCTTGGTGTTGCAGTTGTTCATGGGCGGCGTTAGTCACTTACCATCAGATGAGCCGCATGCTCGTTTGCCCCTAGAAAAACAAATATTGGTAGGCTCGGGTTCGAGTCCACTTATCGATTGTTAGGTACCTTCCTTAATTATGAATTATTAATCAGTTTGAATTAAATACAAAAGCTCTAGAATTAAATTTAAAAATGAAAAGTAACGTCAAAGTCGACTGTGGATAGTACATAGTTGAAACTTGCCAAGACTTAACAGAAAAGGTCTCTGTGACAAGGAATAGATATCAAATTATATAATCACAACGGACTTTAATTTGCCACAATCCTGACACATATCTCTCGCTTCTTTCACATCCGCATATCTAGGCATACATAGGTTAAGGGTGCACTGGATTTGCCACATTATGTACTTATACGAATACAGTGCATACCTGTCCAGTAACTGCCTTGTACTTCGCTTTAAGGTCCAATAGAATTTTAACGGCCTCGTCGATTTTGGTTTTATTTGCCTTGTCGGTCTTTAGAGACCGCACCAGGTCACCTTGCTTTGTAATCTCTTGATTCAAAGTAGAGGCATCACCGGCTGGCGATTTATTCTGTGCTGGCGCTGCTCCGGGCTTCCAGTCCTAGAAAACCGAAATCTATACAATGTTTCGTTTGTTCTTAAGGAATTCAAGAACGTACATGTCTTACAAATGAACTTTAAATGAAAACTAAAAATGAATTAACAATTAAGTGTAAAACATCAAAAATCACCTGTCCTGTCGCAACCTTGAATTTGGCTTTCAGATCCAGCAAGATCTTGACAGCCTCGTCTACTTTGGCTTTTTCAGTCTTGGCAGCCTTGAGAGAACGCACCAGTTCGCCCTGTTTCGTGATATCCTCGTTCAATTTATTCGAGTCGCCAGCTGACGCCGCAGTCGACACTGACTGCTTAGCCTGAGTTATTTGAACTGATTTTGGCTGCAAAAAATATTATACCTACATATATAAAAAAGGAATGTGAAATACAACTTATGTGAATTAAAATTTAGATAGGCAAAAAGAATGTCCTATACTTTAAGTGAACATACTTGTTCATATACACATAATATATAACTGGATTCTCGGAAACGGCTCCAACTATTTGGATGAAATTTTGTATAACGATATTTTTTTTCTTTTATTAAATAAAACGTTACCTTCACAATAGGATTTCCTGCTGTATCATGGGGCTAGATTACATGCATAAATTTCACAAGAGCAAACATTCAGACCCAGAACAATAAATTGAAGGCCATACAAATGTGCAGGATTCGAACTCACGGCCCTTAGCGCTGCAACTCATTGTTAAGCCACTGCGCCACGGAGCCGTCGGTATATTTCTTATTTTGTTCAATTTAATAATATTTGATAAATATTTTAGGTCATCGACCCTATAGCTCTCTAATTTACTTTCCAAGTTTATCTACATAGGTGTCATTGATGCCAGGAAAAAAATTAATAGCAGCAGGGTAACCCGCGAAATTCAAATTTTCTTACGTTTTTTACAATTTGTAGGTCAGTGTCCGGTTGTATGTTTAACAAAATATGATTCGCGACCGTAACGAGTATGTATTTACAGAATTATAATCATTATAATCATCAATACAACCGTCTATGTTCGTATAATCCCATTGTATGGCTATTTCCAGAAAAACGCATTCAAAGGGATTATATGAACTTAAATGGTTGTATTGGTGATTTTAATGATAATAATTCTATAAACACATACTCGTTACGGTCGCGAATCATATTTTATTAAACATACAACCTGACCCTGACCTGCAAATTCCAAAAAACACAAGAAACTTTGATTTTCGCGGGCCACCCTGGAGCTTTCACTTTAACGGGCGACTCTCATTAAGGATAAGATTTAAGATAACACTGTTTTAGAATAGAATTTTTCTTATTGACCCTAAATGATAAAGATATATCCACAAAAAAAATCGGTCACATCGTTTACTACTTATCTTTAAATAACAAAGTTCCAGACTATATACGTCCCACTGCTGGGCACAGACCTCCTCTCATTTCTGAGAGGGTCTTAGGGCAAGGATCAGGATCAGGTTTTGTCACGATTGTTTCCTTCACCGCCGAGCACGTGGTAAATCAGCACTTAAAATTGCAATTAACAATTTCATTGGTGCCGGCGGGCATAAAACCCGGGTTGCTCGCGTGCTGTAAAATTTACAGCGAGCGCTTAGCCCCTGATCTACCACGGCTCCTGAGCTACCACTATCTTTAAATAACGTAAATAAATAAATATATAAGCACATGATAAACCGACATACACTTAAAAAATTTTACGTGGTAGAGCCATGCTTTTTTTTTTATAGGATCGGGTGACAAACGAGCACACAGTCCACCTGATGGTAAGTGGTTACTGTGACCCATATACATCTACATCTATCCTCAATAAAGACTCAAGATGCAGATGCGTTGTCACCCGTGAGGACTAAGATGAAATGCCTCTTTGCCAGTAAAAAGGGTCTCCGGTTCTCTACACTCACCATACGAAACACAGCAGCATTAAGCTGCTATTTTACGCTGGTTTTCTGTGAGATGCTGCAGCTGTATTAGTAGTAAGTATATTTGTAGCACGAATGGGTCGGCTCGACCGGGGAAGGACCACGCTCTTACAGAATACCAGCGTAAAATAGCAGCTTAACGCTGCTGTGTTTCGTACGGTGATTGTAAAGAACCGGAGACCCTTTTTACTGGAAATGAGGCATTCCATCTTAGTCCTCACGGGTGACAACGCATCTGCATTTTGATTTGTAATAGAGGATAGATGTAGATGTCTATGGGCCGCAGCAACCACTTACCATCAGGTGGACTGTGTACTCGTTTGTCACCCTTATCTTATAAAAAAAAAGATAGCGATTGAAATTATTTCATTGGTGCCGACGGAAATCGGACTCGCCACGGTTTAATTAACAATAAATTTTTTATCCTCTTCTCCTTATGAATTATGAAATAATAATAAATATTATGTTGTTTACAAATTATATATAAGAAAATTAACATAAACTCTTTTTTAGGCCTTCCAAGAATAGAATTAGTCTTTGTTACCTATTTTCTACTATTTTTTGCTAGCTAGACATCCCATTTTCGAAATAATGTAATACATTATTATTTGGTTATGACAGATGTTTTAACAGTTACGAAGCTGAAAATATATTTGCTTCTCTTTTTACTTTATTTTACAAGTACAAAACAGACCTCGAAAATACTATATTGGATATAAAGTTGTTAACTCTAAGTCAAAGATTAAATCAACAATCGTTTACCGGTAGGTACTACGCTAAGACAAACGAGCTTTACCAATATATTAGGTAAAAAAAATTAAAATGTTTTAATTTTAATCAATCTATTGCAACTGGAAATATTTCAAGAAAACAAACCAACAAGAAAGTTTAGCAAAACAAAGTCCTAGCGTCACCCTTAGTAATGATAACAAATACATTAGAGAGCACCTTTCAGATAGTCACTAGGTATATCACAGAATACCATAGTCACATCGTCATCATAATATTTCGCGAATACGTGTCTGCGTAACTACAGAGAGCTTTCTAATATATTGAAATTATAGTTAAACTGATTTATAATAACTAATCACCTTCATTTTACAATAAAAAAAGAACAATGATATCAACAGTTTTACATTCAAGTACTGAATAAATAATAGCACAAGAAATGTAAGTGCGTAAATAGCACAAGAAATGTAAGTAATACATGCATATATTTAAACTAGCTGTTCCCCGCGACTTCGCCCGCGTGTTATTTGGGGTTTTCATTTTTTTGCGCGGAACCCTAATTATTTTTCTAAAATAAAAGTAGCCTAAGTTACTCCTTACTAAACGAAATAAAAATATTTAATAAGACAACCAAAACTATCACACCTCCCCCAAGCCGGCTGGTCCCCGTGGGGGATATCGACCAATCCCTTCCAGCTCCAACTGAGAACACAAGAGAGCTTCACCGAATTAGAGCTAGCACTCTCAAAAATAAAGTTGGACATATTAGGTTTAAGTGAAGTTAGAAGACTGTGTGAAAGCATTGAAGATCGAAAGGAATACATTCTGTACTACAAAGGGGAAACAAAACGAAGTTATGGTGTTGGCTTCATGGTTAAAAAACATTTACAAAGAAACAGACGAATTCATTGGTATATCAGAAAGAATAGCTGGACTTAATATGCATTTACCAGGCTACAGGCACAAATGGTCGGTTATTCAAGTATATGCTCCCACTGAACAACAAGACGAACGGGTTAAAGACCTCTTCTATGACCAACTGTCATCAGCTTTACAAGACACACACAAAAATGTTTTAGTTATAGGAGATTTTAATAATGGTAGAATAGGCTCTCAACGAATTGGTGAAGAAAATGTAGTCGGCAAATTCGGTTTTGGTAGAAGAAGTAAAAACGGAGAAAGGATGATTAAAATGGCGTTAGAAAACAATCTTGCATTCATGAATAGTTTTTTCAAAAAAGATCCAAGGAAAAAGTGGACCTGGTTATCTCCAGATGGGTCATACAGAAATGAAATAGATTACATAGCAACTAACAACAGAAAAGTTTTTCAAGATATAAGCATTCTAAACCAATTTAATTTTAACACCAACTACCGTATGGTGAGAGCAGTAATAAATAGTATGGAACCGAAGAAAAGTAGAAACAAATTTAACCTAAAAGTCAACATTACAAAAACCACGTTTAGTGAACAAACCAAAAAATGAAGTAGAAGAAAAATATAACAATGTAATAAGCGAAATCTCAAAACCCAAGACAACTCATACCGAAAATGAAACTAAAAGATTAATAGAAGAAAGAAAACTACTCCTAAAACTAGGAAAAGACAAACAAAACCTAAGTGCCATTGCAGAATTGAGTAAAAAATCTTATCTTAAGCACGGAATGTATACCCTCTCAGTGGACCAAGAGCACAATCATATTATTACACAAAAAAGGCGATAGGGCTATAATTGAAAACTACAGGCCTATAAGTCTCATGTCGAATATTTATAAAGTGTTCTCTAAATTGATTTTAAATAGAATAACAGGGATAATGGACGAACAACAACCTATAGAACAAGCTGGTTTCAGAGCGGGGTTTTCAACTACTGATCATATATATGCAGGTCATGAAACAGCTAATAGAAAAATGCCAAGAATACGGTAAAGCCTTGTACGTAGCATTAGTGGACTATAGTAAAGCATTTGATTCTATTAAACATGACTCGCTTTGGAGGGCACTAATCCAGCAAGGAGTACCAAAAAAATATATACGTATAATTAAAAATATATACGCGAATAACATAGCGCAAATAAAACTAGAAACAGTCAGCGATGAGTTCCCAATAGCTAGAGGGGTGAGGCAAGGAGATCCGCTATCCCCAAAACTTTTCTCTGCAATGTTGGAAAGCATATTCAGGAATCTCGAGTGGGACAATTTTGGCATCAATATCAACGGCAAGCAACTTAATCATTTAAGATTCGCTGATGATATAGTCCTCATAACCGATAACGCTAATACGCTCCAACATATGCTACAACAGTTGACGAAAGCAAGCACAGTAGTTGGTCTTACTATGAATAAATAAAAAACAAAAGTAATGACAAACAGGAAAGAAATAGCCATAAAAGTAGATAATGAAGTTATTGAATATGTTAAAAGCTATACATACTTAGGGCAATTATTATCATTTAGAGATCATATAGACATAGAAATAGAAAGAAGGGTAGCTTGTGCTTGGAAAAGATACTGGTCTCTTAAAGAGATATTTAAAAGTAAATACTTTCCTATGGCAGCCAAGAAAAAAGTGTTCAACTCGTGTATCTTACCATGTCTTACATGTGGATGCCAAACTTGGGCGTTGAATCAGAAACATCTTCTTAAACTGAGAACATGTCAAAGGGGAATCGAAATAAGTATGTTGGGCGCGACGCTAAAAGACCGCAAAATAACAAAAGATATTAGATTTACTACAAAGGTCGAAGACATAATAAAGAAAATTAGACAGTTGAAATGGCGATGGACAGGACACATGACAAGAGACAGCAGGATAAAATGGACGAAAATCATAACGGAATGGCAACCCCGTGATGGCAAAAGAAAAAGAGGCAGACAAGCAAAAAGATGGACAGATGATATCAAGATTGTTGGAGGGACAATCTGGTCAAGAAAAGCTAACAACAGAGAAGAATGGAGAAAGCTGGAAGAGGCCTATGTGTCACAGGACACGCAGACTACTAAACTGGGAAATACGATATTCTAGACTATTATTAAGTTAAAACAATTATTTACTATGTTAAAATTTATATTGTTTAATAACAGCAAATATGGCTTAATAAAAATAAAAAAGTAACTCCTTATGACATCAGCTATCTGCCATTGAAAATCCCGTCAAAATCCCGTTTCGGAGATTAGCCGGAACAAACAGACAGACAGACCGACAGACAGACAGACAGACAAAAACTTTAAAAATTGTCTTTTTGTTATTAGTACAATATATACTTACATATGCATTTAGTAAAAAGCTGTAATTTTGATATTACAAACAGACCCTTTAATTTTATTTATTTGTATAGATGTATAGATATATCTTACAATCAGATGAACTGCGAGGTTCTCAATTCAACTATTATTATGTTCGTTTTTGTACCTATGTATGATACGCGACATCTGCCCCAATTGTAAGCAGATTTTAATGATTCTTTTTTTTATTAAATAGGTTACTCTTCAAGATTGGTCTCATATATAAACTTTAAGAAAAAATTCCACCCCTGGGTGGAAAAAAGGGGATGAAATGTCAATGAAAGTAATTAAACAAAATGTTAATTGTGTATCATCGATCACTAATAGATAAAATTAGTGATCGATGTTGTGTATGACACCTTGAACTTAGTTATTACTTAGTCCACTAAATAGGGTAAAAAAAAAATCACTTTTAAAACGTTAAATCCGACTCACCAAAAACTCACGAAGTCAGTGCTAAGATATAGTGTATAATTGTTTTTTTTTTTAGTTCTTAGGAGCCACCTTTTACTTATATGAAAAGTTTAATATAAATAAAATTGCAGTTATATTACTATACACTATGAAAAAATATACATTAGTATAATACTTTTGTAAAAATCACATAACAATTTCAAAGTATCGTTCGTTTTGAAACTCGTTTCTTTACACACCTTAACATCGCCATCACTAGTTCGTTACTACGTGGAAGCAGTTGTTATATCAACCTTTCACTTTTTTTAAGCTATGGAATTTAGATCGAATTGGTGAACCACTGATACGTTTTATGGCGCCTCTTCACGTTGGCCAACATAGTGGCGAATGTGTTGGCAGAGATATTGGCCGAGAATTTGTGATCGCGTCCACACGTTGGAAGGTCGTTGAGTTTGCTTTGGTTGAGGCCAATGTGCGGACGAATTTATTAAAATGATTATTGATGCGCTAACGGCTGCTGCGGTTTATTTATTAACAGCATACCACTATAACGTGAATGTGTATAAGAAAAGGTTGATCGAAGAGAAATGGAAAAAAATAAATTTTATTTCTTGACGACTCCGTGGCGTAGTAGCTTAGCAATGAGTTGCTGCGTTGGGGGCCGTGGGTTCGAATCCCGCACGGAACAAGTATGGCTGCAAATAATTGCTCCGGGTCTGGATGTTTGTCCTTATGCAATTTATGTTTGTAAACTGCCACCACGATAAATCCTAGTGTGGGGGTAACGTTTATTTAAAAAAAAAAGACTTGAAAAACTTATGTTTCACCAACAATTTCCGGTTTGGTAGGGCTCTATAAAGAGAAAAGTTTTTTCATTGGTCATTGTTACTGCCATTATCTAGACACTAGTTACGATACGTACATATAAAATTTAAATAAGGTGCGTGCAATCACTCTGGGAGCTCTTAGCAAACTGAACGTGCGCCCAACGTGTGGACGCGACGGCCAATACTCTGCCACAACCCTTTGATCTTTTGCAAAAAACCGACACTACACGAATCTCGCGCCAACTTGTGGGCCAACGTTCCGATACATACCAACGTAGCTTAAACACCCGCTCTACACGATGGCCATCGTTGTTGGCCAACATATTCGCCAGTATGTTGGCCAACGTGAAGAGCCGCCGTTATATCGACGCGTTGTAGGTATCGAGAATAGAATAGAATAGAATATTTTTTTATTCAATATACATTACATGTGTAATTCTTATTGAAAGTCGTTTCTTATTGAAGTCTCGAGAGAATGATAGCCAAAAGTAAAACAATCATTGTAAATTGTACATTAAAAAAATGTTAGTAAAAATTAAAATCAGAGTCCAAACAACTAAAAAGAATAAAATAATTTCACTTCTGAAGTCGACGGTAAGACATATTGTACAGTAGAATCAAAGTCCTCGACTTCAGGATGTGAAATTATTATCTTTTTAGTTGTTTGTAGTCGGCTTTGACTTTACCCAAAGGGTAACCAACGGAACCCTATTACTAGGCCTCCGCTGTCCGTCCGTCTGTCTGTCAGCGGGCTGTATATCATGATCCGTAATAGTAGAAATTTTCACAGAATGTGTATTTCTGTTGCCGCTATAACAACAAATTATAAAAATTTATTAGAAATTTAAGGGAGCACTCCTACTAGCAACGTGTTTTACGATGGTACGGAACCCTTCATGCGCGAGTCCGACTCGCACTTGGCCCACTTTTTTTTTACTTTATTGAATGGACTAATATAAAAATTTCAATGTCGTCCTAAAAGTTCCATTAAAAACTTCATCTCCTATTTTTCCTTTCTTGCAAGCCTAACTATATTTATATTGCCGTTAAGTGGTTACCTACGGGTACTGATTATGTTTTTCTGGCCGATACAACAAATATAAATTAAAGGACAGTCACTAAGATCACAAAACCTAAAAAAATGTGTTTTCAACAAATTTTGATTGTCGCTGAGATTAGATTCAACTCACTCAACTGAGTATTCTCGATCACTACGCCTACAGGCTCTAGTTAGTGAGTAGTACTAGTAATATACTTTGCTTACAGGTAAAAAGCCATCAGACTCTGGAACGACATCCCTCTTGATATAAAAAAAGCCCCAGACAAGTTTGTTTTTAAAAATAAAGTCCGTAAGCACGTGAAAAAATCGTTGCAAGTTTGAAATAACACAGCTCTTATTTTCACATGTATTTCATATTTGTTCTGACATTTACGTAATAGAGCCATGCTGCAGCTGTATTAATTGCAAAGTCGTAGCACGAATGGGTCGGCTCGACCGGGGAAGGACTACGCTCTGACAGAATACCAGCGTAAAATAGAAGATTAACGCTGCTGTGTTTCGTATGGTGAGTGTAGAGAACCGGAGACGATTTTTACTGGAAATTTTAGTCCTCACGGTTAACAACGCATTTTGATTCGTAATTGAGGATAGATCTAGATGTCGATGTGCCACAGCAACCACTTACCATCAGGTGGTCTGTGTGCTCGCTTGTCACCCTTATCCTATAAAAAAACATAGATAATATTTATATGTATTATGTACATCTTTATATTATATAAAAAGTACGTGTCACATTGTTTGTCCGCGATGAACTCCTAAACTACTGAACTGATTTTAATGAAATTTTGCACACTGTGTTCAGTTTGGTCCAGCTTGAGAGATAGGTTAGTTTTTATCCCGATAAGTGACCCTCAATATTTTTTTATTACGAATTTAAGCATTTTTTTTTACATGAAGGGTTGTCGGAGAGGGCAGAACAACGTCTGCCTGGCCAGCTAGTATATTTATATATATATAATATATACATATTTGTAATTTTAATTATTATCAGCCATTTTTATATTGATTATTGCCGCACCGCCTCTTATGTGTCTACCTCTGTTTAGTGTAACGGTCGAGAATTCCCTATGGCTTTAAGTCTGCCATATATACTAGGTACTTTGTGCATGGAAATATAAATAAATATACATATTAAATAAATAAAATCTTCCGGCTCTAATACTCAGAATCAGATCGTACAATAAAGTCTTAGGTTATATCATCTAAAGTCCAAAATAAAATAAAATATGACTACGTTAAACAACAATTAAAAATCACCCTACTAGCTTATGCCACAGTATAAATAATAGTACTTATTTTGCTATTTTTTTTTTTATAGGAAAGGGGGCAAACGAGCATGCGGCTCACCTGATGGTAAGTGACTACCGCCGCCCATGAACAACCGCAACACCAGGGGAATTGCAGATGCGTTGCCGGCCTTTTAAAAAGGAGTAGGCTCTTTTCTTGAAGGTCCCTAAGTCGTATCGGTCCGGAAAAATCGCTGGTGGTAAACTATTCCACAAGGAAGTTGTGCGAGGAAGAAAACATCTTCTAAATCGCACAGTGGTGGACCGCCAATCATCCAGATGGTGTGGATGGTATCGGGAGTTCTGCCGCGATGTGCGTTCGTGAAATTTGGCGGCTGGGATTAATATATATTGGTGCTATAAATAACGCCGCTACAAGTACCTTCCTTTCACAAACATCTTTTTCTTTTCTTTCTTTTCCTTTTTGTGG
This sequence comes from Parnassius mnemosyne, assembly GCA_963668995.1. Lineage (NCBI taxonomy): Eukaryota > Metazoa > Arthropoda > Insecta > Lepidoptera > Papilionidae > Parnassius > Parnassius mnemosyne. The sequence continues at coordinate 14,054,706 of CAVLGL010000057.1, forward strand.
CGGTTAAAATCATTTAAATAATCACTCTTTGGAAGTAGGTAGGTAGACTTTTTTCCGATCGTGTCTTTATTTTTAATTTTTTAATACCTACCCCAAACTTATGTCAAATGGAAATAAATGTGACAAATGGAAATAAATGACAGTTACAATAAAAAATACTCCGTGTGATTATTACTGATTTTTATCGTTTTGCAGTGAATTTTTCTTTCAGTGTATCTCTGTTAAAAGGTATAATTATATAGTGATTATTGTTGTAGTATTAGAATTTGGTATAAGTTCAACGAAATATCATTCTCGTGGTTGGTTCGCAAAATTGACGAATAAGTTATATGTTTAAACTACATAATAATATGTTGAATGTTTAAATGATTATAATTAACCAATAGTGTATTAGGTGCGTAAGTTTATTTTATTGCACATATTCTTTTCTTTTTTTCAATTATTTTTTTAAAAAACGTTATATCCCACACTAGGATTTTCTCCTGTGTCGTGGAGGCAGTTTACAAACATAAATTGCACGAGGACAAACATCCAGACCCGGAACAATTATTATTTGTAGGCCATACAAATACTTGTTCCGTGCGGGATTCGAACCCGTAGCCCCCGTCGCAACAACTCATTGCTAAGCCACTGCGCCACGGAGCCGTCAAATATAATTTCAATTTTTTTTATTTATTACGTTTTTAAAGTTAAAAAAATAAAAATGGAGTTTAAATCAAATTGTGATGATAATATAACTTTAATTTTACTTTTCTTTCCTTTTCATAAATTTTAGTATTTATAATGATGCCAAGAAGAGAAAATTATTTTTTACAATACCAAAGTCCTAATATTGTAATAGTTCCCACAAGCTCACCTACAAATCCACCACCTTCAAAGAAATTAAAAACCGATTATGAAACTGTTGATGAAAATGAACCAATAAATAGTAAGAATATTGTTAGCTCATTCCAAATAGATCAGACACAGCAGAAGGTACAAAATATAAATAGCAGTAAGTTGGAAGGTTTTAATGAAACTCAGACCTTACCCCCTACTTTTCCAACGGGTATTAAACAATCGGCAAGAGATTTTCCCAAAGAGGTATGTTTCCTTTTACTTATTAATTACGAACTTAGCTGATTACATGTTACACTTAAGGCTTGATGTTCAATGTACATGTGATATAAAACTACTTGACTTAACTGTTCAAATCTAAATAAATTACCCTAAACACGATGCCTTTAAAATGAGCTTCTGGGTGTAAAAACAAGTGACAGTATGTTCCAAGTTTATAATATTACATATTGGTATAATATTATCAGACGTTTGGTGCAATTGTTAAATTCTAGTGTTATCATACATATTGCTATAATTAAAACATACTATAGTATCAATTAAATAACAGTTTACTGAAATTTCTAAAATTTTCACTTAATGACGGTTACAATCATAGGTTTGAAGCCCAGCCAGAGCCAATATGTCAATATAAAAAATGCAAATGTTGTTTGTGTTCAGATTTGATCATTTTTTGTTTTTGTGTTTGGGTTTGTATCTCTGGCTACTTGACTAGCGTAGCCTATTATCAATCTCATTGCATTAGCATTACATTCATCATGGGTAAGAGAGACTATATTTCATGAATGAAAAAAAATAATGTCCTCCAGACCGAATTTCGGTCACGGCGGCCAGCCTCAACGGAGAATAGCCATCGGCGCGGGACAGAATTATAGTGCCCAAGTGTATGCGCAAGCACAGGTACACTCTCTATTCCCTCACTTTCATAGTCCAATGGGACGGTAAACCGACACGACCTGAGGGAGATTAGGCGCATGACCAATGGCTTTACATGCTTTCCGAGGCTCGGGAGTGAGACATCGCCAATTTCCTGACTCCGGAAAGCTACTGAGAATTTCTAGGTACAAAAGCTATTGAAATAAGTTATTGAAACTTATTTTTTTGGCCCGACCGGGGATTTGAACCCGGGACCTCATGATAAGCAGTCACACTATTACAACCACTAGACCAACGGGGCAGTCATGAAATTTTAAAAAAAAACCAGGCTTAGCTTTCCATTGACGTCCGTCGAGTTGGGGGTTGAGAGTTGATAAGTTGAACATAACCTATTTTATTTGTTATCTGCCCTAATAGGTACTATTAAAATAAAACAAATTTCAATAAGAGATCATTTGTTATTTTATCTTTCTTGTTTTTCATAAAACGGATTTATGTTTACATTATAAATGCAAACATGAATAAATATCGAAATTTTAGAAATCGATTTTTTTGTGAATCGATACATCAGCTTACAATTCGAATCGATTTATAAAATCGATCTTTTTCGTAAAGAATCGACATCCCTACTGACGATGACAATGACAATACAAAATACCGTCAGTTTTACCGTAGGAATTGACATAAATATTGCAAAAATAGTTGATTTTCAATAATTTTTTTTAAAAAGTACGCGTTTCCGTATGTTGAAACATTGCGTGTGTGCTTATAATAATGTAACCTTTCTGTAAAAAAATATCAACCCCCAACTCTACGGACGTCAATGGAAAGTCGTACCATAAACCTCAACCAGAGCATCCTTGTTGAGGTGTGATCTAGCTGTGAATTTAAAACGTCTGTTGTTGACTTCTGTCTTATGTGTTTACTATATATATTAAGTAAATTACGATAATTTATTGATAAAAGTAAAGTTTATAAATTGTTTTTACCAGATTTTAACTAAAATTGAAAAACAAACAAGTGAAAATATAACAAAAAAATTTGCTTGTAAAATTGTTAAAACAGATACATTATTTTCCAACAATGATACTGCAAGAACTCATAATTCAAATAATTCCAATATTGTATGTTTAAATGGTAACAATACAAATACACAAACTTATAACACTAAGAACTATGAAAGTTGTACTATTGGAGCACCGAATAAAGAAACACCTCAGACAGATACTTCATTTATGATTATAAATAATATGAAAAAAGAATTTAATAATCATAGTCCTTGCGTTAAAAGAATAAACCTTAACTTTGAAAATTCCCTATCAGAAGACAATGCACCTGTGGGTAACGTTACAAAAAGTAAGAATGACATGAATATAAATGTTGTAAACAACAAAAACAAGTATGCAACCACAATTGTCATTAAATCTGAGGAACAAAATGATCACTTTAAGGATAGAAATAGTATATCCAAACAAACAGAGAACTTAAAGTATTTTATACCGAACATAACATCTAGTATAACTGAACAAAAGTATGATGAATATACAAACGAAAATAAAACAACAAATCGTTTGGTAACACATAAAATTTGTAGTGATATAAACAAAAATTTAAATGAATGTATTGTTAAAGATGTCAACCATAAATATAATACATATGCTGATAAAAACATTTTTACAAAATCAATAGATAAAACTAAATTAACAAAACATACTAATTTACAAAAAATGTGTACTAAGGTTGAGAAATGCAATAAAAACAAAATAAAAACAGCGAAAAAAATAAATATTGTAATTAATGTAACATACAACAATACACATACTTTACAAGAACAAAATAATAATGAAAGTGATAGCGGTACGCAAGATGCGGAGTCATATAATGAAGACCTTAGTTTTTTGGATGATTTTAATATAGATGAAATTGTAGATACTTTAAGGTCTTGTAAAAGTCACAAAGAAAATACACTGGATTCCGATGTAATGATAAACGATCAAAAAAGTAAAGGCAACATAAATAACACTCTAGAACAAAGCAATAACACTTGCGTTATTAAAACCAAAATTAGTATTGAAAAAAATATGGTAGATCATTCAAAACAACCAAAAATGCACAAGATTAAAAAGGAGGAGTTATCAAAAGCTGAAAAACCTGAAAGAAGTTTACATCACATTGATACGAGGTAAGATAAAGTATTCTCCAGTTAAAATTTGGAATAATATTAGCATAAAGCTGTTTTTACAGGAGCGAAAATGAGATAAATCAAAACAGTAAACAAAATACTAGAGACAGTAGTTTATCACAAGGTGAGGTATTAAAAGAAAATAATCGTTCTGGATTTTTAGACCAGTCAAAAAACTTAAAATGTGAAACTGATGACAGAATTATTGAATATAAGGACACAAAGATTGAACCAACAAAAACTAGTACCACAATACAAACCAAAACAGACTTAAATGATAATTGTTGTGAAAAAATTGTCAAAGATGAGATAGGCAACAATGATAAGCGTGAAAATGATTGCAAAATAAATAATAAACAACTGGACAATAAACAAGAAAAATGCTATATAGTAAAAAACAAGTTATTTACCAAATTTGATGAAATTGCAACTCAAAAATTACAGAGCAAATTGTGTGATATATTTAAAGAAAAATTTTCAGAAATTACTATTACCCATTCTGGTAAATTTTCGAAAATATTTAAATGTACAAATTCAAATGGACAAAATTACGCCGTGAAATTTTTTAAGTAGGCATTATTTTTAACATATACCTTTTCACACTTAGACTCAATTTATATAAATAATAGAATTTTCTTGCAGCAGACAACGTGATCTTTACTCGAAGGGAAAAAAGTGTAAAAAAATGCTTAAGGAAATACAAAAACATATCCCTTTAGAAAACTTACCATGTATATACTTAATCACCAGTTTCATGGCAAAAAATTGCTGGTGTTATGTGACAGATTACTACCCTTTGAATTTGCAACAAGTCCTACAAGATCAAAGAAAGACATTTAATATAGATCAAATAAGTCATTTGGGAATACAGTTAGTGACGGCTGTTGTATTATTGAGAAATAATAATATAGTGCACTGCGGTAAAGAATAATATTGTCGTACAATAACAAGATGTCATTCATTTAGAAATTATTTATAAAATGAAAAATAATTTAATGTTACATTATTGCAGATATCAAACCTAGTCATATTCTTTTTGACAGTACAATTACAAAACTTAAACTGTGTGGATTTGATGAAGCATATTATTACTCATACTTCAATAATTTGTCTGCAAATGCTGGGACGGTAAATTACCGGTCACCGGAATTAATTTTGGGATATTCAAATAGATTTAGTATCGATGTCTGGTCTACAGCCTTGGTAATGTATGAAATGGCGACAAACTCTATGCTCTTTCCGGGAACAAGCAACAATAATATTTTATTCAAACAATTGAGCATTCTTGGAAATCTACCAGATGATATGATTCGGAGGTCTAGATTTAAAAATGAACATTTCAATGGAACAGCATTTTTAAAAAGAACAGATACGGGTGCAAGGGTGAGTCCTATTTTCTTATCATTTAAGTCAATTGCATTTTAGAGTATAAATTGTTACCTACAATTTAATTTTTTTGCACCAAAATAGTGTAAATCATAGTTTTTTATTACTTATAATCAAGCACCTTATTACAATCCTACCTGGTGGTAAATGATGATGAAACCCTAGACGATAAATCTTTCTTTCCTTCTTTCTTTCACACTAGGTAAGTAATCGGAGGAAAGGTCCAAAATCCAAAATGGCAAACTATACCATTATATCACACACCTTTACTGTACGTGTTATGAACTGTTTAGATTGAACTTGTGGAATGTGAAAACAAGGAACCTGCCGGCGCGGCGTCTGGTTTTCCGATAGTGGAGAGCACACTCCGGAATGTATTCTATAGAGTAGCGAGAGTAGTGGCTACTCTGCGACTTTGTTTAAGACTAACATGGTTAGTTTCAACCAAATCAAGGGAGTCAATAAGCCTCTTAACGCGCCTCTCCACCAAGTCCAATCGTACCTTTGGATGTCTAACTTCCTTACAGCAGATTTGGTCTTCGACTTAATGAATAGCAATTTTGAGTGCTTTTCTTAGCGTATATTTTCTTCTTCATTTACAGTTTTTCTCATATTACATATAATTAACAAACATTGCTTAGTAATCGAATTATTTACCTGTCTTATATTTAGGCAATAAAAAAATAATTAACTTTTTTTTTTATAGGACAAGGGTGACAAACGAGCACACAGTCCACCTGATGTTAAATGTTTGCTGTGGCCTATAGACATCTACATCTAATTTCGATTACAAATCAAAATGCAGATGCGTTGTCACCCGTGAGGACTAAGATGGAAAATGCCTCGTTTCCAGTAAAAAGGGTCTCCGGTTCTCTACACTCACCATACGAAACACAGCAGCGTTAAGCTGCTATTTTACGCAGGTATTCTGTGAGAGCGTGGTCCTTCCCCGGTCGAGCCGACCCATTTGTGCTACAACCATAATATAGCTGCAGCATTGTTCTACCACGTTTAAAACTTCTTTCAAAAGGAATAAAAAGTTTTGTGTATATAATTATGGTCTTTATTATTAGTAGGACGTTGCAATAATTCTGCCAAAAAGAAAATTACGAAAATGTTTATTTAAAATGATGAGCACAAAATGTAATTTGAGTCAATTTTGTGGCGAGTCGTCTGCTCTGTCTGCCGCTAATTGCGAGTATTTTTTAACTCTTCTTGTGGTACGGAGAGTTCAATCCAATCGCGTGTATATACTTTCCTCTTGAGCTTCACTCCGACCCACAATTCTGAACTTAGTTCCTCTCAGTGTTCATTCATGTTATTCTTTTCAAAATACACTGTACAAAATACCAACGAAATATAGCATTATAATGCTAGTTATGTTTCGTATGGTTAATAACGAGAACCGGCGACCATTGACATTCCGTCTTAGTCGTTAGGGGTAACAACTCATCTACATTTTTTATTTTTCATAGGTGTATAGACAACAGCATCCACTTAATATCCGCTGAACTGTGTAATCGTTTTTCACTTTTTTACATGCATACAAACCGTCGGATACAAAGCCAAATTGTGCTCCGTTCCAAGTCCATCAACAACTCCACCTCCAACTCGGCTCACACATCCACCATGTAGTAAATTTACCTCATCTATTCTCGTTTGGTCACATGCAATTTCGGATAATTTCAAATAAAAAAGCCTTGAATAAAACTATTTTTACGGATTTTATCGCGTTTAATTAACTTATTTTATATTCCCGACGTTTCGGTTGCTTTCCAGTCCCCCGTGACCACGGTTGCTGGAAAGCAACCGTGGTCACGGTTGTTTTCCAGCAACGGTGGTATAAAATAAGTTAATTAAACGCGATAAAATCCGTAAAAATAGTTTTATTCAATGTGTAGTGTTCGCGTAAATATAAGAAATCATTAAAAAAGCCTTATTTACTCGTATTTTCAAAATCTGCAATAACGGTTTATTATCTTTATATATAAAAATTACGTGTCACGTTGTTTGTCCGCGATGGACTCCTAAACTACTGAACTGATTTCAATAAAATTTTGCACACTGTGTGCATTTTGGTCCAACTTGAGAGATAGGATAATTTTTACCTGATAAGTGACACTCAATATTTTTTTATTACGAATTTAAGGATTTTTATATGAAGGGTCGTCGGAAAGGGCAGAACAACGTATGCCTGGCCAGCTAGTTATTTATATATTTGAACTTAAGTTTAAAATTTGGCTACTCTTTGAAAAATAACGCTGTGTCTTATTATTTATTGACTTATCGCATATTGTTACAGAATGAAATCAGTAGAAATAATTTTACTAAGCGCAGTAATATAATCAGTACATCAATTTTTAATGCATACTCAAGAGACTTGGAAGGGATGAAAAGTGCATCATCTAAACTGGGATTATTCAGTAGATTAATTGAGAAAATGTTGGTTTTGAATCCCAACAATAGATTAAGTATAGAATATGTGTATGCAGATACTTTTTTTTCTACAAAGTAAGAATTGTTACATTTGTTATAGAGGTTATGTTAATTTTTGTTCCTTTAGCTATTATTAATATTTGTTTTTGTTAAACATTTGTAGTAGGAATTAAGAGATTATATTGATTGTTAAAATTTATATTATAATTTATTAACCTTAGAAAAAGCCTGATTCATTTAAAGTTTTTAGTTGGTTTCCTTTTATGTACATCATAGCATATCATAGCAGCCCATCTACTAACGTTGATTCTGTTGAAAAATGCAAACGGTATAATTGAACCCTTGTGGAGAGAGATTAATGACGATATTACGGCGAGAGTCTTGCTATAGACGCTAGTATCTCACGTAACGTACCAAGCCAAGTTTGCGCAAAGTGGCTTTGACAGCACGTATGATTAGTTCCAAGGGCACATCCTTATTTCCTCAAAAACTCTTCAATATCAAAACCTAAGATTCCAATTAAATCAATAGCTCACTAATATTGAAGGTTTAATTAGCAGAGACTTTAAATTATTTTTCATTTTCAATTCACTACGCAACGCACTGAACAGAGTTACAATATATTACGCAGTGTGTATTTCGCACTCTACCTTTTTGTTATACCTTACATTTCCTGTTGGTATGGTGCCGAAATTAATGCATTGAAAAATCATTAGAAATTGCACATATAGCAGTTTTGAAGACTTGCTTTTCGACCTATCGTATATCCAACAATTCAGCTTTACAAAGATCATTATAGCGTATAAGAAACAATAAAAAATATTAGATAGTTTGCGCTAGCTGCACTTATGCGATTCGTCAGACCAGTTGTTCTGATGTTTCGCATAAGTGAATATTTTTTGAGTTTTCCTTTAATGTTTTCCGCATTGATTCCCGTTTTTAAATAGTAGGGCAAGCTGTTCAGCAATATAGGCAAGACGATGGATTAGGAAGACGATGGATGCAGGAGGTTCGGGACCACGTTTTGTGGCATTCCGCGAAGGAAACATATTTTTAGCAGTGGACTTGTAAAGTTCTGTAATGATGATGATGATGATGATCTTATTAAGGCGACGACAATAAGTATGGGCGGTTTTAAATTAGTACACATTTTGATTATTCATAAAAATTAAATACACCACAGAAAGTTCGTAATTTTTCATTTATTTATTTTATACATATCATAATATGCATTAAATTATAATAATAAAAGTTATAATACTTGAACTCGAAAGGGATTTAAGTATAGCAGGATGCCAATAGCTACACTATATAATTACAACTTGGTGTTTTTAAAAAGATTCCTGCACTTTTCTTCGGGCTTTACTTTGAACAGCAAGTGCTTCTTCCTTGCGTTAAAATCTTGTAGCCGTTGCCAGAAAAAATTTAAAAGGTGGTACAGTTTCAAGAAAGTATCCGTTATGTTTTAAACAGCATGCCGTCGACTTAGTGCAACGTACAGGAGACCGGCACTTGCGACGGACGTGATTAGCTTTCAGTGCGCTAACAGTATCTGTATTTACCGTATTTACATGCACTTTCTTCGATATTGTACCTAATAGAAGACTTCAACGAAAAGTTCTGTTTATCGATGCCAAGCCATGAGAAGGGTAAAAACAAAAAAAAATCTTCCCTCAGAAATATTCATCAGCCTCTAAGGCAATGCGAAGATATATTCATTCAATTTATTACAAACCATAAGAAGTCCGCGGCTGCACGTAAGCCTCGTCATCGACTGCCCCATAAGAGACATAAGAGGGCGGCACTGAAAATTTCGGAAATCAAGGAAGTGACACAACATTTAATTAAAAATGTATTTATTGCTTTTCGAAGTATTCTCCGCGAAATTTGACACATTTTTCCATACGATGGAACCAATCATTGAAGCAACCATTCCATTCGGAAGTTGGGGTCTCCAAAATGGCAGTTTTGTAGGCGTCCACAGCTTCTTTAGGTGATGAAAATCTCTGTCCACGCAATTTATTCTTTATTTTAGGGAAAGTATAGAAATCATTAGGCCTTAGGTCGGGGCTGTACGGCAGATGGTCTAATAATTCTATGTTTTCTTGCTCTAAAAACTCTTTTGTTCTGTGTGCGGTGTGAGAACTCGCATTGACGTGATGGAGGATGATGCGGCGGTTGCAGTTCTCTTTACGGAGTTCAGAAACGACCTGTGGCAAACAAATGCTAGCATACCATTCTGCATTAACCGTTCTTTGTCCCTCAAGAGGAATAGTCGTAACATGGCCGGTTTTGGAGACAAACGTGGCCACTATTTTTTTTTTGCAACACTCCGTGAACGAACAATTTTTGTTGGCTTTAACTCATTTTCGAACACCCAAACTCGTGACTGGTTTTTTGTTTCCGGTTCGTACGCGTATATCCAGGATTCGTCACCTGATACGATGTTGTATACAGCATTTGAGGATCCTGCGTGGAATCTTTCGAGAGTTCTGACACACCAAGTAACGCGAGCTGCTTTTTGCTCTTCACAGAGCGAATGCGGTATCCATCTGGAAAACAACTTTTTTACACCTAATTGTTCATGCAAGATTATTTGTATTTGAACTCAATGTCTAAAGTTGCCTGAATTTCGCGGTATGTCACATGTCGATCTTCCTCAATCAGCTTACGCACAGCATCAACGTTTTCTTGGGTGACTGCAGTTTTTGGACGACCTTGACGGGGATCATCACTGAGCTTGACACGTCCACGTTGAAATTCAGCAAACCAGCGATAAATTGTGGTTTTGGATGGGGCTTCATCACCAAATGCAGAAATCATCCGGTTAACACACTGTTTTTGTGTTAAACCACTTCGAAAGTCATAATAAATCATCGCTCTTGAATTTTCTCGAGTCAATTCCATTTTCTAACTAAGACGACTAAACAAGTTTGACAAATCCTTGTGACAAGATCGAGAATCTTTTTTTAAATAAATAAATGGTATTCGATTTTTAAAACCAAGGACTTTTCAATTAAGGCCTTAACAGTTGTTGAAATGCCTAAATCTAGGATATTTAAGTAAAAAAATCTCAATAACTGTTCATTTAATCCACAAAGAAAAAATACAGGGTAACAGAAGAAGACTTGGTAAATGTTTTTAATTTAACAAAATTGTATTTTTGTTAACTCCTTATTAGAAAAAAAATCCCCAAAGGGTACCTATCTTTGTCATATTTTGCAAAATTTCTCCAAAACGGCACAAGCTTTTTAAATAGTTCTTACACTAAAAAAAAGGTCTTAAAAATATTAATATTTTTAATTCAGAGTTTTATTTTTATTACCCGTTTTATAAGAGAATATATCATTTTTCCCTGAAATTGAATATATTTACGCGAGCGCGCATGCTCCGTCGCCATGTAAGCTCTGTCACAGTCCGTTTCAGGCCCGGTCAACTTTGTATGGGCGGAATGGAATGCCTACGGGGGCTAAATTTCATTATTGCCATTTGTCAGATAAATGTCCTGTGTGACAATTAGTAATATTTTGCTAAAGATGAATTAGAAACTCTCAAATTGTAAATTTTTCTTATGAAGATTACTATCTCTGCCACATTTTTTTGCGTTATTATATTATCATATCATTGACAGAAAAGGAAAAAAAATATTCTTTTTTTTGTTTTGATTTTTAATGAGTAGAAAATTATATTCGTTTCTGGTAGCACTAAAAACAAATAGGGCGCCGTTGCATTATTGTCGTTCGAGGTTGATTGTAGTTTTTGTTTGGATTGTATCTCCTTTTCTACGATTTTGCGAGCTTAGGACGTCGAATTAAGATTTATTTCGTCCGTTTTGTGTTGTGCAAAGTATTAGACATTGATCCGCAGTGAAATACGAGAAAGTGACTCTAAAAACCGTGCTGTGGAATGGCGGATAAAGAAAATTGAAGGAAGTGTTTTAAGTGCGGCAGCTCACGGGCCGTAGACAACATTAAATTATTTATTTTTCCGAAACCCGAAGTCTGCAGTAAAGAACATTCACAAACTATATAGTAACACTACGCGAGAACATTTTGCGGTACGTATTTATTCACTTCAAGTTCTAACCTTAAAGAGAACTCTTTATCCAACTTATAAAGGTTATTTCTCATAACCATCTATAAACAGAATATTGGTTAGTAAACCACTAGAACTACTTCGATATTATTCGTATTTAATAATAATATTTTTTGGTTTCAGCTGTACATTGTGGACGAAATATTTGTTTCCTGCCAAAGAGCTTTCCAGGAAAAGCTACATAAGGAGCACAGAATGCTGAGTGAAAAACATTTTAATGATGGTGGTTTCAATGATGCTTCCAAGAAATGTACAACCCAAAAGATGATTTTATTGAAGGGTATCAGGATCATGGTACCATGGTACCCACTATTTCTCCCGTGCATTTTCAACTGCAAATAGACTTGCTGTACTAATGAAAAAGGTAATTTATAGTACTTTATATGATGTTTTGTTTTCTTTATTATCTAAAAATGTTGACTAAACAATCTCAACAGCAGTAAACTATATTTGATTTTTAATTTCAGGTCTTAAATCAGTGCTTTCAGGCTGGAATAAATATATCTACAATAGTCTGTGACATGGATGAAGTAAATTGGCGAGTTCTGTCTGTTTTGGGTGCAAATATGCAACAACCCCATTTTACATTCCACAACAAAGAAATAGTGACTCTTTTTGATAAACCACATTTGTTAAAGCGTTTTTGAAATTTATTTATGGAATATGACATTCAGTGCAGAACAAATATTTCATCTGGTAGTGAGATTGGAACAGGTAATTTGAAGAGTAGTTTTGCATTTTATATAAATTATTTGACAAAGCTTGTTGCAGAATTTTACATAAAAGTCTAGTCCCCTAAATTAATCAACTAAAATAAATTATAAGAAATTATACAAAGAGACATTTTAAGTGTTAATTCAGGGAAATAAATAGACAACCAAATATTGTTAAAATTAATTTATGAGTTTTTACACTTTGCCGGGTGCAATGCAAGAGCTTATTTATTAATTAAGTTGCTTGAGAAAAATATATTTATAATATCAATTCATTCATGATTGTAAATTATATATAATATTATTTTTATCATTGTTTTACATAGTTAATTGAAATATTGTGATAAATATTGAATTTTATTTTCTTGTTTGAACTTATCTAATGACTATAGATAGAACTAAGTTGCTGGAGAAATTTTGTTTTCTGTCTGTTGTGTTATAGTATTATGCATGTTCAAGAAATGTGTTTTTGTACCTTAGAACCACCTGCTATTAGGTAGCCAGCATACAAATACTGGTCGCGTCGGCGATGCCGCAAGTATGGTGGTCACATTCCATCAGGACTATAATACTAAGTCTACAAGACAGACATTGTAGGCTTATTATTATGGTCCTGATAACACCCTTTGGGTCCAGACTTATAAAAAGAAAAGTTATGAGAAAAGGTGGTACATGCTTTCATATCTTTTTCTCATATAGGTAATTAGTGGGTAGAACATATTGTTCGAAATTACTTGTCATTTCTATAATTTATACCTAAAACACCAGTTTTGTAAAGTACTTTTTTTAAGTTATGTATATTTTTTAATTTTAATTTGTATTTTGAATAAATAAATAGAAAACTGTAATTTATTGTTCTTTTATTCAGCGCTGGGATAGGCAACCCAAAAAAATACCTCAAATAATCCCCCAAAAAAAAAAAGAGCAACGTTCAAATTTTCCCGCCACGGAAATATTGCAGGTGGGCCGACTATAGATGGAGCTAGTGGGTATATCCATTTTATTTTATATGAAGTTGGCGTTCTTCTCCGTAGGAGTAATAGTGTTCTGTGGTCCGTTTTCGGACATCGTCGAGGGTGGACCGCACGTCGGTGTTGCAGCGACTTCGTTCAAATATACATTAGTTTTTTAAAAGTTTATACTCAATTATAAATATTTTTATGACTAGAAATACTTAATTTAGTTAATATCTGTACACTGGTAACTGTAAATATTATTTTCTAAATAAATGAATTTTTAAAGTACCCAAAGAAGAAGAAATTGTCGCGGCGACGTTGATTAGTGAAAATGAAAAATGCATTTTTATATAATTTAGATGTGGAACGACGAACATGCTCTCGTTACTTAGATTTCGATAGTTTTGAATACCTTTGTAATTTTATTGTTGCATATTTTTATTAATTAGTTGATAATGAATTTTATAATTATGTATTACAATAAAACGCTGTTTTTATGAGTATGACTTTATAAAATATTATTGGGGAGGGAAATAAAGATACAGATACTTACATTTAGGTACACTGTTATCAAACTAAATCAAACAATTTAAATAAATAAAAGAATGGTGCTTACCTAAGTATAAATAACTATATAAAGTCATTCTTGGGTTTATGGTTCTTATTATGTTAGACAAACTATCATCTAAAAAATGTAAAAATTTTAAATTGGAGAGGGGTTTCTCTACGTGATAAATTTAGAAATGAAGATATTTGCATTAGAACCAGAGTAACTGACATAGCCCAACGGAATATTACAGTGAAATGGCAATGGGCTAGCTATATAACTTGGAAAACATATAAAAAATAGGAAGAAAGGTCCTCGAGTGGCAACCTCGTACAGGTAAGCGAATTAGTACTCAACCTTTATTCCTCTTCACGTATTCTCATACGCTTTTCTTCACACATACACACACACACACACACACACACACAAATAGGTCGCAAATAATACTTACCTAGTACTATTAGGTAAGTATTATTACCGATAGGATTGTAGTTGCTTTACTACTTGCTGGGTAAAAATAGTAAAAAAAAATTACCCTGTGAAAGTTTGCATTTAGATATAATTTTTCTAACCAACCATAAAAATATGATGAGAATATGTATATAAGTATAAATGTTGCCTCACACGGGACAGTAATAATATAATATTATATCTTCCATTATCTACGCATGAAAACTATGAAAATCTCTATATTAGATATACTTCTCAGATCTCCGAGGTATGTTCATATTAAGAGGCTGAATAGAGACACATTGAAATGCATGGGGATCGTTTTGTAATTTCACGTTATTATCGAAAAAAAAATTGTACGTATTTCAGGTGGCGGTTTGCAAAACACGATTCAACAAAAATTAACTCAATAGAAAAGAATTGCAAAGTTGCTTCTAAAAATACTTAAATTGCCATGCTGCAGCTATATTAGTAGTAGGTATAGTTGTAGCACGAATGGGTCGGCTCGACCGGGGAAGGGCCACGCGCTCACGGAATAACATGTAAAATAGCAGTTTAACCCTGCTATTTTACATGGTGTTTCGTATGGTGAGTGTAGAGAACCGGAGAACCTTTTTACTGGAAACGAGGCATTACATCTTAGTCCTCACGGGTGTAAACGCATCTACATTTTGATACGTAATCGAGAATAGATGTAGATGTGTATGGGCCGTAGCAACCACTTACCATCAGGTGGACTGTGTGCTCGTTTGCACCCTTATTCTATTAAAAAAACTTTCTGAGATTTCAGTAAAATAATGTTAAGTATTGTAAGCACTCGTACAATTTTGTCTCATGTTAATAAAGCTATTGGGCTATTTTGATTTGTAATAAAGTGATTTTACTTTATAGGTTAAATAATTTATTTACCTTTCTATATCAAGAACCGTTTTTCTGTCACTCCTATTGAATTTGACAGTGCTTGCTGAACTTTAGCATCTTTAGATTGATCAGAATCGCCCGATGATCCGGCTGTTAGATATTGCAAAAATAATCGAAATTATTTATTTTTACTTTCATGCCGAAGACTACCTTGTTTTATTTTATTACGGTCAAATAATATTTATTAGGTTACAAAGCAAGTATTTTTGTAAATGTTTTGTATGTAAATGTAAATGTTTTCATTATTTTGTTATTCTATTGTTTACAGTTATTATCACGTCTTAGCTTTACACCAAGAATTACATTAGAAATTCTTGATGGGATGCGATGTAACGCGCATACATTATTTTCATCAAGAACTATAATATATATATAGTTGGTTTTTTTTTACCAGTAGAGTTTCAACAAAATCTTAAAAAAGTTCAATGAATTAAAAAATGCCAATAATTATATAATTTCAAGTCAGTGTTTTACATTTAAAGATCAGTTATAAAGAGCCAATGTTATTATTTTCATTTTGATTAATTTAATTCGAGACTAAAATAAATGTGAAAGGGCTTTTATCTGCAATAATAATTTTCATGAAAAATAACATAGACTTATAAAAGTCATATACACGGTCAATCATACTGAAGATTATCAATTGTACTACAAAATATTTAAAAGACTATTTCCAGTATAATGACCCGAATATCATCATTAATGTTTGACTGGCACACTTGAAAGTTTATCACATGGCTAAATGATTGACTATTATATTATGATAAGGTCATGCTTTTCTATAAAAAGTTGCAAGAAATTTTAAATCATGGCCCTATTGGTTTGTTTTACTTTTTACTTAATTAGTGAAAAACAAAATGGACTGATCTAAAAGTTTACTTTCTTGTGTAAAAAGTGCTATTTAGAATTTTATGCAAATGATAATTAAAGTTTCTATGTAAATAAGTGTAATAGCGGCTATTATATTCAATGGTAGCGGCCATTCATATTTGCAAAGCCAGCATCATTTTCTGTACAGAAACCGGCAGTATTGCTCAAGGCACTATAAACAAAGTAGCTGATAAAATGTTACACTCATAACTGTTAACAAAAACTGTTTCCGTAAATGGTCTTATAGATAATAATTACTATTCCGCCGTGTTAGGTGCAGGAGCTATTATTAGAAGGAGAAGAGGTAAAATTTTGTTTTGGAAATACGCAATCAATATTGTTTGGTCTGCAATTGAGCATAAAATAAAAAATAACTTCAGTCAAAGAGCATAACTGGCATTATACTCACGCCCATCAATTGGTATGGAAAAAAATAATTTTACCAGGTTTCAAAAAATCAATCAAAATTCAAAAAAACATAAATATTAAAATCAAAAAATGTATATATGTATAGAAATACATACATATAATGATTTATGGCCGCTTACTAACTGACGGTGACTCACTATAACATCCTACAGTCATGCCGAAACTAAAAGGAGAGAATCACTGTAGAAAAGGTAATAATTTATGGCGGAAATTTTGTGATAAAATTAAAAAAATTATAAACTTATCCAAGTTAATCTAACTTAGTCTAACTTATCCTTATGCGTTACAAATAAAACAAATAATAAAATAGTGAGATGGCGTCAGTTTTTAAGAAGATATAACAAAAATAAACAAAAAAATAAATTTCAAAAAAGTTCAGTATTTAATTGATTATATACCGCTGACACTTAATCACGCTTTTCGAAACCGCGCCAGTTGTAAACAATACTTGTGTGAAAAGACAAAATCTTCTTTTCAAATTTCCGCCGAGTTGTAAGTAGAAGGCCAAATAGGTCACGTGTCAATTTTAATTAAACATATTTTATATGAAGTAATCTTGAGTACGTTTCATCAATTAACCATTGGTAAAAATTAGAAAAGGAATTTTACGATAGTGTTTACAAAAAACATTATTAGTTGAACCTTGCAGCTTGTTCATTATTTTTATTATAAATACCTATAAATGTATATATTATTAGTAAATATTTCCCATAATATATTGGATTATTTTTTATTTTGCCCTATCTGCAATGTTCTACGCTCTATAGAAAATGTGGCGTATGACATGACTGACAATCTTTCGAACATTTTATCTAGGTACAAAGATGTTTTACGTTTTTGTCGCCTCCACATGATATTTTTGTCAGCATAAAGTACCCTTCTATATCTGAAACGAATATAAATATTGCTACAAAGTAAACTAATAGGCTCTACAAGTCCCTCTACTGGGCACAGGACTCTTTTTTTATTTCTGAGAGGGTTTTAGGGCAAGGAAATGCCCGCCGTGCTTCCCCAATGCGTGTTGACGAAAATTGCAATTACATATTTCATTCGTGCTGTCGGGGATCAAACTCGGGAAAATTTACAGCGAACGCTTTGACGATATATTTTTAATACGACACAAATAAATACGATTTAACATATATAATAAAAATTCTTACGTACTTGAAACTTGAACACTTGATAGCTCGTGATGCCTACCGGACAAAGCTACAGGACCACACCGTGCAATGTAATTGAAGATGCGTAACCGCGACATAATTCTCAGTGATGCGCAAGCATAACAGGCAGTATCTCACTTATATAATTGTCATCTCTGCAGTCTATTAATCTTTGCACTTTTATAAGTAATACAGAACGTAGTTGCTAGACGGTGTTGACATCGGCTAAAATCTCTGCGATCGCCGTTTCGTCAAGGTCATTCATGCTAGTTAAAGCCTTAAAAAAAAATTTAATATGACAGGAACAGTGGAAATATTCCATTCCCGATACTTTTAGTGCAGCCCTCGTATTTACCAGAGATTAATTTAATAAACATTTTTTCGTTGCCTTACATTTAGTACTGGTTGTTAATTTTTTATTTTATAATTCCTCTAAGCTAAAACATCGTACGTAAACTAGCTAGATGAGAGTAACGTAGACTCCTTGGACGAATGTGGACGTGTTATAGGATTTAACGGATATCACTCGAAATGCGTAACCTGAAAATTTTGCTAGTCATTTTTTGGAGTCATTTTTTGCCGTGTAAGGGCAGCGTAAGAGAAAAAGTGGAAAATAAAACAGGATATAAGTAGCAGCAGCTTCCCGATAACAACACAAAATAATTTAAAAAAAACTGCGGTTGCCATACTATCTGCCAAGGGTGGCAACTATAATAAATATCTCCTCTATGGTGCAATGTTTTGGGGAGACCCATGGTTAACAGCGGACTTTTGATAGGCTGTAAAGAATGACATAAGTGGGAAGGACAGGGCCTGCCTTCCCCAAGGGAATGTGTAGAGGAGGTACGGAATGTTAGACAAACCTGTCACTAACAGAGGTGTTGGATATTATAAAGAGGAATGTGAGTCACCTAACTCACTTGTTTCAAGCGGAGATGTCAAGTATATATAACGGTCTCTAGTAAAGTGGGGCACTCATTGCCCGACTTACCTCGCCAAGTATCTCTTTGCTGTGTACATCGGGTAAGTGCAACAGCAAGAGTTACACAGCAGCTGCGTCCCTTAATAGGTGGATAGATGTAGATGGTTCTGAATGATGCTTCAAGATCATCAAACTAATAGGATCCTAAGCCTATGACCATCAAACTAAATATAAAGGCTTATATATGATACTGTAGGTGATGCATGTTGCTTGCTTGACATGCATAACTAAAGTTACAGTAGGTATAATACTTGAGTAATGTAGCTTTATTATGCATATAGCACGAAAAGGTTAGCTCGACCGCTCCCACAGAATACCAACTTAGAGCTTAATGCTGTATTTCGTATGGTGACTGCAGAACCAGAGAACCTTTTTACTTGAAACGAGGCAATCCGTCTTAGTCGTCAGAGATAACACGCATTTGCATTTTATTTCTAAACTGAGGATAGATGTAGAAAACTATAGGCCAGAGCATCCAGTTACCGTCAGGTGGACTGTGCACTCGTTTGTCACCTTCAAGAGGCTCAAAACTAAATTGATAGTACAATATTCACGTGACGACATATCATACAAAGCGAAGTGTATTATAGTATCGCGTGTTACGCATAATGTCCAAGGAAGAAGTGTAACTAGGTTTACCCCGTGGACTGGGTAAAGTCGAATTAATAAAATAACCTATGTTCTACGAAAGTACATACATTAAGTAATATCAGCGGCAGTAGGGTGTGACTGGAACCAAAACAGCCACGGACTTTTATTATTTTCATAAATTATACGGATTTTACCCCAATTACTCGGGTAAACGTCGGGCATAACCTGTATTTTTAGAACAATGTCAGCGAGAACTTGAATACCCTTTGCGGTAAGTACGAAGGCTCGTAAATATTTGACATATTCTCTTTAAGGGAATTAGACACAGCAGGGGAGTATAAGCAGTCGTTGATATAATTTTGGAAATATAGCAAAAGCACCTTGTTCTGGGAGTTCTGAAATTGGCACCAGATTCTGATGTGTTTAGAAAAACGGTGTTTATAAGCGATTTATAAGCTCTTTTTTTACATGATAGAGCCACGCTGCCAGCTATCTTTTTTTATAGAATAAGGGATAAAACTAGCACTCTGTCCATCCGATGGCAAGTGGATGTTGTGGCCCACCTCTACATCCCTCCTCGACTAACATAAAATTCTCACAGAATACCAGCGTGAAAAGATGCTAATTTACGCTAGTATTCTGAGAGCATGGTCCTTCCCCGGTCAAGCCGACCCATTCGTGCTACAACTATAATATAGCCGTAGCGTGGCTCTACCGCGTGGTGTCAGATACTATAGAGGAAATGCGGGTCACCTAACTCGCCTGTTCAAGCAAAGATGTCAAGTATATACGTGCGGATCTGAGATAATTTTGGAGTACGAAGGGATCACGTGTCTCTAGTGGTGTAGGGCACTCCTTGCTGACTTACCTGGCCGACAATCTCCTTGCTGGTATATAGAGCATGTGCAGCAGGAAGAATGACACAACAACAGCTACCACTTACTAGCATATAGAAGATTGACGGGTGCAGATGGTTCCAAATCATGCTTTAAGGTAAACAATGGGAAGACTTATATTGAGCAGTAGATTTGTTATGCATGTCGCTCGACATGCGTAACAGAACTAAAGTTACAGCATAATTGACGGCTCCGTGGCTTAGCAATGAGTTTTTGTGCTGGGGGTTGCGGGTTCGAATCCCGCAAGGAACAAGAATTTGTATGGCCTACAAATAATTGTTCCAGGTCTCGTCCTCGTGCAATCTATGTTTGTAAACTGTGTCCAAGATACAGGAGAAAATCCTAGTGTGGGGGTAACGTTTTTTTTTTAAATAACAAGAAAAATATAATTTGCGTTCCACTGCTGAGCACACTCTTAAGTGCTAGAGTTATACTGCAGCTTTATTATGGTTGTAGCACGAATGACTCTAGCTTTTTGTTATAGGATAAGGGTGACAAACGAGCACACAGTCCATCTGATGGTAAGTGGTTGCTGTGGCCCATAGACATCTACATCTATTCTCGATTACTAATCAAAATGCGTTGTCACCCGTGAGGACTAAAATGGAAGGCCTCTTTTCCAGTAAAAAGGGTCTCCCAGGGTGATGAAACTGCCATACAAATTTTTAACTACTGATTGTGAAAATGATAATGTCAAAGCTCAAGTTATTTAATATTATAACATTCATATAAGAAAATAAATACATAATTAAAATTATATTGTTTTTGATATTAATATTTAAAAAAAATCTTATGTGAAATAGGCTAACTTTTATTAGTGTTAATGTAAGCTACAAAATTACCATTTGGAGATTTAAGATAGTTATTGGAGATATCCAATAATTATCTGGTAGAATGCATACATAAACATTGATAATAAAACTGCACATTCATAAATATTAATATAGTCATTGACAATTTACGCCATCTCGTGGTAACTACTGCAAGCCGCGTTGTACTAAAGAATACAACGGCATCTAGTGTACACGATACACTTATCGCATCTATCCCTGGTATATATGGTATATGTATTATCTATATGGTCTCCGGTTCTCTACAATTAACATACGAAACACAGCAGCGTTAAGCTGCTATTTTACGCCCGTATTGTGAGGGTGAAGTTCTAACCGGTCGAGTCGACTCATTCGTGCTACAACCACAATATAGCTGTAGCGTGGTTCTACCACGTACGAAAATGTAGTAATGTAAAACAAAGTAATGCGTGCAATAGGACAGTGTGGGTGTCACCTGGCCGGGCATGTCCTTGCTGTGTCCGTCGGGCACGTGCAGCAGCACTAGCGGCGCGGCGCGGCCGCTGTGCGGCGAGCGCGCGCCGGCCGCCGCGTCCACGCGGAAGAAGCCGCGCCTCTGCAGCTGGATGATGTCGCCCACGCGCACTTTACCCAGTTCCGGCTCGCCCAACATCGACACTTCCCACTGCAATTAAATAACTATATAGTGATAATGGCTTCCCGGTGCCAAAATCTGTGGCATAGACCCCATATTGTTGGTTTTCGCATCTAACACTACTTCCTATAATTTTATATAATTACACGAAAACTACTCATTGAATTAACCTACTTATAATTTAAGGACATCTCAGCTCTGGGCTTAAATCTTAGCCATTGCCAGCATTTGTGTTAAGACCCCCAATCTATTGGTTTTCGGGATATGCATGCCAACGCGTCTAACACTACATCCTAAAGATTTCTTATATTTACACGAATACGACACATTGAATTAAACTAGTTGTAAATTAACGACATCTCAGCTCTTGACTTCAAATCTCAGCCATTGTCAACATTTGTGTTAAAACCCCGAGCTTTTGGTTTTCGGGCTATGAATGCCGACGCGTCTAACACTAAATCTAATAATTTGTTATATTGACATGATTACTAGACATTGAATAAAACTAAGTTTACAGATTTAATCGCGTTTAATTTGACTTATTTTTCTTTCTTTATTTTCCGACGTTTCACGTACTTCACAGCACCCCTAGTCATGGGGACCGAGGTGTTTGACGTCCTGATATCACCGTAATACTTTCACTATCCGATTTTCAGACACAATAGTAAGATAATAGCAATGAACTATATATAGTACATGAAAGAGCAAATGGGTTAACTTTCAAATATTGAATATTAATTTTTGGTCTCATATA
Organism: Parnassius mnemosyne; assembly: GCA_963668995.1. Taxonomy (NCBI): domain Eukaryota; kingdom Metazoa; phylum Arthropoda; class Insecta; order Lepidoptera; family Papilionidae; genus Parnassius; species Parnassius mnemosyne. The sequence goes on from CAVLGL010000057.1 coordinate 14,077,233, forward strand.
CGCAGGCTAAGCTTCAAATATCTTGAAGTCTTATAGTTTGCATCTTGAAGAGGTTCACAGACTGCAGACTTCCCAGACTATCTGAACTTTACATTAGCTAAATGTTTTTTATGCGAATTTTTATCATCCTTTTTGTTTTTCCTATATAAGAGAGATCACATTCACAATTTTCTATATAAGAGAGATCACATTCACAATCAAGCGTGTAAACTCCTGCATATTATAGAGACAAATATTACATTTGACTGGAGTTGAAATAAGAAAAATAAGTAAAATTAGTTTTGTTCACTACATCATAGTCTATTCCCAACAGCCCACCACAAGCTTGTAAGTTTAAGGTTTGTTCTATGATCATATTCTATATACATAATATATTATTATCTATTTCATTTTATAAACAATGGTTCTAAAACCATGAATCTTTACCCTAGTTTGATGTCCAATATATTGCTTGAAATCCTCATCCTTTCCAAGAACAGGTTTAGATATAATGTGATCGAAAAATACACAATATGTCTCCACCATTGGTGATTGCGGGGTATCAGCTAACCACGTCAACTTTAAGGTTTTTTTATAGTCCTTATTTTCTAAATTGGGTGTAGCATCAATACTAGTCACTGTACCGTCTGCCGCCCTGAAAGTAATAAAAGTAAAATTTAACAAGTAAATAATTTATATGTACACATACATTTTTCCATACAAGCTATAATATTGAAACAATCACAAACATGTTGCGCGTTCAATGTAGCTACAATAGGACCTGCGGGTTTCAAAAAATATCTACCATTTTTTTAAATAAGCTAGTGCTTGAATGAGCCCATCTGATGGTAAGTGGGTTGAATAGTAAAGCTTTTTAAGACGTATTCGAAATGAAAGACTGCTGCAGGGAAACATTCCAATTGTTTACTGTATGTATTAAAAATGAGAAATATAATATTGTCCCCTAGACGGAATTTTGGTGCCGGCGGCCAGTCTCAACGTCGAGTAGCCATCTTTTTTTTATAAGATAGGGTGACAAACGAGCCCACAGTCCACCTGATGGTAAGTGGTTGCTGTGACTCATAGACATCTGCATCTATCCTCATTTGCGAATCAAAATGCAGGTGCGTTGTCACCCGTGAGGACTAAGATGGAATGCCTCTTTTCCAGTAAAAAGGGTCTCCGGTTCTCTACACTCACCATACGAAACACAGCAGTATTAAACTGCTATTTTACGTTGGTATTCTGTGAGAGCGTGGTCCTTCCCCGGTCGAGCCGACCCATTCGTGCTACAACTATACTACTAATATAGCTGCAATATGGCTCTACCACGTAAAAATCTGCGCGCGCAGGACAGGAACCAAGTGTATGCACAAGCATAGATGCGCTCTCTATTCCTTCACTGTCATAGTCCAATGGGACGGTAATCCGACACGACCAGAGAAAGATTAGGCACAGGACCATCGGCTTCACGTGCTTCGTGCAGGAGTGAAAAACCACCAACTGTCTGACTCTGGGCTCCTACTGGGAATTTTTTAACAGTAATACCCAAAATTGATTTTGGCCCGACCCGGGATTCGAACCCGGAACCTCGTGATCAGCAATGGCGTTCACGACGACTAGACCAACGAGGCAGTCAAAAAGCGAGAAAGCAAAACACTTTAGCCATTGATTTTTTTAAACGTTATACCCACACTAGGATTTTCTCCTGTATCGTGGAGGCAGTTTACAAACACAAACTGCACCAGGACAAACATCCAGACCCGGAACAATTATTTGTAGGCCATGCAAATCCTTGTTCCGTGCGGGATTCGAACCCGCGGCCCCCAACGCAGCAACTCTTTGCTAAGCCACGGGGCCGTCTATAAATATATCAAAATTATGGAAACCCACCGCGTGTCTTATTATCCAATGATGAAAAGGGGAGGAGGGAATTATATTGTAATCAATGTACACAATTTCAAAAATATATTCTACGTAAATCAAATAAGTAATTTGATAGAATCAGAGTAATAACAAATAAGCCTCTTTGCACATCTATCCACCGAGTCTAAAGCTGCTTGTTAGCTAACCAGAACCACCCAAATTACTCAACATTCAAAACTTATGTCTATTAATAAAAAATAATTTTCAGAATATTGGTATGTTTTTTTTTATACAATAAGGGGGACAATGACAAACGAACACAAGTCCACCTAATGGTAAGTGGATGCTGTGGCTCATAGACATTTACACCTATCCCTGAGCGTTGCCATCTCTGAGGACGTAGATGGAATGCCTCATTTCCAGTAAAAAGGATCTTCGGTTCTCTACGTCGTATTTTGTGAGCCTAGTCCTTCCCCTGTCGAGCCGACCCATTTGTGTTACAACCTTCGATTAACAATACCAACTAGATAACGGGTCACGTACAAAATCATAGCCAAATGCTGTCCACGTGAATATATACTTGTACACGCCCCTAGCTGCCCCAACCAAGGATGACGGGATTAGGGCCCATGAGTAATCCCATCATCGAGCAGCAGAGGGACGGGGCCAGAATATGGCCACGTGGAATTTCCTAATTACAATAAACAATATGGGAGAAAGTTAGAAACACATAGTACTTACCATTATCCGGAGCTAACTTCGCACCAAGGCTTGGGCAGGCCGTGAGTGTGTGTAATAGTGGATGGCGAGTAGTGTACAGTGAGGTGTGAATATGTGGGGCCTTGGCAAGCATACGCGACCAGCAGCGGCCGAGTTCCAGGCTGCTCCAAAATGAGGTAATCTTCCGCGGCGTTGTCCACAAACACTTTCCTCGTTCGTCACGATGACAGTCCATTAACTCTATCGTACGATTAACTAACTTACAGAAGCCACTAACTCTCGTTTGTTATAAGGTTAACGCACAAAACGAATACGGAGTGTCCGGATCAAAGGTCACTACCGTTTCGCGTAGCGACAGTTATTTCTAGAATATCAAAGGCCGCACTAGCTAATATTGTCGAATGCACTTATACAGATTCTGAGTCGGACCCAATAAGTCCCGGGAAAGGCTATCCAACAAGGAATGCGCGTTATAAATCCTAGACAGGATGTTTACTAGACGCCTAAACTATTCCGCGGTTCCCGAACAAAAATGACAGTGTGCTGTCGTTAGCACAGCTGGCAGACGACTGCTTTTGCCTTTACGAGTTTTCAACGCCCACCGCTCGACCGACGTGAAAACCGGTATGGCACCGAGCCGCGCGGCATCTCGCGTTAGTTCCTGAAATTATCGTTTGGCGCGAACAATACTTATACGGCTACATTTGTTTACTAAAGAACTGAGACAAAAAATTAAAACAGTTTTATGTTCAACCCAATTACAACCATGGCGTCTAGTAATAAAGTCACAAATCTTACGATCATTAGTTACAAAAAGGACCAAATCAATGGATTACTCCTGTCACTTGGATATGAAATGACGTAGGTTAAATAACATTTCGTGTGAAATCAACCTTTAGTTATAACAAATTAAAGTACTTTTTCCCGTTATTGCCTAGCAAGCTACGTCGTTTTGTTTCGTTTCTGTTTGCTTTTTTTATAGGAGAGGGTGCAAACGAGCATGCGGCTAACCTGATGGGAAGTGACTACCCCCGCCCATGAACAACTGCAACACTAGGGGGGAAGTTGTATGAGGGAGAAAACTTCTTCTAAATCGCAGAGTGGTTGATCGCCAATCATCCAGATGATATGGATGGTATCGCGAGTTTTGTCGCGATGTGCGATGGAGAAATTGAGCGGCTGGAATTAGTCCGAACAATTCTTCAGAGCACTCCCCGTGATAGATGTGATAAAATACGCAAAGAGATGCAACATCTCTACGCCGTTCCAGTGAGTCAAGCCGATCGGAAAGAACTCGGTCGTCGTCGATTCGAACCGGTCTGCGCTGGATGCGGTCAAGTGGAAGGAGCTGGCACTGGGGAGCCCCTGCCCAGAGATGGGAACAGTATTCCATGTGAGGCCGAACCTGCGCCTTGTAAAGTTGCAAATTTTGTACAGGAGGTATGTGTTGCGTTGAACACTAAAATAATTTATAATATGATCATAAGCTTAGTTAAAATTATTTATGATTTGGGCATTTATGTTTGTTGGTGTACATATTTTCCACACTAGCCATTAAATATAATATAGTATGTAGTATAATGATTGATTTAATTAGATAATTCAATATATATATATATTTATTTTAGTTTTTGTATGCATATATGTTTTTTAATGTATGTATTATAGATATAATATATATAGAAATATGTGTAGGTATTCTTTTTTATCACACCAATTTGCCCTACCCCTGTTATCTTAGTGTAATACTGTCCATTCATTGGTTGTCTCGAAGAAATTGCTGTTAGTAATAAGACCGCCCATTACGTAATTCTTTGTGTTGGTGTGTAATAAAGAATAATAAATAAAAAATAAAAACAATAAAGCTAAGTATCTAATCAACAAACAGAGACAAAAGTAGCAATTACCGTTATTTAAAATTCTGGTTACAAATTACTAAAAACGATTACAATACAAATCTACTCCATGCATCTACTGTTCTGTTTCACAAATATTTACGCGTATATTGGCCAACCTTGGCAAAACATTTGTAGGTTTGCTTTAAAATCGGTAATTTTGTTTCAAATATGATATTATTTGTTAGTTGAGAGCTTAAAATATAACTTATTCTACATGTACTTAAAGAAAGCAAAACACCTCGGCCTTTAAATTGCTTTTCGGGCATTATTCTTGCAACTTTTAAATATACAATGCGGCATTGTGAAACGTGTTTACATTGGTTGTGTTTCAAGTCAACTAAACGAAATAAGAGCTCACGATTCCAGTTATTTACTGGGACGTATTTTTTGCGCCGACCCGATATCTAGTTGGTTTTGTTGATCGAAGGTTACAACCATAATATAGCTCATGCATAGCACATGGCTCTGACACGTTAGTTGAAGATAATAAGCTTTACTTTCGTTATCTTACAATATAGATATGAAAGTTGTTTGGTTTAAAATACTGTCTTAATCGCCAATCACAAACCAATATACTCACTTATGTATTTTGTCAATCATGATGTTCCCATAATTGATGAACGTAGCGTTCTCTCCCTCCTTTAATGCTGCAGCATCAACCTGATCTATAAGCAAGCGCGGAGACACCCAAACGGTCTTTGAACCTACGTCTGGATTTTTAGGGTGCAACGCCACAGACAAAGTGCTGTCCGCAGTTACTCCTTTTAGATTTACTGGAACTGGTTTCGATTCAAGAGCCGTATAGCGTGGGGCTATGGGGTCGATGACCTGAAATATTTATCAAATATTATTAAATTGATCAAAATAAAAATAATACCGAACCATACCGTACCGCTGTCACTACCCCGTGGATGTCGTAAGAAGCGGTAGAGACAAATGAAACAGGCGATGGGCAGCAGCATCTTCCTGATAACACCTCAAAATAATATAAAAACTGCGTTTGCCAAACCGCCTGTCAAGCGTAGCAACAACAACAAAAAAAATAACAAAATATCGCCCCTACGAGGCAATCTATGGCTGAGGCCTATGTTCAATAGTGAACTTTGATAGACTGTCTTGAAATAATATAATTTAAAATTAAAAATTTTGTAAAGCCGACTTCAACATAAATTATTAAGAATAACTCAAAAACTATTGGTCTGACCTTGATCAAATTCATATGGGACCACACAAGAAGTACCAGCTTTTAAACAAAAAAAAAGAATCATCGAAATCGGTTCACCCAGTAAAAAGTTATGAGGTAACACACATTAAAAAAACATACAGTCGAATTGAGTACCGTCTCCTTTTTGGAAGTCGGCAGATAAAAAGTCGGTTGTCTGGCCTAGTCCTGGTCTGACAAGTCCAGTGGCTAAAAATAGACTGCAAAAAAATTACTGAAAAGTATTTTTTTTTTTGCAGTAAACCTCTAACGATACCCCATATGTTAAAATCCGTCAAGCCGGTTAGGCTACAGACCCAAAGAAATAGACATACATTCATACGAAGTTATTTATTTGCTAAATTTTTTCTCCAAATGTATATGGGACTACCCTTGAAGTATAACCTTATAACAAAAAAAAAACAATCATCAAAATTGGTTCACAATCTGCGAAGATATCGCGTAACATACATGCAAAAAAAACTTACACTCGAATTGAGAACCTCTTTTATGAAAGGTGAAGTCGGTTAAAAAATGTACGACAAACGTAATTCTTTATTCACATCGTTTATTTCAATCATTTCATTCCATTCCTTGACTTACAATCTTGCCTATACAAAACAGCCTTGTTAACGACACAAGTTTTTTACGCTCATAACACATGCCGTTATCTGTGATAAAATACAAACATAATTATATTCGCACAATTTTGGAATTCCAAATCTGGAGACCCTATTTCAAAACACATATTAGAGTTACTGGAGAAGGTTCAACTCAGATTATCAAAAGTTCCTAGACTATTGAAAAACAAAGGGTAATTCGAGGACAGATGGCCATAGAGGAGACCAGCGAAATATTTCTAACTCGCCAAGAGAAGGCAGTGTTTTTGTTGGTAGTTCGGACGCCCCCATCATTCTCGCAACACTGTGTTGAAGTTTACAGCAAA